>CM037870.1:44215147-45601507 GCA_021292105.1 Anadara kagoshimensis
ATTAGTCTAAAGTTAAATGCATAATTTCAAATCTGTTTTGAAATTTATGTTGAAAATGTCGTAAATGCACAGAATTTAATCAAACTGAAGCACATGGTTATAAAGCTATAGATTTGGTAATGGTACGTTGATTTTATTGATGTTTGTGATAATCATTAATTAAGCCAATGAAGCTTCGAACAACTGGTTCTGTTATTGTCGCAAAAACACTTGCTGATGCCAAGTTGAATGATAATAAAAAAAAACCTCTTCATTTGGTCCAGGGAGACAAATTGATTGAACTGAAATAAAGAAGTTTGAGAACATTTAACTTCTATATAGACATCAGAAAAAGGTAAAATAAATCACTATGTTGTCTGTGACTATCTGTGTTATGGAACATCTAAATTTCACTAATCTTGACACAGACGGTGCAATGATTTCTCTGAAAAGGAATCACTATGTTGTCTGTGATTATCTGTGTTATGGAACATCTGAAATTCACAAACCTTGACACAGATGGTGCAATGGTATGTCTGAAACTGAATCACTATGTTGTCTGTGGCTATCTGTGTTATGGAACATCTAGATTTCACGAATCTTGACACAGATGGTGCAATGATTTGTCTGAAAAGGAACCACTATGTTGTCTGTGATTATCTGTGTTATGGAACATCTAAATTTCACAAACATTGACACAGATGGTGCAATGATTTGTCTAAAAATAAACCATTATGTTGTCAGTAATTATCTGTGTTTTGGAACATCTGGATTTTACGAACTTTGACACAGATGGTGCAATTGTATGTCTGAAAAGGAATTATTATGTTGTCTGTGATTATCTGTGTTATGGAACATCTGGATTTCACGAAACCTTGACACAGATGGTGCAATGAATTGTCTGAAAAGGGAATCATTATGTTGTCTGTGACTATCTGTGTTATGGAACATCTGGACTTCACGAAACTTTGACAAAGATGATGCAATGGTTTGTCTGAAAAGGAATTACTGTGTTGTCTTTAACTATCTGTATTATGGAACATCTTGATTTCACGAACCTTGACACAAATAGTGCAATTGATTGTCTGAAAAGGGAATCACTATGTTGTCTGTGATTATCTGTGTTATGGAACATCTGGATTTCACGAAACTTTGACAAAGATGATGCAATGGCTTGTCTGAAAAGGAATTACTGTTTCGTCTTTAACTATCTGTATTATGAAACATCTGGATTTCACGAACCTTGACACAGATGGTGCAATGGTTTGTCTGAAAAGGGGATCACTATGTTGTCTGTGACTATCTGTGTTATGGAACATCTGGATTTCACGAAACCTTGACACAGATGGTGGGCAATAGTTTGTTTGAACTTTGTATTAAGGTTATATTGCCAAAGGACAGGACTGACTAACTGGAATCTAGCTTAACGGGTTCGAACACTTAAATTCTATTTATTGTGAGGACGTAAAGTTTTCGCAACTGTTGAGATAGATTCCACTTAACAAGCCCAGGATAAAGAAGTTTTGGACAGTTCTGTTTACAATTAGGGTAGGGACATTAGTCTCTTTTGGACAGTTTTGTCTCAATCTGAAATAACTCGTTAACCAAATAACATAAACCAGATTAAATGTAATACATAGTTAAAGTTTACATTATCATTCTAGAAGTTATTATCTTTATATTTTTCTCATTTCGAGGTAGACAGAAATAAATTTAATGTTAGATTTAATGGATAGTTTATAATAACATTATCATTTATTGACCTATTATCTTTATTTTTGTTCTCATTACACGGGGAAAATATTCCAGAAAAACAAGTTTTTTTCCTCAATTACTAAACCATAATTGCCCTGACACCTGTTAGGTCAATATACTTATTACAGTAATTTATCTTTATGCTCTATTTCTATTTTTATTTTTTATCTTTTTTTAACAACTTGGGTGGTTATTTTTTAAAAACTATATCGTTAGCAAAGGTCGTCTTATTTTTCCAATACACAAGTATTTCAATAACAAAACTCTTGTTTTGTGGGAACTTTGGTATCTTAAAATACTGCAATATACGAGTGCACAGGCTCTTTATTTCTTGGAGCTATGCTGTTGAAATTTTTTAATAATTCCTCAGTGATATGTCACACAAACAATCATATCATCAATATCATCAAATTCATTCCCTTGATTCGAAGATATGACTGCAGTCTATGCTATTTTGGGACAGCCCTCGTAGTTGCATGTGGTTGCATAGGTTAAATTAGAGCAAATAAGTCCGAATCCGAATGATTGGTAATAAACGGACAGTTAAAAAAAACAACTATTGTATGGCTTTAATGTTAAGAGATGGTTAGTTTCTTAAATAACTTTTATACCTTTTAAAATTTTGAAACCTAAAATTCATTTTTTGGGGGTGAAAATAAAAAGCGCATCAAAATTATTTTTAGTTTTGTTTTTACCTTTTCCGTTATACACGCTGACAGTAAATTTGCGGGAAATATCTCATTTGTTACATTTCATGTGATTTGAAAATATCCATTGAAAAGTGTTTTAATATATATGAGGTATAATATTACCAAAAATAGCAAAAAGTAAATGTAATAATAATATCACGAGATAATTGTTTTCCTAATATGGCGTTATGTAATTCCTAAATGCGGTTAAACAACCTCATAAAGAGTAGAAATATACATTCTCAAAGTGAGAATAATCAAATCTTATTATATAGAAAAAATAGCTGATGCTGCTGGCGTGCTGGTGTACTGTTTTTGGACACAGAACACAAAATCTGTGTGCGTATGGGCGCGGCTCAAAAGCAGAGTGACACAATAGTCATAGCATATTAACGCATAAGTTAATAATATAACGCAATTATTTCTTGCGTTAGGACGCGCCTTCTGGTTGTTAATGTTTAATCAGTGTAATGATTGTCAAAGAGTGTCTTATGACGACACAGAAGAGGATGTCAAACAGGTGTTAACTCATGCCCAGATGGATCACTTTTGAAACTGGGCGCCATTTTAGTCTGTTTACATCCTACTCTGTGACGCAAAAGCAAACGACGCGAAATAAAATATAAACCAATCAGAATCAGCCTCATTGTCGGCTGCACTCATAAGTTTGAATCCCGCCATAAAAAGAAATAATCCCTACTTCAAGTATATGATATTTAAACATTACGTGACAAAAATATGTATTTCTACACCCGTAATGGCGACTGTAAACACTGACTAGTTAACATGGTGGAAAAATACAAACATGCGTAAAAATACACAAAGATACGATAAAATGTTAACATTCTCTTGATAACTCAGTAAGTAACAATGATAGTTACACAATTAACCACTCAATATTGAATTTAATAACACAAAATACGATAAAAATGATGTACCATGGTACCGGGTGCCTTAAAAGTTACACATTCACAGGCATGGTCTGCAATGACATGGTAGCCGGTGACATATGAAGATTTCAAATACAATTGTTGTCAACACTAATATTTGATAGACAACCGTTTATTCTGAAAACTCCCAAAAATAACTAGTTGATTTTACTGAAGCGCTACAGTATTTTGATTTTTTTTAAAAAGTGGAATTTTAAAAGCTTGTTATATCTCCGTAAATGTAGGCTTGCTGTTTATAAAAAAAAATAGGTTTTGATTTTTCAATAACTTTAATTTTCTTTAACATGGAGTAATTATTTTTTTTTATGAAAACACATTTTCATTTTTTCGAATTTTTCAAATTTGAAGTGTACATGAACATGCTAAGCGAGAAAAACTGAGTACAAAAAGAGCTTGCCAAAATTTGCTTCTGTTTAATTCATGCCCGGCGTAGCACGTTTTCCAAGCTTTTAGATATAATAATCAATAAATTTTCTATCATGTCATATATATATACCGTTGTGGCATATGCATTTTGTCGTGATAAATGAGCACCAAGGTACATACCATCTCAGTCAGAAAATAAAACGCAAAACTTTTTAAAATTCTTTGCCATTGTTTACTTTTGGACCAGACGAACGGAAGTTGCAATCATCGGGGCAAGTTTATCCTAGATTTGCCCATTCATCGTGGGTACGATCGCTTAACAAGGGAAACAACTCCTACAATTTGTTTGTTTACAGCTACTGTTTTTTGTTTTGGGTAGTCTCCCTTTAGTCAGACGATCTTACCAGTGTAAAAAAAATGGAATCGTCGTACATGCGCAGTTCAATTCTTCTTAGCCATATGTTTTATACTTCCTGTCGTCTGAATGGCTCCAATGCATAGTAAATCCCCGTAAGGATTTAAAAAGTTTTGTGTTTTGTTTTCTGAGATGGTATGTACCTTGTGCTTATTTATTACTATACGACAAAGTGCATACTTCACACGGTATATGACATATAAAAACTGTATCGATTTTCATATCTAAAAGCTTGAAAAACATGTTCTACGCCGGACATGAATTGAACAATAAAATTAAGTTACGGATATATTTAATTAAGGAATGATTGTTAATTCAGAGCCAATATGTATTTTGTGTTTAAAATAGAGTATTGTGCATTTTAAAAATTAAAAACAGAAATGTCAAGAGGTTTCTTTGATTGTGTAACCCTTGCGTGTTTTCGGTGGGTTATTCTTATTGTGTTTCTAGTGTCCTTGTCAAAGTCATATATTTCAATGATAAGGTGAGCATTGGGAATGTTGGAAAGTGTTCCACTTTTCTGACACAAAATTTCAAACGGATTAAAATTACAATACATTTGTTGATGCAATTTCGCGATCAGCTGTCTACATCTTGTTATTAAGCTTGTTTGATTAAATTTGATAAATTAATAGTTTAAAATAAATGTTATCTACAGGATAAGCTTTGATTGTATATTTGTTGAAAAAGCTTCAAGGTAAGTTGTTGAAAGTTAAGTTTTATAAATATAATAAGATCGTGACGGGCCCTATCTGTACCGAAAAAGCTGTTTTATCTACATGTGTGTATACGTGTACCATTTTGTCGAAATACTATATAAAAACTAACTAATTTCTTATGTTTGCAGTTTGTCACATCAACTCTCTACATTTGGTTGGTTTGTATTATTGTCACACTAACTCACAACATTTTTCGTTGCTCGTATTTTTGTCGCACTAACTCGCAACATATTTCGTTGGTACGTATTTTTGTTACACTAACTCACAACATATTTCGTTAGTTCGTATGTTTGTCACACTAACTCACAACATTTTTCGTTGGTTTGTATTTTTGTCACATCACCTCACAACACATATTTCCTTGGTTCGTATTTTCACGCTAACTCACAACATATTTCGTTGGTTCGTATTTTTGTCACATCACCTCACAACATATATTTCCTTGGTTCGTATTTTCACGCTAACTCACAACATATTTCGTTGGTTCGTATTTTGTCACACTACTTCACAACATATTTCGTTGGTTCGTATTTTTGTCGCATCAATCACAACACATATTTCCTTGGTTCGTATTTTTGACATACTAACTTACAACATATTTCGTTGATTCGTATTTTGACATACTACTCACAACATTTTTCGTTGGTTCGTATTTTTGTCACACTAACTTACAACATAGTTCGTTAGTTCGTATTTTTGTTACATCAACTCACAACACATATTTCCTTGGTTCGCATTTTTGTCACACTAACTCACAACAATTTTTCGTTTGTACGTATTTTTGTCACATCAACTCACAACACATAAACCAATACAAAATATGCGGTACAGAGTTTGTTGAATATTCTTGAAATTGGAGTACTGGTGTTCATATTCCAAATACAAGTACAACGAATAAAAAGCTGGGTCTATAAAAAGCCATTAGCATGACTGCAATTAAGATCGATACGATTAAAACAAACCAATCCATGTCAAAACAACAATCTTAAATTAAAGTAAAACAAACATACCAATCCAAACCAATAGGTTTAACAGATAAACTTCCACCAGGGAAGTGAGGCCGGGTGCTCTGTGCTCCGAAATTGTAAGCAACTCCTGTGTAGCTAGTTACTACACCCGTCACGTGTATCATTAAAATCTGGAATGAAATGAACATAGGACTATGGGACATCTAATATATCCAGGGTAATTTTATAATACAGAGACATCGTTTTATATCAACAAGATCGTGATGACTACCATAAAACTTTTTGAGGGTCATGATAACCCGCGGCCTACAATATTCTTGCGTTAACAATGTAACTGTGTCACAATAGGACTTCTTATCATACTTATTATACTAGTACATAAATGTACCTGCATGCGTCCACAAGGACTTCTTATCATACTTGTACTTATTACTAGTATACTAGTACGTATAGGTTATGTATGACTTGTTTGAAGTGTATCTTAAACTGATAATTTTAAATATCTGAACTTGCATCGGAATAATATATACTTGTACTTACACATAGTCTAAAATAAAAGGACAAACAGACAAAAAACACATACAAAACCACACAGATGTCATATACCACATTTAAATTATCATTAAATGCATTCAAAAAAGGTACATCTTTATAATTCAATAGCTATGATTCTATATATACCGATAATTGTAAAACTCACTGCTTTGGAGGGACATCAGGTAAATGACCAAATGGTATATCACAATACTGTAAATCGGTATTATTGAAAGGGTTTTTGATCAGTTTTCCTCTTCCAAATTCTGACTTGGACATTGACCGGTACCTTTGTGCTTGACTTTAGGGAATACGATTTGGACAAGGACCCGTATGTTTGTGTTTGACTTTAGGATTGTGATTTTGACAAGGACCGCTATCTTTGTGTTTGACTTTAGGGATTGTGATTTGGAGATGGACCGGTATGTTTGTGTAACCTACATTGTTCTGAAAATATAAAGCCGATTTATTTTTGTTTTCTATGTTAGCAGTCATTTATCTACAAACCACTATAGTAGCTCAGTGTTAGAGTGCTCGCTTCGTATGTAAGAGGTCGTGGGTTCGAACCCTGGCGGGTCTGACCAAGACTTGAAAATATGTAGTGCTTGCTCTTTTGCAAAGTACTCGGTATTCAAACATAAAAGTCAATGGGTCCTTCGGAAGAGACCTAAAATCCGATGCCCCGAGTCACGACAGGCGTTGCACGTTAAAAAGCTCTCCCTGAATATTGCCTTAGCGCACTGCAAAGGTAATTATTTCTACCGCTTCACCTATAGCTGGTGACGTCTCGATATAAGTGAAATATTCTTGACCGCAACGTAAAATTCCATTCAATCAATCGACTATTTTTCTAAAAAGGTAAACATTTCTGCCCCTTCACCTACAGCTGGTGACGTCTCGATATAAGTGAAATATTCTTGTCTGGGACGTTAAAACACCAATACTCAACGCTGGTGATCTTATCAACCATTTTTCCGGTATTTTTTATTCTCTGTGTGCTCCGAATATTTTCAATTTTCTTCAACGTGATAGAATGGTCTCCTATGTACCCATACTTCTTATCCTTTTTAGATACGCAGGTCTCTAATACCCCTACTTCTTATCCTTTTTTAGGATATGCAGATCCTGGTTTACACAAGAAATAGTTTATTTATTTTTCACCATGACCAAGTCCACTTGAATAAATTAATATTTAAGTCAGAATATGTTACTGGTATTTTCATGAACATTAGAAGTCCGTGATTTAAAAATGTCCATAATTACATGTAATACGCTCAGGACAATGGGTAGGAAGGGCAAACGATCATTTTATGAACAAAAATCTAAATTTTAAAATATAATTCTATTACTGTTAGGTATAAGTATATTTAGACATTCATTTTTAAAAAATTAAAAATCTCTTTAGGATAAAGTCCCTTGAATCGCACCATAACCCTTTGTTTTCCGATACATTGTTCTAAGGGAAATTTATTGTCATAACACAGCAATAAAAATGACTGGCGTAATGAATCATATTTCTGAATTATTAATAGCAGAAACATAACTACCATTTTTCGGAATCGAAACCATTTTCTTCAGACTTAGTTACAATATACCTGACCACAGTATCACAATCATTCCTTAACTAAGATTTTTCTTACGCGACTTAAAAAGCAATATTTGGTAATAATTTTTCGATCTATTACACATGATTTTTGACAAAACTAAATGCAAATGTTTTAAGATAGAATTGATCTCTAAAAATTAAAAAGTTATTCAGATTTGAAATTTTACCGGTTCTAAGTTAAGAAATGATTGTGAAACTGGTGCCCGAGACAAATAAAAATAAGTTTATCCATTGAATAAGTGTTTATTTCAAAGAAAGTTTGCAAAAGCTGAAATGTGCAACTAAGAACGTTCGCTACAACTTCAGTGAGCCTTATGGACAGATAATTCGTAGTATAAAAACAAAATAACACGATTGAAAAAGTCATTCATACCATTATCAATAATACAGATATAGTAGAAAAGTGTGAAAATCAATTGTGACATTATTTAATATTTGGTAGAATTGAAACTAAGATATAGAAATCTGGTGAATGGACTAAAGCTTTTTGTATGTCATTTATCACTGCATATAGAAATCTAATGATTGGACAAAGTTTTTTGTATGCCATTTATCACTTACTAATAATTTGCTTGTATATTTCAAAATTTTGTCCATTTTATCAAAATTTGGTTATGTATTTGCCTAAAACTGGATCATACAAAGTTTCAATATCAGATTCTTTTCCCGCAGTTACGCGTTTTCTGAACTATCGATTTTGATGTGGCCAGCAGAATCTACATTCCTGAAAGCCTCTTTCGACCTCCTGTTGTTAAAATTTCTAACAGAATATTTTTTGCTCCTGAATTTACCGAAGACTAGGTGGGTTAAAACCGACACTGAATTCAACTTATCCGAGTTAGTATTGCTTTGAGTCTTTGCTTGTACGACACTTTCTGAATTGTTATTTCTTATCGTTTCATCCACAGTTTTGATGCATGATGTTTTATCACTATTTCTGTGCCCATAGTTGTCATTCACTGCATTGTCTGCTGTACTACTGTTGCTTTTGCTGTTGCTCATGTATGTGTTAGTAGTGTATCGTTGATCAGATGTTGTCTGACTTTTGTTCAGTATGGACATTCGATTATGTTTGTCAATGCAAAATGGACAATACAGAGCCTTCAGAAATTCCCGAAATTCAGTGCTCATACAAGAAAACACGATAAAGTTGATATTTGATGTCGCTATCAGCAACAAATTGATGACAACAGCCATTACCCTGATGACGTAATCTGGCACGACTGAAATGTTAAAATTGAGATATATACAATCAAATATAATGCCTAGCATCCCTGGAATTTCAATCAAGATAAATAACCATACACACCAGGTTGTAACTTTTGTCAATAATCTGTCGTTTTGACGTAATTTGTCTGACTTCACGTTCATTTTCTTCCTCTGGGATCCCCTAACGCGTATTACAATAATCAGTGATATTTCAATTACAAGAAGTATGACAAACGGTATCAGCGTGTTAACAATTACCCTGACCCATTGTCTAATACCAATATAGTGCATGAGATCGAGGAGGGTTTCCCCTATAAACGAAGGTACGGTTACTCCACAAGCATACATTATTTCATGTTTTGCATTCTCTTTTGGTACTGGAATCGACACATAGCTGAATTCGAAAAATGCAACACAAAATGTTCCAACACTTATCAAAACACTTGCTCCAATACCCACAAAAGTTAACTTTCTGGAGCACCATACTTTAGCTTTAAATGGAAAAGCTACAATGATGATCCTTTGTATTGCTAAAATCACTGTAGCCCAGACTGAAATAGCATGGAACATCGATGGTGAAGTTTCACAAAAATCGTGCCAAACTCTGCACCAATCGTAAGGCAGGTAATACTTGTACTGTAATATACCGTAAAAATACATCCATAGAGTGGACGGTGGCAGAACTGTTAATAGATCAGACAGACCAATAGTCATCAGTATGATATGTGTCGAGGTAAATAGTCTTCTTTTGATGAATGCTGTTATCATTAATATATTAATCACTGATGCCAAAAACGCAAACACTGGTCCAACAAAACCGTAAAGCTGGGGCTCAAAACCGAACATGTACCATTGTCTGAAATCTATAACAATAATGTTTCTAAGGAAACCGTTTCTGTCAAAAGCAACAGGGGTAGATATTGATGAGTTGTAAGTTGTGTCGTTATCAAAAGTTGTGTTGAATGGTTCAAAGGACGTAATGCTGTCTCCAGAATCGGTTACGTTTGATGTTACTGTTGTATTCTGCATGGTCACATTTACGTCAGAAACGTTGAATACACCCTGAAACATTGTCAAGTCCAATATGAAAACTTAAAAAAAACTATGATACTACAAGGTGTTTTCAAAACTTTGCGATGTGTTTATAAAACTGCAAGTTGTTTTGTTGGCTTTAAGACATTCTATTAACTGTATTTGGTAATTCCACTTTGGCGGCTGTTTTGTTGTATTATTACTATTCCAGTATAA
Organism: Anadara kagoshimensis; assembly: GCA_021292105.1. Taxonomy (NCBI): domain Eukaryota; kingdom Metazoa; phylum Mollusca; class Bivalvia; order Arcoida; family Arcidae; genus Anadara; species Anadara kagoshimensis. The sequence continues at coordinate 44,225,586 of CM037870.1, forward strand.
CTCCACTTCTAGCAAATGTTCTGTTTTATTATGTAATATTTCTGCAATGGAAAAAAATGAAATATAACCAGAATTCAAAATATCTGTTAAGAGTTATGTAAATATTAACTCTTGACAGAGTAATAAATACAAAATTGTATATAACATTCAGAAACATGAATGAAATAGAAATGACATTATTTTTTCAATCTGTGATTTTTTGTGTTTTGGGATTAGAAAATTAAAACTGTATTCGTAATAAGCCTTCAAAAAGTTTTATGACCGTCATCACAATATTGCTGATAAGTGTGATATCTGTTTCTGGGATTACCCTGGATATATATTTGACGTCTCAATGTTCCATGTCGCTTTCACTCAATTTTGATTACACACGTGGCGGGTGTAGCTAGCTATACACGAGTTGCTAACCCTTTCGAAGCACCTGACCTCACTTACCTGGTGGAAGACTAATTTGTCAATTTCAAAGTTTGCACTTTGCTTTAAGATTTTGATTTAGACATAAATTAATGTCTGTTTTTGATTAGTTAAATCAGTGTTTCTGCTTGAAATCTAGTATTCTTAAATGTGTGCTTGTATATAAACCATTGTACTTACCAATCTTTGGATATGAATGCAATCCAACACCAATGATTTCTTATGATTTCCACAGTCAAAAATTCTTTAGTTCCTTGTTTTCCTTCAGTTCAATGCTGGTACATATATGCTTAATATCTTGGTGTAATTCGTAGGTACTTTATATATAGTGCAATCTGTTTCATGTAATTATTTAAGGTATAATAAATAACACATATGGGAAATAAAAACTCATTTAATATTAAAACGGTTAGGGAATTGTTGCCACGATTTCGATTGCTTCTATTAGGGTTACAAACGTGTATGCCAACAAAGTGCTTGGACCAGCTACGCATTACTATAATTGGATACTCTTGACTTAATCAGATTTTAAATCTTAATTTATATTGAACCATCATTAATTTTGAATATTCAGTCAACCCTGCCCTAAAGGTAACTTCAATAACAGGGTCGCATTGTACCCCTATTGTTCTTTATTCATATTTTTTAACTTGTATATAAAGGCCACCTGCCCATTAAGGACTCTTTTACTGGTTCCCTTGGGTGGCCTTTACAGACAGGTTTTACTGTATTGTGCTAAATAAGTGTATGGTAGTCGGTAATTTATCTTAAATAATAAGGGTTTAGTATCAAGTTCGCTGACTAGATTGGTTATGCAATTTCAAGTTGCGTCCATCAGGGCACAGTTGTTCGAAGCTTGAATCATTGATTAGCCAAATTTAAAACTAATTTATCATAATTAAAACAATGGTTTTAAAACAGTTGTGTTTCAATTTGACGAAATTATATTCACTCTTTATGTTTTCAACAAAAATTCACAAAAAAATTTATATGATGCAAAAATAAATTTTTAATAATCAATTGATTAAACTACCCAAGCTTCGAACAACTGGGTCCTGGTAAATTTGTACTGGTTAACAAGCCAATGATTTTACCACTATCAATCATTATTGCATGTAAATTGTTTCACATCGTCAGTGTCCATTACAACAACTATTCTTATAGAATATCTGTCATATTATACATTTTTAGAATTTTCTTAATAAAATATTTTCAAAAATGTATATTAAATATTATTATAATACGACACATCTAGCTAGTTTCGAAGCAAATATTGTTCATTGTTTTGGGTTTAAGCTATAAGAAGATCGTTTATGTGTAATTTCATCTGCTATTTAGATTTTTAGAGAAAGTCTGGAAACGGGAACGCAACCGTGATCCCTGCTTATTTACAGACATTGATAAATCACAACATACATACTAATATAGGTCAACAACATTGACCTGTCCGTTTGACCTTTTATTATGAATATTCATATAAGAGGGTCCACCCAATACATGGGTAGCGTTCGTAGTTGATATAAACATATGTACACATTGTCCATGATTAGTATTCGCATCATAGACGAACTATATACGCGTGATCCCTCTTACTTGAATTTACCTGTTCGTAATAAATATTTAAATCTATGGTCATGCGGTCAGGTCTACGTTTTTTATACATGTAGATTGTATGCTTTGTATTGTGTTGCTTATTCAGGGCTTATCATTTGAATCAGACTTGTTGCCCATAGCATAAGACAAAATTTGATAAAACAAAGTATGCATAGGTACAAACGTAAGACACATCCCCTTCTCGCAATGTGTACTAGTTACCAGACAATAATTTCATTATTAAACGTTGCTTTGTGATTCTGACTACATCAGCTCCAAGTCACGATATTCTTAATTATATTAACGCCACAATAAATTATCTATGTATGTATATATAAATGTGTATCAAATATTGAACAGTTCGTGATTTATCCAATACTTCGTGACTGCTTCATGCTATGTCCCTCAATAACTTTACAAACCACTGTGGTAACTCACACGGTAGAGTGCTAGCTCCGTAAGGAGGAGGTCGTGGGTCCAAACCCCGACTGACAGGGGTTCGATTGGATGGGAGCTTATAATTATTTTGCAGTACCAAAACCCATTTCTTCTACCGGTTTCTACGAATTTATCGTGCTAAATTTTGGGAAAGAGTTCCATTTGTAACCACCACCATCACCACTATCCCCCCCCCCACTAAAATTTTAATTTCGACTACAAAGACTAAAAATTAAAAATGACGGAATCAGGCAATTTTGAACTTTTCTGTGAAAAATAATTTTTCAAAATGTTTACATAGAATTTAATAGGTGGGGTACTAAAGGAATTTTTACCAATTTTTTACTCAACTGTCATATAACATTTTTTAAATTTAATCATAAAATACTTTTTAAAAAATGGTATATGACATTTTTAATGTAGCCTCAATTCATTGCGACCATTTGTTCAGTTAGATATTTTGGCATCATAAAGAGGTTTGGTGATAAATTGATGGAGAAACATAGAAGAATTGGATTGTGAGACTTCAAAATATTCTGACAATAAGCGAAATGGTAAAAGGTTTTCAAAAAACATTAAATGGGGTTTTACTGTATTTTAAAATTATAAAAATGTAATGAAACAACAAGCTGTAGTTATTAATATCAAGTTTTATTCAGTCCGCTTTGTGGAGCTGTATTGGTGTGAAGTGTGTTCTCTAAGTGTATGTTCTGCCAGGGAAATGCGTGTTCTATGATGTGTGTAGTACCAGGAATTTATATGGTACCTGTTTACTAACAACCTACAGATGACCGCTCATGATTGCCTCATGTCCATCTTATTTTCCTTCATTTTTGATAAGGGAATTGACAGTATCTGTTATATCATGTTTTTACTTACTATAATTGTCTGAATAATAGAATTGTCTGAATCTTTGATGTGAATAGAATTGTCTGAATTTGAATCTTTGATGTGAATAGAATTGTCTGAATCTTTGATGTGAATAGAATTGTCTGAATCTGAATAATAGAATTGTCTGAATCTTTGATGTGAATAGAATTGTCTGAATCTTTGATGTGAATAGAATTGTCTGAATCTGAATAATAGAATTGTCTGAATCTTTGATGTGAATAGAATTGTCTGAATCTTTGATGTGAATAGAATTGTCTGAATCTTTGATGTAAATAGAGTTGTCTGAATCTTTGATGTGAATAGAGTTGTCTGAATTTTTTATGTGAATTGAATTGTCTGATTTTTTTATGTAAATAGAATTGTTTAAATCTTTGATGTGAATAGAATTGTTTAAATCTTTGATGTGAATATAATTGTCTGAATCTGAATCTTTGATGTGAATAGAATGGTCTGAATAATAGAATTGTCTGAATCTTTGATGTGAATATAATTGTCTGAATCTTTGATGTGAATAGAGTTGTTTGAATTTTTTATGTAAATAGAATTGTTTGAATCTTTGATGTGAATAGAATTGTCTGAATCTTTGATGTGAATAGAGTTGTCTGAATTTTTTATGTGAATAGAATTGTCTGATTTTTTTATGTAAATAGAATTGTTTAAATCTTTGATGTGAATAGAGTTGTCTGAATTTGAATCTTTGATGTGAATAGAATTGTCTGAATTTGAATCTTTGATGTGAATAGAATTGTCTGAATTTGAATCTTTGATGTGAATAGAATTGTCTGAATCTTTGATGTGAATAGAATTGTCTGAATCTTTGAAGTGAATAGAATTGTTTGAATCTTTGATATAAATAGAATTGTCTGAAACGTGACTGCGGTTGCTCAGTTGCTAGAGTGCTCGTTACATAAGTGGGAGGTCGTTGGTTCGAATCCCGACTGGGTATGACCCAAGATTTGAAAATGGGTAGTGACTGTTCTTTCGCCAAGCACTCAGCATTACGAAATAAAGAAGTACAGTACATACATTTACCAAAATGGTTGAATGTACGAGTAGATTTCATTACAGTAAGATGTAATTTAAATCTTTCTTCTAAAGATAACCCAGATATTTTCAGATTCAGACTTTGGTCTCTGTACATTTAGGTCAAAAGGCTGAAAGGTTTTGAAAATGACCATTTGTCATGGAATACAAGATAAATTTATATCTGTCGTGACGGAGTATTCACACGCATTGTATATTACCAAAACTCGGCCAGTAGTTGTTCAGTCAACAAATTAAACCAGGAAAATGAAAACGTACGCCGTTTTTGTCCTTGCCATATTTGCTTTTCTAGGTAAGTGCTATTGTACAAGTTTCTATTAAAAATTCTTTTTGTGTTAAACTTAAATCAGGAATGTTATACAATATTTGAATTTCTGTTTAAGTGCTATTGTGCAAGTTTCTATTAAAAATTCTTTTTGTGTTAAACTTAAATCAGGAATGTTTTACAATATTTGATTTTCTGTTTAAGTGCTATTGTGCAAGTTTCTATTAAAAATTCTTTTTGTGTTAAACTTAAATCAGGAATGTTTTATAATATTTGATTTTCTGGGTAAGTGCTATTGTGCAAGTTTCTATTAAAAATTATTTTTGTATTAAATTTATATCGAGAATGTTTTACAATATTTGATTTTCTGGGTAAGTGCTATTGTGCAACTTTCTATTTAAAATTATTGTTGTATTAAACTGAAATCAGGAATGTTATACAATATTTGATTTTCTGGGTAAGTGCTATTGTGCAAGTTTCTATTAAAAATTCTTTTTGTATTAAACTTAAACCAGGAATGTTTTTACAATATTTGAATTTCTGGGTAAGTGTTATTGTACAAGTTTCTATTAAAAAATCTTTTTGTATTAAACTTAAATCGGGAATGTTTTTACAATATTTGAATTTCTGGGTAAGTGGAATCGTGCAACTTTCTATTAAAAATTTTTTTGTATTAAACTTAAATCGGGAATGTTTTACAATATTTGATTTTCTGAGTAAGTGCTATTGTGCAAGTTTCTATTAAAATTCTTTTATTAAACTTAAATAAGGAATGTTTTACAATATTTGATTTTCTGGGTAAGTGCTATTGTGCAAGTTTCTATATATCCTATTTTATATTCTTTATTCAGCCATAAGCTACAACTCATAGGCAAACATAAATTTTGAAAAGTATGAACAATAAATAAACAATAATAATAATATTCACATGGGAGGATTTACATAAATAAATATTACGTTATCCATTGTTAAGTTTGTTTATTGAAGATACTTATGAAAGTACATAATACTTGAGTGACATAAGATTTTCTTAGCAACTCTGCTTCCAATAAATACTTAGCTAAATTACTTAATTGTTTTGAATTTTGAATACTAACAAGTTGAACTAGCTTGAAAACAGATTGACGAACCCAGTGCTATTGTTTTATATATTGTTTACGAATACTTAAATAGAGAGGACAAATTAAAACAAAGCGAAAAAATCTTCAATTTCATTTGATTTACAAAAAGACACCCTGCTGCTTCTTTCTACATTATTATACCTTCCCAATTAATAAATCATGCGATGACATTCTATATTGACACAGTTTTTTGGTATTTATAGGACAAAGGTTTACGTAAATAAAATTGTAAATAGATCCATCAACTAAATGTCTACAAGTCACACGTTGAAGAATTATTAAAAATGAAAAAGAAGTTTGTAAAAGTTATCCTTTATAACACTGATAAAGCTGCCTAAAATATTTTGTATCAGAAACAGACTGTTGTAACCATATATCATTGAGCCCATGTCTATATAATAAATCTTTAACCTGTACAAGCCAGTTATATTTCCCATCACTATCTATTCTGTCATAGATATCATTATAACAAGCTTTTAAGACACAATTATCAAAATTTAAAAGTTTTAACCAATATTTTATAATTCGAATAAATCTGTAGAGTTGTAGAGGAAAACGAGTTAATTCAAAATAAACCATCATGTTACATGTCGTTTTCCGCACCCCAAGTAAAGTTTTACAAAAATTTAAATGAAGTTGTTCAACAACCTGAGCTTTTTCTGAACCCCATAATCCACAACCATAGTTACATAGTTATATAGTTACTAGCAATATATGTATCAAATAGTGATAAACGAGTTTCAATATTAATTTTTTTTTTTTTTACATTTGAGTTTAAAGCAAACAATGCTTTTCTACCTTGGTTAGACAATTGTAATTGTGTTTGTTTAAATTTACTATTGTAAAAAAATAATAGACCAAGATAGATAAAACTATCAACAATATTAAGATTTACACCATCATAATGCCATGCCTTCCTATCCCTGATTTTACCACCATTTCTAAAAATTACAGCTTTTGTTTTTTTCTTTATTGACACTTAAATCCCATTCAGTAGTATAACTATGAAGACTATCCAACATTTTTTGAAGATCTGATACAGATTCAGAAAAAATTACAGTATCATCTGCATATAAAAGTAAAAACATATTAATAGAGTTTAACTCTATTGAATCACAATTATTGTTCATAAAATTAGTTTCCATATCATAAACATATAACGAAAAAAGCAAAGGAGATAATGCTTCTCCTTGCATCAAACCTGTTGTACAGTTAAAATAATCACTATAATTGCCATTGTGTTTAACACAAGACTTCAGTGTAGAATATATAGATCTAACTATATTTAAAATTTTACCAGTGATACCTTGCTTAACTACTTTAGACCATAATTTACTATGATTAACAGTATCAAAAGCACGAGAAAAATCAATAAAACAGCAATATAACCTTTTCTTATTACTAAGATATTTGTTAATTAAAGAATGTAGAACATACATTGCATCTGTAGTGCCATAGCCTTTCTGAAACCAAACTGAGCATCTGATAAAATATCATGTGTTTCACACCATTTCACTAATCTTTCATTTATAATACTTGTAAAAAAATTAGCCATGTGGCTTACTTGAGATATACCTCTATAATAATAGACATTATTAAATACATTCATTAGTAGATCGTATATCTTATTTTAGAATCGGTGACTTTATTATATTTTCCGATCATGCCCCAATTAATACATGTATATAGTCACAAATGGTACCAATAGTATGCACTTGTGTAAATAAGGCTGCAACATCTACGTTAGGTGGAGTGATGACCAGCGTGAAGTGACCCGTAAGGAGTTAATGGAAAATACCGAGTTATTGGACAGTGTCAAGGACAATCTAGAGTGTAATAAGGCCATTATAGACTATAGTGTAAGACTATTCACGGACAGTGTAAATAAAGTGTTCTCTACCTGTAATATAAATGTAGAAAGTGTTAATAGTCATGATTGTATTATACATGGTAAAACACGTAAATTGAAACATGAAAATAAACCATGATTTAATGATCGTTGTATTTATAAAAATTATTTTTGTATTAAACTTAAATCGGGAATGTTTTACAATGTTTGATTTCTGGGAAAGTGCTATTGTGCAAATTTCTATTAAAATTGTTTTTGTATTAAACTTAAATCTGTAATGTTTTTAAAATACATATATTCTTTTCTTTGAAAGTGTTATTTTGCAAGCTTCTATTAAAAATGTTGTTGACTAAACTTCATAAAATAATATTTCACAATTTTCGCTTCTCTGGGTAAGTGCTATTTTGCAAGTTTCTATTAAAATTATGTTGTATTAAACTTAAATTAGGAATGTTTTTACAATATTTGCTTTTCTGGGTAAGTGTTATTTTGCAAGATTTAAATGTTTTGAAAATTATTAGAATTAAAATGTTTTAATATTCTTGCACTTAATTTTTTTTATTTTGGCTCATACAAAGGTCTATGTTACAGGCATGTTTCTGAGTAAGTTCATCTTTATGCTCTATAATGCTAAAATAGGAAAATGAGAGGGGAGTCCCCGTCTTTGATAATTATTTTCACTGTAATCTCTTTGGAAGACCAACTTTTACGATTTTATTCTGAACATATTTTCAAGACGCAATCTTTGCGATGTTTCAAAAAATTGGTCCTTTTAGGAGAAAATAGTCAATTTTTGCAAAACAGGGAAAATTAAATCTGACGACTGCACATATAACTGATGTAATATCTTAACACCGCTGACACTAACTACTATGGTTAGCTCAGTTAATAGCGAAGACGCTTTGTTAACTATAGGATATGGGTTCAAATCCAGATTTTTTTTTAAATTTTATCTTAATAAAATACTGTTCTTAAATTTTGCCTTTTAAAAAATTTCATTATTTTTTTACAAATGTGTTTTTAAAAATTTAATACTTTATTATTCTGTAATGCGGTACTTTTGAAGTTTTATGTTTATTGTATGAATATGAAAAAATAAGATAATGTTATGGATGTTAAAAGTTTTTCAATACCCTCTGCTATTCAAGGAAAAGCATGTTTACACAAACAAAGCGCTTGCTGTTCATATGTCAGGTCTAATTATAGAGGAGTTTAAAAATACATCGTTACGTCATTCATCCGTTCATGCTGGGGCAATGTAAAAACAGCGCCAATCAAATCTGCCATACCTCTTTATAATATGACAATTTTTCTAACTCTTTCCTTTTTGAATAGGTAAAACGTTGACTTAAGAAAGAGACATGGTGCTCTAAGTCACATGCGGTCAGGATATTCTATTTGTATCAATACAGTTAGCTATAACCTGTCAGAAGAAATTGTCACAGGTACCCGGGGAATGGATTTCAAGCATTCAATAAAAAATAGCGTATCACATATATAAAAAGAGTATATGTGATACGCTATTTTTTTATTAAATGCTTAAAATCCATTCCCCGGGTACCTGTGGAAATTGGTGTCCTGGAAAAAACCACCAAACTTTCGCGGGAAACCGTACTGACAAATCTCCTCGCATGTGTATTAGGATCTGTACAAATGGGACACTATCCGAAAGCGAGAGACGACGCCCACTTTATTAATTAAAGACTGGCGTTTGGCACAGTGGATACTATCCGAAAGCAAGAGATTTGCACATCAATCTGCATATGTTTGCTTGTGAACCTACTAAGACAATTCTTACATGCTTCATCGACTTTATTTCATGCAAGTGATAAGTAATTCCCATATGGGGTTCGTTTGGGGGCACTTTTGAAATGCCATCCAATTTCAGTTATACTAACTTATAGTAACTTGTTAAAAATAATGATTTTTTACTTAATAGCCATAGTTTACGCCGAAAGATGCCATGATATAAACGACTGTACGCTACAAAACTGTGCTGCAAATGCCTCACACATTGCCTGCCATAGGGAATACTGTACATGTGATGCTAATGGCGTTGGTAAGTTTATTTGAATACTGGTTTAACAAGGATTCTTGTTATTTTGTCAAGCAAAATGTAGATGTCGCTTAACAAACAAGTTTCTCATGGACAGTATATTTGTTGCGTTTGGTAATATAAGTCTGTACGCAAATGAAATGGGCACAAACTGTGCACACTAATGTTTACCGATTTGTTTATTCGTTTGAACAATTTATGCAGATTCTAGAAAAATCTGGAGAGAAGACCGTATGAATAGTTCGTCACATGTTAATTTATTGAAGAAGCATTTGATAACTACATGGACACTATTTCATGTAGAAATAATGTCCTTAACAACGCATAAAAACGGGATTATACTGGGTAAGTCATCCGATATCCAAGTAGATACTTCTATATATTTCTTACATAGATTTTATTGTGTTTTTTAATTGTTTAAGGTTGCTCAACTATAAGCATGTGTTCCAGTCTGGGACGTTGCCGTGACCGTGACGAGTCCTACCACTGTATCGATGGAGAATGTAAATGCGTTAGATTCCATTAATTCCGCTAGTTTCCATGGTAGGTAATTATTGTTAAAACTAAAATCAAGAATAATTTACATTAAATGTTTCCTTGGAAACTTTAAAACTTTAATCACTTTAAACATAAAAACTGGTGAAGCTATTGTTATACACCATTTTTAAAAATTTATCATAATATTACATTCAGAAATCCAATGACTTTAAAAAATGGTATATGACATTATGCATGTTTATATTATTTTAAAGCTGAAATACGTTTTACAAGTTCAAAACAGGATTGAGTTCAAAATGGCGGATTGGGTTCACTATTTTCGGACTTGCACTTTTAAAATACATTACAAGGCAGTTTACACTTCATTAACCCCATCACATTATAAAATACACTTGTAGTAACAACTAAAACCACTGTCAGCATACTTATTGTTATTTCAGCTTATTTGTCTGTTTGCAATTGTTCAGCTTCTTACTTTATCAAGTCTGTTTCAATCGCTTTTAGTGGAGAGCGTCCTCTGTAACAACCACAAGTTGCCTACTCTTTTTTCAAACTCTAGAGGTGTCTTTTGCTTGCACTGAGACACGGAACCTCCTTTTTGAGTCTCGTCCGAAAGACTGTTCTAGTATTGAGCTTTTTACTTATCAAGTTTAATCAGAAGATGAAAATCATCTCAGAAACTTCCCAATGCCTGATTGATGACCGAACCCACAGTACGTTACAATACCATTTTACTTGCAAGGCTAGGGAGCGTCTATTTGCTTGATACGGAAAGCTATTAGTGTGTTGAAAAGTGAAAAGTTCACAGTAACCAACAAGATGAGCATCAACAAACCAGAAATGGTATGATTACCTATGGTTTCGGTACATCAAACTTTTTTCGAACCTTTTTTCTTTCCTACTTTTACCACTGTGGTACATAAGTTGGTTGAGTGCTCGCTTCGTAAGTGGGAGATTGTTGGTTAGAATCCCGGCCGGGTCTGAACCAAGACTGAGAAAGAGGGTAGTGACTGTTCTTTTGTCAAGCACTAGACATTACAAAATGAAAGGCACGGTTCTTTCTTTCGGATGGGAACTTAAAATAAACGAGGTCCCGTGTCACGGTGGGCTTGCCACGCTAAAGACCTCTGCTGTATAATGTCATCAGCACAAGGCACAGGCAAAATTGTGACTGGGACGTTAAACACCATTACTCAACTCAACTATTTTCTACTTTTTTATACAATGTTGTTTTATTTATTGCAGAGAAAAGGAAACATCAATTGCGATAATGACAAGAGTGAGATTTGATTTCATTTTATTCAATAAAAATGGTGTTATACGAAGACTCTTTTTATTTTATATTTAACTATGGTGATGATAAAGATTGCATTAAATGTTATCATCATGTCAAAATTAAATATTGTAGCATTTGCAGGATTGAAAGTGATTATTAAATTTGTGATCCAAATGTATGCAATAAAGTTGGATTTTTTGTTATTTATTTATTTATTTATTTAATTTATTTTATTTTATTTTTTTCAGAAAACAACACTCTGTGACTTTTTAAAATTTTCGAGAAAAATGTAAAATGTGGGAATTGTTGCATGTAAATTGTTTCACATCGGTAGTGACCATTACAACAACCATTCTTATAGAAAATCTGTCATATTATACATTTTTAGAATTTTCTGAATAAAATATTTTTGAAAATGTATAAATATTATTGTAATATGACACACTGTGTATAGATGGATCCGGAAATAGAATACTTTCGAAGCGAGGAGCTAATCAGGTCAGCGCTCTTGGGGTAAGTTTAAACACGTCTGGTGATGTAATGGAATTATTTTATATACTGATTTAAGTGTGAGCATGGCTATGAAAACTATTAGAATCTATTTCATGAGAAATAAAGGTGAAACCGAGTCGCGAGAGAAAGTAATTCAACAAAAATGTCCATTTTAGTACCTCCGAAAATCATCACTTCCAACTTCTGTTATCATTAACACACGTAATGTTGGATTTTAGACGGATGTTGCTATGTGTACATTAACTTCATGTCGAAATACACATTCTGTGCAAAAATTAACACTTGGCGAAGCTTATTTATCGAGATATTTAAATGTAAACAAATTCTCCGGTGTACCGCGTTTAGACGTAATGTGAGAAAGTGTTGTACGGCAACTTGCTGAGTCCATGTACGACAATGAGATGTATAAAGCGATTTCTCTGTGCAGCAAGAATTGCTATTTAAACGATAAAACGTTTAAAATGTTAATTTTTTATATTTTGCAATTTAGATGGATCTCCCAGATATTTCATTAGATTTATCGGGCATAGAAGAAACCGTGGGCGAGCAGTCCAGGAAAAGATGCCACTGCGACATCTGCGTATATTCGACGCTAGATTCAAGCAACTACAAAAACACACAAAAACCCACAAAACTAAAAAGCATAATACAAGCACACCAGTTAAACCATCAAATGAAAATAAAGAAAAATCACCATCTCACATGTGTGATAAGTGTGGTAAACGGTTTAAACCCCGTTATGGTCTAAATCTACACATAAAAAATAAACATGATCGCACATTCAAGTACCAAGGAAAGAGGGTTTATTCAAGCAGTTGCCTATAGGTATCACTGGTCAAGTCATACTAAGGTTACCTCTGATAGGTGCAAACATTGCAAGAAAGAGTTCCTTTCACAGGGGTAGTTGAAACGACACATGGTGATTTGTAAGAAAAACGGTAAACCTAGCACCCCCACGTATAAATGTGAAGTAAGTCTACCTTTCCTTTTCAATACAGCCTAAAGTATCATATGAGAGGAAAGCACCAACCACCTAGGTACAGGTGCAATGAATGCGGAAAGGTATATTCCTGGCGTTTTAGCCTGAAAGCACATATGGATTGTGCACACAAATGGTCATCATAACTTAAAGGCTTTGTTTAAGTATTAACTGTTCATTTTTTATCTAGTTCTATTCATATACAGAATTAGGTAAATTATGATTTTTAGCTCACCTGAGCTCAAAGCTCAGATGCGCTATTGTGACCACTTCTTGTCTGTCGTTCGCCGTGCGTAAACTTGCATTTTAATCTTCTCAAAATCTACTGGGCCATTTGGTGATATTTTAGTTACCATGTCTATATGGAGAGCTTTGAGATTAGCACAAATGTATTAGTTTGTCCTATTGTGGAAATAGTGAAATAAAATGCTCTCCTGTGAAGATACAGTAGATATACAGTGTACATGTAGTTTAGACTCTACAAATATAAGGAAATCTAGTTTTAGATTTTCGCAAATAAAGCTGTAGGATCTAAAATTGGGATTTAGTGAGGTACCCAAGGAGGGCATTTGTCAATTGTCAATATATCTAGATAACTTAACTTTTTGTATTTGCATGTATATGAGAATATTGTATGTATTTGTATGATCATCATTTTGATATAAAGGCGAAAGTCATGGGCGCAAAGTCAGCCAAAGAACAGAAACTGTCTAGTTTTTTTGGTACTTTTTAACTTTTTTCACCAGTTCAGCTGTTTATAAATATATATTAATTATTTCAGTTTTATAATTTTGACCCAAGCTTTACTGATGAGGGATTGTATTCCGAAACGGCCGTCTGGTGCTGTAACAATAACAGTTATATAATCTACTATTGCAAATATCCTTGCATTTAAGATCTAACTGCTGTAAATTTTGATGTTCTCCGTGTTGTCATGGTATTAGTTTTTGAGAGGTGATCATGATTGGGTGATTTTATCAAATTTTTAACCTTTATTAAAACTTGTACGTTAAGATTACTGCCCATAAACTATATATATTCTTGAACTTTGTGACATGGCCAATCCATCATGATACGATATTAAACATTTCACCAATTCAGGTTCGGACCATTTTGGACCCAAAAAATAACTTTTTATCATAATGACAATGATTTATAAACTATAAATATTCTTGATCGGCATGAAACACGATATCAATATACGATAAAATTTTGGACCCAGAACATATTTTGGACCCAATCGATAATTCCCATTACTACAAAAATTGCCCCATGTTATGATAAACTCATATATCACATAAAAGTAGACCCCGGACCATTTATTGGAGCCAATCAATTGCTCCTATATGCTTCATATAAACACTTATAATCTATACAGTCAAACCTGTCTATAAAGGCCACCCAAGGGAATTGGTAAAAATGGCCTTTATGGGCAGGTTGCCTTTATATACAGGTTCAAATAATATGAATAAAGAACAATTGGGATAAAATTTTTCCTGCCTTTATAAGCAGGTGGACTTTAAGACAGGTTGGACTGTATATTATATTCTTGATCGACATGAAACATGTAACCCATATATGACAAAATTTCGAACCTATTTTGGACCAGACCATTTTTGAACCCAATCAATAATTTCTACATTATTGCCTATATCACATATATATTCTTGACCAATATCGCATAACAGCGAACCCCGGTCCCATGTTGGACCAGACCATTTTTTACACCCAATCAAAGTCTCCCATAGTCTTGACATATTCGCCGATAAACCATATATTGTTAAAGTGAACTTACATCTAGCATGAAACTATAATCAGTCTGCAGTACCGTAACTAGGCCCTTAAATAAACCGAGGCACGAATTGAAGAACTAACAGTCTCAATGTTTTTATCTTTCACAAGGAAAGCTCAAAACAACATCAGCTGTACATGTTTTAAACAGTTAAAATAAGTGGGATGGTTTGTGCCATGAAAATTTGTTTAATTACACTAATAAAACTCTTAATCCAGGTTAGAGAATAGTTTAAAAGTTTGAATTGTATGTGGGCGGGTATCAGACAAAAATAAGTCTATCATTTAACCTTGGATTTTTCAGAATATTTCTGCATTTTCATTTTTCATTAGCAAGATTACTTGATAGATTTACACAAGACAAGACGGTAAATGCTGAAATCGGACAGTACCGCATTACAACTAGTTACCAAAATGACAAATTAAATAATAATGTGAACGTTTAATGTGACAATCACTTGATTAGGCTAAACCATTAAAATAGTTTCATGTAAACTGTCACTAGTTGAAGGAACTGCTCGTTTAAAAAACTCTCTCTCAATATCACACTTTTGTGCGAAAAAAGTACTTATTTAATTTTTTACCGAGGCAACTGCCTCGGTTGCCTCATAGGTAGTTACGGTACTGGTCTGGACCCATTTTAGGCTCAACATTTTTTTGATCCACTTACCTTTTTCATATAGCGTTGAAATAATTACCGATAAGCCATATAATTATATTCTTGATTACCATGTTATAGTGAACCACAATAATGTAATAATAAACTTTATTTGCATAAAGTATATACATAATACTTATAGCACATAAACAAATACATGCATATGTCACATGACAAGACATTATAATAGTCGAAATATGAAAATAAATAATCTGGTCGGAAGGGCCGAAAAGTTATTACATATAGTAGTAGTAAACATATTATATAATAACTTATTACAAATTATATATATAATACATATTTATGTAATAGTATTATTAATAAATACTGTTATTATAATTGATTGCCGTACAACTTACATGAAAGTGCACCCCAGACCTATATTTGAACTGACTATTTCTGCACCAAATGAATTTACAAAAGCCCATTAGGAATACGACAGCATTTACTAAGTGCAGTTAATCATTGAACTTGAACTGTGTGGTATGTGACCTATCCTTAGGTGAGCGTTAAGGCACATGGGCTGCTTGTTTTTTGTTTTTGTTTTTGTTTTTGTTTTTTTTTTTTTTTGCTGTTAAATCATCTTAGATTGAGGTTATGTTTTTTCTATAGTTGACTTAAATGAGCAAACCTGAAATTTAAATGATTTTGTAACCATTAAAAATTAATTATCTGTCAAGTCAGACGACTAAACAATGTTATACCAACACGGTTTTATTGATTTAAGACCGTAAAGTTTTTGTTTTTTTACTATCCGCCGTACAGCTATTTCATTGCATTTCACTAATTGCCGTACAGCACTACGTCTAAACGCGGTACACCGGAGAATTTGTTTACATTTAAATATCTCGATAAATAAGCTTCGCCAAGTGTTAATTTTTGCACAGAATGTGTATTTCGACATGAAGTTAATGTGCACATAGCAACATCCGTCTAAAATCCCACATTACGTGTGTTAATGACAACAGAAGTTAGAAGTGATGATTTTCGGAGGTACTAAAATGGACATTTTGTTGAATTTCTTTCTCTCGCGACTCGGTTTCACCTTTATTTCTCATGAAATAGATTCTAATAGGTTTCATAACCCTGCTCACACTTGAATTAGTATATAAAATAATTCCATAACATCACCAGACGTGTTTAAACTTACCTCAAGAGCGCTGACCTGATTAGCTCCTCGCTTCGAAAGTATTCTATTTCCGGATCCATCTATACACAGTGTGACACATCGAAGTAAATATTGTTCATTAATATTGGGTTTAAGCTATAAGAAGATCGTTTATGTGTAATGTCATCTGCTATTTAGATTTTTAGATAAAGTGTGGAAACGGGAACGCAACGTGTGATCTTTGCTTATTTACTAATATAGGTCAACAACATTGACCTGTCAGTTTGACCTTTCATTAGGAATATTCATATAAGAGGGTGCACCCAATACATGGGTAGCGTTAGGATTTAGGGTTCGTAGTTGATATAAACATATGTACACAATATCCATGATTATAGACAAAATATAAACGCGTGAACCCTTTTACTTTAAATTTACCTGTCCATAATAAATATTTAAATCAAAGGTCAAGCGGACAGGTCAATATTGTTGACACAATTTGATAAAACAAAGTATGCATAGGTACAAACGTAAGACACATCCCCCACTCGCAATCACGGTATACTAGTTAGCAGACAATAATTTAATTATAAAACGTTTTCCATGCTTTGTGATTCTGACTACATCACCTCCAAGTTACGATGTATTAATTATATCAACGCCACAATAAAATTATCTATATATGTATATATAAATGTATATCAAATATTAAACAATTTATGATTTATCCAATACTTCGTGACTCCCTCAGTAACTTAACAAACCACTGTGGTAGCTCAGTTGGTAGAGTGCTCACTCCGCAAGTTGGCGGTCGCGGGTTCGAATCCCGACCGACCACGGTTCTTTCGGATTGGGACTTAAAATATTCGAGGTCCCGTGTCACGATTAAGAAACCTTTTGCATAATGTCATTAGCGGAACGCACAGGCAAAAACCTCTGCATCTTCGCCAATAGTTGGAGACGTCTTGATATAAGTGAAATATTTTTGACTGGGATGTTAAATATTTTACTCAACTCTCAACTTTGCCACCTCGCTAAACGCCACATTATTTTGCAGTACCAATACCCTTTTCTTTAACCGGGTTTCTACGAAGTTATCGAGCTAAATTTTGGGAAAGAGTTCCATTTGTAATTTGTAGCCACCAGCCACCCCCCCCCACTAAAATTTTAATTTCGACTACAAGGCCTAAAATTAAAAATGACGGAATCAAGCAATTTTGAACATCTCTGTGAAAAATAATTTTTCAAAAATTTTACATAGAATTTAAGGTGGGGTACAAAAGGAGCTGTTGCCAAATTTTGACTTAACTGTCATATAACATTTTTTAAATTTAATTATAAAACACTTTCAAAAAATGGTATATGACATTTTTTAACGTAGCCTCGATTCATTGCGACCATTTATTCAGTTAGATATTTTGTCATCATGAAGAGGTTTGGTGATAAATTAATGGAGAAACATAGAAAAATTGGATTGTGAGACTTTAAAATATTCTGACAATAAGCGAGGTGGTAAAATGTTTTCTAGTTATTAATATCAAGTTTTATTCAGTCCGCTTTGTGGAGCTGTATTGATGTGAAGTGTGTTCTCGAAGTGTATGTTCTGCCAGGGAGATATGTGTTCTATGATGTGTGTAGTACCAGAGATTTATATAGTACCTGTAGCTGTAGAGTGTGTTCTCTAAGTGTATGTTCTGCCAGAGAGATGTGTGTTCCATGATGTGTGTAGTACCAGGGATATATACTGAGCATCAAAGAAACTATACACATTGATATTATATATATTTTTTTAATAATGTCATTTTCGATTTTAACACCGTGATACTGACCTAATTAGTGCTTTAATTCAATGCTTAATATCCTTGTTAAGTAGAGTGTGTCTTTACTGAAGCTATTTAATCAAAATCGCATGTGCTACACGTGCAACGCATATGGCATGTCCTATTCAGTTCATAATTGACAAATTGGATCTCTTTACACAAAGTAACAAAAAACAAATATTGCTAGATATCTAAAGCATTAATAGCTAGATTGACTCAAATACAGCGTGAGCGGGCAATTGGGATGTTTCATGCCGGCAGCAATGTCACACATATTGCAAGAACATTTGGTTGCACACGTGTTACCATTCATTCGCTGATACGGCGGTTCCAACAAACTGGAACGACATCAGATGCCAATCGGAGTGGCCGTCTACGAGTGACAACGCCGAGAGAAGGTCGTTATATACGGGTATTCCATTTGCGTAATCGTTTTGTTCCAGCAACCGTTACCGCTAGAAATCTCCCAGGGCACAGAATCAGTGCACAAACCGTAAGGCGGGGGCTGCGAGGATTTGGAATCCGGGCAAGGCGGCCATATTGTGGTCCAATTCTTAAGCATCAGCATAAGAACGCACGTTTGAATTGGGCAAGAACACATTTGCGATGGAGAAGGGTCGAATGGAACAATGTTCTGTTCAGTGATGAATCGCGGTTCTGTCTTAGTCATTCAGATGGGAGGAAAGGGGTGTATAGGCGGCGAGGAGAACGTTATGCTGGCAATTGTGTTCAAGAAATTGACAGATTCGGTTTAGGCAGTGTTATGGTATGGCATGGCATCTGTGTCGGTCACAAAACCCGTTTGCTTATTGTTGATGGGAATTTAAATGCGCAGAAATACCGCGATGACATTTTGGCCTTTGAAGTTATACCATTTTTGAACCGATTTGGACCAGGCCTCACCTTTCAACATGATAATGCTCGCCCAAATACGGCAAGACTCATTTCGGCTTTTTTACAACAGAACAATGTCAACGTTCTACCATGGCTCTCACGGTCACCGGATATGTCGCCGATTGAGCATCTTTGGGATGAATTGGGTCGACGGGCGAGAGCAAATCATCAAATTACGACACTGGTAGATTTGAGTCGTGCCCTACAACATGAATGGACGAACATACCAGGTCATGTAATTAACCGGTACGTCAATTCTACGCGTCGCCGGCTCAATGCTTGCATCAACGCAAATGGAGGTCATACACGCTTCTGAACTTTCAACTGTGAATTAAAAAATCATTTTGAACATTATTTACAATTTTACAGCGAAGAAATGAATTCAACTGTATTCAAGATTTTTCATTTTGAACCCTTGCCCTTTTGCGCCTTAATAGAGCAGTTATCCCCTGATTGTTTTGAATGAATTTTTTTTATAATTGTTCAAAAATGAACCATGTAATCAGATTATCTAAAATGTTTAGGAATTGTCAATATTTTAAACTATAAATGTTTGAGGTAACATGGGGTGTATAGTTTCTTTTGTTGTTCGGTATATATTGTACCTGTAGCTGTAAAGTGTGTTATCTAAGTGTATGGTCTGCCAGGGATAATGGTCTTAATCCCCAAGCCAATTAATTAACTGTGAATTGTAAAGTTTGAGCTGATACATGTCAATAAATTATTGGACACGCCTTCTTTGTTATAAAATTGACCAATCAAATCCAACATCTTTTGGATATTTGTTTTATTTAACTTTTGAAATAAAACAAAATACAATATATGCCTTAAAACTGGAATCCATACCTGATGTGTCTTCAAGTTCAAATCCACTATGTATGGATAATAATGTTTGATAATAAACTAATGATTTAACAGAATTTTTAAATTAATTTTTATATATTAGAACAATTAGTCAAAGAGGTATGGCGGGTTTGATAGACTTTTTGTACACTGCCCCCTGCTTAAACAGATGATTGACGTAACGATGTATTTTTAAACATAAAAAAATGAGGATTTTGCGCTCTATATTTAGACCAGGTCTATTAAAAAACAATCGCTTCGTTTTTATAAACTTGTTTTTCCTTGAAAAGTCGAAGATATTGAACAAACCTTAACACCCATAATCTTTATTTTTCATCTTTATACAATAAACAGAAAAAACTAGAACAATAAGTATAAACTTATATCACGCTTCATTAAGAATTCACGGGTGATATTTGTAGATTTATTGTATCAAAATATAAGCTGGCTAGATCTGATAGTAGCGTTTAGAAAGAACATGTCCATTTTAAAAAAAAAATTATATATGTAAAAAGGAAAATTTAACAATAGTATTTTATAAAGATTAAAATAAAAAACAAGAAAAAGAATAAATAAAAAGTTATCCTGATGGAATTTGAACCCATGTCGTACAAGTTACAAAGCGTCCTCGATACCCACTGAGCTAATTCCAGCAGTTAGTACCGGCTGTGTTAAAATATAACATCAGTTGTACGTGCAATGGTCAGATTTAATTTTCCCCATTTTTTTCAAATTGACTATTTTCTCCTAAGAGGACAATTTTTTTTCGAAAACTCGTAATGCTTGCGTTTTGAAAATATTTTCTGAAACAATCACGTAAAAGTTGGTTTGTCGAGAACACTTTGAGAATTATTTTCAAAGACGAGAAAACCCCCTTATTTTTCATATTAAGCATAATAGAGCACAAAGATAAGTACCAGTAAAATATACCTTTGTATGAACCAAAATCTGAAAGTCCACAAAGAATACTGCTGCTTTATTATTTAAGTGCAAGAATATTTAGACTTTTTTTTCAAAAACCGAAACGGTCCATTTAGGACAAAATCCCATGGAACCCGCCATACATCTTTCTTAGAATGGTCTTCTACAGTCTTTATATTATTGTAGTAAAATGTAAAGAAATAAAAATACCTTTAATTTTGATTTAAACTTTGCCTGAGTTACATATTGTATTTGCTTAAAAACCCTTACATGTCGTGCAATATTGGCTAAGTTCTTCAAATTATGTGATGTTTTTGAAAACCTAATTTTTTCAAGTGAATAAAATTATCACATTTAAACTTTTTATGGTTTTAGGAATGTGCTAGCTATTTCTGGTGGTAATAAATGGGTGAGGATTGTTTGGGTGGTGGAAGACTTTCGTTATTGTGCTTGTCACATTTCCAATTCTAGTTTAAAGATTTCTTCTAAAGATAACCCAGATATTTTCAAATTCAGATTTTGATCTCTATACATTTAGGTCAACCATAAGGCTGAAATGTTTTGAAAATCGCCATTTGTCATGGAATACAAGATAATTTATATCTGTCGTGACGGAGTATTGACACGTTTTGTATGAATATGCATATATATTCCCAAAACTCGGCCAGTAGTTGTTCAGTCAACAAATTATACCAGGAAAATGAAAACGTGCGCCGTTTTTGTCCTTGCCATATTTGCTTTTCTGGGTAAGTGCTATTGTGCTATTTCTATTTTCTATTGAAAATTCGTTTTGTATTAAACTTAAATCTGTAATGTTTTTAAAATATTTGATTTTCTGGGTAAGTGTTTTTGTGCAAGTTTCTATTGAAAATTCTTTTTGTATTAAACTTAAATCTGTAATGTTTTTAAATACATGTATTTGCTTTTCTGTTGAAGTGTTATTTTGCAAGCCTCTATTAAAAATGTTGTTGACTTAATTTAATAATATTTTACTAATATTTAACAATTTTTGCTTCTCTAGCTAAGTGATATTCTATTAAAATTATTGTTGTATTAAACTTAAATCTGTAATGTTTTTAAAATACATGTATTTGCATTTCCGTAGAACTGTTATTTTGCAAGGTTCGATCAAAATTCTTTTTATGTTAAACTTAAATCTGTGATGTTTTTAAAATACATGTATTTCCTTTTCCGTGGAACTGTTATTTTGCAAGGTTCGATTAAAATTCTTTTTGTATTAAACTTAAATCTGTAATATTTTTGCAATACATGTATTTGCTTTTCTGTGGAAGTGTTGCAAGCTTCTATTAAAAATGTTGTTGACTAAACTTAAATAATATTTTACAATTTTTGCTCATCTGCAAAGTGCTATTGTGCAAGTTTCTATTAAAATTATTGTTGTATTAAACTTAAATTAGGATTTTTTATAATATTTACTTTTCTGAGTAAGTGGTATTTTGAAAGATTCTATTAAAAATGTTGTTGATTTAGATAATATTTTACATTTTTGCTTTTCTGGACAAGTGTTTTTTAAAAAATCTTAAATTGGGAGTGCTTAAAAGCATTAAAAATGTTGTTGGCTAAATTTAGATTATATATATATATATATATATATATATATATATCCTTTTACAACATAATGTAACATTCCTTTTGGCAGTTCCATGACTTAAATGAAACATTTTAATTCAATTCGGCATTTGGTACACACATTTAATACGAACACATTATTTACATTTAAACTATAGTAAATATTTTATCGGTTAACAAGTTTTAAAATTGGTACACGTTTCATGAAGCATGCTAATATACTAAGGAAAAGGGTTATTTATTTTTTATTTCTTTAGTAAAAGCTCGAAACAAAATTTTCCCCCGAGTTCATTTCATGAAGATAGACATTTATATGTGGCAGTTTATAAATTATTTTAAATTTCATTCAGAAAAGAGGTATGGCGGGTTTGATGGAATTTTATCCTAAATGGACCGTTTTGGTTTTTTCTTGCACTTAAATAAAAATTCAGCAGTATTTTATGTGAATTTTTTAGAATTTGGCTCATACAAAGGTCTATGTTAGACGTGTCTCTTAGTAAGCCCATATTTCTGCTCTATTATGCTAAAATATGAAAAATGAGAGGGGGTACCCGTCTTTGATAATTATTTTGACTGTGTTCTCCTCGGAAGACCAACTTTTACGATGTTATTTCTGAACATATTTTCAAGACGCAATCTTTGCGATGTTTCAAAAACTTGGTCCTCTTAAGAGAAAATGGTCAATTTTTGCAAAACAGGGAAAATTAAATCTGACGACTGCACATATAACTGATGTTATATTTTAACACCGCTGACACTTACTGCTATGGTTAGCTCAGAGAATAGCGAAGGTGCTTTGTAAACTATAGGATATGGGTTCAAATCCAATCCAGATTTTCTTTTTTAAATTCTATCTTTATAAAATACTGTTCTTAAATTTTGCCTTTTTAAAAATTTTATTATTATTTTTTTTTACAAATGTGTTTAAAAATTTTCAGAAAACACAGCTTACTAGCAAATCAAGCCAGGTTATATTGTGTACATATATTATATATATAGACTGGCGTTTGGCACAGTGGATACTATCCGAAAGCAAGAGCCGACACCCACTTCATTAAAGACTTGCTTTGTCACAGTATCAATAGAAAGCAAAAATACAGTACATGCATGTTGAAAGTATAACACATTAGTACTTAATCGGCAGCTCATCTCGTTTTCTCGTAAGCTTTATCTCAACATATTTTCGGCAGCTGGTATCTATCACTTGGTTGCAAACTATCCGCATATCGTCGATCATTCCAAACGAATATTCTTGCATTTTTGTTTTTGTACTGTAAATTTAACTTAACGACAATAATTTTGCACATCAAATCAACCTGCATATGTTTGCTTGTGAACCTACCAAGACAATTCTTAGGTTATTAACCTTTTTTCATGCAAGTGATAGGGTAATTCCAATATGGGGTTCGTTTCGGGGCACTTTTGAAATGTCATCAAATTTCAGTTATACTTACTTATAGCAATTTGTTTAACATTACGATTTCGTTAACTTATAGCCATAGTTTACGCAGAAAGATGCCATGATATAAACGACTGTAAACTAGAAAACTGTGCTGCAAATGCCTCGCACATTGCCTGCCATAGGGAATACTGTACATGTGATGCTAATGACGTCGGTAAGTTTATTTGAATACTGGTTTAACAACGATTCTGGTTGTTTTGTCAAGAAAAATGTAGATGTCATTTAACAAACAAGTTTATCATGGACAGTATATTTGTTGCGTTTGGTAATATAAGTCTGTACGCAAATGAAATGGGCACAAACTGTGCACACTAATGTTTACCGATTTGTTTATTCGTTTGAATAATTTATGCAGATTCTAGTTAAATCTGGAGAGAAGACCGTATGAATAGTTCGTCACATGTTAATTTATTGAAGAAGCATTTGATATCTACATGGACACTATTTCATGTAGAAATAATGTCCTTAACAACGCATAGTAACCGGATTATACTGGGTAAGTCCTCCGATATAGATACTTCTATATATTATTTCTTACATAGGTTTTATTGTGTTTTTTTAATTGTTTCAGGTTGCTCAACTATAAACATGTGTTCCAGTCTGGGACGTTGCCGTGACCGTGACGAGACCTACCACTGCATAGATGGAAAATGCAGATGTTTAGATTACACTAATTCCGCTAGTTTCAATGGAAGGTAATTATATTTAAAACTAAAATCAAGATTAATCTACATTAAATGTTTCCTTGGAAACATCTAAACTTTAATCAATTTTAACATAAAAACTGGTGAAGCTATTGTTATATACCATTTTCTAAAATTTAATCATAATATTACATTCAGAAATTCAATGAATTTAAAAAAAATGGTATATGACATGTTTATATTATTCTAAAGCTGAAATAAGTTTTACAAATTCAAAACAGGAAAGAGTTTAAAATGGCGGATTGAGTTCACTATTTTCGGATCTTGCACTTTAAAAATACATTACAAGGCAGTTTACACTTCATTCACCCCATCACATTGTACATTTCACTTGTAAAAACACCTAAACCAGTGTCAGCATACTTATTGTTATTTCAGCTTATTTGTCCGTTTACAGTTGTTCAGCTTCTTACTTATCCAGTCTGTTTCAAACGCTTTTAGTGGAGAGCGTCCTCTGTAGCTGCCACAAGTGGCCTACTCTTTTTTCAAACTCTAGAGGTGTCTTTTGCTTGCATTCAGACACGGGACCTCGTTTTTGAGTTTTATCCGAAAGACCGTCCTAGTAATGAGCTTTTCACATGAGCTTTTCACTAATCAAGTTTGGTCAGTTGATGAAAATCTTCTCGGAAAATTCCCAATGCCTGATTGATGATCGAACCAACAACCCTTGACTTCAAAAGCCAGTGACAGTACCACCTATAGTAGACCTTAACAATTAGATATTTTTTCACTTACAATACGTTACAATACCGTTTTACTTGCAAGGCTAAGAGCGTCTAATTGCTTTCTATAGGATGTTCTTTATTGTGTTGAAAGTGTAAAGTTTATAGTAACCAACAAGATGAGCTTCAACAAACGGTATAATTACCTATGGTTTCAGTACATCAAACTTTTTTTTAACCTTTTTTCTTTCCTACTTTCACCACTGTTGCAGATCAGTTGGTAGAGTGCTCGCTCCGTAAGTGGGAGGTTGTGGGTTCGAACCCCAGCCAGGTCTTAACCAAGACATGAAAGTGGGTTGTGACTATTCTTTTGCCAAGCACTCGGCATTACGAAATGAAAGGCACGGTTCTTTCTTTCGGATAGGAACTTGAAATAAACGAGGTCTCGTGTCACGGTGGGCGTGCCACGCTAAAGATCTCTGCTGTATAATGCCATCAGCACAAGGCACAGGGAAAATTTCTGCGCTTTCGCCTATAGCTGGCTATGTCTCGATATGAGTGAAATATTCTTGACTGGAACGTTAAACACCATTACTCAACTCAACTCTTTCCTACTTTTTTATATGATTGTGTTTTATTTATTGCAGAGAAAAGGAAACATCAATTGTGATAATGACAAGAGTGAGGTTTTATTTAATTTTATTATTAAAAATGGTGTTATTTGAAGTCTGTATTTATTTTATATTTAACTATGGTGATGATAAAGAATGCATTAAATGTTGTCAAAACATGGGTAGGTTTTGCTGTATTGCTCTGTCAGTCATAGGTTTATATTAGACATGTTATCATCATGTCAAAATGAAATATTGAAGTATTTGCAGGATTTGAAAGTAATTATTAAATTTGTGATCCCAATGTATGCAATAAGTTGGGGTTTTGTTATTTATATTATTTCATTTTATTTTATTTTATTTTATTATTTTTTTACTTGTTTTTTTTTTTTTTTTTTTGAGAAAACAATATTCTGTGACTTTTTGAAATTGTAGAGAAAAATGTAAAATGTGGCAAAATATATTTTTCAAGATAAAAACATTATATTAGCTCTAGCAGCTTTAGTTGATTTATATTTTCAAAAATTTAATTTTGTGAAGATTTTTAGTCTGTAGTGAAATGGCAAATTTTAAATATGTATTTGATGTGATAATTTTTGGATGGCAGTTTATAATGTTGTTTCTCCACAACCCATGAGCGAGTTCTCAAGCTATGTTATGTATTGTCTTTTTTTACATCAAAAGTTTAGTTTGACTTTAATTCTGCTGAAATGATTCAATAGCTAGCCTGCCCTCAGGACTCATCAATTATTTTTTTCTAGTGCTAAGAACCATATTGATTTATCTAAGTTACTTAGCATCTTATCTGCTGAAAACCATGGTTACATCACCATCAGTTGTTCCATAGCAGTGTTTACTACTTCATGTACATAAGCTCACCTGGTAGAGTGCTCGCTTCACATACAAGAGGTTGTGGGTTTGAACACTGACCTGGGTCTGAACAAGACTTGAACAAAGTTAGTGACTGTTTTTCATCCAACATTCCGCATAAAAAATGAAAGTCGTTTGGAAAATACCTTAAAATGATACCCCCTGTCACAACAGGCATGGCACAATAAAGAACCCTACCTGAACATTGCCCTGAAAGCGCTGTAAAGGTAAAAATGTCTGCCACTTCACCTATAGCTGGTAACAACTTTGATACAAGTGAAATATTATTCTTGTCTGGGCCAAAAAACACATTCAATTAATCTATCCTTAGCAGTGTTGGTTTCCTTTTTGCTGTATTACTTTTATGTAAAATTTTGTATATGGCACAAAATAAGATTATGAAAAAAAGAAGAAAAAAAAAAGAAACAGAAAGAATTTGCATGCATCAAAATTTCTTTTAAATAAAAGTAACAATATCAGCAATATCAGATGTATAAACATTCAGAAATTTGTATTCTCCGTGTATTATTCATTATGGCTTTTTGGGCCTTGGACACAGTGTTTGACTAGACAGGTTGTGTTCAGCAACTAGCTTTTTGGCCTCTGGCACTGTATTTGACTAGACAGGTTGTGTTCAGCAACTAGCTCTTTGGCCTTGGACAGTGTTTGACTAGACAGGTTGTGTTTAGCAACTGCTTTTGGGCCTCTGACAGTGTCTGACTAGACAGGTGGTGTTCAGCAACTGGGTTTTGGGCCTCTGGACTGTGTTTGACTAGACAGGTTGTGTTCAGCAATGCGCTATTTGGCCTCTGGCACTGTATTTGACTAGACAGGTTGTGTTCAGCAACTAGCTCTTTGGGCCTTGGACACGTGTTTGACTAGACAGGTTGTGTTTAGCAACTGGCTTTTTGGGCCTCTGACAGTGTTGACTAGACAGGTGTGTTCAGCAACTGGTTTGGGCCTCTGGAGCTGTGTTTGACTAGACAGGTTGTGTTCAGCAACAGGCTTTTTGGCCTCTGGCACTGTCTTTGACTAACAGGTTGTGTTCAGCAAAAGGCTTTTTGGGCCTCTGGCACTGCGTTTGACTAGACAGGTCGTGTTCAGCAACTAACTCTTTGGGCCTCTGGACTGTGTTTGACTAGACAGGTTGTGTTCAGCAACTGGGTTTTTGGGCCTCTGGCACTGTGTTTGACTAGACAGGTTGTGTTCAGCAACTGGGTTTTTGGGGCTCTGACAGTGTCTGACTAGACACATCATGTTCACCAACTGGCTTTTTGGGCCCTGACACTGTATTTGACTAGACAGGTTGTGTTCAGCAACTGGGTTTTTAGGTCTCTCAGTCTGGCACCGGTTAGACTAGACAGGTTGTGTTCAGCAACTGGGTTTTTGGGGCTCTAAAAGTGTCTGACTAGACACATCATGTTCAGCAACTGGCTTTTTGGGCCCTGACACTGTATTTGACTAGACCGGTTGTGTTCAGCAACTGAATTTTGGGCCTCTGGCACTGCATTTGACTTGACAGGTTGTGTTCAGCAACTGGGTTTTGGGCCTCTGACAGTGACTGACACTGTGTGTGTGACTAGACAGGTCATGTTCAGCTGTCTTGTTGGGACTTTGACACTGTGTGTGACAAGATGTTCATATTCAGCATTGGCTTCTTTGGCCTCTGATATTGAGTTTGACAGGTCCTATTAAACAACTGGCTTGTTGAACAACTGACATCATGTTTGACTATATAGTTCATGTTCATTAACTGGCTTGTTAGGACTCTTGACTATACAGGTCACGTTCAGCATTGAGTTCTTTTGCCTCTAATATTGAGTTTGACTTTGACAGGTCCTATTAAACAACTGGCTTGTTGAACCACCAATACTGTGTTTGACTATATAGTTCATGGTCAGTAATTGGCTTATTGGACTTTTAACTAGATCGGTCACAGTTAGAATCAGCAGAAAACACAGCAAGTCATACTACTCATAATTAGGTATAATAAATTCTTCATACCTGCTTTACATACCACGACAGCATAATAACTGAAGTAATTCTATAAAAGGATTTACTTGGTCTTTGCTTGTACTGCTTGTACCTACAATTAAATGATAAAATTTAAAATATATCTGTCATTGTAAGGCCTGTATTCAAGGGGGGTTGCAAAGGTGTAACCCTCTCAAACCATTGAAACCAAATCAGAACATAACATCTGACATTAAAATGCTTTAAAATGTGCTTTTTGTGCTTCTTTTTTTAATTCTGGAGGAACAAGCCCCACTCTTGACCCTTAGACATGTGCACTTCTGGTGTTTCCTGATCAAAGTTGATTTAAATGGTAATTTGCTTCAATTTTCCCAGACCTTAACTACAAAAAATCATTAGACTGGAACAAAAATAACACCTGTTTAGTTTACGAGGGCCGTTCAAAAAGTTTTGTCCTTTATAATAAAAACACAAATTAAGATGTTTTATTTATGATATTTTAATTTTGTTCCTTCAAAATAATCACCTTTAACGGCTACACGCTTTTTAAGACGCTGGATCCATTTTCTAAATACATTTGCATATTCTTTTTTGGATATACCATTCAAAAACTGATGAATTGCTGAACCTAGCGATAAAGCACTCGGCATTACGAAATGAAAGGCACGGTTCTTTCTTTCGGATAGGAACTTGAAATAAACGAGGTCTCGTGTCACGGTGGGCGTGCCACGCTAAAGATCTCTGCTGTATAATGCCATCAGCACAAGGCACAGGGAAAATTTCTGCGCTTTCGCCTATAGCTGGCTATGTCTCGATATGAGTGAAATATTCTTGACTGGAACGTTAAACACCATTACTCAACTCAACTCTTTCCTACTTTTTTATATGATTGTGTTTTATTTATTGCAGAGAAAAGGAAACATCAATTGTGATAATGACAAGAGTGAGGTTTTATTTAATTTTATTATTAAAAATGGTGTTATTTGAAGTCTGTATTTATTTTATATTTAACTATGGTGATGATAAAGAATGCATTAAATGTTGTCAAAACATGGGTAGGTTTTGCTGTATTGCTCTGTCAGTCATAGGTTTATATTAGACATGTTATCATCATGTCAAAATGAAATATTGAAGTATTTGCAGGATTTGAAAGTGATTATTAAATTTGTGATCCCAATGTATGCAATAAGTTGGGGTTTTGTTATTTATATTATTTCATTTTATTTTATTTTATTTTATTATTTTTTTTACTTGTTTTTTTTTTTTTTTTTTGAGAAAACAATATTCTGTGACTTTTTGAAATTGTAGAGAAAAATGTAAAATGTGGCAAAATATATTTTTCAAGATAAAAACATTATATTAGCTCTAGCAGCTTTAGTTGATTTATATTTTCAAAAATTTAATTTTGTGAAGATTTTTAGTCTGTAGTGAAATGGCAAATTTTAAATATGTATTTGATGTGATAATTTTTGGATGGCAGTTTATAATGTTGTTTCTCCACAACCCATGAGCGAGTTCTCAAGCTATGTTATGTATTGTCTTTTTTTACATCAAAAGTTTAGTTTGACTTTAATTCTGCTGAAATGATTCAATAGCTAGCCTGCCCTCAGGACTCATCAATTATTTTTTTCTAGTGCTAAGAACCATATTGATTTATCTAAGTTACTTAGCATCTTATCTGCTGAAAACCATGGTTACATCACCATCAGTTGTTCCATAGCAGTGTTTACTACTTCATGTACATAAGCTCACCTGGTAGAGTGCTCGCTTCACATACAAGAGGTTGTGGGTTTGAACACTGACCTGGGTCTGAACAAGACTTGAACAAAGTTAGTGACTGTTCTTTCATCCAACATTCCGCATAAAAAATGAAAGTCGTTTGGAAAATACCTTAAAACTGATACCCCCTGTCACAACAGGCATGGCACAATAAAGAACCCTACCTGAACATTGCCCTGAAAGCGCTGTAAAGGTAAAAATGTCTGCCACTTCACCTATAGCTGGTAACAACTTTGATACAAGTGAAATATTATTCTTGTCTGGGCCAAAAAACACATTCAATTAATCTATCCTTAGCAGTGTTTTCCTTTTTGCTGTATTACTTTTATGTAAAATTTTGTATATGGCACAAAATAAGATTATGAAAAAAAGAAGAAAAAAAAAAGAAACAGAAAGAATTTGCATGCATCAAAATTTCTTTTAAATAAAAGTAACAATATCAGCAATATCAGATGTATAAACATTCAGAAATTTGTATTCTCCGTGTATTATTCATTATGGCTTTTTGGGCCTTGGACACAGTGTTTGACTAGACAGGTTGTGTTCAGCAACTAGCTTTTTGGCCTCTGGCACTGTATTTGACTAGACAGGTTGTGTTCAGCAACTAGCTCTTTGGGCCTTGGACACAGTGTTTGACTAGACAGGTTGTGTTTAGCAACTGGCTTTTTGGGCCTCTGACAGTGTCTGACTAGACAGGTGGTGTTCAGCAACTGGGTTTTGGGCCTCTGGAGCTGTGTTTGACTAGACAGGTTGTGTTCAGCAATGCGCTATTTGGCCTCTGGCACTGTATTTGACTAGACAGGTTGTGTTCAGCAACTAGCTCTTTGGGCCTTGGACACAGTGTTTGACTAGACAGGTTGTGTTTAGCAACTGGCTTTTTGGGCCTCTGACAGTGTCTGACTAGACAGGTGGTGTTCAGCAACTGGGTTTTGGGCCTCTGGAGCTGTGTTTGACTAGACAGGTTGTGTTCAGCAACAGGCTTTTTGGGCCTCTGGCACTGTCTTTGACTAGACAGGTTGTGTTCAGCAAAAGGCTTTTTGGGCCTCTGGCACTGCGTTTGACTAGACAGGTCGTGTTCAGCAACTAACTCTTTGGGCCTCTGGAACTGTGTTTGACTAGACAGGTTGTGTTCAGCAACTGGGTTTTTGGGCCTCTGGCACTGTGTTTGACTAGACAGGTTGTGTTCAGCAACTGGGTTTTTGGGGCTCTGACAGTGTCTGACTAGACACATCATGTTCACCAACTGGCTTTTTGGGCCCTGACACTGTATTTGACTAGACAGGTTGTGTTCAGCAACTGGGTTTTTAGGTCTCTCAGTCTGGCACCGGTTAGACTAGACAGGTTGTGTTCAGCAACTGGGTTTTTGGGGCTCTAAAAGTGTCTGACTAGACACATCATGTTCAGCAACTGGCTTTTTGGGCCCTGACACTGTATTTGACTAGACCGGTTGTGTTCAGCAACTGAATTTTTGGGCCTCTGGCACTGCATTTGACTTGACAGGTTGTGTTCAGCAACTGGGTTTTGGGCCTCTGACAGTGACTGACACTGTGTGTGTGACTAGACAGGTCATGTTCAGCTGTCTTGTTGGGACTTTGACACTGTGTGTGACAAGATGTTCATATTCAGCATTGGCTTCTTTGGCCTCTGATATTGAGTTTGACAGGTCCTATTAAACAACTGGCTTGTTGAACAACTGACATCATGTTTGACTATATAGTTCATGTTCATTAACTGGCTTGTTAGGACTCTTGACTATACAGGTCACGTTCAGCATTGAGTTCTTTTGCCTCTAATATTGAGTTTGACTTTGACAGGTCCTATTAAACAACTGGCTTGTTGAACCACCAATACTGTGTTTGACTATATAGTTCATGGTCAGTAATTGGCTTATTGGACTTTTAACTAGATCGGTCACAGTTAGAATCAGCAGAAAACACAGCAAGTCATACTACTCATAATTAGGTATAATAAATTCTTCATACCTGCTTTACATACCACGACAGCATAATAACTGAAGTAATTCTATAAAAGGATTTACTTGGTCTTTGCTTGTACTGCTTGTACCTACAATTAAATGATAAAATTTAAAATATATCTGTCATTGTAAGGCCTGTATTCAAGGGGGGTTGCAAAGGTGTAACCCTCTCAAACCATTGAAACCAAATCAGAACATAACATCTGACATTAAAATGCTTTAAAATGTGCTTTTTGTGCTTCTTTTTTTAATTCTGGAGGAACAAGCCCCACTCTTGACCCTTAGACATGTGCACTTCTGGTGTTTCCTGATCAAAGTTGATTTAAATGGTAATTTGCTTCAATTTTCCCAGACCTTAACTACAAAAAATCATTAGACTGGAACAAAAATAACACCTGTTTAGTTTACGAGGGCCGTTCAAAAAGTTTTGTCCTTTATAATAAAAACACAAAATTAAGATGTTTTATTTATGATATTTTAATTTTGTTCCTTCAAAATAATCACCTTTAACGGCTACACGCTTTTTAAGACGCTGGATCCATTTTCTAAATACATTTGCATATTCTTTTTTGGATATACCATTCAAAAACTGATGAATTGCTGAACCTAGCGATAAAGCACTCGGCATTACGAAATGAAAGGCACGGTTTTTCTTTCGGATAGGAACTTGAAATAAACGAGGTCTCGTGTCACGGTGGGCGTGCCACGCTAAAGATCTCTGCTGTATAATGCCATCAGCACAAGGCACAGGGAAAATTTCTGCGCTTTCGCCTATAGCTGGCTATGTCTCGATATGAGTGAAATATTCTTGACTGGAACGTTAAACACCATTACTCAACTCAACTCTTTCCTACTTTTTTATATGATTGTGTTTTATTTATTGCAGAGAAAAGGAAACATCAATTGTGATAATGACAAGAGTGAGGTTTTATTTAATTTTATTATTAAAAATGGTGTTATTTGAAGTCTGTATTTATTTTATATTTAACTATGGTGATGATAAAGAATGCATTAAATGTTGTCAAAACATGGGTAGGTTTTGCTGTATTGCTCTGTCAGTCATAGGTTTATATTAGACATGTTATCATCATGTCAAAATGAAATATTGAAGTATTTGCAGGATTTGAAAGTGATTATTAAATTTGTGATCCCAATGTATGCAATAAGTTGGGGTTTTGTTATTTATATTATTTCATTTTATTTTATTTTATTTTATTATTTTTTTTACTTGTTTTTTTTTTTTTTTTTTTTGAGAAAACAATATTCTGTGACTTTTTGAAATTGTAGAGAAAAATGTAAAATGTGGCAAAATATATTTTTCAAGATAAAAACATTATATTAGCTCTAGCAGCTTTAGTTGATTTATATTTTCAAAAATTTAATTTTGTGAAGATTTTTAGTCTGTAGTGAAATGGCAAATTTTAAATATGTATTGATGTGATAATTTTTGGATGGCAGTTTATAATGTTGTTTCTCCACAACCCATGAGCGAGTTCTCAAGCTATGTTATGTATTGTCTTTTTTTACATCAAAAGTTTAGTTTGACTTTAATTCTGCTGAAATGATTCAATAGCTAGCCTGCCCTCAGGACTCATCAATTATTTTTTTCTAGTGCTAAGAACCATATTGATTTATCTAAGTTACTTAGCATCTTATCTGCTGAAAACCATGGT
The DNA here is from genome assembly GCA_021292105.1 of Anadara kagoshimensis. NCBI lineage: Eukaryota > Metazoa > Mollusca > Bivalvia > Arcoida > Arcidae > Anadara > Anadara kagoshimensis. The sequence goes on from CM037870.1 coordinate 44,259,858, forward strand.
TACATCACCATCAGTTGTTCCATAGCAGTGTTTACTACTTCATGTACATAAGCTCACCTGGTAGAGTGCTCGCTTCACATACAAGAGGTTGTGGGTTTGAACACTGACCTGGGTCTGAACAAGACTTGAACAAAGTTAGTGACTGTTCTTTCATCCAACATTCCGCATAAAAAATGAAAGTCGTTTGGAAAATACCTTAAAACTGATACCCCCTGTCACAACAGGCATGGCACAATAAAGAACCCTACCTGAACATTGCCCTGAAAGCGCTGTAAAGGTAAAAATGTCTGCCACTTCACCTATAGCTGGTAACAACTTTGATACAAGTGAAATATTATTCTTGTCTGGGCCAAAAAACACATTCAATTAATCTATCCTTAGCAGTGTTGGTTTCCTTTTTGCTGTATTACTTTTATGTAAAATTTTGTATATGGCACAAAATAAGATTATGAAAAAAAGAAGAAAAAAAAAGAAACAGAAAGAATTTGCATGCATCAAAATTTCTTTTAAATAAAAGTAACAATATCAGCAATATCAGATGTATAAACATTCAGAAATTTGTATTCTCCGTGTATTATTCATTATGGCTTTTTGGGCCTTGGACACAGTGTTTGACTAGACAGGTTGTGTTCAGCAACTAGCTTTTTGGCCTCTGGCACTGTATTTGACTAGACAGGTTGTGTTCAGCAACTAGCTCTTTGGGCCTTGGACACAGTGTTTGACTAGACAGGTTGTGTTTAGCAACTGGCTTTTTGGGCCTCTGACAGTGTCTGACTAGACAGGTGGTGTTCAGCAACTGGGTTTTGGGCCTCTGGAGCTGTGTTTGACTAGACAGGTTGTGTTCAGCAATGCGCTATTTGGCCTCTGGCACTGTATTTGACTAGACAGGTTGTGTTCAGCAACTAGCTCTTTGGGCCTTGGACACAGTGTTTGACTAGACAGGTTGTGTTTAGCAACTGGCTTTTTGGGCCTCTGACAGTGTCTGACTAGACAGGTGGTGTTCAGCAACTGGGTTTTGGGCCTCTGGAGCTGTGTTTGACTAGACAGGTTGTGTTCAGCAACAGGCTTTTTGGGCCTCTGGCACTGTCTTTGACTAGACAGGTTGTGTTCAGCAAAAGGCTTTTTGGGCCTCTGGCACTGCGTTTGACTAGACAGGTCGTGTTCAGCAACTAACTCTTTGGGCCTCTGGAACTGTGTTTGACTAGACAGGTTGTGTTCAGCAACTGGGTTTTTGGGCCTCTGGCACTGTGTTTGACTAGACAGGTTGTGTTCAGCAACTGGGTTTTTGGGGCTCTGACAGTGTCTGACTAGACACATCATGTTCACCAACTGGCTTTTTGGGCCCTGACACTGTATTTGACTAGACAGGTTGTGTTCAGCAACTGGGTTTTTAGGTCTCTCAGTCTGGCACCGGTTAGACTAGACAGGTTGTGTTCAGCAACTGGGTTTTTGGGGCTCTAAAAGTGTCTGACTAGACACATCATGTTCAGCAACTGGCTTTTTGGGCCCTGACACTGTATTTGACTAGACCGGTTGTGTTCAGCAACTGAATTTTTGGGCCTCTGGCACTGCATTTGACTTGACAGGTTGTGTTCAGCAACTGGGTTTTGGGCCTCTGACAGTGACTGACACTGTGTGTGTGACTAGACAGGTCATGTTCAGCTGTCTTGTTGGGACTTTGACACTGTGTGTGACAAGATGTTCATATTCAGCATTGGCTTCTTTGGCCTCTGATATTGAGTTTGACAGGTCCTATTAAACAACTGGCTTGTTGAACAACTGACATCATGTTTGACTATATAGTTCATGTTCATTAACTGGCTTGTTAGGACTCTTGACTATACAGGTCACGTTCAGCATTGAGTTCTTTTGCCTCTAATATTGAGTTTGACTTTGACAGGTCCTATTAAACAACTGGCTTGTTGAACCACCAATACTGTGTTTGACTATATAGTTCATGGTCAGTAATTGGCTTATTGGACTTTTAACTAGATCGGTCACAGTTAGAATCAGCAGAAAACACAGCAAGTCATACTACTCATAATTAGGTATAATAAATTCTTCATACCTGCTTTACATACCACGACAGCATAATAACTGAAGTAATTCTATAAAAGGATTTACTTGGTCTTTGCTTGTACTGCTTGTACCTACAATTAAATGATAAAATTTAAAATATATCTGTCATTGTAAGGCCTGTATTCAAGGGGGGTTGCAAAGGTGTAACCCTCTCAAACCATTGAAACCAAATCAGAACATAACATCTGACATTAAAATGCTTTAAAATGTGCTTTTTGTGCTTCTTTTTTTAATTCTGGAGGAACAAGCCCCACTCTTGACCCTTAGACATGTGCACTTCTGGTGTTTCCTGATCAAAGTTGATTTAAATGGTAATTTGCTTCAATTTTCCCAGACCTTAACTACAAAAAATCATTAGACTGGAACAAAAATAACACCTGTTTAGTTTACGAGGGCCGTTCAAAAAGTTTTGTCCTTTATAATAAAAACACAAATTAAGATGTTTTATTTATGATATTTTAATTTTGTTCCTTCAAAATAATCACCTTTAACGGCTACACGCTTTTTAAGACGCTGGATCCATTTTCTAAATACATTTGCATATTCTTTTTTGGATATACCATTCAAAAACTGATGAATTGCTGAACCTAGCGATAAACAAGATCTGTATCGACGACCAGAAAGGTGTTTCTTGAGTTAAGGAAAGAGGTAAAAGTCACACAGTGAAAGATCAGGTGAATAGGGTGGATGAAGTAAAACAACAATACGTTCCTTATCCAAAAATTCAGTCACCATCTTGGATTTGTGAGCAGGAGCATTGTCATGGAGTAACTGAATATCACGAATTCCTGATTTTGGTCTCTTCTTTTCATAAAACTTTTTCACTTTCTAAAGAATTTTATTTTTAAAACTATTTCTCATTTTACCCTGGCCTTTAGGGATGGGAATTTGGACAACTTTGCCGTTACTATTGAAAAAATAGCATAAAAAACTTTCTTTGTGCTCTGTGTGCGCCTTGCAATTTCAGGTCGTTTTCCTTTTCTGGTTAGACATATTTTATTATTTATCTTTCTATGTGGCTCAAAGAAATACTTCCATGTTTTGTCACCTGTAACTATGTCAGCCGGATGCCTGCAATACAGATACCATATATTTTTAGCAGATCTTGATCCATGTAAGCTTTTGCTCTTTCGATAACAAATGAGAAATCCATCTAGCACAAATCTTTCTCATGTCAAGTTTTTTTTCTGAGAATGAAATGTACGGTCCCCATCGATAAACCAAAGTCTTTAGCTATCTGTTTGACAGTCAACCTTCCATCACTATTGACTAGTTTTTGAAATTTTGAAATGTTTTCTTTGGTGCATGCTGTTTTTGGTCTTCCAGAACGGGCCTCATCAGAAATGTCGTTAACACCATTTTTAAATTTACGTATCCAGCACGATATTATTAGTTACACAGTCTGTTGGTGACCTAATATGGTTTATACAGGGTCAGTAAATTCCATATCGGGCGAGGGCGAAGCCCGAGCCCAGATATGGAATTTACTGACCCTGTATAAACCATATTAGGTCACCAACAGACTGTGTAACGATTATATCCTACCGATCACCCTGAAGACCCACGGTGGACACCTTTAAACAAACATACAGTACACGGATACGGAGACCGGAGAGAAGTTCAGGATGAGACTCTGCTGTATGTTTTAGTAACCTATAGCTCCAAACAAACCCTTTATATATCATATTATGTCACTAAAACACTGTGTAACTATGATATCATACCGATCATATCAATAAATCATTTACAAAACCAATTTGAATGTATCCACACAGCGACATGTGAATGGTGACTGAGTTAGAAATACCATCCTTTGACATTCTGTCTGACAAAATATTGAAAATAATAATGAATTTGACTTACTAGCAGCTTCTGTCAAAGAAATCAATTGCACTGTTATCCTTGGACATCAAATATTTTGTTTCAATATCACAACACCTTTACTAGTGTCTGTATTTGCCGTAAATACTTGTGATAAATATGACGTGTTTACTACGAAGCGGGTGCCATTGACGTTGGTCAGGGGAAATAACTCTCATACTGACATGATATGAACAGACCTGACCCGATATGGATTATATTAGGTCACCACGTGACCAGCATCGTCGAATGAAATTCACAGAAACTAGTGAGAGGTAGGATATGAACCTATATGACGGGTTTCGTTCACCATAAACATCTTGCATTTCAATGAATGTTTGTTTGGGCGATTTACCGAGTTTTGCACTGGCTTTCATGAAGCTTCTCATTTCAATAATGTTTTTACTTGTCATGTCCATCATTTTCCAAGCAGTGTAACGAGTGTTATGATGAAAATAAGGCAAGAAAAAACTAATTCTTTAGCATATACAATCTAAAAATGTTCCACGTGTTTGGGAATGAACTCAGTCACCCGTGACAATTGACAACATAATAAATCACGGTGTTTTATCTACGGTTTACAGGAAGGGACAAGACTTTTTGAACGACCCTCGTAATGTGATCAAACACTAGAAATTGTGATCAAGTATAAAAGAACCCTTCCAGAACACCCAGCCTCACTTCCCTGGTGGAAGTTCATGTGTGTAATCCAACTTGTCTGTTCTAAAGTTTTAATTTTGCTTCTGGATTTTGATTTGGACATGGATTAGTGTGTTTGTTTTTGATTAGACATGGATGATATTGATTTATCACCACATCATTAGAATGTAATGACTATTACATGTGACTGTTCCCTTATGTGTTCTTCATATAGGTTTGACTGCACAAGTTGCCATTATAATGACATTTCTAAAATCCTTTTTGCTTTGATGGAGAAAATGCATAGATTAAAATAAGTATGTTAGATCAATAAGAAAGATAATTTAATAACTTTAATTGTATTTCATCCTAATGGTAGGAAGTTGTCAGATCTTAATGATGTCAGATATGAGCAACAGGCCAATATGGAAGAATATTGACTAGAAACATTACAGAGATAAAGGATAGGTCAGATTTAAAGTATTTACAAGTTATAAGTGCGTACAGTCAAACCTGTCTATAAATACCACCCCAAAAAACCAGTAAAAGTGGCCTTTATAGGCAGATGGTCCTTATATACAGGTTTATTAACATGAATTATGGGTACATGTATTTGGGATACAATTTTCTCCAATATCAGACTAGATAATAACACGTTTTAAACAGGGTGAGATTTTTCTGTCTTACCCTAGGGTTGAGACAAGCTACATGTGCTATGATGCCACAATATCAATCTGATTGTGATATCAATAATTTAGATTGTGACATCATTTGTTGCAAATGCAGAAAAAATAACTTGTGCGTAGTTTTAGGATAATTTTTACCATAATAATTTTTTAAAACAGAAATTCATTGGATATGAGAGAAAAAGAATAAATCCCTGTTTTGAAGTGAAGACATAGAAATCTCAACTTTCAGGATGAGATTTTTCAGGGTTCATACAGACATTTGGACTCCAAATTTAAGGACTTTTTAGGGTCTTTTCAGGGTCTTATTTGCAAATTTAAGGCCAAATCAGAGGGTAAATTTTAGCAAAAAAATATAGGTGCAAAGGCAATTATGTCAATAAAACAATTAGTTACCGTATGTGTCCATAGTAACAGCACTTGAAGTGGAGGTTGAAGTTGGGCATTCGGGAGGGCCAGGTACCTTTAAATTGCTCATTTTAACGCAACTTATTAATTAATTAATTTATATATTTATTTATTTATATCAGTATATGTTGCAAAAATTTCGAAATACAAACATCCAACTGGCTAAATGCAAGGGCTTTTTAGGGCCTTCAGGATAAATCCAAGGGCTTTTTAGGGTCAGACTTGTTTTAGGGTCTTTTTAGGGCAAACCTCATAATTTAAGGACTTTTCCAGGCCTGTACAAACCCTGTTTTTATATCTCCACTACAAAGCAGGGGTAGATTATATTAATACTGGTCTTAAAAGCAGGTGACTCTTGAGCAGGTTTGACTGGTTATACTGTAAATGTATTTAATTTCGTGTCTATTTATTTTCGCAGTAAAGGAAAATTTAGACATTTAGGTGTAGTTAAATTTTCGAGTTATTAAAATATGCACTATTGATAACACAATAAGCATAATACCAATTTCATTCTGTATGAATTTTCGTGCAAAAGAAACAACAGCAAAATAAGCAAAAATTAGTACTCCGCGAAAATAAATATGTTTACAGTACACATACAGTATAGGTATTTAACTTACCTAAATTTTTAGTAGTGCTGGTATATTTCATATGTGATGAACTCCGAAAACCAAATATGGATCTAGAAGAATCTAAATCTTACAAAAAAAATTCATACCAGTATTACAAAAAATTATTTATAAGGGATAAATCACAGGTAAATTCCTGAGGGATTTAGAACAGGCAATAATGTCATTTACATTAATTAATAAATACATAATATAAAACTTAAAGATGTAACAAATGATGTTAAAAAAAAGAACCTTGTGATATTAACTTAGCAACCTTTAGAGTACAAGCCAGGCATGGGGCGAATTACATTGCAATGTAATGCATTACATTACAATTACTTTGACAAAAGTAGCATTATATTACAATTACAATTACATGTATTTTGGAAAGTAATGCATTACATTACAATTACTTTACCAAAGTAATGCATTATATTACACATTACATTTTATAAAGAATCCAAACATATAAATATGATATGTTTCGGATTCAGAATTTGAATTGTTCTTTTTCTATAAATTTCTTATGTTTTGATTTTCAACTGTTTAAAACATGAGAATATATAGTCAATAAGTGCATGTATAGATTCTTTTTGCTTTGGGTCATTTGCTGTTTACCAGTACTACAAGCACATTGGCACTTTTTGCTCATATACTGTATAAGAAGAAACATTAGCTGTAGGAAACATTTGCAGTTTTGACCTTCTAAACTATTTCATGGTAGGTAATTTTCACTGACTGTAGAGAAAGTGCACTAATAGAAATAAGAAAGTTTACCTGAGAAGATAAATTCATGATAGAGTAACTGTGAAAATCACGAATTTTTTTTCCATGCAAATGTTTTTAAGTACTTGCTTCTAAACCAATTAATAACTGTCTATAATGATTTAACTTATATAGTGGAGATATAATGGAAATGAAAACTTGCATGCACCTTCATTTTAACCAGATTTCTAACACAGATAACTGCAGTGAAAAAATAAGCTACCATATTCACATATAATAGGTAAGCTAAAAATAACCAGGCTCAAGTTTCACAATAATTTCCTAACTAAGAATTCCCTTAAATGAAATTGGCCAAATTTGAAATCTAAATAAATTTATTAATTTTCAAGATATTCATAGGTTTAAGGTACCATTTTGAAGATCGCAATAAGCATTTTACATCATCTATATTCTAATTGTATTGATATATTTTATTGGTAGTACCATCCATAAAATATCATCAAAATTTGCCAGATTTAAGTTAAGGAAAATCTTTGTTAAAGGACAATTGACGTATCGCTGGCCATGTCTTTTGTGTTCTCACACTGGGGGCCATCAAGATACCAAAGCAGTGTCACGGCAACTAAAGATGTACTAGTGTCAGTGACGTCATTAAATATCACAGTTCAGGCCAAGTTTTCATTCTTTTTTGTGTAATTCAAGCATGCGGGGACTTTGTCAGACCACTGTGGGCGTGGCTGGCGATCCATCAATTGTAAAACTAGAGCCCGATATAATGAATAAAACTTAAAGGAATATCAGATGTTGTTTATTTATGACTCTCTTTATCTCTCCAGACCACTGCGGTAGCTCAGTTGGTAGAGTGCTCGCTCCGTAAGTGGAAGGTCTGACCCAAGACTTGAAAGCGGGTAGTGATTGTTTTTTCGCCAAGCACTCAGCATTACGAAATAGAGGTAACGGTTCTTTCAGATGGGAACTTAAAATAAACAAGGTCCCGTGTCACGGGTGGCATGGCACGATAAAGAACCCTACTGTAGAATGCCATCAGTGCAATGCACAGGCAAAATTTCTGCACCTTTGCCTATAGCTGGTGACATCTCGATATAAGTGAAATATTCTTGACTGGGACATTAAACACCATCACTCAACTCAACTCTTTATCTCTCTATATTGTGAGTTTTAAAAACAAACATGGGTTCTGGGTTAGCTATGGCTCTCGAAAAAGTGGAGCCAAACAATTAGCCAATTTTGAAATTAAGGACTAGATTTATACATTTAAACTAAGAAACTTAAAACAACAAAATTGTCCCACATGTAGTTCTTCTATTCTGTTGTATAGATTGTTTTTGAATATCAACAATTTGTAACAATTCTTTTACTATTTCATACTGATAAAAATTTAGGAGCAAAAATGTAGGCCAAAAGCTAATTATGGAGCCAGAAATTATTAAAATTTTGCAATTGGCTAAATTAGTGAATAACAGAGCTAACCCTGGGGTTAAAAAATTAAAATTAACATACTTATTTGGTTAACCATTTCTTCATCAATGTCACTGTCAGATGTTGATGCATCTGCAATATGAAAAACACAGAATTAAATAATACAAGTTATACATGTAACTGAAACTGATACCATTTCAAAAGTGTACCCCAAACAAACCCCAACTGGGACATCCATGTTTTCCAAACCATTGTATCAGATCAAAATACAAAAAGCCAATGGCACATCTCTTCCACTGTTGTCATTGTTGCTTTTGAATTTCATCCAAATCTGTTAATTTTTTTCAAGAAAATGGTGGACAAAATGTTAGCAGAAGAAATGGACTAAACACTAAAGTCTTCCACTTCATTTAGGGGGACATAATTACAGTACTTTGATTTGGTAACAATTATATTTTTAATTCATCCCTGAAGATAAAAATATTAGAATGTGTGGAAAGGGTGTTTTAATGGACTTTTATGCCGTCAAGATTCTTTCACTTACAATCAAAGTGATCAGTTTATAAAGGGTAACAGAAACTGGAGAACTCTGATGCCTCAATATTATAAGTTATAAAGGGCTTTGGCAGGTTTTGTCACCCTTCATAGCGTTACCAGTTGGATCTTTTTAACTTTCATTTTGTATTTTTTGTGACTTGCGTACATTGTCGCCATGTCTGTTTACAGTAACTAGATATCCGCGATATACGAGTTACTTCCCTTTTACCGCTAAACGTGGCGTGTGTTCATGTACCCTGGCAGATTTCTGAACATAGTTCTATGTACCCCAGCATGTTGACCAACCGCTATGCGCGGAATTTCTTTGAAGGGTGACAAAAGTAAAATATTCTTGACTGGGATGTTAAACATCATTACTAAACTCAACTCAATTCCAACCAACAACCTTTACAAGGAAACTGTCAAACTTTCTCACTCAAGGATATGACATGAATGGGATATGAACCTAAGCTAGTGAGAGGGATTGTGCTCCCTAAGCCAGCCATTTAAACCACTCGGCCACCAAGGGCTCTTAGAAACATTGGACCATCTGTATATATTACAGAAATATACACTGCAGAATTTTAACTATTGAATCCAGTATTAAGCTAAAATTATTCTGATTTATATTCATAAAGAGTCCATCATGCTATGATGACTGATAACATATATGTATGTGTGGAATAATAATTTTTATTTGGTATTGCCAACTTTATTGTAAAATTTATTATTTTGTTAAATGACATTAATGCTGGAGAAGGCAAATGCATATTCCCATAACCAAGTGTCCCCCAAATAACTCAACTGTGAAAACCCCAATCAAAATATAAATAGCTAATTACACATCTATTCTACCCAAAAAATGTTCCTGTGAAGCTTCATCTGTTAATCAGTTAAAGAAAAAAATGGTGGACAAACGTTGGAAGAAGAATGGGAGTAACTTAAATGTAACTCTCACTTCATAAAGAGCTGTTAAATAGTTTTAAAAAATGGTGGACAAAATAAAATTCTTGCGGAAGAAATGCAATAAAGATATACTGCCACCCACATTTTGTTTTGGGGGACATAACATAATTAGTCAACAGAAGTAGGTAAGCACTTGATCATATCACATAAAATGCCTGTTTTAATAAGAATGAAATAAGTAAAAATACTCACCAAGAATCACTTCTTCAATAACTTCTTCACACTGTGATGGCCCTTCTGTAACAGAACAAACAAAAACATATAATTACTGAACTTTAGATAAGAATTTTTTTTTAAATTACAGACTAGAAGCCCTTCAAATTATATGAAAGTGGGATGTATTTTAGGACCCCATGCTATAAGCATGCTGGTCAAATCTCCTCAAACGGCATCAATGACAAATATTTTTGGGAGCTCAGGGCCATATGACAGTTTATGGACCAGGCAGTCAGTCCAAAAGTGGTTACCGGTATATGGGCCAAAACGAAGTGAAGAGATTTTTCAGAATAGTAATGGGTTATTCCTATTACTTGTCATGTAAGATATCTCCAATGGTAAAAAAATGAAATATTCTTTCAGATTCATCAGAGGAGGGATTTATATAACGTTGAGCCCAGAGCTCTGGGCTTATATACAATTATATCAATTTATATGGCCCGGAGTAGTAATGATGGTTTTAGCAGAAACTAAAATTTATTGGGTATACCGGTAATATGGTATGTTGCTATGTGTGCAGTGTAATGGCAGTGATAAAAGCTATCATTGTGTCCATTTTATACCGGTAAATGCATTTGGGTACATTCCACTGCTTGGGCATGTTCTTGGAGTGGGATGAAGTACTGGTAATTAAATTTTGAAACCTTACCAAGTCAAGATTCTTCACTGATAATAAGGTGGTCAGCTCATGGATGTTGGAAAAGTGGTATCCTATACTGATTGATCTACCTGGTCATCTATCAAGCCTGGTTCACCATGCATTTTACTGTATTTGCAACAATATAACTGTATTTGATACATACGTACCTGCAGTTGTCACATATTTGTCATAAAAAAATCCATATTCCTTCCTCCCTCCAAGATTCTTTTTCTTCCATCCAAATGCTAATCCTGTACTTGGACTATGCATTGTACCCTTTAGCTTTGTATCTTCAATTAACAATAATATATTCTATTTTAATTTTAATTTTTAATTTAACCTAAGTAACAAGCTTTAGTGTAACCAATAATGCCATTAGAAATATCAGTAAGGAACTTTCGCTATTCATACATTTAAAAAAAAAAAAATTCTATTAGTACAGGCTCTAGTTTTACAATGTTTTTTTAACTAAGATTTTCCTCAACTTAATACAACTACAAATTAAAGTTTAAACAAAATTGGAATATAGAACGATGCCTTAAGTTTACAAATATCTTGGTAACTTATGCCCCATCAGTCCATTATCTTGACATGGGGTAAGTCAGCAGCAATGTGAAATGAAGTAACTATTTTAAGGTCACAACATGCCCTCATTAGGATTAAAACTTATAGTATGGATGTGTTATGAAGACATGTCTGTAGTTTAGACAACTACAGAATTAAAACTACCATCCTCACCTTTCAATTTCTTTTTAAACTCTTCATCTGCTTTCTTTCTAGCTCTTAAATAGCCATTCCTTACAAAAACCGGTGGCACAACTGAAAAATAGAAATAACAAAGATAATAAATGACCTTTTTTGTTTATTAAAATCAGTCTTCACCTGCAGCTCAGGGTACATAAATCTTTGACAGGGTACATGGGGCCGTGTAACCTGCCAAAGCCCTGTATAACTTACAATATACTGTCATGTGCTACTTTTCAATTTTTATAAAATAATTCAGTCAAAGGTAGCACATGACAATAATTGATTTTGAATGCATTATTTTGTAAAAATTCAAAAGTAGCACATGACAATACCTCAGTCCATTGCCACCACTTGTTCAGTCAAATTTTGTCATTATAGAGTGGTTTGGAGAGAGGCATATTAAATAAAACACAACAAAAGCGGAATTTTAAACTTCTCAATATGTGGCAATGAGCAAGCTGTCAATGTTATTGAAGGGCATTTTACAGAGGTTTTACTGTACATTTTAAAATTTGAATTTCAAAACATCAATTCAGGTTTAATACTGACATATTGAATGTATCTTGTACTTACAATCAATGAAGTTGGTTTTTATTTCTGGCCAGTTAACTTTTCCATTATCTGATCCTAAGGAGTCTGCAGTGGATCCAGAAGAGTCTGTATTTGATGCTGAAGTGTCAGTGTCTGTTGAGTTGGTGCCATAACTTAAAAGACTGTACCAGTATTGGGATTTTGAAGCAAAAGTGTTGCCGGACTTTGAAGAACAGGTGTTGCCGGACTTTGAAGAAAAGGTGTTGCCAGATTTTGAGGCAAAAGTGTTGCCAGATTTTGACATATATGTGTTGCCAGATTTTGAAGGGTCGATATGAGCCTGTGAGGGATTGGTGTGCGATTTGGAAGTATCCATTCTTGATTTGGATGCATCATAGGTTAATTTTGAAGCATCTCCACTTGACATTGTCAAGTCTGGATTTCTTTTATCCACTCGTAAATGAGGCTATAAAAAATAAAGAAGTTTTAGGTGATTATATCTATCTAGGCAATGGTCGGATCAGTGGATGTAGCACACACACACACACACACACACTCACACACACACACACACACACACACAGAGAGGAAACTAAAGATTTGCCTCTGATGCAATTTCATTATTTTTCCCATTTATATGAGGGATGCTTTAGACTCTTCAGATGATGTATAACAACACCGTTGGGTACTGTTTAGACATTTTGTAAAATTTTGAATTAACATCAGGTCTATGTATAATATTTTTGAAATTGTAATATTCAAAAGATATTTTAACAGGCCATTTTAATGGCTCCAAGTCTTATTAACTTGTAAGGGAGATAATCCTTTCAAGGAAAGCCAATGTATTTGATCTTATGAAGTATCAAACAAACTTTCCATGCATAGTTTTTCAAAGATAAAGGTAAAATTTCACAAATTTTAAGAAAATCAAATTTTTGTGGAAAATAGTTATATTAAATATGTTAAATAAAATATGTTTTTCTTGTTATAATATATATTATATATACAAAACAATTGTTATGGCATACCTTTAATCAATTATATTAATGTGAAAAAATCCTAAATATGGGCATTTTTACACATATCATGTCAGGTGCCACCAATAACCTTAGGTAAGAAAATCATGGTCTTGACTAAATCTGATTTACACATAAAATGCTCAATTCAGTCTGGTGTTTCTAAAAACTGCTGATAATTGAGTTTAATGTCTAAATGTGTTCTGTCGGCTAATTTGCATACTGGCCCCGGTTTCACAATCATTCCTTAACTAAGAATTTCCTTAACTTAAATCTTGAAAAAATTTCAAAACTTTATAATTTTGTTAATTTATAAGATATTCAAGAAATTAAGGTGTCATTTTTAGGGTCACTTCTAGATTAAAACACTTGCACCTAGTTTTTACAAAAATATCCATCAGTAGTTCCAAAAAGTGATTACCAAAATTGGCTAATTTTAAGTTAAGGAAAATCTTAGCTAAGGAATGATTGTGAAACCGGGGCCTGCTTTGCTAATTTTTCTTATCATTATATGAATTTTTACTGACAAATTTGCTCTGGAATATTTTCTAATCAGCAAAAACTTGTATTATATGTACCTTATAACCTGTGCAATATACATATAGCATGTATAGTTATGTAAATCTGAAGAATAAGTCAATGTACTTACCCAAAGAGAGTGGATTAAATCTGGTCCTTCATATAGAAATCTATCGTAACTAAGTATGTTTATAGCTGATGCCTCACTGAATGCATGATAGAAGTCAACTTGATCAAATAATCGCATTTTGCTGAAATGGAAAAAGGAAAAAAAAATATATCCAAGGAAAGTATACCATCAGTGAGACAAGCTAAGAAAATAATTAACAACAATCAACAATATTAATAATTAGTATTGTATAATGTTTTTCCAATGTATAGCAAAGCCCAATAAACTAATGACCATTAAACTGGTACTCGAATCCAGGACCTTCACAATAGAGGAGGGATGCTCTACTGCCACCCATCAAGTCTGCCACAGAAATTAAAACTCTATATTTCATGCTATGATGGCCTCTTTAATTAAAAAGGTAATGTTTTTACAGTTCTGAAGAAAGCATTTGCTGAAAGCAGATATATACAGGAGAAGGGATTGTGATAACAAATTATGGACAATAAACAACTTCTTCAGCATTTTTTCTTGGGTACAGTTACAATGAAAAAAATTCCTATACAGTAAAACCTCATTATAAAGCCCTTCCACAACGTTGCACTTTTATTATTGCCACAGTATATTGAAGCCCAAAAAATTAAAATCCATGTCTTCTATATTTTCCTTTACAAGCCTCCCTTGATTATCACTATACCCCTTTATAACGCCGAAATTTGAATCAACAAATAGATTCAATTTAATTTCAAAGGTTTTACTCTGATTAGGCCATATAAAATTAATTCCTAGATTTTCATTCCTGCCCACCGCACTTTTATCGACATGCCCAGAATTTTTATTTGCTTATTTTTTATGTGTTCTTTAATAAAGTTTCTTTATGTTGTCATTACTGTTATTTCTTTTGAATCTGAAAATAAAATAATAAAATTCACCCCGCCCCAATTATGAAAAACAAAAATTTGATAAAATCTAGGAATTAATTTTATATTGCCTTCAATACTAGAATGTTGTAATATTACTAACCTCTCATGTGGCATGCTATTTGTACATATATCTTGATCCAGTATATTGTTATATCTTATCAACAGGTTCATTATGTGAGTCCTTAGGAGCCTAAATGTAGTGTATGCCTCCTGGAATGTAGAAATAAATGCCACTCAATGACTTCATCTCAATCATCTAAAGCAAAATATACCTATCCACATATTGTACTTTATTTAATAAACAAAAACTACTTGTAGACATATGGCTTGAAAATAATAAAGGAATTGCAATGGACTTGAATGACAAAAATAATCACATTATTATAATACATGTGTATTATTTAAGCATTTACTTAACCAGTAAGGTTGGTTGGTTGAATGCTGCTTAACGTCGCATCAGCAATTTTTCAGCTATTTACGATGAGAACTTTTTAATTAATCTCTATAGAATAATCTATAAACAAGTTTGTGTATGCATGTGAAGTACAAGTGTGATGTATGGTCTGCCTTGTACCAGCGTGCACTCAGGGCAACTTCAAGGTGCTAGCTCACCGAGTCAGTATGCCGCAGACAAGCATACTACTCCTCCAGTTACATTATAGTGATACTGGGTGAACCATTAAAGGTCAACAGCAAAGAAAATTCACTTTCCCACATCATGGCCACATGTGGTCTGTGCGGGACTTGATCTCACAGCGGTGAGGGGCCCCGGATTTGTAGACTGGCATCTTATCCATTAGGTCACTGTGAGCTTGATGCATTGATGCTATGTAAAATTTCAAGCTTAGCATCTAGCTCTTTTGGTTTCTGATAAGACGTTGTTACTACCATATATCATTGTGACTTTGAATGTATGTCACAGTTAACCAGCTTCATAATGAACTGATATTTTTCCATAGAATCAAGGAAATTGAACAACATGAAAATATATGATTTTACAGTACATTGAAATGCTCCTTTTTAACACATGAAGCAACTGTGTGAAAATACACCAATGGTTAGGTGGACTATACAGTATGTGAACATGGTGACTGAAGATGAAACAGGAGGCGGAGTTAAGTTGAGTAATGGTGTTTAACCTCCCAGTCAAGAATATTTCACTTATATCGAGACAATGCCAGCTATAGGCAAAATTGCAGAAACTTTGTCTGTGCATTGCTCTGATGGCATTATACAGTAGGGTTCTTTATCGTGCCAAGCCTACAAAGACACGGGACCTCGTTTATTTTGAGTTCCCATCCGAAAGAACCGTGACTTTCATTTCGTAATGCCGAGTGCTTGGCAAAAGAACAGTCACTACCCATTTTTAAGTCTTGGGTCAGACCTGGCCAGGGTTTGAACCTACAACCTCCCACTTACATAGCGAACACTCTACCAACTGAGCTAATGCAGGAGGAGGAGGATGAGGAGTGATCTTATCTCAACTTAGACATTACCTGATTTATCTGCTGTTCTAAATCCAGTATTTCTGTTCCTATCTCAAATGCCTTTCTGATTAGTTTCTCAGTCTTCCTTGCATCCTTGTCTAACACCAAAACTGATGATGGGAACTTCTCTCTGCTGTTTTTTAGTTTACTCACATGCATCATGGCAGAGAATTTAGGATTGAATTTATAACAACTGACCCTATCTTCAGCTTGATTAATTTCCTATAACATAAAACAAATATGTTACCCATAACAATATAGCTTATACCAAAATAAATATCTGATGGATGAAGCAAAAACCATACTTACTTGATTTATAGCAATGTTCTGAGAAAATGATGTTAGAAAATTGGGGATGTTGTCTCCTTAAATGAAAGCACCTGTTGCTATTTTACCACTGAATTGTCTAGAAATGGCATTTATAGTGCTATATTCCATTGCTATGCATAGTAAACTTATCATAACACTTTGCACAAAAACTATATATTCCCTGGTTCTTAGTGAACACTTTAGGCCTGTTTTTCACTGATCATCAACACATGTTTAAGACAGTAACAGTCATAAAACCATACCTTTAATACTTTTGCACCTTGTTTCTGTAACTTAATATACTTGTCTGTCAGCTTTTTCAGAACTTTTCTGCAGGCCTCTAACTCTTCATGAAATACTTCATTTAGTCTAACAAAATACAATTAAAATTGAAAACTAAATTTAATAAAAAAAAATTAATATACCTAACATGTATATATACATAATTAAAATGTTTAACACTGCTGTCAGATTTTGTGTGTATCAAAATGCACATATAACAGCAAACAAGAAATGGCACTGACTCTAGCTAACTGACACCAGAAAACAACTAGGTATTTCACTATGATTAAATTAAATTAGATTAAAAGTAAAATAAACAAGTGGTAATTGTATAATGGGATGTCCATATGAAGTCGTCCAAACAAATCAATAACAAAAAGACAAACAAACAAACATATAAATAAATAAATAAATAAATAAATAAATACATAAATAAATAAATAAAATAATAAGTCCTGTTTTTTTCAAAACACTATATCTTTTGAAAAGGAAATTTGTAGTATGTTCCTATCAAGTTTCAACATTATCTGTCAAGTATTAAGGAAGAAATAACTTTTTAATAGAAAAATATGTTTTTGAGGGAACATAAACTCAAATAAATATAGCTCTTGTTGTCATTTTGAAAACATAAATAGCAAAAGGCATAATGGAACCCACTTCATATTATTCCCGTGAAGTTTTAAAAGAATCAGACAAGCCTTTCTGAGAAAAATGCTGTTGACATTGAATTGAAGCCAAAGAAGAAGAAACGCATCAAAACCAATATGTACCCCCAACAACATAATCAAATTTGTCCAATTTTTTCAGAGATATTTGAATAATTTTACAAGTACACATGGTATTTGCATTTTTGTTTCACCATATAAGGTGTAATTACTTAAGACTCAGGTGGTTTACAATCTGAGGGTCATTTATAGATTTTTTCCAAAACTTTCTTTTCCCAAAGCTATGAGTGATAGGTAAGTAATATATGAGTCAATCATCATGGAAAAAACTACAGAGATTGTTAAGAAGTTGGAAGATGGATGACCTGGTCATTAAGTCAAGGTTAATCAACTATCAACAGCTAGATAGATTGCAAAGGTCTGAGGATGGCTGACCTAAGTCACCTTGTCATTTGTTCAAGGTTTGAGGATGGCTGACCTAAGTCACCTTGTCATTTGTTCAAGGTTTGAGGATGGCTGACCTAAGTCACCTTGTCATTTGTTCAAGGTTTGAGGATGGCTGACCTAAGTCACCTTGTCATTTGTTCAAGGTTTGAGGATGGCTGACCTAAGTCACCTTTTCATTTGTTCAAGGTTTGAGGATGGCTGACCTAAGTCTCCTTGTCATTTGTTCAAGGTTTGAGGATGGCTGACCTAAGTCACCTTGTCATTTGTTCAAGGTTTGAGGATGGCTGACCTAAGTCACCTTGTCATTTGTTCAAGGTTTGAGGATGGCTGACCTAAGTCACCTTGTCATTTGTTCAAGGTTTGAGGATGGCTGACCTAAGTCACCTTTTCATATGTTCAAGGTTTGAGGATGGCTGACCTAAGTCACCTTGTCATTTGTTCAAGGTTTGAGGATGGCTGACCTAAGTCACCTTGTCATTTGTTCAAGGTTTGAGGATGGCTGACCTAAGTCACCTTTTCATATGTTCAAGGTTTGAGGATGGCTGACCTAAGTCACCTTGTCATTTGTTCAAGGTTTGAGGATGGCTGACCTAAGTCACCTTGTCATTTGTTCAAGGTTTGAGGATGGCTGACCTAAGTCACCTTGTCATTTGTTCAAGGTCTGAAGATGGCTGACCTAAGTCACCTTGTCATTTGTTCAAGGTCAATCAACTTCTCAACAGTACCGGTAGTTTCGGGTAAGACTTACAGTAATGCAGTTTATGGTAAATTCATACACTTACATGTTGGGTGCCTTCTTAAACTTAAAATCTTTGGGTAGAGTTTTCATATTCATTTGTGAATTCTCACGATCCATAGTTTTACTGGCCAAGGCAAAGGCAAGGTCAAGAAGTATGTCCTTAAATCTGAGGAGAAAACTGCTAACTGAAAAAAAAATAAAACATATAAAATTTATTTTGTACATCAAGCTGACAAATCAATTCTATTAATTTATCCGAAATTGGTACATTTTTAACGAGAAAAGTCATAATTTTGGTACATTTTTAATGTTGGATGTTATAATGTTAGTACATTTAACATCCGTTTTTGCGGTACATATCCGCCGAAAACCGATTAATCTGTAGAATTGGTCAGCCTGGTACATATGTATGCATAATGTAATTCCAAATTTCATATACATTTTGTATCACATCAATTTTTACTACAGTCAAAGTTCTATTTAAAGACTACAAAATGGACAGATGGTAGAATGACATGTTTCAATTATAAATTATGTTCTGGTTGGGAATAGGAGCTTCCTAAATTGCCTGTATATTTGAAAAAATGATGGTCCAACAGTTTACATAAAGCAACATTTTATATATGTAGCTGCTAATGTGTTGTAAGAAACAGGGAAAGGTTTTAGGGTGGGATATTTTGTGCTTTCTCTGTACTCTATTAATTTTATCATTACAACATATGTACAGTAAAACCTACATATAACAACCACCCAAAAAGTATTGAATCATTGTATTACTGACCATGTGTAATCTATATATAGTTAATTCCCTCAGTAGTACATGACAGGCTACTTACTGCATGCCCATTTTAATTTTTCATTTAATACCCACCTCCACTGTCATCTGTTTCTCTGATCTTCTTTACAATCAGGATATATGCATTCATTCCAGGAAAGTCTCTTATAGTTAAGATCCCATTTAATATCACCTCCAAACTACAACAGCAAAGAAGATACAAATAGAAAAAGGTAAGGTAAACAAAAGTAAAAGTTCAATTTTAATGGCAAAAAACGGCAATATATTTACTGTTTTACTTATGTTGTATGAAAACAGCAAAAAAAAAAAAAAAAAAAAAAAAAAAAAAAAAAAAAAAAAAAAAAACATAAAAAACATAAAACAAAACAAACAAAAAAAAACCAATAGACTACTTATATAATAAAGACTGAAAAATGGTGCAAATATTTTCAGTGAGTGTACCTATATAGACTGGTATCTGTAATTTGGAACAATAAACACAACAAAGTGATCCAAAATGAAGGGGTAGGGGTGGTGGAGGGGGAGGGGGTGAATAAATAGTTTAGAGGCATTTTTTTCAGAAATGAGCAGCTTTCTACGATATGACCATGTTTGGTGGTACCGGTATTTAAGTACAGTACTCTCAATGTGATTTTGTTGTCCCACCATTCCATTATTCTGACCAAATAAAACAGCATCAATATGAAAAGAAGTAGCTATTGCTTATGGACACATTAAATGCCACAATGGGATTCAAACTCAGGACCCTTGCATTTCGAATCCAAGATTCTAATAACAGAGCTTTGTACTGTTATATTTACAATTGTCATCGTTTCTCCTTCATGACACATTTTTACTAATTTTATTCCAGTGTTATAGATCATAATTGACATCATTATGTTAATACGCCATTAACTTGTTACATCAAATCATTGTATTTGAATACACTATAATTGATCACAAAGTACCTTCTGACATTCCGTTCTTTTTTTTTTTTTTTTTTTTTTTTTATCTTTTTACGGTTAACTACAACAAATTATGTGCAACAGTTAATTGATGTACAGTGCCCCTCGTTATATTGCCAAGAATTTTGTTTGTCCCATTTTCCTTCTATGTATTTTCCCTCTTTATAATGCCATATTCAACTATCACCATCCCCCACATGCTTTCAGGTACAAAAGTCAACATTCCCTCATAAGTACATGAACTTTTGATTTTAACATGAAATGTGATTTTGTCAAAGTAACATCAGTAAAACTTATAGTGAGTGAAGTGGGAGAACTAATTTTTTGTTATTGTTTATCCATGTTTAGGCTGCCATTTATCTGACGGTGGGTGTCAAGACAGAAATGTACGTATTTTGCAATTTTTTGAAATTGAAGATTGAAAATATAAGAAATGTCATTTCATAAGTAATATTGAAGGCTTACAAACTTTATTTAAGAGCTTGCAAGAGCTTAATGTGATTTGGGTTACAGGCCCTTGTTTCATGACCATTCCTTAGCCAATATTTTCCTTGATTTAAATCTTGCAAAATTTCAAATCTTTATAATTTTGTTAAATTTCAATATGTTTAGAAATTTAAGGTGTCACTTTTAAGATCACTTCCAGATTAAAAAATTTGCATTCAGTTTTGACAAAAATATTCACCAGTAGTTCCAAATAGAGATTAACAAAAATTTCTA
Organism: Anadara kagoshimensis; assembly: GCA_021292105.1. Classification (NCBI taxonomy): domain Eukaryota; kingdom Metazoa; phylum Mollusca; class Bivalvia; order Arcoida; family Arcidae; genus Anadara; species Anadara kagoshimensis. The sequence goes on from CM037870.1 coordinate 44,280,900, forward strand.
AATTCAAGCCAAGGAAAAGCCTTAACAAAGGAATGATTGTGAAACCAGAGCTAGATATACCCACAGCTGAATTCAGGGACACCTAAAGGTTTATGATGATACATAAGTTTATGCTTTAAAAACTTTAATGGGTTGCAAAGGGGATTCGCTAATAACTGTATTTAAATATTAAAAAGATTATAAACTTTATCGCCATTCTATATTGAATGATGTGTAGTACTATCATGTATCGGATCGGATTTAAACATGATATTTAAACAATTTGTTTTACCTTCCTAAATCGTCGAAATGCTTATAACCAAAAAAATACTCTAACATTATCGTTTACCAAGTTGACAAATAGTTGAACTGTTTACGTTTTTAAACGCAGGGGTCTTGGTAACAACAAGCTTTGTCCAAGCAGGAAGAAAGCATTCCACAGTAACACTCAGCAAGGAAACGATTTGGCTTCGAAATGAATTGCCGAAATTTTGGAATCAAAGTAGTCTGGAATCCTCAGGATATTTATATTTCATCACTGGTCCCTAGACCCCGGCGCTATTTCACTGGACGAACATTATGACAAGTTATGGTGTTAATTGGAACAAAAATATTAATATGATGTAGGATAATTGGATGGAGAAAAATGGCAAATTATTTATGCAGAGATGATATTCAAGATAAATCAGCGGCAGTGATTAGAGGGCGCATGCCGCCAATTAAAAAGACACAATACTTACTATTCCATTTGGCGATAAACACTCTCCATATTTAGAATAATGCTGTTTTTAAAAACCGTCATAGCTAACTTCATAAACTGATAAAATAAACCCGCTAATTAATAATTAAAGTCGCTTTCTGGTGCGTTAATATCGCATAAAGGCGAAGATACACAGCTCTTGATATTGTAACAAGGAGAAACCAATTGTTACGTCATTTCAATTGTTCGGTGCGTCACGTGAACGTCGACCATGCTTTTTGCATCTATGGGGCATGTCATCGACGCAACCGTCAAGATATTCAGTGTCATGACACCAAGTACCAAATATCAAATTATATATTTCAGCAATCAGGGCTAAGGTCTGAAAATGTGGGGTTTTGCCTTTCACGCCTTTTGGCCTACTGCCTAAGACCAGCGAAATTAGACGTCACTGGCGCCTTTTATGTTTGATATTAAAATTAATGAGACATATTAAACGAATTAAATAAAATTAAATGCCGCGTTAAGAAACAAATCAAAAAAATAAATATTAAATGGAACCTTAATTGCCCGTGTACATCTATGATACTAAATTGGTTGATAAATTAATTTATGTTCGTGAAAATACGTGAATTTTTAAAATTGGGAACAATGATAGTAATAAGTTGCGGGATAATTGGATCAAGAAAACTGATATCAAATTAGTATTTAAAAGACACAATACTCACTATTCCATTTGGCGATAAACACTTTTCATGTTCAGAATTATGCTGTTTTTAAAAACCGTCATTTTCTAACATCTTAAATTAATCATTGAAACCAATTGATTAATTCTAATGCGCTATACTGCGCACAAAGAAAAAGATACAAAACTTTGTAACCAAGAAGCAATCTATAGTTACGTCATTTCAATTGTTTGGTGCGCCACGTGACTGTTAAATTGTTACGTCATTTCAATTGTTTGTTCCTCACGTGACTATTGAGCATGTTTTCGCATCCGTGGCACATGCCATTGCTTTATTCGCATGGATCCGGCAAGATCCCAAGTTGGAATTATAAAAATTTAAAGTTGGTAATCAGGCCAATTAAAGTGAAATAGGTTTCATCATTGAATCTACATAATAGCCTAAAATACAATTTAATTAAGTAGGGACATGATCCCTTATTTACTCAGATTCTCTTTAACTCCAATTTAGCCAATTTGAAAACCTTTTTCGGAACTACAAATAAACATTTTTCGACAAAACTAAAATTAATATTGTGTTAAATAAGCTTAAAGTGATCTTCAAATCCCCGAGTATCACATGCTTAGCTCATAAATTAACAAAATTATTAAAATTTCATGTTTACCAAATTTAAGTTAAAAGAAAATCTTAGTTCAAGTAAAGAATGGTTGTGGAACTTAGGACTTGAGTGCAAAAATGTGCGATTTAGCCTCTCATGAAGCAAATCCGGCAATATTAGACGCATCCTTTTTATTTTTTAAATCTTTTCTTCATATGTTTATGATTCCATGATATAGACCTTCATACAGATGCTAAACAACAAGCATCCATAAATGATGAATAATGAGCGTTATGTCCGATTTATTGCACTTAATTACATTGTTGCAAGCAAAAATGGAAGGGAACAAAAAGAGTGTTGTGTTGTGCGTGTACTTAAAAAATTACACCTTTACACATAAGATGAAGCGTTTTATATTGAAAAAATCAACATTGTCTGCTCAGAGTAACATTTCTGGAGTTAGTTTGATTATTCTGCATGCCATATGCAATCTGACGATGTCAATACAGTACAAGACCATTCTTATACCACATTCCATTGCCTAACTTAATCAAAACCTTGTAAATTCGCAAAAATCTCTTTACCTGTATCTGATCGTGATGATTTTCCTCGGCTGGATACTGTAACACACGAATGTATGAAATAACCATCGGACGGATGCTATAAAGCGCGTATCCATCGGCTGGATGCGATTTTCGGGAAATTGGTATACCCCCCCGTGTAACTTGGTAATAAGTATAATGATCAAGCGAATTTTGACAAACATCAAACTTGACAGAGGTACTTGTGTCATAAGTATATGGAACAAGTTCCATGGAAAATTGATCAATATTAAAAAGTTATCATCTGGAAACCATCGGTCATTCAGATTGCAGTATCCTCATACAAGAGATATCAATCAACTGGAAGTCATCAACCAATCGGATTACATTATCCTCACGAGGTTATCCACAGATTTGCTTGCATATCAAACTTGACCGAAGTATTTGCATCAAAAGTATACTGAACATTTTTGATGGAAATCCAATCAATATCGCAGGAGTTATCATCTGGAAACCATTAATCAGATTGCAGTATCCTCATTATTTATACATGGATTTCGTCATTCATTAATCTTGACAGAGATTTTGGTAATAGGTATACTGAATACATTTCATGGAAGTTGTATCAATATTACAGGAGTTACCACCTGGAAACCAACATCGGAGGTCGCAGCCATTGCCACAGGCTGCTGTAGTGATCACCAAGTGTCCCATGCAACAGACCCCTTTTGCATCATCCTCAAATTACCTCCCAACTTTATAGACTAAAAGTTGTTTATTTAAACGGAGGCTCAAATTCACACTTATTTCATAGGGCACACCTGTTTCATGCCCCTGTGTGTCTGATGAAGTGCAAATTGCTGATACATACTAATTAAAAGTAATCTTTATACTAGCATGGTATCATAAGGAATGTTCCTCCTTAAAACACGGAATAAACAAAGCAATTAATAAGATTAATAGTATAGTAAGAATAGCCATTTTTAACTCTATCATAATGATCTGATAAAGCTATATCAGTTCAAAAGGTAGTCAATATGTATTGAAGTACAGTTCTATTGCAGTGCAGTTCAATATTTAATTCTGCAAAATATTTCACTTAAATTTTTGGTGTATTGTTACAACTCTATTCAATATTCGGGCAGATCCTTATGTGAGAAAAGTTGCCAGTTTATTTGATGATTTTCTCTTGGTATTTCAGTTTCTGCCACCATTCCAAAACCGACTGCCTCAATATGAGTGAAATAACTTTGACTGGAGTGTAAAACATAAATCCAACAAATCTAAAATAAAAAAGAACTAAAAACATTTGTCTGGTTTATTAGTTATTCAGTTTTAATCAAGAACTAGATAGATGTAGAATGTTATTGTTCTATCTTTCATGTGGCTCTGTTTACAATTACTGCAAGGAATCACTATGTTTGTCTTTCCTTGTTTAATTGTTTGCTGTATGACTTCCATGCTTATTTCTGTAATTACAATCTTGTTCTTAAGAAGTAATTCTGATATTTTATATAAACTGACAACCAACAGATATATAACCATCAAACACATGTAAGTGATTCATGTCATACTGCACAAGTTGATTTGATAAGATCCGCGATTCAAGGAATTCTACAACTCATCATCCTTAGCCTTGATGTCTAGTCTAGCCTAGAAAGAAGCCTGAAAACCATATACAATGTCAAAAATGGTCAGAGCTGTCATCCTTGACTGATTTGGTTTAGACATTTGATCAGTACATCTCATCTACTCAATTGCTCTTGAATTCTGAATCCATACAGCGATGCTGAAGTTTGGTACTTAAACTGTTGTGGAAGTTTAGTACTTAAATCTGTAGTGGTCATCTTGGGAACTTGTCTACCAACTGCCTGGTTTAAGGGCATGATAGACTCTTCTACCTTGCTGCTGATTAGCTATTTGAGATGCATCTTGCCAGGATAGTTTAACTACTGTGTCTTACAGTATTCTTCTTCAAATGTAGTTGTTTTTCAGCAGAAATCTTTGAAACACTCTAAAAATCTTGAAAGTAATTCCAAGATCTTTCTTCCTTTTCCACCATTCTTATCAAAACATTCACCTTGTTTTGTTGAATGGATGAGTGTATCATACAATAGGATATGTTATTCCAATCATGGTAACAAAGTTCTTCATATCTGTAATGGTCCACTGGCTAGAAGAAGATTACGTCGAGTGAAGTGGACTGATAAAACTGGTGTAGCTTTAGTTGGAAACACACCAAGTGATAAATTTGGATTTTCATTCCTTAAAAGAAAAACAGAACTTATTTTAATATTAATCTAAATATACATGTAACTGTTAATAATTTTAGAAATAAATTACATCAAATATTACTATATGTTTAAAGAATTTAAATGTTATACTGTAAATGTTCGAATTTCAGCGCAAATTAAAATTTGGAGTAAATTTTTGTGAACTTGAATTGGAATTAATATCGTGGATCGGCTGGTCTCCTGTAATTCTGTTTAACTTGTGGTTGAAATTAGTCGTACTATATCGTTGCAAAAATTGGTAACATTAGTGGACCACTTAAATGAATGAAATTTGCAGCTAAAAAGTATGTCTTAACAACTAAAAACATGACACAACAAACAAGTGGAAATAGAAAAAAACCTTTAAGTTAGGAAAATTAGACATTGTACAGTCCAACCTGCCTTAAAGGCCACCTCTATATAAGGAACACCTGCTTATAAAAGGTCAGTAGAATCGTATCCTAATTGTTCTTTTTTCATATTATTTGAACCTGTATATAAAGGCTATCTGCCCATAAAGGCCACTTTTACTGGTTCCCTTGTGTGGCCTTTATAGACAGGTTTGACTGCATACCACAATGAAGGAATTATACAACCTAAATAAATGGACATTTTAAAACCTAATATATGTATTATCAAAGGAATAAACTAGCATTTTCAGCAAAAACAAGGACAGACCTTTAATTGCCACACTGGCACCTTTTGTAAATTAAACCCTTCATCTTATAATACTTTAAGATGGCACAGAAGTCACAAATGGAAAAAATTGGAAACAGCTGGGGCACATACTGAGGAAGAGGAACAAATGACTGCAAGACAGCACTAGGGTGGCAACAAGAGGGGGAAAAGAAAAAAAGAAGACCCAAGCTCATATGAAGAACCACTGAAAAGGAAAGGTAGGCGTTATATGCCTTCTGGCAAGGAGAGCATTAAGATTGAAAAGAGATCTTATAATACTTACACATTGACAGTACTTGGGATATTAGCATCACTCTCTGTATCATGATCTTGTAATACTTTCTGAATATCCATAACCTTATACTGTAGTCAATTCCACCTACATACAAAAATAATTATTATTAAATTAAGTTTTAAGTTGTACAGCTTATAGAAATGTAATACCAACAGAAGGTTTATTTTTTTGAAGAGTAAGTGAAGACTGTATCATAGTTAGCAAATCTAAGAAGCCATTAAACCCAAAAAATGTGGTCAAGGCTTTTGTGGTCAAGTGATCTAAAGCATGTGCTTAACTTCACAGCACCTCTTGCTGAAGGTGATTATTTTTGACTTGCATGCTAGTATCCATCACTATCCCAGAAGGTACTCCCTCAATATAAGTGAAAAAAATCTTGATTTAATGGCTTAAAATACCATTACTTAACTCTCTATGTAAGTTTAATCAACCGTATTTAGATATAAAGGAAATCTTCCTTTGTCTTTAATAGGCAGTTTGGTTAATTCAAAATATTCCTCTATTTCAGGTTACTTTTATCTTGAATGGGGTTGAGGTTTGACCAGCTTCAAAAAACTTGGTGAAACCTTGTGCACTTATGCTATATAGTAAGTTTGAAGCTTTTAGGCGTTTCTGTTCATTAAATAAGAAAATTATTGTAAAGCTTTTTTAACTATTTAAATGTCACTGTGACCTTGAATGATGGCCAAGGTTAACCAGCTTATCAAATGATATATTTTGAAAGAACTTACCTAAACCTCTAGTCCATCAAAATATTTTTAATAAAACCCTGGATATAACACCCACACAAGGTAATGACAAAAGTTCTTCTGAAGTATGAATAGGTAAGCAAACTAACTAGAACTGTCTCTTGAGAACCAAGCCTGCACCCAACATTTTGTTTTCCCACAACCTTGACCTTTCTGATATGACCTTGGCTTTGGACCATGAAGATTATTCATGTGAAATTTATGACAGTTCTCCAAAGCAGCTACGAGATATGGCCCAGACACAAATTTACATGGACGGACAGACAGACATGGTGATTCCTATATACCCTCCTCAAACTAATTTGCGGGGGGTATAATAAGCCCATTAATAATAATGTGTGTGTACCTGATGCAAGAACACCTCCATCTCTACAGAAACATAAACAGTAGACCGTCTCTGTATGTCCCTTCATACAGGCCATAAGATTACCAGTAGCTATATCCCATAAAAATATATTGGTATCAGCGCCTGTTAATAAATGATATTTATTTTTTTAATGACTGGATAAAAACACAAATAATTTCCACAAAAGTCACAAACAGCATGTTTAGCACTGTTAAATAAAGAATGGAACAATCTAGAGGATTAGTGACAAATTCATTCGAAACATCCTCTGGATGTGAAATGATAAAGGCGACAACTTTCTCATTTTTAGCAGCGTATTACAGCACTTTTGAGGAAGTTGAGAAAAAAATTAAGGATTTTGCTCAAACTTTCTGAGTTTATGGAGTCTAATGCGATCTAGCTATCTAACTTGATTATAATTTTGGGAAAACTTCGGATCATACTTAATTTTGGGGTGAAACATGCAAAAAATGGATTTTTCAGAAAACAATTACGTTTAACGCACTCCTGTTTAATAACCGTTCATTGTACGAAAGAGTCGTTCATTGGCCGAAAAAAGTTTAAGATCTTGCAGAAAAAACGGTATTTTTATATTTTTTCTATCTTGTACACATAATCCACAATAAGTGTTTAAAGTCGACCCTATCATCCAAAATAAATTTAACGTACCGTTTTGAATTCGTACCCATAATAAAGTAACCAATTCTTTACCAAATTATTGGTAGGTTTGGCACTTATCCGTTAGGTCTTGTGTTAAACTTTTGAGTGGCAAGTTCTGTGGATGAGCTCTACTAATAGAAATCCTGTAGATTGTTCCATTCTTTCCCGCGAAACCCTAAAGGTGTCGCCACACTAGTTATATACATGTATTAAATTTTTTAATGACTGGATAAAAACAGAAATAATTTCCACAAATACATTCTGTTTTTATCCAGTCATTACTTGTTCCTTAGTAGCTTTCAAGTGATCCTTGAAGAAAAGCTAATTTGGCATTATTTTAACTTAAATTTTATCCCAAATTTTTCTGTATAAACTACGGTATTTAGAATAAGTAAATATACTTAAAATCTATTGTATTTCATGGATTACTAAACATATAATGCTTTAATAGATAAGAAAATTTCATAACTATTGGGATTACTATCTGTATTCCGAATATGAATTTAAAAACAAACTAAATTATCATTATTCAAAAATACTTGCCTGAAGATGCTAAAAATCTTCCATCAGGTGAAAATGAAAGTACATGAACTGTTCCCTACAAAAAAACAAGAAGCGAAACTAGAGACATGATTACTGCTGAATATCATCAAATATGGTCAAGTAGTTCAGGAGAAGATGATTAAAAGGTACGAAGTTTACACAATGTATAGCAGTTGTTTAACTGCTGCAATAGCTCATCTGAGTCTGTGGCTCAGGTGACATGAAGGGTAAAAGTTTATCACAGTGATAGAGTTTTTAATTTTTAACTTCCAAGATCACAATTATGAATAACAGATTGATATAAAATACAATGTAAATGCAGTGATATTGTTATATTTTTTATAAACTACATTCTGCCTTTTCGAATGGGAAAATTTGAAGTTCTGAAAAACAGCAAACTGCATTATGACATGCTTGCAATAGCTTTGGGTCCTCAATACAAAGTTGTTAAATTGTTAAAACATCTATCTAAACATTTGTGGGTAAGGACAATTAGATTGAATTTCCTAGTAGATCACTTTTGTGTTTGGAATTTTATTGGTAAAATTGGGTAATTTTAGTCATTTTCCCCAGGGAAAACTACCTTTATTTGGTAGTAATTTTAGACAACCAAAATCACTGAAATGTATTACCTACAAAATTATTAATCTTACACTTTCTTGCAAAGAAAATGTATTTATTCATTAAATAATAATATAATACAATAAAATTCTGATACTTGTAGAAATGTTTTCTAGAATATTCTGGGACAGGGAACAGAACTCACTATGAAGTTGATACTCATTTTAAGTTTTGTGAGACCAAATTCTTTTAAAAGTTTTCTTTTTGGACTCTGGTGTGTGTGTGTGTGTGTTTTATAAGTACCTTGTGTCCTGTAAGGATTCTTACACAGCTTCCTGTCAAATTATCCCAAATCCTTATCACTCTATCAGTGGACCCGGTCGCTAAGTAGTTACTGTTTGGGTGGAACTGAACAGTCTGTAATGGAAAAGTACTATACATAATGTCTCTAATTATGACCATCTTGATGATTAAGTATGATCAGAAAACTTCATGCATAGATGGTTAACCTCAACCCACATTCAAGGCCAAAGTAACCTGAAATATTAGGGGCTTTTAAACTTAATATTTACATCACACTGATATTTTTCTAATAAAATGCAAAACAGCTGCACCATTCAATGTCATCTCATTATTCATCTTCAAAATATATGTATTGAAATATTACTTTTAGTTTTCATTTATTATTGAATCATTTTTTCTCCTACAGTATTTGGAACAAGTCTGAATACACAAAGTAAGGCATGCTATTTGTAGAATGATATTGCTGTTATATACGTGATACCTGGAGAATAAAGGTTAAAATCGTTTCATTAAGGATTTTACATCTCAGTCAAAATTATTTCACTTAAATCACCAAACTATAAACAAAGTTACAGCTATGTGATGTAGTAATGGTAATGAGAAGTGAGTCATGACAATGCATAATTGTGTCATTCCTTCGTGTCACAGAGTCAAGTTGAGAAATGGTGTTTAACATCCCAGAATATTTCACTTTACTAGCTTTGGACAAGTTGCAGAAAAATTTGCATGTGCATTGCCCTGATGGCATTATATGCCTACCTTGACATGGGACCTCATTTATTTTAAGTTTCCATCCAAAAGAACTGTGACTTTCATTTCGTAATGCTGAGTGCTTGGCGAAAGAACAGTCACTATCCACTTTCAAGTCTTGAAATTGATTTCAATATTCTCATTTCATAGGCTTTCAATGTTAAGAACGAACAGACATGCCAGTCAGACACAAAATCCAATTGTAATTTGAACCAAACTGTTTTCCATTTTAATACATAGCAAGCAATAACCAAATTAAGGTGCTGTATGAGTATAAGTTTTTAGTGAATTGTAGAGAGATTAAACAGCTTTATGCTAGCACAAACTGAATACTTACATCAACGTCTGACAGGTGTCCTGAGTAAACTCGTAACGGCTGTGGATGATCCATAGACCATAATCTGGCTGTTCTGTCATGTCCACACGATGCAAAATAATGTCCATGAGGACTATAAAATAAACGATATGGATAGTTATACAAAAATTTACAAATGTTTATATAGCAAATTTTAAAATTTACAAATGTTTAACTAGCAAATTGTCATTCAAATTACTGCAGGAAATTTGCCAGTCAGACTTCATAACAGTTATCTGAAATGGTCATCTTTTCAGACTTCATGGAAAGATGATCTTAAACAGTACATGTATTTTTCAACTTTATGCTTTGGTAATCTTAAATAGTACATTTCAATTCAAACTTCATGTTGGGGTGAGCTTAGATGATAAAGGGAGATAATATCAATATGAGCTAGTCTACTACACAGAATAACTCCTACACATTGATACCAAAAATGCTGATTTGGTGTGTACTGTTTGAAAATAATTAGAAAAAATTTACATATACACAAAGAAAATCTTTATTACTGGTACATTATGATTGCTAGATACAAAGCCAGCACACAAATTAATCTCAGAAACCCAACCCACGTAAATAACTTCTGGTTACTTATATTAATTTTCATAATCCTTCAATATTTTTGGAAGAATTTTAATAATTTCATATTTAGGTGTATGAAAACTTAGAGGAAATTTGAAAAAGTATATATTTGGAAAATTGTGGGTGTCAAAATATTTAGAGGTTCCAAAAACTAGATGTTAAGAAGCCGGTGTCCGACTGTAAGTATCTCCTGGTTTTGTAATGCACTATAACAAAAAAACACATATAGATATGTAAAATTTTAAATAAAGAATACTGTACGTAAAAATTATCTTTTGTGTTGTCATTTTTCAAAATTCATCAATCATTAATAAAATACACTGCACTCATAAATTATTGTACATGTTTATACTTGGAAAAACTTCCCAAAATTAAACTGTTGAAAACATTTTTTGTTAAAGCTGAGTGTTTTTCAGCTAAAATAGTGTTTTTATCTTGAAAATGAATTTTTCCCACATTTTTAAAGTTTCCTCAAAATTTAAAAAAAATCCATGAAAAATGTTTTTCAAGAAAAAGTTGAAATGGTACATTATGGTTTAACTTACCTAAATTTTACATCCCATACTGGAAAATTATGACCTTTGTAACATACCAAATTCGACCAAAGTAACAAGCTCCATAGGCGAACTAGAAAATAAAATAATTTGAATCAATAAGGGCTTGAACATCTTAGTTAGAACCAAGGCTTGTTAAGTCTGACAGAAATGTTAAGCCCTGAGTTAGTAAAAATATGCAACACAATACAAAACATACAATCTACATGTATACATCATGAGATATACTCATCTTACAGAATAACCTGTGCACTGTGTATGTATTAACTTGAATCTTAACACACATATGTATTGGGTCCTACATGAATATTCCTAATAAAAGGTCGAGCAGACAGGTCAATGTTGTTTACCTATATATTCATGCAAAAAAATGTATATTCACACATAAAAATAGCCATTATATTTCTATTTTTGCCTTTAAATTCAGACAACAAATGCATTTGTCTCTGATTCTGGATACAGGCTAAATAGATTTATCGAGCAAGAAATGCAAAACAAATTGCTTGCTCACTAAATCTCTTAAAACCTTAAACATATTACCTATTTTGATTGTCAATGCTGACACTCACTTTATACAGGCTTATTAAATACAGTAAAACCTCATTATACTATCTCTTGATAACTTTCCAACCTCACTTATCACCTCACTTTATTCAAGTCCTAAATTCAATTTCTTCTACATCCATGTTGTTCTTTATAATTCTCCCTCGATTCATCCCTGAACTCCTTTAATACACCTAAATTGGTTTGAACAAATGGCAGTAATGACCTGAGTTTTACTGTATACCAGTACTTGTACATTTTATTTCATTACAGCAGTTTATACATACTAGTTCCGTCTTCTGATGCTGAAATAAGGTATCTTCTATCTGGACTAAAACTTGTAGCATAAACTGGGCCACTGTGACCTAATAATAACTTATAATCTGTTGATGTTCTATCATCCATCATCCTCTCCAACACATCATCTATAGATAAGAAAAAACAATCGTCAAAATTATTGTATATTATAAATATTTAAGTATGTAACAAAAAACACTGATGTTATTGTAGCTAGTCTTTAGAACTGGTTCCTGGGGTAGTGACAATATAACCCCTCTACTTCTGAACAAAGAAGCCAGCTGACTCTTTGACAATAACAACAATTTTTATATTTCTAGCATCTTGCAATTTTTTTAATTCTTCAAAGGTAGAAATCTACATGCATGTTTAATTGATAATATATTTATGTTATGCAATCTCAAACAATGTATAAAAGTGTATTTGTATAATCTAAAATCCCTAATATTTGGGAGGTTTAAATTTCATGGTTTTCTAATTTAAAAAATATTTTATTGGGAGAAAATTTCATGTAATTCGGTCTTCCGTCGATGGTCTAACCATAAAATTTCTTTAATGTAAATTGCAATGGCAACATAAATCACAATACTGCTTTTGCGTTTTGCATTTTGAATGAATAAAAAGTATATAAATTGAAAGTGGTTCTAAATGTTAGTTGAAATATTAAGTTCATAAATCAGTGTTGAAGATGAACATTTTGGCCGCCAATATTTCAGTCCCTCAACAGCATTTAGTAATGCGATTTAGCACCATTTTTTAAAATCTCAAAAACGAGCAGGCAGAATGTGCTATTTATTTCATTGCATAAACAAAGAGTGCTTTCAGAGTACTTTTAAATGTTATAAAGTTTCCACCCCAATTTATCTGGAAATACATCGTATTAGTATTTTGGCGTAAAAAGTGTACATTTTCAGTATTTTGGACAATTTTTTATGGAAGAGTTACGTCCCCTTGCCTTTGGCGGCCGTTTTGTTTCAAATTTTGATAATTTTTGATATGCGTTAGATATCTTATAATCTTAGGTCTTGGAAAAACCAAACATATGCACCATGTCTCAAATAACAGTGAAATTATTCAAATTTGACATATGCATACCAGTTTTTCCAGCTGGAAAATGGCAGAAACTGTTTAGTGATACCTTAGAACCACCAAAATTGAACACCACAAAAAACACATAATTTCTCAGTATTTACGAAAGCAATATTAGGTAACTATATTATATCATAATACAAAATAATTATATTTGTCCTAGTACCTGCTTCTTTATCAATAATCTCTAGCTCATTTGGGGGTTTCATTCCTCGTAGTTTATTTGGGCTGATTGTAAAAACTCGGATGGAGGAATCAGCAAAGCCAGCGCTCAACAGACTGGAATCCTCTGTAACTTCTATACATGTAACTCTACAATAAATATAAAATTTACATACCCAAACATAGCAGTCCATGTCAAAATCACTATCTAAAAAGCTAAGTAAAACGAGCAAATTAAATAAAACACAGGAACTTCCACTGTGGAAGTGGGGCTGGGTGCTCCGGAAGGGTAAGTACCGGTACCTCCTGTCTAGTAAGCTACATTCCAGCACATGCAAAGTCAAACCTGAGAATGAAAACATGGCACTATGGGATGTTAAATATAGTCAGGATATACTGAATACAGAGACATCATATAAGAAAGCATAAAGTGAGGTACATATATTTTGTGTGTGAATAAGTCTCAATTGAATTCTTTATTTGTCCATTCTAATACAATATCATTCTAAATCTTACAATAAAAACTTAATTTTCTACCCCTTTTCTGAATGGTATTATTCCCAATGATATTGTAACATGGGTCATGTCATTACCCTACTCTAGTGCATATTTTCTACCTTTAATCTTTCTATCTTGGGTAATGGCTGGACTCGCCCCCTTTTTAGTCTCTCCTACCATTTAAGTTAACATCATTTTTGAAACCCATCTGTTAGTTATTCTTATGTAAATTGACTTACTCACGAGCTGAGCTCGTTTCCTCTTGGAGTTTTGTGTGTGATTACACTTAACTTCAGAGGAAAAACACTACAATATGATGTAAATAGACAAACACACCTTCAGTGGAGTTAAATGAACAAATTTTACATGGTTACTAATCACAGATTGTTCTTTTACCAAGAAATGACAAATGAACACTTGTCACATAAAGAGATTTACAGACCCCTTTGTTACAATAAAGCACCTGTTTACAAGCATGTTAAATTTAGATAACAGAAAATGACTAAGTATTATTTTCACTTACCCCTGGAAGGAATTAGTCAATGTGTAAAAACAAATTGATGGTAAATTATCGTTTCCAACTTTAACTCTTTTCACTGCCTCTCTAAATGCATTTATCTTTTCCAACTTGTCTTGATCTTTCCTTTGAAAGGATATATATATTTAATAAATTATTCCTGATAAATTATGGTCTAAAGCAAACACAATGCAAAAATAAAAGTATGGTACATGAATATTTTCAAATGTCAACTCTCCAGAAATTTGAGATGAAAATTTCATGATTTACAGTACATATATTAGGGTGGCAAAATGAAAAGATATGTATTTATGCATATACATACAAGTACAGACAGCTTGTTCATAAAGAATTGTACAGTAAAACCTTGATTCATTGTCAACATTTGTTCAGTCAAATTTTGGCATTATAAAGTAATTTGAACAATAAATCAAATGATACTTTATACAACACAGAGGAAATAGACTTTGAGACTTACAAATACTGTGGCAATAAACAAGGTGGTAAAGTTATTAAAGGGCATTATAATGAAGTTCTACTGTATATACAATGTGTACAAATGTATAACATAGTTACTTACAATTCAGGTAAAGGAATCCTTGTTAGAGCTGGAGCATTGGGATCATTTTTAGATTTCTTCATTAACAATGGATCCTTCTTCACTTTCTTTTTCTGTCAAATGATTTTAAATTGGATTTATTCCAGTAAGATATGTTGTTTTATCTTGTCTGGGACATAAACCCCCATTACAAGAACAAGACTTGAAAGTGGGTAGTGACTGTTCTTTCGCCAAGCACTCAGCATTACGAAATGAAAGTCGATGATGGGAACTTAAAATAAATGAGGTCCCGTGTCATGGCAGGTATGACACAATAAAGAACCTTGCTGTATAATGCCATCAGCGAAACGCACAGGCAAAATTTCTGCAACTTTTGCCTATAGCCGGCAACATCTCGATATAAGTAACATATTCTTAACTGGGACATTAAACAACATTACTCAACTTAACTACTCAACCCCATTCAAGCAATCAATCAATCAATCAACTGTGTTGGGTCCATATAAGGATTATGCAAATCAAAATATACATGCAGTATTAAAGAAATTTTTGATTCTGTTAATTTTTTTTCATGTACATCACAGTTACCACAGTGCTTCAGATTGTTTTTACAGATAGTGGCCCACAAGGGCCCACCAGGTCCAATAAAATGGGGTCATTTTTTGTTATAGTGGGTCATGTTTTGACACATAATTAAATGTTATGCCACACCCATGTGACTGAAAGTGAAAGTCGGCACTTGACATCTTCATATAATGCACCAAAAGCGATCTTGTCATCTGCTAATTTATATTTTATTAACCGTTACGATATATTTTAAACTCTTTCACCTCGATGATTCATTTTATGTGCATCTACTTCTCTGCGCTTTGTGTTGTTTTAAAAATATGTGAATAGAGTTGTCTGCATCTCGTAGAAATGGTTGCCGCTAGTTTATTAAATAAACGACAACGTCTGAGGTCATAACAAGTTTTATTACGAATTCTCCCCCTTTGAATATTAATGTTAATAGCCGACCCATAGAGCAAAGAGAATGGGCTTGTCGGGAGTCCTGTCTATATGCTGATTATGAGATAAACAAAGACGCTAGAGATTTACCGATAGAAAACGAAAACAGAAAGTCAAATCGGAAAACCCCATGGAATATATTATGTAGTTTTGGGAAGAAATTATTAACGATCAATTTGGCTAAGAAAAACCATGCGCCACGTGGACCCATTAGAAGCAAATGTTATGCGCCATTTTTTTAAAATAATGCAGGATTGGCGCGGGCGCACCGACAATCTGAAGCACTGTTACCAGTAGTCAAACTGGACTTGCACTTTTGAAAATAGGAAAAAATTCTTTTTTTCTTTCTCTTTTTATATTTTCTTTCTTGACTTTTAGGTAAGCTTCTTGTATAGTAGAAATCTGAATCTGTTAATATGTCTCACACAGAACACTGAGTGTTGTTCATTCCATATATAATGCATTGTTTGTTTTCCTGTGTGTATTCTGTTTCAGTCCATGTGGACACATGTTTTACAGATTACAAGTACATGTATTTGTAGTTTACCTTTGGTTTATCATCCCCTTCTGGTGGTTCATCTTCCTCCTCCATTGGTATGTTTATATCTGGCTCCTTTAATAGTCCATAATATACCTTGGCTTTGTTAGCTGATAAAATACATGAGTAATTACATAATATTAGATTTATTAAACAAGATTCAGATACAAGTGATGATGGATACATGTAAATTGAGATTTTGGCGTCGTATATTTTGGCGGTTTTCTCTCAAAATTTGGTTGTTTAATTTTGGTGGATTTAATTTTGGCACTTGACTGAGTAAAGTGTTTTATTTGGCACGTTGCTAAACAAGGCGTTTAACAGACCATCACTAGACCCAACGAATTATGCGTAATGAAAACCGGAAGTGTTGTACTTTGTAAATTCGGAAACTGATACATTTGAGTTGTGAAAACATGTCACAAAGATATTGATACATATAGGTAATATAAGTTTAAGACAAAAGTACTACATTATGGCATATCAGTTTTCATTTACATGTTACCACTTAATACAATGTATTGGCATTTTTTTTTTTTACGATATGTATTATTTTGGCATCTTTAATTTTGGCACTTTGAGTTGAGTGCCAAATAAACCAAAATTAAACTACAACCAAAATTTCCGGATTTACGGTATGTCAAAATGGGGTATTCTAATAGAACTCCTAGTACAAAACAAATATGGTAATACAGAGAATAGAAATTTATGAGGATTTTAACCTAACTCAGGTAGGGGTATATGACATCCAAATGTTATACCAATGACTAAATTCACCTCCAATGTCTAGACCAGGTAATTCGAGTTTTATCCTGTCACAAAGAACAAATGTTAAACAGATGTAATTCAATTAAAGGTTTTCAGTTTTATACATACCATCTCTTTCTGATTCACCAAGAATTGCTCCGCTTGTAGACTGAATTTGTTGTTTATTTCTTGGTACACCATCAAACACTGAAAAAGTTAAAATGTGAATTTCAGAAAAGCTCAAGGGTGACAAAAATTTAAAGACTTTAATAATAACATTGTGATATAATCTAGGTTCACGATCTTGGTCGCAAAAATTGCCATTGGCGATCAAATTGAAATTTTGGCAACTAAATTCCGAAAATTGATGAATTTGGCAATTAGTTATTCTATGTTTAAGAATTTGTTTTCTTAATTCAGATTCGGAAAATTAGCATTTTGCCAATCATTGGCGATAATTACTGAATAAACATGGTTTTGAGCGACTAAAGTTGTGTGCAATGTACCGTGGATAATCCCCTAATCAGCAAGTTGATAATAATCCGACATCATATATGGTAATCTATATTGGTCCATAGTCATACAAAGTCATAATTATATATCTGTTACAATTTTTGAGCATGTTCAAAATTTGACCATGGATCAAACAACTATAGAATATCCCTGTCAGACAAAAGAAATGGTCTTTTCAGGAATTATCCATGAAGTTTAATATGTAGTGGAACCGGCGAGGTGATCCGTGAACTTGATACCAGATGAGAGCCAACATATACTTATCCATTTTACCACCTTTTCCTGTTAGCCCGTCCCCATTTTTGAAGAGATAGGGGAATATTAAATTAAAAGTTTCTGTGTATCCTTCCTTCTGTCCATCTGAAATTTTTGTCTGATTTTGTCTAATTCTCCAAAACTATGAAGCACTATTTTCTATTTTATGAAACTTGGTGCAAAGTATAAACAGATAGGAGATGTGCATATCTTTAACTCCAGTTAATTAGAGTTATAGTCCTTTGAACATAAGTGCAAATCACAAAAAAAAAAAAAAAAAAAAAAAAAAAATCCTGCGATGGTGGATCCTAATTCATTGAATTTGCTTGTTTTAATTATGAAGTTTTTGGTAAATAAGCAAAATTTTGGAAAATATGAACATTGTGAAATTTTCTTTTAATAAAATCAATCTTTGAAAACCTGAACTCAAATAATTTTTTTCAAATTCAGGTAGTTAGTTACAGTGGCTTTATCAAAAACGATTTTCTGAAAATTCTGAATTTGTTTGAGAAAGTGGAGATAAGTTTAAACAGTAATCTGAAATAGGATGCCATTTCAAGAGTCCCCTACAAAACCCAACTAGGAAATTATCAATCATGAGCATGATCAAAATATGAATAACAAACGACATATTTAATCCACTCAAATATTGTTACTGTGAAGTTTCATAACTATCTTTTTAATAATTTTCAAGAAAGTGGCAGACAAAATGTTGATGGAGGAAATGGAAGAAAGACTATTAGCAACCCCCTCTCCCACATTCCTTTGCGGGACATAATAACAATATTACATGGCCACTGGATCCACAATGAGATACAATAAAATTCAAAACCTTTTACGGTATATGAGGGACTAAAGAGAACAATCACAATGTCATATCCATGTATAAAACAGGCTACCCAAAAATCCACATATGCCAAAATACCAACTTTTTTTCAATATATAAATAGGAAAACAAAAGGTACGTTGGACATATACAATATTTTTTTAAGAGCTTTATATTGTAAACCTAAAAATGAATCAAAATGGGAGTGTGAATTACAACTACCACGCGACTTTGATTGGGGTTTTGTAAATCTTAATATTTTTCTTAGTACAGCAGACACAAAATTGTGATGGTTTTATTATAGATTGCTGCATAGAATTTTAGTACAAATAAATTTTTATTTAAAGTTAAACTTAGAGATGATCCACATTGCTCTTTCTGTAAAACACATGAGGAAAATTTAAGTCATTTGTTTTATCACTGCTCATACATAAGGGAATTTTGGCATGGGATAGAAAATTGGATAACGGAAAAAAATTGATAAAAACATTAAAATTGAATAAAAAACATTATATTGGCTAAACAGGGTAAACAGTTCCATGCAAACAACTTTATTATTTATGTAGAATGTAGACTTTTTTGTGAATTTCATATAGTTATTACAATCAGAAAACTTGGTTTTATATGAAAATAATGTGTTGTATTATGATATATGATTGACACACCCGAAAATGTGTGTGTGATTGTGTGAATGCAAGGTGTTATTGTCATTGTTATATATTCTATGTTTAAATTGAGAAAAAAATAAAAAATAAAAAAAATTCAAACGTATCAGAAAAATTTTACCATCAATAAAGAGATGTTCCTGTATGATGTTAAGTAATGGCTTCATTTCTCTCTCCTGTAGATGGCGCTTTAAGTGGTTGTAAGAATCTCTTGACATCTTTATTGTAAATTTACTGGCTCTGAAATAAAGACAGAGTCAGAATTACTTCAATTATATCCAGACATCACCTGAAATTGTTCACAATAATGCAGATATTACACTTAAATTTTAAACAGATGTTTAATTTACATACTTAAAGTTCTCCATCAGTTGATTTCCTTTCATGTGTTCTTTCTTTGTCACTGTAGACAACTGTTTCAGATCTTCCTGATAATAGCCTTCTTGATCTCCATGGAACTTGATGAAAAATAACTGAGCTGAAAATAAAGTTGCGTTGAGTAATAGCCTTTAACGTTCCAGTCAAGAATATTTCACTTATATTGAGACATCCCCAGCTATAGACGAAGGTGCAGAAATTTTGCCTGTGCATTGTGCTGATGGCTTTATACAGCAGGGTTCTTTATCGTGCCAAGCCCACCATGACACCGGACCTTGTTTATTTTAAGTTCCCATCCAAAAGAACTGTGACTTTCATTTTGTAATGCCAAGTGCTTGCCGAAAGAACAGTCACTACCCACTTTCAGGCAGAAACAGTCTTAGGTCAGACCTGGTCTGGGTTCGAACCCATGACCTCCCACTTACAGAGCGAGCACTCCAACAACTGAGCTACTGCAGTGGTTGAGCTGAAAATACAATGTAGGACTATTTATATTTGTTTATAAAGTGGGTTTTACATCACATGCTGATCTCAGATTATTCCATGTTTATCAGGATGGCACCAGTTACAGATTGAAGACAAGCTGCAGAAATTCACACCTTTGAAATGATCTCATTGCAATGTCTATCATGCCACTCATACAGTGATGTTGGACAATGGTGATCTCATTGCAATGTCTATCATGCTACTAATACAGTGATGTTGAATATGGTTTTCTAAGAAAATCTAAGCCTAGACATGAAAGAATATCAACTAACATGAGGAGAACTGGAGATGATGGAACAAAACAGAGACAGGTGGAAAACTCTAGTCCTTGCCCTATGTGCCCACGGGTGTAAAAAGGACTAGATGGTAGGTAGGTAGACAGAAACATGAAGTACACATATCCATAAGTTGCTTTCACAATAACTACTAAATCAATAGGCCATACAGGTCATTGTATAATATAGTGTAAAGAATATTTTGTAAATTCTCTATGTATGTGTTCTTTTTCAGATTAGGGTCAATATAAATTTCAGCCAAATTCTGGACACTATACAAGAAATTCATGTGTTATGACTTGTACCATTTTATCTACAAACAATCATAAAGTTAACTTTATAATACATGAGTAATTGAGACCAAACAAAAATTGAAACATTTTCAGTATATATAAAATTGACATACCATATTTCTCATGTTCGTTATAGACCAACTCCAAGTACATATGTACAAACACTGGATAAAGTATTGTAGATAATTCAACCTGAAAATATAAAATATATGTGTCGCTGCAAAATATTGGTTTTGAAAGAAGAACACAATTTGTGCATGATTTCTGGTAAAGGGCCATGTGGAGCCAGAGCACTTGAAAATTTTATCATGTATATACGTACTGACTTTAACACTTCTAATCTGGAATGTTTTTCACTGAGCAGTCAGCTCTCATTTCAGTTCTGTTTTAGTTTATTCCAAAACACCCATCCGGTTTTTCTCACCTGTTTTAACTTACAATATTTTATTAGAGACCAGTCATTGTTAAAATTTTAAGTAATAAAAAGGAGATATTGGTAATCACTACTTTGTTATACTATCTAATTATCTAAGAGTTATTTCCCTTAATGAAATGTGTTCGAATGCAAAATTTTGGTTTTCAGTGCATTTTCTGCTGTTAATCCTTATTATCAATATCATTAAGAAATTATTGTATTGTAAGATTCAATTATTTCAGTTTGTTTTATATTCTGTACTTTAAGTAAATAGTATTAAAAGAATGGAAACAGAAATAAGCATTTGTAGACTGTCTGACACTATTTGTCGGCAGTACAATATGCAATTATGTTTATATTTTCATTTTATCACGAATGCATTAATTAGCATTTGGAATATTCAGAGAAATTATTAGAAACAATAAGCAAATTCAGTGAATTAGAATCCCCATCAGTAGTTAGTAACTTACTTTTTTTGTCCCCATCAGTAGTTACTTTTTTGTGATTCACAATTATGTTCATTAACATGTACATCTGCTATTACTGCAGTTACTTGGCAGATAATGTTTTTAATTTTGATAAACAGTACAAGATACACGTACTCTGGACAAGAATTTCCAAAAGGACCATAATTCTAGGTAAAATTGGTACACAAGCTCAGGTTACTAGTAATGATATGCACTTCTTACTATACTTACTTTATGAACATCCAGACAAGATTCAATGAAAGCTTTAAGATCTGTGTAGTAGTCTCCATATAGAGAAGGATCATCTGAACTGTAGCATTAAGGTAGTATATAAAATAAATGTTAAAATGTAAGCTTGATAAGGAAAACTGTGTATTTGAAATATATTGAGATATGAAGAATCATGCTGTCGTTAGTGTTTATTTTATTATTATCTATAAAATCCTCAACAATACCTTGACTTTTAGATTCAAATTTAAAACACTGGATACACTATTTTAACTTCTATTTCAAAAACAAAATATAACCTTACAATCAGATAGGGGAAATGCATTCAATCAAATGGAGAAAATTCATTTTACAACCTCACCTCTTCTTTCGAAACATGTTGGTAATAAACTTTTTACACCACAAATAAAAACTAAGATTTATAATTAGTGCAATTGTGAGATCATTATTATCCAGAACACTAGAAAATACATTTGCACAGGCTAACATCTTACCACATGAAAATATGAGTAAACTGAAATGCAAATTTCTTGCAAAAATATAAGGTTACATTGAATTTCTGTGTTGTTGTTGATTTTATTACTTTATTTTTTTTTTATAAATTATAGTTTAATGTGTTTTATTCATTATTATTAACTCACCATACTGCATGTTATTTTGTTCACAAAATAGTGAGAAAGAAGGAAAGAGAGCCAGTACTGTATAGTCAAAGGGGAGATAACTCCAAATAACCATATCAGCATCACTTGAAACTGTTTGCACCATTAATTTGTGTGTTGATACCTGTTTTACCTGAATAATTTTGTCTGGTTTCAATTGATATCAACTCTGAAAAGCACCTAACAATCCAAAGACATCACTAAACAGATACTAATGAGATGAAGTTAGAGTTAAACAAACTGACAAGCATTCAAAGCAAATGCATTTGTATTGTACATGTAATATATTGAAAAATGTTGCAATACCTTTTATATGCAGCAAGAGCGTGTGACACATCACTTTCTGTTGAAGATACACTTTGTGGTTTAACATCATCATCCTTGATACCAGCCTCACTTTTCAGTAAATTTTCTGTCTCCTGGTAAGTATTAAAAGCATTACAATAGCAAATGAGTCATTATTGAATTCATATAAACCAAAACCTTTACATTTATTATTATTATTATTAATTTTTTTGTAAACAAGCTACATGCTGTGTGCTAAGAATGGGGTTCGCTGCTGCACAATGTGATAAAGGTACCAAAAATGTTTGTACAGAATAGTTAGTTCTAATGTTAACCCTTTACAAAACTTTCCACACAAACGTTAAGAGGTGGCCGTGGTACAGCAGCGAGCCCCATTCCTCAGAAACTAGTTTTGACTAATGTTAAATGTGATTCTGAATAATGCATGCCATGGATACACTGTAACTAGTAATACACAACAGATGAGTTACTCACTACTGTTGTTCTTTTAATTTACTCCCTAGTGCAAATATGCTTCTGCCTCTTAGTGGCCACCATCAACAAATTGATTATTATGTAATGTTGAGTGCCCAAATATTTTTTTGTTATAAAAGTCTTAAGAGACTGTCTGACAGCCGTAGTTACATTTAAAACTTATATACACTTATTTACATCTATGGTGTTACTCTGCTAAGTTTTGATTTAAAGGCACTGGTTAGTGGCCACCATCAACAAATTGATTATTATGCCATGTTGAGTGTGCAAATAATTTTGTTTAAAAGACTGTCCGACAGCCGAATTTACATTTAAAACTATATCTATGGTGTTACTCTGCTAAGTTTTGATTTAAAGGCACTTGTTTATTTTGCCGAGACCGTATCTGCTGGTAGCTGGTCCCAGTCCTTGATTGTTCTTGGGGAAAAGAACTTCCTATAGCCATAATTAGTGGAAGGTACTTGGAACGAGAGTTGGCGCCTGTTCGTTGTTAGTCAGCTGGGTGGTATTAGCCTGTTCTCCCTATTGATTGCTACTTCTTGGTTGTGTATCTTGTGCATTCTTTTATCTTGGACTGTCTTTCATGTTTCATGTTCCTTTCATTCTCAATTTTAACAGTTTAATTTCACGTGTGACCAGTGTAGCTACCTAGACATCAGGTGTTTCTAAGTTAGTTGCTAGTTTTCAATATGCTTCTGCTTCTTAGTGGCCACCATCAACAAATTGATTATTATGTAATGTTGAGTGCCCAAATATTTTTTTGTTATAAAAGTCTTAGAGACTGTCTGACAGTCGTAGTTACATTTAAAACTTATATACACTTATTTACATCTTTGGTGTTACTCTGCTAAGTTTTGATTTAAAGGCACTTGTTTATTTTGCCGAGACCGTATCTGCTGGTAGCTGGTCCCAGTCCTTGATTGTCCTTGAGGAAAAGAACCTCCTATAGCCATAATTAGTGGAAGGTACTTAGAACGCGGTAACCCGAAATACCGGATCGGCCCTGATTTACCGGATCGACCGTACGATTTACCGGATCGGCGCCGGATCGACCCTTATATTGTCACATAGAGTCAACATGAGGTCAAATATTAGATTTATATGATATCAATGATGAAAAATATCTATTATTATTATTTGTTTTAATCATGGATGCTCGAAAAAAATCATTATTATTTTTAGTTAAGGTTCAACACTATGCAAATCGCCATGTTGTAATAATAAATGGCATGCCAAAGCAAAAGGACCGCCTTCCTTTAACACTTTGGACCAATCAAATCTTGAAGTCGATCCGTTACGAGACGCAACAGGTAAGTCCATTCAATGTCTTTAATTGACTCAGCAGGGCTTCGCTATCAGTGGTAATAATAGGAGGCGTTAATTAGTTGATTGACGGCACGCGGCGGCCTTTTGTCCATGAAGTCCGTAAAAAGTTATTATTGACATAATGTTGCTTGGATAAAATAATGGCCCGACGTCATAAAAATATTTAGACACAAAAAGTAACTTTTTAAAAATTTTGGTTATTTAAAATTATTATAATGTTTTAATTCTTTATTTTAAAAATGCGTGAAACTTTGTTCATGTGTAATTTGAAATTAAATGAGAGAGATAGAGTAATTTATATTTAAGTACATTACACAGATAAATTATGTTTTTCATTTAATTTTTATTGATTGGAACTAATTTATATTGAGTCATGATTCTTTCACTGTTTTAATGATTTATTTTTCAGACTGAAATCTCTTAAACATCCTATCAGATCATATATCCCCAACTTTCCGTTGAGTTATTTTCCGAACACCACCCCAGAAAAGTTGTAGGTAAATAAGTCAGCTCCACCAGCAGCTGACCAGTACCCACGGTTATATGTGAACATGGTCTTTCAAAAGATATAGTGATGAGTTCGTACCCAATCACTTTGTTCTCTTGATGAAACTGCGTTCTGAGACCAGATTGATTGAGACTATTATTATTATAAAACTCTGGAAAAAATACTAAATGCGACCTAGTTTTATGTTTGTTGAATTACGTTTTGTATGTATTAATATATTGATTTTATTGGGGTGTGGTAATTTGATATTGTTTTACGTTGTTTTGTATATATTCACCGTTTTATTAAATGTAGATACATATGTCCCAGTCATTTTTTTCTTAAACTTATATCAATAAGCCGTGTCGTTAATTATATTTTGTCTGATTGACTTTTGTGCCCGATTATATTTTATTTTTAAATGATGTATTTTATTCAGTGTTTCCCGGCGATGTATATTATCACGGTTACGTTTGTTTCCATAATTTTATATTTATACTTGCTACTTTAATTAATGTTGTCTAAATAAATGAATTTATGTGTCAATGTGTATTTAAATTATTACTTTTATTTTTTATAGTCCTGAAGTGCTCTTTTCTTTGCATTTAACGAATGATTGGTACTTCCTCGTCAAGATTATACTTATTCCCAGTCAATAATATACTTATTGGAAAAGAGTGTACATGTCAGAAAAGTGACGTATTGATTATAATTTGTCAATATATAATATAAATCAAAATAGTATAACATTAATACTATTTTAGGTTATTTTATTTATTGATACGCACTTAAAAGTGTGCCAATCAATTAATAACCATCATAAGATTTATCTCCCCTTGACTATAATAAGTTTTTTTTAATGATTGTGTGTCAATACACCATAAATAAAATCAAAATAAGATTGATTATATCTTCTATTCAAGATATCAACATTATAATTCAATCTATGTGGCCATATAACCACATATAAGGGTCGATCCGGCGCCGATCCGGTAAATCACATGGTCGATCCGGTAAATTAGGGCCGATCCGGTATTTCGGGTTACCCCTTAGAACGAGAGTTGGCGCCTGTTCGTTGTTAGTCAGCTGGGTGGTATTAGCCTGTTATCCCTATTGATTGCTACTTCTTGGTTGTGTATCTTGTGCATTCTTTCATCTTGGACTGTCTTTCATGTTTCATGGTTCCATGTTCCTTTCATTCTCAATT
Source organism: Anadara kagoshimensis (assembly GCA_021292105.1). Classification (NCBI taxonomy): domain Eukaryota; kingdom Metazoa; phylum Mollusca; class Bivalvia; order Arcoida; family Arcidae; genus Anadara; species Anadara kagoshimensis. The sequence goes on from CM037870.1 coordinate 44,307,272, forward strand.
TTAACAGTTTAATTTCACATGTGACCAGTGTAGCTACCTAGACATCAGGTGTTTCTTAAGTTAGTTGCTAGTTTTCAAAGTTTTTTACTTTGCTTTTTGGAATAATGATTTGAACATGGACTGGCTTATTTATTTGACAAATCCATTGCTGCATGATAAAATTGCCATTAAAGAAAAATAAAATCATTTTTTGAGACCCCCCCCCCTTTCCCATGAATATAATTTCCAACAACTTACCTTCAAATTATTTTTCTTTAAAAACTGGAGGACTGCAAGCAATGTCTGTTTGTCTGAAAAATCGGTTTTGGGCGTGTCATGTAAACCACTCATCCCAGGTATGCCAACATTACTTGCAGGAACAGTGCCCGGTGTCACATTTTGTGTATTTGACGCCATATTTTGAAAACATGTACCCTCGAAGAAACTGCCCTAAAACGTAAAAACAAAAAATATCAGAATAGCAATGAGAATTATGTGTATATTCTAATTAACAAATAATTCATACAATAATATAAGGCGATATATTTGAATAAATATTTAAATTTTAATTGGTTTTATCTTCAAGTAGATTTTACATTGAGAGTATTGAACACGACCTTGACCCTTTTCATCTCTGGTTGTTGTAAGTGTATGACGCGTGTAGTTTTCGTCTTTAATAAAATCCGTTGACATCCACAAATATATTTAAAAAATAGCTTAACTTTTAACTAAAATTTGTTTTTTAATCTTTTTTCAGATCACTCTGATACATCATGAGAGCAAAGGTAATATTATATTGAACTTGTATTGAAAATTAAATTGCGCACTGCCTGGAAATGGGGTGTCGTGGTTTGCTAGCATTACACCTGATAGCATAGTAAATTATCTGGTACATGGTCATGGCAGTTAAATTTGTGACCAGAATTCTAATAAGACCCACTAATTGGTCTTTTAACGAATGCTTATTTAAAAAAATTATTCCTAAAACGTGGGGGGGGGGGGGGGGGTTGGATGATTGCCTAGTGGGTTGATAGGACGGTTTGTGAATCAAAAATCACTTCTCTTTACCCCTTTGTTCAAATCCTTCCCTGCCAGCTTGTTAATTTGCCGAACATCATGAGAAAGTGTCGATCTACTTGCTGAAGGTTTGAGGCCTTGTCAGATGTCGAGTGTGTGGACACCAAATTTTGTCGCATCCAAGAACACAGAACTAGTGGAATTGTGGCAGGGTAAAAAGAAAAAAAGATAATAAAACCCAATCACCACCCAAAAATCATTGACATCAAATCAAGCCTTGTGGGTTCAAACCCTAGAGACACTAACCTCGAGCTACCTTTCAATGTGCTGATGTTGGACTCGACAATTTAAGCTCAAAATTGTAATTAATATTGCTGCATATTTATTCAGATGACATGTTTTGAACATGGTGTAGCATAAGCATCTCTGACATCTTGATATAGAGGCCGCAGTGGCCTTATGGATAAGACGGTCTACAAATCCAGGGTCTCTTACCGCTGTGAGTTCAAGCCCCGCTCAGACCACGTGGGAATTTTCCTTGCCGTTAGCCTTTACTGGTTCACCTGGTATCGTACATGTATAATGTGACTGAGGTAGTGGTATGCTTGTCTGCGACGCACTGACTGAGCTAGCACGTTAAAAGTTGCCCCTGAGCACGCGCTGGTACAAGGCAGACCATACAACACACTGGCACTTCACATGCATACACGTACTTGTTTATAGATTTATAAAATATTTCTCCTCACTAATAGCTGAAAAATTGCTGATGCGACGTTAAGCAACATTCAACCAACCAATCTGACATCCTGGTAATGTGTTAAATGTACATCTAAAGAGGTCCCAAATTAAGTTTTTGTTTGTTTCTTTTTCAGTGGAGGAAGAAGCGTATGAGGAGATTAAAGCGCAAAAGGAGAAAGATGAGGGCAAGGTTAGAAATATGTTTTTGTAAACCAAGTATACTATTCAACAGTTAAAAATTTATTTAGAAATTTATTTTTAGACTAAGAGAAATGTATTCAGTCTAGAGGGTCTGCTTTAACAGGTTGGGACTCTGTCCCAAATCGGTAAAAAATATTTGGAATTGCCCACAGGGGCCAGTTTCATAATAAAAATTTTAAAATGCTGATAAGTATATAAAAAAAGAGTAAAGGGGAACAACGAATCAGATCTTTCACTTGTAGGTGCTCAGACAAAACTCTACATTACTTTGTTAATTTGTGTCCGATCATCGTGATTTTGGTGTCATTTTGTCAAACGGAAAACACAGAAAAACACTGTAATTTTGCCCGATGTAGGTAAGCCCGTCCATGTAAAGGTAGCTTAAAATTCGCATTACGATCATGTTTTTCACTACCAGCGTCCATGTCAACTGCAAATGCTGATGTGGATCGAAGAACTAAATAAAAAGCAAAAAATTTCAAAGGTAACTGTTACTCGCTTCTTTATCTACAAGCCATTATATCCCATTTTGATTCAACACGGACCAACTTTCCTCCATCTGTTAGATTATGTCCAAAAATTGAATGCCAACTTAAAGAATATTTATCTGAAAACAAAATGACACCAAGATCACGATGACCAGACACAAATTAAAAGAATTAATGGAAGAGTTTTGTCTGAGCACCTACAAGTGAAAGATCTGATTCGTTGTTCCCCTTTACTTTTTGATATACTTACCGGTATTTTATTATGAAACTGGCCCCTGTGGAATTGCCAACAATAATTTTCATGACTTGAATTTAGGCATTTTTATTGCAAAATGGCATTTCTTATATAAAACTGAACAACTTTTGGTTTGGGAAAAATTTCAATTCTGTTTAAAAGTTGAGTTTGAACATTTAATTTTTGCGCAAAAGTGAATATTCTAGGCCACCAACGGTGAAACCTAGGTTAACATTGGTCTAGAAAGATCTACAATACATTGCATGCAAGAATGATGAGATTTGAGCATTGGGCTATGATAACCAAATGATTCAATGCTATTTATTGACATTCCTGACTTGCTAATGCATATCCTGAAATCTTGAGCTAGATACAATATTCACATATATATATATATAATATATGAGGCAATGATTAGTCTATTGGTCCTAAAACAATAATTTTGTCCTTAAAAGACTGTTGGGGCCCAACCTTGTCCCATCGGAAGTCTTGAGATTTGAATAAATCCAGTTTTATCTTTCTTGGCCACTGCGATAGCTTGGTCGGTAGAGTGTGCTCCGTAAGTCAGAGGTCATGGGTTCAAACCATATCAACATATGGCTGCCAGTTATGGCTTAGGTTGGAGTAGTTAATGACACATATATTGAACTTGTAAATGTATTCTTACTACAGCCTATCATTAGAATGCATCTCAAAATCAAGAGTGCATATAATATTAGAAACATTTAAAACGACAACAGACATTCAAAATATTAATGGAAAATAATCGATCATACAAGATTCAACAACTAAAAATAAAAATTTTAATCACTTTTCGGATATTTCAATATATAGATTTATTGATATATTGATATTCAAATTCCCATCAAAGACAGCTTTAAATTAAGTGAATAAATTCTTGAGTTAGTTACTTAAAGTAGCCTTGCATAAAAAGCACTTGTATGAAATTTTAAATCATTATTATGCATGTTAAACTGATTCATATTTTTACAATTACATGGATTTTTAAGTGCAAGAATGATGAGATTTGAGCATTGGGCTATGATAACCATGATTCAATGCTATTTATTGACATTCCTGACTTGCATATCCAATACAAAATCCTTTATACAATACACCATCTATTACCACTCGTAAGTGGGAGGTTGTTGGTTTGAACCCCCACCTTGCCTAACTAAGACTTGAAAATAGGTAGTGTATAAATTAACAGTTTTTCACCAAGCACTCTGCATTTAAAAACTAAAGTAACAGGGTTCTTTCGGGGAAAAACTAACAAACCATTGCCCCGTCATGACCATTGTGGCATGTTAAAGAACCCTTCATGCACATTGCCCTGAGCAAACTGATAAAGTAAAAAAAAATTCTGCCACTTCACCTATAGCTGGTAATGTGTCGACATACATGAAGAATTCTTGACTGGGATGTTAAGCCCATTCAACATTTCAACACTTTAAAACAATTTTTTTGTTCTCTATTTTAGGTCAAAGTAGACTGTACACCATCACATCTTCACAAATGGATACAAAAATTTTGACCACTCACTGACATGACTGGCCCTCTGAAGTTGAAGAGGATTAACTCCCTTGTTTTAAGTTGACAATGATGATGATGATGATAAAAAAGATGATGATGAATTGATGTGGTTGCGTGTGCATGAATCTATTTTGTACAGGCACTGCATTCCCAATCCAGTTCAATTCCAGAGATACAAGAACTTTGTCATTGCAAAATTGATTTCAAAGTCTTGTCGGTACCAGACATTTCTCGACCAATTTTTATCAACGACAACACCACCAGCAACAGCAACAGAAAAAGCAGCAACAACAATTATGGAGCACCAAATGTTTACGAACTTTGATCAGTCTATATCATGAAGAGAGAAAGAAGAGGAAACAAAGAGAAGAAGAAAAACTGGTGACACGTTTCCAGAGAAAGTTTGGTTAGGTGTCCCAGAAACTATTTTGTTTATGATCAATAATGGTGAACATATTGGTGTTTCATTTCTTTTGAAAAATGTCTTGTACTGGTGTCAGTATGTACAAATGATTTAATTTTGTGTCTATAAAATTGTGAAGAAAATATTGTCTTTGTTTTTGTATAGTATTTATCAGCGTCACATTAACACCAATTGAATATGTTCATCAGTTTCACAATTGTTCCTTAATTAAGATTTTTTTTAACTTAAAATCTGCTATTTCTGAAATTATTTTATACTACTGCAAATAAAATTTCCACAAAATAAAAAGAATATAGATGTAATAAGCTTAGTGTAATCTTCAAAATGACACTTTAAATTAAGTTTAATCCTGAAAACTAACAAAATTATTCAGATTTTATAGTTGAGGAAAATCTTAGTTGAGAAATGATTGCGAATCTATGACCAGATGCAAATAACTCATTCTTGTAGTAGCAAATTTGAATAAGTAAGGGCCTGGGGAGGGGGTGTTAAATTACATAATTCCATTTCATTTGACACTAAATTAGGGGTGGTATACAGGTTGATCCCACTTGAGAAATTTAGAGGAATGATGTTTATCACATAAAATCTCGTAACAAATAATGAACTTTTTATGTAGTCTTGTTCATCTGAAGGATGTTGACTTACGAATGAGGATGCATCTGATACCTAGGTAACTATTCATTGGACATTTCTGTAGTGCAAGAGTGTCGATTTACTTGCTGAAGAATGAGGGGTTTTCTCTGGTTTCATCCACCATCCATCAACTGATCTCGATACTAGCGAACAAATCTGGAGTGGCCCCTAAAACTATTACTCATCCATGATTGATTATAAGACTAATTTCAATGTTTTAATCCTAACTACTGGTTTGAATGACGTGAATAATGGAAAACTCTACTTGAGGAAGTGATGTGGTGGCTACAGGTATATAAGCCATTTTGGCACCATATATTTAGATGTAGTCTCTCCCTAGATTGTTGTATGAAGAAAGGAAACTTGTGTAAGCAAGTTATTGCTATATAGCAAACTTATACCAGACGAAATGCTGGCTCTTTGATACATTGGGACTATTTTTGTAACCCACCCATCCTAAACAGTTTAGAGGGTATATAGGAATCCTCTTGACTCGCAATATTGTGTCTGCACTATATATTCTATGATATTTTTGATAAAACTGGTAATTATACACGCACAGGACAATGTCCAATATGGACCACTGCGATAGCTCTGTTGGTAGAGAGCTCACTTGGAGTTCGTGGGTTCAAACCCCGACCGGATCTGACAGAAGACTTGAAAGTGGGTAATGACTGTTCTGTCGCCAAGTACTCTGCATTACGAAATGGAAGTCGCGGTTCTTTCGGATGGGAACTTCAAATAAACGAGAACCTATCTCACGGTGGGCTTGGCACGATAAAGAACCCTACTGTATAATGCCAACAGCACAACGCACAGGCAAAATTTCTGTACCTTCGCCTATAGCAGGTGACGTCTTTATATAAGTGACTGGGATGTTGAACACCATTACTCAACTCTGTCCAATGTGGTTGTGGTTTCCACACTCAATGCACCATGTGGGTCCGGAAGGATGGCATGTTAAAGAACTCTCTCTGCACATTTCCCCGACTGGTCGAGTGCACCGTTAAGGTAACAAGAGGCTCATTGGTCTTAACGTTCACCTGAGGCGGAGTATATATCTCGTGCAGAGGGTCAATGGCTTAATTAAAGAGAGTGTTCAAAATTTCAACAGTGTTACACAATTAGTAATTACGCAATGTATCAACACAACTGTTTCAATGTAAGAAAGTCTTGATACTTTGAAGAATGCTAAAGAATATCTAGTTTCTTCAGACGTCAATAAAATTAAAAAGCAACAACTGCTAGCTTGAAAAAGTCAGAAAAAAAGTTTATTATAAACCTTAGAGTTTATACAATTACACTGCAGAAGCATAGTCAGTTGGTGGTTCAAGATCATTTACGTGCATCAATATATCAAGGACATCCTTATCACACGGTTACGGTTCCTTGTATGTACAACAAATGCCATCTGGCGAAAGTATGTGTGCCATAAAGATGATGGTTAATGGTCTGTCATATGGAACACCCTGATTGATAGGCATATCTGAAGTACGTTACTTATTCAACATTGCAGCGTTCAACATTGAATAAGTAAACAGTTACTTATTCAACATTCGAAAACATTTTCGTTTCATTTATAAAACATTCAAATACACACGTATAACAAATTTTATCACATTTCACGATAAACTGTCACTACCAAGTATGGTTACCCCCAGTGCCTCGGAACACATTGGCTTAAAGCTTCAATGTAAGCCCATACCATTATACAGTGTATTTCATATAGACGGAAAGTAAAAAGCCTGAGCAAAGTGAAGCTTTCACTGTGCTCGGAATTTCGAAATACCATTTTGTACTACTATGTTTAGGCAATGTCACTACCAAGTATGGTTACCCCCAGTGCCTCGGAACACATTGGCTTAAAGCTTCAATGTAAGCCCATTCCATTATACAGTGTATTTCATATAGACGGAAAGTAAAAAGCCTGAGCAAAGTGAAGCTTTCACTGTGCTCGGAATTTCGAAATACCATTTTGTACTATTATGCTTAGGCAATGTCACTACCAAGTATGGTTACCCCCAGTGCCTCGGAACACATTGGCTTAAAGCTTTAATGTGAGCCCATACCATTATACAGTGTATTTCATATAGACGGAAAGTAAAAAGCCTGAGTAAAGTGAAGCTTTCAATGTGCTCGGAATTTCGAAATACCATTTTGTACTACTATGCCTAGGCAATGTCACTACCAAGTATGGTTACCCCAAGTGCCTCGGAACACATTGGCTTAAAGCTTCAATGTAAGCCCATACCATTATACAGTGTATTTCATATAGACGGAAAGTAAAAAGCCTGAGCAAAGTGAAGCTTTCGCTGTGCTCGGAATTTCGAAATACCATTTTATACTACTATGCTTAGGCAATGTCACTACCAAGTATAGTTTACCCCCAGTGCCTTGGAACACATTGGCTTAAAGCTTCAATGTAAGCCCATACCATTATACAGTGTATTTCATATAGACGGAAAGTAAAAAGCCTGAGCAAAGTGAAGCTTTCACTGTGCTCGGAATTTCGAAATACCATTTTTTACTACTATGCTTAGGCAATGTCACTACCAAGTATGGTTACCCCCAGTGCCTTGGAACACATTGGCTTAAAGCTTCAATGTAAGCCCATACCATTATACAGTGTATTTCATATAGACGGAAAGTAAAAAGCCTGAAGAAAGTGAAGCTTTCACTGTGCTCGGAATTTCGAAATACCATTTTGTACTACTATGCTTAGGTAATGTCACTACCAAGTATGGTTACCCCCAGTGCCTCGGAACACATTGGCTTAAAGCTTCAATATAAGCCCATACCATTATACAGTGTATTTCATAGAGACGGAAAGTAAAAAGCCTGAAGAAAGTGAAGCTTTCACTGTGCTCGGAATTTCGAAATACCATTTTGTACTACTATGCTTAGGCAATGTCACTACCAAGTATGTTTACCCCCAGTGCCTCGGAACACATTGGCTTAAAGCTTCAATGTAAGCCCATACCATTATACAGTGTATATCATATAGACGGAAAGTAAAAAGCCTGAGCAAAGTGAAGCTTTCGCTGTGCTCAGAATTTCGAAATACCATTTTGTACTATTATGCTTAGGCAATGTCACTACCAAGTATGGTTACCCCCAGTGCCTCGAAACACATTGGCTTAAAGCTTCAATGTAAGCCCATACCAGTATACAGTGTATTTCATATAGACGGAAAGTAAAAAGCCTGAGCAAAGTGAAGCTTTCACTGTGCTCGGAATTTCGAAATACCATTTTGTACTACTATGCTAAGGCAATGTCACTACCAAGTATGGTTACCCCCAGTGCCTTGGAACACATTAGCTTAAAGCTTCAATGTAAGCCCATACCATTATACAGTTTAGTTAATGAACATTTCCGCGGTCGATTTAAAAACTCAAAAATGATTATATTGAAGCTTTAAGCCAATGTGTTCTGAGGCACTGGGGGTAACCATACTTGGTAGTGACATTGCCTAAGCATAGTAGTACAAAATGGTATTTCGAAATTCCGAGCACAATGAAAGCTTCACTTTGTTCAGGCTTTTTACTTTCCGTCTATATGAAATACACTGTAAAATGGTATGGGCTTACATTGAAGCTTTAAGCCAATGTGTTCCAAGGCACTGGGGGTAACTATACTTGGTAGTGACATTGCCTAAGCATAGTAGTACAAAATGGTATTTCGAAATTCTGAGCACAGCGAAAGCTTCACTTTGCTCAGGCTTTTTACTTTCCGTCTATATGAAATACACTGTATAATGGTATGGGCTTACATTGAAGCTTTAAGCCAATGTGTTCCGAGGCACTGGGGGTAACCATACTTGGTAGTGACATTGCCTAAGCATAGTAGTACAAAATGGTATTTCGAAATTCCGAGCACAGTGAAAGCTTCACTTTCTTCAGGCTTTTTACTTTCCGTCTCTATGAAATACACTGTATAATGGTATGGGCTTATATTGAAGCTTTAAGCCAATGTGTTCCGAGGCACTGGGGGTAACCATACTTGGTAGTGACATTACCTAAGCATAGTAGTACAAAATGGTATTTCCAAATTCCGAGCACAGTGAAAGCTTCACTTTCTTCAGGCTTTTTACTTTCCGTCTATATGAAATACACTGTAAAATGGTATGGGCTTACATTGAAGCTTTAAGCCAATGTGTTCCAAGGCACTGGGGGTAAACTATACTTGGTAGTGACATTGCCTAAGCATAGTAGTATAAAATGGTATTTCGAAATTCCGAGCACAGTGAAAGCTTCACTTTGCTCAGGCTTTTTACTTTCCGTCTATATGATATACACTGTATAATGGTATGGGCTTACATTGAAGCTTTAAGCCAATGTGTTCCGAGGCACTGGGGGTAACCTTACTTGGTAGTGATATTGCCTAAGCATAGTAGTATAAAATGGTATTTCGAAATTCCGAGCACAGCGAAAGCTTCACTTTGCTCAGGCTTTTTACTTTCCGTCTATATGAAATACATGTATAATGGTATGGGCTTACATTGAAGCTTTAAGCCAATGTGTTCCGAGGCACTGGGGTAACCATACTTGGTAGTGACATTACCTAAGCATAGTAGTACAAAATGGTATTTCGAAATTCCGAGCACAGCGAAAGCTTCACTTTACTCAGGCTTTTTACTTTCCGTCTATATGAAATACACTGTATAATGGTATGGGCTTACATTAAAGCTTTAAGCCAATGTGTTCCGAGGCACTGGGGGTAACCATACTTGGAAGTGACATTGCCTAAGCATAATGGTACAAAATGTTATTTCGAAATCCCCAGCACAGTGAAAGCTTCACTTTGCTCAGGCACTGTATTTCCCGTCTATATAAAATACACTGTATAATGGTATGGGCTTGAAGCTTTTAGCCATTGTGTTCCGAGGCACTGAGGTTGACCATAGTTGGTAGTGACATTTTATCGTGAAATGTGATAAAATTTGTTATATTTGAATGTTTTATAAATGAAACGAAAGTATTTTCGAATGTTGAATAAGTAACTGTTTACTTATTCAATGTTGAACGCTGCAATGTTGAATAAGTAACGTACTTCAGGTATCCATCCGAAGAGATGTTGTATACACTTTATCGTTTCATTGAGTTTTGTTGCATGAAAAGGTAGGCAATTAGGTTAAACTAAACCATAGAGCAAATCCAGTCATTTGTTTTTTCCATGTCATCAAATATTGGCCATGACAACCCTTTTGACAAAACTAAGATCAAGTTGATACGGGTCAGAGTAGGTAAAAAGGTAGGTCACTAGGTCAAATGCAAGCCCCTTGATATCATTCCAGAGGCCATGTTTCCCCAATCTTCATTAAACTTAATCGGAATTAACAATTAATGTCACGTGCGTACTTATTATGCCATTATTCCATGTTGGATAAAAAAGTATATCACTAGTAGTCAGGGGGCAAATTAAAAAAATATGACGCCCCCTAAACTTTTTTGTTAAAAGCAGGAAATATGGTGGATCGTATTGACCTATACGTACTTACTTAGGATAGGTATGTTTCCACTTTGACTTTTTCCGTTTAACGAAAATATGGCTGCCAATCCAAGATGGCCGCCAAAAAAGATAGTTTAAGTATAAAAATTCATTATCAAATCAACCACTAAACCTTTTGAGTTGAAATTTGGTATTTGATCAATTAAATATTTATACTAATTTTCCATGAATAAACAATGGTTGCAAACTTCAATATGGCTGCCATTTTCAAGATGGCCGACGTATTATCATGGCGCTGCATGATAAAAACTTAAAAGGTTTAGTGGTTGATTTGATATTGAATTTTTATACTTAAAGTATCTTTTTTGGCGGCGATCTTGCATTGGCAGCCATATTTTCATTAAACGGAAAAAGTCAAGGTGAAAACATACCTAGCCTAACTTAGTTCGTATAGGACAATAAGATGCACCATGTTTCCTGCTTTTAACAAAAAAGTTTAGGGAGGGGGGTCAATAAAGAGGCTACTTTTTTAGATCTGCCCCCTGACTATAGATCAAATCATAGAACATTTTTGTGAGTGTTTTTAACTTTTCATAAATTAGATAAGGATTCGCCTTGTTGGGTCAAAGAGGTCACAAGGTCAAATCATAGGCACATATATAATTTAATTCCAACATTCATCAGACATACTCAATTTTGTACAATGTAACTATGGTGAGGTCCATGCTGGGTTGCGAAGAACGTCATCAGGTCAAGTTTACATTTGGGTCAACTTGGATCGAAAAGAAGTTAAAAATCGTATTGACATTTTAGAAGCCTAAATGTTTCTCGTTCAATTAATATTTTTATCATATTGTGAACAGTTCCGTGTTAATTATTTATAGAATTAGGCCAAGGTTACAGTATTAGAGTACATCAATAATTGAAAAAAACCTCATTAGCTCAAAGAGCATTGGGTTTCGCCGCGGTTTCCATTAAAAAGAAACCACCGCAGATTTAATGAAACTAATATTTTGTCTGGCAAAAAACTGCTGGCTACGGCAATGGGATCCTATATGATATTTATCAAGTCAAGACATATATAAGATTTATTAATGCGGTTACTACTAAAAAATCCTTAATTTGAAATAACTCAATTAGGTTTACTAGCTGAAAGGCAAAGCGATCTTTTGTCTATTAATTCATAGGCGTAGGAGCAGCGGGGGCCGCCCCCCCCCCATGTCAGAGAAGGGGGGGGGGGGGCAGGCCTCCGCAATATATTGTGTGAAATTTTGTATCATGCTAAAAAAATAGAAAAAAAACCAAGAGCTTTAACAGGAAATGTCCATCTGGTAACCAATCAATTATCAATTTCATCATTATACTTGTAAAAGGGCGTCAAAATTTTCCGGGGTACCCCCATATCCAGTGGCGGATTTAGCGGTACCCCCCCCCCCCCTTTTGTCGCTAATAATACATATTGTTCAGCTCAGATTGCACCAGAATGCAGGATTTTGCGCCACTTTTTCAAAATTTCCTAGAAGGTTCGAGTCTTCGGCTTTCACATTATACGCCCCCTTTCTAAAATTCTGGATCATCTCCAATGAGAGAGATTGATTATGGAACCGTTATACGGTTATTTTATACAATCTTGCCTTGATATCACAGTATTTAAACCTATCAAAACGATGCACAATACATTGAAAATGCGTCTACAGGACTTAGTTTTGAAAATTTTCCGGGGAGGCCCCCCAGACCCCCACCTATGCGAGGGGTTTAGTACCCCTCTCATACTCTCCCCGCCTCGTGCCATAGGCACGAGGTCGTACCTGCGGCACGAGACATAGCTTCGGTTTGACACCCCCAATATTAAAAACCTTCCTACGCCTATGTAATTAGTGAAAGAAAACCCGTCGTCAGCCTTCATAAATTGTACTGATTACATAGTTACTGGTGTATTTGTAAATATGTGTGTTAACACATCTCAGAACTTCAGAACTTTGATTAATAAAACATAAACTATTTTGATATAAATTTTCAAACTGACTTTATTAGTATACCCTACACTACATGTATAACAAAACATAAAACGCAAATATTCATTTGCCGACTAGCCCGCCGTAGACGATAGCCATGGATTTATTACAAGTTATATAAATATATAATTACGTGCTCAACAGATGCACCAAAACATTAACATTATACCAATATCCAATGACAATAATCAGATTATACACCTCAGTCTTCGACAATCAGCCGTCCAGAAAAAACTCAAAAGGTTTTTTTTTTTTTTTTTTTTTTTTTTTTTTTAAACCGAAAAGAGAAATCTGTGTCCGAAAGACATGCACATATTGTCTCATGAGGTGATGCTCGGACCTGCACAATAATATCGGACTATTAAAAAATATAAGTGAAATAAATCAATATATAAAATTTTAGTTGTTATCCCGAACACGGGCGGCTAGAGAATAAACAGCAGGCCTACCTGCCCCACGCTTTAAAACACGTGACCATATACTACACTGCCATTGGTCCTTTCAACGGCATCACCCTGTTAACACGTACCGTGTATACATTATTTTCCCGCTATTTGATAAAACGCGGGAAAATACATTTCACAACACTTGTTGCAATACCAGTCATCATTCCCTATGTTTTTAAATGTTTCCCCATCAATATTCTGACAGTGTCTGTCAAACTACACATCACATAAATCACACTGAACCTAATCACCATTTATGTTATATTGGCGAGAACATTTTGCACATAATGTTTTATCTGTATTTACTTCTGATTCTACTACACATTTTTTCTATTTACATGTTAAAAACCTTTTCTATTTTTTTTTATTTGGTGAACTCTTCTTTTGAGTACAATGTGAAGATTGCATCTGGGTCCCTGGTGTCGATGGCTGATCCTTTTCCTCGACACTTTCTTCCGTAGAAGTTGACAGAGCTGATAAATTAGGAATTGATGAAAACTTAGGAATATGATTTGTTAGGGTTTCACAAATTACCTTATCACTTTTCGTTTTCGCTTTTAAATTATAGGCTTCACTGAGACAAATTAAATGCTATTTGGTGAAAGACATGTTCTAAAGTCACAAATAAAAGATTGTCACGTTTTCAAATATGAACTGATCTTATTTATCATTCAAAATGGTTGACATGGATGGAGAGTTTACTCAGTGCTTTGATGAGCTCCAATTACCCTCTTTCTTACTGCTTCTGTTTCTGTAACCCAAAAGATTTAATTATATCTTTTCTGAGCTGATTATGTGCCGTCCTGCTAAATTTCATAATTAATTCCTGATCAATCTCTTTTCTGACACGGTACTTGCTACTGATTCATCAACATGGATACAGCTTATACTAGTGTCCATATCGAAATTCTGTACCATTTGAAACTATGAAACAGTGTTTCATCTTAAAATAGTTTATCATGTACACATTTTAAATATTACAATCTTTATTGTGAAAATTGTCTTAAGTTTGAATATCTGGCCTCTTCTTATCAACTTTAATATAAAAAAATTAAGAACAGCATCTGATATATTTGTCAATCCCTGGGAATTATTTTGTTTCCTATGGATATCCTCAAAGGTGGCGAATCGTATTGTTTTTGTTCTGTTTCTTCTTATTGTTATTCTTCTTCTTCTCTCAAGGATCAGATCTCGGAAACTGCTTGATGGATTTAGATGAAATTTGGTACCAATAATCTGTTATCTTTGTAGATATGCAAGATATGATTTTTTTTTATCTCGAAGGTGAGTGGTTGTAATTTGCGTAATTAAATTTCATATTCGTGTCCAATATGTACAAAGAGAGATAACTATAACCGAATCGTCTTCTTTAAGAGACTAACACCGTTCTCATATTCAGAAGAACAAATTCTGACGACCTATTTTCAAATCTTGGTCTGACCCTACCGGGGTACAAACACACGGACTCCCAAATACGGACCGAGCACTCTACCATCTGAGCTACCTGGGCTTTGATTTTTGCCACAAAATGAAACAGATAATGTCAAAATAATGTCCCATTTTTCATCTTTGCAGATTGGAAATTCAAGAATTTTTATGCTTCGTTATACACTTTGACTTTTAAAATCTATTGGAAACGACGCTATAATGTTTCTAAGAATACACATAAAGGAAAGTAAAATGTCATTTCAATAATTTCAAATGAATTTTTGTATTGAAGTAAAGAAGAAAGTTTTTACAGAATAATTCAATAAGTTTCATTTATAACACCATTTTCATTTATATATCACTAATGTATATAATGCCATGATAAAAAGGAGTTATAAAAACTGGTTTGCTATTTATAACAATCATATCATTATACCATAGAGGGATATGTTCATATACTTCTTCATCAACATTAAGTCTAAGACTATATATTAAGCTGTAAATAATACTTCAGCCCAAAAGAGCTTTTTAGTTACAAGAGATAGATGTTTACTGTATGCATTGCCAAGCTTTATGTACAAAGCTTTTTAACAAATTTGGCATGGTGTCATATAACAGTTTCGCTCAAGACGATTCATCTTACCCATGATAGTTTAATCTTTTAATAAAAGATGGAATATGTACCATTCTTAAACCACCTTTAGTGAAATCCTGTACAATTATTTTCCTGGAAATCCTATCAACTTTGTTGCTCCATATAAAATTGATAAAAGTTTTTCTAGTTTTTGTAAAAGCATCTGGGATGGTGAAGGGAGACTGATAAACAGATGTGTAAGTTTAAAGAGCAAAATAGTTTTAACTACAGTTATTTTACCAATAGGTGTTTAGATTCTCTTGGACCAGACGGAAGTCAGTCTCTCAATTTCACTTATTTTATTTTCATAATTGAGATCCACCATTCGACTCAAATTTAATGAGAATGTAATACCCAAGATTACTATAGGGTTGCTTAGCCATTCCAGATTAAAGTCTTCACATAAAGTGTCAGTAGAATATTTCTTTGAACCAATCCACATACATTTAGTCTTTTCATAATTGGGTTTTAATCCTGAATATTTAGAAAACTGGTAAATCAAAGACAAAGTTTTACGCAAAGAAACTTCTGAACCATGAAGTGATATTACAGTGTCATCGGCATATTGTGATAGTTTGTACTCATTACTCTTGATAAAAATGCCTTTTATCCCACTATGATTTCGTAACATAATGGCCATTTTTTCAGCACAGATAATGAATAGGTAAGGTGAAATTGGGTCACCTTGTCGGCAATCACGACCAATTCTGAATAAAGCCATTCTGTATTACACAGAGTTTTGCATCATCCGGTATAATTTGAATCCACCGTTTAAAATAGTCACCGAATTTAAAAAAACATAAAGTTTTAAAAATAAAATTCCAAGATATAGAATCCAATGCCTTTTCAAAGTCAATGGAAAGCATAATTCCAGGTATATCATTTTCTTCAGTGGAATGAATTACATCATATAAAAGCCTTGTATTTTCACCTATATATATCTACCCGTTATGAACCCTTTTTGATTTTCATGGATAATTAAATCCATGACAGATTTTATTCTATTTGCCAGAACCGTTGATAATATTTTATAACATTTAGGAGTGAAATAGGTATCCAGTACTTTAACAGTTCTCTGGGTTTGTTGCTTTTTGGTATTGGAGTAACAATTCCAAGTTTTTGTGTGCGAGATAATTCTCCTACTTAAACTTCTGTATAAAAAAAGTCACCTATATCAAGCCAAAAGAATTAAAAAAATTCAGCTGAAAAGCCATTAGTGTGGTATGACGTGTCAGAAAAATAGCTCCCGCGCGATTTTTGTGCTAAAATTGATTTTTTTGTTGTTTTGCTTTGGTATGATGTTAAGCTATTGGAAAATAACGGGGTTCAAATTTTCCCACCCCTATAGCCCTTTTTACTGACCCCTAGACTTTGACACCTAAAAACCCCTTTTTGAACGCATCTTATGTATTATGACATGTTGTTTCGTAGATTGTTGTTTGCTAATATTTGTCTGTTTATGTATAATTTCCGGGTTCTGATCAACTAATGACAAAATGGTGGTGTTCAATTTATTATTTACCCCTGCTTCTATTTATAAAGGGGGGGGGGCAAATTTAGACATACCCTTGTATGATCTTGAATAAAAAACCTCTTTAGCTCTTAAGATTTACACATTCCTTTTATTGTTATACCGAAATAACATTTATATAAAAACGGATCAATTTCAACTCTATTACTTGACCGGAAGTGGCTACAGTCTGCTTCCGGTTACGTAAATTCTGCTTTAACGTTGAATAACAACTAATGTTTCACTCTTAGAATTCGTATGTTTCTTTTATTTTTTTATATTGAAATATAAAAAAAAAGATTTTAAATTTAAACTGATCAATTTCAACCCCATTACTTCACCGGAAGCAGACAGTATTCACTTCCGGTGAAGTAATTGGGTTGAAATTGATCAGTTTAAATTTAAAAATGTCTGCTGTCCGGTCAAATAAATTGTGCTTTATGCTCTACTTCTTCAATTTTCTTAAAGTTTTGGTTTATATCACTTCGCATTTCATGCTAGTGTCGATTGCTTGCTTTGTTTTACCAGGTCCCGTTTAAGGTCTATTTTGTTACGTTTACCCTGGGGCATGTTTCATATATCATTATCTTTTTTTTTTTAATCTCTTTCTTTAGCTCGAAAGGACGTTGTCAAACTCACGTTCGCTCACGAATATTCCAGGTATAGAATGTAGTTTAATATTCTCGGTTAGTTTTAGGAAACACCCATAGGGTTGATATGATGTTGTTTAACCATCCTTTTATGACCAATGCTTGAGTCATTTCATATAATTTGGAAATGGACAGCTGGCAGTCTGTTCAGCGGTTCTTTGATAATTTCCATAGATATTGTTTCATGAAAGTGACTCTAATCCCCATCCCCAGTTGTTACTTTTGATTGATTTCCCATAGCTCTATGCAAGTAAAGTGTTTCTTCACAAATCGTGTTCCTCGTTTTTGCACATTCTCTATCTACTGTATATCCCTAAGTTGACTGACTAGCTTTGATAATCATTTTCCTGTAAGGGTTTATTTAAGAATTTCAAGAAGCCAACTATCTCATGATATAATATTTTTCCTTTACGTTCTAACCGAAGGTAACACGTATACAGGTACTAGAAGGTCAGTTTCTTTTAGCATTGATACAATTTTTCAAATAGAAAGCTAATTCTTATAAATATGCCGGCCAAGTTGTAATCTCTAATTTAGTCTTAATAAAAGGCACAGTCTTAATTTATTACAAGAAATCCTTAATGATAAATTCTGACGATTTGACTACCCAATGAGGCGCATTGAATGAAGGATACTAAAATGTTGGAAAAAGAGTCTTTATGATAAATACTGTCAAGGATGTGATCATAACAATGCTACATAATTTAGTGTCCATAACACTGAAGTACAACAATGTGTTGTCCCTGTATTCATCATCTTTACAATAATTGTTTACTATTCCTACGAATAATATGATACAATATGTTTAAGAAATTCCATGCTATTGATTCTCTTCAAAAAGTCGACATTACAACATTATTGGACACCTTTGTTTACTCAAACTGCAGCTTATACACTTAAATAAATTCCAATGATCATGTAAAAGATATGTGGAAAGTGGCCTTCATAACAAGTAATACAATTCGCCTTGTAAATATACAGTGTCAGATTTTCAAGAAGGGTTTATATTTTATATAACATGAAAGTCGGGAAACAGGTCCTGTAGATAAATGACAATTATTGAAAGATGAAGGATAAAATGACACAGAAGTGATTCTACCTATCACATTGTTTTGGTATTGGGTGTGAGCAAGAGATTCCCTTACCAACACATAACAATGGGCCCTATTTGATGGTCACACCCTTGACAATTTTTTTGATACCGTTTCCTAAATTCTTTAACGACCTCCCTGAAGTGAATTACTCAGAGACCATGTTCTACATTGCGTAATGAATAGAATAGGAGACACCGAGGCTTCTAAAAGGACTTAATTTCAAGACTTGATTTCAAAACATGTCTTGCAGAGGAAAACAGCTGTCTTTCTATAGGAGAGATTGATTGTAATGCTATCAACCATCAAAAACAAACATACTAATCCATTTCCGAATCACAATCCAGAATCAAAGTAAAAACTTTGGAACTGACAAGAAACTGGTGGTAAATACCTTCATAGGCGATGACTTCGATAAAAACACATTGTCTTGATTTGTTTGAGATATTTGATCAAACTCTTAAAGAATAAAAATACCAGAGCGAGTCAATCTGTACATTGGGAAGTGCAGTAGATAGGGGAACGCAAATAAGAGGAGCATTACTTGTGAACAAACACTACAATGGCAAAGAACTAGAAATCATTCAAACGTATTGACGAGGTAGGTTAAACTACAAATGAGTCAATAAGCTTGTATGAATATAAATTCCAGCCTGATGAGAGCCGATGCATGTCAATATATCAAAAAATATCTCCCGGAAGTCTTCCATCTATCGATGAAACCATTTGTGAATTGAACAATCTCCATGAGGCATTATTATTATATAATATATTAAAAATACCATAGCCACGGTCAGTTTTTAGTTCCAAGCCGACAGCATTGAATCAAGCAACGGTTTCAACAGCATCATATCACTCTTATGGGATTTCCCTAACTAACCGGAAGCATAATATGAGCTTTGTTACTGAAAGATAACGTATATCGTAAGTTATACACCAGATTCCGGTATATTTAAAGAAAGAAAGGAGTAAACATCATGTTTGATTTAAAAAAGAGAAATATTTACGAGTTCAAAAACCCAATGGTTGTTTATTTAAGAAAATGATGCATTTTTGCCCCCCCCCTCCCGCCTCACAAAGGTTCAAAGATAACAAATTAAAGTGGACCAGAGACAGAACAAAACAAAACTGTATTAAAATGAATTACAAAGTAGTATAAAGCAAAACTTTAAGTAACCTTAAAAGTGGAGAACAAAACCCAATTCACGTGGCCGGAAGCAGACAGTAACCACTTCCGGTCAAGTTGAAGGATTAAAATTGATCAGTTTTGATTTTAAAAAAATATTTATATTCCAATATAAAAGAATATTTAACTTGTAAGAGATAAACATGAGTTTTTATTTAAAATAATACAAGGATAAGGCCTAATCCCCCCCCCACACACCGCTAAAAAGGAAGCAGGGGGTCGGAAAATTTGAACCCCACCATTTTCTTATTATTTGGCCTAAACTTAGTTCAACTAAACAAAAAAATCAATTTTAGCAAAAAAATCGCGCGGAATTACACGTCATACCGCACTACATCAGTTCCCGGGGTTTTATCATTTTTTAGATGTTTTAGGGCTTGTAATACTTCATGTTTGGTGATACCTTCATCCATTTTTTTGTATCAGTACATGTTAGTTTTGGAATGTTTATATCTCTTAGAAGCTCTTCCAAGTCAACAGTCTCAAGTTAAGAATCTTTATTTGAATATAAGTTTGAATAGAAAGTTTTAATTTCTTGTAAAATTTCTTTCTGGTTATAGAGAAAATTTCGTATACAAATTTAGAGCATTGCATCAAGGGTAATTATTATACATATACATGAGTATAAGTAAAATCCGAACCGCACACCTGAAAGACAACCTTGTTTTTTACCCGTGTGATGATAATGAGTATGCAAGTCCGAGGTATAGGTAAACGACATTGACCTGTCAGCTTGACTTTTGATTTAAATATTCGTTATGAACTATTTGATTTAAGAATAGGAATCACGCGTGTATATGATGTGAACACTCATCACGGGCAATGTGTATATGCATTGACTGCAAATCTTAACACTACCTATGTATTGGGTGGG
Source organism: Anadara kagoshimensis (assembly GCA_021292105.1). Classification (NCBI taxonomy): domain Eukaryota; kingdom Metazoa; phylum Mollusca; class Bivalvia; order Arcoida; family Arcidae; genus Anadara; species Anadara kagoshimensis. Next base: position 44,327,805 of record CM037870.1, read on the forward strand.
CCCTCCAATATGAATATTCCTAATGAAAGGTCAAACGGACAGGTCAATGTTGTTTACCTATACATTTAGGTACATATAAACAACACATTGGTTTTTCTCTGTAATGAAAAACGACAAAAGTTTCGGTATATGCCTGTTTTGTAATTCAAGTTCAAGTCAGCAAACCTCATAGGTTTGTTAGGTGATAGGATTTTATTTACGGGAATATCAAAATAAGTACCAATATTACAATACTTGATATTACAGTCCAACCTGTGTTAAAGACCACCTCTATATAAGGGCCACATGTCTATAAAGGACACTTTCAATTCCTCCAAAGCCATTTTACTCTTTATTTAACCTCTATATAAAGGCCACTGTTCAACTGAGTCAGAAGCCATCCTATTTTTGTACAAAATGGCTCATGAACCTGTCTATAAAGGCCACTTTTTATTCATATTTTGGGGACATTTTGTTATAGTTTCTAAAAATGTGTGCAAAAATGTTAAGCCATGTAGTTTTTTTTTTAAATCTTGAAGCTAAAATTAGATTTTAAACATTGATTATTTAACTATAAATCATTGGTCATTAAACAACATGTAATTACCAAATCTGTATGTTAATAAGAAAAGAATTTTTAAAAAGTATATTTTTGAAACTTTTTTAAAAACTTAAAAAAAGTTCTTAAGTCATTTATCCTCATGTCAACAAATGAAGCCATAAAGCACTAAGGATAGATTATTACTCATTATTAATTATGATACATATACTATTATCTATTGTTTTCATTACTGGCTCCTACCTATTTAAGAAAATATGTCTTTATTTAAGATGTGCACGTATATACTTGGTGATTTTTAATTTTTTTTTTCAAAGATTGATAAATAGTGTGGTCAGAAGATTTTTCTTTAATTGTTTTCAAAAAAATTATTATGTTAAAAATAGCTAATGCCTTTTTTGTAACAGAAATTTTAACAAATAAAATAAATAAATTAGAACCGCTCACTATTGTTCCAACTAATATTTATATTGATATCATAACTGGATTTACAAACCTCTATATATAGGCCACCTGTCCATAAGGGCCACTTTTGCCACTTCCCCCGAGTGGCCCTTATAGACAGGTTAGACTGTATATTAAAGATAAATCGACTATCTAAGTTACCTGCAACAATAGTAGTATACTAGGTGGAATACTGGTCAGTAGATCACGTCAGCCACTACCAATTAACCGTGGTCGGTAGATCACGTCAGCCACTACCAATTAACCGTGGTCGGTAGATCACGTCAGCCACTACCAATTAACCGTGGTCGGTAGATCACGTCAGCCACTACCAATTAACCGTGGTCGGTAGATCACGTCAGCCACTACCAATTAACCGTGGTCGGTAGATCACGTCAGCCACTACCAATTAACCGTGGTCGGTAGATCACGTCAGCCACTACCAATTAACCGTGGTCGGTAGATCACGCCAGCCACTACCAATTAACCGTGGCCGGTAGATCACGTCAGCCACTACCAATTAACCGTGGCCGGTAGATCACGCCAGCCACTACCAATTAACCGTGGCCGGTAGATCACGTCAGCCACTACCAATTAACCGTGGTCGGTAGATCACGCCAGCCACTACCAATTAACCGTGGTCGGTAGATCACGCCAGCCACTACCAATTAACCGTGGCCGGTAGATCACGTCAGCCACTACCAATTAACCGTGGCCGGTAGATCACGCCAGCCACTACCAATTAACCGTGGCCGGTAGATCACGCCAGCCACTACCAATTAACCGTGGCCGGTAGATCACGCCAGCCACTACCAATTAACCGTGGTCGGTAGATCACGCCAGCCACTACCAATTAACCGTGGCCGGTAGATCACGTCAGCCACTACCAATTAACCGTGGCCGGTAGATCACGTCAGCCACTACCAATTAACCGTGGTCGGTAGATCACGTCAGCCACTACCAATTAACCTTGGTCGGTAGATCACGTCAGCCACTACCAATTAACCGTGGTCGGTAGATCACGTCAGCCACTACCAATTAACCGTGGCTGGTAGATCACGTCAGCCACTACCAATTAACCGTGGCCGGTAGATCACGTCAGCCACTACCAATTAACCGTGGCCGGTAGATCACGTCAGCCACTACCAATTAACCGTGGCCGGTAGATCATGTCAGCCACTACCAATTAACCGTTGTCGGTAGATCGCGTCAGCCTCTACCAATTAACCGTGGTCGGTAGATCACGTCAGCCACTACCAATTAACCGTGGTCGGTAGATCACATCAGCCACTACCAATTAACCGTGGTCGGTAGATCACATCAGCCACTACCAATTAACCGTGGCCGGTAGATCACGTCAGCCACTACCAATTAACCGTGGTCGGTAGATCACGTCAGCCACTGCCAATTAACCGTTGTCGGTAGATCACGTCAGCCACTGCCAATTAACCGTTGTCGGTAGATCACGTCAGCCACTGCCAATTAACCAACAGACATTTGAAAGGCTTAATTAACAAGTTTTATTTTTGCGCAAACAGAATAGGTATTTATTTTGTTTTTCACATATCCTTTAAATGAAATCTGAAATCTGTCCTAAATATCAATCGATATATATATTATATACAAGTCAAATGCCAAATGGTATAGGCGGGGAGTTAATGAGATGAACTGCAGAAGGCAGAGAGCAGACGACAGATGTCAGATGCCAGCTACAAGTTGGAATTAAAATGGTAAGACATTTTAATGCATAATTTGTATACATAATATTTATGACAAGTAAATTGGTATGTCTAAAGTTTGAAATAAGCAGTATGTTTTTGTCATAGGTGAAATGTCGACAGAAAGATCAATTTTAAATATTTTGCATTTTTTTTCAAATACCATCTAAATGTCGTATAGTATATATTTTTGTCTTCAATTTTATTCGCGAAAATCATTGTCAGGAAACATAATTAATTTATTTGGAAGATACGTGTGTTTAACACATCATTTTTGTATTGATACAGTACGCCATCAAAATGCTACACAGTCATTCCAAAATAATGGTAGCGCTGATATTTCGCTAAACGGTCAAAAATGAACTTTTTATATTTAAAAACAAAACTCAATTATACACACACCAAAATAAAAACAAATAATGATAATTTCATAGTTTCGCCGTTTTATATAGCACAAATGATGTTATTGTTTTGCTGGTTTTAGCATTAATTGATGGAAAAGTTAGAACTTGTCAGGTCAAGTGATAATATATGCTTACATGCAATCTGAAATTGTAGTACTTGAGCCATGTTACGGAGGTGTTACGGAGGTGTTACGGAGGTTAGAAATTAAGAATTTTACATAAATTAAATACTGAGAAGACATACGCAATTTCTTTTCTGAAATGTAATACAACTTTGTCATATTAAAGTAGTTTTTTTCAGAAAATGTCGTAACGAAGGTTAGGTCCTTATATGCGACATTAAAAATTCCATGTTGGATTTTAAGACATAACTTCAAAATTACAATCTAATGTACAGTTTTTCCCTGTTTTCTTAGGACATCACTGTAATTTGAAAGAAGTTTCATGTTTATATTGTTTATTCGAAAATTCAAATTTACATATTGCTATTGCGACATGCTCAAATTTAAACGTCACAAATTCCCTTCGCCATCTGTTTCCAAGGATAAGAAAATCCATTGACAACGTTATTTTATTTTAAAATGTGACTTATGGAAGATCGAAGTGCCACTAGAACCAGTTCCACTTTATTTTCGTCTGTCTACTATATTCAGATTTACAGCAAGCGTTATATATTGGACAGAAGCTTCTAATCAAACTGGTTCAAGTGGCGAGCTTGCTGAATATTTACCAGTTACGTAATATTGGATTTAGTATCATAAAATGTGCCTTAAAATATATATATATTACTTTCTGTTTATTATCATTGTCATTATTTATAATTTACCACACAAGATTATTATCTTTGTTCACTCTACTTATCACGCAAACTGACTTCTTAGGGCCTTTACGGTATTGTGTAACGTGTAATAATAATGTAATTACTGCTATACACAGGCTGACCAATGAAATTTATTTATTTGTCCAGATCGGTACATTTTTAGTGCGCAAGGTTGCCATTTAGGTACTTTTTATTGTTTAAGTGTTTGTTTTTGGTACAAATTCCATACTAAAATTCCGAATTTTTAGTACATTTTAATTAGAAAAACTGCCAAAATGGGAAAATCCGTCTTGTTTGACAATTCCATTTTATCCGTCCGTTGATCCTTTCTATGGTTCAAATCCGTCAAAAAATTATAGTTAGTTTGGTCAGTCTGTCAGTAATACCAGTTGGTTTCTTCAAAATGAATTAATTTTACTTTGATCGAGTGTCATTAAACTTAATACACTAATAGAAATTCTTGATTAGAAGAAGCCTATTGAGGACCAACTGTTAATGGCAATGTCACTACATAATTAAAGACTCTTGGTTTTTGTTATGATGGAATTTTATCAAACTTCACACTCTGATAGTAATTCTTGAAAGGAAGACGCCTATTGATTTTAGAGGTCATAGTTCAAAGGTCAATGTCAACGCTACTATATAATTAATGCTATTGATTTCAATAACGTCAATTTGCTTTGATAGAAAATTATCAACCATTATACACTGATAGTAATTCTTAAAAGAAAGAAGCTTATCGAGTTTAGAGGTCATAGTTTAAAAGTCAATGTCATCGCTCATATACCTTTGGAATTCGACCAAACTTTATATGGACAGTAGAAGTCTATCGATTTTGAAAGTTTTTGGTCAAAGGTCAAAGTCACTGTTGCTACAAATAGATTATTGACTTCCGAATAATAACTTTTAATAATAATAATTTTTATTTCATGAAATTTCATTAAGCTCTCGTATATTTCCTCGTTTCTCTTGAGTCTTGAGAGACTTTTTTTAAGTCGTGGGTCAAACTCACCATTTCCATAGCTAAAACTTTAGTTTCGTTTGTTAAACTTCAGTTTGCTTTCGTAGAATTTCACCATTTCACCTGACTGTATTCACTAATAGATTTTATTTAAACAGAAAAGCCAATTGGTTATTGAGGTCAGAGGTTAAATTCAAGGTAAAGGTCAAGGTCACTATTACCATATTTAATTCAAGTTTGTTATTATGTTATTTCATGAAACAAATGGCCTTGAAAAGAAGAAACCAATTAGTTATGAAGGTCAAACGTCAAAATTAAATTTAATGTTTCCAAACGATAACTAAGTTTGTTACATCATTATCAATACAATTACTATTATATTAAATCATAAAATATTTTAATAGGTGTATCCATATACAAAAGGGCCCCTAGGTAAAACAATTGAAAACGACGTTTTGGTATATTTATAAAAAAAGATAAACATATAACGGTGCATTTCCAAATCACAATCTTTGAAACTGACAAATTAAGTTAAACAAAACTGATGGTAAAGTGAATTCACAATACTGATTGTAGAAAAATCCGACGTGAAACATAGCCATGTTTTCTTAATACGAATCTTATTCCTATCAATTTCATTCAATATGATTCCAATATCTTGGTCAGTTTGATTATTCTGTAGTTGTTAAGTAAATTCAAACCTGCTACCTATATTTTGAAAGACTGTGGTGTGGCCTTTGGAGACCTGATCTAAATTAGATGACATTCGGTTGCTATGGTAACCTATTAAATTTCTTAAAAAGCAGCAAAACAAATATTTTTCCAATTTATATGGTGAATGAATCAAGAATTTAAAACCAGTTTTTACCTTTAGCTATAAAAATAATAAAAAGCAATTTACAACCACAACGTGATAAACTACATCTATTTCATGAAAAAAAAAAACATGTCGGAATCAAATAGTGTTTTATACTAGTATAAAATCAGAATTGAACTGTTATTTTAGCAAGTACATGCAGTTAAATCGGAAAATAAAATCACCACAGTAGAGCTACAGTACAGTAGACATGGTGACAATTTAACACAAAGCTAACAAATCTGTGCCGAATAGGCGGCTAGTCATTTCGGCCCCTCGTTACTCGTTAGTTGGGATGCTTTTCGACAGTTGTTATTTGTCTCTATACAGATTTTAAGCCACTGACTATCCATATCTCTGCCACTTCACTTGACCACTTATCTTCGACTTTTTTCGATACCTCGGTGTTAAACTTTTGACAGACACACACTGTATGTTTTATATCCTTTTTAGCACATTAAATTTCAAACACGAAAAACAATTATTTTACCAAATTTGCCTTTTTTAGCACATTAAATTTCAAACACGAAAAACAATTATTTTACCAAATTTGCCTTTTTAGCACATTAAATTTCAAACACGAAAAACAATTATTTTACCAAATTTGCCTTTTTAGCACATTAAATTTCAAACACGAAAAACAATTATTTTACCAAATTTGATTCCAAGCCAACAGTCTCATGTGTGCTTTAAAAATTATTGCAATCAAGTATTGCAGACAATCTATATAATTTTAGGATATAAAAAACTGGTAATAAAATGCAATGATTTATATACACGTATGTTGGATATTGCATTTTAAGCAGGTTATGTCAATTTTCATATTCACATGAATTATATTAATGAAATATTTTCAAAATTAGTAAAAACATTATTATAACACACACACACACACACACACACACACACACACACACACACACACACTATATATTAATGTAGTTTTTCAAAAATTAGTAAAACATTGTTATAACAAAGTCACACACACACACACACACACACACACACACCACACACACACACACACACATATATATATATATGACAAAAGTAACAGTTATTGGTCAAGTTATTAGTTATAACTTCAAAAACAGTGTACTAGACGTATATATTTCAAGTAATAAATTAAGTACTACTAATTTATCAATTACTTAGTTAATTTTAATTATTAGTTTTGGTATATGTTACATGATTGTCTATATATCATGTATGTTTATATCACAGTTAGATTTAAATGTACAATAGGTCTTTGTTTTCCTTTTGTCTAGACTGTGGTCAGTTTATATTACATTATATATTAAATATTAATGATATTGTGAAACCTGTTAACAACACCTAAATGAAAAACAATGAAGTAACTCACAACATGAAATTAACAAAGCTTCTCACAAAAGTGTGATCAAATTAACCGAATTATCGCCGACGTATAACGCCCTGTTTATTCAATGACAAAATGGTCAACTGAATTCAAAAGTGGACGTAGCAAATTGCAATCTAATTTAAGACATAATTAGAGGATAAATTAGTAAAAATAGTCACGCAATAGGACGTTTCTGGGTTACCTAATATCCGGTCCGGTTCTGCATTTTATAATACACTTCCGGGGAAAATTTTAGGCATACCTACTTCAGGTTTTCTGTTGTCAAGCACGCTTAGTCGCAAATACCGGTAAATTCGGTTGATTGTCAATATGCAGAGGGCAAAGTATTGGTGTGCGGTACCGGGATGCAATTACGATGGAAGGAAAGACCTAAAAAAATCATTTCTCGAAAGATATTAATTTTGTACCGTTTCAACTAAGAAAGACACGAGAAAAGGAGAAAATGGTTAAATGGCATTAGATGTCCTCTCGACTACGAACCAAAACACTGGCACAGGGTGTGTAGTCGGCATTGAAATGAGTAGGATTATCCAGAACTATTTCCATGGAATGAATAAGGTGATGATACACCAACCAGGGCCAACATTTCAATTTGCCAGAAGCCCTATGACATGGATGATAATACCTGTAGAAGGTACGCCGTGGCATTGTTGTAAGATCAACTTAGACTAAGAAAGTTCAAACTATTAAGTAAGACATTTAAAGTTCTGATTATTTTCAAGTCAATATTAAACTAATACCATGGACTCCATCCTTGACAAATTTTAATGAGACGTAAGCATTTCCATAAGGGTTAAACAATAGTAAACCGGAAGTACGGATGCCTAAAAATTTGATCACGTGACCCGATATTATACTACAAAAAACGGAATTCTGGATTATCCCGGAAACGGGCTATTGTCACTGTGATAGTGGTTGAGGTTTTCATGGTGCACAGACTTGCGATGATGATGATGGCCGAGCTGCTGACTGTGAAAAGATGATCGCATATAAAAGAATGTTAACGAGTCGGAAAAATGTGAACGGAGCCCATGTGATTAAACCCTACATTTTTTAGAGTTCCCAAACAAACAAATATGAAAATTTTAAAGCAAAAGACAACTTAATTTAATACCGGTATTGTGCTATGTCGACATAATATCAAGATAATTATCTATACTTATTAATCTAATTTTTTCTATCTTCATTTTCAGACTAATTACGATCAGAACTCCACAACAAATAGCAGCAGTACGTTCGTCGATACTGACCTTAAGCTTGCTATAAGTCCAGTCTTTTTGATCTTCGCTATGATTATCTCAACATACATAATCATATCCAATGGATTTGTGGTAGTTTTTATGTGCCGACTAAAATATAAGAAGACCAGAAAACGGCTATCAATGATACTTTCATTAAGTTTTAGTGATATTATTACTGGAATCTCTGGATTAGCGGTTATGATTGTAAGACGATGTGAAGAAACAGCCCCGGTACCAAGGTATGCTTGCGCATTTGTGATAAGTTTGTTGGAGTTTGGAGTAACTACGTCCCTTTTCCACACATTCTGTATATGTTTAGAACGCTTTCTTGCTGTTCGTAGTAAAACCTTTTCCAAAGATGTATTCGGGCCAACAGTACGCCGAAATATTTTTATAGTGTGGATTATTTTTGGACTAATAATCGGGTTCTTTAAGTTTGTTACACCAAAGGGAATTATATGTACATTACCTAACCTGTACGGAGAGTATTATGCCTTGTTTGTAAGGATAGAGGTATTTGGTTTATGGTTGCCATTTCTTGTTGGAACAGTCACTTTGTATGCCATCACAACCTTCATCATCCGATCACAAATGACTAAAGTTCACCAAGCACCTTTTAACGCCAATTTATCCATTATCAACAATCAAAATATGAACATGCATCCGGACGACAATAAACAAAATACTGAAAGCAGAACAACCAACGACACGAACAGCAGAAATGCAAAAAATATAGAAAATGCTGTAAGCACAACGACCAATGGCACAAACAGCAGAAATGCAAAAAATATAGAAAATACTGAAATCACAACGACCAATGACACAAACAGCAGAACTGCACAAACTATACGAAACACTGAAAGCAGAACGACCAATGACATAGACAGCAGACATACAATACATATCCAAACGGTAACAAATAGAACAAGCCCCAGGCATGCTGCTATTGTTGGAAAAAGGCAGAGTAATTTGAATAACATTACGCAAAGACAGAACGATTACAAGACCAAAGCCATCAAAATTGTAGGGATTATTGTGTTAGTTTTAGTAGTTACGACAGGCGTTGGTGTTTTAGCCATGGCTGTAGACGCCGTATGTGAATGGTGTGTATCCGAAGAGATAAGACACGCTACAACTTTACTCTGGGTTGTTAATTCTGCAGTTAATCCTGTAATATATGTCTGTGTAATTAAAGAATTCCGTCAAGCAGTCATTCGAGCTTTCAAATGTAGATGACAAGGCAATGGTACAATGTTCAATATCATTCTCTTTTTACAAGCATTATTATCAAAGCTGGTCCCAGTTTCACCATCATTTTCTTAACTGAGATTTTCCTTAATTTAAACCTGGCTAACCTGAAATATAAATCATTTTGTTACTTTTCAAGATATTCATAAATTTAAGGTACCATTTTGAAGATCACCCAAAGCTTATTATATCTATATTCAAATTGTGTTGAACCTTTATATTTATGATGTCATAAAATATTGTCAAAATTTACGTTAAGGTTTACGTTAAGGAAAATTTTAGTTAAGAAATGATTGTGAAACCGAGCCCTGGCCCCAGTTTCACAATCATCACTTAGCCAAGATTTGCCTCAACTGAAATTTTGTAAAATTTTAAATCTTTATAATTTTGGTAATTTTGTAAGATATTCAGAAAATTAAGGTGTCATGTTTAAGATCATATCTGAATTAAAATATTTGCATTTAGTTTTTACAAAAATACACATCAGTATTTCCAAAAAACGATTATCAAATTTGGACAAATTTAAGTTAAGGAAAATCTTAGTTTAGGAATGATTGTGAAACCGGGCCCTGGTACCAGTTTCACCATCATTTCTTTAGTAAATTGAGGAGTTTTGGTCCTTCGAATAAAACAATTTTGACAAAACTAAATACAGCTGTTTTATTGATCTTCAAAATAACACCTTAAATTCTTGAGTATCTTGTAACTATTATTAATGTTTCAAATTTGTCAGATTTAAATTAAGGAATATCTTCATTAAGGAATGATCTTGTAATCGGAGCCTGAAATACCTAGGATTATCGGACCACTAAGCGTCCAAGTGCCTCGATGAAAAGAACATTGCCTACCTGCTAGTCGTTGCAACTGTTTTTGGTATTGAAGTCGAGTTTGTTCTGGTGTAACGAAAGAGCCACGTTTCAAAGGATCTCCGTTTGTAATGGCAATGTTGTATAAAATATCAGAAACGAAACAGCGACCATAAGTGCCTGTGTACACGATTTAAATGTACGTACTAGATATGGGCATAGTAAAAAGGAACTTAGACAATTCTAAATAGCATTAATGAATGGTTGACTTAACTAAATGAACATTTATGAGAAATGGCAAAACGATCACAACAGTACTGGCCCCACTCGAAATCACAAAAACACAGTCGATGATCACAACAACACCAGACCAAGTCCAAATCACAAAACAAAGCCGCGTGTGATTGTTCTGTTGAACAAGTTGTTTTAATATAATAACAATCCTCTTTGTATCATGATGCCGACGTATCCCTTCCCAATCCTATTATATTAGTTTCGAATATAAAATGAACACTATAATTATATGGTCATATGATATTGCTAGGTCAGTATATTTTTCTCATGTTTCTTTTTTTTTCATTACATTTTATCGCCTCCACACAATTGATATTGGTTATAACAACGAACAGTACAAAACGAAAAAAATGATATACGAAATAATATTAAAATATCATAATAGTATTTTACAACAGGACCAACAAAAAAAGGACACATATTAGTAGACAAAACAGTTTTTATAGATTAATTCTGTTAGATTTATGCTTAATTTATAGACATGTATGTTTTTAAAAGTAGCTTTATTCGAGAGAACAAGCTGATTGCAACAAGACTTCGAAAGTATAATACAAAGCTATCGAATAGACAGTTCATTTCGGCTAGTAGTTAGCTACATCTAGACAGTTTAACTTTCGCGTACTGACTATTATGGCTACTTGGCAATCGAGCTTCGACATATCTTTGTTAGCTCAGTGTTACACGTTTCAATACAGGTCTGTTAACAACGAACAGGAATCGGCTCTTGACTGTCGAGTGGCCGATACATGGATAGCTAATGACCAAAAAGCCACCCAGACATAAATACCAACTGCGCAAAAAGTTGGTGATATATACCCAACAAGGGGCAGAGATGTGCTTCTGATTCGGTACCAATCCGTTATCTTAGTGTTAAACTTTCGACAGGTCTGTATTGTTTGTAAATCAAAATAAAATAGAGTTACTAGTGTTGAATGTTGTTGTTGTTAATTTCTGGCTGCTGCGTTATAATTGGTATTCCACAAAGTGTTAATCATTATGACGAGTTTTCATACACACCTCCCATGAGCGATATTAGACTTTGATCAAAAATGATATAAGATTTTGATTAAAGAATAATAGCATCATATTAATTATTGTTACTCAGAGGATCGGAAATCTGGTGATAGAAGTTCATTTAGAATTATCGATCATCGACCAAACATCCTCGGGCTTTATCGGTTGATTACCAACCAAACATGACTTCAATAACAGTGTTGATGACAACCGACATCTAGTGCATGCGTATCTGAAACTACTCAACCTTCGTGTGGAGGATCACTATGAGTGACGAAATTGCCTAATGAACTTCCTTCACCATTCAATAGCAAGACTACCCCGATTATTATTATTAACAGCTAAAATGTGGCCGATGATAGAATTATATATATTTATTGTTCAATTTATTTCCAATTTAAAAGTACAACTTATGATCATTTAACAGATTTTTCTAACTTTTTTCATTCTGCGTGGAAATAATTAAGCCTTAATTGTAAATACACCCAGTTGAACATGGCGGACTCAATATGAAATACTAGTATCTAGGTTCTATTGAAAATTAATCATTTTAACTCTGGTATTTGTTGTTTGTAAATATTTGACTGTTTACATAAAATAAAAAATTCCCAAAGATAATAAACTTAGAACTACATCATGTACAACAAGGGAATAGAAACGGCAAGTTATGATCAAAAACAAACATAAAAGATAGCATTACGTTCAGCGTTGTAGAGAACTCTAGTTTCGAACCTCCCCTGTGTAAGGTTGCAATTACTACTACCGGTTTCAAATCATAAAACTGGCAGTAAAACTGTCATGTGCTACATTTTGAATTATATTATTTCATAAAAATTCAAAAGTAGCACATGACAAAACAGTACGACATCAAAATTATACAACCTAATCCTTTTGTCATATACCACTTTTTAAAAAAAATTAATCATAAAATACATTCAAAAAGTGGTATATGACAATATTTTATTGTCATATATCACTTTTTGAATGTATTTCTTGATTAAATTAAAAAGAGTGATATAATATTTTTATTGTCATATACCACTTTTTAAATGTATTTGTTGATTAAATTCAAAAAGTGGTATATGACACTAATGGTATGAATGTTAAAAATAAACACCGAATACACTGTTCAAGGATGATTAGTAAAGAATCGTATTAAGCTAGCACGTTTGCTTTATTAAGCATGTTTACTTCGTTGATCATAAAGCTTTAGAAACTGATTTTACATAACTAAGACTTCATACAAAGCTGGGTGTAAATAGCTAAATTGTTGATAATGTCATCATCATTTATTGATTTCCTCCTATAATGAGATAATTAAATCATACTAATTATGATGTATAAACTATAAACATAAACTTTCAAAACAACAAATTACATAAGAGAAACATAAATATAACTTATACTTATAAACATTATGTACACAAAAAATAATATATGTTGCTGTTTCTAGAGATTGAGGATGTGGCTTTCGGAGCAGTGATTAAACTGTAGTTGATAATGTTCGTAGACTGATAATCTACCAAAACCATACTGTTGTAATAATATGATTGGAATTCGTTATGTAGTCGCTTTCTTTACATGATGGAAGGTGAAATGATGGAAGACAATGACAGATTTGCAGTTACTTAAAGACTAACATTATTCTTTTAAAACAAATAATAGATATAACTTATGACAATATAGAGCTTGGACTTTACAAGATTTACTCAAACTTCCCCATCTATTGTTTATTTAGAAGCAAACATCAAAGTAGTAAATTCCAATATAAGACACTTTGAAATATCACAAACAAGATGGTAAAAGAAAGTCCTTTAAAAGAGATGTAGAGTGAGAGACAGTTCTTACTTACTGCAAAGAAATTATGATCTTAAATTAAAAAAAAACAAACATACCAGTCCATATTAAAAATGATATCGAGATAAAAGAAACTCTGTTGACAAAAACAATAGTGATACCCACCTACAACGACAAAGCACTGAGTGGACTAAAATGCGCATTGCATGCCAATGGGTATTACAAAATCTAATATTTTGTTACTTGTTTCAGAGGTATTTTACATATGTTATTTGCGCGTTTTTATTTTTGCCACTAAATAGATTAAGATGTTGTTATAATATGAACGGAATTTGTTAGGAAGCGACCACATCGAGTCCTTTACATGATGGATAATTGACGTGATGAAATGGAAGGTGTTTATTGAGAATTTTAAGACCAAGGACATACTTAAAATAAGATAAAGACTTGCATTGTACTTTAAAACATATAATGAAGTCAACTAATGGCTGTAAAGAGCTTTGACTTTTAAAGGTTTACTCAAACTTCCCTATCCATTGCTTATCTAGAAACAAACATCAAAGTAGTAAAATCTAATAAAAGACACTTTGAAATTTCGCAAAGAGAAAAAAAGAAAACACTTTAAATGAGATGTTGACTATGAGAACAATTCTTACTCACCGCAAAGAAATGACGATATTAAAATAAAAACAAACAAACATACCAGTCTATATTAAAAATGATATCGAGATAAAAGACTCTGTTGACAAAAACAATAGTGTTACCCGCCTGCAACGACAAAGCACTTAGTGGAAGCAGAATTAATTTAGACTTTTACTAAAATGCGCATTGTATGCCAATGGATATTACAAAATCTATTATTTTGTCACTTGTTTCAGAGGTATTTCACTTATGTTATTTGCGCGTTTTTAGTTTTGCCACTAAATAAATCAAGATGTTATTGTAATATGAACGGGATTTGTTAGGAAGTGACCACATCGTGTCCTTTAAATGATGGATAATTGACGTGAAGAAATGAAAAGTGTTTATTGAAAATTTTAAGACAAAGGACATATTTGAAATTACATAAAGACTTACACTGTACTTTGAAAACAAATAATAGAATTAATTAATGGTTATGTGCTGCTTAGACCTTGCTTAAACTTAAGTTTAACTTAAAAATCTCACAAAATAGATAATAAAAGTGAATCACTTTTGGATGATTTATCATCAGATGAGAAAACAATGACATTCCCTACAAGGAAATGATGGTGGTGTTAAAATGACATCAAAATTATAGAAACTCAAGTGAGGCCGGCCTACAAGGACAACTCTGTAAATGGAAGAAAAATTTGGATTCTTATACTCAACGAGTACAACAAAATGAAATAACTCTAAAGTCACTCACTTTATTAGTATCTCACTTATGTTATTAGGCGTTTCTATTTTGGCAACATTGGCCTCGAATCTTCTGAACGGGGTATAATAAAATACCCTCCCTCGCGATAATTTCGTCAAGACAACGGACCTCAATTAATCAAGAGAAATCAGAATCATGTTTCTTGCCAGTAAAAAGGTTAACAGTGTTAAGTGGCTGAAAAATAGTAACTTTTACTTATATACGCAACGGGCAACACAAAATCAAATTGCTTTGCCCTATATGTTTGTGTTTGATTCTTCTCTTAATTCACAGAGTTTTTATATTAAGGTTATTGTTATAAACTATATGAAGCTTATATTGTTATATACAATGTGAAGGTTATTGTAACTTATTGTTATATACTGTATGAGGTTTAATGTCATCAGTCATTGGACTATAAAACATCACTAATGTTGACACCGTTGTACTTTACCAATACAAATTGCAAAGTTTTTACAAAGCCACAATAGAAATGTAAGTATGATTTGCTGTCACTTATACACGTAGTTGCTTTGCTTTACAAAAAGGGTTTGACATAGAAATCGCCAAAACCACTCATAAAAATCACAGCAAGCCATATAAAGGTCTGACAGACATAAATTATGTGATATCTAAAGCCGGTTACTATTTCAATCATAATCATTCAATGTCAAATAATAAATACAAAAATGTATTCAAGTTCTAGTTCTTTATTACACTCAAAACCACCGGAGGTGGTACCTGAGGTTTATATACATAATTATACATAATATGGCGATTGATACAATGTATAGAATATAACACAAATATATAACATTATACCATAAAGTAATAGAATATAGCACAACGCTATCATATAACCTATATACATAAAGTGTGTTAGAATACTTTACCAGAGAATTAACATAAAATAATGGTATTTGGTTGGATAATAAGCAGAGCAGTACGACGAGTGATTTGGAAATGCCCCCACCAACAAGTACAAACTGCAGTTCTTATTATCCAAAACAATTTGTCCATTTCTTTATTTATATATACATGTATAAATAAACCAAAATATTACCTCTTGTATTAGCTGTAGAATTTTAGACCCTCCTTAATAAATTTGCATAAGTTAATGATATCTTCCCTGTTTCCACTTTTAAATAAAGATGCTAATTTTAAAGTATTTGGTCTGGTATAGTATTTTTCTTTAATATATTTTTTTCTAAGACCGTTAAAATTGTCACATTCCAACACAAAATGATATTCGTCACCAATACAAGATTTGTCACAAAGTTTACATTTTCTTTCATTTCTATCAATTTTTTCCCATCTTCCCTTTTCTATCGGTAAACAATGATTTGTAGTTCTGAACCTTACAAAGATTAATCTAAAATTACCAGGTAAAAAATTAAGATAATTTTCAAAACCAAATTTATCCTTATAGATTCTGTATATGATAGCTTCGTTTGACTGTTCAATTTGAGAATACCAGCTTTGGCAAAACTGGTCTTTCAGTTTTTGTTCAAAAGAATTAATTAACCATTTTTTGTTGACAAAAAACCCATGAGACTCCCATATATTGCTAAAACCAACCGAATTCAACAATGCTTTTATTTTTCCAACCCAAGATATGTTCTTCCCCTCATTATGTCGACAGAGTAATAATCTATAACAATAATTTGTTAACTTATTTTCTGAAAATACTATATTATACCAAAAAGAAACCATCCTTTTATATATTTGTACATGTAATGGATACCTCCCGAGTTCACCGTATACCATATACGTTGGTGTACTTGTTTTAAGTTTAAGGATTTTTTTACAGTATTGTATATGTATTTTTTCTACCAATTCTAATTTTTCAAAACCCCAAATTTCACAAGCATAAACTAATATTGGTAAAACCAATTTATCAAATAGATCCAGTTGACATTCGATTGACAATTGGGTGTTTTCTAACTTTCTATACACACCGAATAGAGCTTTACATGCTTGGTCATAAAGGTTTTTTCTAGCTGTGAAAAATTTCCCATTTCTATTAAAAAAAATACCCAAGTAACAATAGCTGTCTACACAATCCAAAATGTCCCCACCAAACTTTAACACTGGTAAATGATTATTTTTTCTTTTACTAAACATAAGAACTTTTGTTTTAGATATATTGACTTCGAGTTTCCACATATTACAATAATCGTAAAAAGCATTCAATGTTTTTTGCATATCAGTTTCGTTCTCCGAGAATATCACAGTATCGTCCGCATACAGAAGAAGAAGGATTTTCACGTACTCATGTAGCATTTTGACACCCATTTACGTTAAGCAGTTTAGACCATCTATATTGTTTTGATTTAAAAACTCTTCTAAATCATTAACATAAATAGAAAAAAGAAAAGGTGACAAGTTTTCTCCTTGTCTAACACCAATCTCACTTAAAAAATAATTGGATTTCAAAATCCCTTTGACAACACATGATTTAATACTATCATACATGTTTTTTATGACATTAAAACATTTGCCATTTATGTTATATTTTCTGAGTTTATACCACAGACCGTTTCTCCAAACTTTATCAAAAGCTTTTCTAAAATCAATAAAAACGCAATATAGTTTTCTATTTGATGAAAATAAAATTCAACAATGCTATGCAATATAAAAATATTATCTATTGTTGAGTAGTTTTGTCTAAATCCAGCTTGAGATTTCGTCAAAATTTCTTCAATTTCTGCAAATTTTTTTAAACGATTATTAATGATAGCTGTAAAAAGTTTTCCGAAACAGCTCAGTAAAGTTATAGCTCTATAATTGTCTGGATCTTTGGTGTCACCTTTATTTTTATACACAGGTTTAATAGAACCAAGAATCCAGTCATCTGGTATAAGACCAGTGTTTAAAATAAAATTAAACAATAATATATAAACTGGTAACATTTTACTTAAAGTTGATTTCAGATATTCATTTAAGACGTTATCTACCCCTGGTGATTTACTGTTTTTTAGGTTTTTAACTGCGTTAATTATTTCAGTTTCAGTGATGGGACCATTTATTTCAGCATTAACATTATTATCAAAACAATTATAATCTATTTCTTCTTTTCTACTATCATTTTCGTCAAAAGTATTCAGACCCTTAAAGTATTCATAAAATCTGTCCAAATCAAAGTTATCTTCTTTTTTTCTTGAAACATTTCTATTAAGAACCTTCCAATAATCTTTTAGATTTGTAGTACGGATATTTTGTAATTTTAATTCTAGTTTACTCTGATAGAGTTTATAGTGTTTACATAAAACCTTTTTATATGTTTTACTAGCTAGCTTTAGGTTTCTTTTTGCAATATCTGTCTTTGTTTTTGAAAAAGTAGATTTTGTTTTATGAAATAATTTTCTCTTTTCCCTACATTCTTTACCAAACCAGGGCTTTGAATCATTTTTTTTCCTACATTTTTGAAAACCAAAAGACTTTTCAGCAGATTTTGAAAAAATGTTACAAATTTTTCTAACCTCGTCATTAACAAAATCTTTCTTATCTCTATTTACATCAAAATCTACAAAATCATTAATTATATTTACAATGTCTACATCTGATATACCCTCAATAAAAGAGTTAGCCTTTTCTACACACCATTTAATAGGTGTAGCAGTTTGGGAGATTTCACCGGTTAAACTTAAATGATTATCAGTGTGGGACTTGATTAAAAATTCAACAGGGCAGTGTATATCAGATAATAGATTGTCAAACTCTAGTACACAAAAATCTTGTATAACACCAAACAATACAGGTGTACAGATCACATAGTCAATTAAACTTACATTCTTAGACGTAACTTTACCTATACCGCTATCCCTTCCCACTCTACCATTAACAATAAACATGTTACTGTTTTTACACATATCAACTAGTTTGTACCCAAACCTATTAGGTTTACTTTCATCCATATTATACCTGTCCAAAGAAACTCCAAGATTTTTAAGTGTATCTACCCCAGATAATTGATCAAGCTCAGATTCGTCTATGTCTATTAATTCAGAAATATATGTATTTATGTCTATGTAATCTTTTAGTTTTCCAGATCTAGCATTAAAATCTCCCACTAAACACACATTAGGACAATTATTTGATACTTTAATTATTTCATTTTCTAATTCTTTAAAACAGTCAATGTCGGAGTATGTCGAGTCTACTGGAGGAATATAAACTACCCCAAATATTACATCTTTGTCTTTAACCACATTTTTGCATTTCAACCACAGAACTAAGTTCACAGTATGTAAACTCCGGTGTACGTCTTCCGGAAGCTGGGATCGTCGAAGCGAAGAAAAAGCCAACAGTAATGGTTCCACTGTCGTCCTGTGACAGTATATTGGCTGCCAGTAAGTTTTCTTGTATACTTTCACTGCAACAATTACACTCAAACTGATCGCGGATAACAGCGGAGTTAGTTTTGAATACAGTCGGTAACATGTATTGTTTCAGTTTGAAGAAAATGATTGTTAATCATTCAACTTGTCAATCATATTTTCAAAGAAGTCAAATAAATTATATTTCTTGAGCATAAAGATATGATAAATACCACATTTAATGCATTTGATTTAAGAAACCAAGTGTTAAGATTAAAGGTGACGTATCCCTTTATCCCAAAACTTAAAAGTTTAGAAGAAATTCTGATTTAATTTCACGCTGGTGATTCCAGATAGTGTACGCCTAGCTGATGAAAACATGAACGCCTAGCTGGGATTTTAGTGGAAAAATATGTACGCCTAGCTGTACAGAACGTTTTACAATTTATTGCTATTTTTCACATTAAAAATGATTTTTCTTAGATAATCGGTTTAGAAAACCCCTTTACAACTTTATGCTAATCTCAAGGATATGGTGCCATTTAATATACATTTTATTTATGAATAGATTGATTGATTGGATGCGGTTTTACGTCAAAGTTAATAATATTTCACTTTTATGAAGACGTCGCCAGCTATATGTGAAGCCATAAAAAATTTGACCTTTGCAGTGCGCTAAGGACAATGTGTAGGTAGAGTTCTTTACGGTGCCACGCCTGCTATGAGATGAAGGAACGGATTTTAAGGTTTTTTTTCGAAGGAATCGGCGACTTTTATTGCTACATGCCGAGTACATGGAGTATTTACTACCTATTTTTAAGACTTGGTCAGACCCAGGCCGGATTCCGAACCCACGACCTCCTACACCAAGCACATTACCAACTGAACTATCGTATATATTGAAAAGAGCGTGTTGTTGGTAGTAGCAGAACCTATAAATCATTCCTTTCTTTTTAAATCAATCGACAAAAATAAAATGAAATAACCGATTGTAGATAAATAAACAGGGGACCAAGGACTTAAACGCTCACCTCAGGATATGTCATATCTCGTGTAGAAAGTCAATGGACAATTACATAAATTACAGGGACTGTTTTAATTTTCAAAAGATAGTACCTAATGTAAGGATATTTCCAAATTTATTATTACTTATCCTAAATTGCTACCGTATACTTCTCCATATTTAAGGTCTAGCTACAATAAATGTATGGACAGCTATTAAAAAGTACAAAGGCAAAAAACTAAGCCCTTTCAGTATTCTTACACATCTGTGACCTTGACCTTTGATCCAATGAACTTCATCATTGTAGATAATGCCAATGCCAAACTTCTACAAAAAGTTTAGAGTTTTCTAGACAGATATTTTGTAACGTCGTAGCAGACGTTTTTAATCGCGAAGGCCCTGATTATCTGTAATGAAAATTATACCCCCCCCCCTTTTTTTTTTTTAAATGACGTTAATTACGGTGTAACAAGAAAATGCTCCCTAAACAAAGAAAATACCACAAAATTTTAAAGGGGAATTTTTTATTATTATAATTTTAAAAATAAGTTCAAGCCCCCTTTGTGGAATTTATTGAAAATACGAGATTTTCAAATTATCTGGGAACCAAGCATATAAATGTTCAGAAACAAATACTCCATATCTTGAACGGTTGTAAATCATTGAATCGAATGTACCCTCGGCACTTTGGGTTTTCCGATTGTGTATTTAGAATGGCGAGATTAAAACGTATGAACTTTTTGGCTTAGTAAGAGAAAATATAGAGGACAACCACACTTTACGCTTCGAAATTTAAACACGCCGAGAAACCTGTATTTTGATATAAACTAACAAATAAACAGTACGGGTATCATGTATGTGTGTAGTGAAAGTTCGGAGTTATCGACTTTTTTTAAAAAATAACTTGTTTTCTTTCGCTTTTATTTACCTTCATGTAAGACATTATTCATAGCGGACTGTCATGGCGGATATACAAATGAGATCATTGCCGTTCATTTCCCAATATGTATCAAAATGACCTTAAGGCTAATACCTACAATATTCTAATATACATGCCTATACAAAAAGTTGATAGTTTTCCAGATCATGCACTGACAAATATAGTAGTTTAGCAATTTTCCCTTCAAGAACCTTGCCATTTCCCCATTTTGAGCCCTACAGCTACGATTACTACATGTCCTAAGTATGCTACACATGAATCTTTTGTATCCTTACAGGAAAAGATTTTTACTATTTCCCTTGTAGGACTCAAAGGGGACATAACTCCCTCATTTGTGCAAACCAGAAAGCCCTTCACCAAGGCATGATTGTCATTAAGTTTCATCAAATTTGGCCTGGTAGTTTTGGAGGAGATGACTTAAATACAATGAAAGGTTTATTCACTAAATAGTTGATTCACAAGATTTTGACTCCGATAATGTACGCGATAATCGACTGATATCCATAAGATGGCCGGGTTGTTGAATTATTGTGAATCTACAGATGGCGGTCCAAGTTGGATTTGTATTTTGAAGTAACTTTGCATATTTCGCAAGAAAAATAATGGGATTCCAAAAAAATAACTTTCATCTTGTCTTTCAAGTTAAAAACCCAGTCCATGTCTGCAACAAAAAATCAATTCTTTAAACAAGTTAACACGAAGCAACGTTTTGTCAGAGAACAAAATTAATTTTACAATGTTTTACAACAACACCAAACACAAATATATGTATGAAGAGATGTTCACATAAATGCAGCTAATGTACACTAAAATCCCAGCTAGGCGGTTGTTATGATTTTGAAAGAGTTGCAGCTAAGCGTACACCGGGTAAAAACTAATACTTGTTGTAGTTAAATATTTAAACGTATATCTTGCATATGCGATTTGTATTCAAACTCTTTGATGTTTCTTTGTTCCAATTATCTTATAAAACGGTAAAAACGGCTTTAAATTATGGTAAAATTAAATCTTACGCCAAGGAGTTAAGTGATTTTTCCCTGGCTGTCGATGATCAATTGTGTTTTTTGACATTATATGGTGATATTTGCGGGCAAATTGTAATGTCTAAGTGTTACTGACTTCAGCAACCAAAATTATAAGTGGTATCCAAGACTTGACAATTTAATTTGGAGCGTTTACATACCTCTAAACTTCAGTCATTGAGACTATCAACATCACACTGTCGCTTCGATGATCCCAGCTTCCGGAAGACGTACACCGGAGTTTACATACTGTGAAGTTACTGTCGGATTGTATTTCATTGAAATTTCCAGCTATTCTATTATTGACAAAAACGCCGAGCCCCCCACGTCTAGTTTTGTTACATTTTGAAAAAAAAGTGTAATTGTCTACATCAATTTCATCTACATTTATAAGTTTTGTTTCTGTTGTGAATATAACATCGTATGTATTAAGAAATTCAAGAAATTCAGGAATTAACATTTTTGCTCTTAGTCCGCAAACATTTAAGCCACAAAATTTCAAAGTTCCGTTGTCTAAAGAAGTGTTATAAGTTCCACCCCCGGCCTCATCCTAGCTATGCTCTTGGTCACATTCGATCTCACTCTAAGCCGCATTAGCAGAAACAGCCTCTGCGTAGGATCTACCATTTAAGCTGCTACTCTCGTTTGAATATATTCGTTGCCTCTTTGAGGCTCTGTCACGATCATTGTCTCTTTGAGTGTTTATTGGTGTAAAACGGTCCGAACGGCTTTGCATCCTATTATCGGGAACAAATGAGATGGTTTTGTCGTCCCCCACGTTTGCTACCTCACCGGGTCTCTCCTGTTGTAGCTCAGGATCCACGTAAAGCTTTCCATTAATATAAAGCTTATCCACCCTCAAAAACGCTCTATTGTTCCAGTCCCTTGCTTTACGAAGAACAGGGTATAGTTCCCGTCGCTTGCTTTCAATTTCTGGTGGAAATTGCTCGCTGATTCAGTACCTTGTACCAGCTAGATGTTTCGCGCTTTTTCGCACAAGCTCCCGTTGTTTAAAGCGTCTGAATCGCGCAACAATTTGGCGTGGCCTATCGTTAAAACGCCTCCCGAAACGATGAACATTTTCAAACTCAATATCATCTGCAATATCTAATTGCTCATGTATAAACTTTTTAATAAGCGCCTCTGAATCCTCTTGTTGATGTGGAACATAAGGTTCTTCGGGGATGCCGGCAAAAACTAAGTTATGTCTCATTGTACGCGCCTGCAACTGGAGGAGCTTATCTCTGAGTTCACCATTTTCGTATTGTAAGTCAGAAACAGAATATTTCAAATCTGCTACCTCTGAACTTTCTTTATTTAATTTTTTGATCTGTATTTTCAGACCACGCATTTCCATGTCGTTCGTAGCACATTCTTTTTTTATTTCATTACATTTAAGATCAACGCTATTCACATTGTTTTCACATAGTTTAACTTGTTGCGCTACTATTCGAACCGATGATTCCACCTCTTCAACCCTTTGAGATACACTTTGGACAATCGTCCATCAATACTGTTTAAACGGCTATCAATACTATCTAATCTGGTCAGTTTCATTTCTATGTTCTGTAACCGACTCATCATTTCATTAAGACAGTGACTTAAATCAAAAGAAACGGGTTTGTGATGTGTATTTGGTTGTTCGTTTACATTGGGTCTGGCGAACGGAGTGTTACTTAAAGTGGACATTTCAGGATATATCACAGAATGGGATCCTGTGATAACTTGGCTAGCACTAATACCATCCATCATTACAGATCAGACAAAATAATATGTAAATACTATATCAATAGGCAGGTGGTAGACGAAACACGGTTATTAACTCATGTATAAACTATATATATATAAACTATCGTCATATAAAGTGTAGGTGAGCACTTTTCACTAGCAGTACATAGAAGTTATTAAAATACTGGAAATATACACTTTTACAAATAATTAAACTTAAATTTTGGCCACATTTGTTCCACAACATTGTTATATAACTATTGTCAAAGTTTTAAAGTGTAACAATGTCTCTTAGATACTAAAAAAGCATAAACTTATCTGTCATTTTCCAATCGATCCTTTCCAATCGCCATCTTGAGTACTTCAAATGCCCTGTTTAGAAAGTATGAATCAAAAGCAAGTATACCAATACAAGCAAACTAATTGAAAACTGACAAATAAAGTTATATAAAACACCTGAGCTTCAAGCAGGAAAATATGACCGGACGCTAACGTTATGATTTGCTACTTTTAAATTTTCTATAAAATTTAAAATTCAAAAGTAGCACACGGCGCTAATATCGATGCAAAGTTTCTATATAATAATACAAAATTCAGGAATTATTGTTAACACAATACAACATTACGAATTCCTAGATCCTAGTAGAACAATTAGGTATTTGCAATGGAAAAATATGTGTGCTTTGCAACAACCAATACAAACAAGGAGTGGAAAACAACAAACGTTCTTAACAAGGAAACAATACAAGAAAAACATATCAAGTAACTGTGTTTCTGATGGACGATTTTTTCCATTAGTTTTATACACGTATTAAGTAAATTATCGCACAATAATTTGGGGTCTTTCTTCCAAAATATTTTTCCAAAGTCTCCCAAATGATTGTGCAATACTTCTCTTAATACGTGTATATAACTAATTTAATGGATAAAACTATCATAAGAAACACAGTTATTTGATGTTTTTGAGACATATAGTGTTAACTCTGCATTATATCGAAAACTATTTAACATATCTTTACATCTTAAAGATATTCTTTATGTCGAGTAGATATACCAAACAGCTATTCGTATTTATACACCCCCCCCCCCGCTTAAAAAGTGGGGGGTATATAGTGATAGGGGTGTCCGTCCGTCCTTCCGTTACACCTTAGGGTACCTATCTCTTATCCGCAACTCCTTCTAAACCCTTCAATGGATTTTCATGAAACTTTCACACAATGTTTGTGATATAATGCACCTCCTATTTAAAAATTTGATCCGATGGATTTTTGGGAGCGGGGGTATTTTTTGTGAGCTTGTGGCTTACAGTTTTTCTAGTTTGATCAATGCTCATTTAAAAAAACCATGGTTTTCCCAGTTGAGGATTGTTTCGGGGGACACTTTTGAAAAGACATCCTATTTCGCTTATAACTTGTTTGTTATGTCAATATACATTAATGTTAAGCGGTTCATATTCAAATTTAGATAACAACCTTGACCTTGTAGACTAAATTATAATGCGTCAGCTGGTTGACAAAAAAACGTGTGTTTGCATAAAATCTTATGCCCTTGTCCTTGACTCCATTTTGAACTGTTGCCAGTTAAAATGTTATTCTGTGGTGGAATACGTTTATATAAATTTTGTAATGAACACAAATCCGAATAAAACTGACGACCATCTTTGAGGGTTGTCAAAATTTGTAAATTACTAATAATATTCTAGTGTAAATGTAGTACATTTAGAGGACATTTAATAAACACAAATTTAACATGTTATAAATCCATCCATTCCAATCAAATACTTAGTAGTAAATTCATAATCTTCCATAAGTGTCTAATGTATTTTTACTTAACATATATAAAGAAAACATTTCTTAATTTCCTGTAGTATTTCATTAATTGCATTTCGTGGGATTAGAGGTAAAAGGGGCTATATAGCTTCTTTTTAAGGTTAATTATAGCACATATTACCTCTATCTCCCGATTTATTCGTTATAGTGTTTAGGATGGTCTTTCTGAATATCTATAAGTAAATTTTAGTCTTGATAAAAAAGAGAGATTACCTATGAAAGATTTTTATGAAATAATATAATTCAAAAGTACCACATGACAGTAAATAATAAAATAAAAGCTTGTTGTCCTTTGTTGTATGATTGGTTCTATTTGTGGTCCTTGCCTTTGTTGCTGTGGGGGGATTAGCTTGGTAGGCTCGCCGTTGTAATGAAATAAAACTATAAGTCCAGCATAAAGTTCACTTTCTTGTATTGTAAATCTTTTTCAACATTAAATATATATAACAACACTGATTACAAAAATTACGGTTATTCCGTAAATGTCCAAAATGTAAAATAATCTTATAGAGATATTCGAGATTAACGGTTTTCCGTTATAAAATAAAACACCAGTCACTAAGCCGGGCTGCCGAAGCAGTGCTAAACTTCAATTAACATAAAATTCGAATATAACTTTTGAACCAATAAAATTAAAGGAAAATCTAAATAACCAATGAAATTGTGCGACTTAAACAATGTCGCTAGGTATTAACCGGGAGGGTTGTCATGAGAAATAATAAGGAAATTAATTAATCAAGTCGATATAAGTGTAATTGACTTCCTTTTTAGAGAGCCGAGATTATCCTTCGGGTGTTATAACGATTTCCCGAAAAAAACAAAGAAAATGCCTAGAGAACATATAGTATGAAGAATAAGAGACTTAAATGATACGTGTCACTTTGTGACTTATTGAGTAAAAAGCTTATCAAATTAACCTTTATAAAAATATTGCAATATCAGAATAAAATATTACTTTTAGTAAATCAAATGATTAAGACAAAAATAACATTGAGTAAAATAAATACAAAAATTCAATTATTTCAATAGAAATGTAAAAACAAAAGTTTTGATTTTTTATGAAATAATATAATTCAAAAGTAGCACATGACAGGTATATAGGAATAACCATATCTATCAGTCCGTCCGTCTGTCTATGTCCGTGTCATATCTCATAATTGTTTTGGACGACTATAATAAAACTTCACATGAATAATCTTCAAGGTCCTTAGGTGTGTCGTGACCTCGAACCAAGTCTTATCGGAAAGTAAAAGGTCGCAGGAAAATACTGATCGGCTATAACTTCAGTTATAAAACAAGTGGATCAAAGAAATGGTCCTTTATTGTCGACAAAAAGTAAATAATCATGTTTCAGAGAGAGAGTTTGCATTTGAACAGTAAACATAGATATAAACAAACAAACCCGGATCGCAATCCAGAAGCAAAGTAAAAACTTTGGAACTGACAAGTCAGGTTAGACACGTGAACTTCCTCCAGGGAATTGAGGCCGTGTGTTACGGAAGGGTAAGCACCTCCTGTGAAGCTAGCTACACCCGCCACGTGTGTATTCAAAATTGTGTGAAAGGAACATGGAACTCTGGGACGTCAAATATATCCAGAGCAATCCTGGACATAGAGACATCAAACTTATCAACAATACTGTGATGATGGCCATAAAACTTTTTGACGGCCTTGATAAGCCTAGGCTTGCAATATCCCTGGGTCAACAATATATTTGCAAGCAGCCTACTTCGTTGTATACAGTATGTGTTTTGAACCGTGATAAGAAACAAGCATGTTTATCAATTAAGAGTAAATTGTACAGAGGATAATACACATCTGTTGCTTGATTCTTTCACTTGACTTTGTAATGAATATTTAATAACTGTTTCTATTTTACTAACGGTTATATAAAAGTATGTTTGTATACATCAACTTGTATGAAATAACAAACAGGTACCAGGTTTCAGGTCCCTGTTTCACAATAAATCCTTAACTAAGATTTTCCTAAACTTAAAATAAGCTGTTGACAAGCTTTTTTTTAGAATTAGGAATAAGCATTTTTGTCAGAACTAAACACCATAAGTTTGATGAAAGCTTTAAATGACACTTTGAATTGTTGAATATCTTAACAATTAACACAATTATTAAATTTGCCAAATTTAAGTAAAGAAAAATCTTAGTTAAAGAATGGCTGTGAAACTAGGACCAGGTGCTCCATTGTAAGCAAAACCGTTGTAGAGTGCGTGTTGCAAATAATTGCACCAGGCTTATATAAATTGTGTCCTATTTTAAGCTTGTTGTTGTCTAAAGGCCTCTGTTTAATATTCAAATTGAATTCAATTTGTGCAATGTCACGTTAAATGTGATAATAACAGGATTTAATCTAGGACTACACGGGGAGCAGATAAAAACATACATTGTGTGTGGTTTGGAGATAAGGATCTGATTCTCCAGAGTTTCGCCGATGTTCATTAATATCATATCTCCCTCGTCTTGTTCAATTAATCAAACAATGAAACATTTATTTCAAAAGAGTTAAAAACGTAATATGATAAATACAACAAACTGTTAGCATTATTTTGTGATTCGCTGTCATTAAGTGGGTCGTAATAACAGGAGATGGGATTTGTCATATTATGTTATTTCTAGACGATAAATTCATTTATGTTATGTATAGGACAATAGTTTTATTATCATGTTGCTAAACGCTGGAGGTATAATCATATTGACTTAATGAAATTAACTTGAATTCTTGGAAAAATAATAAACTGTCTTCATACATGCTTGCAAGTAAAACGCGTTATTTGGCCTGTTTAAGTCCGTAAGGAGTAAATTGAATTGTATACTAAATGTCCAAAGGACGGTACCGTATATGTTTCAGCATTTCGCTTTATATTCAATGCGTTTCAAGACAATCGGAAATTATTATTTTTGGACGATTTTCAAACTACGCATGAGGAGCTTACCTTTCTGAGGCACCCGACCTTACTTCCTTTGCGGAAGTTCCTGTGTTTAACCTAACTTGTCAATTTTCTAACCTTTTGCTTTGCTTGTGTGGTTGTAATTTGGACATGGACCAGTATGAATACAAGTTGTATTCATAGATTCATAATAACCATCATTTTCAAATATGCAATGTTTATCAACAAGAGCAATTGTCCAAAGAGCTATCCTTATACCGGTAGGTACCAAATGGGGTTCTGTCGACATTTTAATTTATCTTCAAATGCGGTTTTTTTCAAGATTAAGTTTGACAAAATCTACAGCCGTCAGAGTAGTGGTAACGATCAACTCCAGTTTTGAGCATTTAATTTTATTCAGAGATTTGACGAAACAAGTAAAAAAGTGAAAATAAAATAAGATTTAAGGATGTCGGATACGATATTTCCTTTTAAATTACATAAATATATCTTGGAATTGTTTCACAAATATGATTAATGTCGGTTCTTCAAGTAGAAATTACTCATGATGGTTTGAACAAATTAAATCACAAAGAACAAAGATAATAAAGGGGAAAATAGAATGACATGAATATATTTAACCACAGGCAACAACTCTAATGAAGGAAAATGAATTTAATTTGTCGGGGAGCGTTTCAGATACAGTCGTAACAATTACTGACATTTAAAATCCATTAGTGTTCAAAAGTCCATTAAGGCATATATACACCAATAAAGTGCAACAACAATACAAACATGTCTAAAGTTAGACAATGAGCTAACGTAGCTAGTTGTAGTTCGGCCAAGATATGGATAGTGAATGGCTAAATGAAGAAAAACTGCTGAGATACAGAGCTGCCAAATTTATGTTGAGATATAGGTAACAGGGGACGAGATGAGATGCCAATTCGGAACCAGTTCGTTAGCTTAGTGTCAAACATTCGACAAGCATATACTCTATATGCGAACTGCAAAATTGTAAATGGAATAACCATCGGCTCTATACTTTACGGTTAGATAAGAATCTCCAATAAAACCGAGGATAGCAAGCTGACATTTAAACGACACTGGCTTATTAAACTGAATTTTTCCTTCCGTTTTCTACATACTAAGTCTTGTGTCTTTACCGCAAAAGTAGTCGCGTTGTATGTCGTGTTTGCCGTTGGTTAAGTGGTGTCATTTGACGCGCTATTTAATATCAGGAAAATAACTGATATATAGTGAAACTCAGAGGTGGAAAGTCCATTAGCATGTGTACACGTTTTTGATAAGATTCAAACTCTACATAAATAGAAAATTCCAACACAGAGGGGGGGGGGGGGGTGACATGGTTACATTGTGATAATTTACTGTGTTTTTTATTTCTATATTTATTGTTAAATTACACACTTTTGGTAACAACTTGATACATGTATTTGATATGATTTTCTATTTTACCCAATCTATTAAATTCCTTGTAAAGTTTTTCCACATAAATGTTCAAAATGATGTCATCCCGTCCTTGTTATGCTTTTTCAGTCATGATTAAATTTAGTGAAAGGTACAAAATTTAATGGAAGTTCTTCCTGATATTTCCAACTCACCCGAAAATGCATTTGGCAGTAGCCAGCAAAAACCAGTTACACATCACAACCAGATATACATGATTCATCACAACCAGCTATACACCATACGTCACGGAATATGAAACGAGGAACTGAATTACCATGTGGTTCGATGTTGATTGAATTAAGCATGAAGACTGCATGAGGGTTTTACTTCCAAGTGAAGAACTCGTAAAAAATTGAAATGAGAAACACACTCTAAACTTTGAATGAGTATGGGTATAATAACAAAAATGGTATCCAGGATTGCGGTTAAAGTATATTTTAGAGGGACATGTAGCTTACATACACATTTAACAAGGAGGAGAAAAAATGCAGGGCCGGACGAGGATTGATACCGGGACTTTGCGCACTATAGGCGAGTGTTCTACTACTGAGTTACCCAGACCGCTACATTCCTCCTCTGTTATGTTTTAGTTTCCCACGGCCCCAAGTGGGAAATCTCACCCAAATTCCCTCAGATGGACTTTATATGTCTAATAACACTTTGCCAGTCCATCACTTCCGAGGGCCACACTGGACACCAAACAGGAAGGGGAAAAATGCAGAGTCAAAGCGGGGATCGAACGCGGAACCTCCTGCAATATAAGGCGAGTGCTCTATCACTGAGCTACCCAGACAGCTACACACATTTACTTAATATAAACTTGCTCTATGACTGAGTCATTGATAAATTCAAGTCATAAATGTAGATAACCTCTCGAAATATAAAAGCACTTGTTGCTATTTAAGGCTGTAGCAGTTTTATTCTTTTGACATTGCCCCTAATAAATAGCTGCCAACATGAATTGATTGTGAACTGTACTTACAAACATTACATGGTATTTCCCTGTAAGAAGCATGTTGATATTATCCCAGTCAGGCTGGCTGACTAATCTTTGGGCTGTTGTGTATACATGTTAATTTTGTTACCAGTATTCTATGATTGTCTTATGGTGTGAGGAACAACCTTGATAGTTAACATACCTGTGTTATCTATATTCCGAACAGTAAGACACTTAACGATCAATAATGGCAGAGGACGAGACAAATGGAGGGGACAGAGAAAATACCCATATTTCTGTGAAAGCTGAACAAGGGAATCCAGACGGATATAGAAGTTTTGAGACTGCGTCTATACAAAATGGATCAGAGAGTGGATGGTTTGACAATATTAGTCTGATCGGAAGAAACAGAGGCGTTAAGTCTATAATGAAAAGCTTATTTTGTTGTGAAAATAATTCCGATACATTGGAAAATGGTTACCATAGTAACGAATCTACAAATCCAAGACGGACGTTGTCTACGTTTTCAGGGGTTCTTGCCCCAGTGGCACTGTCTATGTTTAGCACTTTATTGTTCCTAAGAGCAGGTAGGTAATATGTATTGATTGTGTGTACCATAATAGCACCGATTGAATTAGTAGTACTGTTTGATATATAGGAATTTTGCATGTATAGCCAAAGCAACCAAGACACGTGATGACAAAACAAACCAAATTGGAAACACGATACCAAAATCAATCCAAGGTTTGGACAGTCACGGCATATTTAATGATAAGTATTGGGAGACTTTTAAAACTGTTTGATGGACATAGAACTTTACAGCCAATTATGTTCCAAGACAACTTATCATCTCCAGTTTTATTTGTGCTATTCATTTAGTCAGTTAGTACACGTGATGTTCTCATGAAACTTAAATAGAAAGAAGACTAAACTATTTTTATTACACAAACAAATCACATGATGTGCAATTAATGAAAAGTACTTATTCCAGAACTGGTAATTATAAAAACAACAAAAATATTATATCCAGTAGATTTATTATAGAAAAAGAACATATTGTCAGTAAAAGGCCCTATGTGCATTGAACAATATATAACGTGCAAAATCGCATAGTGGTTAAAGATGGTGGGATTGCATTTAAAAGTATATACAAATGTAAAATTTATACATACATATTCAATTTAAATACTAGTTAATTTAGTCATTATAATAATTTAACCTTCAACAAATCCTCTATAACTTAAATCTTATCATTCATTTCCTTATACAGTCATATCTTCTTCCTGGTATGGAGTTATTTATTTCGTTTGCAATATGATTATATTAACGTTTATCCGTACATTGTACATACTCTATATACCGTGTGTGTGTGCTAGATTGTGTTGGGTTATCTTTAATGATTGATTTGAATGTTTAGGAACTACTTTTTGTAAATAAGTCATGGTCCTACAAAAGTATTTTGTATAACAATACAATACAATATAATACAACGCAATACAATGCTATACCGCACAGCATAGCACAATGTAATGTAATACAACTCGATTCAACATAATATAATACAGTATCATACGATACAGCATAACGGAACACAACACAACCAATACCCAACACAATGCAATGCAATACAATACAACACAATCCAATACAATGGAATTCAAAGCAAAACAGAATATTACAATGCAACGCAATCAAATGCAATGGAATACAACACAGAATAATACAATATTACGCAATACAATACAACAGAACACAATTAATACATCCAAAACCCAACACAAAACAAAACTAGAAAAACTGAGCCACACGCTCACACAAAATACCCCCCCCCCCCGCAAATCCATCGGATCAAATTTTTAAATAGAAGGTGCACATCTACATTATATTACAAAGATTGTGTGAAAGTTTCATGAAAATCCATTGAAGGTTTTAGGAGGAGTTGCGGATAAGAGATAGGTACCCTAAGGTGTAACGGAAGGACGGAAGGACACATGGACGGACACCCCTATCACTATATACCCCCACACTTTTTAAGCGGGGGGTATAACAATGCAACGCAATACACCACAATCCAATTAAAAACAATTCAAAGCAACACATAACAATACAGTAGTATGATATACAATGAAATACAATACAATACAATTCAAACAACATAAAACAATACAGTAGTATGATATACAATGAAATACAATACAATACAATTCAAACAACACAAAACAATACAGTAGTATGATATACAATGAAATACAATACAATACAATTCAAACAACACAAAACAATACAGTAGTATGATATACAATGAAATACAATACAATTCAAACAACACAAAACAATACAGTAGTATGATATACAATGAAATACAATACAATACAATACAATTCAAACAACACAAAACAATACAGTAGTATGATATACAATGAAATACAATACAATACAATTCAAACAACACAAAACAATACAGTAGTATGATATACAATGAAATACAATACAATACAATACAATTCAAACAACACAAAACAATACAGTAGTATGATATACAATGAAATACAATACAATACAATACAATTCAAACAACACAAAACAATACAGTAGTATGATATACAATGAAATACAATACAATTCAAACAACACAAAACAATACAGTAGTATGATATACAATGAAATACAATACAATACAATACAATTCAAACAACACAAAACAATACAGTAGTATGATATACAATGAAATACAATACAATACAATTCAAACAACATAAAACAATACAGTAGTATGATATACAATGAAATACAATACAATACAATACAATTCAAACAACACAAAACAATACAGTAGTATGATATACAATGAAATACAATACAATTCAAACAACACAAAACAATACAGTAGTATGATATACAATGAAATACAATACAATACAATTCAAACAACATAAAACAATACAGTAGTATGATATACAATGAAATACAATACAATACAATTCAAAGCAACACATAACAATACAGTAGTATGATATACAATGAAATACAATACAATACAATTCAAACAACACAAAACAATACAGTAGTATGATATACAATGAAATACAATACAATACAATTCAAACAACATAAAACAATACAGTAGTATGATATACAATGAAATACAATACAATACAATTCAAACAACACAAAACAATACAGTAGTATGATATACAATGAAATACAATACAATACAATTCAAACAACATAAAACAATACAGTAGTATGATATACAATGAAATACAATACAATACAATTCAAACAACACAAAACAATACAGTAGTATGATATACAATGAAATACAATACAATACAATTCAAACAACATAAAACAATACAGTAGTATGATATACAATGAAATACAATACAATACAATTCAAACAACACAAAACAATACAGTAGTATGATATACAATGAAATACAATACAATACAATTCAAACAACATAAAACAATACAGTAGTATGATATACAATGAAATACAATACAATACAATTCAAAGCAACACATAACAATACAGTAGTATGATATACAATGAAATACAATACAATACAATTCAAACAACAACATAAAACAATACAGTAGTATGATATACAATGAAATACAATACAATACAATTCAAACAACACAAAACAATACAGTAGTATGATATACAATGAAATACAATACAATACCATTCAAACAACATAAAACAATACAGTAGTATGATATACAATGAAATACAATACAATACAATACAATTCAAACAACACAAAACAATACAGTAGTATGATATACAATGAAATACAATACAATTCAAACAACACAAAACAATACAGTAGTATGATATACAATGAAATACACAATACAATACAATTCAAACAACACAAAACAATACAGTAGTATGATATACAATGAAATACAATACAATACAATACAATTCAAACAACACAAAACAATACAGTAGTATGATATACAATGAAATACAATACAATACAATACAATTCAAACAACACAAAACAATACAGTAGTATGATATACAATGAAATACAATACAATACAATACAATTCAAACAACACAAAACAATACAGTAGTATGATATACAATGAAATACAATACAATTCAAACAACACAAAACAATACAGTAGTATGATATACAATGAAATACAATACAATACAATACAATTCAAACAACACAAAACAATACAGTAGTATGATATACAATGAAATACAATACAAT
This sequence comes from Anadara kagoshimensis, assembly GCA_021292105.1. Lineage (NCBI taxonomy): Eukaryota > Metazoa > Mollusca > Bivalvia > Arcoida > Arcidae > Anadara > Anadara kagoshimensis. The sequence continues at coordinate 44,363,073 of CM037870.1, forward strand.
ACAATTCAAACAACATAAAACAATACAGTAGTATGATATACAATGAAATACAATACAATACAATACAATTCAAACAACACAAAACAATACAGTAGTATGATATACAATGAAATACAATACAATTCAAACAACACAAAACAATACAGTAGTATGATATACAATGAAATACAATACAATACAATTCAAACAACATAAAACAATACAGTAGTATGATATACAATGAAATACAATACAATACCATTCAAACAACACAAAACAATACAGTAGTATGATATACAATGAAATACAATACAATTCAAACAACACAAAACAATACAGTAGTATGATATACAATGAAATACAATACAATACAATTCAAACAACATAAAACAATACAGTAGTATGATATACAATGAAATACAATACAATACAATTCAAACAACATAAAACAATACAGTAGTATGATATACAATGAAATACAATACAATACCATTCAAACAACACAAAACAATACAGTAGTATGATATACAATGAAATACAATACAATACAATTCAAACAACACAAAACAATACAGTAGTATGATATACAATGAAATACAATACAATACAATTCAAACAACACAGAACAATACAGTAGTATGATATACAATGAAATACAATACAATACAATACAATTCAAACAACATAAAACAATACAGTAGTATGATATACAATGAAATACAATACAATACAATACAATTCAAACAACATAAAACAATACAGTAGTATGATATACAATGAAATACAATACAATACAATTCAAACAACATAAAACAATACAGTAGTATGATATACAATGAAATACAATACAATTCAAACAACACAAAACAATACAGTAGTATGATATACAATGAAATACAATACAATACAATTCAAACAACACAGAACAATACAGTAGTATGATATACAATGAAATACAATACAATACAATTCAAACAACACAAAACAATACAGTAGTATGATATACATGTACAATGAAATACAATACAATACAATTCAAACAACACAAAACAGTACAGTAGTATGATATACAATGAAATACAATACAATACAATTCAAACAACACAAAACAATACAGTAGTATGATATACAATGAAATACAATACAATACAATTCAAACAACACAAAACAATACAGTAGTATGATATACAATGAAATACAATACAATACAATTCAAAGCAACACAGAACAATACAGTAGTATGATATACATGTACAATGAAATACAATACAATACAATTCAAACAACACAAAACAATACAGTAGTATGATATACAATGAAATACAATACAATACAATTCAAACAACACAGAACAATACAGTAGTATGATATACAGTGAAATACAATACAATACAATTCAAACAACACAAAACAATACAGTAGTATGATATACATGTACAATGAAATACAATACAATACAATTCAAACAACACAGAACAATACAGTAGTATGATATACAATGAAATACAATACAATACAATTCAAACAACACAAAACAATACAGTAGTATGATATACAATGAAATACAATACAATACAATTCAAACAACATAAAACAATACAGTAGTATGATATACAATGAAATACAATACAATACAATACAATTCAAACAACATAAAACAATACAGTAGTATGATATACAATGAAATACAATACAATACAATTCAAACAACATAAAACAATACAGTAGTATGATATACAATGAAATACAATACAATACAATTCAAACAACACAAAACAATACAGTAGTATGATATACAATGAAATACAATACAATACAATTCAAACAACACAGAACAATACAGTAGTATGATATACAATGAAATACAATACAATACAATTCAAACAACACAAAACAATACAGTAGTATGATATACATGTACAATGAAATACAATACAATACAATTCAAACAACACAAAACAGTACAGTAGTATGATATACAATGAAATACAATACAATACAATTCAAACAACACAAAACAATACAGTAGTATGATATACAATGAAATACAATACAATACAATTCAAACAACACAGAACAATACAGTAGTATGATATACAATGAAATACAATACAATACAATTCAAACAACACAAAACAATACAGTAGTATGATATACATGTACAATGAAATACAATACAATACAATACAATTCAAACAACATAAAACAATACAGTAGTATGATATACAATGAAATACAATACAATACAATTCAAACAACATAAAACAATACAGTAGTATGATATACAATGAAATACAATACAATACAATTCAAACAACACAAAACAATACAGTAGTATGATATACATGTACAATGAAATACAATACAATACAATTCAAACAACACAAAACAGTACAGTAGTATGATATACAATGAAATACAATACAATACAATTCAAACAACACAAAACAATACAGTAGTATGATATACAATGAAATACAATACAATACAATTCAAACAACACAGAACAATACAGTAGTATGATATACAATGAAATACAATACAATACAATTCAAACAACATAAAACAATACAGTAGTATGATATACAATGAAATACAATACAATACAATTCAAACAACACAGAACAATACAGTAGTATGATATACAATGAAATACAATACAATACAATTCAAACAACACAAAACAATACAGTAGTATGATATACAATGAAATACAATACAATACAATTCAAACAACACAGAACAATACAGTAGTATGATATACAATGAAATACAATACAATACAATTCAAACAACACAAAACAATACAGTAGTATGATATACAATGAAATACAATACAATACAATTCAAACAACACAGAACAATACAGTAGTATGATATACAATGAAATACAATACAATACAATTCAAACAACACAAAACAATACAGTAGTATGATATACAATGAAATACAATACAATACAATTCAAACAACACAGAACAATACAGTAGTATGATATACAATGAAATACAATACAATACAATTCAAACAACATAAAACAATACAGTAGTATAATATACAATGAAATACAATACAATACAATACAATTCAAACAACATAAAACAATACAGTAGTATGATATACAATGAAATACAATACAATACAATTCAAACAACACAAAACAATACAGTAGTATGATATACAATGAAATACAATACAATACAATTCAAAGCAACACAGAACCATACAGTAGTATGATATACAATGAAATACAATACAATATCCGTTTAACCACAAATCATCATAAGAAAACAGATTGACTATAAATATTGCCCGTGTTAATATACCATGCTTATCCAAGAACTATTAACATAATTACCAACTTTAACGAGACGAAACATTATTTATAATAACACCACTATATGTTTCTATATGTTTCAAAGTGAAAATCTCGGGAATCGTTCTATTATACTAGGTCTTAGGACGTCGTAATCAAACAGCAAAACACGGTATTTTTTTTAAAACAGAACTCATGAAACGTTCCATCAATATTTTGCTAGGTCAGCGTAATCTAATACAAAATACATTTGAAAGAGGATAGAAATTCCACGACAATCCCAGGCATCTTAGGTCGATACTTCACTATGTTTAACTAAGAGTTGCATTACTAAGAGTAATTTAGTTATAATTATCGATCATTTGGTTACAGTATCGAGATCGGGCTGTCAATAAATGATTACAGTGAACTATTTTCTTTTTGTAACACTATCGATATCGGACTGTCAAGAAACGATTAAAATGGCTAATTTCTTAATCATTAAAAGACACGGGATTCTATTAGTCGAACCTTCCTTAATAGCCACCTCTATATAAGGGTCACCTGATTAAAAGGCCAGTAGAATTGCATCCCAAATGTTCTTTATTCATATTATTTGAAGCTGTATACAAAGTCCACCTGCCCATAAAGGCCACTTTTACTGGTCCCCTTTGGCGGTCTTTAAAAACAGGTTTGACTGTACTCTAGATTTCAACTTCAGATTATGTAGGTTCGAACCTCAGATGAAGCCAATAAATAGCACTCGAATAACTTGTTTTTCAATTTCAAGGGTGTCATCTCCGAGACGTCACAACACAGACTAACAGTTCAAAACTAGAATGGTGGCCGAAATGACGAGTCAGCATGAAAAACACACTACACAAAAGCAAACAAAACCATTTACAATAAAAAGAAAACAAACATGAGTATACACTAGTATTGTGACAATTACACAATCTCTAAATTCAGAATATAGACTGATTTGGTATATACATGTACGTGACATTACTTTTAAAAACTACATTGAAAAGGATACGATATATGATTCAGGGCACTCACTTTGCCCTCTAATATCAACCCTGTGTAATTATATACTCTTTCTTATAGATTTAGCCAAAAGAACTCCCAAGTTTTTGAATAACATATTCGTATATAATTATATAGTTCTATGTCGATCGTTCATAGGTCTGTGCCCATTAGAAGTAGTGTGGTGGGGTACTATATACTACTTTTATAGAACACAATAAAAATCAATTACTTTAACGAATCCTGTAAATAAATGATAAATCTCATTCATGTTTTATTTTCCTTTTTAATGATGGCATGTAATTGCTTAAATAACCCTGGAAATCGCACTGTACTGTCATTCATTTACAAAACGGTAAACCAAGATATAAATATCTAGGGATGAGTCGGGGATCTTGCTTGTGTTGTCAAGCACCACATACGGACTGCAAAAGATAGCGTCAACAAAATGTTACCATTTTGATAGACAACATATGTGTTGTGTTTGGTAATGTATTTTCCAAAAACACCATTCGGTTTACCAATGGACATAAAAACCGTGCACCATTGCTTGTTGATTTGTTCCATTGTTCGTATGAGGCAAAATATAAACAGAACCTTATTAAATCGGGAAAGATTACTGTCGCCAAAATTTAACTCCACAATAGATATAGGTGACATTCTATCTCAGCTTTGGAGACTGCCCCCCCCCCCCCCCGGCGGGGAAAAAAACAAAAACAATATACATCATCAGTGTAACTAATTCTTCCAAGTTCTGCTTCATATTTGGACTCGCATCCCTCATAATTATAAGGGCACCCATTCATGAAAGGCTGTACAGTCAAACCTGTCTATAAAGGCCACCAAAAGGAACCAGTAAAAATGGCCTTTATGGACAAGTTTATATACATGTTCAAATAATATGAATAAAGAACAATTGGGATACAATTCTACTGGCTTTTATAAGCAGGAGCCCTTATATAGAGGTGCCCTTTAAGGCAGGTTGGACTGTATTTAAGCTTCAATTGTTCTAAATAGTTAGCTTTCATGTTCTATGCCTGCTTCTCCTGCTGATGACGTGTTTGCTTCTTTACAATAAATGCTTTATGGTAGAGCTTCTTCTCACTACGGATACTTTATACAGCGATGTAAGCGGCTTGAGTTGACCAGAGAGTATTGTAACCTTCCTCAATTTTTTTATGTTTTTCATCACAATATTGCCCAAAATTATCCTGGATATATTTGACGTCACATAGTTTTATGGATGTTCCTTTCATTCTCAATTTTAAGTAGATGCGTTAGGAGTGTGTCTACCTAAACTTACCCTTTCGGAGCACCCGGTCTCATTTCCCTGGTGGAAGTTCACGTGTTCAAGTGGGCTGTACCAAGCAAACATGTTATTGCTGTGTATTCAATCCCGGTTGCCACTTGCACAGACACTAATAGCTAAAGCAAGTGGCAATTTGGATACAATGTTTATTTTCTTAATATTGACATCGAATATAATCCTGACAAATAATCATATATTAAAAGTAAACTGAGGGATCACTAATAATTCCCTCAGGGCTTGATGTTGAATTTCCTCTGGCTTGCCTCAGTAAAAGTTACATTTAGGACAAACCTTTCGGTAATATGGAAAGTATGATAAAAATATTAGATCTATATTAAAGACCTTGCTTTAGTAACAATTTTAATTAGCTCTCAGATGCAGATATCATGATGAAACCGAATCCGGAATCTTGGTTCTCTTCCTATTTAACTATTAGAACTGGTTTCCAATCAAACTGTTTTGTGTTTAGCAAATAGCGCTAAAGCGAATAGTAGCGGGGTTTTCATATCATATGATTTACACTTCCTGTTTGAGGGAAAAGATCATAACATTCAGTAACTTCCCTGTTTAATAGAGATGTACAAAGTTCATCAGTAATTTACACAGGAAAGATTTGCGGGTTAAGCCCGTGATGAACTTATCGGATCAGAATCAGCTGATTCAATTTTAAATGCTTATCGATTGGCCCAAATGGCATTGGCAGGTGGTTCAGTTGTCAATTCAAATGAACAGACTTTCACTCGAAGTTATAGTCACAGGGACGAACAAATGGGCGATAGCGAAAATAACGAGGAAACACCACTTATAAGTTCTCCTTTAATATGGAGACTTACTCGAAGTATGAGCCGGCCTTTCAATGCCCACCAGCCGATGGCAGTAAGAACACTGGGTACATTTGCTGGAGTATTTTGTCCAGTGGCTTTGTCTATGTTCAGCACTCTGTTATTCTTAAGATCAGGTAAATGAACAAATTAAGAAACTGAATAATAACAGACTGGTGTGTATTAAGACACCTTCTGTATGACAGGACTGTATATATTATATATGCTTATGCTTTCATAAGTTTGTAAACCCAAGAGTCCTCTCCCGATAAAAATATCAATTTAAGGTAAACTTGAGTTTCTTACACTAAAAAAGATAGAAGCTAAAATATGAGCACGACATGATGTCCCTTTTCATCAGAGTTTCATTTCATTATTAATTATGTAACAAATTTATTATAATTGATAAACACAGTAATGAACAGTGGTGATGTTATTTAACTTATTTTTAAACACAATATGTCACTATTGTTTAAACAAATGTGATATAAGTTACGGTAATTCTTTGATTCAGTTTCCACCACTGACCAAATTTTGAATTGACCATTAATAACCAGTATTGATGGATTAAAACCAGTATTGACACCACTGGCCCAGTTGATACTGGTATAGACCAGTTCTCTGCCATTGTCGCTAACAGACCTAATGTTTGTGGAAACATCCTTTTTTTAATACAAAAATGTCAATACTGGTACATGTATTTCCTGTTTTGGGAATGATGTCATTTTCACATGATAATGTCAAATTATGGCTTTACACGAAATCATCTGCACAATTTTAGTATTTAAATAGTAAACTCCATTGTAAAGAGTTTATGAAGAACTTACCTAGTATGATCTTGAATTCTCTGATATATTTTGCTTACGCATACTTTTAGTTTTACAAAGAAGTCATTCTCTTACTTTTTCTCTTTTAATGCTACCGGGGGAAAAAATGAATAAAAAAATAAACATTAACAGAATCATTCATTAATGATAGCTTGATATGGTGTTGGTCTAACTAATTAACCCTTTACAGTCCGATATAATTTTTGTCAAATGTGGTTAAAATTCAACTTTTATTGATTTAATATCAATTAAATTGTATTGATATTGTTTAAATAGGCACCATATGACAGTCATTTCACCCAGAGCAAGTTCCTTATATTATTTCTTTAACATTGCATCACAGAATGTTGTGTGCATTTTTTTTTGCACAGTGGACATAACTTTCATGTGTTTTTGCATGATGGACATATCAATTTATTGAGACTTGCCAAACACATTCTAAATCATTGGCCACAAACTAGTATAAAATGAATTATTATATTTCAAGTTTGTTGTAATTTTAAGTCATTGTAATGGTGATGTTTTCCTTTCTATCTTTCTATTTTAGGATTTCTTGTTGGACAAGCTGGTATTCTGGAGTCTGCAGCCATCTTAGTATTAGCATATTTTATTCTTGTTATGACTGTACTTTCTATATGTGCAATTTCAACAAATGGTGCACTGGAGAGAGGAGGAGCATACTGTATCCTTTGTTACCATATATCTTACCAGTGACCAAGGTCCTTCAAACTCTATGTTTCCATTCCTGGTAGCCAAAATCGCCATTGGCTACTAATTTCTGAGGAATTCTTTCAAAAAGTAACCTATTTCAGCAAATTTGTGGAAAAATACTTAAAAAAGAACTATATTTTCACAAATTTTGGAAATTTGGCTACTAATTATTTTAAATTTAAGGAAACCTAGAAACTAGTTAAAGGGTTACACACATGTTAAGTTTCCACAAATTATAAGTAGCCAAATTTCAAGAAATTGTGAATAATGGCCCTTTTTAGGTATTTTTTCTTGAATTTGCTATAATGGGTTACTCTTAAAAAGTAGTAGCCAAAGGCGATTTTGGCTACCAGGAATGAGAACATAGATACATGCATAGTTGTGGTGTTGTAGTATTGTATATAGTAGGAAAAATAGTGTGATTTACTTCCAGAATTTCTGGTCCAGACCTTTCAGCCTTGTGGTAGAATGTGCACTTTTCATCCAGGAGGCCTTGGTTTAATTCTCAGTAGGGACATTCAGGAAGGGATTTTTTTTCAGGTGTTTCCCCCTCCTGTTACCAATCACATGTACAGGTATAACTTTAACTTATAACAGAGGTAGATTTTATATGTAAAATACTTTAGTTTAAGTTACACACTCAAGTCTCCAGTCTTAGTTATCTCGGTAAAACTAAAAGTAATTAAATATTGAAGTTGAATAACATTTCACAGTAACCATGTTTTAAATCTCTTTAATCTGAGTGTTGAAGGTCTGACTTTGACAATATATATGGATTGTAACTAATTCATTTATTTATATTTCAGCTTTAAGGACTTGTTTTTTTCAAAACTTCTTTATTTCAACCAAATGATAAATATTTCATATATTATGAAAACATAAAAGTTTTATAGTAGATGGATTGACATATTGCTGACCATGTTTTTTTTGTTCCGACACTAGTCGCCATCACAGTAAGTGCACCAAAGCAGAGTCACATCAGCTAATGATGTACTAATGTCAGTGACATCATTAAATGGCACAATTCAGGTCAAGTTTTCATTCTTTTTGTGTGTAATTCAAGCATGCCTGGCCTTTGGCAGAACATTGTGGGTGTGGCCAGCGATCCGTCAATTCCTTGTGTCTATGATCTAATGTGGTGAATTACATTTAAAAATGCAATGCTTGATTTAAAAGATGCAGGTGTTTATAACCAAATGGCTAACCTAACAGAGTTTTTGAACAACTATCCTCTGAATGTACCCAGTACATAAGGTACATGTATCTCTAACCTATATCCTTAACTATGGTTAGATATGATAAGTAGAGCTTTAGGACCAGAATTTGGTGGTGGTATCGGTTTTCTGTTTTTTGTTGCCAATGTGTTGGCCACTGGTCTCTATGTCAGTGGATTTGTAGAAGCAGTGTTGGTTAACTTTGGACCTGGTGGTGAGTTGAGACATAATATGTTTAGTGTGTGCTAAATACCAATACATGTAGTACATGACAGTATTGGTTATAACCCAAGGTTCCTTAAATTAAAAATTACCTCAAATTTCGGCTGTGGGGTGGTTGAGTAACGTACAGATAGTGATCGAGAAATTGCAAGAAAAAGATAATCCTTTGTCAAAATAAGTTGAGTAACAAAGTACTGAGCTGAGCTGCCTATTCGGCACTCATTCGCCAGCTTAGTGTTAAACTGTTGACAGGTCTGTACTGTGTTAGTAGTCTGTAGGAAAATTTCCAAAATTTTTGAAAATATATTCCCCTTTAAATTTTTTTTCACAAATTTCCTAGAATAAGTAAGTTTTTGAAAGAATTTCTCAAACATTAGTAGATATTGGTGATTCTGGCTAGCAGGAATGGAAACATAGAACATGTGTAATGTATTATAGCACCTTCTGTGGTAACTCGGGGTTTACTCTATAAATGGGAGGTCAGGGTTTTGAATCCAGACCAGGTATGACCAAGACATAACAATATATTCTTATAGTTTTCCCCAAATGTACAGCATTTTTAACATCACAAGTCCCTTGACTGTAAAACCAAGGTAACCTTCACTACTCAATGTCATAATTAAACATAGTGCATCTTATTGTGAATTTTATGAAAATAAGCTATGTACATAGTGCTTTTCAGTTGTAACAACTCTCAGATAAGTATCAAGGAATTCCGGTATTTATGTGTGTTGAATTTCCTATGAAAATATTGCGTAATTGACTGTTACAAACAATGACTATGACAGTAGTTTCTATTTTCTTTAGCAGGTACTACAGAAGTACTAACTAATGGTAGTCAGTGGTACAAGTATCTGTATTCAACTGTAGTGTTATTTCTATGTCTGCTTGTGTGTGTAGTCGGTGGTGCTGTCTTTGCAAAAACATCTGCATTTATTTTCACAGTGAGTACTTGTATAATAAATCATGAGTACATTTTAATTTTTTTTGTTTAAATGGGGTGGTTACCTGGTACTGGGAGTTGCTCCATAGCCAAGTGGTCTAAAGCACCAGCTCACTGCTTACTTTCAGAACCGGTCTGTTTGTGACAGTGGATTATGACTTATTTCATAGAAAATGAAATAAATCTGAATAAAAATTGATATTATTCACTTACTTATGCCTAGTCGTAACTGAAAATCTGTATGCACATCCACAATTGTCATAATGTATTTCTTTAGAAAGGAAAATGTTGGCGCTATGGGGATTTTACATGGCAAAAATGACAATGTTTACATAGGAAGTGATGTCCTTGGTGATGCTTTACCTCATATGCACAGCAGGGTCCACCTTTTGCTTGGTTTTTCAACATGTAATATCCCCATAGCGCCAACGTTTAGTCTGTACAGAAATATTCTAGGCTAATGCACATACAGATTTACTGTTATGACTAGGTACAAGTACGGTAAGTGAAAATTACCAGTTTTTATTCAGAGTTTTTTTTCTACAGAAATAAAGCGTTATTTACTGTCACAAACAGACAGGCTCTGACTGTAGATTAAGATCCCATTTGGGTAGAACCTAATGTGAGAAAGAATGTCAGTTTATTAGCCATAGGTTTTCTCCAGGGATTCAGGTTTCCTCCACAATCCAAAAAATGGCCGTCTGCTGTCTATGAATATTTCAAAGTTTTATATTTATCTTGTTAAATCAAATTATTGCCATAGACTAAAACTAAAGGATAAAAGCCAGTTTTCCTAATCTTGTGCTTTTAATTAATTTTTATCTATATTTTGTTGATTAACTACATGTGATAGGATGATAATAACACTGTAATGAGTCATTTCTAAATTTCTGTCTGATAGATATAAATACCGGTACATGAACATGTATATTATAAACAATGTATAAAATACATACTGGTACATGTTTTTAATTTTGTATCATTATATCTAGTTATATAATATAAATATGGTGAATGGCAATTGTTTCACATGCAGGAAATTAAATGAAAAGGAAATAGAAATTTGGAATTTTTCGGTTTTAGACATTTATGTTTTCTATCAAGTGTTTTATGAGGAATTAAATCAAGAGTTAACTAGGCCATACATTTACATTACATGTCTTATCTTCTATTTACTTTTCTTAACAACTACTGAAATCAATTTATTGTGCCTGCTGATTGAGTTAGTTTTAACATTGACACGTTGATTAGTTTAATATAGCCATGACAAATTATTAAGTAAGTTCACTTGTGTAGACTGTTTAGCACCATGAATTTGAGACTGAATTTCATTGCGTAAATCCGAGACCATGATTGATGTTTTAACATCAACGGTCGGCTAGAAAGTGAAGAAAACCTCGTGGTAAACACCCGTACATCATGTGTTACCGAAACACGGACAACCATTGGTCCAATAAAACAGTCACCCCTAATGGTCTCTTCTAAACCAATGTATAATCTTGTTTTTATAAAAAAGCTGTTGGTTAAGTAAAGAAGGAAAAGACTGGTCGCAGTGGTTGAGGTGGTATTATCTAGTGTTCATTCTAAAAAAGGCCATGGGGCCCTTGATCCCTTATTTTGCCAAATGAGCCCATTGTTATTGTCTTAGTGGGCCATATTTAGCATTACATGAATGCAAAAATATTGATGTTATGGTGTATAAAAGTGGCTGTAGACGTAATGAAATATGTGCACCAAGGGTGACAAGCCAATTTGGTTCCTAACCTTTGTGAAATAAATGTGTAATGGTTTTTTAAAGCCTGGTTCAAAAGCAAATATTTCTTGACAGCTCTTACTTCCCTGCAAATGTTAGATTTCAGATTTTTTCCACAGCCTTTCAAAGAAAAGAGTGATATTAAATTTGAATTTCTGTCCCTCCTTACTCCTTCACTTTCCTTGTTCAGGGTAATTCTCCAAAACTACGGTATGGAGCACTATTTTATGAAACTTGGTACAAAGCAAATCGACATATCACACATATTGGTTTGCTAATCTCCCTGGGAGTTATAGCCCTTTGGACATAAGTGCAAAATCACAAAAATACCTACTGGCAGGGGATCATAATTCACTAAATTTGCTTGTTATGAAAAAGATAATAATAATTTTTGTTTTTATTTATATTTGCAGATCGTCATCATCTGTACATTGTCAGTGTTCATCAGTATATTTGTTAGACATGAGTCTTTTCCAGTTCCGATACCTATAAGTAACCATATAGTACCCCATGATAATAATACTAATCTTACTACTACGGGTACCTACACAGGACTGTCCTCTAAAACATTTAGTGATAACTTATTCCGTAAGTAGATATTCATTTTTTTATATGCATGTGTAACAGGAAAGAGAAAAAAATGCAGGGCCGGACCTTGGATTGAACTCGGGAACTTCCGCACTATAGGCGAGTGCTCTACCACTGAGCTACCCAGACCAATACATTCCTCCCTTCCTTTTTTTTCGATTCAACTCCCTTGAATCGAAACCACCAGGTTCCTCCCTGGGACCAACCTATTGGTCGGCCATTTCCCAGGGTCGGACGAGCCCCCAAATGTAACAAGAAAGAGAAAAAATGCAGGGCCGAACCGGGGATCGAACCTGGGACCTCCCACACTATAGGCGAGTGCTCTACCACTGAGCTACCCAGACCACTACACATGACTATTTCTTTAAAGCTGAATGCTAAGTAAATACATGTATACAACCAATAAATGTGTGAGGCAAGGAATTTATAATGCTTTTAAATATTGCAAACATGGTTTATTGATTGATTGAATGGGGTTTTACATCCCAGTCAAATTTATCTCACAGATATCGAGATGTCACTTGCTATAAGTGAAGTGGCAGAAATTATGACCTTTGAAGGGCAATCTGCAGAGTGAGATCGTTAACATGCCATGCCTACTGTGACACTGAGGTTTGGTTTTTAAAGTATCTTCCCAAGGACCCTGTGACTTTTTCATTTACTAAATGCAGAGTGCTTGGCCTACCTATTTCAAGTCTTGGTCTTTTAGACCCGGGGCATGATTCGAACACACTTGGTCTTTCAGACCCGGGGCATGATTCAAACTCACTATCTCCAACACATGAAGCAAGCAGTCTACCAATTGAGCTACCGAAAATCACAAAAATTCCCTCCTTGTGAAATACAAAATGTTCAATCTCATAAAAAATTTCTTCTCTTGAAAATAACTACATTTACTGTAATTTTGTATTCTTTTGTATTTTCCCCATTTCAAGAACATATTAAAAGACAATGACATTACTGTATAACAAGAAATATTCGCGATGTATTAATATTCGCGGTTTTCACGGTCAAGTCTAAACCATGAAAATAAGTACACCTCTAAGTTTTCTACATGATGGGCCCCACAAACACTGATAATGTCAATCTGCAGTAATTTCCCTCCCCCCACCATGCACATCTTCACAGTTTATTGAACACAACAGTGGTCACTGTAAAGTAAGCGATTAGGAGGATTAAGTCCTGTGTTGATTTGATAGATAATTAGGATGAATTACTCATTACACACAGCCAATCTTATGATGTAGGGCTTCAATTCGGCGTTTTATTTGCCAATTCGTCAGTGAATTTTAGTAAATATTGGTAATTTAATGTAATTCCTACCAACTCGTCAACCCTGACAGTAAATACACGCGAACAAGTTGCTGAATGTAAAACCGCGAAAGTTTCTACCCGTGAATATTTTTCATTATACAGTATGTTATTTAAAAATATAGATTTCACAAGATATAGATTTGTGAACTTCTGAATACATAATTTTAACATATTTTACAGCATCTTATCAGAAGGATTACAGTAGCCACGAGAAGATGAATTTTGCGTCGGTATTTGCTATAGTGTTCAGCAGCGTTACTGGGATACTTAATGGTGCTAATATGTCAGGTATGAATCAGAAGGGCAGGACTGGATTGGATTAAATGTGTTTTACAACCCAGTCAAGAATATTTCATTTATATTTAGGCCATCAGTTCATGGATAGTGGAGGAAACCACAGTTTCGGTAAAAAACTGCCGACCAGGCAAATACCGGTACACCACCTTGTGAGCTTAGACCTTATCAGCCTCGTGTATATTATACGTTTTTTGTGCAAAAATCCTGATCGTGCAAAATTGATGCATTTTTCGTATGTATTTTGTGAAATTTTTTCACACGATTTTTATATGTGTGCTCCTTTCAGCTTTTAAAAGCATGAAAATTTGACACGAAATTTGTGAATTTTTTTCATGATTTTCATGCGTAGTACTTTTACCTTTGATAAAAGCCTGTATGGGATTACATACTTTTATGCATTTTTTCAAAATTATTCAGTTTATCTTAGAATTTACATTACTTACAATTGAAATAAACTTTCTGACATTGCTGAATCTTTTAATTAAATACTCCATCTATTACTGAGTGGTAGTGTGTCTGCTGGGACATGTAGATTTAGAATTGACAGCTCCAAGAATCCTCTGGTTACAATGTGTGCCATTGCTTTTACATGTTGTTTTAACTATATTTTAGGAGAACTTAAAGCTCCAGGAAAAGCCATCCCAATAGGGACAATGTGTGTCATTGCATTACTTTCTGTTATATTTTTATTTTAGGAGATCTCAAAGCTCCTGGAAAAGCTATCCCAATAGGGACAATGTGTGCCATTACATTTACTTTCTGTTATATTTTTATTTTAGGAGAACTCAAAGCTCCTAGAAAAGCTATCCCAATCGGGACAATGTGTGCCATTGCATTTACTTTCTATTATATTTTTATTTTAGGAGAACTCAAAGCTCCAGGAAAAGCCATCCCTATAGGGACAATGTGTGCCATTGCATTTACTTTCTGTTTCTACTTTATAGAAACACTGTTAATTGGAGCCTCATGTGAAAGGTAAAGCTTATTTATTTTCTCTACATGGAATAAATTGGTATGCTCTTAATTTAATATTGTAAAAATTCTAAATTTACAGTCAAGGGACATAATTATTGATCATGTTAGTTCTTAATGGGGCATCATCAAAAATTAAACTTCATGTTTAAAAATCTACAAAATCTTACAAAAAATATTGAAGATATTGCCATGCATGATTACCTAAATATTTTGTCAGGTAAAAAAATCATATGTCTAAATGTACTGGTTATCGATGTGTCATGTCAACCCTGATACATGTATCATTTGTTTTTATTGGGACTGAACTAACGTTACCAGTACTCAACATCTACATATGTAGCATAGGCTGCAACTAAATTTGTGATAAAGCTTTGGTAATCAGGACACTTGTAGATCTAGAGCTTTGAAAATTGGGTCATCTGTAGAGCTTTGGAATTCAGGATACATGTAGAGCTTTGACAATTGGGTAGAGCTTTGACAGTTGGTTTACCTGTAGAACTTTGACAGTTGGGTTACCTGTAGAGCTTTGACAGTTGGTCACCTGTAGAGCTTTGGCATTCAAGATTCCTCTAGAACTTTGATAATTGAGTCACCTGTAGAGCTTTGGCATTCAGGATACTTCTAGAGCTTTGACATTTGGGTTACATGTAGAGCTTTGGCATTCAGGATACATCTAGAGCTTTTATAGTTAGGTTACCTGTAGAGCTTTGGCATTCAGGGTACATCTAGAGCTTTGACAGTTGGGTTACCTGTAGAGCTTTGGCATTCAGGATACATATAGAGCTTTGACAGTTGGGTTACCTGTAGAGCTTTGGCATTCAGGATACATCTAGAGCTTTGACAGTTAGTCACCTGTAGAGCTTTGACAGTTGATCAGCTGTAGAGCTTTGGCATTCAGGATTCCTCTAGAGCTTTGACAATTGGGTCATTTGGAGAGCTTTGGCATTCAGGATACCTCTAGGGCTTTGACAATTGGGTCATCTGTAGAGCCTTGGCATTCAGGATACATCTAGAGCTTTGACAATTGGTTAATCTGTAGAGATTTGGCATTTAGGATACCTCTAGATCTTTGACAATTGGGCCATCGGTAGAGCTTTGCATTCAGGACACATGTAAAGCTTTTACAATTGGGACACCTGTTCCATTTGATAAAACCATATGCTTTGACCTGATGACCTTCATTTACATTTTACATGAGTGGATGTTGGAGACACAGTGTTTTACCATAACATTTTTGTTGTAAATTTTTTGTTTATTTTATATTTTTAGATTTTTATTGGTAAATAACTACAACTTCCTACAGAGTATAAACCTATGGGGACCATTTGTATTAATTGGTATATTCTCTGCCACACTGTCAGCAGCTCTAGGAAACTTGATTGGAGCATCAAGAATTCTGGAAGCTTTAGCTAATGATGAGCTTTTCTGTAAGTACAGGATACAAGATTTGAATTGTTTTTATCTAAAATAAACTTGTTGCTCAAAGTGAGTTATTTTAAATATTATGGAAAGAATTTTGTGTTCCAAATACTGTAAACATATTTAATTTTGTGGTGTACTAATTTTCGCTCATTTCACAGTCGTTTGCTTTGTGTGGAAATTATATTATACTTATTGTGTTATAGTGTGTGTTTTTCAAAAAATTTACTTAACCACGAAAATAAATATATGCGAAGTTAAAGATGTTTACAGTATTAAAACATCTACTTTGGCAGTATGCATGATTTATGCTACATTCTCATTTCATTTTCTGAGAGTATAATTGACCATATTTAATTCTGAATGATATTTACAATTTATCTAATTAAGTAGATTGAGAAATTTAGAAGTTAAAGACGTTTACAGTATTAAAGACGTTTACAGTATTAAAACATCTACTTTGGCAGTATGCATGATTAATGCTACATTATCGTGTCATTTCTGAGAGTATAATTGACCATATTTAATTCTGAATGATATTTACAATTTATCTAATTAAGTAGATTGTGAAATTTAGATGTAGATTATTGATTAGTATGTGCAGCAATACTGAACTTCAAATAAATAATTAACTTAATTATAAGAACAGGTGCTTTAAATCATAGAGAAAACAGCATTTTCTCAGAACGTCACTAAATCAAATAATTTTTTTTGTTTGCTCAACACATTTGATACACAATTAATACTTGGGGTCAGTAAAAATGTTCTTATTACTAATAAGCCAGTGACTGACAAATTTTGGATACAGTGCAATATATTACTCGTCAAACCTATCTGTAATTACACACTCTCACCGACATTTAGTATGATATCCATTCCTTTATGGCTAGTTAATAACTTGGAAGTAATTTCTATTAAATAACATCCTTCAAAATGAAAGAATACTATGTATAATTACGGAAGATTATTGGTTTTCTTTAGACAAACTTGTTGCCAATTAGATCATAAAAAAATGTAATTATACATAAACATTCTGTGCACATAATTATTTTTTGTTGTAATATTAGGGTTCTTTCTGAAGCCAGCCACAGTTACTACTAAGGGAGGTAATCCATATGTTGCTGTTTTAATATCATGGATACTTGTTCAGGTAAAACATTATTATTTACTGTAAATGGGAAATTTTCGCTTATTTTGTGCTAAAGAAATTACCTAAAAATGTCTACCATTCAGGTAAATACAGCATAATTCAATTCTCCTTTGTTTCAAGGTTTTTGATTGGTCATATTTTTCTGTTACGTTTACATGAATGGATTGGCTCTCATTGACGTCATCTTATTATGGATGACGCACAGAGGCTTTTGAATTCCTATGTCAAAGCAATGTTATTTTTTGCTTGCTACAGCAATATTATTATTTAAACTTGATTTGTTGTTGAAAAAGTTCTATAAATTGAATTATAAGAAATGAAGTAAATTTTTTTTTGTTATGGAAGTATGAAAGAATTGGACATTGCACACATAACATAATTCGCTATATGAAATATTCAGTGTGCAAAATGTCCAATTCTTTTGGCATTATTAAGAGGTTTGTAGGCTTATGAAAAATGTAGAAGAAATGGATTTTGGGACTTCAAAATATTTTGGTGATAAGCAAGGTGTCAAAGTTATCAAGTGGTATTATATCTAGGTTTTAATGTATGTCTCTATTATAAAAATTATTTTGGTTTATAACTGTTTGAATTATGAAAACCTTTATTTTAATCTTATTTAATTTTGTCTATTTCTTTTTGACAGCTTGTTTTGTTGGTTGGTTCATTGAACGCTATAGCACCTGCTGCGTCTGTGTTCTTTTTGTTATCCTATGCATCAGTTAATTTGGCTTGTTTAGCTCTGGAGTTAGCATCGGCTCCAAATTTCAGGTAATATTATTTACATTTGTATATCTTAGAAATTAAACAATTCTTGCATGTGTTTCAGTCAGAATCTATGTTTTATCGGATTTTGTTCATCTCATTGCATACCATTCTCCGCAAATGTCTCAACACATAAATGGCTTTGTGACACCTGTCTGTATATTACTGGCTTCAGCAGGTGTCAGATAAATAATATATTACCTGATAATCACACAGGTGAACTACTATGACCAAAAACCACCAAGTGCCAATTTTAAAAGAAAGTCGCATATTTCAATTTTTCCTGAAATTTATGTTTCCCTTCTTCAAGATTGTAATAAGTAAAACCCAAAAAATAAAGATAATCTGATACGGATTATTGCACCAAATCTGTAAAATTTGCACCAATCTGTAAAATTTGCACCACTCAACAAAATCCTGATTTACATTGATAGATGAATTTATAGACAACATTGATATCCATATAAAATTGTACACATTGTAATGAATCACCAGTCATTTATAGTAATGGAAGATATTAAAATGAAGAGAAATGGAGAACTAAAATATTTGTTTATCATAATTTGTCACCCTTCAAAGAAATTTCTTGCATAGTGATTAGTTAACTTGCCTGGGTACATCAAACTATGTTTGGAAATCTGCCGGGGTACATAACGCATGCACCATTTAGTGGTAAAAGGGTAGTAAGTCGTACATCACAGAGGTATAGTTACCGTAAACAAACATGGCATCAATGTACATAAGTCACACAGAATACGACAATCGAAGATAAACAGAGCAAACTATTACCGCCTTGAAGGGTGACAAAAACGCTATACATGGCCTGCAGCTCCGGGAACATAAATCTTTGACAGGGTACATGGGGCTGTGTAACCTGCCAAAACTCTGTATAACTCATAATATAATTTTTTTTTTACAGACCAACATTTAAGTATTTTTCCTGGTATACCTGTGGACTTGGTCTGGTTGGATGTATGGTGATGTGTTTCCTCATTAGTCCTATATATACATCAATAGCAGTTATTATAATACTAGTCCTGGCTATAGTACTACACTTCAGATCAGTACCTGCAGAATGGGGATCAATTAGTCAGGCACTTATATTTCATCAGGTAATTAGTATTAATATGCTAGTTAATTTTACACCTGTTCTTAATTACATAAGCTGATTTCATAGTTCAGTATAAATGAGTAAGGGCACCCAAGAAGCTGAAGCGAGCCTAGACAAAAGTATTAATTTTATCCTCACTTTTTCAAAGAAAATAGGGAGATATTAAATTTGAACTTTTGTACTTCCATCCATATGCTTCTTGTCCCGAGTAATTCTCCAAAACTATGAAGCACTATTTTATGATGCATGGTGCAAAGCATCAACTTTGATAGGAGATATGCCTATTATTAACCCAAGTTTGTTTGCTCTTTTTACTTATAGTTATAGCCCTTTGAACATCACAAAAAAACTACTAGCAGGGAATCCTAATTCACCGACTTCGCTTGTTTGGTTGTTGAAATTAGTAGCCTGTTAAGTGTTAAAAGTTAAAAGTTCAAATTTATCATGCCTTGCATTAATGCTTGATCATAATTTACATGAATCTAATAAATTTAAAGTTTAGCATATTCATAGTTAGTTTAACTTTGTCAAGAGCATATCCCAAGATTATGCAATCTGCAGACCATCTAGAGCCTATAGCCTAATCAGGCCCCTGTTTCAGTGAGTGAAACACCTGAGAGTACAATACATTTATTGGATTGGAACTCTGTGTTGCAATGTTACCACAGCATATTTGCTGGTAACCATTTATTTAGCAGGTGAATAGAGTGAAGCAATGTAAAATCAAAATTAATGTCTTGTTCGGACTGGAATCCACTACCTCTGAATCATGCGTCTGAAACCTTAATTACTCGACCACTTGTCTCCAATTGAGGCATAATTGGTTCATAAAAAGTAAAATCTGGTATAGCCTTGTCCAAGTCACGTTTAAAAGCTACAGCATAATATCATTTATATTTAATAATTATGTTTTAAAAGTATTGCCCTTATTCAGTACAGTAAGTGCATTTAAATAAACCATTATACATGTACCATGCACTTTGGCTGCAATTGAAGTTTAGGGTGGTATACAAGATTCACACTGTCTGTCAGTCCAAATATCTTATCCTCTCCATATCTTCCATGCCTATGTATGGATTTTGATAAAATTTGAAATGTTAAATGGACAATAGATGATGTGTTCCATACCATATTTAGTGTCTGTCTTGTCGGTATTTATACAATTTTGAAGATACTTTTGTAATACCTGTTACCAGTACAGGACTAGTGTACATCATATTAATAATTTTTTCTTTTCTTTAGGTGAGGAAATATCTACTGATGTTAGATCCTAGGAAGGCCCATGTGAAGTATTGGAGACCTCAGATGTTATTGATGGTAGCCCAGCCACGTCAGTGTTGTGAATTGATCGATTTTATCAATGACATCAAAAAAGGTGGTTTGTATGTCATTGGACATGTCAAAGTTGGCAAGATAGACGACTATCCGAAAGATCCCATCATTGAAGAGTCAAAGAAATGGATGAGTCTGATAGATCACTTAAAAGTGAAAGCATTTGTGGAAGTTACATTGTCGGAATCTGTGTCTGACGGAATGCTTCAATTGGTAAGGCTGTCAGGTTTAGGTGGCATGAAGCCGAATTCTGTTTGTTTAGGATTTTATGATTCTTCAAAGCCTATGGATTCCCTTCCCAAGACAAAACCCAAGAGAAAACGATTTTTTAATGGAAATGAAAATGGTAGCTATGTATCTGTCGAGGGAAGCTTTAGTGATATAAGAAGAGATTTTGATCCAAAGTTGTTGAGTAGAACTGAATATGTTAAAATGATAAAAGACGTCATAAAGCTACAGAAAAATGTATGTGTATTCAGACATTTTAACCAGTTAAATAAAACGTCCATATTTGAATCAAAAGGAAACCTTTATATTGATGTCTGGCCCGTTAATATGTTCCGACCAGAAACTGCCAGCTTTTTTGACAATGCATGTTTGTTTATGCTTCAGTTAGCTTGCATTTTAAATATGGTTCCAGGCTGGAAGTCAAAAACACAACTACGAGTATTTCTATGTCTTAATGCACAAACAGATAATACTCTTGAGAAAGAACAGAAACTTGATGCATATTTACGAGAACTGAGAATTATAGCTAAAATTCAGATCATTACATGGGATCATTTATTTCAACATTTACCAGAACTGCAATCTAGAGATTATGAAAGTGCACAAATGCAACAGTATCACACAGTTTCTGATAACTTTATCAGGGAAATGAACCAGCTAATAACCTCATACTCCAGTCGGACTACCATATCGTTTCTATACCTGCCACAGCCTCCCTCAGCTGTAGAACAACAAGAGGATTATCTACAAAAACTGGAAATGTTGTCTGAGAACCTGCCACCTACTGTGTTTATACACGGACTACATCCAGTCACATCAACAACATTATAAACACAATTGTGATTTAGATACTTTACTACATGTACTTTTTCCAATAATGTCATGTTACCAAACTCTTCTATTTAAAAAGTTAAATGAATTAGATACTGTACTTTGTCCAATATGTCAGCAATACTGGAATCTTTGATTAAAAAAGCCTAAAACAGACACCACTTTCATAATTATGTGAATAAGAACATACTGGTACGTGTTTTGTATAGAGATTAATAAGATTACAATTATGAAATCTTAAGAAAATTCACAAATTACTTCAACTATATTGTGATAAAATGTGTAGTTATATGCAAAACCCTTCTTCATATCATCTTAATTTTCCAAAATTATGAAAAAATACAAAGGTATGTGATTGTAAAATATCCTATTTGCCTCAGTATCGAAATTCAATATGAATAAAATATATACCGTATATATAAATGTATAGTTATACTTCCTCCTCATTGTGACATATTGTTAATTTATTATATTCAAAATATCACTCTAATATTTACAGAAAATTCCTCTTGATAATTTTAGATTTCTAAATTTATCAAAAATTTATTTACCGGATATTTTTTGATGCCTGATTTTGTTACTTTTGGAGTTATGTCCCTTGTCATACTACCTAGAATTTGTGGATTTTGTAAGAAGTACAACTAGACTTCAACAAAACAAAAATAATAGTCACCAAATTTTCAAAATTTGTTAAAATGTAATTTTTCACAAATATGTTGAAATAAGATTACTTTTTGAAAGATTTTCTCAGAAATTAGTTGCCAATGACGATTTTGGGTACCAGGAATGGAAACTACTGGGGTAAGATTTCAATTCAGAATTGTAACTGTTGTAAAATCTGATATGTTTGAACATTGGTATATAATGTAAAGAAGTTGTTTGGTCTTTTGCAGAGGCTCTATTTGACTTTTCAACTTTCAGGGGTCAAATTGACTTTCTTCAACATCTTGAGAGTCTAACCATATAAACACAACCAACTCTTTCAGGAAGTCAAATTTATTTCCTCAAGAGTCAAAACATAGTGTCAAGGGTGTAATTTAAGAATATATTTATCTAAGGAGTCCAAATTCCCTGCATTAAACTTTTTTCTTTATCTTATTTTTGGAAGGTTAAGACTTTATGAAGAAAAAGTCACATGGTAGTGGACTACGTTTTTCCTTGTGAATTTTTGACAATATTCCTGACTGGGATACCAGAAGAATATGTTGCATCCCTAATCATGCTAATTAAGTACTGCCTTTAGTATTTAGATGAGTTATAAGTTAATCATTAGTACATGTATACTGTGGTTTTGGGTCCCTTTGCATTTAGAAGATTGATAAGTATACATGTACTCCCATCATAGTAACTGTTATAATGTACTAATTGTCTTATCAAATATATACATTCATATATTAACTGATGGGATTTATTTTGTATGTTTATAGGGTATCATTAAATATTTATACATTCCAGCGTAAACATTCAAATATTTTGATATAGAATCGAAGGTTTGTGTGTGTGTGATATTCTTCATTTTAATTTAATAGTCATATTTTTAAAAAACCTGAATGTCACCAATACAAAGATGGCTTTATTACCAATACTGTGAGAAGCAGAAACTGACAATTGTTTTTTTTTTTGTAATAAAAATTTCTGTTGCAGAACTTACACCTGCTTGTTTGATATGCTTTTTCCAGTGAAAATGTACCGTATGTATTGTTTGTAAAAAATTTTGTAAGGTTAATATTTCTTTGTAAACACAAAAAAAATTTGTATCCAGTAAAACCTCAATACATTGACACCATTTGATGAGTCAAATTTTGACATTATAAAGGGGTTTGACAATATATCGGGAAGATTTATATAAAAATCATAGAAGAGTTAGATTGTGGACTTCAAAATACTGTGGTGATAAGGGAGGTGACAGAATTATCAAGGGGCATCATAATTAGGTTTTACTGTATACTGAGGTGTCCAGGTTATAGTGAACAATTAAGCGACATTTTATTGTATTTGATGATTATTTGCATAGATTGACATAAGAATATATACATCTAAAGTATTTTTTCAGGTAAATATATTGAATACACTATGTAACATTTTGTAGCTGACAGTTATGTTTATATGTTATTTATATACATATGACCAATATTATTGCTGTATTGTAAATTATTATTTTATAAACAAATCATTGCTGTAAATACTTGTACAATGTGCCATATGAAATAGTAAAAAAGCCAGCATACAATGTTAATGACCTAATAAAATCTCTACCTATAAAACCGTTACCCGGTACATCGCTTCACCTCTGTAAAGGTCAAGGTTCACAAATACCAAGAGCTGATATATTAAGTTACTAATAGTTAAAGATGAATACACTCTTTACCCTTGCACATAACATCACTTCTCCTCTATCAAGTTCTTAGTTCACAAATGCCAAGAATGGTTACTTCCATTTACAAGTATTTGGAAAATTGCTGTACCCTTTAACTGATGTTTTTATTTCAAAATGGACCCTAAATATTGTATCTTTGGAAATTTACGAAGAAGTTCATGTTACAGACTTTCAACCGGATGTTGTTGCAATGGCATATATAAAAAGGGAAGACAAGGATAACAAAATGTAACCTCCTTTATTGAACCATTTCTTACATAAAAAATTTACAATGAAGAATTTGACATTTTGACAAACACAAATGTTGTTTAAGGTAAAATCTTAGCCATGTACAGAAGTGAAGGTGATATGGGGTCAGGATTGATGTATATACATGCAATAAATGTATTCACTGTGTTATGATAGAATGACTGTGATAATATTTTTATTATTAAAACTTGCAAATTGGGTACTAGTATTTGTACCTATGTGACTGAAGCTTAATATGGCTTACTGTTGTTGTTTTGTTTATTTTTTCAAATTTAGCAATTCCAGGATTTTATGTAATTTAGAAATTTAGAAAAAGATTCAAAAATAAAAACACTGCTTATAAGAACCTCTCTTCATTGATGTTAACCTTTGTTGTTTTATTTGTTTTATGCATACTACTATTACATTGTTAGCTTAAATTGTTAAGTTGTTAAAGTTATGCACTCGGATATAACATACCGATAACATTTTTGTCGACAAAGACCTGAGAAATTCTTGTTTTGCTATTCTGTTTCTTCTTAGGAAATTGGCAAGATATTAATGTATGGAAAAAAAAACTTATAGTCTGTCCTAAATGGAAATTCTGTTTCTTAGGAATTGGCAAGATATTGATGTATAGAAAAAATCTGTTATAGTCTGCCCTAAATGGAAATATCTTGCCCTGCTCATGTAACAGGAAAGAGAACAAATGCAGGGTCCTACAAGTGATCAAATCTGGGACCTCCTGCACTATAGTCAAGTACTCTTCCCACTGAGCTACAGGATTGCTACGTCCCTTCCTTGTTATTCTTTAGTTTGTCATAGTCCCACCTAAATTCCCCTGATGAACTTTTTTGATGGTCAAAATTGCCAGTCCACTTCCAAGTGCCACAATGGGTACCAAACTAACAGGAAAGTGTTAATGCAGCATCAGACTGGGGATAGAGCCCAGACCTCTACTGCAATATACTGTAAACGTATTTATTTTTGTTGTGTACTTAATTTTGCTTATTTCGAGGTCATTTGTTTTGCGCGAAATTTATATTATGTCTATTGTGTTATTTAGTGCATATTTCAAAAACGCGAAAATTTAACTACGCGGATATGTCTAAATGTCTTATACCACGAAAATAAATACACTCGAAATTAAATATGTTTACAGAAATAAAATATAGAAGCCATATTTAAATTATGTTGTCAGTTACATTTAGACGTTTTACCAAGTATGGCAATTCATTGTAAATTTAGACCCCTTTCTTTAAACTATTCATAGTATAATGATTTCACTTTGTAATGTAATTTACTAATTGATGGATCGCCAGCCACGCCCACAATGTTCCAACAAAGGACCGGCATGCTTGAATTACACACAAAAAGAATGAATACTCGGCCTGAATTGTGTCATTTAATGACTTCACTGACACCAGTACATAATTATTTGCCGTGGCCCTGATTTGGTACCTCGATTGCGGCCAGTGTCTGAACATTGTGGGCGTGTCCGGCGATCCGTCAATTAACATACTCATATAAATACATGTATTGATATATAATTTAGTATAATTATTTGTACCATGATTACATATATTGTAGTACGAGAATACTATGTTTGTACCGTCATGACAGAGGTATATCATGTCATAAAATTGAAAGAAAGGAAAATTATTATACAGATTTTAAATAACATACTTGTCTTCATGTCCACCTGAAGTGAAGGTCATCAAATGTTGATTCTCAGATTCATATATGTACTGTTAACATATTTATTTTCGCTGTGTACTTGTTTCGAATGTTTGGCTGATTGTTCTGCGAAAAAATTAAAACTAAGCTAACATTATATTGTGCTAATTGTTTTATAGTGCATATTTCAAAAATGTGAAAATTTAATTACACAGATATGTCTAAATTAAATATACCTCCAAAATTAATATACACAGAATTAATTATGTTTACAGTAGCTTTTAAAACCTGTGGGTCAAATGGTGATAACCTGTGGGTCACATGCTGGTAAAGTATATCTTGAAATGGTCCTAATAGACAGGTTTCATTGTAGTACATGTAATATTTAAGTGGTTTTGACATCTTTTTACCTGTATATAAAGGTTATTTATCATCAGTACAGGTATGTGATATTACCTGTATGTATTTTACTACATAGTAAAGACCAGTCAGATTCTAGTTGTTATGAGATACATGTCATATTGCTATTTATTTTTATCTTTATGTTGAAGCTTAAGAACAAAATAAATTATTTGAAAAATACATTGTATTTAAGTTTTATTGGGTCACCTGAGCCAAAGGCCCAAAATGACCTATTGTGATTATTTTTTGTTTCACTGTGTGCCATAAACAATTATACATTTACATTGAGCTTGATACAAGGACACAATGCTTTATCAACTTTGGAAAGCTGGTTGACCTTAACCTACAATCAAGGTCAAAGTGATCTAATGTAGTATATCCTTCAAATGTTGTTTTTGTCATGAACCCAAAGGCATATTTGAAAAAAATAAATAGCATCAGAACATGAAGCTCTACTAAGTATGTAAAGCTGGTTGACCTTGACCTACAATCAAGGTCAAAGTGACATAAAGTAGCAAAACCTTCATACATTTTCTTTTAACTAACCAAAAGACATATGAACCTCATTTGAAACTTAATATAGTTATAGCATCAGGACTCGGGAGATGAAGCTGTACCAAGATTGTGAAGCTGACTGACCTTGAAGTTTGTTCAAGGTCATTGACCTAAAGTAGTAAAACCATTAAACATCGTGTCATGAACCAAAATACCTTGGAGCTTGAAACTTCATATATAGCATCAGGTTATGAAGCTCTACAAAGTTTGTGAAGCTGATTGGCCTTAACCAACATTCTAGGTCACAGTGACCGAAAGTAGTAAAACCTTAAAATGTCTTTTTGTCATGAACCATAAGGGCAGGGCCTTGAAACTTCATTTGTAACATCAGGCCTTGAAACTCTACCGAATCTGTAAAGCTGATTGACATATTTTCAAGGTCTCGGTGATGAAAAGTAGTAAAACCTTTAAATGTGGCTATGAACCCATAGACCCATTGGCTTGATACTTGATATATAGCATCTGGACATGAACAAGCTCTATCGAATTTGTGAAGCTGATTTACCTCGTCATGTGTTCAAGATCAAAGTGACCTAAAGTAGTATAGTAGCAGGAAATAAAGGTCTACAATGTTTGGGAAGCTGATTGACCTTGACCTACATCCCAGGTTACAGTGACCAAAAAGTAGGAAAATGTTCAAAAGTCTTTTTGTCATGAACCAAATGACACCGGAGATTGAAGGACATGAAGCTCTAAAGAATCTGTGAAGCTGATTGACACATCACATATTCAAGGTCTCGATGACTGAAAGTAGTAAAACCTTCAAATGTCTTTTTGTCATGAACCCAAAGACACAGGAGCTTGAAACTTCATACATAGCATCTGGACATGAACAAGCTCTATCAAGTTTGTGAAGCTGATTTACTTTGACATAAATTCAAGGTCACAGTGACCTAAAGTAATAAAGCCTAAAACATCTTTGCATCATGAAACAAAATGTGAAGGAGCTTGAAACTTCAGATAGAGTAACATGACGTGAAGTTCTACCAAGTTCGTAAAGCTGGCTAACCTTGACCAACATTCAATATTAATGCCACAGTAACCTAAAGTAGTAAAATACTAAAACATCTTTTTGTCATGAACGCAAAGGCCTAGGTGCTTGGAATTTCATATAAAACACCAGGACATGAAGATCTACCAAGTTTTAAAATGTGGTTGACCTTGACCTACATTAAAGTTCATAGTGTTGTCGTCCACGGTCTGACCAGAAAATTAATAAGCGACAATTCTATGGCAACATCATCATTTATGTTTTTATCAATTTGTATTTTTAAAACTCGACGAACCTGTAACAACTCAACCAACCGATATCTGCCGCGACAGTTCCAATACAGTGTTAAAGTAATAATTATTGTATAGAATCCGGGTAAAATTGCTGATTTGACAACCATACTGGGTAGTAGTGACATTTCCTGTAGAAAGTGTTTCGAAATAATCAGCACTGTGAAAGCTTAACTATGCTGGAATCCTTTATTCCCCACCAATAGCCTCTAAGAAATATACTGTGTAATGATAAAATTATGCTTAGATTGGTGTTTAAAGCCATACCTTTATTTTCCGCCTATATGAAATATACTGTGTAGTGACATATACTTAGATTGATGCTTTAAACCATTCTGTTCCGATGCATTTGGGGCAACCCTACTTGGTATTGACAATGTCTATAGAGTGTGTTATAAAATGATACTTCGAAATTCTTGGAGCAGTGAAATCATCACTTTGCTCGAACCCTTTACTTTCCGCCAATATGGATTGTATTGTGTAATAATATGTGCTTATATTGATGCTTGAAGACGAGGCACGGGGCCCCCTACTTGGTAGTGACATTGCCTGCAGAGTGTGTTATAAAATGATACTTCAAAATGTTTGATACAGTGAGCAGGTGAGAGCTTCACTATGTTGGGACCCTTTTACTTTCCGCCTATGTGGAATCAGAGACATATAAAACCCAATCTCGGGTTTTATATGTCTCTGGTGGAATATACTGTGTAATGATATATGCTCATATTGATGTTTTTAACCAATGTGTTCCGAGGCACGAGGGGTAACCCTACTTGGTATTGACACTACCTAAAATGATACTTCGCCGAAATTCTTGGCACAGTGAAATCATCACTATGCTCGAACCCTTTACTTTCCACCAATATGGAATATATACTGTGTAGTAATATGTGCATGCATATATATATATATATATATATATATATATATATATATATATTATATATATATATATATATATATATATATATATATTGATGTTTTAATCCGGGGTACGGGGGTCCCTACTTGGTATTGACATTGCTTACACAGGTCTGGGATCAGCCCGAAACGGGGGATCTCCCGATCGGGGGACATTCAAAGGGAGGTAATTCTCCCGGATGTTAAACGCGAGTACACAGGAGAGTTCCACTGATCGCGAGTAATACTACCTTATGTAAACTTCCGGTAGATTATGCATATAAACTAGTGGTTGTCAATAAAGCTTGCTACAAACAAAAATGGCAGACGTATCGGCAGTGTTTTCCGATGATGGTATGGTCGATGCTATAATCGACGAATTATTAAATGAAGATAATAGGAAAGTTTTTTTTTAAATAAACGCAAATTGATTTGTAATTTTAATTCAATTTAAATCATTTTGATACACTATTTTCTCTTGTTTTTCGATAGTTTAATTGGTAATTTTAATACTTTATTTTCTTTTTAATTAGCAATTTTAACTCAATTTAAAACATTTTAATACATTATTTTATCTTGTTTTTCGATAGTTTTTGTAATTTTAATACAATATGTTCTTTTGTTTTCTGATGATTTAGTTTAACACAAATTTATTAGTAATTTTAACTCTGTTGTTTTTTATCCGAATTATCTGGCTTTATCTTACAGATTTTAACTTTTAACCCCCCCCCCCCCCCCCGCCTCCATAATTAAACTTAAAAACCAATTTTTGTGGTTGCAAATGAACTGTTACAAACGTTTTTGTGCCTTTTTTTAAATTAATATAAAATCGGTTATGCCAATTGATTTTTTTTTTAATTAAATACACTAATGTGAATAGAGTAACACAATCAGAAGCCCTCGGCCAACTAAAAATTAAAACAATAGGTTCCTATTGTGTAACAATTACATAATAATATAATAATAACGAGTACTAATGTAATGATGGATGCATCATTACAAATAAGGCGCCCAAACAAATAAAAATCAAACCCTGTATTCAGAACACATTAGGACTTGTACTTTTGTTGCTTTTTTCTATTTCCATGGCAACGGCTGAAAATTTTAAACCTTTAAATAAGTTCTACATACAATAGAAAAACTGTTGAGAAATTTTAAACTTGTAATATTCTTTTCATTTTAAGATTTAATTTTATATAGAGAAGTAGTATATGAATCCAATTGGTTGAAATTCAAACAATAGGCAAAGTTGATTGACATCGCCTATACCCAATATCACAAACCGGCATTGTTTTGATGAGCTAATGATGTGTTGATTTTAAATTAATCCAAGCATTTACCCATATAATGTCATATTGATAACTTAATGCAGCTACTCTATCGAATTGAATAATAAATCATGCCCCAGGGATAACTGATCATTAGTGTTGCTTATAAAAAGATATAGCTTGAGAGCTTTTAGACATGGATCAGTGATTACTTAAGTATCCTTGACAATGAAAATTCATGCTTATTGTTTTAATTCTTAAACAAAATGATAGCAACCAGCCCATGAAGAAAACTGTAGTTTGAGGGTGGGGATCTCAAAGTTAGTACCTAGACCTACCTGTCTCCACCCTCCTATTGGAATGCCCATATGGGTTTACTTTAGTATCAATCTATTCAACTTTTCATAAAGAATAAGAAAATATTTATGTTAGGGGTTGGGATCTCAACTGATCAACAGTTAGTACCCAGCCCCGCCTGTCCCTGCCCTCCTCTGGAAAACGCCATGGGCATTTCTTCAGTATCACTCTATTCAACTTTTACAACAGAACCGGAAAAATATAGTTTCAGGGTGGGATATCAACCATTTAAAAGTTAGAACCCGTCCCCACCCTCCATCAAGAATGACCCAATGGGATTTTCTTTAGCATCACTCTATTCAACTTTTTATGTAGAACCAGAAAATATATAGTTTATGGGTGGGGATCTCGACCGTTTAAAAGTTAGCACACTGCCCCGCCCATCCCCACCCCTCCCTGATACCGCAGGGAAAATCTACTGATATAGACTTGTGCATCTTGAGATACTGATCATGAATATATATGGTTTTATAGTACAAAATAAAGTATAGATGGCAAAATTGATCATTATTGTTTTTAAGACCCCGCCCTCCTGCCCCTCCCCTAATAACCCCATGGGCATTTCACCTCGGCCTCCAGGGAAGGAGATGGGGATAAACCTTCATGTGAAGTTTGGGTAAGATTGGACCAACGGTCTTCGAGAAATTGGTTGGACAAGTTCATGGCCGGAAGAAGAAGAAGAGGAAGAATAATAACAATAATAATAATAATAATAATAATAATAAGAACGGTGCAAAAACAATAAGTCGCCAAACTTTGTTTGGGCGCCTTAATAATGATAATAATAAAAATATTAATAAATTTTATTATAGTCTCATCATGATATATACAACATATAGAACATTATAAGCACACATAAAATATATAAATATGCCACTCTTAAAAGAGTTATAAGAGACTGTAATTATAGAAACTTTAAAACAAAAAACCTTATTAAAAACATGTCATATACATGTAATTACAGGTGTGAAGCCATGGGTTAAGGTTGGAGTGTCTCTGTTGTGTTTCCTAGGTCTACTTTCGTTGATGGCTTCTATGCGAAAGGTTTTTTTTTGACAACTGGCCAGCTGTTAAAACAACTACTCAGTTCGGAGTCATTATAAAGCATTTTGATGCGATAATTAAACTTGATTAACTTCCACTATTCTGTTGTTTCGTTATTGTTTGTGCTTACTGCAATTCTTTCAGTTCTTGATTTTTTAGATGGGCTAGCCATATTTTGTACATCATTCTCCAAATTTAAACATGTTTAAAAGTTCGTCCTA
The DNA here is from genome assembly GCA_021292105.1 of Anadara kagoshimensis. Classification (NCBI taxonomy): domain Eukaryota; kingdom Metazoa; phylum Mollusca; class Bivalvia; order Arcoida; family Arcidae; genus Anadara; species Anadara kagoshimensis. The sequence goes on from CM037870.1 coordinate 44,395,493, forward strand.
TCATTTTGTAATATTTACGATAATTAATTTTGATTGTACCTCCCATCACACATCTGTACAAGGTAAAACAACAATACTTTCAGTAATTCTGTACCCGTAACTACGGTGTAATTTTATCTGTAGTTTTTTAACCGGAAGTACGTTTTTGAGAGTCTATAACTTTCGTTCCGCACGATAAATTTTTTTTCCGCACGACAGATCGTTAGAAAAATATGTTTACTATTACTCTTCAAAATTTCAAGCCCCCGAACGTAGAAATGAAACCCCGCGGCCGTTTTTAAGAAAGGTATATCATTTTAGGTCGATTTTCAGCCCGTTTCTATGCAAACAAATGTAATGCGCATGCGCGATGTTATAGTCACAGAAACGCTTAGACGCTTTATCCCCCGAACGGGCGATTTCAATTTATCCCCCGTTTCGGGCTGATCCCAGACCTGTTACAGAGTGTGTTATATACGATACTTCGAAATTTAATTTCGGCATAGTGAAAGCTTCATTCATAAATAATAAATTCACTCAAAGAAAATTATCTTAAGTTCCTAAATATCTTAAACTAGCAAATTTATTCAGAATCGAGTCAATAATTTGCTATCTTAGTTTACGTTAACACTGAATAATGCCCAACAGCCAAATCATGAATTATCATTTCATAGACTGATCGTGTGTTTAAATGATAACAACATCGATCAGTAACAATCTATCTTTTTAACATTTTTCTTTTTATTCTTGTGTAACACTTAAGGCAATTTCATTTGATTTTAGTAATTAATAGCATGATCCGTCATGATCACGAGGTATTGAAATAATGTGTATTTTGCAATCATCTCTAAGGTAAATAGCAACCAATGAATGGAAGTCGCGTGATTCTACGGGCAGGTGGTCTAGGGGAGACAACTCGTGTGACGTCATATCGAGTATATCCTGTCTAAACCTGGACAAAAATGGCTGATCACGGACAAGATGCGCATTTAGATGATGACAAGATTCCACAAGAAGGACATTTTGTTGGAGCAACATTGCAGATTGACAATGCTTCACCCCAAAAAGGTGAAGAACCAGGGGTCGAGTTTTCAGGACCGGGACAATCGTTCAACAGAGATCGACCCGGTAGTATGTATGGAAGACAGAGTGTAAAAAGTACGACGAGCAGAACCTCTATGAGACCAGGTATAGTGAAGAACGAGGTGGCATCACAAACATACTTCAGTTATAAGGTAAGTCCAAAAGACACTGTACAAGTTACAACATACAACGTTGTTAATTGTTACAACCTGTTTCAAGGAAGTGTAGGAACTAAAACTGGACATAGAAGCTCACCTGTATGGGTCATTTGGATTCATATGCGTCTTACTCCAAAAGTGGAATAAAAGCGATAGATCTACACTGTTAATATATTCTTTTCAAAAAATGTAGATGATTTATGTGCACCTGTATTGAGTGTTATCATAACTTATTATATAAATTGGTCTTTGTTGGTTTATTTGGTGTGGCATTGGTTTTTAAACTGTTACTTGGGGTTTAAACCTTGTCTGGGTCTGACCATGACTTAAAAAAGGTAGTTAGTGTTCTGTCGCCAAGTACTTTACATTTAAAATGAAAGTCACAAGAAACCTAAAAAACCGATGCCCCTTGTGATGACCGGCGTGTCACATAATGAACCCTACACAGTGGCTTGAGCACACTACAAACTAACAAAGGTAATTTCCACCACTTCAGATAGCCTGTGGCATCTCAATATAAGTGAAAAGTTCTGGATTGTGACGTAAAAACCCATTCAATCAATCAAACCTGGAGGATAACATGGATAAGAAATTTTTTTCTGGAATTTACACCCCATTCTCAGTAATAAGGCCCAATTCACTATTTCAAGATGATGAAAAATAAAAGTCTTACAAGCAATGAACTTCTGGTATTTTCAGAGACTGGACATATCAGAAGATTCAGAAACAACAAAATTATTAACACCAATTGATTATTTTGGTTGTAATTTCACTTTATTGTTACATACATACCATTTGTATTTAAATGAGTCGATATTTACGTGACCGTAGTTAAAATTCATCATATTCTTACCAGGTAGTAGTATTTAGATGTTTATTATGCTTGAACATTGGGTTACATTGTTATTAATTTAAAAATGTGCCTTGAGACCACTTCGGCATATTGAAATGATAATGACGATGTTTGTAGTCTACAGAAATTAAAGTATTTTTACGCAAAAATACAATAAATTTATTTCTGTATTCTCAAGTTGGTAACAGAAACAAAATTTCAAACAGGTAGTCATTAATCAACACTCAAATCAAAATGCAAATATGTCTTGATGAAATTGCTAACCAAAAGAACTGTACAAAACTTATTATCTTCAAGATAATTTTCACTTAAGTAAACAGTGTATTCGGTAACGTATGTAGCACCTCTAGATGACTTTGAGTCAATATAAAGACAGCTAAATTATATTATATTACAAATTATTAACTCTTGTTTTCCATAATAAAATTGTAAAACTTATCAATAGAACACATGATATTGGTATATGTTCACTTTTCTAGCGAAATGACAAAAACTATTTATCGGTAACGTATGTAACAGTTTAACCGATAATAAGATTATGTACATGGTATCGTTTACAATGAAGTCTTCAATTTCTTTATTAAGACAACAAGAGATATAAAGCCTTTAAAATTATCAATTATCACGATGTAAATGTTCACTTTCTAGTGACAAAAATAATTAATTAAGTAAGTAACGTATGTAACTGTTTAGTCGCGTATGTAACAATTACATACTGGGGTTTAAAACTTCTTCACTCAGTGACATGTCCTCCTTCAAAAGAAATTCAATAAAATGTACCTGAGTTACATTCTAAAAAACAAGGCTAATGGAATGAGAAAGTCTTAATTGCTGATTAAAATGTCATATTTTTAAAGGAACCACTGTCTGTATTTTTCTCTCCAGTAGTACTTTTCATATTTAGTTTTTAAACCTGAAATCTGGACTTATCCTTTATTTTTAACAACTTTTTTCTCCACCCGATTGGTTATACTGTTTTTAAATTCAGGATAGACTGAAAAATCTTACATGCTATGTGGCTTTTACAAACATTTACTGTCTATACCAGTCAATTTATTTAAAGTCGATCTCTTTTTCTTCTAATTATCTTTTAATCAATCATGTGACGTAAAATTCTCTTATACCGATCCATGCCAATTTCATAATCCCAAAGCAGAGAACAAACGTTGAAAATTTGCAAATAAAGTTAAACACACGAACTTTCACCAGGAAAGTGAGAACAAATCAACAATGTCCATTGTATTTTGGTATTAGTAATCAAGCAGTTTGCTCGTTTTATAAAGTCCACGTGGGTGCCATAGTTGAGGTACAAGTCCCAATATGAAGCAGAGCATGAAGGATCTTTGTATCTTTTATTTCAATATCCTTAAGATAGATGACATTCACAAAAGCCTTCAAATTTAGAATTATTACATCCTATACCAGACATCATGTATCTGTATATATGTGGAGTTAAATGGTTTTGTTACAGTCATCCTTCAAGTTAAAAACGGTTTTACATGAATTCTGCTGCAATATGAAATAAATCAGCCAGCAATGATGCACAGTTTAGGCCCATTACCGATTATTGTTGGAAAATTATATTGCTAAACATAACATGTATATGGTGTCTTTCAAAATCACTCATATTTTGTTGTTGATTCTATCACTATACATGTATTTAATATTTGTCAATAAGGCGTTACCAAGAAGAACTTGTCTTGCTGAGCTTCGCTTGTTGGGTGTCAAGTCAATAATGGATACATCACTTTCTGTTTGCTTTCATAATGTTAACTTCTCATTTGAAAATTTAACTCTTTTAATCTTTCTAATATGAACTTTTTCTATCTGTAATTTCTTTCTCATGATTTATCTTTTAAAATTTTAACGTCTTTAGATACATTACATTAAGCTTCCCTCTTAGCTTCTTGTCAGAACTTGTATAGTTTTTACCCCTAGTTTAAATAGAAGATAACCTAAAACTAAGAAGAGTATGACCACTGTTGTTAATGACGTAACAGGGACTGGTTCCAAAGAGACATAACCACTATCTGAAACATCCTTGGTGGCTATTTGTTCTGGAAGTTCATGTGTTTAACTTAACTTGTCAGTTTCAAAGTTTTCACTTTGCTTCTGGATTTGTGATTCGGACACATGGAATAGTAGGTTTGTTTTTTTCAGTTTAATTTTTAGTTTCTCTTTAATTTAGAACTCCGATCATATCCCATTTTCTTTATCTCTGTAATTTGACTGAATTTCAAGACATGATTCATCCATCATGAAACATTAGACAGCAACTGTGTTTGTAATTCAGACCAGTAACGTAGATACCAATACTTACGTTACCTGGGGGTCTGTAGATATATGAATGTATATTGACCACACATTTGACCATTGAAGTTTCGTTTTACGCTGTATTTACACTTTCATAATCAGAATTTATGAAATTGCAGGTATTTGATTTGTATGTATAACAAATATTAAAACGAACAATGTTGTATTCAAATCTATGAGAAAATTATCCAAATAATTTATACCAGTGACATCTATCGTTTCAAAATCCAATTTGAAGTTGAAAATTGTTTAATTTCTCTACACGTAACTAAACTAGAAACTTTAAGTGTTTGTTTATTGTTGTATCTAATGACAGTTTGCTTAACTATTTCATTGTAATTGAAATGGAAGTACTGATACATACGTTACTTGTGTTAATGACATACGTTACCTATAGTAACGTATAAATCATTTTTTGGAACATGAATTTCAGACTATGGATCAAGGGTAGACATACCATCATGGGTTTAATGGAAATGACAAGATTTATTATCTATATAGTCAGATGTATTATTTCAAATTGAAATTTTTGAATGGATTCTTGCCATCCAAAGAGGTCACCTTCGACTGTTTCACTTTTGCTTGGGAATTTTTATTTTAACAACAATCGATGTGGTTAAAACTTCACATGCACACTTCTATAATTTAAATCTAGAACTATACAAATTATAGTGGTCACTTGACGTGATTTAGGTGTATTTTCAAATGATGTTATCACGTATGTATCGGTAACGTATGTATTTTTTTCAACTGTTTCAATATGTGGTTTAAATAATAGGAACTTGTGCGGAATAAAGATGATATATTTTAAATATTATATCAAAGTACTTCGTTCGACAAAATATTAATTTTGACTTGGATAAAATATTTTACCATATGAATGACGTAACGTAAGTATTGATGAAAATAAAACCTTCCATTCAATTTTGTTTCATGCTTGTTCAGGCCCAATAGCGACTGTTGAGTTGAAAATTTTATTGTTCCGTTAAGTATGCGCAAGATAAGCTTCAACTTGCCCACGTCAGTGGTAAGTATGACATTAATATATGATAACCATGGAGACAGTTTTATATGTGGTAACGTTTGTATCCGACAGCTGGTAACACATCTTTATTTGGCACCAGGTTTTACCAATAGCTTGCATTGTCATCAGAAACCAGTTTTAGATATGACAACAATGCAGCATTAACAAAAGCAATTCTTTAAATTTTTGTTACTTTCCAAATATTGAAGATGTGGCGATTTAAAACATAAAAACCTTACCCGTAACAGGTAACAGTAACGTTTGTATCATTTTGAAGGTTTATGAGATTGGAAAATAATCAAATACATGGATTAACTAGAAATCTGTGATTGATAATTGTAGATATAATGTGTAGTTTCTGTTGGTACATCTATTCTTTTGTCTTTTCCAAAGCCAATTCATTATACTGTAATATAACACTATTTGGGCCTTATTACTGAGAATGGGTGTTTAACTCTCAAGGCTTTTTGACATGTGACTTATCAATGCCTACCTTCATTCCTGCTTCTTGCTACTTTATTTGTATCTTTAAGATTTGACATCTCAAAAAAAGACAGACAATTAAAGATTTTAGATATTGTGGAAAGTAAAATGTATAACAATGCCGATAGTCATGAAGTTCTTTTACTTTTACTTCAATCTCATATGTCCCAAGTCGTTTAGATGTTGTCCACCCTATTTGTATCACATTGGGCCTATACCACATGTACTGACACATCTCCATTTGGATGTTCCCCATCCTCCTTGTGCTACATTAGACCTCCAGTGGACATCATCTCCATTTAAATGTTACCCATCCTCTTTGTGCCACACTGGGATCTGGGCCTCCAGTGGACATTGCTTTTTAAATGTTACCCATCCTTCTTGTTCCACATTGTCATAGGACCTATATTGGACATCTGAATCTAAATGTTACCCATCCTCGTTGTGCTACATTGGACCTATATTGGACATCAAAAAATGGATGTTTCCCATCTTCCTTGTGTCACATTTGACTATATCAGACATCACTATTTCAGTATTATCCATCCTCCTTGTTTCACAATGGGTCTATACTGGACATCTCTATTTGCATGATTTTGTTGTTGTTCATCTTTTTTGTGCCACATTTGATCTAGATATTTGGCCTATGCAGGACATCACCATAAATTTAAATGTTACCTCTTCCTTGTGCCAGATGGACCTCCAGTGGCCATCCCATTTGGATGTTCCCCATCCTCCTTGTGCTACAATAGGTCTATACTAGACAAGGCCATTTAGATGTTACCCATCCTCCTTGTTCCACAATGGACCTATACATGGACATTGCCATTTGGATGTTCCCCATCGTCTTTGTGTGACATTAGACATATTCCTTTTGAGTAACCAAATACTGTTGTGCTACGTTTCACATACAATGGAGAGTTCCATGAACATGGACATTGTATTATATACATGTATTACTCATCTTCTGTCAGTACAATGTGACATTCTTTGTCTGTGACATACTACCTGTAAGCTAGCATCTTAAAAGTCACCCTAGCTGTGTGCCAGTACAAGGCAGACCATAAATCACTTGCATATCTCATACATACATGAACCATCTTTGTAGATTAATCCTTAAAGATCAATAAACTTGCTCTTCTCGCAAATCGCTGGACTGAAAAATTGCTGATGTGATAAACAACAACATTCCAACCAACCAGTCTATCCTAATTGTGCCATATTTGGCCTATATAACTTTCCATTTGGGTGTTGTTAACCATCCTTAGTATGGCACAGTAAGTCTGCAGTGAGACGCACATAACATTTCCATTTGGCTCTGTGGACTTTAGATACTTGTTGCTATGTTTTCCACACACTTCTGTTCCAACTGCACAGTCCATCTTTAAATTGCTTTCACCACCTAAGTTTGAACCTTTCTTGGAGCAGATCCTAGTGTGAGAAAGTTTGTCAGTTAACTTGGCATTTTTTTTATTCAGGAACTCTGTTTTCCTGTACCATCTGTGAACTGAAGGTTTTAATGTAAGTGAAAGATTCTTGATTGTTGCATAAAACTTTCATAATTCCATTCCTCTATTGCACTCATCAAACTCTGGAGTGAAACATCGGATAGATTTAGTCAATGATATACCATTCAAGCAACGGACACGTAGAATACCACTCTCTATGATAGTATTAAGGCCAACAGAAAGGTAGTTATATGTTAAATGTTACCTGAGTGTAATATGTGATGTATTTAAGAAGAAGTAAACAGAACTATAAACAAAATCTACAAATCCCAACACTGCCACATTTATATTGGATTTTATTTTCCTATTATCCTTTGTTGTTCAACAGTCTAGGTCAGTTTAATATAAATATATTTTTTCTATTTATATAGGAAGATAATTTTTCCAAAGCTGTAAGGGTTTGTGAACAAAAACTTAAACCAGAGTTAGATGGTAAAATAGTTTCAGCGTATTTGTTGACAGAGTAAGTATGGTAATCTATTCATAAATTTAATTATAAATAGTTAATGGCTCACTTCTGTCCACCAGGGCTCTTTCATTTCTTTGGTGACCAAGGCAGATGCCATGGAAAACCCTTTACCCTTTTGCTTCATTTTCGGATAATTGGTAATTAACAAGTATATACATGAAGATAATGTACAATGTTCGTTTTAGAAGGAGTCATGGGGCATTTTAACACTTAATGTGCCAAAGACCCCCTTGTTAAGATCTTAATAGGATGTTTAACAAAATTATACCTCATAAAATTTAGTTTCTGCTAAAAACTGGGCTTCACTTTGGTCCATATAACATTTTTGGGCCAACTGCCTGGTCCACAAACTGTCATATGGTCCTAAGCCACCAGAAATATTTGTTAATTATATGAATGTAAAAATATTGATGTTTTTGTGTTTTAGACAACAGTTTTTGAAAACGATCCCTTCTGAAAAATCCTAGATTGACCTCTGCATGTGCTTGCAGAACAAATCACTCTTATAATCAAATTTGAAAATTAGTTACAGTATCCATGGTATCATAATCCATAATTCTTTTAACAATTTACAGTATGGAATGACTTTTATGACATATTTGTAAACTTTTTTTTCACACACAAAAGCTATCTGATTACAAAAATATTTGAATACCAGTCTTAGGTTTATTTGGGGCATTTTATGTTATGGACATCAGAAAGAAATAATTTCACATCTGTAATAATCTATTATTTCTATGTATGTGTGCATGTACATATAATGGTTGTCATTATTGATTAGGTCAGCACAGGGAGTGTTGGCTTAGAGAATCATAAATTTCCATTGACATGATGGGTGAATGGAATACTCATTATTAAATAATTATGTATACATTCCTGTATAAGTCTCAGTGAAAAATCAATAAATGAAAGGCTAAATGTAGCACTTGGCATAAATACTGATAGTTGAAATTGTTAGAACGCTCTCATGACAAGTTATTATATGTGATAATCTTTTTTAACAGTTATTGTTGAATTTAATGCTATTTTTGAAAGCAGTTTTCAATCTAGGATTTTTCAGGGGGGAGGGGGCATTTTTAAAACTTTCTTCTACAACACCATAAGATCAATATATTTGCATTCATGTAATGTTAAATATGGCTCACTAAGGCTTTAACTTAGGGGTCATTTGGCAAAATAAGGAATCATTGGCCCATGGCCCCTTCTAGAATGAACACTTTGAAAGTATTTTATCTTTCTGTTGTTATCATACAAAATATTCTGTTTTATACATTTTAAACTGTTAATTATTTTCGTTGTTAATCTGGTACTGTTTTGAACACTTTAAACAGGAAATCAGTTATTTATTGTATAGTAAGTATCACAGAAAAACTATTGACAAAAATACAACTTCTGGTACTTACTCCAGGAAATGATTTAAGCATAAAATTCTATTTAATCAGTCAAATCTATTTAAGTTTATTTAAGATTGTCTGTTAGTGCAGGATGCAGATGAGTGGGTTTGACTCTGAATGTTCCAGTTTGATGTGATTGTTACCGTTTCATAATTCATTCTAGAAGGGACAATGGGACTATTGATCGATTATATTGCCAAATGACCCCCATTGTTAAGGCCTTAGTGGGGCATATTTAACATTACTTAAATGCAAAAAAATTGATATTATGATGTTTTTAGAGGGAATTTTTTGCAAAAAAATGGCACTTCTAAAAATTCCTAGATTGAATACTTGGTATTAGAAACTATTAGTAGTACCAGTATTTATTTGTATAATACCACAGTTAAGGTTCTTAATTAATATAGGAAGCACTATTTTGAGTTTATTTGAATTGTTTTAAATTTCAGAATCGATCATTGGGATAATGAGAGAGAGAAGATCGTCATTCTTACAGAAAACTCACTGTGTATCTTTAGATATCACTTCATTCTTCACAAGGTTGAAGATTTTAGACGAGTTTTGTTACACATTATTGACACAGTTGCCGTTGGAGATTTTGTTTATCCAGAGAAAAGTTTGATGCCGTAAGTTATACTTTCATATATATATTATTTTTAAGTTGTTTGCAGAGACTCCATTTGACCTTTGACTTTTAGAGATCAAATTGACTTTCTTCAAGTATGGGCACTGCTTCCTGAGAGTTAAGATCTAAATTCAATTAGCAACTCAACTCTCAAGAATTAGAAGGAAGTTCTTTTTTCTTGCTACCTGCAGAGATAAGACATGTACAGAACAGTTGTTAGTTCACTTGCCAAAGGTCTGTTGTTTCTCGGGGCACTAAATTTTTCCCCCACATTCTCTGAACATATAACCTCAATATACGGTAATATGGGAAAAAGTCTTGACCTGGTTGTATAACACCATTAATCCGCTGTACTACATTCTTCTATATCATCAATGTGGAAGCCGTAATTTTGTGAAATTCTTGATTTGTACCTCCTATAAGTCAAATGTTTATATTATAAATTTATAAAGTGTCTCTAATTAACTTACCGGTAGTAAGCTTCTCTTCTCATCTTCAAGACTTTGAAAAAAAAGTATTCTTTTGCCAAACACTTTTTGCCAAAACTGAAAACCATTGATCGGTCAGATGAAATCTTAAAACAAGTGTAGATTAATAGAATCTAAGACAGACAACGGTGTAAGACGGAGATATCTCAAACAAGGATGAATATTCATCCAAGTTTGAAATATCTCTGTCTTACACTGTTACTGGTGTAGGATTCTTTTTCTCACACATTTGCAGCATAAATCATGATTTGTAAACAAATATTTGCATCAAATGTTCAGTTTTCATGTCACCATTCATGCCTTCTGGAAATAATGTCATCAAACTTTGTTGACGTTCTTGCGTAAAATGATTATGATTATGTGTGTAAGTGATTGTGACGTAGGGAAATTGTTGGTTGAGACAATTGATCTCATCTCTGGGGTGAGACAGAAAAAGTATACAGTACTTTATATCTTTGGTCACTGAACATGTTTTTATTTTCATTGGACCTTTTCAAGTATTATGAGGATAAACTGTTTGTTTGACTTGGACCCTGTCATTTGTTAAGCAGATATTAAACTTATTGTAGATTTGTATGATTTAGACCCAATCTTTTCATATTTTAATGAACAGTGAAGATACTTGCCTGGAAGTATTCACAAAGGGCTTGAAAACTTGGATGAGCAGTTCACCGAACAACTACTGCAGTAAGCTTTTATCCGTCCGTCAAATAAATTGTTCGCTAGATCATTAGATGCTTTTTACAATTTTGCTTGAAAAATTAATTCAGTCTGGTCAGACTAAATGATTCAAATTTGTTTATTTTTGACAGAGCAAGAAAGCATGGTGGAATACAGATTCGTTGGAGCAAGGGTGAGCAACCATCGTTTGCACAGAAGTGGAATCCATGGAGTGCATCAATTCCTTACATTACCCTGTCCCACCATCCTCTAATATACAACCCCAAGGAAAACGAGACTGTTACCTATAGTGTGGATGAGTTCTACGAGTCTCTGATCAAAGGCGTCAGCGATGCTTTGAAGAAGAAGAACCCAGAACAGAAGATAACAGTGTTAGAAGGTCCCATATTGATAGAGAGTTATGCTAGTCTCTCATCCATGATATTCAATCAGAGCGGACTTGGCTTTTTTATGGACAGAAATGGTGTCTGTTTTTAGATATGACATAGAATATTTAATGATTTTAAAATGATTTTTGTGACATGATATCTCTAACGACTCTTTTATTTTATGTAACTTACTTACTGTGATCTATATAAATATACATGGTCTATTTGTTATTCATGTCTAATACATTGCCATCCATAAATAACTATACAATAGGTTTATATGGTATTAAATCATCATGTCAAATTTCATTCAAATAATTGAAATATTGAAGTTTTTGCAGTATTTGAAAGTGAAATCGTAATTAATGGTCAAAATGTAATAAAGTTTCTTTTCTTTAAAAAAAACACCTTTTTTAATTTTTTTTTTTGAAATTTTAGTGAAAAATATAAAAATGTAAGAAAATACATTTTTCAAGATAAAAACCCTATTTTAGCTGAAAGACCTCCAGTTTTAGCGGAATATTGTTTTTAATAATTCAATTTTATGAAAATTTTCAGTCTGTTATGATATGACCAGTTTTAAACATGTATGATTATTTATGGATGGTCATGTATTAGACTTAGTGCTGTATTTGTTGTGTAATATATGGTTTGTCTGTGTATTAGAACATGAGGAGACCATTGTCATAATATTAAAAACTTTAAATTGATGAACATTTTTTTTCCACACTACAAACATGTTTATGTCTAAGTGTGCACAATTTTAAAATTGTTAGTAGACAAAATTCTGTAATTTATGAAAATAGTCATTTTTAATGTACTTAAAAAATTTATTAAAGTAGGTTCCATATTGAATGAATTTCTCAAAAATTAGTAGAGTATATGTTATGTATTCTTTCAATTTATCCTCTTTAAAAGTATTGTAAGAATTTACTGCAGCATTTGTCTGTTAATCTGTCCCTTTCAAGACTAAAATGGCTTTGAATTGGTTTTACATGTACTACCGTAAAATGCAAAGTTAATTATTATTTTAATGTGACAGCCTTTGTAAAATATTAACTCGTATATAAAATTATTCTATTTGACATCCGTCTTAAACAAAATATTGACAGAAATTGTGAGCTGCGTTCACAGATATTTTAGATAAGTCTTAATAAGAAGACTCTTTTTTGGGAAAAAAATTACAAAAAAATTGTGAAATTATAGTCCCACCGTAAGAATTGAAGGCAGCAGTGATGTTGTGGTGCTGCTGCCATGATCATTAGTTTGTTTTCATACAAGATCTGGTATTCTGTACTATATTAGTAAAATCTTAAATTGCTAATATCAGTGTCCAGTTCATATCTATAAATAATGGAGTCATCATTCTCACTTAGTCTTTGAAAAAAGGAAGTGCCATATTTTCCAAAATGGGGTCAATATTATCACATACATGTTATGTCCTCTGTCACCTTAAAAAATGGTTATAACAACCTTCTCTAAAATTGTAAGATGAAGAAAGAGTTTAAACTGATTTACTTGATGCTCAACTAAGATAGAAACCATCGCCAAGATGAACCCATGGACAGGAAAATACTTGCATATTTGTGAATTGGATATTATTGAGGTGCAAGTAGTGCTAGGACCATATTCAAATTGAACACTATTTACTTGACACTTAACCAAGATCAAAAACATTGGCTAAGGTGGACCCGTGGATTTTATTAAGGGGCCAATTGTGCAAGAAGCCTTTTTAGATTAAATTTTGTTAATAATATACATGTATGTTGTATTCATGGCCTTGATTACAACATCAGCTGACTGGCTGCATTTTTTTCCTGATTGGTCTTGAGTGAAATAAACATAGTGTATGATCTTTATTGTATTTATATGTCCGTTAATACATTTCTGTATATTTTAAGTCGGCACCAGATTGGTTGCAAATGTTAATGTTAATTATTCACCTATGCATTACAATACATGTGTGTACATAACATACTGGGTTACATTTGTTGTGTTTGTATTGTTTTAGTCTTGTCAATTTTTATATGTTAATCTTCTTGAAGTTGAGTCATAATAAATTTTATTATATTCTTTGGGATATTTAAAAGTGCCAGGTACTGCAATTCTACTTATATTTATATACATGTATATAATATTTATATATATGTATGTAATTGTATTTCCTTCAATTTTTTTGATTGAATTGCAATAGAATGGAGGATATATCAAGTTTAACAGCATTTTCTAATGTTTTCATACCTCAGATATTCAGAAATTTGATACATAAGAAATAAGAAAACAAATTTTAAAATTAGAAAGGGGAAAAGAAAAAAAAATGAAACTCTTATACCGATAATTGAAGTAAAACTTTTTAGAAAGAAAATAATAAAAAAAAAATGTTTTTGACTTTTGAATTCATCATGTTTGAAAAGAAACCAAAATTTCGAGACAGCATTAAATATGTAGACATGATTTCATTTTGATGGTATTATGATACATGTCTATATTTTATGTGTTTTTGACCTTATACTTGATTGTTGGAATAAGCTATTGTTATGAAATGTTCGAGGTTTTATAACATAATATTCAAAATGCATATACCTCCATTTTATAATATACAATATTGAGTTTTATGTACCATCATTACTCTCATTTTACTTATTTTCATATCCATATTGTGTTTGTTTGAATGTCCTACTTCTAATATAGATCCTTTGTTAGAAAAATTTCACATTCCAGTTTATATGTGTTAGTTTAAGGGGGCGTGTCATTTAATATTAGGGGATTCCCCCGTCTCAAACTTGAAATCCTATTAGATGTTGAATGAGATCAAAAACAAGTCATTTGATTTATAGTTGAGTGCTATTGTTATGTTTATGATACAGTGTATTACTTAATTCATTTTGTTAAACTGGGTTCTTACTTTGTCATTCAGTGACATGTATCATTGGATGTATGTTGTTACTGTTGTATGTATAGTCTCTGGACAGCAATAGTTGTGATGCAATATTGTGCTTGTCGATATTGTGCGAGTATTTTGTCTTATAAGGTGATGGAATACATTCACCTTAAAGCCAGATTCGATTTTTATGACTGGTTTTGTCACTTGCAATGATTTTGTATTCAAGTGTGTAAAGTATGGATATATGCTTGTAATATGGCAGATATATCAGGGTTTTGTTTGGATTTTGATTGTTTTTAAATATATACAATGTATAACTGCAGATACATTATTTTTAAACAGAAGTTTTCAATGTTAATCAGTTCAAAAGTTATCTTGAATTTAAATTTTACAATTTCACCATATGACTGACAAAAGATTTCCTGATCTGCACATTTGTTTTATCATATAAAACATATACATGTAATTATATAATATATTATCTACAGTGTATATGAGAGTCAGACAATCAAATGTAAAATTTAGAATGTTGGACATGAATTTTTATTAAAAAAATCCAGAAAATGAGTTTCAAATTTTTCAAAATGACTGGTTTTCAAAATTAATACAATTGTAAAAGAAATAATATTGGTAATTCTCTTTTCATTTTTATAAAAAACATTTATTCATAGAAAACACCTGCCATGCATTATTGACAATATTTACTACATTACAATTCATTTGTTATGTAAGTACTTCAGTCTTAAAATTTTAAATTAAAAATATGTATATATGTGATTTGGATATACATAGCATTCATATAATTGTGTGTTACTTCATAGTGCTAACTGCAGGTATTTTATCATATATCTTCTGTTATTTTGGCATTTAAACTCTTGTATCATTGTTCCTATAGTGATATAATATTGGTAACTAAAAAGTAAAAATTGGCAAGTGTTGTACATTACAATCTCTTCCTTATAAAAATCATTAGTAAACAAATTGTGCAAATGACCAATTTAACATCAAGTTAATAATAGTCTTAATGATGAATCAGTTAAAAAATTTATGTTTCTCAACTTATTATAAAAAATCAGGACCCTGTACACCAGCTTTAATAAAACATCAGTTGAAATATTTGCGCTTGTGGGTTAATTCACCTTTGTCATGATGAAGACAATCAAACACAAACATAAGGGCCCCATTTCAAAATCATAAAACCAAAATCAAAGTAAACTAAACACAAACTTCCACCAGGGAAGTGAGACTGGGTGCCCAGGAAGGGTAAGCACCTAGACCTGGGACTTTTATCTAAACATTTAAGTTGTCATTTGTAGATTTATTTTGTCAGTCATTTATCATTTTATTTCATTTTGATCATTTTGATCATTTTTGACGTGTTTTAACAATTTAAGCTGAATTATAAGGAAGTAAGTTGAGGGTATTGTTTGTTACATTGTATATATATTTATTAGTTGTACATTGTGTGATTACCAGTAATTTTGACATTTATCTTAGTTTACTTTTCATTTGTTTTGTATAATTTTAGTATTTTAATAATCACTTTATATAACAGATTATACATTCATATAATTTATCCCTTTGTGTATGTCTTAGATTTTATTTATTAGTTATTTTATATTAAGTTAAACATATCAATTTGTTCACCTCCTGTTTATCCTCATTGGTAACTTTAAATTCCAAATCCCGCCTATTAGATTGTATACGTTATAGCTTTACAAAACATAAATAAATGTAATTGCCTTTCCATGCCCATGTTTTAAAAATTTTGAGGCAGGTGGTTACTGTATAATGCTTATATTTCATGTGGTTTTACTTTCGCTATATAGTCCCGTGTATTTCAATGAAAATAAAACCGCCACGAAAATACAACACTTTAAGAAATTCAGTAATGTTGCTGGAGAATACCGCAGAAATTTGAAACCGGGAACATTTGACACTGTGAAAATAAAGCAATACACAGTATTGATCTGGCTGGAAGTGGATTTTGGAATACTAGTAAGTTTTCAAAGTGTGTTTAGCAACTTAGTATTAGATTACATTAAAACCTGCTACGGAGACACCTCTGATTGTGTATAAACCACCTGTCCTATTATTACCCTGATTAAAGGTCCCATTGTTTCATATATTCATTTAAATTAACCTCAGTATTAAGCATCTCTCTAAAACTATCAGCATTTTAAGACCCCTTACATGTCTTCTAGTAAATTTAACCTTTCAAATCAACACCAAAAAGTATTGATACATAGATTTTACTGCATTATAGAGTAATGTTGATTTATAGAGCATAGTTATCTTTAAATAAACTTTTATGTACAAAATATTAGCATGGAATTGTAAACAGTATCTCCCAGTAGTTGCCATGTAGTTTGGATTTTTTTCTGGAAAATACATTTAAATATATTTATCTGTATAATCACTAGGACTTGTAGTGAGGGGCAAATTGATTTTTTTATTTAAATAGAAATTTATCTTATATACATTTCAGATTTTAGTCAGAGGACATTACCAGTACATAATCAATTGTTTGACCATTTTGAACATAGATAATGAACCACATGTAATTGCATAATTTAAAGTCCAGTAAAAACTTAAAAATCAAAAAGTAAAAACAGCAATATCACTTTAGTCTGCAAATAAACATAATAGAATATACCGTGTTCAGGACATTATTATATGTCCTTGTCTCCTGCTACTTGTATTGGTATTTCTGAATCAGTAAAACTAAAACATTACGTAGTGCTTCATGTAGTTGCACATTATTTAAGATAAATCTATGTATCTGCATGTTTTGGATGTAATTGTCATTATTTGATCTGCTGTTTATTTCTTTGTTCAGTGGCATTCAGTCATGGAAATATGCAGTTTACATTTTTGTGTTACAGTTTGCATATTAAATGTTGGTTCTTTTGACTTAAATTAGAATTACTTATTTGTTATATTATGTATTTAACTGTACCTATAGCAAGAAAACCCCACCTAGCCCTCATATAGGAGTCTTGTTGACCTAGTGATCTAAAGTGCTGGCTTACAGATCACAGTGTCTCTCAATGCCAAGCCACTTGCTGAAGGTTGGTGGTTTTCTGTGTATTCTAGTTTCCACCACCATTTCAGAACTGACCTCCTTGGCATAAGTGAACAAATCCAGACTGGAGCCTAAAACATAATTTACCACTCCTTACCCTCATAGGTCAGTCTAATGTCTTAATTCCATTATTAGACATATTAAGAACAAAGACAGGGAGTTTAGCTGAATATCTTGAACTTAGCAGTAGGCAGAGTTTTAAAGATTTTTGTTATCATAAAACAACATATGGGGAAATAAAAAGTAAAAAACAAACCACAATAATTACTGGTACATACTGAGGCATTGCCAATGATTGTTGATCCTTTGCACTTTGTACATGACAAACAGTGCCCAGGCCAAGTATTGCTGTAGACCTGTTGATCTCGTTTTGTTACCAGTGGTACCACAGAAATTAAGAATAAAGTTGCCAGATTTAACACTTTTATGTTATGGAAAATTTTAGTTATGATTTTGAAACTGGGACCAGTTAACACATTTGATAGCTTAGTAGCTAGAGGGAGATAACTCTTGAAAGATATCTGAAAAAGTGCTTGACCTATACATGTAACTGACCAGTATTGTACTCTTTACAAATTACTACTTCAGTAGCTAAGTTACTACTCGCTGCATACATTCTGAATTTGTCGGTTCCAAGGTGTGAAAATAGATGATGGCCTTTCATTTTCCAAGAACTCTGCATTTGTAAAACCTATGAAAATGGAGTAGCGATATTTTATGCTCCAGCCAAGATTCTTTCGCTTATATCAAAATGGTCAGTTCTGTGGTGGCAGAGAAAACTGGAGTACCCAGAAAATATACTGGCCTTTGCTTTGCAAAGAAATGACACTTGGAAGGTCCTTTCTATGACCCATAAAAACTGATGCCCCCATGTCATTGTAGCTGTTTCATAAAAAAGGACCGACTGTTCATTGCCATTAGCACATGCTAAATATTGCATTTGAAGTTAATTTTAGCTTCTTCATCAATAATAACTGGCGATGCATCAATATTAGTGAAATAATCTTGACCGGGATGTTTTATTCAGATAAAAAGGGAGACCCATGGGCCTTTTTGCTCACCATAGTACACATCCAATATCCTGATAATCATGTATACATACAAAGTTTATGATATGTCCCTGTGGTCATGGACTGACAATGCCTTATAGTACATATGTACCATGAATACGTCCTGATTCTAGAATTGAGAATACATGTATAAAAATTTATCTTTAAAAGAAAACGATACCAATTTTGTTTTTATAAATAATTTATTAATTAACTGGCATACTGTCTTGTAGATTCATACACCATATTGCATACATTAATACTCTTACATTACCGGTACATACAAAGTTTTATATATATATCTGATCACACGTAATTACAGAGTCTTAATTCATCATCAAAATTATCCTTTTACTAGCGTTAGTATTACATATATAACTATATATATATAAATTTTGATATACACATTTGATGTGCAAATATTATACATGAACTGAAACAATATAACAGAACTCGGTATATATGTATGATGTTGTAAAATAAAGATCAAATTTTAGGGACGAATTAATAATTGATAGGGTAACCTAGTAACTACAAAATAGACACATGTTTACAGATTAAATACTTAAAACGACAGAAAACAAATTTGAGGGTTCAAAATGAAACAAACATAAAATGTTAATGTGATGTGCATAAAGTTTGATGTCAACAACAAACAACACAACATGTTTAAGTGGATAATAGCAGAGAGACTTGCTCTTTCAATACACATAGTCTCACACATCATCTACTTAATGTTTTACAAGATTTATTTTTGTTTCGAGTTTTACCACATGTTTGGTTGGGAGATTTCTGATATTTTGTCATACAAAAACTAACTTTTGTTTGTTGATGATTTATTAAATTTCTAGAGGACTTGTGATGATAGACTTCACTTATTTTGGTTACTACAGAAACATGATCAGGATTCAACAATCAGAATCACAACCAGAGCTTATGGTTGATACACGAGTGATTTATTTCATAGCAAATCTACAACAAGTTACAATTGAAATGGGATGTCATTTCAAGTGTCCCAAAAACAGACTCCACTGGGAATCCATGTTTTCCTAACCATGTGCATGATTAAAATATAAATAGCCAGTAAAATATCTACTCCCTCCAATCATTGCTCCTGTAATGTTTCACAAGAAATGGAGTAAACATTATATGTCCCCGTGCTTCATTTGTGGGACAGAATAACAAAAGGAGAAACCCCTACTAAGGGAAAAACAGCCTGTGACTTATAGTTCCAGTTAAAAAAATGGGGATTGTTGTTACCGGTAAATGAAACACATACATGTTTTTACTATCAATATGATATAAGTTCTATGTGATATCTGTATATTAGAAACAACAGATATTTCAAAAAGTTGATAAATGGAAAGCTACCATAATTTCGGATTAAATTGTAAAATTTGCATATATAACCATAGCATACCAGTACATACCAAGCTCAAAATTTATACATTTGTTGATTTGTCAAAAATACCAACATTAATAAAGATTGATCCTCTATGCAACTTCGCAGGACCAGAAAATATTGATTCAACAGGACAGAGTATTTACAATTTTACTTTATATATATCTTTTAGTTGCAGGGTGGCATGCAGTGATAAAGCTTGGTAAACACATTTTACATATGGCCTTCCGGGTTTAATAAATGATAACAATTCATCTCCAGTGATTCATAAACAACTCAAATATTAGGACAAAAATGAAATATGAAAAAAAAATGTGTGGACAAAATACTGACCGTGTTATCTACGATTTTTGAAGAAAAAAAAAAACAATACAATCAGACCTGCCTTAAAGGCCACCTGTATATAAGTGTCACCTGCTTATAAAGGACAGTAGAATAGTATTCCAATTGTTCTTTATTTATATTATTTAAACCTGTATATAAAGGCTATCTGCCCATAAAGGCCACTTTTAATGGCTTTCATGGATGGCTTTATAGACAGGTTTGACTGTATTCATGATATTTGAGTTATTGACTTTTCACTGTGTCTATAATAATTCTTTCCGATATCACATGGGGAGTAGAGGGGGTGGGTGGGAGGGTATAAAACAAACATAAACAATAGTGCTTTAAGATACATTTTAAATTGTCAGAAGTCATAGGACAAACATTTACATATAGATACAATGAGATGAAGATACAAAATGAAGGATGATGATTTTGTAATGTCAAAATTAAAATAATATGACAATCAATGGCATAGCAATACTTTTTATAACAAATATCTGAACCTTATATGACCATGTCTGAGGAAATACGTCCGAAATATACAGTAAATACCAACTTTACTTAAAAGTTAGGTCTGTTGTAGTTCAGTAAAACCTTGTTATGATTCCCATTGATAATTTTCCCACCTCGATTATCGCCATAGTAACCCTCGTTGTGATGCCCCTCAATAAAGTTATCACCACAGTGTTTTAAAGTCCCCAAATCTAATTCTTTTTTTTAAAATATTTTCTTTATAAATTTCCCTCCATTTATCATTAAAGCCCTTTATAATACCAAAATCTGACTGATCAAATAGTGACAATTAATCAAGGTTTTACTGTACATTGTATTTATAAAGCAGATGTACTGTCTATAACTTGTGTATGAAGATCATTGTAATTAGAGCTACTAATGGTCTTAAAGCAAACAAAATCACAAAAAAGTTATCTTTTGTTAAAGGTACAGTAAGGGGAACCTCTTCATGATGTTTATATCTGTAAGCAATAACTTTTCTTAAAAACACCATATAAGATCAATATTTTTGTATACATGTATATCTAATCTTGAATAGTGTCTATTAAGGCCTTAACAATGGGGTCATCTTCACAATAAGACCCATGCATGGCCCCTTCAAAAATGAACAACAAATTCTCAGACATGGTCATAAAATATAATAATTCTTTATGTCAAATGATATACCGGTACTATTACAATTAAGATGATAGCAAATATTTCATTTAAGTCAACTCTCATCCTCATGATACTGGCATACTGATTGTAAAAAAAATTAATCTACATATACTTCTTAAACATACGGATTTCTTTCATAATTATAAGCAGGACATTAGATAAGGATGGAAACAACCAATAATTAATTTGTTACTATGGTAACAAAGCACCAACAAGAAGCATTAGAATGAAAGACAACATAACAAAGGTCAAGGTTATTTAATACATCAGAATTCTCCACCATGTTTGATTTTGATATAAATTTTGAAAAAGACAAATGTAAATAAATACATGATGTCATAGCTATTTCTTGGCATTAAGAATGTCCCAATCAATGATAATACTAATGTAGCTGTCTGGGTAGCTCAGCTGGTAGAGCACTCAAATATAGTGCGAGGTCCTGGGCTTGATTCCCAGTCTGACCCTGATTTTTTTCTTTTCTGTTACAACAGTGACATTTAATACAGATTATATGTATTAATATTATCTGTATAAAATGTTGCTGGTTACAAATGGAAGTCAATTTGCAACTAATTTATTGTAACTGGAGTGACAAGATAAATACCTTTTTACAAAAATCAAGAGTTGAATGGAGTAATGGTAGTACCTAAAGAATACTATCAATCTTCAGCAAGTGAATTGACAAACATTCTCACACTAGGAGATGTCTGTACTGGAATTTAACCTAGATGCCGAGAGGCACTGTTATCAAAGAGTCTACATAAGACCACTTGGCCACCAAGGTCTGTTAAAAATGTTGTAAGAAATAAAACTGTTGTTGCGAAATAGTTTTTGAAAAAACTGCCTTACACCGGTTAGTTACATAGTAACAAAGTCTTATTAAATGCTTCATTCTATACATTTTGATTATCAAGCTTTGTACAAGTTTTTTTTCTATTATTTCTTTTAATTGTGTTTTATGCACCAGGAAAGATTCTTTCACTTATATCAAGCCAAAAGATTTTTTACAAGTGATAGTCTTTCAAATTTCATGGCAGTACTAACAATTCACAAGTTCATGGACGGATGAAAAAATTAAAATTTGTGA
This sequence comes from Anadara kagoshimensis, assembly GCA_021292105.1. Lineage (NCBI taxonomy): Eukaryota > Metazoa > Mollusca > Bivalvia > Arcoida > Arcidae > Anadara > Anadara kagoshimensis. Next base: position 44,417,923 of record CM037870.1, read on the forward strand.
TATATGCATTTGAACCCAAGGCCAAATATTTTGGTGAGGAATTTCTGATATATTAAATATGCCTTTACCACTGATTTCTTTGTACAGCTCTATCACCATTAGTAACATAATAATATATCTAGAAATCTAATATTGCAAACATCATCAGAAAAAAATTCACCAGTTTTATTTTTCTGAGATCATGTGATTTAAGATGCTGTTTCCCGAGGCTCACATCCAACAAGAGTTCCGATTCCATCTTCTATCAGCCATTTCATTCCAGACACGTATCGTTAACACTGTCATCACTGTAGTTTGATATGATTTTTTTTAATTATTGTTCCAGTCCTTTCTATTTCTTTGTGTAATTTATAGCCCATGGAATGTCACCTCTTGTTGGTCCTTGTGGGACTGCAATACATAAAATTAATCTTAAATTAGTCATAATGGATAACGTCTAAAAATGTGTGTATATACTGTAAAACCTATAATAATGACCCTAAATAACTTAGCCAACTTGCTCATCATCACAATATCATGAATTACTATAATCTGTTTATTATATTTTTTTCTTTATAATCCACCTACCAAAGGTATTAAAGACTCTGAAATCCAGAAATGGAGTTCATATAAAACTTTGATTGGAACTATAAACATGATATGTGAAAAGATACCCCAAAGGTCTATATGTGTGAACCTGCAGCATGGTTTGTGTTTCTAAATTCAGATAGCATTTACCCAGTAACTAACCATTAGGGCTAAAGCTAAAGATTCCAGAAAAGACACTGGCTGGTGTCTTCAGCATTATATGTCAAATAAATCAGCTATCAGATACCAAAGAAGTTACTGATACTAAATCAAAAGAACAAATTGATTGACTTTCTGGTGAGAATTAAGGCACATGCTGAAGGTGTACAGTGCTGGTGTTGTCATGGCAATATATTTACCATAATTGTGTATTGAATATAAAATAATTACAATGACTTAAACATATGCTGTTATCAGGATGGCAAACAGAGACAGGCAACCAGACATATAAATGTATATACTATATGATACTGATTTAATTATCTTGCACCCCAGATAGAAAAATCCATAAAAAGAAAGGTACAAGATGTACCCCCCTGTGCAAAATAGCCTACAAGCTGTTTTCCCTGCAAAATTTTATCAACAAAATCAGAGGTATGTCGATAAGTTGAAATTGATTTTAAATTGAAAACTGTACTTCTTGATGCAAGAAATAGAACCAATCACTAATTAGTGCCAGATAAGGAAATCTCAACCCTCATTCTAATATTTTTGGTCTAGAACTTGGCAAGCCTTGTTCTGGACCAAATATGTTAGACCTCGGGTTGAGATTTCCTTATCTGGCACTACAAGTTGATATAGATCCTATTTATCTTGAGTACAGCCAATTGTCGGAGTTAAACGTCTACATGTGCCCTTTTTTTGGCCAATGTGCAGGCTGATCTTACATACTGTTACAAATGTTCTTTTTCTGTCTTCTAGTTTAAATTGTTAAAAAACATTTTCATTTACATAACATAAATATTAGTAAACATGGTACATGTATAAAAAATCAAACTGATTATAATAAAACTAAAACAAATCAATCCAACATTAAAAAAAATACACTGTTACATAATAAATAACATTATGAAGTTATTCCCTGGTTCTCCACATCAATATGAATGATCCACCAAATTTAAAAAGCAAGGTTGTACCCTTGATGGCTCCATCTTGCCACATGTGCACTTAGGTTCGTGCAATTCTGGGACATTATACAGGTAGCATAGATAAATGCTGGTCATGTCTTAATTAAGAATAAGCTATACCATTACTTTTCACAAATCATGCTTCAGTGATGTCATGATAGATGTGATTTGATAGAGTCACAATACAACAGGTGAAATTTGTGGCACCATGCAATGTCCTCAGCATATTTTACATCCAGGTAAATTATATTTAATAATCAGACATAAACACAAATAACACCATTAATAAATAATAGTATACCAAAATAATAAACCAATACAGTAAAACCTGTCTAAACTGAACCCTCTTTCAGTACATAACAGGGAATAATATGAAGTTTTTGTTGCTGGAAACATTGTATGATGTTTTGCTTTCACTTTAAAATTTTAGCTGCAGTCTTATTTTAGGTCTTTTCCAGGTCTGGCCTTTTTGCTAAAATTAAGTATAAGTGATTCAGTGGGTATAAAAAAGATGGTGTACTAAAATATTACTGCATCAGTGCTTTTCTAAATAAAAATCTCTTAAACATATACATGCACTAATATAAAGCATTTTACAGTATTTAATGAGGAGAATTAGAGCCAATTTTTTCATAGTGAATAGTTCATTGGTAAGCTTGCCAATGGTTCCAAACCCCACTAAACCAAGTAAGTAAACTTATGTTCCTTGTATGTTAGGCTCTAAGTTAACTTTAAATAGAACTGATGAAAGTTGTACATAGAAATTCTAAATATTTGGAAATTTTCAATATAAAATCTTGCATAGACAAGTACTTTTTTCATGGGGACATTAATGAAAACATGAAGTACCTGTACTTGATGGTACAGGTAATATCAGCACTTTAATATACCAAAAACAGGTGTACAGTTTAGACAGATCATACTGTAGTCACAATGATGATAAATAAAGAACCAAGTTCTTATATGGGACGTGTCAAGTTAAAAACCATAGTTATTTTTTGTTGTGATGTTATGAGAAAATCTGCACATTTGTGTACATTTTCTTTGTTTATTATCCTAATCAAAAACTGAAACAGTTTGAGTAGAGAACAAAAATCTTAAAATCCATGTGTGGATTATGTTTTACCATCAAGTGGCCCTAAAGTATGGTTTTTCCCCTGACATGTCACATATGAATTACTGTAGGAACCACTTTGTTTGTGTCAGTGAAACTCTTCATATACATAGAAAATCAAATAAATTTGAATAAAAATTGATATTTTTCACTTACTTGTAGCTAGTCGTAACAGGAAATCTGTATGCGCATCTGCGATAAGCCCAGAATATATCTGCACAGGGTAAAAGGTTAGAGCTATGAGGATTTAACATGTTGAAAAACCAAGCAATGGCGGATTCTGTTGCACATATGACGTAAAATGTCACCAAAGACATCACTTCTGTTGTATTTAACATCATCATTTTCGCCATGTAAAATCCCAATAATGCTATTATTTTCCTTTCTACAGACATACTTTATGACAATCCCAGGTGCGCATACAGATTTCCTGTTACGACTAGATACAAGTAAGTGAAAAATATCAATCTTTATTCAAATTATTTTGATTTTCTATGGATATAAAGAGTATTTCACTGTCACAAACAGAATGGTTCCTACAGTAGACCACAACAATGTATTTACAATTATAGACAACATAGTTAAATGACACTGATCATGCTATTTTCACTACTACTTACTGTCATAGATGATACTAAATCCCTAAATCAGTGTTCTAATGAAGAAATTAAATTAAAGAGAAATAGAAGATATTAAAGATAGACAGACAGATGTGTGCATAGAAATACTAAGTATCATTCCAGAGTCATTATTTAAGACTAATTATTTTTGTTTGGTTTTAGATAACCTCTCTACATGTCTCTAGGAATATCTATTCAGAGCAAATTAATGGTTGAAAGGTGTTCCTGCAGACCTAAAACTTTCAAAATGGTGTACTGGTATTTATGCCATTTTCTTTCAAAACAACAATAAAGACTTTTTCCTAATGATGTCACCATGACTTCATCAATAATTCAAACTAGAATTAAAGTTTATTTTCCTAGTAAAGCAATCAATTACAGGTCCCAGTTTCATGATCATTTCTTAAACTGGAACTGGAACTTTTCTGGAACTTAAATCTGGCAAATCTTAAATCTGAATGCTGTAAATGTATTAATTTTTGTGGTGTTCTAATTTTCATCGATTTTGCGGTCATTCGTTTTATGCAAAAATTAATACCAAGCCAAAATCAAATTATGCTTATTGTGTTATAATGCATATTTAAACAAGGCGAAAACTTAACTTCCAAGATATGTCTAAATTTCATATACATGTACCTTGAAAATAAATACACACAAAATAAAATTTATTTACAGTAATTTTGTTAGTGTTCAAGATATTCATGGATTTAAGGGGTCATTTTGAAGATCACTCTAAGCTTATTACATCTATATTCTAATTTTGTTGAAATCTTTTATCTGAAGAACCATAAAATATTGTCAAAATTTGTCGATTTCAGTTAAGGAAAATCTTAGTTAAGATATGTTTGTGAAACTGGATCTTTACACTTATGTGACCTTACCAGACCTACTCCTCTGTAGAACACTCTACATCTAAATTCATGACCTATAATTAATTCTTTGCACCAATATTTAAAGTAACAAGAGGTCCATGGACCTTAACTCTCACCTGAGTATAGCCGCATATCTCCTGCAGAAGTTCAAAATAATTTTACATCAGACTGACAAAATTTTCTCCAGTTTGAGCCCAATGCCAAGACATTTGCAAATGATTTACAGTTGAATCACATTATCTCAAACATGGATATCTCGAACTTCCAGATTAATTGATTTTTTATCCATTTCCCTATGGAGTTTGAGATAACGAGATTAAACTGTACTTGTCCTATAAACACTATATCTAAATTAGCTGAGGCCTTTGGCTCAGGTGAGCTAAAAAGTTAGTATAAAGAGAAAGCTATGTATTCCAAGTATAGAATATCCACATGCAGATTTCCGAGTATTTTACAGTAAAATAACATTAAAGACGTTACCTTCTAAATACTGGCAATTTGGTCCTATATATCCTCTTTTACATTTACAGGAACCCGAAATAGTATCACATTTACCACCATTATCACAGTTACAAAAATATTCACAATTTGGTCCATATCTACCATGTCTACACTCTAGAATATGTCAAAATAGAACATAAAAACATGACACTAACATAAAAATTATACAATTATGATTAATGTACATACAGTTACACATATATTCAGTGAGAGAAAAATACAAAAATCAAATATCATATGAGTGACAAAATGCCAGACTGACAACACATGCTTCATTATTCTTAATGTTGTCAATAGAGAAAAAACCTGGTGTACAATGTATGAGAGACAAAACTGCAAGAAGAACAATAATAACACAACTGTGTATCTTAGTAATTTCAATCATTTAGACTGCACTTGCAAAGGTACAGTGGTTTCCTCTGAGCATTTTCGGTCCTTCCATCATCCACCTACTCTAACTGCCTAAAATCCCCCTTGGGCAGATTCTGGTGTGTGGAAGTTTGTCAGTTCACTTGCCAAAAATTGGTGGTTTTCTCTGGGCATTTGGTTTTCTTCAATATATGCCTGCTATGATCCTCTCAATGTAAGTGAAGTACATGTACTCTTGATTTAGGTGTAAAGCACTATTACTCCATTCAACACTCCTTAGATAAATTGACAAAAACATACACAACATGACATGAACTTTACTCATCAGAGAACTATTTACCTTTACTACACCCCATACCAGACATTCCAGCAGGACAATAGCACTCTCCTGTCACATGATTACATGCTGCAGAACCACAATTACATTCTAACTGACAATGTAAACCATATCTTCCTTTTGGACAAACTGAAAAAAAAAAATATTTGAAAAGTGCACAATATCAAATAGATGTGAAATTTGTTTCCTTTTCACCCCTTGAATACTTAAACAAATTACTACAAAATATATAATAAAGCACACAACACCATAAAAAATTGATCTCACAATCTCAAAATTTCCATTAATTATCTCCCTTATTGGAATCTCTTTTGAAAGGGAGGACACGGGATGAGATGTGGATACAATGTAACATAGCTGATAAGAGCTATACTTCAAATAACATTATGTACCCGTAATTGTCTTGAATAAAGATATTTGATCAAATCTTATATAATCTATATGTTGAATTGAAAACTATACAATTATTCAATTATTATGACAAGATAAAAGTCTCCTACCTTTTTCACATCGATCACCATGGTAACCATTCAAACATTTACATTGTCCTGTTACAGGACTGCACTTAGCACCATTTAGACAATCACACACTTCACTGCAGTATGTACCATGGGTACCTTCTGGACAAACTGAAATAAAACAAAGTACATCTGTTACCATAGTAACTACTTAAACATTTATGGACTGTTGCTCACATATGACTCAGTTAAGTTTAGATTACCTACTGATCCATCAATCAGAGCTTGATATACGGTAACTTTTATTGTCAAAATCTGGCATTCAACCTTTATTTCATGTAAAATTGTTCTAAGGGTTCACCACTGTACCACATGATACCCCTTCATGTTTGTTGGAACACTTATTTTCAATGGAAATGGAATTGCATAAGATGGCTTTTTTTCCAGTAAAAGGACATTATTCCATGAATTTGTGACATAAACATTTTCAAGAGCATTCAGCACAAAAGTTAAGAGGTATTGGTCATGTGGTACAGCGAAAAACCTCATTACACATTTTGTTTTGTAAAATGGCTATTTACTAGTATGTCAAAAGTCTTAATTTCACTGCAATCAAGAACATGTCCACATCAGATCATGATGTCATCATAACCAAATTATGCTTACCTATTTCACAGTTCTGTCCATAATATCCTGAGGTACAACCACAGCATCCTGATACAGGATCACAGGACCCTCCATTCTGACAAGTACACGTGTGAATACAGCCTGGTCCAAACCGTCCTGGTGGACAAATAGTATCACAAATACTTCCCATCCACCCTAAACTACAATGGCATGCTCCTGTCACATGATCACATCTACCATTTACTGTACAGTTACATCTGTTTTGGCAGTTATCACCATGGAATCCATCTGGACACACTTTTAAAACAAGAGTATTGTATAACTATCAAAATTAAAGATTTCCTATATAGAAACTTTGTAATCCAGCTTTTAAAGTACTTTCTTTTATTGAAGGTAGACTGAAGCTTGACCTTGACCTTGACTAATCCTTTTACATTGCCAAAATAGTGAAAACTATGAAGTTGCTAACATACACAATCATTCTTTTATTTTAGGTAGACTGAAGCTTGACCTTGACGATGACCTTGAGTAATCCTGTTACATTGCCAAAATGGTGAAAACTATCAAGTTGTTAACATACACAATTATTTAGGAGTTATAATTATTCATTTTGATCTAAGATTTTATTTTAATTAAATAAATATAAATAAGTGAAATGCTGTTTATTTTAAAGGTCAAAGTCATAAGATCAATAATTTTAATGGGGGTAGAAATCGGGGTCATCACTAGGGATGTTCAATAATGTATTACAAGATTTTAATTGGAAATATTATGACCTGGAACATAAACATTGCAAAAAGATGAACCAACAAGCTAACAAACATGTCAATGCAATTTGGAGGTATATAAGATTATCATAAGATTTCACTTGGAAGTATTTATCTAGTTTGCAAAATCATTAGGTATGTTTATAGCATCATCCTGCATTCTCCTGTTTTTGTATAATTCTGTCAGTAGTTTTCACTTTGGTATAATTCATCTAGTTTGCAAAGTCTTAAGAAATATTTAAATGGCACCATCCTGCTTTTGTAAAGCATTATGGTAAATCAGATAAAAATTAATAACTTAAAACAATCTATTACTCACCATCCAGACATTTCTCTCCCATAAATCCTGGTGGACAGTTACATCTTCCTGTCACTTTACCACAGACACCACCATTTTGACAGTCACATATTTGTGAGCAGTTTTCACCATAACGATTGCCAGGACATGCATGTGAACACACAGGTCCTATGTAACCATGGCGACATTCACATGTTCCTGTTCTGATATTACATGTAGCATCATTCTCACACTGACATGACTGGTCACAGTTTGGACCATATTCTCCCTCTGTACAACCTAGTTATTAAAAGCAAAACAAAAACAACTGATGACACATGAAAGAAATACTGGTAATAAATAATGTTTTATCAACAATTTTTTCATAAATTGATGTAAAAAAAAAACTGTAAGTAAAACATTGTCAAATTTACACAGTAAACACTCGATTCAAACTCTGAATATTAAGCAGTCAAATTTTAAATATTTCCAAACCAGATCTAGATGGTGTTATTTCAGCCATAATTTTAATACATGTATTAAACTAAATACTTCATATTTTGAAATTTTCTTCATTAATAGATATTTTTTCATTTTAAAATGATTTCTGTTAAAAAAAGTTTTTTAAAATCAGTTGGCATATCCAGAGAAGAAACAGATAGATCTATTACATCTAAATTCATATAAGTGAGCTAAAATAACTACATTTTAAAGTAAAAACTGTTTATGTCAAAATTAATGATGATAATTATTGAAACAATTAATATTGTAATGAAGGGCCAGAACAAACTTTTCATTTTGGATTTGGATTCCAGATATTACAAGCTTCTTCCTTAAACTATTATTGAAATACAATTTGCATCTCACAATTATAATGCACATTCTTTAGTAAGCAGGTTATATATATGCTGATATACAGTAAAACCTCGTTATAATGCCACCTCTATTATCCCTATAGCCGTAGAAGTCTCAAAGTCTATTTTTTTGTTTCACTTTATAAGCCTCGCATGATTTATCAACAAACCCCTTTATAATACCATAATCTGACTGAACAAATGGTGACAATGAACCAAGGTTTTACTGTACAGCACAATCAGGCATAGCAATCAGAGAAGAATAAAACCTCTCTCGTAAATCAAAGACCAGAATAAAACAAAATAAAAGGTGAGGCAGCCATGTTCCAGATAATCCATCCTGTCATTAGGTACACAATGCGAGACATGTTCCATATATGAAACATCATAATCCATCCTGTCTTTCGGTACACAATGTGAGACATGTTCCATATATGAAACATCATAATCCATCCTGTCATTAGGTACACAATGTGATACATGTTTCACATATGAAACACCATAATCCATCCTGTCATTAGGTACACAATGCGAGACATGTTCCATATATGAAACATCATAATCCATCCTGTCTTTCGGTACACAATGTGAGACATGTTCCATATATGAAACATCATAATCCATCCTGTCATTAGGTACACAATGTGATACATGTTCCATATATGAAACATCATAATCCATCCTGTCTTTCGGTACACAATGTGAGACATGTTCCATATATGAAACATCATAATCCATCCTGTCATTAGGTACACAATGTGATACATGTTCCATATATGAAACATCATAATCCATCCTGTCATTAGGTACACAATGTGATACATGTTTCATATATGAAACACCATAATCCATCCTGTCATTAGGTACACAATGTGATACATGTTCCATATATGAAACATCATAATCCATCCTGTCATTAGGTACACAATGTGATACACGTTTCATATATGAAACACCATAATCCATCCTGTCATGAAGCATATACTGGTACAGGTTCCCGGATATAACCCCTCAGTATTTACCATCAAATCCTTAGTGCCCTTAACTACACAGGTTGTTGTTTATATTACAGAGGAAAATACAAGTTCAGAAAAATATTGGAAATACAAAAGATCATTACATATGTGGAGCTAAACAGGAGCTGTTTATTCTTCCGTAGCAAGGGACCTCAAGTTCACATATTTAACTAAATTTTGCCACTTTTCAAAGTTTTTACTTTGTTTTTTTGGATTGTGATTTGAACATGTACTGATATGTTTGTTTTTGATTTTATGCAACAGTCCTACAGTGCATACAACATGTATATTATAATCATTTTCCTGATACATATTTACTAAAAAGAAACTTTCTAGGATAGTATGAAGAATTGTAGACAGATTGACAACATCGTTACTTAAACAGACATGAATCAAAGCTAGAATGGTACCATACTACAAAGATTCCAAGTTTTAACACAATGTTTACCTGATATCCAAGCAGCTTTTGAGGTAAAAATACAAAATATCAAATGTTAAACTTAATCAGACTGAATCTATCAGACAAAATGACGGCTAATGATGTTCATGTTTTTGGACCGGGTACAGATATTTTTGAACACATTTTAACATTTACCTATGCAAGAACAATAGATGGAGCTAGGTTTCCATTCCTGATATCCAAAATTGCAATTGACTGCTAATTTCTGAAAAATTCTTTTAAAAAGTAACCTATTTTAGCAAATTAGCAAATTTTGTTTTTTCTTAAAAAAGGCTATATTTTCAAAAATTTCAGAAATTTAGCTACTAATAATTTTGGAAACCTAGATATAGAAACACTCAATTAAACTTAAGAGTATGTGACATTCAATTAAAAAACAAGACTTGCATGTATAGATCATTTAACTTAGTATAAAATCTTTACAATAAATGAGAGACAATTTTAATATTGCTATAATAACAGAAATCTACCTGCCACAGGCTTTTTGCCATCCTTAAGGTCAATAGATTCAGCCTTGACCCTCTCAGTGTCCTTCAACTTGGCTTTTCCCTTTCTCCCTTTTTTACCCTTCTTTGGCTTTTGTTTGGCTTCAAGCGATAAAGCAAATAAAATGTTATAAAGCTTATGTTATACTAGCATATACAACCACGAAATTAAATCTGAGTGTACACACTCTGGTGTTGTACATAATTAGTGCTATGGGCAAACAACATTGACCTGTCTGTTTGACCTTTTATTAAGAATATTCATATTGGATGATCCAACCAATACAAGGTTAGCATTATGATTAAAGTTAATACATACACAGGGCACGTGTCTACTCTATGAAGTGAGTATCACTCAAGACGTAGTAGACGAAATGAACGCGGTGTTCCCCACTCAAAATGAACTGATCTATGTTTAATATTTAAATTAAAGGTCAAGCAGACAGGTCAATGTTGTTTACCTATAAACATAACTGTTTAGTATCAATTAGGTATAATTGATTAGTTTTCAAAATGATGAATTGAAATCAATTGTATTAAAAATCAAGTGTTATGTACATTGTATATTAAAAATCAAGTGTTAGTAGTGTATAAATATTGGTGTGGGGTCTAGGTCACATGTGTAAATGCAACTTAAATAATGCTATACACTAATGTGCATTATTCAGTATGTTGTGCATAAGTTTGACATTTATATTAACTACAAAATATATTTTAAAACAGTTTAATTGTTAAATAAGTGAAAAGATCATATTGATGATTGCAAATTATTGTCTCTGAAAAAAATTAACCTCATTTTAAATATTATTAGTGTTGATTTCCTAGTTCTTCTAATGTGCTAATCGACACTGTAATCTCTATTTTATAGCAAGTTTTTTAACTTGCATTTTCTATCAATTTCTAATGATAAAGGTGGCCATTATCATACATTTAGTATTGTTCTTCAACATCATATCTTTAAGAATTTTAAAGAGGCTAAAAAATTATAATTAGTACTTGAATTATAAAATATACATTATAAAATATTAAAATTTTAAAATCTAGCATATATATGATAAATGTATAAAGAAGCAAGCATATGTAACCATGTCAGTAGCATTTCACCAGCCAAAATCAACCATAACAAATTCAATTAACAGTAATGACCAACTATACCTCTTGTACAATGTTTTCCACGATGTCCAGGTTTACATTTACATTCGCCAGTCACATGATTACAAACAAAATGGCGACCACAGTCACATGTACCTTGACAGTCTTTACCAAAACTTCCTTCAGGGCATTCTAAATACATAAAATTACAATCACTTAATATAAAATGGCCTAGTAAACAAACATACTATCATGAAAAAGCTAAAACAAATATGGATATCCATTCAATTAATCTTCAATGAGAAAGGGAACTGTAAAATATTCTTAGCTAATGCTGAGAGTTTTGCATTTTGTGGAAAAGATAAGCTGTTTAGTATTGTGGCCTACTAGGTTCCATAGGTGGTAGGAAGCTCAGTTGTTAAAGGCCCCACTGGTATTGGGGAGACCCTGGTTGATTCTCAGTTTGACTACTGCAATTTCCCTTTCCTGTTACATTTGATGGCTTGTCAAATCCTGGGAAGTAGCCAATCAATAAGTTGGTCAAAGGGTGAAAACGGGTGGTTTTGATCAAGGTAGTTGAATTAAAAAAAGGAAGGATAGAAAGTAGTTGCCCGGGTTCAATAGATAGTTGGGTAGCTCAGTTGGTAGAGTGTCCTGCTAGTATTTAGACAACCTGAGTTCCAGTTCTGGTTTTGGCCTCTACAATTTCCCCTTTCCTGTTACCATGGTTACAATATGAATAGAAATTGTGTAGAATTATGTTAACCCATAGAATCTAAAATCTGTAGTATCCAAGAACCTGCTCTTCAACATGTAAAGTAATGCGTATCACATCTAGATTCTAAACTGATACTTACTTTGATTACATGAATCTCCTGTATATCCTGCTGGACATGTACATGATCCTGTCACATGATCACAAGGTTGACCTTGAGGGCAACTACAGGTTTCCAAGCAATTATCACCATAGTGACCAGGAAGACAATCTTTAACAGAAATTGATTTTGATTAAAATATTTATATATGTACTTCTTCAAAATTATTTTATACAAATACAACATTTTATATTGACTAGATTCATATCAAAATGTCAAAATGACATAAATACCTCTGTTATAATGTATATACTGAACACTAGTTCCTAGATATCTGAAGAGGTACAATTTTTTCATCTGTGACCTTAATAAATGACATAAGGTCACATCTCACTTACTCTTATGCCAAATTCTTTAATGTGAAAAGCACCATACTTAAAAGCAACAAAAGCAACAAAGTCATGGCCTACAGATATTTTCAGACATAGGGTCACTAGACCTTCAGTTTTACAGTATAGGGACCTTGCTGTAAGGTCAAGACACTTCTGGGCTAATGTAAATGTCTTAAATCATTGAACTCCTTCAAGAATGTACACTTGTAATTTGTGATGTTGTAATTAAACCTAACCTTTATGACAATGTCTGCCTCTCCATCCAGGGGCACATCTACAATATCCAGATATATGGTCACATGTAGCACCATTCTGACAGTTACACTTCTCTTCACAACCGTCTCCATAGAAACTATCATCACACTCTGAAACAGAAAATATTAGCAATTTTTAAAATAAAATGTTTTTGGTATGCCCATATTTAATGATGCATTTAAATATGCATCAAGTAGTTTGTAAATATTGCAGTATAATGTTTCAGATACAATCATTACAACCAGTAAAGGCATTTGCCAAGGATACCTACCAGTGTGTTGGATAATATGCAATTTACCTATTACCTTAATTATTTGTAGCAATTTGGTAAGCTCAGTTGGTAGAGAACTTGTCTATAGTGCAGGAGGTCACAGGTTCAATCTGCAGGCCAACCCTGTTTTTTCCTGTTACACATGAAGAGATATTGGTTTGAGACTAACAAGATTAAACACTTGGTCACAGCAGTGAATGAGTAGCATTCAAAATGATATAATTTCTGTACAGCTACAGATTGAAATGAAAAACAGCATACCAAAGAAAACACAGAACTCAAAAGAAAACATAAAATGAATGACATCCGATTAAACATCAACAATATAGAAATTATGCATGGTTTCTATGGCAACAAATTGGCATACTGAAAAACTGATAATGTATTGTGCAGAATTTTCCAAGACAATGTTAATTTTCAAACAGTTTTGTTGATCTCCAAACAGTGTGCAGTGGTTTCAAGCTTGGTAAGTATATTTTTCATAATATTTCAATTTAAATTGCAATGAAAGCAATAAATTGTTTATATTATAAAGGGCACAATTTACAAAATGACTTACATGCCATTTTGACAATAAAGAAAATTGTGAAAAACAGAAGAAATTCAAAATTTCACAAGTTGGTTTACATACCATTTTGACATCTGTCACCAGTATACCCTGGTTCACAGTGACATTTTCCAGTAAATCTGTCACAGCTGGCACCATTCTCACAGTTACATAAGTTGTCACAATTTGGTCCATATCTATCACCAGAACAAGCTGAAAAATACAAATTTCAAATCCACTTAAAGATGTGTATATGATAAGAAACCCCTTTGGTCCCAAAAAGTTATGGTTTTGATGAACAGAAAATGTACATTAGTATGTACCAGGTATATCAAATGAATATATTTTATATAACATAATTTGTTTTATGTCATTTTTCTTCTTCTCTGTTAATACATTAAAGATGACAAATTTTGAACTGATTTTCGTTTTTTTTTTAAATGATGCACCAAATTCCAAATAAACAAAACAAACAAATGTCAATCATCTCATGAGAAATATCAGTCACATAATTGTTTTTAAATATGTACCTTAATGAAATACTAGAGGTAATAAAGACTTGCTCAAAAAAAAGTATTTTCCTTGACGTACCTAAGGCACATCCCTCTCCTGTCCAGCCATTTGTACAGTTACACCTGCCATCAATGTTGTTACAGGTTGAGTCATGTAAACAGAAACATCTTCTTAAACAATGGATACCATAGAAACCAGTAGGGCAACCTGTTATAGATTGTCAAAAATCAAAACATCAGAAACAGCTGCATACAGTAATTCATGCAATTTGTACACATTAAGTATCATTATCATTCATGGGAAATGCCCACCAACAATTAGAATTTAGTAGTTTTATAAATAGTTATCTAAATATGTCTCACATTTCAGAATCTATCTTATTCATACCCATTAATCCACTGATGCACACACATAGTATTCTCACAGACCCTTCACTTAAGCCTCTTTCACAGGTTCCATTGATTTCCATTTTTTTTTTGATTTATTTCGTATTATGGCATGTTTTGGTTGCTCTCTCTATGGTCAAGTACACGTTACAAAACTGTAAGTGATAGGTCATATCACAACAACAACACTGACCCTCAGTCATGCTTGTGTTCATGTTGGGGAATGATATGAGAAATGCTATATACTGGTGAGTTAAAAACTAGATTACCACTTCACAAAGAACCAATTTGGTACAAATTTTCCACAATGCATCTTTTTCTTAAGAAAAAGTGAACTTATCTTTATGTATAAGGACAGAATTCATTGTCATTAATTTTTTATATTTAATTGGTAAAGTTAAATGATGTCACTAATTACCATGGTACTTTAAATTGTTTTGTATTAGTACAAGTACCTTCTTCACATGTGGCACCTTTCCATCCTGCAGCACAGATACAGCTCCCTGTTACTGGATCGCATGTCCCACCATTCAGACATCTACATGTCCCAGTACAGTCATCTCCATATGTCCCTTGGGGGCATGGATCTGAACAAGTATCCCCCCTCCATCCTTCAGCACAAGAACATTCTCCATTAGTAAAGTCACAAACAGCTCCATTCTGACAATTACAAGTTCCTTTACAGTCAATTCCGTAGAAGCCTTCAGGACAGGCCTTCTCACAGTAGGTGCTCCTCCATCCAGCCGTGCACACACAGGCCCCACTGATATGATCACACATAGCATTGTTCTGGCATCTACAAACCAGAGCACATCCTGGACCATAGGTTCCATTAAGACATCCTGAAACAGTAAAAATCAATTATACATCTTGATTTCTTATCATTGAATATTTACATTTGTGATTTTTTAATGTATTAAACTCGATTTGGAGACCAAATGGCTACTATAAGAGTAGAAATATCATTGCTAATGTGACGCCACTCATCTCGTGCTTATGCCTGTACTCGTGACGTCATTGATTGGTTGTTTCTGCAATTGAAAATGCATGTCATACATGACAGTGTTTTGAAGGTTTTTCAGATTCAAAAACCAAAATAAAATTTTCAAAAAATGTGACGTGTAATAAAACCACTGAACTGTCTAGAAATGGCATTTATAATACTATAACTGCCATTGCTGTGCAAAACAAACTGAACATAACGTGCATTACACAGGTTATTCAGTTTGCTTCAAGTGGCAATGGCAATTATAGCACTATAAATGCCATTTCTAGACAGTTCATTAGTTAATTAAATTCTTTCACCCCTAAATAGGCTAGCTGATATGCATTTTATGTATATTTGACACCATTGAAGGACCATCATTTAAAAGGCTTAATCTAACTGCATGTCACCATGAACTATTTGAAACCTTGGTCTTGATTCATATTATCTACAGATTTATTACTGCAACATTTTTTGTTCTTTGAGACAAATTCTAGAGTACAGTAACCCCAATGCTCTCATCTCTCAACAAAGAAACAGGATTTATCTCCCTTAATGCTATGCATATTTTGTGAGCCACATAACCTCATGAACCTCACAAATTGACCAATCAATGAAAGAATTTTCTATCAAAGGTACAGAATATTTATTATACAGGTTTTAGTGACTTACTTTGGTCACATCCGTCTCCTCGCCACCCAGGTGCACAGTCACATTCTCCTGTTACTGGATCACATTCCGCACTGTTCAAACATTGACATTTGTTCTTACAACCATATCCATATGACCCTGGAGCACAAGCTAATCAATAAAAAAATATTTCCTTGATTAGGAAAAAAGGGTAAATAACCTAAAAACCAATTCATTTACCCTAATGGTATCATGGGTATATAAACTTACAACATTATAAATAAGAATTAATGATAAATGATAATTTTGAAAAAAAGTAATACCTAACTCTGGAAAAAGTGTACAGTAACCTTATTATGTCCAACTTGGATTGACGTATCCCTGGCTATGCCTTTTATGTTCCGACACTGGCCGCCATCACGGTACCAAAGCACATCACAGCAACTAATGATGTGTTAGTGTCAGTGACGTCAGTTTTCATTCTTGTTGTGTGTAGTTCAAGCATGCTGGCGGAACATTGTGGGCATGGCCGGCAATCCGTAAATTATGTGCCCTTCACAACGAACAACTTGACAGCCCTAGCAGTAATTTCAATTTTTTTCAATTCAATGCTGGGAATCACACCCAGTGTACTTTGGCAATAGGCCAAAACAGTTAACCACTATGTCACAATACAAGCCAGTATAACAGAAATTTTCTCATAATTAGGTCACATGTGACACAGCTAACCTAAAAACATTCACTGTAATCTCTTACCTCTATCACAAATCTGTCCTGTAAAACCAGCAGAACAGTTACATCTTCCATCTACAGGATTACATGTGGCATTGTTCTCACATAAACAACGTAATATACACTGTGAACCGTATTTACCAGGTGGACAAACTAAAAATAGAGAAAATAGATAAAAATAAATTATTGTATAGTCACACATGTCCAAGACTTTGTAAATACTGTACATTTTACCTCATAGTTTATATAGAATCATTGAATAACATGCAGCTTCAAACATTTTAATTCCTATTTTGAACAGAGATTACATTTAATTTATCAGATTATTCCCTAACTAATATGAGGGGACCTCTGTGGCTGAGAGGTCTTACGTGGCCCTTATGATCTCGGTGTCTTTTAATGCCTAGATTTGAATACCACTTGGGAAAATCCTAGTGCGAGAAATTTTGTCAATTAGCTTGCTGAAGGTCTGTGGTTTTCTCCACCATCACAGATCTCACTATCTCCATATAAGTAAAAGAATTGTGACTGGGGCATAAAACATATTTAATCCACTCCACTCTGGACTAAAATGACTCTACAAGAAAGCAATGTTCATAATGAGGTGCAAACCTATCACCATATTTCAATAATTGGGTCACATGTGACACATTTCACCTACTAACCTTTACTGCAATCACGGCCAAACCAGCCATCTCTACAGATACATTCTCCATTAACTGGGTCACATGTGGCACCATTCTGACAGTTACATCTATTTTCACAGTTAATTCCATACCATCCTTCATGACAAGCTGTTAATAGGAAAAATTATACATGTACAGTAATACAATTACAAAGTAACTGCTTACTTTGTTTTTGAAACCAATAAGAAATACTGGTATCTTAGAAAGTTCATTAATATCAATGGACAAATACTTATATTTTTACTAAGGGATAACTTTTTTTTTAACCTTTAATGGAATTTGTTGCCATACCATGTGATACTAGTACCCCCTAATGTTTGTGCAGAACAATTATTTTGTATGAAATCTACCAGTTCACATTTTCCGTATTCCAGGAATTCACTACATAAAGGTTTTCCAAAATGTTTCACACATACGTTAAAGCGTGTTGATCATGTGGTACAGCGGCAAAACCATTTTTTTGCTAGCAAAAATAGATAGGTTTAAATGAATATTCTATCTTCAAGTTATATCTGAATGCTTGCATGTATAACAAGCTCCTGGTGTTTAAGTTTTCTATAACCAAATTAAACTTTTGACATTAGATCATTTCTTGAACATTTTGACAATTAAAATAAGTTACTTCACAATTGAAAGTTTTCAATTATTTTTATATAAAAACAGGTCACAGTAAGAAATAAGTTAACAAATATTGTACAAGAAAAACATTAGTGGTAGGAAACTTTCGTGGTTTTGATTTTCCTAAATATTTCACAGCAAGAAATGTTCACGGGTTCCAACTGTAGGTAAAATGTACCAAGTGAAATAAGAATGTTTTGCTGAGAAGATGTTTTCACAGTACAAGAGTCGCCGTGAAAAGCGCAAATGTTTTTTCCTCACAAATGTTTCTTCTTTTACAATACTTAATATGATCTCTGAACTTAAACATAAACACAAGAGAAATTTCTATGTGAACATAAACAAGATACATCAATAAGAAAATAAGTCACATTTATGAAGATAAAAATAAAACTAATATAAACACATGCAGCAGTAATAATCATAGGTATCCATGGTAACAGTGTTCTGAAATTAAGGTTAGTGATATACTGTATACAATTCAATCGGACCAATACATGATCCAGTGTTCAAACTAGGAATTTTTCAAAAGGGTTCATTTTCAAAAGATTCTCTACAACACCACAACATTAATATTTTTGCCTTCACAATGTTCATGCAACGTTAAACATGACCTATTAAGGTCTTAACATTGGAAAAATAAGGGATCAATATGGCTTCATGGCCCCTTCTAAAATGAACACCAAGTGATGTTTTTAAAGTGATATATGCTCATATCAATAAAATGGCATTCCTAACAATGCTAATACATGTATATTGAGAGGTGTGTGCATCATCTTTGTTCTGTGCTTTGTATAACCAGTGAAAGTCCATCACTTTGACGGTACTTTTTCAAACCACTTGTAACTCACTTTTGACACAATGTCGACCTCGTTTTCCAGCTTCACAAACACATTTTCCATTTTCAGGGTTACAAGTAGAACCACCACAATCACAGTCTTCCTGACAGTTCAATCCAAATTTACCTCTGGGACAAGCTAAAGAAAAATTTTATTGTATGCAAATGGCCTAGATTTAAACATTTTAAAAACAGAAAAAATAATACATGTAAGACTTTCTATAGACAAAATGATAAAAAATATTAAACAAGGCTCATATCATTGATTTTTCAACAATCTGAAGGACTTAGTCAGTGGAGCAATTATTTGCTGTGAGAGTCCGGGTTTTGTCATGCAGGCAATATGCCTGTCATGCGGTGTGAGTGTCATGAATTTTGAGTCCTGAGTCTTGTTATGCAGATTGAGCATCCTGTGTAGTCAAGCAGTTTAACGGTCATTCATTTGTGCCATGGTCTTGCCATGCAGTTTAAGTGTCATGAGTTTGTATCTTGGTCTTGCCATGCAGTTTAAGGGTCATTCATTTGTGCCATGGTCTTGCCATGCAGTTTAAGTGTCATGAGTTTGTATCTTGGTCTTGCCATGCAGTTTAAGGGTCATTCATTTGTGCCATGGTCTTGCCATGCAGTTTAAGTGTCATGAGTTTGTATCTTGGTCTTGCCATGCAGTTTAAGGGTCATTCATTTGGGCCATGGTCTTGCCATGCAGTTTAAGTGTCATGAGTTTGTATCTTGGTCTTGCCATGCAGTTTAAGTGTCATGAGTTTGTATCTTGGTCTTGCCATGCAGTTTAAGTGTCATGAGTTTGTATCTTGGTCTTGCCATGCAGTTTAAGTGTCATGAGTTTGTATCTTGGTCTTGCCATGCAGTTTAAGTGTAATGAGTTTGTATCTTGGTCTTGACATGCAGTTTAAGTGTCATGAGTTTGTATCTTGGTCTTGCCATGCAGTTTAAGTGTCATGAGTTTGTATCTTGGTCTTGCCATGCAGTTTAAGTGTCATGAGTTTGTATCTTGGTCTTGCAATGCAGTTTAAGTGTCATGAGTTTGTATCTTGGTCTTGCCATGCAGTTTAAGTATCATGAGTTTGTATCTTGGTCTTGTAATGCAGTTTAAGTGTAATGAGTTTGTATCTTGGTCTTGACATGCAGTTTAAGTGTCATGAGTTTGTATCTTGGTCTTGTCATGCAGTTTAAGTGTCATGAGTTTGTATCTTGGTCTTGCCATGCAGTTTAAGTGTCATGAGTTTGTATCTTGGTCTTGCCATGCAGTTTAAGTGTCATGAGTTTGTATCTTGGTCTTGTCATGCAGTTTAAGTGTATTTTAAACCAAATTATAACAGTTCAATGATTTGAGCTTTGTGTGTAAATCAGGGCACCAAACATCTACTTTTAGTAGATAGTAAAAAATTAAATAAATGAAATACAAACAAAAGATGAAATAAAGACATAGAGACTACATTAAAGACAACGACTAGTTTAGACTAAACCTTATAGAAAATCTAAAGTTAGGGAACTTCTAAATACATGTACATACATATACTTTTTACATATTCTAAAAAAATTATAAAAAGATCCAAGCCCACTGGTCTATAAAAACAAAGTTTTACAACTTTCTTATATCAAAATTATTACAACAAACCCTGCTTAATTGATAGATAAGTACAACATACGTTGATCACAGCTTTCTCCCATTGTTCCAGCCCGACAGTTAGGATTACAGGCTCCAGTTTCAGAGTTACATTTCATCCCTTCTCCACAATTACATGTCTGTTCACATTGGCTACCATAGTATCCTTCGGGACAACCTTCGCTACATGTGTCACCATGGAAACCAGATTTACAAACACAGACACCATTCTGAAATTTAAAAAAAAACCAGAATTTAAACATACACTTTCTTAATCATGAATGTGGTCTACAACTGTGAATTGTTTGTCACGCTACCTGGATTAGATGAGCACCAAATGTATCAGGAAAAATTGTGTCAATCAGCCACCGGTCAAATCCAGTCACAAATATAACAGTATAATGAATAACCCAAAGCCTGTTTTTCAACTGATAACTGTTAGGAATTTTAAAATTTTGCAACCAAAAAGTTTGGTGTGTCGTTGATGAAGACATTTAAAGTACTGTAATTTCTTACTGCTTAAGTCCACCAAAATGGAAAATATGCTGGGAGTTAACCTCACAATGAACTTACAACCATTCTAATGAGAAGTACTAAACTCTAAACAGCTTCATGCAGTTGAAACTGGGATCAGCACCAGATTGTTGAGCCTATATGCTCGGGATACATATAAATTTTTAATGCATGCACAAAACTATTTTTTGTAACCAATAGAACAGCTGGTTTTGCACATATATAAGATGGCATCATATGGTTCATTGGTGAACAATATAAGCCATGCACATGAACAAAACACATCATTTACTTTAATACACAAGTTATTACTGAAAAGGGATGTCATTTAAGGTGTCCTTCAAATGAACCCCAACATAGCCCTTTGAGTCCCAACCATGTGTATAATCAAAACACAAACAGCCCATGGCATATCTTCTCCACCCAAATTGTTCCTCTGAAGTTTCATAAAGATCTGTTAACAGCTTTTGATAAAAGTGTCAAACGAAATGGTTACTGTAAGAAATGGAGTAAACACTATATGCCTCTTATAGGTAAACAACTTTGACCTGTCCGTTTGACCTTTAATTTAAATAACTATTATGGGCGATTGCATTTATATATAGGAATCATATGGGTTTGTTTTGTATACATAATGAGAACACTAATCACTTATCTTGTGTACACTTTATTAAGTGCGAATCTTACTATAACCTATGTATTGTGAATCCTACTACTACCTATGTATTGGATGGATTCTTCTATATGAATATTCCTAATGAAAGGTCAAACGGACAGGTCAGTGTTGTTTGCCTATACATTTGGTGTACATAATAAAAACTCTTACTTACCCTGGCATTACATTCTATTGTGTTCTGTCGATTACAGGTACAATCATCTATACAGTTGGATCCCCAGGTAAAAGGCGGACAGGGCTTGTCACATGACTCGCCAAACTTTCCGTAATCACACTGACAATAACCAAAATGTCTGTGACAGGAACCTCCTGGACAAGTCCGAGGACAAGGCTTATTACAGGATTGTCCATAAAATCCAGGTGGGCATCCATCTTCACAAATTCTCCTGTAACACTTGGTGGAATGCATATTTCCTGTCACATGATCACATGACCCGCCATTCTGACAACGACATATACTATTACATGATTCACCATAGAAACCCTTTAAAAAAGTAAACAAAAAACTTTAAAAAAATAAAATTGATAAATTGATTTATGAGAAAGAAAAGCCTATAAACCTTGATAATAACTAAATATCACAAAACAAATTATGTATACAAATAAATTCATTTTTAATTATTTTAATAAATGAGGGTTCATTGGTTACAGGGTAGTGTTTAAAACCAATTTGTTTTACTTACCGTAGGACATGTTGATTACATATGACTCCTTGCCAGCCTGGTCCACATATACAGCCATTTTTCTGTTCATTACATCTGCCACCATTTCTACAGTTTTCACAGGATAACAAACAATCACCCAAATGTACCTGGTATACACTCTACAAGTCAGAAAATAAAAAAAAGACATTTATCATATATTATATTATGGTTATAACTTTGATTTTCTTTTTTCTCTCACCCCAAGTCATTAATTAATTTTATAACAATTAATATATGTTCTTAGGTTTCCCTAGCTTCAATATACCTTCTTTAAAGTTATAAATGTTGATTGAATAATAAAAAAACAAAATAGAAAAAAATTGTGACCCCCTAAGGGCCTGCTGAAGTGATACCATGATACCAATAGCTTTCTTTTGTTTAAAAAACAAATAATGAAAGTGTAGTTTTATCTGTGGTGTACTAATTTTTACTTATTTCTCTAGATTGAAAATTCTCTGCTAAAATTTGTACCAATAATAATAATACACCAAATTACATAGTGAACATTGATATTGTCTGAAGACAAAAACATCAACCATACACTGCATAGTCTGTTTTGTGATTTTTTATCATAAAATAACGTTTAATAAATGTGGATATTACACACCACGAAAATATCAGAAATTAGAAAACTGGGAACAGTAAATATATGTAATGTGAAAGTTTTGTTAAATCACTGCTTAGTACTTTTTCAGTTTTGATCATATAGTCAGGTTAAAAAATCCATGATTATTACACACTGGGAAAAATATATGAAATGTTGAAGTTATAGTGATTCACTGCATGGTACTTTTCCTTATATTTTTGATCATATAGTCAGTTTAAAAATTCCATGAATGTAACACACTGGGAAAAATATCAGAAACTAGAATATTTGAAATGTTGAAGTTACTGTGATTCACTGCATGGTACTTTTCCTTATTGTTATTATAGTCAGTTTAAAAATTACATGAATATTACAAACAGGGAAAAATATCAGATATTAGAAAACTGGAAACAATAAATAGTTATGGTGAATCTTACCTCCAGTTATTTTATCCCTGACAGCTTGAAATGATAAAATGAAATCATAAATACACTTAATGGTCTTAATACTTGTATACCTTACACAGGAAAATTTCATAATTATGATAAAGTTTTCCCTGTGTACAATAAATATGGTAAAATGTAGCATTCTTCTTGAATAGTGTTCAAACCTAAGGCAAAATAATAATTTATTATGTTTTTGTGTACATTTGAACTGCCTTTCCCTCAATTGCTTTAGGTTTTTGTCTGCACATAATTCAAGAAGAAAACTACAAGATACCAGTAATCTAAAACCAAAAGCTAAATAAGCAATAGATGGACTACATAAAGGTTTTTTGAAGATACACATCAAGTATCTATCTATGTTCAAAATCTTGACTATTTTGGCATTTTATAAATTCCAAATAATTAACCAGTATTAATTGGGATGCAAATTCAAAAGTGCCCCCACCCATCCCTATAATGAACTCTAGATGGAAAAGCCCCAATCATGTGCACTATCATGATACCAATAGCCAATGGCATATCTACTCTACCCAAAGATTGTTCTTATGAAGTTTCATAAAAGATCTGTTAAATAGTGTTTAGCAGAAGTGGTGGGCAATATATTGGTGAATGAAATGCAGTAAACACTATATGCCCCCTGCTTTGTTTGGTGATGTATTACTTTAATAAGCATTAAATAAGAAAAGACTTACATGTAAAGAAAAACATTTCATAGATTTATATCTTTTGTAACATTTCAATGACATTTTTTCAAACCATCTCTGGACAATTGTATTTCAGATTCAATTTTTGTGCCACCCATTGCTTATTTAACTTTAAGTTTCATAGACAGAAACAATAATATCAACACTGTCAATATCATATCATTACCATATCCTATAATCTGTGGGTCCAAAAGTTCAAAATAATCATCTGTTACCGGTATAACAGGTTTAGGGCTTGTCTCAAAATGTATCTTTGGTAAATCACCCCTAATTGGCCCAATGTCTGGTGGGGTTGTAGTTTTTGGCTGTTCAATAACTAAAATGAATCAAAACAATAATAACAAACAAACAAAAAAGAAATTAAAACATAAAATAAACACAAAGAAGACAATAAAAGAAATTAAAATTTTTAAATGATATTTAAAAAAATATTTTACAATGCCAAAATGCAAATAAAATGAGATGAATAATTTTAAACAGAAATAAGAAAAGTGAACAACAAAAGGAAAAAGATAAAAAAACTAATTGCTTTTTCACTATTCAGTATGCAAGTATAACATAACAATTGTTGATTATTACAAATATGATATCAGTATGCTAAAACAAAACGATAATAACAATCACTGCCTCCTCAAATTTGAAGGAAAATTAGCAAAACAGATATCCTTTGCACTTGATACTGAAAACAATTAAGAGGCATGAACCAGGAATGGTGGGTGTTGGGACTGGAGAAAACCTTCGACCTTTTGCAAATAAACTAACAAACATTTCCCATTTGGAATTGTCCCGGCTCAGAATTTAGTCAAGGTGGTAAAAAGGGTTGATATCCATTAAATGGTGCTTTAAACCATCTGGCCACTGAGGCCTTGAAAGAAAGGTAAAACCTATGTGTTGCCAATTTTTGTAAAACATCTTTTTTCCCATTTTCATATCAAATGGAATAATTTTTCCACACTAACATTATAAAGTGTAACCTGGTAAGCGGGTAAAACTCAATCTGTACAAAGTATACAAACAAAAAAGACGGTAGCCACCATTTTGCCCAATATGACACAGTTTGGCATACACTTTTCAAATTAGCATGTTCAAAGTTTACCAACTAGTTGCCAAATGGGAACAAAGTTTGGCATGTCCTTATGCAAACAAGAGTGTTAAACTGTTTCCATGAAGATGCCAAGAGGGAACACAAATTGGCATGTTCTTATGCATTCGTTTTCCATGAATTTGCTAAATGTGAACAGTATGTCCTTATGCATTCAGAGGTGTTGAACTGTGTACATTCAAGGTCAAATCGGACCTTGAATGTACATTCATTCGCAAATAACCTTGGCATGATCTTCTATCAGACTGCAGACGATATCCTACTTTACACAAACACTCGAAGGAACCTTCTGTATTGATACATTTATGATCACATCCACCATTATCTGATAAACACTCATTTATATCTGAAAATAGATAATTAAATCCTTCTATAACACATACAACTATTGATTTAAAATTTTACTGCCCTTTAAAAGAAGGTGGTTCTTATATAGAGGTGGCTCTTAAGGTAGGTTTTACTGTATGCTTAAAAACTACAACATGTACAGACAAAGTACAACATGAATAGATAAAAATGCATAAAATTTAAAATAAAACAGAAGTTATTATAATGACAACAGAGCAGAGTATTTTTGTTTTAAAATTCTTGATGTATTGTTTAGAGGTACTTTTTGAATTTTGATTTCCTAGTTTAGAAGTACTGCAAATTTAGTTTTATATATGGTGTACTGATTTTCACTTAATCGACAGCGAAATTTCCCCACTTAATTTGTACTATGCTTAAAATGATATATTTTCTTGATCTTAGTCAGACCCATAACTACAGAAATATTACACCCATGAAAAGTTCCGAACTGTGGATATACAGTACACATGGATCTACATACCATCACATCTACAACCATCCCTGTTAAGTAAGAAACCGTTCCTACATCCACATACATAACCTCCAGGGTTGTTGGTACAGAGCTGCATACAACATGACTCCCCAGGCAGCTCACACTCATTAGCATCTTATATAATAAAAAACATTTATAACTCATATAATTTAGATTTCAGTAAACACAGGCAAATGTTGTTCATGTGAATTTAATGTGAATGTAGTCTATACACATGAAATTCAGGTGAATCATTATTATATGTTAAATTCATATAAAAAAAAATTTGTGAAAAGGTCACATGAAATTTATGTGAAATGAAATTTATGCTAAATTAATGTGAAAAGCGATTCAAATGAAATTTGTCAGTTCATTGCTTAAACAAGAAGAGCGACAACCACTGTTTGCAGCCAATGCAACCAACAACATCTCACAATACACAGATACAAGTCAATGACAGACACAACTGATTCCACTGAATAACAAATCTCATAAAATTGAAATTTCAGAATATTTATTAATTAAAACAGCGCATTTGTTGGTTGTAACCATTTTTGAATACATCCAAAACCCTTAAATGATGGGAATTTGATACCTATAATTGTCTCAATATGTGTTTGTTCTGTATCGGATTACCGTCTTTTCATTATATCCATTGCATACCTTCAACATTGGGGATTTGGTTATATGTGTTTGTTTCAAGCTTTTTTTTCTTTCTCTTTTTTTTTTTTTAGTTTTGACATTATTTTTTGTTATGTTTCAGGTTTTTGTTAGTTAGTTGAATGTTTATCAGCTGAAAATTAGATTCTATTTACCTGCACAAGATTTTTCATCTGCTTGTAATGTATAACCTTTTCTACAGCTACAGATAGGTCCCCCAGCAGCATGTTTACACTTGTGAGCACAACCTCCGTTACCGATTAGGCAGCTAGCAACAGGCTGTAATTCAACCCCTGCAAATACAAATACAATTACTCAACTAAATATACAAAACATAAAGCAGCTAGCAACAGGCTGTAATTCAACTTTTGCAAAGATAAAGACAAATATTTCATTGAAAAATCAAAACAAATGCTGAATGTTATTATATCAAAGGGTATTCTATATAAATGCATTTGTTACATGTAACATAAATCCAGATATTTCTGTGAACATGCTTATTACACTTTGCCCATCTTATAAACAACAGGTATTGTAACTTTATGAACCTTGCATGACAATTTAGAAACCATTGCTTTTTGCTCCTGGTATTAGGAAAACCAGGAGATTATTGACCTTTTGATTTTTTAAACTCTATGAGATCTTATTAACAAAGCATGCTGCAAGTTTATACAATAAGTGATGTATTGTATAATATGCCTGCTTATAGTAAGAATATTACTTGTTAACTTATTTTACCTGCTGAGTATGGCAGCTGTGGTGCCTTCCTCACCTCTATATTATGTAAGCATTGTAAAGAAACACAAATACAAGCTGTTAAAATTTTTTTTTTAAATATGTCGCAATCTTTGAGTTGTAAACAGGAGCAAAAAACATAAACCTTCTATTCTAATACCATTTGTAAACATGAGTGAAAAGCTAAATCTTCTATTACAATCCCAGCTAGTTGTGAACATGAGTGAAAAAAAAAACTACCACCTTCTATTTCAATACATGTGTCAAAAACACTAAACTTTCTATATGTATAATATTATCTGAGTTGTGAACATAATTGAAGAAACTTAAACGTTCTATTACAATCCTAGATGTGAACTTAAACGTTCTATTTCAATCCTAGATTTGAACTAAAATGTTCTATTACAATCCTAGATGTGAACTTAAACGTTCTATTACAATCCTAGATTTGAACTAAAACGTTCTATTACAATCCTAGATGTGAACTTAAACGTTCTATTACAATCCTAGATTTGAACTAAAACGTTCTATTACAATCCTAGATGTGAACTTAAACGTTCTATTACAATCCTAGATGTGAACTAAAACGTTCTATTACAATCCTAGATGTGAACTAAAACCTTCTACATTTATACTACTTGGACTCTATAAACCAACAACTAAATTATGGGTATTGTGCCAAAAAAGGAGTAAAAGTCTCTAAAATGGTGGCATTCACATGGGTATCATGTGATGTGACAAAAATTACATGTAATATATTTGTATTCAATATGGGATTGTAAATTAATCTTTTTTGTTATTCTGTATATTTGTGTCTCAACATTTTTTATCTTATTCATTAGAATTAAAACCTAACAAGTTGTACATGAAGAAGTTAGGCTAGCTCTCCTAACCCAGAATTATTACAAATTATACAGCTTTTTGGGAGGTTACAATGCTCCGTGCACATTGTCAAACAACCACAGGGCAAGGGTATATTAATATTTGACAGAAATTCATACTTCAATTTTGTATTTTTAGTGACTTGCATACTTTGTCACCATGTTTGTATGCTGTAACTAGCCTTCTCTGAGGTGTGAGTTACTTCCCTTTTATGTCTAAACACTGTGTGTGTTTATATACCCCGAGAGATTTATGAACTGAACTCAATGTACCGTACCCTGAAAAGTGAACCAATTTCTTTGAAGGGTGACAAAAATAATTATTACTGTACATTTAAAAGTGTAGAATTTTATAAATGAAATTAGTTGTCATGCAGTGGAACTTGTCTGTGATGTAGAATACTAGATGACACTTAATATTTACTAGAAGAAGCAGTGGTCAATTAAAATTTAAGAAAACATAGCAGAAAAAAATCACTATAAATTAGATTTTTAATAATTATACACTTGGAAATTCTAAGTCAAAATAGAGGTCTAATGTTGTTTCTAGTTATCAAGCATACAAGTGCTAAAAATTTTATTGGGGGGGGGGGGGGGGGGGGATTAAATGCCAAAGATTTACTGAAATATAACATGACATTATTCAAAACAGCACAACATATAGCCCATGGTTCCCACATATTGCTGGTACAGAGCTGCATACAACATGACTTCACATTTTAGAGTCATTATGGATTCTTCATTAAAAATCCCTGACAGTTTTTTTTACATTTCCCTGACAGAATTCCATTTTTCATGATATTCCAATTATGCATTTTAAAACAAGAATGCTGCTACACATAGCAAGATGTGTTATTTACATTGTTTAGCCATGAAACTGTTAGTAAAGATGGCAATGATGGGAAAATACAAAGGCACATAAAATATTTAAGTAGTATTATGTGAAGAGGGAACAAAAACTAAGGCTCTAGTCCATAATGTCCTGTTCTGTTCAGTAATATGGGAGGAGTAGGCCAAATAAGAAAACAAGATGATTAAAATTTCAAAGGGACACAACTCTTGAAAAAGAAACATAAAATTTAAATTCTCAAATTTCAACATTTCCCTGAGTTTGAAAAAAATAAAAAAATCACATGAGAACCATGAGATACTAGATATTGTGATATACAATAAAACACAATGATTATTAATATTCTATACTTAATTATGCACTGATAGAGGTGACATGATAAAAATGATCTACAGCATGCAATAATAATAGTTAGCGTTTGTCCAATATTCAAAGTAGTTGTCAAATTTTGTCACATTTGATTCATCAATTCATTTAAGATTTCATAAACTAATCATAATAAAGTCAACATTTACACATTTTCAATATACACACATATATTTATGCCATATATATATGAGAGAGAGAGAGAGAGAGAGAGAGAGAGAGAGAGAGAGAGAGAGTTTTTATGCATTTTGTCTTCATTGTTGAGTTGTAATCAATTATCAATACAAACATTAAAAATCTGGATTTCTTTCTGTCATTTAAACTCGTAATTTGAGTTTTAGTCATCTTTATCTATTTAATATTGAACATAAACTAGGTCACAGTGATCCTTATTAATGATAGATATCATAGTCATTCAATATGGAATTTGAATTCACATTTTGCCAAAAAGGCAAATTAATACGAAATCTATGTTTTCATTCCTGGTAGCCAAAAACGCCATTGGATACTAATTTCTGAGGAATATTCTTTCAAAAATAAGCTATTTTAGAAAATTTGTGAAAAAATGCTTGAAAAAGACTAATACATTTTCATAAATTTTAAAAAAATGGGCTACTACTGTGATAACTTTAAATTTGTGGAAATCTAGCAAAAGGTTCATAAATAATAAAGAAATACAATATGACATTGTTTACATAATCGTGATGTAACGGGATTCCCCACTGTACCACGTGATCAACACCCCTTAAAGTTTGTGCAGGGCATTTAGGGAAATGTTTATAATTGCCAATTCTCAAAATGCTGTCCTATTTACGGGAAACATGAACTGATTTGATTCCATATCCAATACCAATGGAGATAATAGATCCTTGCATATGTTAGGGTGTATCACATGGCACAGCTGTGAACCCCATTATGTGAAGTATCTACCTACCATAGTTACAAAGTGCTGCTTCCAGAAAGAATTAATCAAAGACAAACAAGTAAGAATAGACATAATCAGATCACACTTTATCATTATAAATACTGTAAAACGTGGTTATTTTTCATGAGTGGAAATCATATTATTGGCATTTTATGGGGGTATTTTTTTCAGTTTTGACTGTTCTTGATATACATTACTTATTAAGAAACATGAGGGTTTTTTCCCTGCAGTTTTGCCCGTTCTTGATATACATAGCTTCTTACAAAACATCAGGGTTTTTTTTTGGTGGTTTTGCCAACTCTTGATGTATGAAACATGACTTTCTACCACACAAAAATAACCATGTTTACAGCATGCAGAATTAAATAATATCAAGCAAAGTTAAAATCTGATATTAGTACATGTATGTGATATAAGTTATTATACACTTTGTAGAATAAGTAAAAAATTCAGTGCAACACACAATGTTGTTGACAAGTGTAGTAGGAAAGAGATATTATTTAAGCATTATTGTTCTTATTTTTGTTTGATTTATTGAGAATCGGCCTAGATCATTTGTAAATGTATGGTGGTTTTATTAAATAACAATGGACATAAACACTGCCAATGATAGGGAGTATGCCCTTCTCTTTCGCCCAGTGTGATGAGGTGAGCTAAAACTGCCAAGTAGGTTTGGGGATCAAACCACTCAGGGTGATAAGTACTTCATAAGATACATGAGTCTGTATTACATGTATCTATATCACTGAATATTATATAGTTGCAGTTTGCTTCAGTCTTCAGCGGTCTTATATAGTAGGTTTACTTTTTGAAAAGGCAATCAAACCCATGTTTGCAAATTTATCAACATACAGACTCTGTCATTCTGTATATTACCTTATCCCTAAAACTATGCATTATGTTAAAATACCTCAGTACATGTTCTTTATGGAACATAAAATTGCAAAAAAGTCTATTATACAACAAAGTTTAAAATCAGATATTGAAGAAGTATTTAGTTTTGGTGAAAAGTGAAACCAGTTTGAAGGTGATGTTAGCTGTGATTATTTTAGATGTAGATATATATATCATGCAAATGTAACAAATAACATAACTTACTGTAACATGATCGACGATCTACCCCTAACTGGTACCCTGTGTCACAGGAACATCTAAACGCCCCTCGTGTATTTATACATTTCTGTGTACAACCACCATTGTTGATCATACATTCATCTTCATCTATAGAGACAAAACAAGAAATCCATGAAAATAGATGTCTCGCCTCTCAACTTACTAATTACATACTATACCGGTCAGTATTAATTTTACAGCACTAGAATACAATTCCTCATCAGTAGTGCAAGGACCAAAATTGTAAAATCAAATTATTTTTCAAGGAGTTGAAAAAATACCAAAAGAACTAAAATATATAATATATAATAAGGCCATTCCAATAAAATTCTATGTTTGACGTCACTTAATTTTTTTAAAGGGAGGAGGGTATGAGGCAAACAAACAAATTTTAATGAAAAAACAAAATCATGTTTTTTGTTTATATGCATATTATATTTTCATTAAATAAATAATAAACATTGTGTTTTAAATGTTTAATTCAAATTTAACTCATTGCAAGAGTGTGATTTATTGGAATTTTCTTCTGAATTTTATGAAGTACATCATTTGATCTTTTCATGTGAATACCTACTTCAGACTTTCAAACAAACCAGAGTGTACCCAATATTTTGAAGTCGGAAACGAAATGGATATGAAAAATGACCGGATTTCACGATCGAATACGGATTTTCGCATTTGATGGAATTTGTTTGTTTTTTCAAAAAATTAATAAAAGGGACACGCACGGTGATGTCAAACATAGAATTTTATGGGAATGGCCTAACTATCTTTTATTATCCATTGTTTCTGACAAAATTTTTGAATCGCATCTCCTCCTTTGAATTTTATGCTGTTACGTTCAAATTTTTCAGCAAGAAAAGTGCTTATATTTCGCTTTTCAGAATTTGAAAAGATTCTGGAGTAATCCAGTTAAAACAACATGCCAGGAATTACAAAAATGGTCAAAATATCTCACATTCATGATTACATCCACTCAGAAATACATACCCTCACAGGTCTTTTGGTCACCAGATAATAAATATCCCTTCGGACATCTACACACAGGCCTTCCACCATGATTGTCACATTCATGACTACATCCACCATTATGTTCACCACAGGGATCTATCACTATAAATATAAACAACAAATATACACATAATCATCAGTATCACTCACTGTGTAAGATCACATTGATACATGTGATACTCCGGAATAGTACCGGTCAACTAAACTTCAACATCACGGTGATGTCAAAACTGGCCCCGGTTTCACAATCATTCCTTAGCTAAGATTTTCCTTAACTTAAATAATGCAAAATTTCAAATCTTTATAATTTTGTTACTTTTCAAGATATTCAGGAGTAAAAGATGTCATTTTTCAGATTACTTCTAGATTAAAACATCTGGATTCAGTTTTGACAAAAATATTCATCAGTAGTTCCAAAAAGAGATCACCAAAATTTGCTAAATTTATGTTAAGGAAAATCTTAGCTAAGGAATGATTGTGAAACTGGAGCCTGAAACTCACATCATCAAAAATGTAACATGCCATCTCCAGTGATACAATAACACAATAAGACTGGTTATTGTAATCAGTGTTCAATCTAGAAATGGCCTCTGCACCACTAGACCCAAAAACATTTGCAAATACATGTAGGTAATTTCAACTGGATTCTAGGTTTCTAGTTTCCTTAATTGTTATTTTGTAAAAAAAATGTTTTCCAAAGATATACCAAATGATAACAGAAACTATAAGGTTAACCACTAAAGCTCTTCACTCATTTATCACTAAGCATGTCACACACTTGTGCTAAGTAAGTTTATATTCTGTAGCATGATTGCTATAAAATGAACACTTGGTGGTTATTTAACAGGAGTGCTCTATAGACCAAACTATCCAGACCGACCCCTACATGCAAGGTGGGACCGGACCAGTGATGAAACCTGGTACTTTCCACACTATAGGCAAGTGCTCTGCCAGCTGAGCTGTCAAGTCTACTACAGTAAATAACAAATAACTGGTATCTATAGATAAATATCATGTGATACGTGTATTTTTTAATTCCAAATTACATCTAGTTGCAAAATTATGCTAAAATAAAACTTGTGCAAAATAAAATTGATTTATAATTATCCATTCCACATACATTTACAAGATTTTCCATCTGGTTGTAACTGATATCCATTCTGACAACGACAACGAACATTGCCTTTAACCTCCACACAACCATGTTGACATCCACCATTTCTGTATTCACATCCTGAGATTGCTAAAAATCAAGAGATAAAAATAAAATACGTAATAATAATATTTTTAATTTCTTTTTTTCTCTGTTAGAAGAAATGCTAAATACTTTCATGCTAATCTAATTATTCTCTGACTGACAATTTAATATTAGATAAATCAAGAAGGCAATGAATTCAGTACAAATCATATATGCGTGAACTGGATAAAGTTATATGGTAAGTTTAAGCATCAACACTGAGGGAAATATGAATTTCTGCATTGACTCAATTAAAGCTATATGAAGCATTATTAGTACAGCATATATGATGATAAATTTATATATATTAAATGTTAAACAAGCAAGCTTTAAAATTTAATCAATTTATATTACAATGAAAATTGCATGTGTGGTGAATGAAATTGATGAAATATGATTACAATTAAAGCATAATAACTTGTTAAATATAACACTTAATTAATATATATTACAAGAAAAATATCACATAAGGGATAATTGATAATCGTTAAAATAACAAGAAAACATGAAAAACATCTAAATTTGACATAAATACAACAACAAAGACAACAATACAAAACATCACAGTTACATGTACAGGTGCTATCATTCCAGTTAATAAGGACAACAAAAACATGACAGTAATAATTAACAGAGTTATTTACATATACA
Source organism: Anadara kagoshimensis (assembly GCA_021292105.1). Classification (NCBI taxonomy): domain Eukaryota; kingdom Metazoa; phylum Mollusca; class Bivalvia; order Arcoida; family Arcidae; genus Anadara; species Anadara kagoshimensis. The sequence goes on from CM037870.1 coordinate 44,452,738, forward strand.
TGTGCTTATCATTCCAATTAATGAAGACAACACAAAGCATGACTGAGTTACAGAGTATGTATTTGTGCTTTATCATTCTAATTAAACTAATGCAGTTAATTATTATAATGTCCGCCATATGAACCTCACCTGAAACATGCTATGTTTATTGTTATGAATTGGAGTTATCTCCCTTTGATTGTACATGTCCTTCAAAGACCTGTGATTATTTAGTAATTATTATATTCTTGTTTAGCTCCTGTCTATGTAGTTTTACTTAAACTTTATCTTATATAAAATGCCACAAAATGACAAATGAGACATAATTTTCTCAAAATATTCAGTGCTGGTCCATAGTCAGGAATATTATGACCAGTGGTCTAAATATTAGTTGATTTGTATTCTTGTATGCCATTTTGTTATGTTGTACTGTAGTATACTGGTAATCACAGTTGGTATGTTAGAATGACCATCGTTTGTGCTCTCCACTAAAATTTTGATTTTGACTAAATATTTTTTTTCACTGAAAAAGTACTGAACAAACTGTAAATCTGAAGATGGCCGACAATTCATTGATAATATGAGATTTTTTAATTTTATTTTTTCAGACGCATTGTGGCAATCCGGACTTTGAGCTTGGATAACTCAATAAAATGGTCATTGGATTGACATTGATACATAAGAAAAATTCACTTTCAATGGAGACCATTTTCCCCCATAATTTGATTTATCCCTCTTTTTTAGTAATTTGCTTACAAACCTGCAAAAACTAGTCATATACAGTTTAAACACACAAAGAGAAGGTAAAGAAAGGTGCAGGGGTAAGTGCATGTCAAATAGAATATCACATGTTAGATCAGGTTCTGCAAATGGTACATTATATGCTTGTCACATAACTGTGCACCATGGTTTAACTTTATATAAAAAGGGAATAATCCTAAATTAAATGACAGGATTCACTACCAAACAGGATAATTTATTTCTATGGTCCAGTGTTAAATTCCAAGATGGGATAGGGTATGTGTAAGTGAAAATAGAAAGACCAGTAAGTGAGAAAGGATTTTAGTGACAGAATTCACTACCAAACAGGTGCTTTTTTACTATAATTTATTGTCTAGGTTCACTGTTAAATTTCAACATGAGATAGGGTATGTGCCAGTGAAATTGAAGACCAGAAAGTGAGAAAGGATGTTTAGTGACAGAGTTCACTATCAAACAGGTGCTTGTTTTCACTACTACTTTATTACCAGGCTGGGTTTTAATTCTTATATCCAAAATGGCCAAGTCACTTTGTCTACTGTGAAGACTTGCTCGTCTAGCTGCTTAAAATAATAAAATAAGACAAAATGCAAAAAAGCAGTTGATGAATCAAACCATTTCCTTGTTAGTTTGTTATTGTTAGTTGCAAAGCTAAAATTTTAAAGCAGTATATGTCTAAATTTACTGAAAGCATATAGTATGTAATGCATGTATATTGATGAATGTCAGTGATGGAAATAATCATGAATTCAATAAAATGATTCAATCCTGGTGTTCAGTTTTGCAAGAATGGTCTCCCTTTTGCCATGTATTAGTAGTATCAATGTATTTGTGTGTGTGTGTGTGTGTGTGTGTGTGTGTGTGTGTGTAAAGTGTGAATATGTGTGTATGGAGAAAAAGATATATATATACATAATGCATACATAAACATATACAACAATCAATCAAAAAGACATATCAATAAACATTCAAATCTTAATTCTTTTAATACTAAATAAACTACCAGTGTAGAATGAGAAATCCTAATGATAATTGAAAAAAATCAACAGTAATTATCTAATACCACTCATATGTATAGGTAGATTTTCCTATAAGTTCACACTAATCCAAAACCTATCTCTAAAATATAACTGAATTGTTCACACTATTCCTAACCTTTTCCCAAAATATAACTAAAAAAACACACTTTTCCCAACCTATCCCTAAAATATAACTGAATTGTTCACACTATTCCTAACCTTTTCCCAAAATATAACTAAAAAACACACTTTTCCCAACCTATCACTAAAATATAACTAAAAAACCACACTATTCCCAACATATTTCTAAAATATAACTGAACAATTCACACTTTTTCCAACCTTACCCTAAAATATAACTGAATTGTTCCCACTACTAGTATTTGAAAAATAAAACTGAAAAGTTCACACTATTCAAAACCTATCGCTAAAATATAACTGAAAAAGCACACTTTTCCAAACCTTTTCCAAAAATATAACTGAAAAGTTCACACTATTCGAAACCTACCTCTAAAATATAACTGAATTGTTCAGACTACTAGTATTTGGAAAACAAAATAAAAAGTTCACACTATTCCAAACCTATACCTAAGATATATATGCATAGTTCACACTATTCCCAACGTGTACCTAAAATATAACTGAACAGTTCAAACTATCCCTATATTATAACTGAAATTTTCACACTATTCCCAACCTATCCCTAAAATATTACTGAACATCTCTTGAGTCAAAGTTTATTATTCATAAGATAGCAATACCAGAAAAAGCAGATATAGTAAAACATGAAATGAAAACTAAATTTATATTCAAATGTCTACTTAATAAAATTCAAAAAATTTAAAAATTGTGTTACGTGCGCAATCACAACATCATTACAATCTAAATCAATAGATTTTTTAAAAAGTGGCATGATGCATCATGGGTAATTTGAAATTGTGTCAACCAATTAAAACTACTGTCAACTATTCAAATTCTAATAAAAAGTGACAACATATTTCTAAAACCAGAATTCCAAACCCAAACCATGCACTCAATACCATTATTACCCCTAGGATATTTAGACGATTCTTTCTCACTGTCCTCTGAGTAAAGGTATTGTCGATTGTTTAAATAATTACTCTCTTGGTATTGACCTTGACCTTCATTATGGTCTGGTTGCCATGGTTGTATTTGATTTGAGATATGATTGTTGTCATAGTTTTCAGGACTATAATTTTGATCCCCTGAAATGATTTCATCATCAATTTTGTTTGTTTCCTGACTATTGTTACTAATTTTACCAATATTATCCATTGAAGCAGCTGATAAAAGTTACAGAAAGAGAGAGATAAGTATTAGTAGTATATATAAAACACACAAAAGTATAGAACATAAGCATCTATATCTATAGTCACTATCATTTTTCTTTTCCATATATATATAGTACTTGCCCAAATTATATATGTATAGGCAAAAAATATTAACCTGTCCACTTGACCTTTTATTGGTAATATTCATATAAGAGGACCAACCCAACAAATGGGTAGTGATAGGACTCGCAATTAGTACATATACAATACAGGTATTCACTGTTTGGAAATAGTGTTTTCAATTTTTTATTTGTGGTTCCTTTAAATAAATTTTCGACCATTACAAATGAATATCTAAATTAAAGGTCGAGCAGACAGGTCAATGTTGTTTGCCTATACATGTACCTATAACTGAGTATCAAGTACATCCAATAAGATAAGTCAATAGCACAGTGTAGCTCACTTGTTCATCAAGCCCAAAAAATATCTGACACTGTTGTTGATGATAAATGTATTGCAATGACTTTTGATTAGTACAATAAGCTGAAAGCATTTGTGACATGTCAAGCAAAAAACAAAACTATTTATTTTGTGAACATTCTTTTTATCATCGAAAAATGGCATCACAATGCAAACACTTCCTGTGACATCAAACAGCACTGAGCAGACAGGTGGGGAGCGGATGGGGTGGGGTTGTTGGATGCTAGACTATTCATCTTAAACAAGTGCTTGGGTTGCAAGACTATCTCTATCCATGAACAAGAAAACTTTACAAAGTATGGGAATTAAGCTTGATATAGGAAAGCTTAAAGTTTGTTTCTACAAATGCATAATGTAAGTTTATTGTGTTTAAGAAACATTTAGGACTTTAAATAAAATTTATGAAAAAGTCATCATGATTCAGCAATTTATTTAATTCAATAATGTAAAATATCTCAATATTTTATTTTATTTATCTCCAGTTTTCTTTCATTGTAACAATTATTTCTGATTTCTTTGTTCAGATGTATGAACCATTGTTGATACTGGTATATACCGGTATGTACAAGTTTTGAACACACCTAGGTATATGTTATTTGTGACTTGTCCTCTTTAAAAATGAAAACAAAGAATTCATCAATTAAATCACAGTTCAAATTTATAGCCATTTATTGAAACTACAAATCAAATTTATTGTAACAAATCAATGAAATTCAATAGGCAATGTTAATAAAATGTTAACTAAAATTTAATCTGAAGTTCAACCTCTTATTTATAGCAAAAAGCTTACATTACCTTGGTTTAAAACAAAAAGATTTGATTTTGATTTACAAATAAATATGACTTTACATTTTTAAGCCTGGTAAAATGATAAAATAATTTAAAAACAACTATTTATAAAAAATGAAATATGAACAAGGGTAATTTCAGTGTTAAAAGATCGTAACTCTCTGGTGACCGAATTTAACAAAGGAAAGACAACTCCCTTACACAGCTGAATACTGACCATATGATCCTTCACGACAAATGTATTGTATTCACAAAAGTGAAATGGGACTCCCCGGACCATATATTACAATCACGGTAACTTGAAACTAGACTTTCTGGACTATATATTGTAACCATGGTAGACTTTTCTGGACTATATATTGTAACCATGGTAACCTTAATAACCTCATTAGATTCATGAAAAACAATATATCAAAAATATTGTTACTTTATAAAAACATTAAAGTAATATTTCAAAACATATAAATATGAGAAATTTACACATTAAAATCACATCTTTCTTAAAATAGTTGTCATTTTTTCCATATGATAATGTGACACATTTTAAGCATTTTTAATAATCATTTCACTATAGTAAGTGGTAGAATTTAAGCACATTGGCAATGTTTTTATTTTTTTAATTTAGATAGGTAATTTTGTTTGATATTATCAGAAATTTCTAATGCATGAACAGCACTAAGCATATATGTATTTCAGAAATTGTTATTTGGCAGTGAATGTCTTATTTCTTGATTAAACAAATGATGAGTCTACAATTTCAAACCAGAACATTAAATAACAAGAATACAGTCAAAAATACTATTTAGCCAAAATATGACTTATATTCTTTATAAATTTGTGGTAGACCTAACTTCAAACAAAATAAAAAATGATTATATAAATATTATAGGAACTGTTCTGGCATAAAAATGATGTAATTTACACTGTTGGTAGAACAGACATCTTGTACGGTCATCAAACACTTTCAACGTCTGCTTTGATCATGCTGATGGTTCTCATTATGTCTTGTCAAAAATACAATGTGCAAAATTTTGATTGGAATAAAAGACTTCAGGAATTCAAAGCGTTGTTTCATAATCAAACGATGTAGTAATTATTTTTAACAACACAAGGGACAGATCAATTATATAAAAATAATAGCATGAACTGTGACAGTTGACATGCCTGTTGTTTTTAAATGGCCGTTATGGAGTTTATGTCTGTGCTCAATTACATTATCATTTACATTATGCCTTTTGATATATATTTTTTTAGTTGGACACTGAAAAATATTTTTTAAAACTTTTTTGCAGCTTAGAGGATTTCAACAACAAAAAAAAGCAAATAGACCTCACAAGATTGATATAATTTTTACCACTGTAAAATTTAAAATTCCTGTCTGCAAAATTCCAAATACCTGTCTGATAAGTTTCATCATCATCATCATCATCATCATCATCATCATCATCATCATCATCACAATCAATTAAGGATGTCCTTCAATTATACCCTTTAGTTTATACCCTTTAGTTTATTTTATAAACTTTTAACATTTAATATTATAAAGCATGTCAATATATAGATACTCACGAATACAGTTTCTTCCATCTGCATGTAACCTTTGACCTTGGCCACATGAGCAACTAAAGCCACCATTTGTATTATGACATTTATACTGACAACCTCCGTTTTGATTTTCACATTCATTAACATCTATCAAATAAAAACATAAGATGACTTAAATATTCATAATATTGACTTAAAATTCCAAGAAAGCTGAACTGGATAATAGTTCTACTTGTATTTAATTAACAACGACCTTCATAATCAAAAAACAAACATACCAGTCCATGTCCAAATCACAATCCTAAAAGCAAGGTGAAATCTTTGATAAAGTCAAACATGTGGACTTACACCATGGAAGTGAGGATGGGTATTATGGAATGGCAAACACCTCCTGTCTAGCTAGCTACACCTGCTACATGTTAAATGTACTTGAATATCCAGAAATTACATATTTTGTATACATTGTATGTGGTTGGTGCTGACTCAAAATTGTGTAGTTTTATAAACAGCTGCACTACTCGATGTTGTCTGGTCAAAAACACTTCTGCATGCAAGCTCTACAACCAGAGGGAGATAAGTGACACCAGTTAGCTCACCTGCATGAATGCACAATTTAACAGAGGATGCCCATAAACTTGACACTGAATGTTGACACTAATGCTACAATGGAACATTAACATGGGAAATGACAAAAACACTTTTGAACATTGAACTGGCAAGCAAATATTATTCCAAATAGAAGTTTCCACTAAAAGGTTGATTGGTGGATTAAATGGAGTTTTATCCCCAGTCGAATATAATTCATTTATATCCAGATGCCACCAGCTATTGGTGAAGTGAAAATTTTTTTACCTTTGCAGTATGCTCAGGGCAATTTGCTTTAACATGCCACACTTGCCATGACACGAGCCATGGATTTTTAAGATATTTTCCAAAGGACCCCATGACTTTCACTTCTAAATGCTAAATGCTTGGTGAAAGAGCAGTCACTACCTTTTCAGAAGTCTTGTTTGAACTTAGCTGGGGTTTGGACCCACCAACTCCCACATCTGAAGTGAGCACTCTACCAACTGAGCTACTGTAGTGGTTTTCCACTAACAGGCCAAGGTGAGTTTTGATATTTTGGTGTAAGAGAAACAGAACAGATATAATCATACCTTGACATCTCTTTCCATCCTGGGATAGTTGGTAACCTTGACGACATCGACAGTAAAATGAACCAATAGTATTTAGACATTCCTGTTCACATCCACCTTGGTTAACTGAACATTCATTTATATCTGAAAGTAATTAACAACATAAAATTAATCAAGAGATTCAAAATTTTTTGGTGTAATAAATAAAATTACTGCCTGGAATCTGCAAAATTTTGAAGTAATCACTCATTATCAGGAACTACAGCATCACTAAGCAAGCATAATTTCAAAAATACCTAATTCAAACTAGATCTATATTAGATCAACATATACCAACATATTCAAAATTGATCTATATTTCATTAACATAAACAAACACATTTAAACTTGATCTATATTTTATGAACATATACCAACACATTTAAACTTGATCTATATTTCATCAACATTTACCAACAAATTCAAACTTGATCTATATTTTATCAACATATACTGACAAATTCAAACTTGATCTACATTTTATCAACATATACCAACACATTCAAACTTGATCTATATTTTATCAACATATACCATCACATTCAATATTGCTCTATATTTTATCAACTATCAACATATACCAACACATTCAAACTTAATATATATTTTATCAACACATACCAACAAATTCAAACTTGATCTATAATTTATCATCATATTCCAACACATTCAAACTTGATCTATATTTTATCAACATATACCAACAAATTCAAACTTGATCTATATTTTATCAACATATATCAATGGTTAATGCCTCATCTTAACAGAATGATAATGACTTAATTGGAAGAATTATAAGAAACGAAGAAAAAATGTGAAGTTAATATATTATGAGACAGACAAACTATTATTATCTCTGTAACGGAGTAAATACATAGACAGAATCCATATCTTAAAATGCTTCTTTCTCTATATCATATTTTCACATTATTTCATGATTTATGTAATTTTTATTTGGAAACTGGAGCCACATTTTTATCAAACAATCCATTTATTATCATATAATATTACTGATCAAAAACAACATTACTTTCCTGTGAAAAAAACAGTTTTAATTCAATAAAACTAGAGTAATATGGAACGTCGCAGCGTGTGACATCTATCATTGGCAATTTCTCTGTCCCATAATGCAATCCATCATCTTCTAAACACACTGATTCTATCTGATTGATCAAATACAACTCAAATGTTTAACACACGCATAATTGACTATCGCTAGATATTATATGGACTTGGGACACGCTGTTGTTTCCGATAAGATTGGAATGTCAATTTTACGTCTTCTAACCAGCTAATTTTACATTGATTTCCTCGTAAGGCCCATAATTAGGAATATTGATTTAGATTACCAAACACTCAAACCTCTTTTCTTTAATTTCCATTTGCGATTAACAAACCAAGGGTTTTTTCTTATTGCACTGACACACAATACATAAAAAAAATTATACACAGAATAAATGCATTTTATACATCAAGTAATTTTAATACTTGTATTATAACATAAGTTTAAAAGGTAAAAAAGTAATAATAATAATGTTTATATGTATAATGAATCTAGATTCAATTTACAAAACTCAAAATTATATGGCCAGTACATTATTGCCGAGTACTACATTATTGCCCAGTATTAGACACTCAGTTAAATTGGTTTATCCCTCTCTCATCTGTTAAGTATAGAGACAACTTGTGTAACTTTATCTGAAGAATCTATCTTAAATAATTTGGAGACATAGCCAAGACAAAACAGATACAGATAGATAGACAGAGAGAAAGGATGATTGGTTTAATTATGACAAAAATGTCATTGAAAATAAAAATGCAATTAGAGTGCAGAATAAAATAAGTTTTGTGACAAAACTTTTCAAACACTGTCAGCAACCCAAACATTAGTACTTCAGGGTCAAATTAGCCACATCAGCAGATACACAGAAATAAAAAACCACATTAAGCAATTCTGGACACCAATGTCTATTCCATCTAAGCACCAGTAAAGCTAAACAGAAGTAACAGACGGTCTGAGACCAAATTAAGCATTTCTGGACACCAATGTCTATTCCATCTAAGCACCAGTAAAGCTAAACAGAAGTAACAGACGGTCTGAGACCACATTAAGCATTTCTGGACACCAATGTCTATTCCATCTAAGCACCAGTAAAGCTAAACAGAAGTAACAGACGGTCTGAGACCACATTAAGCAATTCTGGACACCAATGTCTATTCCATCTAAGCACCAGTAAAGCTAAACAGAAGTAACAGACGGTCTGAGACCAAATTAAGCATTTCTGGACACCAATGTCTATTCCATCTAAGCACCAGTAAAGCTAAACAGAAGTAACAGACGGTCTGAGACCACATTAAGCATTTCTGGACACCAATGTCTATTCCATCTAAGCACCAGTAAAGCTAAACAGCAACAGACACACAGGAGTAACAGACCACATTAAGCAATGGTACAAACATCGAATCCTCATTATCACAAGTGGAGTTTCAAATCAATAAACTTTTCATCATCAGAAGATTTTTTATATTACATGTTATTTTCTTTTTTTTTGTTTCTGATCCAGCATTTGGTTCCACTGAGCTGCCAAATTATGAACTTTTTTACATATTTTTGACAAAATTATTTTTTAGAATGTGTATTTGGGTTACTGAGATTCTCCCTAGAATGAAAGAAGAAGAAGATTGTGGACAAATAGAGAAGAACCATAATGCGCAGAAAGTAACTGCCATGAATCATTTCACCCACATTCAAAACAAGAAAAGATTAATCTTAATCACATTCATTTTTCTTAATTAAATTTTATAATTGAAGAAAAGAATATGTTCTCTCGCAATAACACACCAGCTAACGTTGGCCAGTTAGTGAGAGATAATCCAATACCGCTTCATTCTCAAGTGAAATGGTTTTCTGATTAATCTAATTGGTGTGTTTGTGTAAACATGCTATGATGCATCTATGCGAGGTTGTAAGTTCTCAGCTTATAATTGAATATTCCACTTCACCGGGATGAAATAAATCATGCGGTTGACAACTAGATGTGTGGTTCTAGTTTCCTAGTTGTGAACTATTTAACTCTTCTTTATATCATGTAATACTATATAATTACTATAAATTGACTATCTTTAAGTGAAATATGGATCGTTGTCAATAAGAAAAATCACAATACGATAGCCTTGTCTAGACCAGAGAGCCATAATCTATGGATTCCTCCACTAACTTAAATATATTACTGTCATATAACATATTTCTCCAATATATGTAATGATTTTACCAATATTTTTATATACAAAATAATATATTTCCTCTAAAATAATATATTTCTTCTCTACATGGGGTAATTTCACCAATATATTTCTTTTTTTTCATTTTTAAATTAATTAATAAAACATATATGGTCTTTTTTAGATTACTTCTAAAATAATATTTTCTTCTCTTACCAATATATTTTTTTTTTAAATTCTTAAATTAATTACTAAAACATATATGGTCTTTTTTCCATTTTTGTTTTTTCTTCGGCTCAACTTCCTGATGGATCTCAAATATTTTCCTGTTGAGAGATTGAAATTAAACTGTTTTCTTTTTAACCTTGTATTCTAACATTTTAAGCTATTCCAGTAATTTCTGATTAGTAATTAGTGATATGCGGTAATTTAACTGAACCAAATGACAAAAGAGAAACTTAAATGATATCATCAAAGATTCTAAGACTTGTAGATTTATCTAATCTTATTGCAAATTAAATTGCAATGTACAAAGAATGACTGTTGAAATGAGGTGGACATTTAATATCATACCTAAATTATTACAATCATATTAGGTTTTATTGAGGATGTTCATTTAATCAGTCATGCTAAAGTTTGACACTGTTTGCCATTTATTGGAATTTGTTTATCAAAATACCTGAATGAGCACCTGCACATAGTTAGCCATTAACTGCATTTTGTTCATCAGAATACCTGAGTGTACACCTGTACAAAGCCTGTCATAAATTTCAAAGTTATCATAGACAATTAAGGTTACTTCTCAATGAATTAAACAAAATTCAAAAGAGGAAATAAATGTAGAAATTCTGAAAATGTTTTAAACATATGCTTCTTGAACATCTTTATAAAAAATCACAAAAATCTTAGCAATCAAGGTAAAATACAATTTATAAACACTGGAACATTAACTAGCACACGTTGCAATGAAAGTTAAAGCACTATAAACGCCATTTCTAGACAGTTCAATGGTTAAATATATACAATGTACTGGTATTATATATATATTTCAATATACCATATGAGCAAAGAACATGATCTTATAACAAAACCACCAGAATGTCCATCTAAGCGTACTGCCTGATAATTAGTGGTTAAATGATAAAGATGCAGAGAAGTTGACTTTAATGGATTAAAGAGATCACTAAATGTCAGAGGGTGGAACTTCAATCATCTGCACAACAGATTTCAAACTAACAAAACTTTCAGACTTATCTCACACATATATCACCTTTCTGTAACATGTTGACAGCATAATTTGAAATATAATTTTCAACCCCCCCCCCCCCCCAATAAAAACCATAGGTGATGGTCTCTATATACTCACAACACTTAAACCTCATATTTTTAATTATCTATATACAGAAATGCAGGGTTAAATAAAATCCAGAGGTGTTAGAGCTTAAATTTATATTTAATTTGCATGCAAACTTTTTTCAGTCCAAGGTTTCCCAAATCAATTTTTCTTATTGCAGACTTTGTCATGTGACATTGTTATTTATAATGTCATATGCAATAATATTTCCACATGTGTCAGTGTGATGAAATTTTAAATTAATGAGAATTTGCCAGTGTACCACATGATACCCCATAACATTTCTACAGAACAATTATTTCCATTGGAGATGGAATTGCTTCAGTTCATGTTTTCTGTTAAAATGATGTTTCTCAAGAATTTGGAAACAACAAAAGTATGCAAAACTGGCACTTACCTGGACACCAGAGGGAAAGAGGAAAGGAGGATGACCCAAAGAGACTTAGAGAAGAACCATGGAAAGAGAGTGTAAAAGAGCTGGGTTTCAATTCATGAACTGAGACAACCAAACTGGCAAAGTAGGGACAGACAGAGGCAAATGGAGAAGACTTGTAAACAGCCTGGTTCTTCTCGTGGATAGATGGAAATTTTGACGTAAATGTTCCACACAAACATTAACAGGTATTGATCACAGGGTATGCTGGTGAACTCCATTAAGAGATGAATTCAGGGAAAAGCAGTATTGGAGAAGGTATCAAACTATGGACCTCCCGTTATCTACAGACAAGTTCTAAAACAACTTAGCTACAAAGATCCTTACATTCCTTCTCAAAGTTCTAAGTAACTAATACTAGAACAGCTTCCATTAACACTTGCAGCATTATAAGCCAAGTCATTGTCTGCAATCTGGATATTATTTTAAACTCATAACCTCAACAAAAGTACTGTAAACGTATTTATTTTCGTGGTATACATGTATTAATTTTCGCTTATTTCGCAGTCGTTTGTTTAGTGCAAAAATTTAAACAAGGTGAATATTATATTTTACTTATTATGTTATAGAACATATTTCAAAAATGCGAAAATTTTACTACGTGGATATGTCTAAATATCCTATACCCCAAAAATAAATACACGCAAAATTAAATACATTTACAGTAAGTAAACAAGTAAACAGTGTGTTGTCAACTTTAAGGACACATCAGCATTGCAGATAAACTTATGAGATCAGTACTCTATTATCTTCAAATAGATCAAGAATAGAATTCCTGGGTCCCCCGCCGGTCACCCATAACTCCAACAAAAAGTATCGACCAATGCTGATTTTCGAACTTGACCAAGGTATTAGTGATATAAACATTTGATATAAGTTAAATGAAAATCCGTCAAAATTTGTAGGCATGAGAGCACTTACAAGGTCAAGTTTTGGATAAAATGGAGTCATTATTGTGGTCAAAGTCCCATAACTCCAACAAAAAGTATCGACCAATGCTGATTTTCGAACTTGACCAAGGTATTAGTAGTATAAACATTTGGTATAAATTTCATGAAAATCCGTCAAAATTTGTAGGCATGAGAGCGCTTACAAGATCAAGTTTTGGATAAAACAGTCATTATTGTGGTCAAAGTCCCATAACTCCAACAAAAAGTATCGACCAATGCTGCTTTTCGAACTTGACCAAGGTATTAGTGGTATAAACATTTGGTATAAATTTCATGTAAATCCGTCAAAATTTGTAGGCATGAGAGCGCTTACAAGGTCAAGTTTTGGATAAAATGGAGTCATTATTGTGGTCAAAGTCCCATAACTCCAACAAAAAGTATCGACCAATGCTGATTTTCGAACTTGACCAAGGTATTAGTGGTATAAACATTTGGTATAAATTTCATGAAAATCCGTCAAAATTTGTAGGCATGAGAGCGCTTACAAGGTCAAGTTTTGGATAAAACAGAGTCATTATTGTGGTCAAAGTCCCATAACTTCAACAAAAAGTATCGACCAATGCTGATTTTCGAACTTGACCAAGGTATTAGTGGTATAAACATTTGGTATAAATTTAATGAAAATTCGTCAAAATTTGTAGGCATGAGAGCGCTTACAAAAAAGTGTGATGGACGGAAACACGGATGCACGGACGGACATCATTTCTATGTCCCCGCTCCGCGTTGCGGCGGGGGACAAAAATGTTATGGTTTCAACATAAAAGAAACAAACAAAAACACAAATTAACCTAGAAAACAAAACTGGTTTACAAATGCCAGGCAAAAACACCTAATAAGCTTTGTTAAAAGTAATTAAAACAAATATGCAGTCAATAAATAAATGATATTTAAGAATTTTACTATTGTACTGAATCAACGGGGAATCAAATACCATGCCATACAATACATCATATTAAATTGTATAGGCTCTCTATCTACGCGCTGCACATGCTGGCATGAAATAATTACTGAAACACAGCACAATTTTTCATTCAAGAAATTGATACAAGAAAGATACTATCTCTGCACAATTATACCTGGTACATTATATAACAGATGAGAGGTATAGCCTACAGGTATAAATGCACAGATTGTCCTTATTACAGCCAGGCAACAATGACCTGTCTGGTTGACCTTAAAATAGAAATGTTCACATATATCAAAGATCTACCCAATATATGGGTATTGTTAGGATTCACAGTTAATACATACAAAATACAGTTGTTTATCATTAAAATAGTAATAGTGTTTCCAGTTATGTTTACTATACATAAATGTATTGGTCTATGATAAATATTTAAATTAAAGGTCAAGCAGACAGGTTAATGTTGTTTGCCTGTACCAAATTTGCACTGCAGTTTGAAGAACATTGATCCATCCTGTCATTTATTTCTCATGAAAATAACATTATATGACAAACTTTTACTGAATTCAACATAGCAGAAAATTATACTGATCAAATTTAAAATTCAACAAAAGCACAAAAATTAGTTATTTAAACGATATCATAATATGTATTATGTTCAGACACAGATTGGGTGAAATCTAAATCTTTGTACAAAAGATCTGAAAATTATAATGTTCTCATATGAAATGACCTTATAGTTGCATCACAAAGATGGTATCAAATGCTTTTGTTAAATCTACAAAAACAGGAAATTAATCATAAATTTGTTAGAAACTGACACCAAAATTCTAGGTGCAATTTTAACCACAGCATATTACCACACCGAAAATACTGCATATAAACACCACAGTTATAACTCAACTGTTTTAAGTTACCGGTACATGTCTTGTTTATTTTGTCCATTTTGTACTTAGAATTGATAGTTATCTTACAAGTTTATTGTACTGTCACAGGAGTTTAATAATGATTGAGGTGTAGGTCTTTATAGAACCTATAATTATTCTTTTTTGAGAACTTTTCAGTAAACAACATGCATTAATCATACATATATTTACCAGGACAAAACAAAATCACTCCTTATTGCTCTGCATTGTACCTATACAGACAAACCTGTTTATAAAGGTCACCAAAGGGAGGCAGTAAAAGGACCTGAATGGACAGGTGGCCCTTGGGTTCAAATAATACTGTAAAGGAAATTTTATATGTGTGCGATTAACTTTCGCATATTTCGTGAGGAAAAAATATTCGCGAAAATTAATCTCGCAAATTTGTTTTTGAAAATAGTTTTATTTATACCAAATATTCAGCTAAAGTTCATATTGCAAATGTTAATAGATGGTTATAGTTTTGGTGAGAGAATCACGAAAGTTAATATCCCCAAATAAAAACTGGTTTACAGTATGAATAATAATGCATCTCAGTGCATGTTAAAGATATCTCTGTAAAGTTTGAAAAAGAGTAGGCTACCTGAAGCTAAATGAAACAGACTGAGCAAGATTAGGGGTAAAATTTTATCGAACCTGGGACCTCCCACACTATAGGCGAGTGCTCTACCACTGAAGTACCCGGACCTCTACAATGGCCTTTGAAAGCAGGTGGTCATTGTATAGAGGTGGGTTTTAAGGTACTAGTTCGAATAATGATGCACATGTTAGTTTCTTAGCTGGACCAAGCCCACTATCGATATTTTTTATAAAGCGTAGTGTTTTTGTTTTAATTATTACATACTATGAGAATTTAATTAATACTTCAGGGATTAAACTAATACTTTGTCTTTTAATCAAAACATACTGGTACATGTTTGATATTTGATCAATATTTAAATAATATACACTGCAAACTTGATTGATTAAAATTAGATTTTTTCGTGATACATATTGCTATGGCAACTATATTAAGCTTAGACAATTCTTTAATTTTAAGAATACAACAATTTTCCTTGCAGCTAATTACTGTTATAAAATTATTGATATATATATATATACAATGGTAAGTTTCTCAATTTTAAAGAGGGTCAATCAAATTTTTATACTAAATTAAGGAAAGACTTCTATTGATGTACCATCCACTAAAATTTTAATTTCAACTGAAAACGGAATCAAGCCATTTTGTACAATTTTCTGTAAAAAAAATTTAAAATAGCATTTAATGGATGGGGAAGTCTAACCCAAATTACTATGTTTTAAGATGTCACCTTTTGTTTAAGTTTATTAATTGAAGTGAAGTTTTGTTTCTCTTTGCAAATAATTCCTATTTCAATCATACAACCTGAACCATTAAATTTTCCAATGCTATTTTCCAGTCAGATTATAATCTCAGAAAAGTAAACCATTCCTTACTTTAATGGTACAATTCATTTGTCATCACTCTGAAAACCAATCAGAATGGTAAACTGACCCTGTTTGATGGACAAAACAGAATAAACACAATTACAATATCTTATTACTGATAAAAGGTCTGACATTTGATCATATTCATATTTTCTTTTCTAAAAACTTTGATTTAAGTGAACTTTTTGCCCCTAAATTTTCTAGTAAAAATAAAAAAATAATTTGATATTGCAACAATGTAAAAAATATTTTTAGAGAAAATCAGAAAATCTATCCTTGTTTTATTTAGATAAAATATCTAATTTAATAATTTACTTGTCTCACCTATATGTATAAACTGAGAATAAAATTGATAATTTTTTATATAAAAAGGTCATATTGGATTACTTCTAGATCTTTAAGAGGTGACTGGACATCAGACTGTCAGATTAACAATGAACCAATAAGCCTCGCCTGTCTATCTTTAGATTACAGCTAGATTATGAAATAAAGTACAATACCTATAAAACAGTACTTGTTGTATAGATTTCATAAGTTTCTATAGTATGTTTCATATAAATAATATCAAACAGACTTATCTAATAATCTGATATAATTAAGGTTGTAAATGGTATCTTTGAAATGGATTATACTCAGGTTTTACTCCAACCTTACAACTTGCTGTCACCCAGAATGCCAGTCAGTCAATATACAGTTTCTTGTCTATTGTATTTGGTAACCAACTTTCATAAATCAACATTTCTGATAAATATGACATCTGATGGCAATATGAGTACATACTAATATTGCACTTAGAACACACACATCAATTGCCAAAAAAAAGATGAAAAAATTTGAACTTAAACACCTAATCGCCTGAAAAGAAACAGCTCTCTGTTAAATTTGAATTTTTTGGCAATAACTAAGGTTATTCTTCAACAGCCGAGGGATAACATATCTACTCTCACCTTCTCACAAAATGCATTTGAAAAAGTTTTTCTTTTTTTTTTGAAAAATCTAAAGACCTGAAATTTAAATTCTGATACATTTTTTATTTATAAATATAAAGTCTCTTTGAGAATAGTGGCACTGTATCATGTTCACTTCTTGTATTTTGCATGTACGATGGTTGGTTTTACCAGGCTGCAGTTGATAGTTAGGTAATATTTTCTTTTCAAACTCCAAATGTAAGAGATAACCTTTACAGCATCTGCATAACTTCCACAAAGGTGTCAACTTGCTGTTTAGCATTCATAAGTATATTGTTTGAAACATGTTGTCAGTTTGCACTTACAATGTGTTCTGGTTAATTGCAAACACTTAACGAGAAAATACAACCGTAGGTTGGTTAGTTAGTGTCTGAAGTGTGAAGGTTTTAGAATGAAGAGTTTGATAATTGAGGTTGAGAGCTGGTCTGATTAAACAACTGTTACAAATATACCAGTATTGTAGTAGCTGAGATAACAAATTTAATTGGAGATATTTATTTTAAAGTGGGTGACTAAAATAGCAATTTTAAATCACTGTTTTTTTTCTTTTATTTCAAAATATGCTGTAATTATGCATACAGTAGCACATGTACTTCTAAAGGCCATACTCTTATCCTATCAAAATCAAAATATGAAATCTGCTAAAGCAAAGCAATAATGGCACACACAATTTGTTTTTGTTTTTTTTTTTTTAGAAAATCGTGGACATAAGAAAGACAGTTTGTTTTATGTAATATATAGAACCAATATATTCTCAAAAATGCACCAGAAGTCCATAGAATTACCTGTTCATTAGTCATGGACGTTTGATACACATTTATGTGTGGTTTATTTTAAATGAAATACCTGTAATATCTGACAGTTGCAGATCTTGTGAGAAAAATTTCACAAATTAAAATTTTGTAACAGGTCTGTTTTATCATCTGGTTACCAGATGGCAGTATCGGTTATTATTGCAATGCCTAATCGTAATCAGAGACCGATTTTTCTACCATTAATAGCAGAAATGATACCTGCCATGGCTTTAAATCTGTTAGCGTGGCAATAAAAAACAGATATAACAAACTCAGGTGTCATGTAATTTAGAAGAATTAAAACAAAGTAACAGTAATACTTATGTGTCTGAGTGTTATAACACCTGTTTTACACTTACATAAACCAAGAAAACAGACAGGTAGTTACTGGTGTTGCTACGGTGATCTGGGATAAAACTTAATTTGTTTTAATTGTTGAGTGTGCCACTATTGAAGTGTAAGCTTCCTGTTTTTGATACATAACAGTAAAATTAATATAATGTTTGCATTTCAAAGAAATTGGAGAAAAATTCCACAAAAACTAAAGAAAGAGTTGTCTAAAACTAGAAAAAGGTTGGATGTTTTTGACATATTATGGTATCCTCAATAATAAAACCACTTGGTAGCATTCACAGCAGAATATTTTAATGTATAATTTAAGGATACATGTATTTATATTTATATATAGACCCATGTACATGTATATGTTTATGAACAAGCAAACGTCCATACAAATTCCAAGTAAACCTACATTTAAAACCAGATATTTACAAATTACTACAAAATAAAAAAGAGCTGCATGTCTAATACTACAGAGAGTATAATAGCAGAGACTAAAGAAGTCAAGATCTAATGGAACCTAATTGACAATCCTGATATGAAAAGGCATTCAGCAGTTGATTATTCTGTATAAGGTGGTCCATGGACTACCGTAGTAGCAGCAATGCTTCCAGTAAAATGCATACAGTTTTGAACTAGAAAGGGTATTACATGCCCAGGCAAAACAGTCTAAAGACTTTGTGATAACAATAATGCAAATAAACACTGTAAAAAACAGAAAATCTTCAAGCTAAAATGGAACAATGTTAAAACTCACTCTTCCTTATATTACAAACACACAGTCACTGCTTGAGAAATCAACAACAACAACAACAACAACAATAAAACAGCTTTTTTTATACCAGTTCTTGGTAAAACATCTACAGATTCCACAAAGCTAAATATGTAACACCTCCCCCCCCCCAACCAACCAACCCCACCCATGGCCAAGTTCAACATGGTAAAGTTTCTAAAATTCATGAAATCAAATGCAAAATCAGCAATCTATATACAACTGTGGCAACACTAATGTTTATTTCAAAATGATTCCAGTTACACTGTAGGAAGAATGGGTTATATACAGTGTCTAACCTGCCACTGACAGATCAAGAAATCTGTGAGCTATTGCTCACTTAGTATACCCCCGCTTTTAACTTCAACCATTGAGTGTAAACGTCAAACATTAAAAGTCCCTAAAAGAAAGTAGATGCCTGGCAGACTTGAAATCGGTACTTGCTGCATGTTAACTCATACTGTACTCGAACTCGCATACAAAATTACAAGTTGCTATGTTTAGTAGTTGCTGAGAAAACTTAAGGAAATGTTTTTGGATGCACAGAGGTAAATTAGTATCCCCCCCCCCCCTTTTTCGAAATGGGGGTATAATTAAGTGTGGTAAAACTTCTATAACTTAAAGAACTTAGGTGCACATCTTCAATTGGTTGCAATAATTGTCAAGAAGTGTTGCCAACGAAACAATTGTCCAGACCATATGGATTTATTACCAGTTCTTTGTTGTTGATTGATTTAATTAATGGATAGCATTACCTAAATGTGCTGACTTTGCATCCTGTATATTCATCCTGTTCATTAAATTCACAAATTACATTAAATATCAAAATTGAAAAACATTTACATACTAAACTTGGCTCATACACACTTAAAAAACAATAAAAATAAAAAAATGCATTAATTTGAAAAAATAAATTGCTTAAATATCTTGAGTTTAACACCCCTAGTCAGATGTCCATGCAGAATTGACATATCAATAATAAAAAAGGTGTTCTGAAATAAACAGGCATTTAAGATAATGTAATGCAAAACAGATTACATGTTTGATAAATGAGGATTCTGTAGTAAAAATTAAATGTTTCTTTTATTTAAATAACCAAGTCAAGATCATTTAGACCTTTATACATACAAGTATATCAGTGTCAACAGGATAACTTATATCTTTTAGTAAAAAAACGATTATGTCACGAGTCTCGAGTCTCGGTCTTGGGTTTCAATACAAATGTGTTCTGCTATGAAACAGATACAAAAAGTACTAAAGAAGAAAGAACCTAAGATTTTACATGGTCTGATTTTTATAATATTTCACCCCTTATTTAAACTGATAGTTAAGTCTCGCATGTCTTGTTAGAAGTCATTTTAAATGACTATTATATGACACAGGGTGTACATTAATTATATCACAAAGACAGATCCACCCATTCTTACTTATTGTTTGTGCATGTGCTCTTTTTAATTTAGAAATAAAACATGGAGTCGACTGAATACTGGAGCTATTTAACATGGAGTCAACTGAATATCGACTGAATACCGAGCTCTTTTAACATGGAGTCAGTTAAATGTAATTGATATCTTAACAACTACCTAATTATTGAACTTTTATTATACAATTTTTTAAATATGTCAATTTTCGTAGGTATCATAAATTACTTTATAATAAACCATTTAGTTTTGAGCATAAGTGAGCATTTATCAGTTTATCAACTTATATGAATCAATAATTTAAAAAAAAAAATGAAATACACAAAAATTTGAATGATCAGAATTACACTGCAATTTTTGTTTGGAAACTAATTCATCAATTATGTGTATTGAATTGTAGATGTTTAAAGCCTTTAATGTTGCATGTGTAATGTATTACATTAATTGATATTTCTGAAAATAACACCTTCTTTATTTTCAAGTACTAGTAAATTATAAGGTAATCTATAAAAAAGTAAATATTGTGAATTTATTATCTTCAAAGTAAAAAAAGTTTTTTTTTACACAAAATATTTGCTGTAAGACCTGTGAAGTACAAGTGACTTAGAATGGTTCGATCACCAAATTTCAGGATCTTAAAGAATTATCATTAAATTACTATAAAGCAGAAAGAATTTAATGTCAGTTTATTTTTTGAGAACAGCCATTTAAAGATATTTGTTATTCTAATTTCTCATTGTCTAATGTTGATCAGTGAAAATGCAAGAGAATTATATATTTTATTTTTCACTTCTGGCAACTCTCTTTGCAATATCTGGGAAAACCAAATGCGAAAATTTACCAATTTACAATTTTTTATCCTGTAACTTTAATCTGGCAAATTTTGACAATATGTTATGTTACTACAGATACCAAATTCAACAAAATTAAAATAATTCTAGATGTAATAAGCTTAGATTGATCTTCAAAAGTTTGTCGAATATTTTTACTTGTAGTTCCATAAAATGTTGCAAAAACCTACCAGAGTTTAAGTTAACAGAAATCTTAAGAGTTAAGGAATGATTGTGAAACTGGAGCCAGAAAGATATATTCCAGTTGTTTACATCAGATAATAGTTGTAATGTATATATAAAGAGCACAAGTCTGAGAAAACAGCCAATAAGACAGCCAAATCAGAAAATTTTCCAGACTTTAATGGAACGAGTCTTCCTTTCTTCTTACATGCATTAATTAGATTGAGTCTGCCACAAAAAAGTTCTATTAATTACATGTAATACATAACAAGGAACGTAATGACTTACTACAGCCATTTTCAAGCAACTCTTTCATTATCGTTTTATTGTCATAAGTTTATGCAAGTGCCAATGGACGTATGATATTATTAGTATTTTGTTTTGGGACTTTTTGGCATGGTACTGTAGTACTAGTGTAATAAGTTACATGCACATAAAAACTAACAAAGATTCCAGAGACAAAGACGTACAGCCAGCCATCGTCCCTGGTAACACCCTAGCTAAGTTTTTATACTATATCTATCTGTTTAGTATCAGCCTGTCAGTAACTGAATCTCTGATACTTGTATGTGTTTTAATGAGGCAGATAGGATCTATATTAATTATAATGATAAGATTATATCATCATATGTGGTCTATTGTCTGGAAAACACAATCACAAACACAAACAATATGACTGAGATATACCACTCCAGGGAAGGGCTTTATCAGACTTACTATGACAATAACTCCAGAACTTTCGAAACTAAAATACCATATCAGGCAACTAGGGCTTTACCAAACTTATTATATCAGTATATGGCAATAATTCTAGAAGTTCCAAACAAAATACCACGTAAAGCAAGGTTTTACCAAATTTAGCAAGGCAATAATTCCAGAACTTCAGTTTACCAGTTATTTTTCAGTTTTTTTTGGTGATAGAAAATTTAAGTAGTGCAGGTAAGGTGTGTACAGGTTTGATCTGGTTGGCTAAATAAATTTCATTTTGTTTGAACAAAAGAATAGAAAGGAGAAAAAGGTGTTGCTAAGATAAATGGGTTGTAGAATGTATTTTTGGGTAGCCCCCATTTCTGTCTGCAGTTTGAGTGTCAAATATTTTGACTGTGTTTCCGTTAAAAAAGAAACATTAGGAGATATAACAAAAGCAAGACATTGTTGATAATTAAAAGAGGCATATAATGCAAAAACCGTGTAACTATGGAATCTAAAAAGTTTCTGTAAGTTCTCATGCACTTGTTATTTCTATTATTTAAAACAAATTTGAGCCAGTCTTATAGAAGTTTTCAAAACAGCAGTACCATAGATCCAGTTTGTATGGTATTTAATGAAGATAAACAGTATACTGACAACCGTTCTGTTCTAGGGCTTCAAGAAATCAAAAAATAATTACTAAGTACTGGCCAAAATACCAGACACTAGGTCTTCTGAATCTTATGATACTTATCTGTATCATTCTGCTAAAGCATGCAAACTGCACTGTACTCTGCACCAAACATTTGGAAGTCAAAATTATAAAGTAGATAGCACTTCATAACATGCAAAAATTTACAACTTACAAATAACTCATTAAGCCAAAGAATCACAAAAATGACAAAATCAACACAAAAAAGGAGAAAAAAACAGTTCAAAATCAACTTTTTGTCTACAGATACTTTACAAAAAAATGAGACTAAAATCTGTTTTTTCTTGTCTTTCCACTTGAAGACAGATGACAGAGTAGAGTAACTTGATGATATTCTAATTACACAATACATTATATATCTTATCTTAGATTAGAAAACACTGGATAATGACTCCTTAACATTTCTATACCAATTTTCATCATTATACAAGCACCTGTTCATTATTTCATGGTAGCCATGACCTAATTTATACATAAAGAGGTTAACCAACAAAACAACATTATATAAAAAAATAAAATGTTTTCTTTTATAACTTGATGGATAGATATAATTATGAGAAAATGATATGAAATATGGCTTCAATAGAATAATTGATATTTGTTTATTCAAAAATTATACTGGATATATTTTATGTCCCAAAGTTCCATGTCCCTTTTGTTCTCAATTTTTATTTCACATGTGCCAGATGTAGGTGAACTAGACAGTAGGTCTCATCTTTCCAGAGCACCAGGCCTCAGTTATCTTTTAGAAGTTTTTGTGAGTAACTGAATTTGCCAGCTTTCAAAGTTTTTACTTCACTTACTATCAGGATTTTGTTTTGGACAAGAATCAGTATGTTTGTGTTTTATTTTAACCTTATACTATTTCACGATTTATTGGCAATGCTCTTTTACTCTGATAACAGATTTCAATAATATACTTAAAAGCACTATGATAACTGAAGTCTTCATGAAGAACAAATGTTTGTCAGGGAACTAACAGTCAGATTTGAGAATCTTTGACAACCCTGAGATAATGCCAGATAGCAAACCTATTACCTTGAACTAAACAATAAGGTTGTTGTTGTAATGTTGTTACTGGTACACAATGTATTTGCAATGAAATCAAGTTTATCAATCTCTAAGGAATAATCTAAGAACAGGTTGGTGTATGCATGAGATGTGTGAGTGTGTTTTACAGTCTACTTTGTAATTGTGTGCACATTTGGGGAGACTTTAAGGTGCTAGCTCACAGTAGTACACAACAGACAGTCATACCGCACCACAAGTCACATTATACTAACACCAGCTGGACAAGTCAATATTTCAATTTATGTCAATGAAGCAAATTCTCAAATTTTAAAGTTTTATGTATGACCCAGACAAGGTTCGAACCCATGACCTACCAATTTCAAAACAGATGCTCTACAACTGGGCCTTGAAGTGGTCCTAAATTGATAAGGACCAGGTAATTAATGAGTAGATAAACTTAAACATTGTATCTACACAAGACATCTTTAAGAGTTCAATAAGCTTAAGGTTGCAATGGGTCACTCTGGTCAAGCTTGACCAGTCAGAGAACAAACTTAAAAGCAATAATAAAGTCATCAAAGGCAGTAACAATATTAACCTTGACAAGCAACATAAAAAAGAACACAGGCTTTTATCACTAGGCTTTGTGATCTTGATTCTGGACAGGATATGACAGAATTTTTCATAATTTGATGTCAAGAGAACATTAGAACAAACAGTCATCAACTTCATCATATGATCAATTTTGTTCAGCAATATCATATTGAACATTTAGTTATGAGTATAATGTCTTTTTTTCCAGCAGGTCACATGACACGACTTACAGACTACATTTGTGATATTAGCTCCCTTCCTGTCTGTACTTTGGCACTCAATTTCAATCTCTCAAGTACATTTTTCACATTTTTGTTTTTTTTGAAAATGTCTTATTTCTACATTAGAAAAAAACCAATATTTTGCATATTTTGGCATGAATTTTAAATCAGAAATACTAACTCCTACATAATGATATAACAAACACAGACAAAACATTTTAAAATCTAAAAATAGTTATTATTTTAAGAGTACAAATTTATATATCAAAATTACATTCTAATTTTTTCTGAAGTAGTTGAAGTAGCTACATAGAATACTTGAGACAGTTAATACACAGGTATAGTGCACAAAGTTTGACCTGGTCGTTTGACCTTTAATTTAAATATGCAAACAGACATATTCATTAAGTAATTTAGGGGCTCTATAAAGTTCACAAAATTAGGGTAAATGATAGTAATACTCAGGGTACCTGGTGTTTTTGGCAATGGAACATACTGTCACACAGTCTATTAGCCCTGAATCCAAAATTCAAATGAAAGGTCAAACAGCCAGGTCAAACTTATTATAAACAAAGTTTGTAAAAGCCTTATGAGCTAATAAAAACCTAGGTGTAATTTTTTAACAGCTGTACACTTGATCTGAATTCATCTACAAATCTTATTTAAAGGTACCTGATTTTAGTGTATTATAATAACAATACACCTGGAATACTACCAGCATTATGTATGCTCTAATAAACTTAACAAATTTAAGTAACTCTGCTGTATCTTAATAACTAGGCAAGCCCTTTAAAAGTTAAATAGGTGATAAAAAACTAACTTGTAAAATACATGTATGTAAATACAGGATTAAATCTCAATTGTTAGGCTTAAATCTGCAAACTTGGGATGTTGTGGTTAGATTTCTAACTTGTTGGTATTGGCCTCAGTGGGAGAGTGGTCTAAAGTACATGTTTATGGATCACAGTACCCCTTACTGCCTTGGTTCGAATCCAATGTGGGGCAGATCCTAGTGCAAGAAAGGTTGTCAGTTTGCTCGTCTAAGGTCAGTGTTTTTGCTCAGGGCACTCTGGTTTCCTCCACCACCCCTGAACTGCCTTCATGTAATTGAAAGAATTTTGTATTGGGCATAAATTTTTTCCACTTATGAAATACTGTAAAGGCCCGAGTTTACATCCGAATGGATGGTATTCATCACTGAAAACCACCTGAAGACAACTTTTCTTCCTCACATTCACTGAGATTTACATGTGATACCTGACGGTATAAACACCGAAATGTTTTATGCAAAATTCTTAAATGAGGACCATCAAAATTAATATAGGCTTTTCTCAAACAAGATGTTTAATTTTACAATGCATCCGTCCACTGAACTACAAATTAGAGTTTAACCTTGCAATAGACTGGAGTCCCATCCAGGTGGAAGTCTTGTAATCCCAACTATAAACTGCAAAAGCTATGACCTGATAATTCCACAGAAATGATTTTTTATAATTTTATTTAAGTACTAGGACTCAAGATGTAAATTAGTATAACATTTGAAATCAAACAAAAAGAATGCATTCATATAATTGCTCATAATGACAGGCAGCAACTCTGGTCAACTTCAAAAGCTTATCTTCCTTTTGAAAAAAATGTCTTCACACCGTTATTCAGGCAAATTGCTAGTCTGTAAACCTCTTGATCTAAAAGTAAGGTGTATCATTGTCTCAACAGTGAGTGCCTTCATTAACATCTGATGTCAGGCTCTCTGAAAATATTTCACATGGTTAGCCAGTTCTAATAACTAACAATCTTTTTCTTTTTATGAAGACTATTGAGTGCCTGTAGAGACATATCCCCTCAAAGGAAGAATGTTGTACTTTTGGCTTATTTGCACTATTGACACTTGGATAAGCACCACTAATATACTGGCACCACCTGATTATTATGACTTACCATACTGACAGCGGGGACCCTGGAATCCTTGATTACACATACATTTTGGATTATAACCACCAGTACATCGACCTCCATTAAAACAATATCCCATACTACATTGTCCTGCAAAATACAATATAGAACAATTAAAAAAAATTACTCCAGTTGCCAAAGGCCAGCTCATCTGCACATGTAGAACATCCAAAATTTCAACCAAATACGTTTAGAAATTAACACTGCAGGTATTTGTTAATTGATCACATGCACACTTGGCTTACGAAGCTCATTTGGACAGGTGAATTATCCTAGGTCTCTAAAAGACCATTTCTTCAAACTTCCAAAATGACACCATAGCAGTATCAATTAGTCAAGTTTAAGATTTTACTTCAGATCATTGGAATCATTGTAAATTAGTATCATGTAAATTAGTATCATAGGTAAGATTTTATACATTAAATGACACACGTTTATCAGAATGACTGCAGCAGTTTCAAATGTAGTCACCCTTTATGTACCGGTAGTACTGCAAGAGTGTGTCTATGTTACAGCAGTCACAGGAATCTCTTGAATGCCCTATTCAGCTTTTTAGTATGTAAAGTACTAGTAAATATAAAGTGGCCATTAGCAAAAATCAGAATGGATGCTCACTAAATATGTGATTTAGAATTTTAGAAACATGTGAGGTACATTTTGTCAAATCATGTAACTAAATTAAGCAATAAAAATCATTTTTTTTACATAACAATTACTTCCTCTATGTCAATTTCATTTTTATATCATTCTATACCACTTTTATGATGAAAGTACCGTATATTACTTATAAGGGTACATTGACATCTCTTTATTGAAATTTTGACATTTTTTCTCATTTTCAGTCATGTTAATTATGACAGTAGAATATATCATTTTTACAGACTTGTCTATGAGTGTTTTTATCTCCTGTGGATCATACACGATGGCAGATAGTTCCAATCAGTGCACTATATCAATAGACTAACATTTACTTTCATTTAACGAAGGAATGTACATGTCACAGTTCAAACAAGTTTACAGGTGTGAAAGTCATGTAATACCTGTACTTCGATCATTTTACTGCGCACTTTGTAATACTATGTACCGGGTAGTTTGTATTTTAGTTTTTTTTTTACTTTCTTAACACAAGACCTTAAAATGTCTATAATTTCTCTTGCGAGTTGGCCACATCAAAGTTTTTTAATGAACTTAAAATTCAAAAGGTATTTTTTAATTTTCTGATTTGATTACTCGGAACAAGTGCTTGGCTCCAGAAAGACAGACAGAGAACATGTAGATATGATTATTTTACTAGTAACAGAATTACTTTTATTATTGAGAATTTTAAGATCCATGTATGATAAAATTTAAAGTACTGTAGTCTGCCATCTGTCCCTGTCCTTAACTCTGGAGTCTTGATGTTCTGTCACAACATTAGCTATAGAGCCATGGTAACTTAACAACTAACTGTAGTCAAGGTTACACAGAATACATTAGTATTAAGTGTTATATTTAACATAGAAATTTTAAAATTAAATATTCATACTGAACCATAAACAAGACATAATAATAATGATAAAAAGACATGAAAAAACTTGCTGACCTTGACTATATAATTATGTGTTTATTTTTAGCATAGTCAGCAATTTTTCATTTATTTTTAAATAAAATATCTATGACCATGTAATCTCAGTATGAGAATAAAGGGGCAACACTACTATCTAGAGAAATATATTGGTAAGTTTTTATTTTACAAATCACACAAATTCCTAAGACATGCCAAATTGAAATGAGACTGGGAGGTCAAGATGAAAGATTTTTATCTGGGCTGACAACACCTCTTATCATGTACCATCATGTTTATCATAAAATCAGGGAAAAGAGAGTAGGAGAAGAAATGTGAGGTATATAAAACAGTATCTCAAACATGTATGGAAGGGAACACCAATACCATTAGACCAAACACTGACCTTAAACAAATAGAGCAAGCTTTCCACCAACTGAGCAACTGTAGCTGTAAAGAAAGCAAGGACAGAAGCAGTCAACAGAACAGTGGAAAGATGGCAGCAATAAACAGATAAACAGAGCAGTGTAGGGACAATAGGGAGCAACAACAGCAGCAGTTGCAGGAGAGCCAAATGCACATGGTCTGTTGATGTAACACTGCAAATGAAGAATACTAACAGATGATAAATATCAGGATTTCCTATAACATAACAATAGAGAAAATAATCATTTTAACAAATACGGTGTGCTCATTTTTTGGAATTTGTAAGTGCTATTTTTTATCATGTCATGTGAAATTACAAAACATTCAATGCTAATGTGCCAATCATGTTAAAAGAGACCAAAAGGCTTTATGTACTGGTATTTCAAAATATTTTGAATATTCTAACCTGTACTCTATGACCCTTAATATCACAACCTTTTTTGTAAGTTCAAAACCCAAAATTCTACCTTTTAACCCTAGCATGATACCCATCTGCTACAAAGGTCCATGTTAATGAGAACAAAGTATTTACAATCAAGATATAGTGTTTAAGATAATACAAATACAATTCAACTATATACATTTACAATGTAACTTTTTTATCACATTGTTTTAACTAGTTTTACAACAAAGTGATGGGATTTCTATTTTGAGGATGACTTGTCAAATTTTAAAAGGTTTTTTATTTTTAAAGTTGTAAATAATTGTCTATTTATCTGGCTTTTAGGTATATCATAATAAACCACTAAAATTCTAAAATTGTAAAATGTTAAGAGTTCAGTCTTATTAAATTTCAGATAAGGAAAAGAATTTCTTTTTTTTTCAAATTTTACAAATTACATTGCCTGTTTATATAAATAGCATTACATACCCATCTCCTACATTACTTACAGAGCAACTATTGGTTCATATTGAAATTATAAGATTTTAATCAACATAAAACAAATTGTTTAATGTGTATCTAAAGTACTGGGTTTGCAAATTATCCATCAGATAAATGATTTTTTCTCAGCAGAATGAAAAAACAAGTAAATTTAGTGAATTAGGATCCCTCAACCACCAGCAGGAAATAATCAAACCAACTCAGGTTGAAGATATGTGCATCTCCTGTCAATGTTGATGCTTTGCATCAAGTTTCATGAAATAGTGTTTCATAGTTTTGAAGAATTTGCGCAGACAAGAATTTTGAACAGATGAACAGAATGAAGGAAGGATGGACGAAAAATCGAATTTAACATCCCCCTCTTTCTTCGAAAGGCTGGGGATAATTTATTTTTACAACATATGGCTGTCAAATAGATTGTGCCATTACAAATAGAGTTCCAATCAAATTTGTCCATTGTATCTCCCTGTTGTTGGTTGGTTGGTTGTAATGATGTTTAATGCTGAATTAGTAATTTTTAAGCTAAGGATTAATCTATGAATAATGATCTGCCTTATACTAGTGAGCACTCAAAGCAAATTTAAGGTGCTAGCTCACAGAGTCAGAATGCTGCAGACAAGTATAAAGATCACCCAGTCACATTGTTACCAGGTGAAACAGTTAATACTCTGTCCTTTAAGGGTCAAGGAAGGAAGTAGTACCATTATCTCAAATTTTAAAGTCTGATGTATGACTCTGCCAGGTTAGAACCCACAACCCCCTCTCCCACTTTTGAGACAGACATTCTACCTCTAAGCTCCTGAGTTGGTTTTTCCGTTGTTAGAAGTACATTTGTTGATGGTTGTAATTGTGAAATACAAAGGGGAAAGTACATGTACAAGTTTTCATGTAACTGGGAAAATAGTCTATTAACAGATGATGCAACAAAAATGTTTGATCTATAAAAAGAAACAAAAAATCACCATTATCAATCACTAAGATGACACAACAAAAATCAGAGACATTTTTAAAATATTTAAAATGTTTGTGGCATAAAATAGTTATCTCTACCTGTGCTTTAATAAAAAGTTATAAAAACATGTACAATTCATTATGCTTAACCTATCAATATTTTATGCGAGTATAAATAAATATCAGGATACATTTTTTGTAATATTGAAAAGCACTTTTTATGTCACATAATGATATTAATCTGTGCCTTTTTTAATATATTCACGATTTTATTTTAGCAATTTCACTGTTTCCTTTCAGCATGCTGGCATTTCAATTGGTTTTTTGAAATTTTGTTTGAATAGGATTATGTTAACTTATAAATATTTCAAATTTTCTTCATTCAATTTAAAAAGTCAAAGATTTAAATGATGATGTTCCCATATATTTAACTTCTAACACAAGAATGTACCAGTGTCTGTGTATTACATAACTAAAATACAAAAATACAAAAATCTGCTTTTACCTATTTAAAATCTTCTTAAATTTTGATTGATTATATCTCTTTAGAATTCAATACATATACACAGTCACCACCAAAGCCAAATATTTTACATATTTTCAGGTAATTTTCTCAAACTATCACTGTACTCAAAGCAACATACACTTTTGTATCTCTAATATTGAAGCATTCTTCAAGTAGATCTGGCTACAGTTTCACAATCATTTCTTAACTAAGAGATTTCTATTTAAATCTAACAACTTATTGGCAGTATTTTGTAGTACTGATATGAAAAGGTTCAAGATATTTGAATATACATGTCATAAGGATAGAATGGTCTTCAAAATGTCACCTTAAAATCATAAACATCTTGAAATATCAGATTTTAAATTTGCCACTTAAGGAACGATTGTGAAACTGGAACAAGAAAAAAGAAAATGTACAGTACAATCACCCTGATAAACTGTGGGTCATTTCTTAAGCTGTGATTCATTGAAAAGCAGTGTAAATGAAACACTTTTGTGTCAAAAATGTCTATGGGTCTGATTCAACCTGCTGATAATAAAAGCATTCTCAAAGAAACTTAATTTTTCAGATAAGATATTGTGCAGCACAATCACACTATCTATTGCAGTACTGTTTTATACTGTTTGTGTGCTTTGTGGGCTTAAATGAAAAAAATGTGGGTCATTTTTAGGCTACCAGTATTATTTCAAGTCAATATTTTTCGTCAGTTTAGGGGCTTGAACGACACCCATCAAAACCAAATGGCCTAGCATAAGAATGATCCACAACCTAACCAATAGTGCCACTGAGACAATTCCAAAAAAACTTGCTCAAATGACATATTTGTCAGACACAGGTCATACTATACAGATGTGTGACCGACATTATACTTATATATTAGCTATATACTACCAGTATTAGCCAATGAAAAGTTGTGTTTAAGAAACACTTTTGTGAAAAACCCAAGCTGAGGTAGTGATGTTTGCCCCAGTGAAGAAATATCAAAGGTGCTCTAAAACCTAGAGGTAACCAAAATATCCATAGAAGACCTGCAATTTTGGCAAGCTACATCACAAACATTCTCACCCTAAGATCTGTTGGAGTCCCCTAATAATGAAACTTAATAGCAAACTTGAATCCATTTAGGCACCAAGATCCACAACCATTATTGGGTATATTAAGACAAAAGTACATGTACATCAGTGAGCCAAATTTTATAACCTGTCCAGATTGGGGAACATTTTTCACATAAATTGAACCTTTAAAACAGCGCTTAAACAATAAATTTGCATTCTCACAACATAAATAACAAAAAACAACAAAAGGCTAGTCAATAATTGACTCCATAAATAACACACATTTTGATAACCAAATTTTCTAGTGAATTTAAGCCAATCCTTTACACCATAATTATATCCTTATTGAACCAACAAAAATCAAACAATAAATTTATTTTTTATCACAAAAACAAGTCACAAGAAAATAAGTACTTCTTTGATGACTATTTTCAAAGTTTTTGAATTGTCAGATTTTAACATAATAATCTATTTTAATTCACCTGTAATTCAACTGTGTCAATAGACCTTGCTGGTTTAGATTGTTATTTATCACCCAATAAACAAAATGGTAAAAATAGGTATATGTGTATTAAGTAATTTATTTTGTGTTAAAAATTGCTTTTTAAATATGTACATAATGTGTTTATGAAGTGTTTATGTATTTACAACCTTTCTGCAGAAATCCAACTGTCTGCTGGGTACATTATACTGATTTATAGTTCTGTCATTTTGTTTAAACTTTTAGTCAGTGTTCTGTATGTAAGACATAGTAAAACCTCGATATAATGCCCATCGATAACTTTGACAACTCACCCCCACACTATTTCGAAATTCAAAAGTTGAATTCTTTTATGTTTTCTTTAGAAATCTCCCTTGATTCAAAGCCAAACTTCTATATAATGCTAAAAACAAGGTTTTGATATATTATGTGTATGTATAGGACAGGAACACTGTTTGTGAGATATCAGTAAGCAGGATGTAGTTTAATTCCTAGAAATCTGGTCACTGCATTTTTCTTAGAAGTCTATGCACTTAAATTTGAACTCCAAAACTTATATACCAGAGGATACAACTGCGGTAGTTTATTTGGCAGAGTGCTGGGTTTGTATGTGGAAGGTCATGTGTTCAAATCCCAGTCAGGGTTTGATCAAGACTTGAACAAGGTAGTGACTGTTTTTTCACCAAGCACTCTGCATTTAAAAATGAAAGTCATAGGGGTCCTTCGTAAGAGACCTTAAAAACCAATGTCCAATGTCATAGCAGGTATGGCACTTTAAAGAACTCCCCCTGTATATTTACCTTAATTAACTCACTGCAAAAGTAAAAACTGACACTTCAACTATAGCTGGTGATATATCAATATAAGTGAAATATTCTTGACTGTGATGTAAAACCCCATTCAATCAAACAATTGTATACCTCAAGATTTAAAAGCTCCTCTGCATTTTTGCAGGTAGACTAATAAAAAAAAATAAAAACACCAAAAAAGCCACCCTGCTAATGTGAAACTCTAGAGTCTGGATCTTACGAATGAGCAATTTTGATTTTAAAGTTTGTTATATTTAAAACAGCATTAATAATGTACTTTGTTATCTGGCAAATTCAAACCTTAGGTTGAGATATAAAACTTTATAAGCTACAGTAATAGTATATCTATCTGGCTTCATAATAACTTGATCGTGATTTTATTTCTTATTTTTTGACATATCATATATAGTAAAGATTATTTACTTTTTAATATTATTTGTAATCTTATGAGCATAGATTTCTAACCAGGCAGTTTTAAATATCCATATAAAAATATTTTTCACATTTTTCAAGTGTAAAATTTCAGAACAATTAACACTTAGAAATTTATAATTTGCTCCAAGACATTCCATGAAAGGAGTATGAAATCGTATTTCATGCTTTTTCAACTTTTACTTACGACAGAGAAATAAAGTAGACAATGACTGACAAGACATCACCAGTGTTAGTGTAACCTAACACCACCTGTGATTTGATAATCATCACAATATTTCTTCAAGGATTGATTTGTTATGGTGTCACCCCTCAAGTATCAGAATTACGGCATTTTCGGTTAATTAGATAAAAACTAAATACTTGTTTATATTTTATCTCTGATTTCTAATATTAATTTTAATGAGAAGTTTTAATGAACCATGCATTAACATTCTCTTTTATTTTTATTAATATGTGTAAAATTTTTGCTTTACTCATAATGTTTTGATTCCTGTTAAGTCGGTGACTAATTCCTGAATATTCTTCCAAAAACTAACCTTCTTAAATACATTTGTGAAAAAATAATTCTATATTTTCACAAATTTTGGAAATTTGGCTATTAATAATTTTTATTTCGTGGAAAATTAGACTCTGCATAATATTTGGACCTTGAAGTCAATTGGAGGTTGTGTGTTCAAACCTTGACCAAGATTTTGAAAAAAACATTTGGTATCAAACACAAACACATTTGGATTTTTTCTTTTAATAGTATTACATAACAAATTTAAAAGCCTGCAGTTAAGACATGAAACTAATTTTGACAAAATCTCAAAAAGATAGATAATATTTAATACATTTGTACCACCCTCATATACATATATACCACCATCGTGAACATTATTTCATAACATCTGCAACTAAAATCAAGTTATCTTTAGTTATAACTCGATCATCTTGTAAATCTATGTCTAAAATGATTGAGTAATTCAAATTAAACCTACTAAGATACACAGCTAAAATACAGAAAACATACAAATACTGTTATGCATGTGCCGGTAATCACAGCACATCTTCTTAAACTACTCGCTGAAAAACAATCATGTCGGAAAGCGAATCAAACCTGTAGATATACAACACAAAAAAACACAAAATACACAAAATACACATGTGTAACAGCGGAATGATAAACACACCTACACCAAAAATCCTTAGATAAACAAACGGGGCAAAACGTCAGATGTTTTTTGTGATCTAGCAGCTTAAAATAGAAGCTATGAAAGTTTTTTGATAACACAACATAACTCTGTTGATTACATAAGCATCAAAGACAAAAATCTATTTTTAATTTGATGTGTAAAAAAATCTCCAAATATATGAGGGTTATAAGACTATGATACATAAACATCAGATAGATAAGCCAGGTAGATCTACTGTCATAAACAGGGATCAGACTGATATTACCAGTATACATCAAAATATACAACTCTTTTTTTTGCAAAGATAAGTGTTATTATGTCTGTTGTTTTAACAGAAAGTTGATGAATTGTTTAAAATGATAGATGCCACATATTTCAATTTTGTAACCACCAGAGTAGCAAAGTTAATGGAGACAAGATATCAATGTTCAATTGTTGTAGTTTATATCTATTCTGGACAATTTCTTTACTTATTCTTTAACATGACAGATGCCACATATTTTGATTTTGTAGTCACCTGAGTTGAGCAGATTTGATATAGAAAACACTGAAAATTGGAGATATCCTGGTTCAACCCTTATCCAAGCAAGCATTATTAAATATTCCAGACATGTTCCTAATGCTACATATTTCAAACTCAAATGAATATTTTCAATGTCCAACACTCACTAAAACTCGTTCTGGACAAAAAAATATTCATCAATGTTTGAGATATTTCTGTTTTACACTTTTACCGGTGTAAGATTCTATTAGGATTTAACTAGTTTTCCACGTAGATCCCAGAATGACTCTTGGTCACTACTATCCAAACAGAAAATGTATATACAGTAAAACCTTGTTTTAATGCCCCTTGATAACTTTGCCACCTCACTTATCACCACACTATTTTGAAGTCCCAAAATCCATTTTGTTTATGTTTCTCTCTATCCGCCTCCCCCAATTTAACGCCAAACCCCTTTATAATGCCAACATTTGACTGAACAAATGGTGGCGATGAATCAAGGTTTTTACTGTACCATGTACAACTATAGGATTCATGAACTAGAGAAAGATTCAAGTGGGTCTCAGCTTTAGGGATTAAGTGTAGTCTCATACAACTATTGAAATGTAATGGTGTACTCATTTACTAGTATATATTTCTCCAAACTGATCAAGGAAATATAATATGTGTGGGATTCAGAAATCAGGAAAAGGTCTGTCCTGGCTTCTAGGGGTTGTGTGTACAGTCTCATACAAAAACTGCAGTGTAATGGTGTACTCATTTATGTGTAGAATATGCCATTAATGTGTTATCTTTTTTATGTAAAACAGGGGAACAACTCAATTGGTTTGATTGATCTAGCAATCGTGTTGACTGGATGCACACAATTAATTCTGTATGAACAAAGAAGCATCTTCCACTTGAACTTGGATGTCTGCTCAGTGTTAAAGATAAAGACAAAGCTATTCTGATATGACCCCTCAAATTTAAATCCAAATAAATTCTTAACCTTCTTCATACCTCATAAACTACACTTCTGAAAAAAAAATCTTTCAAAATTGTGCTTCATAGCTCATAAACTAAATTTTTTAAAAATAAACCTAATAGTATCAAAATGTACAATCTTAACACAACTCAATAACTGTTTACCAGTTCAATGTGTTTAAGTCTGTTTGCGGTTTTTTGTATAATTTTGTATTTTCTTTACATCAATTAATTACAGGATTTTTTTCAACACCTGATCACTGATTAACAAACAATAGTAGTTTGTTTATCATTGTTTATAAAATCGATCTATATTGATATTTTTCTTTGAAGATTCTAACTAAAAATCAAAATACTGGTACATACTTTGAAGAACCAAATGTTTGGATATTAAAACCATTAAACGTTTTATGATGCATGCATAACACAATTATACATGCTGGTTTGTTTGATAAAATAAGGCTCATTTTTATGTACATATTTGTTGTAAAATATGCATGATGGCTGGGCCCTCTAGTTGTGCTATGGATTTATGGGTGCCATATTGTTATTAATTTCAATTCAGTTGGAAGATTGCTCCCTCCATAAGTGGAAGGTCATGTGTTCGAACCCTTGCTGGGTCTGACTAAAGACAGTCTAAGACTTGAAAGTGGGAAGTGACTGTTCTTTCACTAAGCATACAACATCACAAAATAAAAGTCAATAAAAGGTTCTTTCAGATGAGAACTTAAAACAATGAGGTCCTGTGCCACAAAAGGTGCGGCATGATAAAGAACCCTGTTGTATAATGCCATCAGCACAAACACAGGCAAAACTTCTGCACCTTTGATTATAGCTGGCCATGTCTTAAAGGAGTTCTCTTGTTTTCAATGGGCACAAAAAGGAACTTAAAGAATGTTTCAGTAAAATGTTGTCTCTGTCTTTAACAATTCTCAAACTGATGCATTCCTATCATTAACTGTTTATATGTAATATTTTCTCACTTTTAATCAAATGCCAAGAAGTTTTCCCTTCCAGTAACACATACATCATTCACAAGCAGTCTACTGGAAGGGCTTGATCTGACAATCAAATACACCAAGAAGATGTGTTAACATCAAGTAAACAAAATGTCCACCCTGCAGCCTTACTAATTATAGGTCATCAGGTCAATGACCTCGATGACACAAAAAACAATCTAGATGACACCAAACCAGATATGAAAAAAAAATGGATAGACAAACCAACTAAAAATCAATCAGGAAGGGCTCACTACACTCCATTCCAATTATACATTTTAGCCTTAGGCTTGATAAACTTCCAAAATCACCTTAAAATGCAAAATCGAATTTGACAAAAGTTGGAATTTTGAACAGACAAACCAACTAAAATCAATCATAATGCCCACACTACACTCAGTCACTCCACTTCAATATATACATTACAACCTTTTTAAGGTTTGAAATATTCAAAATTATCTTAAAATGTAAAAGCAACTTTGACAAAGGTTTAAATTTTGGATAGACAAACCAACTAAAAATCAATCAGAATGGCCACACTGGACACCCAGTCACCCTATTTCAATATTCATTACAACCCTAGGCTTCAAATACTCAAAACATCTTAAGATGCAAAAACAAATTTGACAAAGGTTGAAATTTTTTTTTATAGACAAACCAACTAAAAATCAGAAAGGCAACATTGGACACTCAGTCACCCTATTTCAATATTCATTACAACCCTAGGCTTCAAATACTCAAAACATCTTAAGATGCAAAAACAAATTTGACAAAGGTTGAAATTTTTTTTTAATAGACAAACCAACTAAAAATCAGAAAGGCAACATTGAACACTCAGTCACCCTATTTCAATATTCATTACAACCCTAGGCTTCAAATACTCAAAATCATCTTAAAATGCAAAACAGAATTTGACAAAACTTGAAATTTGTTATTACTAACCAATTAAAAATCAATCAGAAAGGCCACAATGTACTCCATTATACATACATATCATACATTTTAACTGTAGGCTTGAAAACTTTCCCAGGAAAACTACCACAATCCACCTTAACATACAAAACAAATTTCCTGTTTACATTGTTATAAAAAGAAGACACCAATATGACAAGCTGTCAGAAGAGTGTAATTTGCCTATATCTTGCAATATGGAAGCTTGGTTTGGGGCTCAAATCCTGGACCTCTTGTACTGAATATGAATGCTACATAGACCACTAGATTATTCCCTTCTATTTTTTTTTATTGAACCACTATTAATCAATATTGAAGGTGGTCAAAATTTAACAAAAAACTATCTTCCTTTATATATAAAACTTCAATTGTTCTTTATGGCATGGAGTAAGATTTGCATCTTAAATGCAAGTTGAATACCATTTATAATGGTCAAATTTCAAATCACATCTGCATGTGGAAAGAAGACACAGATCTCTGACTGTTGGTCTTGAAAATAAGGAAGCCTGGTCAAAATTACAACAAATACAATCTACATCTAAATAACAATAGCACAAAATTTGAGTTATTGATTGACTTCAAGGTGATTTGTACAGATAAAGTTCTACCACAGTAAAGCTTATAGAGGGGGCACCTGTTTTAATTAGCATGTATAATCAATAATGCCAATCAACTTTTATTATCAGGTGAAAATTCCCGTCATTCAGTCAATGATGAGTTAATTATTCTCTATGGAAGAAAACTTATAGCCATGAAGCATATTTAATTAATATTTAAACACTTGATCATGGACATAATTTGATTTCTGAAGAAGCTCATAAATTTTCTAATTTTGGCAGGTAACATCACATTCTTTAGAATTCAAATTAGTTTAACTGAAAGTTTTTATGTTTGAACTTCAATCATTTTTAGAGCTGTCAATGAATTAATGAATTAATTACTTTATATTCTTTTCTCTTGAGAACAATATTTGAATCTGTTAGAGAACGATAAAGAAAACTTTGATCTTCTGAAAATTTGAAATAATTAACAGGTCAAAATATTGCTCACCAAGGAACTTGAATAGAACTCATAAAAGATCATACATGGTAGACATCTTAACATTTTGATTGCCAAAATAATTCAAACACCCATCTTGGTCCAACACATGCTTGCTAATCATGAAGTTAACAAAAAAAGTAAATCAGAGAATTAATGTTTTTTGGATTGCAACTAGCCTGACATTTTCAATGTGTTGTTTTAAAGAACAAAATGCACTGAATAACATCTGCATTGTAATTACCGGTACTAATGAAATTATTCCTAGATCAGCCAATGAAGATGTATGTTAGAACATGTTTAATTTGGAAAGTATTCCTAGATCTGCCAATGAAGATGTATGTTAGAACATGTTTAATTTGGAAAGTATTCCTAGATCAGCCAATGAAGATGTATGTTACACCATGTTCAATTTGAAAGTCTTCCTTTTATATCCAGCCCACCAATTTTAAAACTCTTTGTTAATATTTTAAGAACAGTTTGTCCATGTTGTTCTTTGAAATAACTCTAATCAGTTATTTTCAGACAATATTAAAATTTAAGTGCACCAGGGTACACATGGAAGTCTTTCTTTAATTTAATTGCTCATTGAAAATGTTCAAAAACATGATTTTCATCTGAAAAATAATTACAAATAGACTCTTTAGTCTAATAACAAACTTGGTTAATACTGGTAATCACTAGGGAAATCATGTTTCCCACAATGTTTTATACTGACCAGAACCAAATCATGCTTACACAAAAACCCTCCCTGGAAATTTTCATAATACAGTAAAACCTCCTTATCATGTTCCTTGATAACTTTCCAATATTGCTTATCTCCACACTATTTCAAGTACCAAAATCTATATTTTCTTTGTAAGCCTCCCTCTATTTATCACCAAACCCCTTTATAAATGAAGCCAAAATTTGTTTGAAAAAATGATGGTGATGAATTGAGGTTTTACTATATTATTATTTTATACACATGTGAAAATTAGCCAGTTAACCTTAAACTCAGCAGCACATGAGGGTAATAATAAAGATATATTGGTCCCTTATATGTTACTCAGACATATTGGTAGAAATCACATATTTATCTTACTTAGTAGAAGATTACAAGATGCTTTATAAATGGACTAAAGTCAGCTACGATACATGTAGAAACATCACCTTTTTGAATTCATATAAATTACTCCATATGCTACCAGCATATTATAGCTAGTATAAAAGTGTTTTGTTCAATAAACAAATTATAATAGCTGGGGAACAAGTGGTTTGTTTCAAATACTAGTGGTTAGTATACAAGTGACTTGTTTCAATAAGCAGGTATACAAGTGACTTATTTCAATAAGCAGGTATACAAGTGACTTGTTTCAATAAGCAGGTAAACCAGTGACTTGTTTCAATAAGCAGGTATACAAGTGACTTATTTCAATATGCAGGTATACAACTGGCTTGCTTCAATAAGCAGATATACCAGTGACTTGTTTCAATAAACAGGTATACAAGTGACTTATTTCAATAAGCAGGTATACAAGTGACTTGTTTCAATAAACAGGTATACAAGTGACTTGTTTCAATAAACAGGTATACACGTGACTTGTTTCAGTAAGAAGGTATTCAAGTGACTTGTTTCAATAAGCAAATTATAAGGGCTATGGTACAAGTGCTTTGTATCAAATAGTTGGTATACAATTGATTTGTTTCCAACTTTAATAATCAAATTATAATGGCTATGGTACAAATGCCTTGTTTCAAATAGTTGGTATACAAATATCAGGTATACAAGTCATTTGTTTCAATAAGCAAAATGTAATAGCTATGGTATAAGTGCTTTTTTCAAATAGTTGGTATATACAATTGGCTTGTTTCAAGAAGCATTAAATCACAATACACAAATGTAGTGGAATGAAATGGAATGAAGTTAGAGTGTTTTACAAGTGTTTTATTTCAATAAGAATTAATTTACATGAGTGAAGTGAAGTAAAATGAAGTGGAATTTTTTAATAGATTGAGGTTGTTTTACACTCCAGTCATAAGTATTTCACTAACTAAAAAATCATGTATATATAAAAGAAGTCATTTCTGGGATATTTGAAGAAAACTATAGTACCAAAAGTAAACCACCAATCTTCAACAGTTAGTCTAGTAAAAGGCTTGCCTACTGTGCACACATTATTAACCAAATAATGCAATGCCCTTTTTTTATTAATGACAGAAGCTAACAAAAACAGACTTTTTTAAAATTCTGATAGAAAGAGTATATAGATGTACTGGTAACCTGGGTGTAACATTATAAGTCGGGAAAACACAAAGATGCTTTAAAAGTTCGATTAACCCCGGAATCCTTTTGTAAAAA
This sequence comes from Anadara kagoshimensis, assembly GCA_021292105.1. NCBI lineage: Eukaryota > Metazoa > Mollusca > Bivalvia > Arcoida > Arcidae > Anadara > Anadara kagoshimensis. Next base: position 44,494,558 of record CM037870.1, read on the forward strand.
GATAAGTAAAAATAACCATGCCCTTGGCCCTTTAATGTCTAAAACAACTGACAAATATTTTATAAAACTGACAAATATTTTGTTAAAATATAACTCCACAAAAATGCTCTTTTTTGCAAATAATACCATTGTCAACTTGTCAACATTATTTGTTTACTTGATATAAGTTCTATGTGTTTTGACTTCAGTTGCTTTAGGGAGTAAACATGAACTGAAGGAAACATTAATCTGAAACCAGTTTCTGGTAGCTTTTAGCTATAATCAAAACTAACAATGGCTTGTTTTATAAAGTTTGTAAACTTATAAAATGATAAAAATAAAATAATTAAATTAGTCCTGAAGGTAAACATGGGTGTAGATTGACTTTGAGAAAAAACTTGTAACTTTATACTTGACACTTCTGTCAGAAAATAAGGCATGGCAAAAAATATCTTTGAATCATTTTTTTCTTTTTTTGTATTATTGTTGAACTTTTATATCTCTACACAAGTATGTTTAATTTTAAATTAAATATTCAAATATTAAGACACGACTTGTTAATTAAATCCAATTACTATTTTCAGAGTTGAAGAAAATTAAGTTACAACTATGAATACATAGACATTCATATTACAAAAATAATGTATACTATGCAAGACAAAGAGTAAAAAAATGAATACAAGATGAACCTTAAACAATTACTACTGTACATGTATTAGTATTGCCATGGAAATGAAGCTCTTGTGAGTGGAATAATAAACATCTTGTGATATCAGTGAAGATTTATTTAGCTGAAAAAATATGCTGAAAAAATGTTATGCTGTTGATCTCGCACACAACTTATTTGAATTTAATTTGGGTGTCATCTTATCTCATGTGATGTCTATCTTTCAAATCTCTGCCTTTGCATCTAAAATCAGGCTTTTTAAAAAAATAAAGTAACATTTTCATATCTTTTCTTTGTTTGCTGTTTAACTTTTTTGCCTCTTTAAATTTTAATGAAGGTATAAGTTACTATATACTTTCTGCAATTTGCATAAATATTCTGCAGGCAGAACAATGTATGCTTGATATACCTCACCAACAATAAAACACCAATGCCAAAAATTTTAATGTGCATGACTTTTAAAATATTTAATAATCAAATTATAAATCTTATTTTGTGTTAAAATTATGGTTATAGAGAACAGTCAATGTCTGTAAATTCTTCTTTTAATTATAAAACAGCAACAAACTTGGCAAAAGTTGCTGACTCTGCAAAAAATATCAATCTGAATCATCACGAACCTAGACTAAAATATGAATATGATTCTTGACATATATTATATATAGGTGTGCATCTGGAATATGCTTAATAAATCTTTGTTTTATCATGCAGGTGGAAAAATTGTAAAGATACATCAGCAACTGATATTTCAAAAATGCAGAAAGGCTAAAGAAAATTGGCAGTTATTCAAACATTATTTTAAAAAAAAATCCTGCAATCTACACAATATTACTTTGATTGAAATTCAGTTTTCTAAAATATCAAGGATAATATACTCTGTAGAGTCATTATTTGGCCTCTTAATTGTCATCTATGACTTGAACACCTCAATAACTCAAGTTTATACTTGATTAGTATCAAAATCCTGCCCATACTCTTTATCATTCATAACCTTAACACCCCCAAAAAGCTGAAAGTTTACACAAGCAAAATCTGGCCATGCCTGTTTTCATCTATAACTTAAACATCCCAATAACTAAAACTTGACATTATCAAATTCCTAGCCATGCTACAGCTTCCATTTATCTAAGTATACTGTATATGATTTCTGATTTCAACATTTGTAATTTCAAAATCAAACATATAAATTGAATGGAATAGTGTTTAAAGCTCATGAATATAGTCAAGATTATTTCACATATTGCAAAGCAGTTCTGGATAGTGGAGGAAACTGGAGATTCCATGGGAAACCACAGGTCTATGGAAAAGTAAACTATTGGTAATTGAATTTGCTACACTAAACTTGACTAAAGTCTGTCCTGAAGAAAATTTTGAAAATACAGGCAGTGAGTGAGAAAATCAAAAGTAGAAAATTTTACATATACAAAATGATCATCTGTCTTCTTTACAAAGTAAACCATAACTGTAAACAGAAAATTGCAGCTCACCGCAAACTATTCCCTATCAGCCAAACTACTGGCAAAGATATCATAAAATGAGTTGATTTTAACAGACTTGCATACTTGATTCTTTCTGCATGTATCACTAATTTACAATACCATATCCCCAATTAAATTTTGAATTACAAACACTCAAAACAAATTAGTTATGATTAGTTATGTAGTTCATCTAAGTAAACATTCCTTCATATTTGATCATATCTCATAAGATAATGGCCAACACTCCTTTTAATGGCATATTGCAATTTCAAAAACCAGCAGTTACTTAAAAACTCTTAAGTAACAACTATCCACTAAATTATCCTTAATTATAACTACAGATATGTAATAGAAGCAGTTAAAACACTATTTTATGTTTTAAATTCTGAATCGGCTGACAATTATTATTAGACAATTTTACAAAACTCATTACATAAATCAAAAGAAAAACATCAAATGTCACTTAGAAAGACCAAATTATAGACCAAATTTCAAAAATTTTAAGAAAATATGAAAGCATTAAATGACATTATATTCACATCAATATTATGATGGCATAAAAATGTTTCAAAAACCGACTTTAATACATTTATTTCCAAATATTATGTGATTTCAAATAAAAGCTTACTGGTGGGAAACTTTACATTTTTTATAACTTGTCTATCAGAACAATGTGCTAATGTTTGATGAAGACCAGATAAAAAATTTTTCATGCCAAAATTTGTAAACCATCCATGTCTCTGACTCCAGAGTTAGAAGTTTTATAATTGGTAAATAATCCTATATATGTAATTCAGTAAATTATCCCTTATTATAATTACAGATAAGTGAAAAAAGCAGTTAAAACACTATTTTATGTTTTAAAATTCTGAATTGGCTGACAATTATTATTAGACAACTTTATAAAACTTATTACATAAATCAAGAGAAAAACATCAAATGTCACTTAGAAAGACCAAATTATAGACCAAATTTCATTTTTTTTTTTAGAAAATATGAAAGCATTAAATGGCATTGTATTAACATCAATATAATGACTACATAAAATGTATCAAAATCTGACTTTAATACATTTATCTACACAAATCTTAAAATCAGTTTGTTCATATCATCACTTAAAATAAAAGCTTCAGAAGTTCATTAGTTCTGGACATATTGATAAGACCAGAAAAAAGATTTAAAATTGATCATGCCCAAACTTTGTGAACCTTGACCTTGACATGAACTTGAAGCATAATTTTATAATTGGTACAAAGTCAGATCCCTATATGTGGTTATATAGTCTTTTCATTTTTGGCTTGTTTTGATTTTGGTTGCTTTGGCTATTGCAAAGTAAATGTTTTAAAACTAAAAATTTATATACCGGTGTGCTATAGATACTGCATTAAAACCAAATTAGACACATTATGACGCCATTACCTATTGGCAATATTAGCTTAATCAAAACCCAGTGTTGGAAATAACAGGCTGTCTAAAAGTCTGAGTATGATACCTTTTGGGAATTACTGGTTACTTTTTCACTACTCTCTTATATACCACAAATAGAAAATGTTAAACTTGTTAGACAAGGACTGGACTTATTTCAAACTCTGTAAAAACTTCACTTTTTAAAAAAATCAAAACCTGTCACAGATATGAATCAATCAAATTTGTAAATTGGTTGTGTAACACATTTGTAATATCGTATACATATTGGTTTCAGAGCAGACAGAGAGATATGCTATCTTTCAATATCTGAAGGTATGACCTAAATGACAAGTTTAGTGTTAAAATTTTAAACAATGACAAAAATAGACTTGTGAAACTGCCAACACATATCTTTTTAATGAATTTAAAAAACATCAACATTCCATAAAATGAACACCTGTCTGCTTTGAGCTCAGGTATCTCAAATGTTTAAGTTACCTGTGTTCAAATATTATTAATAAAGTACTTTTTTAAAAAGTTATTTGTCATACCTTAGACAGAAATGATATCATAGTGCATGTAAGCTTACATAAAAACTATGATAGTGATACAAGATCGAGGGAGCATTAACATGCAATTGGTATTGAAAAATACTAAATTATGAATTAATACAATAATTGTGAAAAAATGATATGTAATTTATGAAGGTGTCAATAACTTGGCTGGCTGGATAAGAACATCTGTGTATTGACTGAATTACTGAATAAAGTCAGAATGACTTTCAAAAATTTATATTTTATAATTTATGGTCATAAAAAGTAATCTAGCATACAAAAGTATCATAAATATCTAACATACCATCCAATGTCCTACTGGGTGTGAGATATTTAATAAACTGTAGAAACTTAGATAATGTCTGATAAAAACTACTGGATCCACAAATGTATAAGGAAAGGATTCATTCCCACTTAGCCAACATTTTGAAATTTTGTACCTATAGGTAAGATTTTAAATGTTGTCTAAGTGGGAATAGCAAATTTTGAAATGTTGGCTAAGTGAGAAGACACCCGGCCAAGGAGATATAACTGAGCAAGTGTGGACCCAGCAAAGCTGTGGATTCATAATTCAAATGTTTTGGATTATTAAAAACTGGCTGGTTAATAATGCCATAGTTATCTTTTATATGTTGTCGAAGTCTTGATGGGCAACTTATTAAGAAAAGCTTAATTATAATGAACTTGAGGTCCTGGCTCAATACAGAAATTCATGTTATTAATGAGGCCTCTTTCTTTTCCAAGAACTTAAACACAATCTGCAGACTTTGTGGAATGTTAATGAATAAATAAACTGTCTCTGTTCAGTTTGCTTATTTTCGTAACTTTTCGTGGCAGGTTTCTAGATTTACATGCTCAAGATGAGCTAACAATGTAATAGGCATCCAAAAAGAAATAACATGGCAGGAACTATTATTTCATGAATCAAAGACAAGAAAATATTTGTAAGTTACTTATATAATAAGATTAAAAGAATAAAAAGTCATTAAGTTGTCTGAGAACACAAAAACTCCCACCTGCACATCCTTGATTCTCATTAAAGACTGAGACAAAGAAGATGATACAACAAGCATTAATATGACTGTGATCATGTACTGTAAAACATTCCTATGACTCAGATAACTTGTACTATATAAAACAGGAATTGATGAGTAACAGCAGAGCCTTTGCAAACTGAACTAATGTTTTGATTTGAAGACATTTTACTGGATTCTGTCTTGTCTTGAACACTTCGTAGATTTTGTCCTGTCTTAACTGGTAAGTTAATTTACCAAAAGATATAAATAAAACAGTTTTGGTTTACTCAGGATTTTTGGTTTACTCAAAGGTTTTGGTTTACTCAGGATTTTTTTTACTTATTTAGGGTTTTGGTTTGCTAAGGGATATGGTTTAAGCAGGGTTTGGCTTACTCAGGGTATGGTCTATTCAGTGTTTGGTTTACTCTGAGTTTGGCTTATTTAAGGTTTTGGTTTACTCAGGGTTTTTGGTTTACTCTAGGTTTGGTTTTTTAGGGTTTTGGTTTACTTAGGGTTACGGTTTACTCAAGGTTTAGGTTACTCAGGGTTATGGTTTACTCAAGGTTTAGGTTACTCAGGGTTATGGTTTACTCAAGGTTTAGGTTACTCAGGGTTATGGTTTACTCAAGGTTTAGGTTACTCAGGGTTATGGTTTACTCAAGGTTTAGGTTACTCAGGGTTATGGTTTACTCAAGGTTTAGGTTACTCAGGCGTTTTGGTTTACTCTAGATTTGGTTATTTAGGGTTTTGGTTTACTCAGGGTTATGGTTTACTCAGGGTTTGGCTTATTTAGGGTTTGGGTTTACTCTGGGTTTGGCTTATTTAGGGTTTTTTGTCTACTCAGGGTTTGGTTTACTCAGGATATGGTCTACTCAAGGTTTTTGGTTCACTCAGAGTGTTTAGCTTACTCATGGTTTTGGTTTACAGAGTTTCATCTGTATACAAAAAGTGCAATACATTGCTATGATTCATACTCATGATGTGTGTATATCAAATAAAAACAGGAATTTCAAGTACAGGTATGAGTGTGAAATATATTAAGCAATCACAATCATAACCATTACATAACCACCACATACTTGATGGATCACCGTCTATTTTTATTTATTTACATATATGGGTCATTAAAGCTCTGCAATAAATAATGTACCACACAGTTTTACCTGCTGTTTGTCATAGGGCATAAAGTAAATTTGTCTGCTTGAGTTGTTAAACTTAATTTCATTTTTTCCCTGTTTGATGTATATTACATAATGTCTAAAATCCTCCAGAATGCTATGATACATGCACTAAGACAGATGACCTTTGTAGTGGTCTAGTAGCACAGTATGGTTGAGCACTTGCCTGTAGTTTGGTAGTTTAGGCCATGTGCTGTGAAGGCCAACTGGTAATATCACTAGAGTTGCTCTCAGATGGGCGCCTGAAGGAAAAAGAAAACAAGGCAAACCCAAAAACACCTGGAGAACTGTGGAGAAACAAATGAAAGGACATGAACTAACTTGGAGAGAACTAGAGAAGATGGCACAAGACAGAGACAGATGGAAAACACAGCCTTGTCCTCCCCCTGTCCGGGCATAAAAAAGGTAGTAGCTCAGTTGGTTGAGCACTTGTCTGTAGTTTGGGAGGTCCATGGTTTGATCCCTGGTTTGACCCAGCATTTTTTTCTCCTTCCTATTACAGTTTGATAGCAAGTGTGGCCCTCAGAAGTGATGGACTGGCAAAATGTAACTGGGTGCAAAATGATGACAAATAAGTGAATACTGACAACCTGAGGGGTAAAAAGCCTACTGGGAAATGTCAGGAAATGTTGAAAGTCATTGCCTTAAGTTGTAACACCTTACTTTTGACAAAAATGTGTCAAGTGGCTATTTCTTACAAACAACTTTGGTGGAAAGAACTTAATTTGTGAAAATGATATGATATGATATGTCTTATTTATAATGACTTTGTCAGTGATACACTATCAGTTTCTGACCTTAAGCCTGCTTCAAACAAACCTTTTAATCTTTATATTTAAATTCATTTTAAACTGCATTACAATTATTGTAAGTGATCATGACAGAAATTCTCTCTCAAGTGTTATTATAACTAACTAAGATCATCTGTCATAACAAATTACACACTTCTAACTTCCAAAAAACCTACACAAGCCTCTGACCTCACAGGAAATGTACCACATGCATCAATGTCACCCAAACAAAAACTACAAAACTACTTGTGAAATATCAAATTGAAAATTTAATTTTAAGTCATGAAAACAAGAAAATAAGTTAAAAGTATTAAATTTAAACATCTAAATAAATGTCGGATGAATTTAATACCATTTTTCTGGACTTCAAAAGAAATATGAACAATTAAATGATTAATAAGTCTGAAGTTAACACCTAATTTTTCTTATCAATATAATAGGTAAAGTAATGAAGTTGCCATTTTGATGTTAAATGAGTTGGGTAACGAATACAGATACGGTTACTGAAATTTTAATTTTACATCTTGTCATATCACAGTTATATGGAAAATGCAGGTAGGCAAATGCTTGCAGTGTTCTATCTAAGGTTTTCAGAGGGAGATATTTTAAGAGACTGCTGTCTAAAACACCATAACATAAATATATTTTGCATTCAGGTAATGTTACAGGACTTAACAATGGGGTAATTTGGCAAAGTGAGGGTTTAATAGCATCATGGCCCCTTCTAGTACAAACACTAAGGGCTCTCTGTTATGCCTGTAACACAGATACATCTTAAAAACAAATGACTCATTGTATCAAACCCCATGTTTTGTTGAAAGAGTAGGCTTGCCTCATTTAAACTCTTTGCTTGAAAATGAATTAACATCTTACATGCCTTTCCTGTATACCAACAAATTGTGTGGCTATTATATAAGGTTTATCTGTGTGCTACCCAATAGCTTTCCTTTTTGTTGGTGTTTTAAAGCATTTTAGACCTTATAACAAATCAACAGCTTCCACAAGGGTTTTTATAGACAGGTTTGACTGTATACTAAATAAAACTTACTATACTGGCATCCTTCACCCATACTCTGTTGCCAACCATGACAGCATTTATATTTTGTGGTATATTGTGGTCTATATTGTTCTCTGTATGTTGTATAATACTGTGTTCTGAAAATATAAAATATACAAAAAATCAACCACTTTAATATTAGTACTATACCATACTTGTTAAACAATCTTCAAATAGTTGATACCATACAGTGTAGTAATTTAGATACATTATAAATGTACCTGTATTTGGCATACATCAATGTAAACTACAGACATATTCATATTTTTAATACGTGCAACACTGGAAAACTGCGTGCAATAGCGTGAATCTATAAATACATATAATTACATATCCGAGTATTTACATTGGCAGTATTTAACAAAAGAAAAGCTCAGTGATAATTGAGCTTAAAACTTGCGATGCATTATGTCATATTTATTAGATTTGGCATGCGCAAGAGAGTTTATATTATAATGACAGTGTTTATAAACACGAGTGAGAGCTTGTGTTTGTACATAATCACGCCTTCTCGCGCTTTATTCGTTACCCCATATTAAAACATACTCGTAGTACACATTATCATTAGATAGTATTGAACGACCTATGTTTTACAAAAAGTTCCGTAATGAACATACTAAAGTTCCTGATACCAGAATCTATCAGATTATCAGATTAGGAAGTTTACTTAGCAAACTACTATAAAACTTGAAAAACGCAATGAAAAGTATCCGGAAATGCAGACCTATACAAAACTTTGATATTGGGTATTCAATGTGCAATGATAAATCTTTTTTATCGGGTTAACTGTCTGTTTATCCCTCATTGCTTATTTTTCGACCCAGATCTAGATATTTGCAGTTTCTGATTTTCATTTTCTCTCGCATATGGCGCATGTGTTCAACACTGATTTTGTTAATGATTGTGTTAATTCCGGTGTTAGTAGATGTTTGGCATCTTATAACCTGCAGACACTTCATAAAACCGAAAACACAGACCTGAAATATGTTTCTCAAGACAACAATTAAAATTATATTGCAGAAACAATTAGTTCATTTCGTGCACAACAAATTAAAAAAAAATTAACCAGACACGAATTTTTATATTTCAAGTTTAACACGGCGAATTTTAATATCACTTCTGACCAAGAAAAATATCATGGTTGACCAATATACAAATCTCTGTTTTTACATGGCTCGGTAAAGTAACCATTTGCAACTATTGTTTCTGACAGTATTTTTTTCTCGACATCAAATACCAAGATGTTACCAAAACCCTACACAAGGAATCTGTAACTAGAAGTTTTGCAATTTGAACATGTATATTTTACAAGGTTTACAAAGATAATTCCATCCGAACCATTTCATTTATAGGTACTAGTAATACAGCTTTCAACAGTTTTCCTCAAGGATTTACACTGGTTTACAACAGATTAACTAATCAAGTCAATCCGTTTGATCACAATCTACTGGTTAACATAATATTTGACTAGACTGAATAATTCCTCTAGATCTTAAATTGTTGAAAATTCGATTCATACTAGAAAGACACGGTGTCTCCAAAACCACAATGAAATAAGGCGTTTAATTATACAACAGTAACAGTAATCTTGTTATAGCTTATCCTGCTTTGACTAGACATTTCTGATGTCTTTAGACGGTTCTTTAAAGTTGTGACTGGAGTTTTTGTTAGTGTCATGTGCTGATTTTAAATGTACAATTAAAAAAATCTAAAATCAGCATATGACATTAGCATTTAATATATAAGTTTAGAATACTGTCATACGTCACTTTTTCTAATATAGTGTTTTTCTCCAGAAACTCCAGTTTCCTTCACTATCACTGAAATGACGGCCTAGATATTAGTGAAAAATTCTTGAATTGGGCATAAAGCTCTATTACTCTACTCAACTTCGCTTTTTCTGATAATGAATGGCTTTTTCAAAAACAAACGGATTGTAACATCTTTGGACAATATGGTAATAAAGTCACTCCGATATTTGGTCTTTTTCAGTACTAAAATTACTTATAAATTCATAATATATTTAAACAAGATCACAAGTGATTAACTTTAGACATACAATCGTCAAAATACATATGATAGAGAAGTTATTATTTGGAATCTATTGGTCGCTATTCAAAAATTCAAACGTGGTAGATGTAGTTATATAAATAGGAGATGCGTACCCTTCTCAGTGGAATGCCCGATCTAATGAAAGTTCAAGTGTTTAACTTAATTTGCAAGTTTTTAAGGTTTTTCCTTAAAGTTTGCTTTTGGGGTTGTGACTAGGGCAAAGGCATATATGTTTCTGTTTGAATCTTTCTCGTTTCAAAAGAGAAAATATACTTCAATACCCACGAGTTATTAATCTGTTACTATACTTGTTGTTCCTTGTAGATTTATCCTGCTTCGTCGGGATTTAAAACACGTTCATGGATTATAAAGATTAAAACCGACTTAAAAGGATTTAAAAATTTATAACAAACCCTAACCAGCTGAAATATTTGGCAATAGTTTTTATAATTATTTATTGTTAGCTTTATGACTTAATAAATTAAAACCAAAACCCTGGGCCTGACATACCTAGGGTTTTTAAAGTCGGATTAGATTTGTACTATGATACTTGTGTATCAAACTTACTATTTCTAGGCCACCCAAAAGACAGATTTTTTCAAAAGCATTTAAATAGTTTTAATAGAGAGTAGTGTTACACGCTAAACTGAGAAGAAATTATAATTTAATGTGATCACACTATTAGCAACGGACTCAAAAGTGTAATATAATGTCATTACTATGTCCTCCAAACGAGGCAAAGGACTTGCAATATACATTAATAATGATTTATCAATTGAGCATATAGATCAAGAACATACATAGTTTAAGGGCGGTAATCCTACTCATTACAACAAAGAACATTTGGGTCCAATTTGGGACAAAATGGAGTAAACGAACTCCAGTCCACAAAAGAATAGCAAAAGGCATAACAACATCCCTATTAAGTTTTAAAAAATAACCAGCATTACAGATCGGAGAAACACGCCGGACAAGGGCTGTGTGAGTTGGAAAACATAAAAAGAGTAAAAGGAAACACAGCAAAACCAAATACATATATGTATTTGCAATTTGTTTGGAGAGGGCGGCATGCTTAATTATTATCTAACTACCTAGACTGAAATATAATGCTTATTGTATTGTCAATTTCTGACATAATGAGGGTAAATAGCGAACCTTGCAAAGCGTACTTACAGCATTTTTAGTTGTTCATTTTCCGTTCATATTAGATGTTTGTAATCAAATAGTTATGCACAAAACATGCATTTTTGCGTTTTTATTTTAAAGTAGCGAACCAAAGGAATTAAAGCCCCAAATATAACTACGATAAGCAATAATTACTTTATTTAATGCCTTTGATTGTCCTTTGTAAAGGTTTTGTATTTGTTTTTCTTTGCATAATTCCCACGTTCTCAGTTTTTGTTCAATTATGCGTTTGTTTGAACAAGAGAAATACGGAATTTATTATGCACTATTTTAATATGCATGCGCAGTGACTGAGGACTGCAAATAAAAACCAAAGCCCGAATGTCACATAACGTTGTTTTGATTACATTACCGATGCTTGTTTTATAAATCTCGTTTGAAGCTCATTAATGTCACCCAGACCAATCATGGCGGGAAATATAATGATAAGACTGCCTATGATTTCAATACTGTTAGTGATAATAATTACTAGACACTTGTAAAATTCATGAAATTCTGTCGAAAATAATCACTTTAAGTGTCGATGGGAAGACATGTTATTATCGCATTATTTCAGGAATTATTCGCATTAGCGTCTTAAATTGACTACTTCATACTGGTTTTTAAAGCCTAGTTATTCAAGTGAATTACGTTACTGTTCAAAACATCAACATGTCAATCATATCCTCTACAGAATGTCATTATTAAGTTGTTAAATAAATCAGTGATATTAAATAGCTTCTTTTTATTTAAATGGCACACGTATTCACAGGCAGTGTGTGTGTGTGTGTGTGTGTGGACTCAATCACATAAGCCGTCTGGATAGTGGTTGTGGTCCAGGCACCAAAATAAGTGAACAAATCTACTGGTCTCAAAAATACAACTCAAAGTCTATGCTTTCTCTTTGAAAATTGCTTTTCCATTTGTTAGAATCGAAAGCTGAGAGTTTTGTTTCATCCTCTCAGAGTTCTTACATAATAATCAATGCATAACATAAACCCAATGATTTAGTCGCTATTACACTACTTATCCGTCTAAATTTTAAACGGATAGTGCCAAATCGGCATATCTCCATCTTCCCAAACAGCATTATCTCGGCAGCTAGCTTTTCGATCATTCGCTATTCATGTTCTCCACAATCGACTGTCAACCTTCGACTTCTTTTCGCTAACTCGATGTTAAACTTTCGACAGGTCTGTACGGTACACAAAATGCTTTACGTACAAGTTTTGGGTTGTTGTATTCACTATGACATACGCTTTTGGTTTTTAGTACATTCTGTTCTGCTTCAAAGTTTTAACACTAGCGCATCATTAATATTTAGCAAATAAAATGAGGTGACATTTTTAGAATCCCTTTCCATTAACATCTGTCTGAAACAGAACATTCTATTATCTCATTAATAAATTAAAATCTTCCGTTTGAATGCACGTGCGGCGTTAAGTTTAAGAACCATTCATTTGAGAAGCCAGAAGTGTGACAGCACTTGCACACAATATTTGTAGGAGCGCATGCGGTAAGAATCATAATCGAAATCCGAGTAAAATTGATCGTCAGTATCGTTTCCGGTTTGTAGATAAGATGACATTTTCCGTTTTTTATTGTCGTAAGTGATTTAAATTCTCACCATTAGATAATATCATGTTTTATGTAATTGTTACAGATATCGTCTTAAGTAATTCTGCATTGGCAATAAATTACAGAATTGTATCAAGACGTTTGGTTCAGTAAGTCTCACATACTAGTTGCTTCAAACAGATTCTTTGGAATTTAAGGACAATACATGCAATACAGCAATTTGTAGTACCAAGGCACAATTTATAAGACCCGCTATTTGTTTTGGAACTTTATCACTGGCGATTGCAGCATCGTTTGTTCCTTCCATTTTTGCCATTATATTTTTATGTTTTGAACTTGTCAAAGTCAAGTTATTTGTTGTTCTGTTATGTGTATTGTTATGTTGTTGTGTTGGGTGTTGTACTCAATTTTAATACCAAGTATTCAGATGCAGTTTTCTATGTCCTGTTTTGAAATATTAGGCCACAAATAATTTATTAAGCTGTTTGAAATACCCTGAAAACTAGTGAGATGTATTGTAATGTCCGTTTTCAACATATAATAATTAGTGTGCGATTCATGGTTATATTGGATAAGATATTCCTGGGACAATACGATACATGTAAATTTGGCCTTGAATGAAATATCAACTATATCGATGGCTAACAACTACGAAAGCCTATTAAGCTCATGAATAAAAAAAATTAAAAGGCGTAATAACGCGAAATAAAGGCGTTATAATGCGAAAAAAGGCGTTATAACGCCTTTAGAAAGGCGTAATAACGCGAATTGAAAGGCGTTATAACGCGAAATAAAGGCGTAATAACGCGAATTGAAAGGCGTTATAACGTGAAATAAAGGCGTTATAACGCCTTTAGAAAGGCGTAATAACGCGAATCGAAAGGCATTATAACGCCTTTAGAAAGGCGTAATAACGCCTTTTTGTCTATATATAGAGCAGTCACTTGAGTGACAACCCTCACCACAAACAGATTGGTTTTAGTTTGAAAAGCTTAAGGCAACTGTAGATCTATTCATACTAAGATGTCACAGGTGTCATTTAATCATTGTTAAAAGTTAGCGATTGACAATTGGACAGGAACTTTTTAATAAATAGCCATGTGTACATTGCCAATGTTTATCAATGTTTATATTTCAGATTACTTAAAAGATTTCCATCCCCATATATAAAATGATACTCTTTATGAAAAAACAACACTTTAACATTGAAAAGAAACATTTCTTTCTGTTTTACTGAAACAGTACGTTCATTTCAGCACAGGATCGGATGATGTGCAGTTTTATTTTTAATTTTCATAGAATAAATACACATAAAACAGCTTATTACATTACATATAGTTGTGCAGGAAACACACACACACACACACACACACACACACACTTTTAATATGTATGTAAAGTGTGGGGGCGGGGGTGGGGGTAGAGATTAAACCCCAGGACCTCCACATCATTATGGAGGGTATCTTTACTTCGCGTTATAACGCCTTTCAATTCGCGTTATTACGCCTTTCTAAAGGAGTTATAACGCCTTTTTTTCGCATTATAACGCCTTTATTTCGCGTTATTACGCCTTTCAATTCGCGTTATTACGCCTTTATTTCGCGTTATTACGCCTTTTAATTTTTTTTATTCATGAGCTTAATAGGCTTTCGTAAACAACCTATCCCGTTTTGCATATCGTGAAATAAAAAACTAATGAAAGTGATAACAAAGCTAGTAGCTGACATAAGATCGTGCAGATTTCCTGTCACTTTGAAAGATAAGTCAACAAAGAAGTTTACAGTCACGATACCTCTAGGTTTCCCTGCCTGCATTGTACTAAGCAATTATTTAGTTTTTATATTGTGCCTATTTAGGGACAATGATCACAAGGTTAAATGTTTTTACTGGTTTTTTTTTTAAAAAAACTTATAATTTTATATGTGCACATTTGGGACCTCTGGCTGTATAAGTTGGAGAGTAGTGCCAAACTCAGTGGAGTATTAAATTGTTGCCACACTTGAATATTATATAAATAATACTGTTTATCATTAATTAGTTTGGTGTCTTTCCAACATCTTATCTTGCTCATTCGTTTCAGTCGCAATCAGCGCCTTCTGTAGCAGCCAAAGGGGGTCTACTTTTTTCGAACTCTGCAGGGGGTGTCTTCAGCGTGCACTGAGACACGGGACCTCAGTTTTGAGTCTCATCCAAAAGACCATTCTAGTATTTTAAGCTTTTTACAGCTCTAGTATGATTGTGTAAACATGAGTTTACATCAAGTGTTTCCGGTGGATTTTTTTTGTTATTGCTTTAAGCATGTTAGAAATTCTAAAAAGTTCATCGACGTTGTCTAATGATGATCAAATTATAATCAGTGACAGTTTAAAAACAATAAAATACATGTTTGTTTGAAATCGGACATAATAAATTGTTTAAAACGTTCAACTTTAACTTTGATATGCAATAAATGACTTAAATAAGCCAATATGTAGAGATAAAAACGTATTAGACTGAGAACATATCCATGCACATTAAATGTTTTAAGTCCTAAGAACGCACTCCAATGTTGTCCCCACGCATTCATTTATAGCAATAAAACACATGAATGTCAAAATAGTTTACATATAAGTGAGTATGCACGTGTATCATCTTCATGCACGAATCGGTATTATATATTATGTAACATATGTAGCCTTGAGGAATTTATATGGTTAGTTCATAGTGCAAAACAGTTAATCAGTCAAAGTATTTAAACTTAAACATTTTTGTGTGGAATTATAATGAGAATGCAGTGTTTCTAAACCCTAAACGACTTAAAAATGCGTTGTTTCCAAAGTTTTAACGACTTGAGAATGCAGTGTTTTCAAAGTTTTAACGACTTTAGAATGCAGCTTTTCTAAAGTTTTAACGACTTGAGAATACAGTGTTTTGTTTGTGAAATAAACACACACCATCTATATAAGTATACAAAGTTTCCAAATAAATGATACAAGAATGCAATGTTTTATTTGTGGAATAAATAAATTCAATTTAAAGTTGGTATACATATTATTTATTATTGTGGCATGCAAAGACTTACATATCTGAAAAATAAACAGTCCACGAAGGTACACAGTTTCAGTGACATGTCCTGTTACCTTAAGTTTAGATAACTCTATGTAAATTTAATTTATATTTTACCGCACATTAACTTTCTTTATATGACATAGAATCTACAACAACACCTAGCTGTCTTACTATGCAAAAATATTTGTATATTGTATTTGACCAGGATTGGACATTTCATGAATTTTGGACCAGATAAAGAGTTTACAACATAGCGATATTGACCAAGTTTTTCTTATGCACTTAAATCAAAAACAATCATACCGGTCCATGTAAAAATCACAATCCAAAAACAAAAACAAAATAAAAACTGGCAAATTGTGTTACACACGTAAACTTCCACCAAGGGAATGAGATCGGGTGCTTTGGAAGGGAAAGCACCTCAATAATGACATCATTCCACGGATTATAGACCTGAAATGAAGCGTGTAGATAACAGTCATACGGTATTATTTCATATATTACATGCTTGTATATTCAAAAGTACCGCACAGCATACCGATAATGGCCGATTTGTTCTTTTGTACTTAAAATAATATCGTTATACATGTATATCGCAGTACTAATTTCTTACTAAATGCAAGAATGAAAGGTTCCATAAAAAATTAAATCTTTATTCTACATCAAGAAAGAAAATATCATTTGTTTAACACGGTGACCATCTCGACAAATGATGGGGAAGTTGAAGTATATTGTTGGCATCTAAACGTTAGTTGATGAAAGCTCCAAAAGCCTAATTAACTATTTAGTGTGATTTCTAAACGTTAAGTTATTAAAATGACAAATATTTATAGTAGACATGTAATTATGTCTATTTGTCTATTATTAATTTTTTTTAATAATAAATAATAGTAATTGTATGTTTTAACTTTCACTAGAAATTCAAAAAATATTACTTAATACAGTGAACAAAAGATGCTACATGTATTTTGCTTACCAAGTGGTTAAACTAACGGAGTTTTGAACAAATGACTCACTGATACAAAAATTTTATGGGCGTTATTACATTCTTATTGATAAGTATGATGTCTCTGGTTCGAAAATTATCATGATTTTGAACAGAAGTTTTTTTTTGTTACAGTTTCTTTGCTTTGCTTTGGGATTGTAGTTGGGACATGGATTAGTATGTTTGTTTTTGAATTGTATATTTTATATCAATTAGCAATTGAACCGAGATTAAACTGATACATATAACGGTATCAAAGAGATCTATACAACAGACAGCAGTTGTTATCGTTTATCACGATCTTATCAATGAACTGATGTGAGATTTACAGATAATAAAAACAAATTTACAACTTTGTAAGTAAAACCTTTATGTCAGAATTGAATCATTGATATACTCAGATAGGTAAAATAACTAAACACATGTTTTTCGTAAGTTGTTTATACAGCTCTTTTTTTTAGAACATACAGGATTGATTCTGTCTATACCAATTCATTTTGAATTTTTTCTCCGTAAATACTTCAAGTTTTTGGCAAACCTGGCTTTATTTTAAGAATACGAGAGATAAATCATTTATCATGAACTCAATGAAAAATGTTGTATGGATCCTGTCACATTCCATGGTTGATTATGAGTGAATGGTAGAATCGTTGTAAGTTTTTAGTTTACATAAGTACAGACACAGGTGAAATGAGTAGGGTATCTGAATTTAGTTGATACTTTTTTTTAGCAAATAATAATAATAATAATAATAATAATAATGGTATGAAGTGCTTCCATAGCGGAATCTTCCGTTACCTTTAACTTTGCAATATGTAAAAAACAATCATAATAATCAATGTTCAAATCACAATCCAGAAGCAAAGTAAAAACTTTGAAACTGACAAGTTAGGTTCCACAAGGGATGTGAGGCTGAGTGCTCCGGAATAAAACAATTGCAGTTGTCATTGGTAGTAGAATCACTTAATGCTTAGTAGTATCATGTTTTCTCCACAAAAGTGCAAAAGTCCACACTCTTATCATTGTTAATTCTTATAATGAATTGTTCATGTCCATGATCTAAAGATCCCATGATTAACCAGAACTGAATGTGATACTGCAATTTCATGTCACCATGTTATATATCTGGCATTGAGAAAACATTGCATGAACCTAAAAGTCTCTAGGTGCAAACATATTTTCTAATGATGAATTCATTTGTCAGTATTGCACTCTTTGGCACATATTTGCAAACAAATTAACCTTTTTGTGTTGCAAAAACCTTCGACAGATTTTGGAACAAATACTGCTGATAATGTACTGATTTATGTACAGAGTAGGAACTACGTGTCACTAGAATTATCAAGATGTTACAATCAGATTTTTGGTTACGTATTTGGCCTTGAACAGTATTTTGATGTTGGAAGACAGTGTGCCTGTACATGTTGGTGATGGGCAAGTTTACTAATTGTTGTGTTCTTGGTCCTTCAATTCTGAATATTTTTGGAAAACATTCATCAGACAATCGAGTTAAGGAATCAAAAACAAAAATCAAATATACACTTACATTATTGAATATATTAGTGTACTGTACAAAGCTTTACGGTATACTATAGATATTTCAATGTTAAATAGTAATTGTGATGTTACGTTTGGGTTTTTTGGGGGAGACAAAAAGTACTTTGCTCTACTCAATGCTATTTTTGATTAACTAGTAATCTGCGAATGCGTCCTTTCTCCCATTTTACGTTTAAACATAGCTAATGTACATGAATTTCTAAATGTTTCTTTTTCGATTTTGTTTTTAGGGCATATAAAATCAATGACAGTAAAATAAGTGGAATGGCTTGAATACTATACTTAAAATACTGAATTCAATTTTGCAGAGCTTTCAACAACAAGTCTTGGATTCAACTAGATCTATATCTAGGAAATGACTCACGACTAGTGAAATAGTGCTATTCAAGTCCCCTGAACAATTTCACAAAGCCAGAACACGCCTATTAAAATTGTGTAATTGTATGCATATTTGTCATTGCTAGTAATGCACTCTTTGACACATTTTATCATATTGCAAAAGAAAAAAGCTACAGGGATTTTCTGGTACAGATGCAGATACTATGTATAGATATCTATGTAAAGACTGGAGATTTCATGTCACTATCAGACTGTTGCTTACGCACGTTTAGGTACGGATTTACCCGTCACTATCTTGATTTTGAATGACAATATAATTGTTGGTGATTATCAGACTTACTGTCATGTTCTTGGTGCTTCAGTCTGTAAGCATTCATTAGTCCATCGTATCGAGACATTAAAATCCAAAAATAACCTCATAGATATACCATAAATTGATATAGTACACAACCTTGTAATATATAATGTAATTTTACCAAAGTTTTATACTACAAAAATATTGTTTTTGTTCTGAATATTTTATTTATTGTGAATTTGTGCCATTCCCAAACTAAAATTGTATTAATTTTGACATTTTCTACTTGCGAGGGATAAACTCTTTTAGTTTTTTTTTTAATTAATTGGCATTTACTTCCATATGGATCAAGCCAAATACATAACAATTATAATGAATCTAAATGTTACTACTTTCTACTTCCTGTGAAAGAAATAAAAAGTGAAACAAAGTAGATATAAGCACAATATATTATAATGAATATAATTTCTGAATCGGTCTATTTGTTGCCTTCGATTAACTGACGTTGTTTTCCTTTTTCACATTTTTGTACTCATTGCTTTCGTGTGCTGTATAATTTTGTATTACAGATTTATTACCTGACAAGTGGTCAAGCATTAATGGGATAGCCTGTTGTAATAATACCATATCCTGATGGAATATTAATACAATGTAAAAGTAGCAAATAAAAAAAATATCTAAGGAATCAATGTGAAGAGTTCTATCATGACTACCAGAAGACTTTAAACACTACAATAATGTTCTGGTTTTTTAGACGGCGGTTTCGGAAAATATTTCTTCATCAGTCCACGGCCGAAATTTGTTCACGTGAATTTCACGTGTAATTCTTCATGTGAAATTCACGTGAACAAAATTTGGCTGTTTGAAGCTTGGACCAAAAATTTTAAAAACAAAATGTTTCAAAGGGTTGAAAAATATCCAAAAGTCAAGTAATTCTAACTGTTTAAACGCAATGTTGGAAGCTCTAGATAGTGTTTCAAAATATATTGCTACTCTGTTGCCACACTTATGCATTCCGATTCATCATGTTTAGACGTTGGTACTTGGAAGAGTATTACATATTTCACACGTATTATATAATAAATGTTGATATAACACTTGTTACACAGTAGACAGTTATTGCTGTGGTTTCTACTCAAGCTGAATGGTTCATGACATTCCTAGCATGTCCAGGATCTTTGACAATTAGTGTCAGATTTAGACTGTAATTGATAGCTCCGGTATTGTAAATGATACGTCGTGCCATTGGGTGCAGCTGCATTCTGTAAAACGTTCCAATAACGACATGCCTACAGACACATCTTAGGAGTAAAATTCTGCTTTTCATTGGTCTTCAAAAAATACATTAGTTTACCAAACGGAAAAAGGTAATTTTTACCACCAAATTGTTATTAGTTTATGCATGGGAATACGTTCCTTTTATTTTCCTTCCATATTGAAAGGTCTACTACCAAGGTGTATATATTAGAATTTCCAAAATTATCATATTTAACCAGAACTTTTAACAAACAAATTGCACAATGTTCCGTTGATCCTGCATGCATGTACGTCACATAGACCAGTGATAGCGTATGTTGTTACGTCAAAGACACATTTAGTAATAAATGCTGTTTACAATGGATATTACTTGATCAAAAGATATGTAGCTTGGACATTCGTCTCATCAGATAGAGTAACGTGTAAAGAAATATACATAAAATATACTACTTCAGACTTATCTCCTTGCAAAGTAGAATTTACATACATAAAACATACCATTTCAGACTTATCTCCTTGCAAAGTATGTAGAAGTTACATTCATAAAATATACCATTTCAGACTTATCTAGTTGCAAAGTTAACGTTTGAAAGCTAACAGTCAGCTTCGCGCACATGAAGTCTTTGTACAAATGGTATGTTGAAGATCACTGGAGATAAGGGCCCAGCCAGTCTTCACGCTTTCCATTTCCCGATTTAGAAAGTACAAACTCTTTGTTATCTGTTTAAAATTTTGTCCATTATTACGCATTTTAAGATGGTATTGATTAGATATACGTTTAGTCTCTACATCTTTGTTTTCGGTTATTAATATAAATGGTTGCTGTCAGAGACATCAATCTTTGCTGATTACCGTGTAGTTGTTGATTTTGATAAGAAAAAAACACTCCTTTTACACTGAAAATGGGTTTTGTGACATTCGCCATACAAAAACATTGTAATCGATTCACATACTAGCGACATTCTGGTGTGTACTTCCCCGTTTCTGATGAATGTTTAAACGGCGTTTCAGATTACAAAAACCAATAAATATATAAAAATATGTGAAAACGAAGTTTAGAGTTAACAAAAACGTACTAAAATGGAAGAGATTTGCAGCTGAATAATATGTACTTATGATAGGTCAGAACAGCAAAGAACACACTATAACAAAAACAAACGAAATAATAAACAAACAATACAAGATAAATTCATCGAAAGCTGCTGATCATAAAAAATCACTAATACAGATGTTGTACGGATTGGTTGATTGATTGAATGATTGATTATATGGTGTTTTACGTCCCGTCACCAGTTAAAGAAAAAGTAGATGGTTAGTACCTTTGCGGTGAGCTCTGTGCCATGTGCATGGCGACTTCTCCAGCGTGCCACACCTAAAGTGGTGCGGGGCGTCGATTTTTATGGTTTGGTTTCTTTCGAAGTACATTGCGTTTATCATTTCTTAATGTCGAATTTTGGCGAAAGGTTTCAGGTGTTGGTCAGACCTGACCGGGGTTCGTCCCGACCTACCACATACAGTCAGCAGACGTAAAAAGAAATTAATACACATTGTTCAAAGCGGTTCAAATGCTTTTATGGTTCACAAAGAATCCCGCCGCTTGTTTTATAAAAAAACCTATTGCAGCATGTAAAGTAAAACACACATATAAATGCCTTAAAAGTGCTCTAACGGAGATTGTTTTGTCAAGTTGAAGCGAACAAAATTTGATATAGAAAGTTTGTCTGAGAGAAAGGTGTGATAATGGATGAGAAAATAAGTGATATCTTTGATCTGGTTTTGAAGGTCTAATATACACTTAAACAGAAAAACCATGTCTGTTCTTGGAAATCACAAGGGAATGTTCTTTGTCGTGGCGGTATATAATTACAATGTATTGTACTACAACATGCTTAACTCTGTACCACATGATAAATCACCAACGTTAGAACGTATACATGTATATAAAGTACAAATATAGTATATCTCATCACTATTGTTGTGTTATTGTGAAGACGTTTACTGATGAGATGGTTGTTGTTTAGGTGGTATTGCTTGTGATGAAGGTTATGTTGGTTGCTGTTGTTGTACAGTTTAGCTTGTAAATCGTCACAAGCACTAAACTAATGAATTTGTGCCAATTCGGCAGCTTATATTTTATAACTTTCTAGGCTAAATCTTGACAGCTGTTCAGTAGCTTTGGGCTTCATTTGTCTTCCGTCAGTTTTTAAATAGTATCTATCAATATCCCAACCATTCGACAACTAAGCTCCGACTCCGTGTTAAACGCTCGACATGCCTATACTGTGGCTCTTATGGATGTATTGATATCTGCGGTACATGTAGTTGTGTTCGTGGATTTTGGTTATTGTAGTTTCGGGTTGAATGTGGCGGTGTTTGTAATTGTTCTTGTTCAGATGCTGCCCCCGATGACTGTATTATGGATTTTTCAGATTTTCAGTTTGTATATAAAAAATATTCTGAAAACTTGTATGTGCTTACGTGATTCTATGACACTATTTTTAATGTACTCTTATGATTATGTGTAACATACTAAAACCCTGAACCCAGTGAGGTATAAGACGGATAAAAACAAACAAATACTAAGCATTCTCACTCGTCAATCTTATCAAACTTTTGTCAGAGTTGTAACATTTCCCATGCCAAATTTGCATTTTTTACATTCAATACAGTTTTCCGTAACATTGAACCAAAAAGACTAAAGACCGCATAGTACATTGACTTGACGTTCTAAAACAACTTTTTTTTGTCATTTTTTGAAGAGTTGGTGTTGATTTAGTTTCATTGATACGCAATGGTAAAAAATAATGTAATGCACCATCTTTTGAATTTCTATAAATTATACATACAAAATGTGGTATATGGCATAATTTATATTTATTATAAATAGATAAGTAAAATGATGGTTTTAATAGAAAATAGAATAATAAGACAAACAAGACATAAAGTATGTCGTTATAGAAGAGCAATAAGATGTGAATAAAGAACAAAAACCGAGAACATTCTACAGAGACAAAAACAGGGTAATGGAATTCAGAAACTTTTATACTCACGTGACGGGTGTAGCTAGATAAACAGGAGGTGCTTACCCTTCCAGAGCACCCGGCCTCACTTCCCTGGTGGAAGTTTACGTGTCTAATCTGACTTGTCAGTTCCAAAATTTTTGCTTTGCTTCTGGATTGTGATTCGGACATGGATTAATATGTTTGTTTTTTTTTTATTGTTTTACGTTACATGCAACATGCCAATAGGGTCCCTATCGGTATTTTATGTCCTTTTGTTTGATACTACAGTCAAATCACTCTATAATGTTTGTTTATTGATACAATTGACAAAATCTAATGTCAAATATAACTAGGATCATACACGAGAATTCGCGTACATCAGTTGTTGTAAAACCAAATTTTCTTATGTGAATAACAGTTGTTATGCGGGAGATACAAAGTAACAATACAAATAAATATGACAAATCACATAAAACAGAGTAAATCAGTTCTTGTAAACCAAACTTTGTATAGTTATGCGGGAGAGAAGATCCACATTTGGCTATTATATCGGCGATTGAACCTAGACCTATTAGTTAATTAAATCTAGATCGACTGGTCGGCTAGAAACAATATTTGTTCTGTCTCCCAGTTTAGCCAGATTTATGTCATGTGTCCAGTATTATTTACTAAAACAGTGATCATAGAGTAATTACATGATCAATTGATGTAAATGATTTATTTCTCTGTACAATGATTGTCTGTGTAGTATCCCTCTATCCGCCACCATCTTAGTCTAATTACAGTTTTAAAGATTGTTACAAATATTCCAAAAATTGATTTTTAGTGCTGAATCAAAAGCAAACATACCAATCCATATTCAAATCACGATCCCAATAGCAAAACAGCCAATCTATGTTCAAATCCCAATCCCAATAGCAAAGTAAAAACTGTGAAAACTGACAAATTAATTAGTAACACACGTAAACTTTCACCAGGAAAGTGAGGCCGCTTGCTCTGGAAGGGTAAACAATATTGCAATACTATTTATTCTCTTCTTATTAAAACAAGCATTGACATAGTTATGATTTGGTGCAAAGACTGAAAAGTCTCTTAACTTATGCCGAAATCAGCCTGGCAAAGCCTGAACTGTCTGGATATAGATACGGCAAAAAGTATTGAATGGTGTTTGGTGCTAGCAATCTTGTTTTGGTGACCAAAATGAACAATAGCAAGTTTTTTTAAAAGAGATCTAGTTGTTTGAGAGCAAATAGTTTGTATTGCATAGGTAGTTTGTATGAACATTGTGATTGAAATTGTTGTTTTTCTGAAAATTGGCAGATACAATTATAACAATTGCTATTCTGTATAATTCAGAATTATTGATTATTTAAAGATGCATTGGGAATCTGTAGAAAGATTTAAATTAATTTATCCTTTTGATACACTCTACAATTTACTTTGTCGACCATATGTATTCAGTAAAGATAATTTTGTATAATATATTTCTTAATTCCTCAAAAACAAAGACATACTCCCTAATGCAAAGTATTTCCTTAGCTGATTTTAGTAAAATATATTTTGGTCCTTTAGGTTTCTTTTCAACGTCTTAAAAAAAGTTTTGGTTTAATTTTGGTCCAAGCACTACTGATGAGGAATTATATTCTGAAACGGTCGTCTAGTGCTGTAAAATTAAAACTGGTATAATATGTAATTAACTACTGTATGGCTGGGTTTTAAAACGAAATTATTTGCGATGTATCCTTGAACTCTGTTTTATGCTGCATTGTAACGTCTCGCCAACAAAATTTTACAACAAAATACAACTGTGCCTTTCTCGTCACAAGTTCCGATGGACGCTTAATGATATTATAACGCACCAAATTAGAGCATAAAAACGTCACGATACGACACCGAGATTAACAATAGATTAATTCCAAACCAGACTTTTATTTTTTTTCCATCTTTTTTCTTTAGCAAATTACAAACAATTTAGCCAGTACTTCTCACAGCATATCTCTGACATTGAAGCATTTATTATACTTTATTGCAATGTAATTGTAATAGTTTGTAGACGGTATCTAAACATTGTGTTAATAAGAGGTGACATTAAAGCTATCAGCTGACAATATAATCCTCAAGAACCTTAAAGTGACAATACCCAAGGCACTTATTATGTGCAGGTATACGTAAGTTCTTGACAGATTCGGCCCATTATAAACATATTATGTGTTAAAATCAATAAACTAAGGAACACTAGTCACACATTAAGCTGTCTTGATGACACAAATTGGCTGTCGTAGGAATGCTTGATTTACAAATTGTGCTGTTTCATAAAAACTACCCTTCAATTAAAAGTAACAGACAAACTTTCCTTACTACGTGTATTATTGTTTTAGATATTTTTTGTGGTTGGGAATAAATTTTATTAGCTATTTAAGGAGTTCATTGTGCAGTTTGTCTAAACTAGTTTATACTTTTCAAAGCAATCAATACTTGTAAACAATACACCTTTTATAAAATAACAAAAACGAAGTTATGTGTAAAAATTAATGAAATGCAGGTTAAGCATGTATGTATGGGTCTACCCACTGAAGGAAATGGTACAAATTAGAACTTTTCGAATTTGAAAAATATTTTCTAGAAACATATGCCACTGGTATAGTTCTTGCAAATGCCATTAACTAGATGTAAACGAAGCCAGATCTTTTGTTTAATTAGTATCAATTAACACATAGACTAATCTTAATAAGACAAAAGAGATTGGTAAAATTTATTATGGTATAATGCAAGAATCCTACTCAAACAACTAAATCAATACATTTTTGAGAAGACCAGTTAACATCCCACTACTCTTCAGATATCTTAAACTATAATGGATTTTCCCGGATTAACCATTTTTATGCTTGTTTGACCAAACACTGGATTTTTGATGTTATGCTTGCTTGACCAAATACTGGAGGTAACATTGCATTTAAGCTTGTTTGACCAAATACTAGATTTATACCAGTCAGGTTACATTGTTTGACCAAACACTTGACCAATACTAGACAGGTATGATCAGAATCATTCATTTTATGGATCAAAAAGTCCTTTATAATAGATTTAACCGTATTCTATGTATTAATTAGTTTCAAAGTTTCAATTAATACATAGACTGCCCTGCATAAGAACAAAAATGGTGGGTAAAATTTATTATGGTGTAATGCAAAAATCCTACTCAAACATCTAACTCAATACATTTTTGAGAAGACCAATTAACATTAACTACTTCTCAGATATCTTAAACTATAATGGTTTTTCCTGGATTAACCAGTCATAAACTTGTTAGACCAAACATTGGATTTATACTAGTCAGGTTACATTGTTTGACCAAACACTTGACCAATAGCAGACAGGTATGGTCAGAATCATTCACTTTATGGATCAAGAAGTATAGATTTTACTGTGTTCTATGTATTAATTAGTTTCTTTTCTTTATTACCTAACCAAATAATCGACTATTATAACTATTTCCTTCCTAAAGACAAACATTGATTTCCTGATACATGCGCCTTTAACAAAATAAGACATTACTATATAACTAAATATTGGTATCGTTCCTTCTCTTAACCTACAGAGTAGAAATCAATGGGCCGTAATTACGCGTAATTACAAAATTCAATACCATTACAATAATCACTTTCGCTGAAGATCTTGTAAATCTATTTCCATACGGTTTTAAGAGAAAGCTTTACACGGAATCAATTAAAAATACCAATAACAGGGTGAAATATTGTAGTTCCTTCCCTTTTCTTCGGGACAGTTTTACGTAGTTTGGAGAAATAAAACAATACGTCGGAGAATTTATCACGCTTATAGTTGCGAAATAATTAAATATTTAACAGAACTCCAATCTAGCTGTTCTTACTTGCCAAATCGAAACAATTTGTAAAGAATTCATTAGAATATTTACTCAAACTGTTTGGTAAATAGAATACAATATTTGTTTTCAAATTTGTGCGAAAATTACCACTTAAGATCGTTGATTATTTTATTTTAAGTAATAGGTAAATTAAAGTATAAGCTACAACTTGTAACCGGTTCGTGGTTTATTCCTAATTGCTAACAGTTGTTCCTTTTCACACGATTTAAATATAGATGTCAATATAATATTTGTTTTTTTTGCATATACATATTAGTCTAAATGTTTGGTCCTTTAGTATTTGTTTCTTGTCTTGGTTGCTCTATTGCCATGCCATTCAATTGATGGTTTTCGTTAACATTGGGATTTTATGTTTTGCATTTTTGTGGACCACTGTTTGTACACTATATATAGCTATTTGTGGACCACTGTTTGTACACTAAGTGAGTTTGTTGGTGACCCTCTAATAGTATCGTAACCGCATCATTAAGATATCGACTCCGGTGCTCACTCAAAGTCGGAAACTTTTCAATCAATGGTCTTTTGCGAATTAACGTGTTTGGCAAGTGTTGGAGATTGCATCGATCATTCTGTTTAATAAAATATTATAAAACTATTCTCTTTCGTCCCAACATTTTTAAAATATAAAAAAACCCGTTTACGTTACTTAGTATTTGGTAACTATTTTATTTTTGTGCCATATTTAGGTTGAATTACGCAGACCTAACTCGAGATTATGTAGCATACTAGTTTGTGTATACAGAAAAAAAAAGATCTCAAATTTCAAAATATCTCTGATGCAGCGTTAAACCAAATGCAACTACCAGCTAAATATGATAATATGACTTACCTTCTTTCGTGACCTACGCACCATCTACCATTATATCCACAGTTGGGCTTCCATACTTTAACTAATCTAGTGAATGCTTGAACACAAGGTTGTCTAACTAACTGCATTTGTACATCTTGATACGGACACACATTAGGCCTATAAAAAATAGAAATTATTAGTAGAAATACTTGAAAGTGGGTAGTCACTGTTCTTTCGCCAAGCACTTGGCATTACGAAATGAAAGTCACGTTTTTTTCGGATGGGACTTAAAATAAACGAGGTCCCGTGTCACGGTGGGCTTGGCACGCTGAAGAACTCTGCTGTATAATGCCATCAGCGCAACGCACAGGCAAAATTTCTGCACCTTCGCCTATAGCTGGTAAAGTCTCGATATAAGTGAAATATTCTTGACTGGGACGTTAAACACCATTACTCAACTCAACTCATTCATGATATATTGGTAACAATGAATGGTTAAGGCGGAACTTCAGATGATTTTGCCATGGTGCTTTAAATAAAAAACAATAAATCGGTTTATATCATACAAGTACATGATGTGTATTAAATGATGTATTAATATATAAAGTATGATAATAAATTCACATAATAGAACTAGTGAATGGAACTCTTACATTGTGTATATCATGGGGCACATACTGAGGAAAGAGTAACAAATGACTGCAAAACAGCACTAGGGTGGCAACCAGAAGGGAAAAGAAAAAAGGGGGAGACCTAAGTCCACATGGAGAAGAACGACTGAAAAGGAAAGACACGCCGCTGGATGGACCAGCTGGAACACAGTAAAAACTGCAGCAAAAAGAACATGCAAAAATGGAAAGATAGCGTTACGACCTTATGCGCCTAATTACGCCACATAGCGGTGTTGCCGCATTTAAACGCGCCCAACACGTCTATGCGGGGAATTCCAACGCATAAAGAGGTCGGCCACGTTTATGCGGTAGCGTTCAACGCATAAAGATGTGTTGTTTATATGCGGCGGAAGGGTGCCTTTTTGACGTAATTTAAATGAATCTTAAAAAGTTTTTATATCTCCACAAAAACGGTGGTGTTGAGATTGATGATGATGTGGTGGTGGTAATCCCATACCACTCCCCACCGTAATTAATCATCAACTGACTAAGTTTCAACTCAATTGGATGCACGGTTTTCTTTCAAATGCACGGGAACCTAATCACACACACACACACACACACACACACACACACACACACACACACACACACACACAGAGCTGTTACTATACCCTCTCACCCATGAGGGCGGAGAGATAATAGTAAAATGATAATGATGATCATCATATCAACGTCACGATGATAATGATGATGGTGGTGTTTTTAGTTAAGCTGGTAATGATGATGGAGGTGTAGGTGATGATAGTGAAGGATATTACGGTATCGTGTTACTTATATTTACTACCACCAATTTGTCATATCCGTCCAATGCAAGGATTTTACAATCAATGATCACTGTGTTTCTCTTGTTTTCCTATTTGGAATTCATGTCTTTACTGGCTATTACAATGCACAAGTTTCTTGTATTGCACGTTTAGTGTGTTTTCAGTCAGAAGATTTTTGGTGTACATAACAAGGTACAGAATCCTCAAAAATCATCGGTTTTGGCGCAGTAATTGGTTATTTTGGGGTCAATCATTACTGCAGTGGCGTCAATCACAACTTTTGTGGTGTCAATCACTACTGCAGTGGCGTCAATCACAACTTTTGTGGTGTCAATCACTACTGCAGTGGCGTTAATCACAACTTTTTTGGCGACAATCACTACTGCAGTGGCGTTAATCACTACTGCTTTAGTGTCAACTACTTCTGATTGACACCAATCACTTCTATTCTAGCGTTAAAAGCTAATTTACTAAATTTTCAGCAATCTCACCGTTGCCGATTTATTTAACACACAAAAAGGCATTGTACACATTAATCAGAGGAGTTGGAATTTCATTTTAATGACATTTCTATAAATAACTTAAGTATATGGTAAATAATTTATTTTAAGTATTACAAATGCATGAAGCACATAATAATGTTGTAGTGTAATAAATCCCGGTTATTTAAAATTATCATTGCCAATATATATGTTATGTCATCAATACCTATTGATACGATTAAACTCTACACTTGTAAAGTAGGCTTATACTTACAACATTACAAACCTAACCTTTGTAAAAGTGGCAGAGATATACAAATATTTATAACACTGTTCATATTGTTGATCCTGTTGATTTTTTTTAAATCATGATGGCATTGGAATAGAAACTCGAGATATAAAGAATCCTCTGATCTGATGTTTGTTGAGATTTTATAGGTGTCATATACAACTTTTTGAATTTAATCATAAAATACATTCAAATAGTAGTATATGACATAGGGACTTAAAATACACTGTTTGTGTTGTTGTTGTTGTTTTTTTCACATGAAACGTAATAAAAAAAAATAAGCACACGCATAACACAGGTCTACTATATGTAATCATAGCTATGCTTAAAGGCTTTATGACGTATTAATAATGACGTATTCTTAGATGGAAAAAGCACATAAATTAAGGAGAGATAAGGTAAATCAGAAATAACGCGATAATTGGACATTTGCAGAACAACTGAATATTTTCTTAGAAAATATCATCAAGGTCATAATTTGATATCTTTGATATTTAGTATGAGTGAACAGCATTAACCTGTTCCCTAGATCTTCATTAGACACATTTATATAAGATTATCCCTGCATAAAGAATGCATATTTCTTATGATGTAGACAAATAAACACCTACTTGTGTTACCTATACATAGATGCAGATGTACTGGACCATAATAAAATATAAAATTTAATGAATGCCAAGCGGGCTGGCCAATGTTGTTTGCCATACTATATACTATTGTAATGTATGTTCTGAATGGTATGCTTAACAAAATTAAAAGTTCATAGTAACTATTATAGTAGCCAACTACTATGCGATCTAGAATTGAGAAGTACCACACGCATTCGAAGCACTATTTTAGGAATTTAAATTATAAATTTTCAAGTTTCAAGTACGCCTATTGGATTCCGGACCGTGACCCTACCGTTACCATAACCGTTTAATTTCATAGTTGGTATTTCAAAGGCACCAGGAATAAATGTATGATTGAGTTATAATCAGGGGGCGGAGAACCTATAATTTGTACTAGACACTATCAGATTAATTTATATAAAACAACACGGTACCCTATATATGTTATTACTGATCGCTTGATAAACATAATAATTAGTTTTAAAAAAAGTGGACCCTTTTTCTTAAGCCGTGGCCAGTACCAGCCAGAATTAAACACCTGTGTCACCGGACTATAGCACAAGGTCAGATAATAAATTTAATTTGAGTTCCTATCACGAATAAAGTAAACCTAAAAGAAAGATTTGGCATATAACGTAATACTAAATGACTTCACATTTCCTACAATATATATACCTTATACGTTCAATATTACAGAGTATCGTTATTATACGACTGATAGCCGGTTTTTTCTTAACCGTTTTACTTTCTTTTCGATTCGGCCACTTATATTTCATAAAAAAACAACTGGGCAATTTCTCCAAGGAAAACAAGCATGTCGAAACCGTGTTGACCCATAATTTAAATTTACTTGCTTGCATTACATACTAGTTCTAGCCCATCTGAACCTTTGCATATACAAAATGAACAACAAATGAACATTCATTTTGATGCTGATGAATTGACCTATCGAGATCTGTCAAAGCGAGTTGACGTTTTATTCACAAACTGGCGTAAAATCAAGAAAATAGATGATGTTTTAATTATACATATATTGCTGTCTTCATTTAATAGTAATTTGAACGTGTTTGTGAATGTCCCTGTGACCCCAAAAATACCAAAAGGTTCAGATTACGTGAGTAAAACTTCATAATGAACTATATAAAGTAACACAGACCTCATATTTGAAGCAATTTATGAAAAAAATAGAACTTTTCATCTTCTCAACAGGATACTAATGTATACCCCACCAGTCCCTTATCGTAACCTGACACAGTTCTTAACCGTATCTTTATATTTTTATTCATAGTACCCGATTTTAATTCGAACACCAATTTGTCATGTTATGGGCGTAATCACAATCTTGTCGATATATTCAGTTACATGTCTTTAAAACATTGAATAAAACAAAACAACTCGTCCTTAACTTTTGGAGTTTTTATAATTATTTTCAATTATAAGACATGAAGTCAATATGTCTCCTTTTTACTTCACATGACAGTAAAATATATCAACCTAATTTTAACCTTCTTTTATTTATCACTCGGCTCATATTTCTGATGTCTTATTTGTTACCAATCAAAGATATTTTTAAATTTTAAATAAAACTAATTATATATGAATCGAACGTAGGAAATTATACGAAATAGTGGACATTAGAGTAAAAATGATGACGCACTGCATTTTTAGGTCTTTATAGTCATGATTCTATATACAGTAAAACCCCGATCCATCGCCAATTGGGTCAGTCAAAAGTTGGCATTATAAAGGGTTTGGTGATAAATCGTCCAAGGAGGTGTATAAAGAAAAAATATATCAAAGTGTACAGTCAATTGACGTCTGCGAACAGACCTCGTTGTCGATAACGTCAAATTATCGATGCTGTACCACATGAAAAGTTTTCCATAAAAAACGACGTTATTCCGGGAATTCGCGACGTAAACGTTTTCCAAAATAAAACGTTCAGGGATATTGATCACGTGGTATTGCGGCGAGCCCCTTTGATTAATTACGTCATTTTGCGCGGTTTTTTAATCAGTCCATTGGTTCTTGTACAAGGAAATAGCAAGTTCACGATGGTCACATGACGTGACCTACAGTCAATTGTTTGTTATCTTGCTTTCATCTGTAATAGCTGAAATACGAATATATCATCAAAAACATACTACCTTCTCCGCCTTGTTTCATGATATGTATACGTCAAAGAAATTAGATATACCATGCAATAACGAAGCTATAAAACTTCATTAAAACTTGATCTTTAATTTATCTCCAAGTCAAATAATGTGTTTTATATTATTGTATATGATGGTTACATTTATCAACCTATTTTCAAAACTAGTGTAAAAAGTTTAAACAATCCTTTCAAAGTCAATTGTTTTAGTAAAGGTCTACCTATATGCCTGCGTGCGAAATGACCGTTACCACATTTTAGAAATGAAAGTAATTGATGATCCACAGATTATATCACACACAAAGAATATATATATATATATATATATATATATATATATATATATATATATATATATTGATTTGGATTTTTGGATTTTTTTTGTTTTGGGTATAACATATGACGATTGACGTTGTTTGTCTTCAAAAAGGTAGTGTTAAGAATCCAAATCATGACATTAAAAACCCCATCAAAGTACAAGAAGATCACGAAAATCACGCAGTACTCAATTCGAATGAATGCACTGTATTTAATGACTGTGTTTAAGGTAACAGTTAACACGTGACTGGTATAGGAGGTTCTTTCCCTTCCTGAGTACCTGGTCTCATTTTCCTGCGTTTCGCTGAATTTGCAAGTTTTCAAAGTTTTTACTTTTTATATTTGAACATGTACCGATGTGTTTGTGTTTACTTTATCTTGTCGTGTCACAAAAATCACTATTATCTGGTATATTCACTAAAGTGAACAATATATCCCACTACTCATAAGCTTTCAATAGCATTATCAAAACTTCAAGAGTTATTTTTTAAAATTCTGATTCATTCGGTTTACACGGACTTAGTCTGTTATGAAAATAACTTCACCACGGGGAGCTGGCGTATGTCTTAAATACCTGAGTGACTTGTGTCAAAGCGTTTTTATAAATAAGTATGCATTAAACTCAATCATGCTTACACTTACTTCAGATTGATATAAGGCACAATCATATTGTATTAACTGGTGAATTCAGGGGTTTGTTATAGGGACATCCCACATCATTTCAGCGTTAGAAAGAAAAACCAACTATGACAAAAAAACCTTTCACCTTGTCTTAGTTTGTGAACAATTTCCAATCTTTAGCATTGTCTTTATGACCGAGCATTACTCCACTTAATCCTTAGGATCGAACACATACTAATCCATGTTCAAAACACAATCCCAAAGTAAATTTAAAACTTTAAAACTGGCAACTCAAGTTTAACATCTGTACTTCCACCGGGAAAGTGAGGTCGGGTGCTCCGTAAGTGTAAGCACCTTATTTAGCTAGCTACACACGCCAAGTGTGTAAATGAAACTTTATATGATTGTTATAAATATCTCTTTTTTAACTATTTTCGTTATACACAGAAATATTTTTAGCCTGACTTACATAATGTCTTTTTGGTACGCGTGCAGCCATTTTTTTTAGATAATTAACTTTACACTCGATTATGATTCAACATAAAAACTCATCATCCTCGCAATAATGCCAGATAACTCAAAAATAGAGAATTTGAAACATGAGATTATCTGATCACAAGTACCATACACAGTACAGGCCTGTCGAAAGTTCAACACTGATCTAACAAAAAGGACCGGAGCTTGGCTACCGAGTTGACGAGCTATGGACAGTTAGTGGCCGAAATGCTATCTAGAGATATAAATCAACTGCTGAGATAGAGCTATTGAGGGACCGAAATGAGATGAACTGTCAAGTCGGCACTTAGTAGTGATTATTTTTCGACATGTCTGTACTGAAGTCTTCTCAATGCGTTGCGCAATCTGATAACGGGTTTTCTCCACTTATTTCACTTGTTCAGATAAGCAGACTGTATTCTCATAGAGACGAGTCTCTATCAAGATCAATGTAGGCAGTTAAAGGATATTTACGTAAGTAAACCTCATAACAAACATTGATCTTTATGGGGTAATATAAATCATACACAGATTTTAAATCCCACTTGTCGTTGTTTAATGCGATCAACAACAAATAACATATGGCTAATGACAATGTATGATCATCTATCCGACATCTAAACTATTTTAATTCAATGGATATAGTGGTCTCAATATAAACAAGGTGCAAATGAATAAAATACGTTAAGTCATGACAAGAGCCAAAAAGGCAGGTATTTAACACGGCTGTATGCATTATTAAATTGCATCATGAGTTTAGTTCTATTCAGACAGAATTCCTAAAATACAAAGGTTATGAATAAACACCATGTTCACTGAAACACCAATTGCTCGAATTTCAAAATTATCTGGTTTGATTTGAGGTTTTCAAATTCATTAAGTCGTTTTCAATGAATCGTCAATGTACATAATATCTATAATACATGTAAAGTAAGTTACTAGAGGTTTTTCAAATGAAGTCGTATTGTAACTGAAGACACAACGTACATGTACATGTGTTGAAGCCATATCAAAGTGTCTTTTCATAATGAGCTTAATCTATTATTTTAGAATAAGCACTGCCTTGGTAATTTCAAAACATGCCCAGTTTTACATTGTATTTTCATATTTCTAAGGACCGGATATCTTACGTGTGCCATGTGTACTGTTTGGATTTTTCGGTATTGGAATACGGATTTGTAGTTTTGTGATAATTTTACCATCATTTCGTTAGAAGTATTATAACCACAGTTTCCACTAATAACTTTTGATAATAACATACCGTCCATGTTAGGGCATAAAATGAGCGGTTACATTAATACGATATTTACAATTAATAAATCAAACAACTCCTATTTGCATAAACTACCATACACAGTAACGACTTATTAACAACTAAACTATAAATTATCAAGCTCTCTTAAAACTTAATTTCTTGTATGTGAATTAAGTTCTAACAAGCTGTTTGTTGTTAATTGTTTGTTCCGGATGTTTAGTTGTGGAGTGGTTTAATATTCTCCTATTTACATCGGGTCATTCTTCCATATGGTTCGTTCTATTCAAATATAACTGGTCGGAAACTTCCTTTTGTCAGCATTTTTATATTCTTGTCCGGCTATATTGTTAGAAGGCTCGGTTATTGACAGTTCTTCTCAATGGTTATCACATAATTGTTTGTGTTTGTCAGAAGTTTGAAAAACTAATTTAAAAGAATTTTGATTTGTTAAAATATAATTTAAGTTTTACAAAAGTTAGAAGATTTTAATTAGAAAATATTTTTACAATTCAAACTGTACATTACAGTCCTGTCGAAAGTTTTGTACTAATCTATCGATAAGGAGTCGATGGCCAAGTTAGGGATAGTTATCGAGATCGAAAAGCTGCTTAGTGTTAGATAGCAGCGGCAATGTGATATAGCTAATAAGTGAACCAGATGAGTTGCTGATTCGGAACTATTTCGTTGGCTCAAGTGTATAATTATATCCCACAAACTAGTTTGAGGAAGTATATAGAAATCACCTTGTCTGTCTGATCATCTGTCCGTCCGTATAAAATCGTGTTTGGGCCATATCTCATAGCTGCTTTGAATGACTGTCATAAAACTTCACATGAATAATTCCCATGGTCCAGAGGTGTGTCATGACCTTGAATCAAGTACATATCGGAAAGGTCCAGGTCGCGGGAAAAGTATGTTTGAAAATAGTGCCCGGGCCATATCTCATAGCGGCTTTGAATGACTCATAAAACTTCACATGAATAATCTTCATTTTCCAAAGTTGTGTCACAACCCTGAACCAAGGTTACATAAGAAAGGTCAAGGTAGCGGGAAAATGTTGGGGGCGGGGGTAGTTGACTCTCAAGAGACATCTCTAGTTTTCAACAGGCCCGTACTATACTGATTCATTTAGCTAAAATTATTATCTAGTTTATTTATATCATAGTATGACTAAAAGTCTATATCGACTCGAGAGTTTTAAGTGTCTTTTCTGTTACATGAATTACAAGTACCTGTATGTGCTATAAATTAAAGATGAGTGTGTATTCTTTTGATATTATTCATCCTTTACATCATCGTCATAATATGCCACTGTTATTGTCAATTGTATTGTACATGTACTTGTACCAACCACTTGATCACACACATGCTTTCTCGTCATTACATTAAACTACAAAGTAACCGCAAGACCAAACATCTTTTTACCACTACGTTAGCCCAGATGGAACAATACTCGCTCCTTTTGTGGTAGAGGTCCGACCAAGACATGAAAACAGGCAGTGTTTGTTCTTTCACCAAGCATGCGGCATTTGGGAATGGAATTTACGCGAGGTTTTTGAAAGATATCTGGTGTCATGGTAGGTGTTGCGTGGAAAAGAACCCTCTCTGCACATTGCTCATAGAAGCACTACACAGTTTAAAATTTCTTTAATTTCAATATTAACTGGTGACATCTCGATAAAAGTGAAATGTTCTTGACTGGGGCGTTTATTCCCATTCATTTAATTACCTTTTCATAGCATACGGGCTACCTCATACATCAGTAACTACTTTCTTAAATGGACACGACTAGCTGTAATACGCATATTCTAGCATTATTTTTTCATCTGACATGCCGCTATCTATGAATGCTTATAAAGAAGCTATAACTGACAGTTTTAAGATATACATAAGAAATAAAGAAAACTAATGCAAAAAGAAAAAAAAACATATTTCGCTAACAAGAGTACAATCTTTCAGTCGTTCTGTCACCATTATCGATCAACTGCACCACCTCCTGAAAACTTATATCGATATTTTTAAAGGGTAAGATGAATTCATAGATAAGAAATTTTAATTAATTGATATAAAATATGATAAAATCTATAAAATTTGGGTGGTCCACACCCAGTTGGCCTGAACAATCAAAATGCCAGTGATATAATCAAGGTATGAAGCTTGACTGACACAACAAGCAGGACTAGTATTTCTTCATTATTGTTTGCTGTATTTTTGAGAATCAATTACATTTTTTACATTTGTACTCATAAATTCTCTATGCAGTACAGACCTGTCGAAAGTTTAACCCTGAGCTAGCTAGCGGGAAGAAGTCAAAAGCTCGGCTGCCAATTGCAAGCGGCTGAGATATGGTGACGTAGTGGCTGACCAGCTGCCACGAGGTATATATACGTGGCAACTGCCAAAAAACTGTCCAGATATAGATACTAACTGACTACGATTCGGTACAAATATTAAGCCTGGTATTTAACTTTCGACATGTCTGTATTGCATATAAGAGTCAATGTAACTATTTTATACCTGTTTACTCAAGGACAATGCGATGTTTGCATTACGATGCAAAAATTATAAGGACATATTAACTGAGATTTTAAATGACTTCCATTGTATGATAAGTTATATCAAGTTTTAAAACAGACACGAATTGTAATGGGAACTTTTCTAAAACACTGTCCAATTCAAATATCGTCATTCAGTACATTATTACATTGCATCTTAGAGAAATTTGATTATGTAATGATATGAAAATATTCTTCGTGAGATTGAAATGTTCATTACAAGAGTAACGTCGACTGAAACGATTATTACAAACTGGTTTTGACATTTGGAAATGCCCTTTACATGCCGTAATTTTCAAGTTGTTCTTAATATTCATTGCAATTTGGGGTTGTAACCTTAATACGTATTGGCGGAAGAAAATTCATCCAAGTATAATGGCATGGCTTTTTAGAATTGGTTAATGAAATAAAGATAAACACCGGCTTTGAAGATGATAAGTGAAAGTTTTATTACACGGTTAAAACCCTCACGACAAAATTACTTGAATAACATCACTGGCGGATACCTGTTTCATTTTCTGTTATGTCCGGTGTCTTTTCAAAGTCTGCAGTCTACAGTTGAACTGTACGTATATGTACGCAGCTATATACTACAAAACAGGTTCTTCAGTTGTAAATATTTATTTCATTTAGAAGATTTAAGTAATTCCTTTACTCTGATCAACATAACAATTTTATTTTGATTATTTCATGTTTATAGTATCGGGGTCAATAAGTCGACTATAAGACAAATTTATTACTTAAGAAGTTTTTGTATTATTCTTATCTTTATTACTTATATTTAAAAAAAGAAGAATTCCAAAAATGTCAAATCATCAAACAGTTACCTTAAAAT
Organism: Anadara kagoshimensis; assembly: GCA_021292105.1. Lineage (NCBI taxonomy): Eukaryota > Metazoa > Mollusca > Bivalvia > Arcoida > Arcidae > Anadara > Anadara kagoshimensis. The sequence continues at coordinate 44,533,707 of CM037870.1, forward strand.
AATTCACAAGATACGTAAATATAGCTCGTAAATAAAATGTTTGAATTACGCTGCAATTTGCACTTATATTGGTTTAACGGGACATGGTATTCTTTCAATTAACAATGTTTTATAGACCCGGGGACAACCCTTTTTAATGATTTAACGTGCCGTCCGACACATAAATTTAACAGGAGAAGAATAACATTTTTCAAATTAAAAAGACAGTGGTTAAAAGACAAATCAATTTACGTCTCTGAATGAAAATTTATATTTCTAGTTAATTGGTGGAGAGTAAATTTACATGGACCCCTCTTCTATGCCTAATTGGTGGTAATTGTGACGTCGAAGGTCCATTATCGGAGTAAATTATTCAGAACAAGTTACGGAGTGTGACAAAAGCTCTTGTAAACTCCCCATTTTTCATTAATACTGATATTAAAATGTTTTTAAAGTTACTTGAAAAAGGTTTTTCTTATTTTTCTCTCTCCCCAGATAATATCTCAGAAGACGTATTTTATTGTCTAAGTAGGACCGTGACTCTCTATAATGGGTCTATACTCTATGTATTTGTTTCTTGACCCAATTATATGCAGAAAGCAATCCATAATGTGTTTTAAAGACTGATCCCAGAGGGAATCATTACCAGCTTAATGTGGTAGACAGCAGCCAATTGGGAAATGTGAGTGATCGAACCTTAGATCCCAAAACAAATTAATTGTTTTACAAAATAATCATATACATAACCTATAATACACAATCAAGTAATACATTTCAATTTCAGGAACTCAGATCGTTTTTGCTGAGGATACCGCCAAATAAACCAAAATGTTTCTATTAGCATTTTGCTGCAGTGCGATATGCATTTAGACAAGATTTGGGTTTATCAAAAATCATCCAATATTTTTTTTCTTTTTGTATTCATACAAAACAGTTTTTTGCCATAACTACCATTATACATAGCCTAAATTATACACTCAATACATTTCAATTTTAAAAACAATTTCATTTCTACTGAAGGTAACCGGTGGTCAAATAAACCTTAATGTACCCGAGCATGTTGTGCACTAGAACTATATCCGGATTTTTGAAATATGCGATAAATGAAAAAATATAAAGTTTTTATAAAACAGCTTCCTTGTTGAAATTAAACACCGTACAATGAATGTAGGCGAAAGATCAAATTATAGTTCTATTTGTAGTATTAATGTAAGAAAAATAGGAGTATCTTCCTTGTCTCATAAAAAAATAATGCAAAAATAAACTTGTATTTTAAGTCCATTAATTGATAGGAGATACATCTTTTGTTTTAAAAAAAATCTAATTGCGTAAGCCTGACAATTTTTTTATACATTTTAATTTTATCTGATGGTTGTGAATGAAAATAGTATCGCTTTACTCTTAACTGTAACATCCAAATGAATAATTAATCATTACGTGTTAAAATTCCGTCTTGAACAACACGGCTAATTTCTACGTAATGCTACTTTACAAATGTATTAAACTGAAATGTCCCTTTAATAGCGGTATGTGTTAAACCGATGTTAAGTAATATATAGAGAGTATAAATGATAATTCAGATTTGATCGTTTAGCGTTGTTATTTTATTCGAAATATTGGATTTAGTAAAGTTAAAGAAAGTGAACCATAATGTGAAATGTGGACTTGAAAGAATTATGAAATGGGTATATTGTTTGAAGTGAACGAACTTATGGACATTTTAACAAGGATGTTCGTCATCTAATGAGTTAAGCACATGGTGTTAGTATTTGTGTGATATCTGTACATGTGCATATTGTCAATATTTTAAAGAATCATTTGTAATATCCATTATGCCCACATATCAGTTTAACAATTATTTTATATAAAAAAATTAATAAAAAAATTTAGCACACAAATCTTATTTATCCACACCACGAGGTTCCTCCTATTCCCTTGGGCTTGATCGAAGTCACTGACTCTTCTTAATTTATAATCTATTGAAATTGAAATGTAACCCCAATGATCCTCAGCCCTAAGGGAATGGGGAAATGGGGCGTGTCATTACTTACAATTTCTATTTAAAATAGGTATAGAAGCAGCTTGAATATTTAATTTAGTCCAGTAAATAAGTTCTTGTCCAGCTGCTTTATTACCGAATCTATTCAAGACATCATGTTTTTAATTTGTAACTTCTTCAATAAAAGTTTTTATAAAGGTCATCTCCCTGAAGCTATACCCCCATCTTTAGGTGTTCCATCCAAAATAAATCCCCATTCAAACGGCAGAAAATAAATCTGCTACATGTCATTAACGAGTAATTTGATTGTTTCTACCTTACCTTTTAAAAGGACGCCCCAGTTCTTATGCACCTTATACAAATTTATATCAAGACCACTTGTATATAAAAAATCAAACTTCATTTTTTCTGAATTCCTTTTTAACAGGTTTGAAGTATACCGTATAATATCATTAATATTTTCAATTTATTTAATATCGCGTTAACTTACTGAAAAATTTAATTATTTGAATATTCACTGCATTTAAAAACTTTGCATCATTTGTGACCATCGAGAGATAAAAATCTTTTAACGGTTAGTTAAACACCGGTGTGAATAAATTCAAAAGTGTGATAAAGTCCGTTTACATGTATATACTGTATATAGCAAAATCAAACATAATGTAAATGCATATAAGGACAGGTGTTTTTAAGTTTTAAATTGACAAAAATGTATACTAAGACCAGGAATTACGCCTTATCTAGGTAAAACTTCTTATACGATTAAAAGTGCACTGCAAGGTATGCATGTATAATAAACAATGAGGTTTATTCCCAGATCACTTTAATTTTGACGTGTTTCTTGGGCAAAAATAGAGTATACAATGTATGCATATACATGTGCAATAAACAATAACATGCTTTCATTGCATACACAATGTGCATTATACGATGTAGACATATATCCACCTTACTTTAATTGGGCGAACAAAATCCAGGTGATTGTTATAAAGTTGTAAAATTACATATGTATGGTGAATTGTGTATTAATTATGTATGGATAATAGATGTACTTATTAAAATAGTTAAGGAATTTTGACTTCTGACTTAAAATTTAAACTCTCTCTCTCTCTCTCTCTCTCTCTGTGCAATAAAATTGTTTTTCTTCACTTTGATGCGTCTTTGGCAGCAATAATTTATGTATAATTACTCTGAAATCATATTGTGCATTGTCTACACCTTGTTATGTAAGAATGCACCTTAATTATTAAGAAATGCAGGACATATATTAATAATATATATCTATCCTTGAGTAAGTAAAAAAACTTCATTGTAATTCTCAACATGTACAATTAAAATACATATAAATATATTATTACTTACATGCCTGCCCGCAGATTGTTCATTCCATTACATAATATTACGTTAAGTGTTATTAGTAAAACTGCTAATATATTCCCATCGTAATCCATTGTGATTATCACCTTAATAAATAATCCGACAGCAGATCAATCCACACGATTAAGTACCCAAATATATCCAATAAAATTAAGAAATTGTGTATTCCCGATATTCCTCACTAGTGATTTAAACTTAAAATAATATTAATCACGGAAGAAGAATCATTTTAAAAATTAACTATTTTTAATGTCAAGTTTATTTTAATCCTATATGTAACCTATGAGTAAACATCTTGAATACTGTCATTAGAGGAGTCAGGTTTTTGATTTCTTAAAACACATATATGTATAAATATTTCTGGCAGGTGTGAATAAAAAACAATAATCCTTGATTCACAAAACACTTCATTTCAGTTAGTCAGTCAGACTTTAACTTAACTCTAAAATCACGACCGTGTAGCTAGTGTATGCATTATGTTTATACATATTGACGGAAAATGCGCCTACCTTATAAACTAACCACTCAAGTGCAATTCTATCATTCGAAACGAAGTCCGCGCGAGTGAGTAGTCAAAACGAGGCCAGTCGTCAAAAAATCTCTTATCCGGGGTCGATTTGTCTTATTTTTTAACTAACACGCAAAGTAAAAAAAGAAAAGTCAGGTTGATAAAAAAGTAAAATGTGTGTATTCATTTTATAAGGTTGATAGTTAGGAAAAGATATCTAGGATTTGTTTAACGATATATACTTAACATATAGTATTCTTTACAACTGGAGATTGTTAAATAAAAACTTAGGTATAATGAGGTAAGAGATAAGGCTATAATCCAAAAGTATAAACTTTAAAATTAGTAGCTACTTATATAGTTTTTTATTGGTGATTTATGTAAAATTAACCCGGTTTATCATCCCGTGTTACGTTAAATTTGTTACGAAATATTTATACTGTGTATATAGTATCTCTGATATGTTTTGATTACGACAGCCGATACCGGCCAATTTAGATCACCCAGCACATGTTATATGGGTCATTCTCAAAAAATGTAGAAATTCATGTCACCAACAATAAACATGCAGATATGTTTTAAATTTTATCAATTTAAAGGCTAAAATAGTTTGTACAGGTTCGGAACTGTAAATTGTTCTTAAAATATTTGATAAATAGTTATACTTTATAAAATTATGTAATCATTTGAGGTTTGATTCTGTTACTTTGTTACTGTCTTTCTACACAAGTTTTTTGTTTGTCATCAAAATACTTTATTTAATTGTTGATTTATAAATCAAATTTGGGTTTTGGCCATTAGATAATCACGTATACTGACTAAATATGACGAATTATTCAGTTTAATATGTCAACGAATGATATTTTTCTTGGATAAATAGTGTGTACAATGCTGCACAGTCCTTGGTGTTACCAAACACTAAAAGTGCATATATACGAGTTACTGCTCTTTGCATATAAAAGATGGTATATGCTCCCTAGTCTGCAGACATCATGTATTCAGCATCTGGACAAAAATCAAACATCAGTAAAAACATAATTAGTAAAAATTGATAAAGATTAGTTTACATTTAACAGTAGATTTATTTTAAGTCTGTAGTGTTACCGTTGTGTATACAATACCAAGAAAGAAATAAGAAAAATACACCTTTCTAAAGTTTTGGCAACGTTCAAAGTTCAGATGTAGCATGTGTTTATGCTGAAGGAGGTATTATTTTTTTAAACTATGCGTTAATATCTGAAAATATGTCCATTGTGTAACTGTCCTTGGTATTACTGTAGAAATTGGTTATTCCAGAGACAAATTTAGTGTTACCACAGACATTAAAACTAATTAAGTGGATTTTTTTGCAATTTTGTCAAAAATATTGAAAACAAATGTTTAAAAGACATTGGCACACCTTTAGTTGTACAATTATGGTGAAAGAAAATATTAGATGACCGGTTATCATACTGTTATTCTATTTTGGTTACACCAATGACTGAATACGGTAACACCAGGGACTTTTATTTTGTATATTGTTCCTATACCTAGTAGAAATTAGCAAACAATAACTATGTATATTTTGAGCAATAGCAACTGACCAATCCTTTAGTTATAATTCGTCGAACTACAGAAATAATTATCTATTTACGTATGATGAGAATTTTTAGATACACCAAAGACAAAAATGTAACACCAGGGACTTTATATTAATTATACTTTTAATACTATATGCACTGTCAGAAATACGTAAATTTCCTTTATTTTGACTGATCTTTTGAATGTAAATAAGGTTCTTGGATTGGTCTTTTGCTGTAAAAGTAATAAAGGATTTGTATATTCCTGAATTTTGAAATGTTAGTTACACCAGTGACACAATTAGTAACACCATGGACTACTGGTATATATTTTGAATTGTTTTATGTAATACATACAATCTGAGTTATATCACGGTGGCTATCACATATTCCAGATTCATATATGGGTCTTCGCTTACCATGAACAATTGATTTTGCGCTATGTTATCAGAGATATCATATTGAAAATGAAGTAACACCAGAGACAAACAAGTAAAGCCACCGAGATGTTCACAGACAAGATATAATAAGAAAGAGAAAGAATGTCATAGATTTACGACAGAGTAAAACAGATCCTTAGGGTGGACCTAAAAAGCGAAAACAAATAAAACCACAGTAAGTACGCAGACAGTAGGACAACCAGTAGATATTCAGACAGACACGTCGTTGCGAAGGGGCATTCAATATTTAAGACAGATGCACTAAAAATAGACCTACTACAGAATTTGATACAAAATTAGGAGAATTTGTACAGACCGATGACTCCACAACAGATGCGATGAAATATGTGGCTACACGAGACCAAAGGACATATTTAGACAGACCAAACAATAGTTGAACAGACTGACCTTTTAGTAGACTCTATGTCAGATATAGCAGGCGACACTATAATAGACTTGGTGACAGATAAAGCTGCAGATAAACAGATAGATTACCCTTTAGCACAACTCAGATATAGTTCCAGATAGACAGACAGACAGATAACCCTATAGCAGACCAAGTGACAGATATAGTTACAGATAGACAGACAGTTGACCCTATAGCAGACTCAGTGTCAGATGTAGCTACAGATAGACAGACAGATGACCCTATAGCAAAGTCAGTGACATATATCGCTACAGATAGACAGGCAGATGACCATATAAAACTGAGTGACAGATATAGTCACGGATAAACAACATATTTCTCTATAACAAACTCAGTGACAGATATAGCTACCGGTACAGATATATTTTCCCTATAGCAGACTCAGTGACAGATATAACTACAGATAGACAGATTTTCCTATATAAGACTCATTGACAGATATAGCTACTGCGAAACAGACAGATGAAAGCAGACTCATTGGCAGATATAGATACTGAGAAACATAGATGACCCTAAAGCAGACCCATTGACAGATATAGCTACCGAGAAGCAGACATAACCCAACAGCAGGTTTGATGATGGATATAGCTGCTGATACTTTCGTTAAAATCCTACTGGGATTGTTGATGTTTGCTACATTTTGAAATTTCAGTCAAGATTCTTTCAAATAATACCGAGGCGGTCAGTTTCTGGAGGAAACCAGAGTGCCTGGAGAAAACCATTGACATCCGGCATGAGAACTGACAAATTTGATCACACTAGGGTCAGTCCGAGTTGGATTCAAACCTGTGAGATATGAAGCACTGTGATCTGTGAGCGTGCACTTTCAGTGTACTTTGGTAGATCTGTCATATTCCACTTTTTTAATTTAATCATAAAATACACTCAAAAAGTGGTATATGACAGTATCATATACCACTTTTTGAATGTATTTTATGATTAAAAAAGTGGTATATGACAGATCAACTGTCTTTGGTGTTGTCTGTGGTGTTACCAATATATAAAATGACACCAAATGGTACAAATTTAACAAGGAAATATTATATTTCAATCGTTTATTTATTTATTTTAATTTACTAGGTAAATCGCGAGTTTTAAGATAAAATAAAAGATCATCAAATCAAAATACTACAATATTGTCCCTGGTGTTACAAAGGTGTCTCTGGTGTTAACAAAACAATTGGTAAACATTGAATAATCTTGAGGAATGTAAATTTTTCTATTCAAATATCTGTTCAAACTCCATTTTTGAGAGAAAGAATATAATGTAAGATGTATTGTCTTACTTTTGTTCCCCAACACGCATTGAAATTTCAGTATTTTAAATGGCTGTCTTTGGTGTTATTCTTTTTGTCTTTGGTATAACTTCTAAATGTCTGTGGTGTTGCCATGGTCTATTCATTCATTAATTTGCACAATGTAAATAAATTTTGTTAACTTATAATTAATTATAAATTACGTATTAAGTACTTTTCTATGAACCAGTAAAGAACGTGTGCCACAAAAAAGGCAGTAACTTATTATCAAATTCCGTTCTTGCATTTTTTTTAGTTTATCATTTCGAGATTTTAAGATTGTTATTTAAGTGTTAAAATGAAAAATACAGTCTCAAATTTTAAATGATATGTCAGCTAGTTTGTTATTCATGTATAGAAATAGGTTTTATATTTAAAATCTACTTAAATATAGATATTTTCAAAAACATAAATGATGGTTACTCCAGAGGACATTATAAAGCACAATTTTAAATTCAATTTGATATTCTGTCAAAAAGAACCAATGTCTTGTGTGCATATTTCTCAGAATGAAATTTTATGTTTCAAATATTGATTTCCAACCAATGAAATGACGGGATTCAATTATTTTTTTATCGTTATTTTGGTTTGTGGAATTTCTACATTTTTTGAGAATGACCCATATATAGAAATGTGATGATATCTAGACGGAAAAGCTTTGATAAGAGACTAAAAAATACACGAATACATCAGATTAGAGAAAGAATTACGCTACTAAAACGGACGAAATTTAGAAGTAAAAATAAATGAAATGATAGTAGAAGCTGAAATATAGGTATTAAGAAGAAGGCGCAACAAATCAAACAAAACAGGATATGTTGGTGTTGATTATAATAGTTTTTTTTCATTTTAAATGTTGATTTCAGACTTGGCGGGTATAGCTAGCTAGACAGCAGGGATGAAGATTAGCCATTGACTACCTAAAATCAGTCTGGGCCCCTTAATATTTACAAATTTTAGCTATGTATTACTATTACAACTTCTTTTCTGAAGTTAGCTGGGTTCCATTACTTAATAAAAGTTAAGCTTCACCCCTGAGACAGGAATTGCTTACCTGTCCGATGTACCCGGTCTTATTTTCCCAGCTGGTGTAAGTTCTCGTATTTAACTTTAATTTGCTAGTTTTCAAAGTTTTTGTGTTGCCTTTTGGATTGTGATTTGAACACGAATCGGTGTGTTTGTGTTTCATTTGATAAAAAATCTTATTGAATATAGAAAGTAGCCAGAGCAAAGAAAATATTACAATACTAAACCCCACGAAAAGAATAACCCAGTAGCTAAAACCCAGTAGGTAAAATATATTTTGGTCCTTTGGGTAGCTTTTCAACATCTTCAAAATAATTTTGGTTTCATAGTTTTGGTCCAAGCACTACTGATGAGGAATTGTATTCCGAAACGGCCGTCTGGTGCTGTAAAATTAAAACTGGTATAATATGTAATGCATGTACCCAATAGCAAGACACAATGAAGCAAAACAAAACAGGGTAAGCACAATGAGAATGGTTAGACTAGTTTATATCTTTCATTCTCAATTTTGATTACACAGTGGTTGGTATCGCTAGCTAGAGGTGAATACTCTTCCGAAGCACCCAGTGTTACGCCACATAGCGGTGTTGCCGCATAAACGCGCCCGACACGTCTATGCGGGGAATTTCAACGCATAAAGAGGTCGGCCACGTTTATGCGGCGGCGTTCAACGCATAAAGATGTGGTGCTTATATGCGGCGCGAGGCTGCCTTTTTGACGCATAAAGAGGACTCATTTTAATAACTTAGTATGAATTTTAAAAAGAGCTAATATCTAGAAAAATACGATGGTGGTGACATTAATTATGACGATGACAATTGGCTGTAATGTTGATAAGCGTTAAATTGTGATTTTGGCAGAATTTCGGCTATTGCTTTTAACAATAATAACAATATAATAATAATAATATTAATAATAATAATGATAATGATAATCACGATGATAGTGATGGTGGTGTTTTTTTAATGAAGGTGTTAATGATGATGGTGTAGGTGATGATAGTAAATGTTTTCTTTATGCGGCGGAATGTAGCCTTTTTGCCGCATTAAAGCGTTCTCTATATGCGTTGAAATTCCCCACATAGACGTGTTGGAACACGTTTATGCGGCAACACCGCTATGTGGCGTAACAACCCAGTCTCACTTCTGGGATTAGAGTTCTAGTGAATGTTTTCATTTACTTTTTTCCTCTTCTTAGATGTAGGTTAAAGTAATTGCATTGATGCTGGTACTACTTTAAACACTCGCTTCAAAAATCGCTCACTTATAGACTATTTGATGCAATGCAAGTCTGCTTAACAGATAGTATCGTTGATCAAGTAAAATAACAACCACGATAAATTCAAACCAAAATCCAGTAGATATAATGGAAATTGGAATGTTAGTAATACAGCGGCATATATAAATATTACAGCATCTGTAATACAGTATTATACCAAATACAAGCTTTTTAAATTTTTTCATTTTATGTAAATTTTCGTTGTTTAACAAAACAATGGTACTTTTAAATATGAATTTCAAACACCTCTTTTTGAAACACGTGCACTGTAAAAGGAGGAAAAGAACAGATAGAGGTTATACCCTGAATACAACCCATTGCGTGTGGTATACCTTTCTCTGTGTAATCACATTTCAATTCTTCAAACATATCATTAAAAGCCAGGTTAAGTTTAAACGGATTTGTCAAAAATTACATTTTGATACAAAAATTACCATAATTAGCCCGAGGACGAAAAAGAAATATGTAAAAATGATCTGAAAAATAACAAAATTATTTTAGAATTTAACAGAGTCAAAGGGCTTCCATGAAAAAATCAAGTTATTGTTAAAATTGATGTTGGCAGGTATCGTAAAATGTGATTGAAAATAGGTAATTGATATCTGAGCCATCCAGGTGTTGACTTTTACACTAACCGCAACAATCATACATCAATTTGCTAGTTTAATGATATTAATACACGCTATCTCACGTCGAAACACCGAGTTTTTGTCCATGACGAAGCAAATATTCTCATACGGATTGAATAATGTTTATGTACAGTTTATTTCACGTCCTTAAACAGCTGTGATTTTTTTTCTCTGTAATGTTTTAAATGGAAAAGAGATTTTGCAGAACCATCAAGCCAAATCCAAATACTATTTTCTCAAATTCTGTTTCACTGTTAGCTACATGTAGCATACTTTTCCCTGACGAACCAGTTGGGCGTGGTTTACCACTACGAATGTTAACTAGATATCTTCTAGCAGTGCGTAAACATAATTATATATATTAACTACTGAAAGCAGGTACATGTATGTCGATTCTCAATTTTGCATTATACTTTAATAAAATAAAGAACATTCTGAAGAAAAGTTGGATATATTCATGCATGTGACAATGTGCATGCAATTTTGCTTTTGGATATACTCATTACATCGAGAAATGCGCCAGCAAGTGCTAAAAAACCACTGCTTCATAGTTAGACTTATTCCTCACTGAATATTGCAAGATATTGCAAGCATAGGCTTACCAAGACCTTCAAAGGTTTTTATGGCCGATATCACAGTATTGTTGCCAAGTATTGTGTCTATGTTTCCACATTTGACTTGGATGAATTTTTCATCTTATTGTTTGATGTTTCTTTCGTTCTCAATGTCGTAAGCAATTAGACAACACGGCTTCATAATATAAGTTAAAGGAAAATTAAAAATAATAATTCAATTCTTGAAGAATTTGTGGCTATGGTTTAAAAACTAAACTACACGATATAATTTGCTCCAAGAAGAGTGAAATTTAAATGTAAAAAGTTTGCTAAGTATCTTAATATAACTATTTATTGAAAAAAATGTAACACAACAGTACCTTGCCGTACTAATTCTTAGTTCTTTTTAAACTTATTTCCGGTATTCAAGAAAGGCTTGTCATTCAAGTTATATTCGATTGAAGCAATCAATCAATATTCTGCACTATTTCTTTGTTTTGTTGTTTATTTGATGACAGATATTTGTTTTTGGCGGCGACAGTAAGATAGAATATTTAATTTATATCAAATTCAATCAATTAGCATTTTGTGACAAATTGTCTGTAGTTTCAGACCATAAAATTCAATTTGCAAAAAATAAAATAACATGTATTATGAAAGCTACACTAATGTTAACGTGATTGGTTATACCTACAACGTTTAATTTAGTTATATTTAATTTTTACTTCTTTTTATGTCATTAGCCAATACGTCTATAAAATGAATATTTTATCTGCATATTTTGGACATTTCAACCGCAACCAAGATTCTTCAAATTCACGTCTATTTTTGCCCATGTATAAGTAATAAGTTCACATTGTAGTGAAATTTTGAACTTTTAAGAGTTAACTCAATAGGAAAAATGCCCCTTTATCAAAGGCTTCAGAACTGCTTGACCAAAATATTTAAAAAAAAAAAACCCCAGACTTTTTAATTAACATTTATTAGTTCTGCTATGGTGGTTATTTTATAAATTAAGTACATCTGCTAATTTTAAATGCCAAATTTTATAGAGACAATCACAATGAGCACACGGCTGTTTTCCAAGTGTAACTAAAACAGAAGTACTACATAGGGTTGTCGAAAGTACTGAGCAAAACGAAAAGAATTGAAGTTTGGCTGTTGAGTGATTGATATATCGGTAGCCCATGGCCGAAAATCATCCAAGAAATAGATGCCAGCTGCCGAACGCTCTCGGGATAAAGTCAACGTGGTGACGAGATGACCTGTAGATTTGACACTTAAAGCGTTGGCTTAGTGTTAAACTTTCGACAGGTCTGTTCTGTAATTAGACTAATATATGACGACTGACGGACATCGTAGAGAAAGCATGCATTAAACATGATATACGTGCCAATAATACAGGGTACACCTAACAAAATTTTAAGTCACATCCCAAAAACAAAAGGATTGTTATACCTCACCACGTCAATATGTGCCAGTTATCCATTCCAATATTTTCTTGAAATGCATTAAAAAATTAATGAATTTAGTCAGACATGTTTATTACTTTCGCTGTTATATGGTTAAACGTGTAATAAAACGTCTGGATATTTGGTAAGTTTCAATTATCCAATAAACTGGAGATATTTAAAATATTAGAATCCATTTTATATTTAGATAAGAATGAATAGCATTTGGATTCTTGCCGTTTTATTTAAAATGCTTTTTAGTACTTGAAACTTAAAAGTAAAACACAATTATACAAATATTTGATTTAATTATTTGTCAAACAGAATTTGATATTCATAGGGATTATGTTCAAACGTGTTAACGGGTTTGAATTAGCGAAAAAGTCTCTAAAAGGTGAAATAAATCTTTAAAATGGATTGAATTAGGATATATAATGTACATGATGTTGCCTAGTAACAATAGCAATCTGCAAACCAAACAAGGAGTTCAAGCATACAACAGAGACTACCAGAAAAGACCAGGCGCTCTGGAAGTCTAGGAACGTGAACTAAATTTTTCTTGCATACTGTATTTAACTATATGAATTAATGGTCATTCCTTTTGAAACTTCATGATGTTGCCATAATGCCCTTGATACGACGGAACAAGGATGCAGACCGTCTACTACTATTAAAAATAACAATAAGTAGAGAGAGAAATACTACCGTCCCCAACACTGCAGAGTTTATCTTACATTGTGAACTTGACCCTTTTCTTATGCACTTAAATTTGGTATGCAATACGCTATTATCGATGTTGGTTTACATATGTGCCACGTTTGATCAAAATCCTTCCATGGAATATTTGAAACCATATTGTAACGAACTAACAGACGGACGAACAGAGCAATTCCTGTATGCCCCCAAAACTTCGTGTGCATGGGGTATAATAAAGCATTCCCCGTAAACGTCTTTTATTTTATTATATAATTGCATACCTCCTTGAACTTTATTAAACTGTGAAATATAATATACTAAACTACGTTTCTATAAAATGCTGACTATGCAATAAAATTATCTGAGCGTCTGTGGGCACTTGAACCTAAATTTAAATATTTTTAAATGTTCACTTAAAACGCAGTATGCATTAAAATTTTAGTGCAGAGTCTTGTATTACCTGACAAGTGAAATATAGTAATATATGCTCTCCTATATAATAAACGGTACAGGTATAATTTTTATTTCCTCTTTCATAATTTTAAGCATGTATTTTATTTCCAATAAGCAGATAGTGTTTATAAATCAAACACTAAAAAAGTATACAAGGACTTAAAGAAGACGTAAACTGTCAGACATTAACAAACAGATCGCCGACATGTATAATTAAAATCATGTATTTTGTCAGTAAGGCGATCTTAAGTTTTATGAAATTAATAAAAAGATTAAGTGAGACGGACATAATTCGAGTATTATGCTATGGATTTCGTAATGTTTGAAGGAACCATAGTTGAACAGTCAGCATAGATAATGTCTAAAATGCTGAACATTTATGGATCTGCTCAGGCATTAGTGTCCTTTTTTCTTCATCAAATGTTATGTTGCTTAGCACCATCAAATATAAGTTATAATGACGCTTTATGTCTTCATCATCCTAAATTTGGAGACTGTGATATGTCATCTAAACTAGCGAGCTTGAAATAAAGATTGTGTTTCATATTTGAACCTATACCTCAAAAATGACACCCAGGAAAAGCTACAATTAAAGCCGCATGATAACGGTGAAGACTTCAACCTTTTTATTGTCGTTTTCTATGCATCATTATACATGCTTTTACTGCTTATTGTGTATTTGTTTCACGGTAAATACGCTATATTAGAGCTTTTTCACATTACGGCAAATAGAATGAAACAAGCCGGTTACAAATAATTGGTTGAAATTGGGATATTGCAACCTAGGTTTATTTAGGCTCTCAAAGTATGTCCGCCATCGCAATATTGTTGATTAGTACGATGCCGTTGTATCCAAAATTATCCTGGATATAGTTGACGTCCCATAATACTTTTCATTCTAAATTTTGATTTTACTAGCGGCGGGTGTAGCTAGCTAAACAGGAGGTGCTTACCCTTCCGGAACACCCGAGCTCACCTTCCGTCAGTCACTAAACTTAATTTGTCAGTTATCAAAATGTTTGCTTTGTTTTGGAATTGTGATTTGGACATGGATTGGTGTGTTTGTTTTTTTTTATTTTGTACCCTAACTACATTTAATATTATGATACAAATCTATTATAGATTAATTCATGTCGTTAAATTCATCCTTTAACTAAAAGTTCTAAAATAAGTTTGTATTTAAGTAGTTAAGCTGTTTTTACAGAGATACATTACGTCTTGTATCTGCATGATATAGTTTTGTCGAACATTTTATTTAGTTTAATTAAAGAGAGTGAAATTTTGCTGAGATTAAGTTAAGAATATTCTTAGTAAAGGAAATATTGTGAAACCGTTGTCCTGTTCATAAAAGTCCCTATGTTTTAGTCAGGTATTGGACACATGTTTGACTCTTAGTTTTTCCAACTAATGAGACGCCGCTCATTGTGTTTTATTTGACAACGTTGAAGTTATTATGCAAAGAAAAGCCATTAAAATTGTCAACACATTGTGTAATAACTATGTTGTCTTTTGTGGAAAATGCAATAGATACTGATAGCTGTCATGTAAAATGCTTTAGATACTCGGCCCTGTAGACGAATGTATTGTGCATACTTCAAAATTTATGCTGCATTAAATAACACTTCAAAAAATAATACAATGTTGGATTTCATTTGAAAATTCACTCAATTGAAATTTTGCGAGGCAAAAAATCGTCGTGAATAAACTTAAAAGTTGGAAGTGCGTAAGGTCTTCAATCTTATCAAGAATCAGGGGGAACGTTTTTTGCCCTGTGTACATAAATCAATCTAAAAAGTGATGATATGGGAATCACGAGGCATACCTCAAGGTGACACCAAATCACTGACATGAAAAGACAAATTCTGCTAGTTTTTAACATTTTATTTGTCAATCAATCAACAAATCTAGATATTTATAAAACAACAATAATATATTTACACCTGTACATCGACAGAACTGGCTCAAGATAAAACTGACAGGTAAGAATTACACAATAAGTTGACTTATCAGTTTGCATAATATTGAAAAACAGATGTCAAAATTGAAGCGTACAGATTGGGATATTATCAACGTTCCAGTTACTCCATTGTGACGTTTACCGTGAATATGATCAAGAAGAATTCATGTATTATAACGTCAGTAGACCACACGTTGAACTTTACGAAATGTCAAATTCTGCTTAAATTTTATGAATTAGTAAGAAAAAAATGGTAACAGTGACCTGAATTTTACATTGTTACTAGTATTTTTCATTAATTAATTTTACAAGGCTATACATAAAATTGTCATGATCAAGATTGTTTGATTAAACAGATCAATAGTTAAAAAAAGTAAACAAAACATACAATGAAAATGTTCTATGAACGCGACCATTAGCCTTGCAAGTTAAACACCGTAATGTAAGCGAACAATAAAAGCATTATACACGTATGTCATGAAAGGTTTTAAGCACCTAACATGCTAAACTAGAAGCAAGACAAACAAGCTTCAAGAAGTAGTAGAGCGCTAGTTGTAAAGGAACAATTGAAAACTGATTTGATTTAGATAAAAAAGGAATAGCTAAAAAATGTCTGAAACCATAGCAACAAAACTAAAATTACGAAAGAAGATAAGATAAATACCCATTGATACCATGTACTGCTTGTAAGAGTACACTTGACACTGTACCAAGTGAAACATATCCAACATTTGTACCCGTGTTATATTAAATAATAGGAGATACATCAAAGATCAAAGCAATATGACCTTTTTAATAGAATATTAATATACGAACACTTTCTTCACTGACCTGTTATAACTTTAACGTTTTAGATATTGACTTTTAAAACAAAGTTTATTGATAAAAATCTTTTGAAGTAAAAAATGTGTTTCTAATATAATTTGATATTAACGTATAACTTGATATACAGTTGAGATTAATTTTAAACGTAATACAAATATTTTTTTAAAGTTGAAAAAGTCAAAAATAAATCGTGATTTACCAGAGAAACACGGTTATTGAGTCTATCTCAAAATTTGTCATTGCTTGAAAACACAATACTCTTAACTTTTAGGAGAGAAAAGTATGAAATTTTCATTTCTGAATAAGACCACCCTAATATGTTTGGGTTTTTGAATTAAATACAGCAAAATAGTGGTAGAAATTTTAGAAACATCACAATTAAACCAAAGTATGCATGTATCATTTGAATTCCACCCCTTTAATACTTTTAAACTGAAAAAATAAAGGACAAATGTTTACTGTAATATCATGCCAAAATGGAAGTTTCCAAAACAATGTACTATCAAATTTAACTTGCAACATATTTGTATATATTTATGGAGTTTTATCACAGGAAGAAACTGACTTGTGTCCAAAAATGGTACGGGGACACCAAATTGTGTACTTTGAATCAAACATAACATTTAGAATGTATCTAGTAAAGGAATATTGTTTGAAATAATTGAAAAGGTCCAGAACTGACATACAGCGGCTCAAGTGATCCATGTCTACTGTTTTATATAATACTAAGGTTTTTTGACATACATATTACGTATTTATGATTAAGGGGGTAGTCCTTGTTACGTTGGATGGGTACTTCAAGAAAATCATACAAATTTATTTAGATCCCAGCCCAAAATAAATGTTGAAAGGCGCAAATACATCCACTTTTATCAATCTATGGGCACTTTGCAGTTATCTTACAAGCTTAAGCCATCTCTGGGACACGTCAGACAAGGATAAAATAAATTGGATTTAATAAATCATAGATTATATTTAAAAACTAGTTAAAGACTATGTTTTCCATTCAGAAACGTTATATCAGAAAGACAGTGAGACGAAAGACGAATAACACATGTACAAATCAGAGAGCGAACAACCTTGTAGAAAGCCTTCAGAATACTTATATAAATAATACTCGGCATGTAAGCTTTAAGGCTAGGGGTTATCTAGTTGCTTACCATCGAGCACATACATTTGCAATGACGGCAGTGACTAGATGAACCTGTCAAACTATAGATGGTATTTTTTGTAGATTGTCAAAAAATTATCCGTTTAAGTTTTCAGAACTTTTTAGTTCAATGAGTACCTTGGTAAGGGAAGTTTTGTAGTCTGTTATCGAGTTTTTATATACTAGTAGTCATCAATTTTTCTAAGGAAAGATGACAAACAGGGAACATCTATCAGCTTTGTCGGAATGAGTTCCTACATACTCGAACCGCAGTGGAATCTACGACAAACAGTTCCGTTTAGCACAGTGAATGATTTTCATAACAAAGAGTTCCAGGCCCCAGTTTCACAATCATTCCTTTACGATTTTCCTCAACTTAAATCTTGCATAGTTTTAAATATCTATAATTGTTTTTGTTCAAGATATTTAGGAATTTAAGATGTCAATTTAAAGTTAATTTCTGCATTAAAAAATTTGCATTTAGTTAAGGAAAAAATATTCATCAGTAGTTCAAAAAAGAGACTACCAAAATTTGCAAAATTTAAGTTAAGGAAAATCTTAGCTAAAGAATGAATGTGAAACCGGGGCAAATACTAGTGCCAACACATTGTCGTAAATTGCCATGGATTTATAGTTAAATATTCTGCTAATAAAACCCCCAAGTTGTAAAAAGCAAAGAATATTTAAATGTGTTTTCTTTTCTTCACAATTCTTTATGAGACATGGTTTGTTTTAAACTTTAAACTGTTACGCAGTAGCATTTTAATTGAAGTAAGATTTAAAGTTTAAAATATAAAGTGACATGATAATTATATAAAGTACTATCAGAGAGAAACCATTTAAAAGAGCACTCCCTCTAAATTAACCACATGAAATATGAATGCTTTTAACTCTCTGCTTCAATGCTAGAAATGCATAACGATTATAAGAACTTAAACATGAAATTATAAAACATCAAGATGTTTAATTTTAATACAGAATCTATTAAGACAGTTTATTTTTTATATTTATCTAAATTTAAAGAACACATTATCATGACTTCGACATTCAAAGAAACTTTTTGCGTCAGTTAATTTTTGCGAAAAAATTTCATTACAATATTTTCGCGTCGCCTGACAGTAGTCGGTGCAATTCAAGTGAATTATATAAAAAATATTCGCAAACGCTTTATTTTTGTGTCTTGTTAATATCAAACATTTACGCTGAAATAAAATGCAAGCTAAAAATTCTCAATTTACATTTCTTGCTTCAAAATTGATTACTTGTAGGTTGGGCTGGATTCTGAATGCAAAGAGTATGTAAAACACTCGGTATTAAGAGATTAAGAATACTGGATTCTTTAGATCAAATTTTAAAACGGATGTCAAATTGAACGAAAACGCACGTGCTGCAAGGTCATTACATAGATGATTCCTGCTAGTTGCTTTGAAATTTTCAGACATTCATTACAACTATAGATGGTTCATCTAGACCACAAGTTCCAATTTAAAGAGTCTGATTGATAAGAACCGCGAAAGGTAACTTTTTCTCAGATCTTAATATAGGGATTAAAATGCTATGATTAACCAGAGCTACACGCAAAAATAAAATGTTTTAAAAGTTTACTAACTCTGGTCTGTTTGGCAAGTGAAGTTAATATAATCAGTCATTATGAACAAGAGCACTCAGTAATAACAACTGGACGCCCCATAGTTTATTAGTAATTATAAATAGAACAATTAATTGTTAGCATTAGGTCAGTTTTGTTAGCTTTTTTGTATAATGAGTTCAATATATATAATGTAGCAATTTAAACGAGTCCCGCCTTGTGTTAACGTCTTCTAAGACAAACTCTTTCAAGAATTACGCAATTGTAATAAACAGATAATCAAACTAACGGTGTTTGTATTGAAGTTATTTTTGAATTTCATTTCAATGCAAAGGATAGTATTAATATATATTCACAAAGACCACCTACTGGATCAAATAATTTCATAATATTGAACATACCATAAAGCGACATTTAGAATTAACTTCTCTTCTAAAAAAACTAGTATTTCTTAAAACAACCTCGCACACTAGGAGAAAATAAACAAAACGTCCTTATATACATGTATCTTTTTTTCAACAGGCCACAAAATGAACAAAACTGTATACTACTATATTTTTCATTTCTCGTCAAGAATTAAAATAAAAAAGTTAAATCTATTTAATATGATGAAAATAAATTTTAAAGTTTTGTTAACAATATAATGGATGAGAAACAAGTTAAAATAATAAAGTTTCCTCTTTTTTAATTTTTAATTAAAGTCTATGCAGAAATTATATATTTTTTGTGCTTATATATTACTCATTGGATACTGATCACATACCAAATAAAAGTACGGAATCAACGATACCATACCAGCGACTGCAAAATACATCAATTATGCTATATCACAGGGTTGTCATGTCCAGGATTGTGTGTTAGCTGGTTGGCTTTGCAACATCGTTCAGCAAAGACTAAAGAATAGATGACACTCTAAATTTGGAGACTAGACGAGTGTAATCTATCCTAGTGAGGTTGATTCTTTTATGTTCTGATTCATATTTAGCTTGATAACTCCTAAGGAAGGTCACATTTGAAGCAATATGAAAAACTCAATGGTTTTAGTTTGGCTATTGTCAACTTTCCTTTTTTATAATTTCAATGCAGCAATATACATGCTACTCCTGCTTATTGTGTTTATATTTAATTTATGACTCATCACAATATTGTTGATAAGTAGGTGCTATTACTCTGGATATATATATTTGACGTCCCAAAGTACCATGTTTCCTTTATTTTCAATTTTGATTATAAACATGTTGGATGTTTAGCTAAACAGATGTTTACCTTTACGGAGAACTCGGCCTCACTTCCTTAGTGGACGTACGTGTATTTAACTAAATTTTCCAGTTTTCAAAGGTTTCCCTATGTTGTGGTTTGTGATTGATAGACTGGTATGTTTGGTTTTTATTTGACAGATAATAAGTTTATACAACAAAGCAAGCTTCTAACAAATCAATGTTTATTGTGGACTTATGGATATCTATAATCCTAGGATTCTCCAGGTCCTCAAAAAGTTTAATGGTCACCATAGCAATATTGTTGATAAGAATGCTGCCTCTGCATGTGTTCAAATTATCCTGGATATATTTGACGTCTCATAATTCTATGTTCAATTCATTCTCAATTTTGATCTCAGACGTAGAGGGTGTAGCTAGCGATAAAATGAGGTAAATGAGGTGTTTACACCTCTAGAGCACTTGGCCTTACTTTCCTGGTTTCCTGGTTAATTTGTTAATTTTCAAAGATTTACTTTGTTTTTGATAATTGTGATTTAGACTCAGACCGGTATGTTTGATAGCTATAGATTTACTTTCTATATCTCTCATATTAAAAATGTTATCCATAAATAAATTTAAAAAACTATGTCCATTTCTTTATTTATAGCAACGATGGTCATCTTGAGTCGGACTATCATATCGGAAATATTTTGAAATCTGCACCAAGAATACATCATGTCAACTAAGTTTAGTCTTGTTCGGCAGAGTGTTCACAGAATTTAAGCATGTACAGACGCACTTTTGTTTGACAATGCCTTAATCTGAGCTTGCAATAGGCAGTTGTGCTGAGCATCACGCGAAACAAAAATTGCAGTCTTCATCCCTATACTAAATGTAGTTTTAGCGACATTGTGAGTATTTTCAATGCAATTCTACTACTACCGATTCAGTATATATAAAACACTTACAGATATATTTGCTTGTATACAAGTTATAAATGTCAATATACAAGGAAACATTTTAAGAGACTGCAATTCGTGCTGTCTAATAAACACGAGGAGATGTATAATACAACGTCCAAATATGCTTTTAACTGTAATTTCTGACAATTTGTGTCATTTTCAGAAAATATTTTGTAATGGAACCAATTTATTACAGGCGCAAAAAATCTATATTGCTTCATAGTTTTAACATAGAAAATGGGAAATACTGCAATTTTCATGTACAGGAGAATTATTATAGAGGAAATAATGTTTAATTAGTGGTTCGTGCTACAATACAGAACACGCCTGTTAAATAATCAGTTGTGTAATCAAGGACGGTAATTAGAAATATTCTGATTGATCTGCACTTGTGTTTAATTAAATATATTTATCGTTCAGGTGCACGAATACTAGAGAAGAAAATCAATTTTATTAATGGGAAAATCAAAGTAACATTAGTCTATGACAAATACTGCGTTTTAGAACTAGAACTGTTAAGAAAGTGTAAAACCCGCACGTTATAGTATAATAACTGAGTGCATTTAGTGCCACAAATAGAAACCAATTTGTAACAATAAGATTGTGATCTCGATAGCCCGAAATTACAAGAAAAACACTACAATAAACGTCTATACACGAATAAAAAGCAAGTATATGGCAATGACCAAAAACCTCAATTTTGACGCAAACGAAAGGCTACATTTGAAGCTGTATGACAAACGTAATAACTTTTTTTGTTAAATTTCCTTTAATATGCAGCAATATACCTGGTTGTCAGGCTTATGGTGCATCTATTTTACAATTAACACGCTATGGTAGAGCTTTATACACCGAAACAAGGTGCTTACAAATACATTGCTGATAGCCTTCAACAACTTTTTTTGCCATCATCACAATGTTGTCAATAAGAATGATATCCCTGCACCCAAAATTACCATCGGTATATTTGACATCCCATTACTTCATATTCCTTTCATCATCAATTTTTGATTTTACAAATCTGATGTAGCTTGCTAAACAGTATATGCTTACCCTTCCGAAGCCTAAATGCCCTTGATGGTACTTCGTGCTTGGCTTACTTTGCAAGTTACAAAGTTTAACTTTGGTTTGGGATTGTGATTTTGACATGGATTGGTATGTTTGTTTTTATTACATGTTTTCTTAAATTTAATGGATTTAATTTTCCATCTAGGGTTGATGGTTGACTGGTTGGTAAAACAATGCTCAATTTTAACTTTGAAAAAGGTATAGTAAGGGGTTTCTAATGAAACTATACACAAGACAGTTTCCTTTAGTTCTCGTCCAAATTCGGGAATTTTATAATTATTGATCTCACCGTGTGTTTGCGTTCTTTCTGTAGTCGTGATTGTTTTATCATTAACTTATTTGTCATGTATTTGGTCGCGTTGCCTGTTGCCGAGTACATGTACATGTTTCTCGATTGCAAACCTCTTTCTTCTATCTACATCTTAATCTTGAAAAAATTAGATAATTGATCACTGTTATTACACTGATTTCAATAATCCATTTTCATTTCTTTTTATGAGAAATAAAAGATATTGATCACCTCTAAGAAATCGCGTGATGAACGCAATATCATGATCACAATTTAATCAGAAGTTAACTTGACTTTTATACATGATTTTGTTTTTCCTTCATAATATTCTTGATGCTTGCATGCTGTCTTATTGTTTTTTCAATATTAAAATATCTCTGTCTCTAGAAATATTTGTCTAAGGAACAGATTCTTACTGACAATGAAACCAAGCTGCTTATCCATGTTGGTTTCATTGTGAGAAAAATAGGAAAAAATACATCCCTAGAATCAGGAAAAGCAAAGAAGTCGGATAAAGATGTTGCATTTAGATGTAATTACACATTATACAGTTTTAAATTTACAGCACTAGACGACCGTTCCAGAATACAATTACAGTTACAAAAACAATACACTTTAAAATAAAAGGAGTGACTTGCAATTGTAGACTTACATTGACTCGATGACAATGTTCTTGGACCTTCTTGGTGTAATATCATGTGATTAATCTAGTTTGTTTGTTTCTAAGTTCTTACTTTGGTTTGGAATATATCCTAGGCTTATCAGAGCCCTAAAATAGTTTCACGGTCGGCATCACAGTATTGTTAATAAGTACGATGTCTCGGTGTCCAGGATTCCTTGAATATGTTTGACGTCCCACAGTTCTATGTTCCTTTTTCTCTCAATTTTGATAACACGTGACGGGTGTAGCTATTTTAAAAAATGTGCTTACCCTTTCGTAGCACCCAGTGTCACTTTCCTGGTGAAAGTTCATGAGTTTAACCTTATTTGTCAGTTTCAAAGTTTTTACTCAGTTTCAGAGTTTTTACTTTGTTTGGGATTTTGATTTGAACATAGATCAGTATAATCGTTTTTTTATTTAAACCAATAACAACCCACTTGAGTCTTCACATTTTGCTTGAATCCGGAGAAAGTGCTTTATAGAAGTCATTATTGAATTTGAGTCTAATGGATAGAGAAGAATCTGACAAATTATACACACAAATAAACATTTTATAAAAGATCAGATACACTCATGGTATTAATACATATGTAATGTTTCAAAGAACGTCTCAGTTTCAAGCGGAACAGAACATGAGAAGCACATGCTCAAGCTCAAATAAGCTTCCAATTGGAGAAATCCTGGATATAAACAGGGAAGAAATTTCTAGAAATGACAAATATTGTTTTTTTTCCATGTTTACGCGTGGTTCTTAAACAGATTAATAACCTGGGTCAAGGAGTCGCCAGTGTTGCAACTATTGTACTATCGTGATTATCAATTACCTAAACGTTTAACACTTCTAAACAATCTTGTAATGGCCAAACAGTGGTGTAATCCTATATCAAACGACGTATTGAATCATGACGCTGCGTAGGATTGCTGTAAGAGTGGTTTTATAGAAAGACTAACTATGTTTTTAAATCTTAATCCTGATAATCAATAACGAGAAAATGCGGTTTGTTTGCAATACAATTTGTTAAATTTTTAATGATGTACAAATAATAAATAATTTGAAGTACACCAATTATCATGTACTTGTACTGGTTATTTTTATATAATATACCGATTTTCTAAATTTTATTACCGTTATTATGCAAGTAGCGATAAGGAGGATTCAGTGAAAATGTTTTGGCTTTTTTGTTTTA
Organism: Anadara kagoshimensis; assembly: GCA_021292105.1. Taxonomy (NCBI): domain Eukaryota; kingdom Metazoa; phylum Mollusca; class Bivalvia; order Arcoida; family Arcidae; genus Anadara; species Anadara kagoshimensis. Next base: position 44,558,264 of record CM037870.1, read on the forward strand.
TCAATAGTCAAACTACTGTAATGAATCATTATTTAATTATCTGTCCTAAGGTAAAATAATTACTCAATGATAAAAAAAATTTGCAAGCATTACAGTATTGTAGATTCCCTCAAAAAATCAAAGCATCTGAAGAACAATAACAATGCAAGGAGCGATAAGAAGGATTCAGTGAAAATGTTTTGGCCTTTTGTTTCGTCAATAGTCAAACTACAGTAATGATTCAATATTTAATCAAAAACAAACATACTGATCCATGTCTGAATCACAATCCATAAGCAAAGTAAAAGCTTTGGAACTGACAAGTTAGGTTAGACACGTAAACTTCCACCAGGGAAGTGAGGTCGGGTGCTCCGGAAGGGTAAGCACCTCCTGTTAAGCTAGTTACACCCGCCACGTGTGTAATCAAAATCGCTTATGTCCTCTTTCTTTTTTCAAGTATAACACTACTGTAGAATTCCTCGAAATAATCATCAAAACAATCGAAAAATTAAAAAAGTTCCATATGAAACTTATGTATTGACGGTTATGCAAATTGAAATATTGAAAATTACATCCGAAGAACAATAACAATAGTCTAAACCAACAATTACTCGATACAATAAAACGTATGGAATACAACACATAAGAGGCGTATATAAGAAACACTTGATAAAATGAAATAATTTGTAACTAGTCGATATGTATAACAACCAACTCAACAAGAACAAGACGCACCAAACTAATAAAGCAAAAGGACAAGACATGTAAGCAGAGGTCACTGACTTACAAGCGGTCACTGGATATAGTGACATTAATGTTCAATGGCTTGGATAAAATTGTAACATTCCTCACGTTTTACAACCAGTCGTCTCTAAATACTTCTGATCTTTACAAACATTCAGACAATAGTCGAGAATTTACAATTTTTGAAACTATTACCAAATCTGTTCTAATTTTGCAGCACTAGTTTCGAAATAAAGTTAATCATCAGTAGTGATAGGACCAAAATTGTGGAAATTTAAAACTATGATATATAATGGTGAAATGAGGGAAATTCATACTTCATATTTAGACTTATACCTGAATTATGACGCACACGAATGGCTACATTTGAAACTTTATGACAAACGTGACTTCAATTTTTCTATTGTCAGCTTTCCTTTTTTATGCAGCAATATACCTGCTTCTCCTGCTTATGGTGTATTTGTTTCCCAATTAATACGCTATGGTAGAGCTTGTTCCCACTACGGGGACTCTGTACAACGAAGTAGGCTGCTTGCAAATAAATTGTTGACTCGGGGATATTGCAAGCCTAGGCTTATCAAGGCCCTCAAAAAGTTTTATGGCCGTCATCACAGTAATGTTTATAAGTTTGATGTCTCTGTGTCCAGGATTGCCCTGGATACCGGTATATTTGACGTCTCATAGCTCCATGTTACTTTCACACAATTTTGATTACACACGTGGCGGGTGTAGCTAGCTGAACAGGAGGTGCTTACCTTTCCGGAGCACCCGGCCCCAGTTCCCTGGTGGAAGTTCACGTGTCTAACCTAACTTGTCTGTTCCAAAGTTTTTACTTCGCTTCTGGGTTGTGATTCGGGCATGGACCAGTATGTTTGTTTTTGATTAAATATTGAATCATCACTGTAGTTTGACTATTGACGAAACAAAAGGCCAAATCATTTTCACTGAATCCTCTTTATCGCTCCTTGCATTGTCATGTTCTTCATATGCTTTGATTATTTTCAAGGAAATCTACAATACTGTAATACTTGCAGTTTAGTATGTTTGTTTTTGATTTTGATACTTAACTCTCCCAAGTGAGAGACGTCCTTTTGTTACGTTATTATTTTTTCACGGACACTTATAAGTTGATCTTGATTAAACTTTAAAAGTTGGTTTTCTATGGTAACTGGTAACATGAATGAATAAATCACTTAAATTGCTGCTAGGGTATTAAAGATAATATTTTGAAATTACATATTGTACCAGTATTAATTTTACAACACAAGACGGCCGTTTAGGAATACAATATACTATCGTTAGTGCTTGGAAAACTTGTTTATATTTGGCTTTCAAATACCCTAAGACACTGTTTTCCATGTTTTTGGAATAGTCGGGACTTTTGTTAAACTGCGCTCGTTATAACAACAAATTAAGAACTATTTGGACTTATCAGTTTAAATTAATCACTTGTGTTTACGGTATTGCCCTTGATATTTTGACGTCACATGGTTCCATGTTCCTTTCACTCTCAATTTTAATTACACACGTTGCGGATGTTTACCTTTCCGGAGCACTCGGCCTCATTTCCCTGGTGGACGTTCACGTGTTTAACCTAGTTGGTGAGTTCAAAATTTTTACTTTGCTTTGGATTGTGATTTGGACACGGATTTGCTACATAGTATGTTTGTTCTTTATTATACGTCAAACTCCCGATCATATAAGGCAGAGTTATTCCTTAATTGAATGATTGATTTTGATGTTAAAAATATGAACTGTACCTAATAAAGTTTTGAACGTTGTATCCAAATACATGTGTATAAGGATTCATATCAAAAGATTAATGCATGTCGTTAAATTAAGAACTGTTTGACACGTAATCCATTTTTATAATGCCATTATTATAATCAAAATATCTCGAAATATCTTCTGTGTTTTATATTTGTCTCGCGAGTGTTAACAGGTTTTGTATTTTATTCTTTCTATTGAATAATTATTTCTAAAACAACATAGGGGAATTTATACATTTCGTTTCTAACGACAATTCATGCCAAGAAATCTGGAATCGTACTGTGTCTGGGAGAAACACACTCAACACTCTAGTGGATACTTAATATATAGCTTGACAGGATGAAAATAATTGAGAGCATCTACAGTTATATGAGCAAATGTACTAAAGTGAATATGAATAATTATCTGATCCATCATTGACAAATCCAATCGGTTAAGTAAAAATAGTGTTAGCAAGTGCAAAATAAAAGTTTGACTAATTTGTCTGAAATATTACCTTTTTACCGAACTATAGCTACTTTGTCCAGTTCAAAATCTTTCTATAATTTGTTTCATTTTAACCTTTTACTTATTGACATCATTCGACTTTGACGGCTCACTTAACCATTGCATTACATATTATACCAGTCTTAATTTTTCAGCACTAGACGGCCTTTTCGGAATACAATTCCTCATAAGTAGTGCTTGGACCAAAAATATGAAACCAAAATTTTCTTACACCGGGTGCTACAATGCTCTTACCCATTGTGTTGTACATTTACCCGAACTGAAAATTCTTGCGAAATGTCAACGTATCAAACCTTATCTATATCTTAGAATAAATGCTGTTTGTTAATATCCTCTTTAATTTAATGTTTTGGTAATAATATTTTATGTATAATGATATCAATATTAATGTTGGTTTGCTATTTATTCAATAGTTATGTGTAGCTTATAATAGTTCCTTCCTCTTTGCTCTAAAAAATTGATTCGAAATAAATATCATTTTTAATGTTGAGCTTATAATGATTCCTCTTTGTCCTGCTTTTCTGTCCTTGTCTGTTCGAAATATTTAATTATTGTTTCGTCAAAAACAAATGTTTGTAAATTGTCTTTGACTCAATTAAGGAAACAATTTGAACCATTACTTAACGGTTCGTATCCGGTTTTGTTTTAGTCATCTGTCAAATAATGCGGGGTCCGTCTGGCAGAAATCTTTAATGCTTTCAAATACGCTTCAAACTGAAATGCACCCGTGATAGGCATATACCAACAGCTCTGACAATATCACAAATGGTGTATCTGATATCACCTTAAATTATTTCTCTCACTTTTGATATATTTACCTTGCCTATTGTAGCTACAGGTCGGTCAGATTTTGTTGCAGCTTTGACGGACTCTGTGCCAGTCAGAAATGTTTTCTGTACTTACGAACTATTTCATAAGATGCCTTATCAGACCTATAGGCCTTTCCCAATTCAAAAAAAAAAAAATGTATTACCGAATGATCGAGCTTTGTACGATTTTTTATATAAGCTCCACTATCTTTAATATTCTCTAACAATTTCACAACCATTTTACAACAGTAGTCAACGACTGGCTCTATTGTAATGGCTTTAATTTTAAACTATGTGATGCTGAAGACATGTATTTATTTGTGTTGGAAAGGTATTGGACAGTGTTGCTAAATTAAAACTGGTATAATATGTTATGTAAATTGAGCAATGTAAGCGCATCATCAACAGCGAAATCGTGCAAAGCGTTATTGCGCTTTAAAACAATACACATTACATATCACACAATCCCCGTATAAACGTTTCTACTAGTTATATTTTAAAATTATTTAGAGTATGAATGGCATTATAGTTTGTGAATCCGGAGAAAACTTAGGCTAGCTATCTAAAGTGGGATTTGAACTTAGTGAAGGCACTGTAGTCCATAAGCCGGCAATTGGACCATATGGCAACTTGGGCCCGATACTTTTATATAGCATAATCGATATAAGGATTGAAATACTTGTACGTGTTGGGTCTATGGCTGCCTTTTAAAAACAATGGATGCATGCTGTGGGTAGTTGTATATAATCAATGGTCTGACTTGTTTAGTATACCTCTTTTATACCGCAATTTATATAATTATTTGTTTTTCTTCAGTAAAATTTTATCATATCTCTATTATTTGAATCTGTAATTGTGATATTGTTAAATATGCAAATATTGCAACATTCTAAGCAGTTTTGCGTCGGTATCTGTAATTACTGAAAAAAAATTATTTATGTTAGAAGATATGACCAGTGATTATTTCTGAATTAGCATATTGTTTCCGATATAACTTTACGGAATCGACAAACTGTATACGTATTTGAGTGACATTATAGTTTTAAGAGATCAATGTTTCCTGTTCATGTTTATCGTTTTGGTCATTTAAAGAAATTTTTGGCTCCGGTTGTCAATATTAACAATAGAAAATTAGAGGAAAACACACATAACGATTGCAATTATCCTAGAAAGTGGTCTAAAAGACGAAAATTATTATGGAATTGTGGTTAGTACGCTTCTCGTGATCACGAATCATTCTTCCCTGTACAGACGTAAACGGTTATTGATGGTGTGTTCTGTCGCATAAATGTGTTTGTTTCAGTAATCTTGCAGCAATCTTAAGAAAATGAATCGATTTGAACTTAAAATATGACCGATCACATTATGGCAATTCTGAAAAAAAACCAACTTATTCATTATTTACAAAATTGAATTATACACAACAAAGCGGATAACAATCGCCATTTAATATTAACACCGCAGTAAATAAATCAATTCTGCAAATTATGGTGAAAGTATCGAGGATAAAGATATTTGTAATTATGTGGTTATATTACTAAGAAATGAGCAACTGAATGTGAAACAATGCAGTGCATAGATTGTTCTTGATAAGAAGTGGCCAACTCTTAAAATTGTGTATCGGCTACTTAAGAATTACTGTGTGATACTTATGATGATTCTTTAGTCATTTTATATACTACGTCACAAAAAATTATTTTAATCCAATATTTGTATCTACCCCCCCCCCCCCCAAGTAGGTTAAATTTGAATTTTAGAATTTTCCAACTCCATGATGCATTCCCATGAGAAATTGCAAGTAATGTATGTAGTAAAACAAAATTTACTGAAAATTTAAATTTATACATGCTGAGAAATATTTTAAAAATTGAAAAATCATATACAAGATTTACTTATGAAATAAATAAAGGATTACAGACAATTATTCTACGCAGGTAACAAATTAATGGCAAATGCAAAAGCTTTTCTTGAAAATTGGTTTAGGTCCTCATTCAATATGGGATAACATACTTAGTCAAATATGTTGAAGGTGGCAGGAAATTTTCCATTTATTGTGAATACTTTATTTGTTCAGGACCCTACACAGACACCTGGCAATCCGTCCTGACATGCACCATATGCATATAGAAGAATTATATGAATCGACAGTGTCTATATAGTTTTTGCACAATAACATAAAAAATTGTAGACAAACAGGATTCCTTAACTATTTATTATAGACTTTGCACACACTAAGAGTAATAATGGTGTCGCACATTTTAATGAACCAAACTAATGATATTAAATATATATCAATCCAGAACCTTTATAACCTTGGGTCACCTTGGAGTTTAACAAAAAAAAAAAAAAAAAAAAAGATTGAAGATTAGCAAAAGCAAGATCAACAAATAACTCTTAACAACAACAAGAGCATTATACAAGGAAACACAAAAAGAAATGATATAAAACTTTCCACTGGTTAATTACAAAAAATAGTATTGTATAGAAAGAAATATTTTTACTCTTGATTTTATGCATATAACCTGAGTACTGATGTTGCCATATTTATTAAATTGACTAAATAATTATTTTGAGTGGTAGCAACAACTTCTGAGAGGTCAGTTTTATAAGGTAGTTAGAAGTTACTATTTTTTCCATACATATACATACTTGTGTTACGTCTACCATTGTATTAACCAAATGAAACTATTTTAATTTTAGTTAAATATTGTCACATGTCACAAGAGCACTTTAAACAAAAAATAGAATATGCTGTTTGTTTTAAAATTACTCATAAGAACTTAATAACTACCTTTTGAAATTGTTACTTTGCAATTATTCAATGCTTTATAGGTATTGACGTGAGATATTTTAAGTAAGAAAACACTTGTTATTTGTGATTCATTTCCATGGGAAATTATGTCATATTATACAATTATCGTTAATACATAGTCATTTTAATCGCATTCATACATTCACATTATTTATTTAACTTCCTAGAAAAGTCTTAACTAAACACAGTTTTAAAATGAAATTATAATAATATTGACTTGGTGTAGATTTTTATTTTTAGATCTGTTGGTATTATTCATAGAAAACATACTTGCACAAAAACATAGCTATTTTAATTGTCATTCATAAATATACATTGTGAGTTTAACTTCCCAGAAAAGTTGTAACTAAACACTATTTAAAAATGATTGAAATTATTATAATGTTGACTTGGTGCTCATTATATGTTGGACCTATTGGTATTATTCAAAGGACATACTTGCACAAATACTCTGAAATTAATTGTGAAATAGGTAAACAGTAAAAAAATATAATTCAGAGTAATGAATTATCAAACAGAATGGTGGTAGAACCAAAACAACATCAATATAACCCTTGAAAGCAGTGCTCCGTAAGTTATTTGGTAGAAGTAATGATTGATGTCATAAAGTGACAAAATAATAGGCAAACCGTTCCCTTAAGTCAAAGGAGAGACTGACCATCATTTGGAGTTTGGACACAATATTAAGTAACCATCGTATTTATCTGAATGGAATGTAATGTGGCATAATGATGATATATCTGCGTATATTGTTTCCCAGTCATTATAGAAGGAACAAAATCAATAACGGTCATGATAACAAACAGTATTTAAAGAGCTAAATTGTCTAAAGCTGTAGAATTAAAGATTGATGCGAACTTATGGCTTATATTTACAAAAAGAAATACATTACAACAATATGGAACAAAATCATTAACAGTTAAGTTGTTTGTGCTGCTGAGTAGGACATTGGGGATAACCAAGGGAAACGTGTTTGAATATTCAATGTTTTCTAATCAAAATATATTTGAATATTGAGTTTGCAACCAAGTTTTCTTTGGTAGTCAAATCGAAAATAATAATTGAGAAGCTAATGTGAAGTTTCATATTCGAATACATGTGAATTAATAATTAATAATTAACGCTTCATTGGACAAAGGGGTGTTACTAATGCTATTAGAGTCTAAAGAAAACATAATAAGGATTGCTGACAGTTTAGAAAAGTATGGAAGTAAAATGACGTCTGCAAAGTTTTTGTAAATGATGGAGAAAGAAAAGTCCGGTTAATTGAAGAGTCACAGAGGACCAAAATGGTCCTCGACAATGCAACGCTGAAACCTATTCAAAGAACAATAAGACTTTATCAAATTAATCTTAAGTCAAAAGGAGAAGTTCTATATAGAGATGTAAGCTGTAAATACATAAGGGTAAAAAACAAACCAAACCACAATTCCAGATATTTTGTATTGGACTTGAAACATAAGAAAACACAAATGAACATAGAGCAATTATCAGAAGCAAATACCAATCGAACACAACAAACGTACAATCTGAGTCTTGATGTATTAAAAGAAAAGCCACAGAAAAAAATACCAGAAAGCAACAATGAACCAAATAAGGAAACGATAAATATACCAGATTCTTATATGAAAATTATTTGAAAGATTTAAAAGAAATTACAGAACATTTGAATTTCTGGACAGGAAGTGTGAACAAATATCGACCAACATTCACCGTATTTAAAATGTTCTACGAATGCTATATTTTTCAAGTAGCAATCTGGATATTGATTAGCAAGCTTAAATGATGTCACTGATGAAAGTTCTATTTTTACTTCTAAATCGCAGATTGAAATTGTTGAAATCACTAAACATGTTTAAATATTAAATTTTAACATGCTTTTTTTCCAAACAAAACTGTTGAAATTAGAATATGTATTATTTGTGAGATAACGCTTAATAAAGATATCTTTTTCAACAATGAATTCCTTATGAGGGGTTCACCACATGGCAATTAAAACACAATTAACTCGATCGTATACTTACATCCAGTTTATAAAATGTGCACAAGCACAAGAAGAAGAAGATAGCCGTTACAGATGTATTCTAAATTTCCAATCACTTTGTGACGCTGTTGACTATTAGCTCTAAACAAAACAAACAAATTTGTCTTTTTAAATTAAATTGTGGTAACACAGAGATGCCCGACAAAGAAAACCAAAAGGTTTTTAGTAAATCTGTAAGAAAAGAACCCATGGAACCAAGAGAATTAAACAAAATGGTAAAGTCATAAATGTAGTACAGCATGAAAGTGAAAAAGTAAAGAAAACAGATAGAAAGCAGAAGAATTAGACAGATGTGATTGGCCTTTAAATGCCGTTATATGCTATGGAAGTAATGCTTATATTGAATTTATTGACAATTAATATTTATATGCAATTGTTTCTTTTGCGCATAAATTAATGGCAAATGGTATATACCATTGATAAGGTATTACCTATATAGTGTCAGAACCACAAAAACCAACCAAATCAAATTCACCTTTGAGAATAAATTAATTGGTATTAAACATATTAATACAAAATAAAGTAAATAGTTATATACTATAACTAAGCAACGTAAGTAATTATAAACACATAATTTATGTACACTGGCATTTGCTAAGTCTGATTGTCTTTAGTCAAATCAAAAACAAACATACTTATCCATTTCCGAATCACAATCCAGAAGCAAAGTAAAAACTTTGGAACTGACAAGTTAGGTAAGACACGTGAACTTGCACCAGGGAAGTGAGGCCGGGTGCTCCGGAAGGGTAAGCACCTCCTGTTTAGCTAGATACACCCGTCACGTGTGTAATCAAAATTGTGTGAAAGGAACATGGAACTATGAGACGTCAAATATATCCAAGGCAATCCTGGACACAGAGACATCAAACTTATCAACAATACTGTGATGACGACCATAAAACTTTTTGAGGGCCTTGATAAGCCTAGGCTTGCAATATCCCCGAGTCAACAATTTATTTGCAAGCAGCCTACTTCGTTGTACAAAGTCCCCGTAGTGGGAACAAGCTCTACCATAGCGTATTAATTGGGAAACAAATACACCATAAGCAGGAGAAGCAGGTATATTGCTGCATAAAAAAGGAAAGTTGACAATAGAAAAATTGAAGTCATCACGTTTGTCATAAAGTTTCAAATGTAGCCTTTCTTGTGCATAATTCAGGTATAAGTCTAAATATGAAGCAGAACTTGAGGAATCAGTCGTGTCTTTTATTTCAAGCTCACTAGGATAGATGACATTTACATAGTCTCCAAATTTAGGATTGTTAAGAGACAGAACGTCATCTATGTATCTGTATGTTGAGTTGAATGATTTGGCGACAGTTTTCTCTCCAGATTTAACAAGGTTCTGCATAAATTCTGCTTCGTAAGAATAAAGAAACAAATCAGCAAGCAACGGTGCACAGTTTGTACCCATTGGTATACCGATTGTTTGCTGAAAAACTATATTACCAAACACAACAAATATGTTATCTATCAAAAACTCCAACATTTTGTTGATGGTATCTTCAGTATATTTTTGTTTGGAATCCGTATGATGCTTGACAAAATAACCAGAATCCCTGTTCAGCACCAGATATTTGTATCTTGGCTTACCGTTTTTGTAGAAGAAAGACAAGTGAATAATTTCTTTAAGACGTTCTTTCAATTTAGAATGAGGGATTGTGGTGTATAGTGTAGAAAAATCAAATGTTTTTATACTTTTTACATGAGATAAAGTATAAGAAGCAAGATGTTCAAGTAATTCTTTAGAATTTTTGAGAATCCACATTTGGTTGATTCCAGATGTAGAATATACTTTTTCTGAAAAAGACTGAAGACCATCTTTGACAATTGTCAAACTTTGTGTTAGAGTTACCGATAATGAATTAGTAGTACATTTAGATGAGCCTGCTTTATATCTTTCCTTGTATGGATTTTTATGGAGTTTAGGAATCCAATACAAGTAAGATTGATACCGAAAGACTCGAGAACTCCCCTATGGTTGGAAAGAACTTCATCTTTGGTAAAATTAGTTCTAGAATATGCAGGGTTATTTGATATACTATCTAAACCAAGCTCCTTAATAGGACATTCAAGGTAGAATCTCTTACAAACGAGAATAATGTTGTTGGAAGCCTTATCAGCTGGGACAACAACATATTTGTTGTGTATGTCTGTAAGAATTGCCTTGATTTCTGGATCCTTGAGTACTGAAGACGGTTTAGTACTCATAGACCCTTTAAGTTTGGCAATCCTAGTTTTAACGAAAGATCTCACAACCTTTATCCAGTCGGATAAGGTATCAAGCTCAACATCTTCTAATTTAGCCCAACGTCTGGCGTACTCTTCAACGGAATCCATGACAAGTCGGAAATTCTGTCCCCAAGTAAAAGGTTGAGCTTCTCTATATTTAGGACCTTTTGTCAAAGAATTGAACCTATGCATCATTTCTTTGTCTAAAACGCCCATATCCACTGTTTCCACTTGTCATTGTCCACCTCTGATGATAAAGGGAGACCGAGAAGATGTATAGTTGTCTGTTAATATAGCTGTTGAACTTTTTCGTTGAGGACATAAAGGACTGTCTGATATTTTCTGTTTTATAGCAAAATGTCAGTACGTAAATGGTAACATCAGGGTATTCCTTCCAACAAAAACACACGTGTCTGTAGTCGATACAACAGTTGATATCAATGAGTTGGAAGTTTCCAAAGACTGCACAATCCTATTGATGGATGCAGTTATCTGAATCTGGTAAATTTTCTGTGATTTAGAATTCGCACAAGCCAATTATTCTGTGAAGTTATGGTTAAAATTCAGGATTGTGACAGAAAACTTAAAAATTTAGTCCTTACTACTTGTTTACAGACGGAAGTCAAATATAACTTTTATATAAATATGTGTTCTTTATGTACTATAATTTAAAAAGTGGTGTCTTGGAGTGTTACATTATTTCAAGTAAAACCTAAAAATAATCTTTTTTTACAAAATTGAGTTTTATGAAATTGAAAACTCCAATTACAATGCTTATAATCTGTACTGTTTGAACAAAGAGAGGTAACTCTTAAAATCAACCTATTTACGACCAGCAAGTGAAAAAAAAACTCGGCAATACCCATTATATGTAACCAAGAAAACGATATAACAAGAGTATGGCCTTCATCATTAACCTGATCTAATTTTGAATTCAGATTGAAGAAAATACTTTGTATATAAACTTAAAAACACCATGCCATTTTGATGTACAGGTAGCTATATAATATAATTGCTAATAGTGTGACGCGTATGTTAAACGATTTATTTTTTCATGAAGTTTCACGAACTCATTTAAGACCATATAACATAAAAATCCACATTGGAATTTACTCCCACGTTAATTTTGTGTTTTATTATCCCCTCGCAAAAGCATTTTGGAGGGAGTATAGGATTTTTGCCTACTATGTTGCACTTTCCTTGTCAGCAGTCTAAAAACTGTATTTCTCAACAGAATTTAATAAAACTTGATACAATGGTTTATCGTGGTGATATAAGTTCGTGTTTCGTAACTGGCGAACCCAATTAGAGTTATTGGTCTTAATTACACAATACTTCATTGCGATGGGTTTAGTATCACTTGTGATAGCTGGTTTAATTTTTAAGTTTCTTTTATTAGATTTTTCAGTCAAAGGGGTATAACTCCTATGAAAATATATCCATGATTTAATTGCAAAATATTTTGCTCATTCCGTTATTTTGTATTTTTAGTGCCCAGTTCTGAGATAGTGGGGATACTGGAGTACCCGAAAAAAGTATCTACCTCGGAAAGAGAACTGACAAGTGGTGAAAGACACTAAATAATAGTACATGAGATCAATTATTATAAAACAATAATAAGCACAAGGTCAGGGTCTATTATAGACAAGTCTAGTCTCATAGAGAATGACATCGTCTTTGAATGACTATGAAGTCTGTGTAACTATTTGCGGTCGGAAACATGCACTTGACAATAGAATAAATCGTGGCGTGCCGGACCCGACAGTTGGGCGATTGGCTCATTTGGTAGAGCGTCCCACTAGTATTGAGAAGGTCTCGGTTTGGTCGGGAAAAGAGGAATGTTTCGGGCCTGACTCGACAGGAGGTTGATTAGCTCAATCGGTAGAGGGTTCCGGATTCGAGTCCCAGTTTAGCCGTTTCTCCCTTTTTGTTACAGAAAAAAAACCAGATCGACATACAATATTTTGATCACTGGCCTTTAGATGGATTCCGGAAATTTTAGTCTTCTGTAGGTTTGTTTGTCATTGTTACTTCCCTTTTACTGACGATAATGATTTTAATGCTACTTTCACTTAAGTTGGGTGATCATAATGTAGTTAACCGTACACTCAGTATTTCATCAAACGATATTAATTTCTATAGCTTACATTGAAATTTGTTGTTTAAAATTAGAAACCATTTACATTTCTCTATTGTAATGTTCAAACCGAAAGCAACGTTTGATTCTAAAGAAAGAACGTTATAATTTGCGGGAAATGCTACCAATTTTACTTTGCCTAAATTGTCATAATCATAATCGGAAACCTTGTAAGAAAGTCTATTTGGGGTCATGAATAAAACAAAAAAATTAAAGATGTAGTAATGCGACGACTAAAGGCGTTGTTACAAATAAAAGAAAGACAGACGAACTGAAAGGTGTTAAAATACACGAACTGAAAGTAGTTTTGACTCGAAAAGAAGGCAAAAAGACGATAATAACGGATAGGTTTCACTCTAAGCAATCCCCAAAAACCTTCAATGGAGATAAATATCTTTGAAGGTGATGTTGAAAAAACAATCGAAAGATTAAAGTATTTTTGCTCGCTAGGAGTCTATGACTGCGGTTGTTAGAGGGTTTTTGTTAAAAACGATCAAAACTTAGCAGCCACTGCCAGGGGAAGAAAGGTAGCGCTTATTTAAGTGTCTGAATTTTGCCGCATAGTAAATGTTGGCGTTGGGATACGTTGTATTCACTAGTTTAAAGAACTTTAATTCCCAGTTTATTCTGAATTTAATGGTAAAATTTTAAAATGATATTTCAGTATAACTGTTTTTCCAGGTTAGATATTCCATAATTATTGTTTTCTAGGCTATGATATTCCAGTATGATTGTTTTTTTCAGATTCATCCATTCCTACACCATCCTAGAGCTGACCACCTTGACGTCATAAGTGCTTGAATCTTACTAAGCGTAAAACCATTACTGATTACTCCAACCTGACCTCTACACACTCTAATTAGCTTAGTGTACGCTGGCAATAAAATATCTTTTATCGAAATAAATATTGAATATTAAATCAAAACTCTATGAAAATTTAGTTAAGAATAAAATCATGTAAAACGAGAGAAAGACCGCCTTTAACAATTTTATCACAGATAAAGCATTAACTTATTAGGTAAAAACGCCAGTAGAGAACAAAAGATAAAGGCGTCATCGAACTTGTTAACAATGTAAAGGAATGTTAAAATAACAACGATAACATGACAAACGTGTAACAGTGGCTAGGGCTTGACAAACTACAACGATTGATATACGGAAAGAAAAAATAATAGAAAAATGAAAACGATTTTATCAATAAGATCTACATGTCGTTCGAAAAAAAGATGTAGAAAAAACTTTTCAAACGTTCATTATACATATGTTAATGATTTTGGGGCAAATATCAGAACCAATGTGTGTTTTTTTTCAAATAAAAATATTAGGCCAATGTTCAAATCACAATCCCAAAAGCAAAGAAAACTTTGAAAATTGGCAAATTTAGAGAAACACGTGAACGTCCAACGAGGAAGTGAGACCGGGTGTTCCTGAAGAGAAAGTTCTTCTTGTTTACCTAGCTTTACCAGAATGAAAGGAATATGGAACAATTAGACGTCAAATGTATCTGGGATAATATCAAATACAGAGACATAATTATCTTTATGACGGACACATAGATGTTCGGGGGCCTTGATAAGGCTCGACTTGCAATATTACCCAGTCAACAATTTATTTGAACATGTAAGCAGCTTGTTTAAATAAAATAAGCAATTATTAAAGAAGATATTCAAGTATAAACCGATTTTAACCACTCCCGGAGCACCCGGCCTCACTTTCCATAGGACACTCACGTGTTTAAAAATGATTTGCCAGTTTTAAAATTCTTCTTTTAATGAAATTTTGATTTGGATATGGACTGATATGTTTTGATGTTTGATGATGAATTATAATATATAGTTATTTTTATCTGTTCATTGTCAGTAACGTTTTCTTAAGTAGCTCATAATAAATAGGTTAACTCATGTGAACCAATAAATCAAACGTCACTTTCTTAATACACAATCATTATCATGTAATAGATAAGTGCGTTACATGTACATGTGAAGGAAAGGTAGTACATGTCACAGTAACACGTCATTTGAAATAACCGAACGTTTCTTGACATTTGAAGAGTTGACTTAGGGAAATAATAGTAAGAACGTTATTTTATTGTTCTGAAAGTTTTCTTGCTATTGATACTTCCCATCGTGACTATTGTCGTTGATGACAAAAATAAGGGAAGTGAAGCCGGGTGCTCCTGAAGGTTAACTACACCCTGTATATGTTGGTACACCCGCCGCATGTACAATCAAAGTTGAAAATGAGAGGAAAATATGATTACAATGTATGGGGCGTCATATGTATCAAGGATAATTTTGGTTACAAAGCCACCATACCTTTCAACAATTATGATGACAGCGAAAAAAACTTTTTCAGGACCTAGATAAACCTAGGCTTGCAACTTGTGTGTTTGTAAGCAGCATGTTAAAAATGAATGGTTATTATTAAAGACACCTGAAATCAAATATGCAATTAGTATTTAAGAAAAAACAGGAGGTGATAATTCTTCCGGATTACTCTGTCTCTTTCTTTGGTGGAAGTTCACGTGTTTAACTTTGGCCATTTAAAACTTTGCTTTACGATTATGAATTGAACATGGGTTACTATGCTATTAGGACAAATCAAAGTATTCGTGAAATACCTTAATGAAACAAATTTGTAATCTTTTCTAGAGTAATCCAAAATAAATAGGTTAACCCATATGAACCAATAAATCAAACGGATTTTCTTAGCACAAGATCATTGTCATGTAATGGATAAGTGCGTTTCATGTTAATGAATGGTAGTACTTGAAAAAAGGCATTACATATTACCGTAACATGCCATTTAAAATAACCGATCGTACATTGGCATTTGAAAAGTATAAACAGGGTTGACATAGGTGGGATAATAGTAAGAACGTTTTTATTATTATATACGTTTCTTTGCTATTGTCACCTCCCATGTGCAACCTGACTATTGCAATTGATGCCAAAAATCAGCGAGACCGGGTGCTCCAGAAGGGTAAGCACATTTAGTTTAGCTAGTTACACCCGCCGCATGTACAATCAAAATTGAAAATGAGAGGAATCTATGACAACACTGTAAGAGACGTCATATTCATAAAGGATACTTTTGGTTATGGAGGCATCATATCTTTCAACAAATGAGATGACTAACATAAAGCTTTTTGCGGGCCTTGATACGCCTAGACTTGCTTGCTTTAAAAAATGAGCGAATTTATTATAGACACCTAAAATTAAATATATACAAGTAGATATTAAAGTATAAACAGGAGGTGATAATCATTCCGGAACACCAGGTCTCATTTTCCGGGTGAAAGTTCACGTGTTTAACTTTTGCCATTTTAAAACTTTGCTTTGGGATTATGAATTGAACATGGATTACTATCGGTTAACCCATGAAACCAATGAATCAATCGGAATTGCTTAACATGAGATAATTGTCATGTAATAGATAAGTGTGTTCCATGTTAATGAATGGTAGTACTTAAAAAAGGCATTACATATCTAAAATAACCGAACGTTTATTGACATTTCAAAAGAGAAGATAATGAACTCTAAACTCTAATATATAGAACTGCATTATAAGGTAACGACCGACTAACCAAGAACAAAAATGTGTGTTGTAAGAATACGATTCTTTATGAGTTTCATATAGTTTCCACAATTTATAGGATTGTGTTAACTTTCTATAGTTTTAATACGTTATTTTACGTCCAGTAATAAGACACTGTTTCACAGTTGATACGCTATGGTAGAGTTTTTTCCCATTATGGGAACTTTATACAATGATGCAAACAATTAACAAATAAATAGTTGGCACAAGGATATTGCAGACCTAAGCTTATCAAGGTCCTAAGAAAGTTTTATGGCCGTCATCGCAATATTGTTGATAAGTATTATGTCTCTATCTTAAATTTCCCTGGATAGATTTGGAGTCCCATAGTCCATATTCCTTTCATTCCCAATTTCATTATACACGTGGCAGGTGTAGCTATTTAAACAGGAGGTGTTTGACCTTCCGAGGCGCCCAGTATCATTTACCCGTGTTAAACTTTATATGACGGATTTTTGGTTTGATTTTAGGATTGTGGTGTAGACATGTACCAGTATAATATATCTTAAAGCGAGTTTGTTGGTTAACTTAAAGGTTAAGATTACATAAGTAAAATTAATGCAAGTCATTTATAAAGTAAACGCATGTTTTTAATCCGTGGTGTTGATCTGGACAAATAGCTATTGTATATGGAATACTTTGGTGTGGTAAAGACTGGTTTCCAATGATGCAAGGCGTGTTTTGTCACACAATACTAACATCAAGAAACATGAAAAAATAGAAATCAGAAAAAAACATGCTTTATTCGCTTGTCAAATTTTATGTACAAAATTACATTTCGAATTCCTGGAATTTTAGAAATAATATATTTAATCAGAATTTTCAAATACCACAATCACGATTTAAAAACAAGGTACATCTCTTAAAATGTTAGAATATAGTGGAACATTTCAGAGATCAAAAAGGTTATGTAAGATGGGGAAATAACTTGTTTATTTTCAATTCGTGTTTTAACTAGAAGAATTCCCTAACCGCTGTCAAAATATCGTAATTTCATGTTTTGAGTTAAAGGTGTGTACATGTAATTATGATTATTTTCTGGATAACATAAAATCAAAAATTAAATTAAATCCAATAATTTATTTTACTTCTGTGGCATCAGTGTTTCATAAAGTGAATTATGTAATAACTCCAAGATAGGCTTTAGGTATAAAGTGAGATTCCATGGAGTAAAGGCGTTGTACCCGCGTTCGGTAAACCAAACGAAAATTAATCGAATACATAGATATATTAATTTTTTCCACATACATGTAAAATTGTCCTATTGTTACCCAGCAAGTGAACCCATCGTGCTACATCTCCGACACTTGTCCTTCCTCATTTGCCGTTGGCCTTTAATTAATAAAATAGTTCTCGAATAGCTGAAAACGTGCTGATGCGACGTTAAGCAACATTCAACCAACCAAGCAATCAGTATACAGTGTAGCTATCAAGTGTGATTTGCACCTAAAACAGGCGTTAAATATGCATGGTCAGCATCTTCCTCCATCGGTTATGTATTGTATCTAATCACTTCTAAAACATGGAAATATCGGCATATTATTATCCATAACTGCCAACAAAGGACCGAGTGTCCGAAAAAAATTAACTAGAGAACAACGATTGAGCCGCCAAACAGATAATCAATAAATATCGATGTTTAGTTGGATTGTAAATAATGGATATTTATGACATTGTCATATATTGAAATTTAATCATAAAATACATGAAAAAATGGTATAGGACAATATGGCAAGTTCTAAACACCACTCCTCTGAATTGTCTTTTATGGATACATACTACAAATGATGTTTGTTATTTTACATCAAAATTATCGGTGGATGTGTTGTCAAAATTGTTTTGTATTTTATGGTTGTTTTTGGTTACCTATTTATTTTAAAATGATAGCCAGTTCTGAGTGTACCCTGATTCTATTTTGAGCTTGCAAAACTTTTGCTGATTATAAAAATTAGAAGTTGTAGTAAAGGTGCCGAAATATAGCAGACGAGAGATTGAAATGAGTTGCCAATTCGACACTTATTCGTTGGCTAAATATTAAACTTTAGAGAAGTTCTGTACATGGTGTTTGTGGTTTGTGATATTCACTGTAAATATTGTTTTTTTATTGTGATTTCCTTGTTTGTTTCCGTGTCATCGTGGCCGAGGGTTTAAGCGCAGATATAATTACGAAGAGTTATGGATCACACCACCTCTCATTGCTTAGGTTCGACTTCAACTATAAGACAGTTCGTAGTGAAAAAAAATTGTTAGTTCATTTGCCAAGGATCAGTTGTTTTCTCAAGATACTCTGCCCCCACACCATTCAAAAACTGATAGTCGAGAATTAAGTGCAAGACTCTTGGCTTGGGCATAAAACACTATTACTCCACTGCACCCCTTATTTGTCTCCGTAGTTGTTTTTTTGTGCTGGTGTTTATTGTTTATCAATACTTACGATAACGTCATTTGTATCTGATATAGGCTGTTTATTACACAAGTTTGTAATTAATTAATATTCATCTCAGTGTTAACATTATGTATTAGGTGCGCATCAATGCCTCCATTAAATCCACGTCGGTAAAATAAATGTCAGATATATGTCTTCATTTTCACGAGTTTTTACTTCAATTATTCATAAAAATTTGATTTTAATTTCTATATTTGTATTCAGTTCCGCAACGTTTATGTATTCTAGAGGAAATGCAGAATAAAATGACTATAAAATCACCAATATTCTATTTGTTGTTTTAGTTCATATTTACAGCGACACTTCGTACTCTGACTGAACAGAAAACCTAAAACCGGCTGAATACTATGTAAGTAAAATAGCTTTCAAGCAAACTACAGGATCACCAATAAACAAATAGAGGTTTCGCCAAATATTCCTTAATGGTCTGCACTTCTGAAAGATGATAATTAAATAGATCAGTATGTCTTATCATGCTGAAAAACTACACAAGTATTTGAATAAATTATCAAAATAGCGAAAAATATATAGAGATTAGGTAGTCACTAGTCAAACTTATTTCACTAGTTTATTTATGTTAAAATTTAAAAAATAAGAAGTTTAAAAATAACGTCAATTTTAAATTTATTTCGATAATGGTTGATTAGACTGCAATTAATGGATATAGATAGAGATTTGCTGTGATATAGCAAGCGATTGAAGCACAATGCTCCAAACACTACTCAACTGAATTGTCTTTTATGGATACATACTACAAATGAAGTTAGTTATTTTACAAATTATCGGTGGATGTGTTGTCCAAATTGTTTTGTATCTTATTTTTTTGTCAACTATTTATTTTAAAATTATAGTCATTCATTACAATTTTGAGGATTCATGGCAATTCTGAGTGTACGTATACCCTGGTTCTTTGTGTTTATTGCGAGCTAAAGAGTGTATCCTGACTCTTTGTGTTTTATTTCGAGCTAAAGAGTGTATCCTGTTCTTTGTGCTTTATTTCGAGCAACGTAGAAAATACCTTTTCAACCTTGCAAAACTTTTGGACAAAAACATAATGTATGAATAAAAAAATACGAGTTATCCTATGATCAAAAGGTTATTACCAACATGCCACGTTGTTGATCCTTCACTGAGCTAATATCTCGAGTCGGGATGTTAAAGTCATGATTTTATTTACAATATTCCAGAACCTGACTTCAAATACTAATTACTGTCTATGGAATTCCCATTATCAAATTGTCATGACTATTGCTACAATTTATATTCCGTGATTTAAAAAATACGTGAATATTAAAATCAAATAAACAAATAAATTAATAAATTACAAACAAATGCACGTTCTAGGTATACTCTACCTTTGCGAAAATATCTTAGTGCAGTTTTAAATTCTATTTAGCAAGTTTTAAGTCAACATTTTGACACCTTATTTTCTCGCCTTCTCTCTTTTTTATTTTAAACGGATCCATCACGTGTTAACAAGAATGCAATGTTAATTTAGACTTTTTCCTTTGTTTTAAGAAAATTAGACGTTAATTCTGGAAAAATTGCTTAATGATTTCCGGACAAGCTAAAAGTTTGGTTCAAACTTACATTTCATTCTCCACACCATGTTACAGGGTATCGATGGCGTGGGCTTACGGATCACAGTGCCTCTCGTCGCTTAAGTTCGAATCCAACTTGAGCTAATCCTAAATTGAAAAAGTTCGCTTGTCGAAAGTCCTCCACTTACGCCAGTTCTCTTCTCCGTCTGAAAGCTAGGATACAAAATCTTGACTTGGCCGCAAAGCA
The DNA here is from genome assembly GCA_021292105.1 of Anadara kagoshimensis. NCBI lineage: Eukaryota > Metazoa > Mollusca > Bivalvia > Arcoida > Arcidae > Anadara > Anadara kagoshimensis. Next base: position 44,579,129 of record CM037870.1, read on the forward strand.
CCATTACTTCATCTAACCATAACAGTGCTAGCGTACTGCTACTCTACTGCTTTCGGTTTTTTGTTTTTCTCTCTTCTTATTTGGTTAAATCACGGAATTTTATATATTTCGCTTACATTCTGTTGAACATGCAAAGATAGCTGCATTTAGCAAAATATCTTTTAATGAATGACTTTTTATTGTTAAGTTTAATTTTAATATAGATTTTTTTTACGATATGAATAAAAATATACAAACTTAAATCGTATAGAAAAAAAACCCGAAATATTTGTGTTATATAAAAACAAACATATTATTAATCCTTGTCCAAATCACAATCAAGAAGCAAAGTTTGAAACTGACAAGTTAGGTTAACCACGTGAAGGTTAGTGAGGTCAGGTGCTCCGAAAGAGTAAGCAACTCTTACTTCGGGCGGACATTGTTTAAATATATAAGTCGTTCTATATTTCATTGTAACAGGCATTGTTTGCTTCAGGATTTTTTAGATTTCTTAAACTTAATTTACTCAAAAACAAAACTCCGGTCGATCGGACAGCTGATAATGGTGTTTATATACAGTCCAGCAGGTGTGTGTCTAGTTGAATCTACATCTTTAGGCTAGAAAAATAGCTCCCGTAGGATTTTTGTGCTAAAATTGATTTTTTTGTTTTTGTTTTACTTTTCTATGTTGTTAAGCTATTGGAAAAAGGGGTTCAAATCCCCCAATAGCCCTTATAGAGTTTCATCAATTAATCATGAAAAAGTAGTGTTCAATTTATTATTAACCCCTGCTTTTTTATATAAAGATGGGGGGGGGGGCAAATTTAAACATATCCTTGTATGCTCTTGAATAAAAACTACATCTTTTATTTTTTAATATTAAAACAACCTTTAAGTAAAAAATGATCCATTTCAGACCCATAATTTGAACAGTGGTTACAGTCTACTTCCGGTAACGTAAATTGTGCTTTATCTTTGAGTAACAACAAATGTTTAACACTTAAATTCGTGTGTTCACTTTATCATTTTATATTTAAATATGAAATAGGATTTATGTTTAAACTAATCAATTTTTACCCCATAACTTCACCGGAAGTGACTACTGTCTGCTTTCGGTGACGTAAATTGTGCTTTATCCTCTATGTCTTTAGTTTATTTATAGTTTTGGTTTATACCACTTCGAATTTCATGCTAATATTGATTGCTTGCTTTGTTTTATCAGGTCTCGGTTTGAAGATATTGCTTTGGTCTATTTTGTTAACGTTTTTAAGGCATTTTTTCTAATATCATTATCTTAAAATTAAGATCAAAATTATTTATCTTATCTTTAGCTCGAATGGGAGTTATCAAACTCACATTCGCTTACGAGTATTCCTAATGTAGAATGTATTTAATTTTCCCGGTTAATTTTAGGAAAAAATCATAGGGTGATATGATGTTGTTAAACCATACTTTTATGACCAATGCTTGAGCCATTGCACATAATTTGAAACTGGACAGCTGACAGCCTGTTCAGCGCTTCTTGGATGTTTTCCATAGATTATATGAGGTTGCTCTAATCCCTAAGTGTTACTTTTGAATCATTCCCCATAATTCTAGTGAAGTGTTTCTTCGCAAATCGTGTTCCTCTCGTCTGTGCCGTCTCTATCTACTGTATATCCCGAAGTTAACTCTGACTAGTTCTAGTAACCATTATCATCTAAGGGTTTATTTCAGAATTCAAAGTAACCAACTATCTTAAGCCGTGATGTCAATAATGTAATAATCTTTTCCTTTACGTTCTAACCAAAGGTAACGCCTATATAGGTACTAGAAAATTAGTTTCATTTAGCATTGATACAATTTTTCAAATAGAAATCTAATTGTTTTAATATGCTTGCCCCGTTGTAATGGCGGGTTCTCTCGATGTCCTTTAACTCTAATTTGATCTTAATAAAAGGCATGGTCTTAAAGTAATTAATATCAAGACGATTCTTTGAGAAATACGAGATATAATAATAAATTTTGACGATTTGACCATCCAATGAAGCGCATTGAATGAAGGATACTGAAAAATGTAAGGGAAAGAGTACTTATGATAAATTCTGTTAAGGATGTGATTATAACAATATTGCATTTTTGTATACATTGGTAAGAGTGTCCCTTATCCACACCTATAATGAAGTACAACAACGTGTTGCCCCTGTATTCATTATCTTTGGAACAATTGTCTGCAATTCCTAGGAATAATATGTTACAATGTGTTCAAGAAATTGTATGCTATTGGTTCTCATCAAAACATTATTGGACAGCATTTTTCTGAAACTGCAACTTTAACACGGAAATAATTTATAATGATCGTCCGTTATTTTCAACGTGACATGTGAATTATGATGTGATGTTGCATTTTGTATTTAGCACACCATCCAATCTTGAAATATATATACCATCGTAATCAAATAGTAGCCAACAAACGGCATTAATTATCGCAACATAATTATAAGTCATTACAATTCACCTTTTAAAGATACAGTTTCAGTTATATATTTAAGAAGGGTGTTATAACTTATATATCATTAAAGTCGGGATATAGAAAGACAAATGACAATTTTTGAAGGATGACGGATAAAGCGAAACAGAAGTGATTATACCAACTACATTGCTTTGGTTTTTGGTGTGAATTAGTGATTCCATTACCAACAGATAACAATTGACCCTATTTGATGGTCACATTCTTGTCGAAATTTGTAATACCCGTTTCCTAACATTCTCTAAGACCTGCCTAAAGTAAATTACTCGTACTATATGATGTAGAGGACTAGAATTCAATAATAGGGGACACTGCGGCTTCTAAAAAGACTTGATGTGAAAACTTGACTTGCAAAAACTGGTGGTACAAATAAATACTTTCATCGGCGATGACTTCGATACAAACATGTTGTCTTCATTGTTTAATACATTTGATCAAACTGTTAAAGAATAAAGAATACCAGAACAAGTCAGTCTGCACATTGGGAAGTGCAGCAGATTGAAGAACGCAAATAAAAGGAGCATTACTTGTGATCAAACTCTACATAGGCAAAGAACTAGGAAATTATTCAAACGTATTGACGAGGTACGTTTACCAACAAAAGAGACGATAAAAGATGAATACACAGCTTGTATGAGTATGATTCTCGGCGCAAACATACCTGATGAAAGCCGATGTCAATATATTAAAGAATAAATATACTGGTAGTCTCTCTTCTATCCATGGAACAATTTGTGATTTGAACAACCTCCACGAAACATTATTATTATATAATTTATGTAAATCACCAAAGCTCCGCTATGTAGACGGTCAGTTTTTTTAGTTCCAATCCGAGAGCAGTGACTCGAGCAACGGTTATAAAAATGAAAGTTTAGCACCTATGAGATTTTCCTAAGTAACTGTAAGTTACTGTTAAGATTCTGGTATATCTAAAAAAAGAAAAGGTTTAACATGATTTTTTATTTCAACATACATGAGAAATGTATACAAATTCAAAAATTGGTAAAAATGGTTTATTCAAGAAAACGGTGCATTATTTGCCCCTCCACCTCACAAAAGAATAACAAAAGTGGACCAGAAACAGAACGGAAAAAAAACCAAAAACAGTATTGGCATGAAACGCTAAGTAGTATAAACAAATCTTTAAGTAAACTGAAAACGTAGAGAACAAAACACAAATATAAGTGACCGGAAGCAGACAGTAACCACTTTCGGTCAAGTTGAAGGGTTGAAATTAATCAGTTTTAATTTAAAGACTTACTTATATTCCAACATAAAAAGAATATATTAATTCTGAGAGCTTAGCAAGTTCAACTAAACAAAAAAATTAATTTTAGCAAAATTCCTACGGAATTACACGTCATATCGCTCTTTATTACAAAAAGTTTTTAGTAGAACATGTTTGATATATCATTAAAAAGTGCCAGTAATATAACATATTGTCCTAGATTTATATGGTTAATTTTCTTAAGGAAATAGATATTTGGTTATTTTAATATTCCTGTACACTTCTAAATCCTTTTTTGCAAATTAAAATAAAAACACTTGACAAATGAAGAAAAATTTACGAAACGAAGCGTATTTATACAGTATGCACTTATTATAATTTTCTAAAAACAAGATCAATTTTTGTTTTAATAAAAACAATATTTTTGAAAAAAGAAATAAAATCATGAATAAAAAATACCTGCAATACAATCTCGATTTTATTGTTTTTAGTCTGGCGCCTGCAGAGGAAAAGTATAAAATTGAAAACATGATATGTACATCGCTATTATTGATAACAGATTATTAACATTACACCACATCGTAATTTTAGAGAAATTAAGGAAATACAACTTAAAATTAAACACAGGGTCTTTAAAATCCCGGAAATAAAATCAAGTTACACACTTTTTTAATCATTGTCTTTGTTGGAATTGTTTAGTTTGTTTTAAAAAAAAAACCAGTAAAACATTTTTTTTATTTTTTGTTTTTGTTTTTTATTCGGTTTTATTTTTTGACGATGTGATCTGATTTGTCGAAATTATGCTAATTTTCTTACATATGCGTTCACAGATTTACCTTTGTGTAATAATAAAAACAAAATCGTGTATTTTTAAATAGATAACGCGGTCAGTTTTTGAATATTTAATACGTGTGTACATGTATGTAAAAATATTCACAATCATTTAAACATAGAATGTTTTGTATATGCATGTCGTCTGTCAAAGGAAATACATGCATGATAAATAAAAAATGATAAATAAAATAAAAAATAAATGTAATTACAGCTAGAACTGTCTCTTGAGAGCCAAATACCCCCGCCCAAACATTTAGTGTTTTCCTGCGACCTTGAACTTGACCATGACACCTTTAAGCCATGAAGAATATTCATGTGAAGTTTTATGACAGTCGTCGAAAGCAGCTATGAGATACTAGTATGGCCACGACACGATTTTACACAGACAGACAAACATGGTGATTCCTATATACCCCCTCAAACTAGTTTGCGGGGGGGGGGGGTTTATAAAAACAGCGACATATAACATACTAATTAGTATGCAGACGATGGTAGCCGTATTATTAATTATTACAACAGATGATTGTCAGCCTTTGGATAAGTAGGACCTACCCAGATTCATGAGTTGATTTATACAATCTACCACGGTATATAGAGAAGCGAAGACAGATTTTGAACAATATGTCCCTTAGGGCTCGATACCTGTACCATTGAATATTTTTTCCCTATCTTAATAATAGTTTAGCAGAATCCGAAATCAGCAATAGCTCATTAAGTGTTTTTTCAAACAGTCTTGACCTCGTGCGAAGTACATCTAACAGTACTAGTACTGATGCATGTGGTAGTTTCTATTTAAACCACTTAGCCGGTATCTCTGCTGGTGACTGATGCCCGATGATATCACAAACTCAGTAGGCAATAATTGTGTATTATTGTCAAGAAATATACTATTGTCTAAATTTCCTGCTAGTTAAAATTCGAAATTCCTAAAAAACTAAAGGTATGCTCCCTCATGCAAAGTATTTCCTTAGCTAAATTTGGAAAAATGTATTTTTGTTCTTTAGGCACCTTCTCAATATCTTAAAAACAATTTTGGTTTAATAATTTGGTTCAAGCACAACTGATGAGGAATTGTATTTCGAAACGGTCGTCTAGTGCTGCAGAATTAAAACTAGTATAATATATAATTTAAACCACTGATCCGATATCTCTGCTGGTGACTGGTGCCCCGGAGGATATCACAAACTCAGTAGGTAGTAATTGTGTATTATTGTCAGGAATATACTATTGTCGAAATTACCTGCCAGTTAAAATTTGAAATTCCTCAATATCTAAGGTATACTCCCTCATGCAATGTATTTCCTTAGCTAAATTTTGGTCCTGATGAGAAATTGTATTTCGAAACGGCCGTCTAGTGCTGTAAAATTAAAACGTGTATAATATGTAATTTATACTAACACCACCAACAATTGGCTTTGGATGAAGGCAAACATAATTTAAAAATTTGAAATTTGCCAACAGCCAACGAAACCGAACACCGCACACAACAAGTTACTTATGAAACAGTTACACAAGACAAGAAAAAAGAGAATAATGTTAATAAGACAGAGCAACATGCATCAAAAACATGGTTAGTTATCAAATGCTTTTATTAGGCATACTTAAGCTAAAAGTTGATAAAACCCTAGGAACCAAATACTAGTACAATAAAAACTGTATTACCTACCCCACGGACCTAAACAAATATGAACTATATAGACAGGTGGTTTTTAACTATAGGTTCTATTTGGTTAAAATATTAAGCAATTGAGGTTTAAAAAACAGTGTTTACTAAATGCACTCCATGTAAATGAAACCATGGCAAAAGTTGTAAAAAATAATAAAATTTAGAATCTTGTTTTACAACAAAAAGAACTTTATAAACAGGTGGTCTTAGGTTGTATTTGGTTGAAATATGAATCAATTTGGGTTTAAAAGCTAGTCTTTACTATCTAAATGCATTCCATTTAAATGAAATGAAAAACAAACATACTAATCCATGTCTGAAACAATGGCAAAAGGTATAAAGAGTGGGTGGTTGTAATCATGCTTTAAACAAAAATAAAATTATCACTTCAATAGATTCATAATGTTTCTATTCAAAAGAAATCCTGGAAAATTATTTATAGCTGAAGAAAATTTTTTTTTAATTTTTTTTCACAACTAATTTAATTACGTACGTCACGTGCATGTTATATATCTGGACCCCTGTACTATTTATATTACCAAAATACAACCTTGCCACAAACCTCTGATTAGCTATTTGTCATAACCACACATTATATCCGTTTTATTATGTAGTAGGCGAGTTAGTATTCCCAATTTAATATTTATGATCCACCATGTTACCTACAAACCACAAAATAATCTCCATATGCATTTTTATAATGTCCTTATTTTTATATCGTGAAGCTCTCCTAGGCGTTTTATTTTTAACAGTTCCTGATATGTTCCTTCTAATTGGGCGTCCATTTTAAGTGACATACAAATGAGATAAAATGATTTGAGAAGTAATACTGGTTAAATTTGAAATAGTTACACCAATGACATGAAGTTGACATGAATGTGTATTGGTCATTCCGTCCATTTAAGAAATCAAATTGCACAATTGCTTCTTGTACTATTAGTTGTTTTTTAAAAACATTTTAGTTTTTTGTATAAACGGGTTTTTATGCAATATGCTCGAATTCATAATGTAAAACGATGAAATGATACGTTTCCTTAAATGTTTAAAGAAAACCTCTACACGCGTACACGCAAGGGTTATTGGTTTATTGTTTGCTAAAAACTGTTAACAATGTAGTTTGTTATTTTTTTAAGATTGTTGACAAGTTCATTTTCGGTAAAATAATGCGTATTATTAACCTTCAAATATGCAACTTATAAATCACTGAGACTTTTTAATAGTAGTATTATGAGTGTATAACTGGACATGAGAATCCAATGCTTCTCGAAAGTCGGGAGTATTACAATCGATTCATTCTTCAGTGTTCTGCATCTACCTCAATTATGACGTCACGCACACAAAATGCTTCAGTTGAAGCTGTATGACAAACGTGATGACTTCAATTTTTCTATCGTCAACTTTCCTTTTATATGCAGCAATATATATGCCTCTCCTGTCTATGGTGTATTTGTTTCGTAATAATATGCTATGTTAGAGCTTGTTCCAACTACGGGGATTTTATACAACGCAACAACCTGCTTAAAAATAAATTGTTGTTGTAAGGACATTGCAGATATATACTTATCAAGGCCTAAAAAGTTTTACGGTCGAATCACAATATTGTTAATAAGTCTCTGTGTCCAAAATTGGCCTGGATAGATTTACCGTCCTATAGTTTCATGTTGTTTTCATTCCCATTTTGATTTCGCAATTGGTGGTTTTAGTAGCTAAACAGAAGGTGCTTTTCCGTCCGTAGCACCCGGCCTCACTTCCCTGGCGGAAATTCATGTGTTTAACCTAATTTGCTAACTCTTACTTTGCTTTTGGTATTTTTGTTTGGACATTTATTGGTATGTTTGTTTTCGATTGACGGTAAAGACATAAACAGTCGATGCACTCATCCATAATATCATGCTGAGGAAAAATACGATATCCATTATGCAGGGTTATAGTAAAATACAGGGATATTTTGTGATAAGAGCACCGAATTTAAAACATTCAACAGATTGACATTCCAAAAATTCTAATATGGCAACCAATTCACACATTATACTGGTGAAATACAGGATAAAAGCATCAGATTTGGCAGTGATACATAAATCATTAATAATATCTATAAAGTCATTTGGAAACATCCGGCATATAGCCAGTTGTTACAAGTACAATGTAAGGTAACACATTTGTATTGTAAACCAGACACAAAATGAAATGCAACCAAATCCAAAATAAGCGATATTTAGAAGAACCAGTATAATTGTGATGCGAAGTTTTTATAAAAACATAAAGTTTGGTACAGTTAATAAAAAAAACTATGGACCTCCTCACGAAAAAAGTCCCAATCGGCTGCTAAATTCAAGTTGGCTGACAAGAAACAAAGTATAAAAGTCCCATGTAATTTCAACTGTTTGAATTTTCAATTTCAAAGACAAACATTTGGTACATTTCTATAAAATAGCATGCTGAGTAAGATCAGCTTTAGGCCATTTGAAAAAAGTCCAAGTTGCAATGGGGTTCGCCGCTGTACCACGTGGTCAATACCTTTTAACGTTTGTGCTCAGAACATTTTGGAAAACGTCAACGTCACAAATTCCCGGAATAACGTCGTTTTTATGGGAAAACGTCATATTGTGTGATACCATGTCCATTGGAAACAAGCGTTTCGCAGACACATTAGAAGGTATAATGTGGTACAGCGGCAACCTCATTGGTCGCTGAAACTAACATGGCCACCAAACAAACGATGCCTATTTACGTGAACCTTTACAGTGATGTTCTAAAAATGCTTTAAAGTTTTTTTTAATTCTTTAGCAAAGAAGTTTTGTGAAATATAAAAACGATGAGAACCAGAGATCATTTTATTGAAAATTATTTTTGCCTTTTTCTCAGTCGGTAGATTGAGTTAGTATATTTTGCTGCGAATGCATTACAAAAGTTTAATGTAAGCAGTTAGAGTAAACGTTTACAAATATGTCGATGGAATGTAGCATGGTCGATAAATGAGACAAACTGATAAGGAACAACATATTTCAAATTGAAATTAAAAAAAATCAAGACAAAGGGAATACACAATCCTTAATAATTATAGAAATATATTGTAGCGAATGATTCGGTATTACATGCTCTTTTTTATATATATGATTAAACATAAACGTACCAGTCCATGCTCAAATCGCAGTTCCAAAAGCAAAGTAAAAACTTTGAAACCTGGCAGATTTAGCCAAATACTTCCACCAGGGTAGAGGGCGAGTTTTCCGAAAGGACAAGAACGTGTCAAGGACAGGTGATTTCTACATAAAATAGTATTGATGGAGTTATCCAATGATTATTCAACAAATATACACGTGGTGTACTCAATACTTTCGTATTGCTAGATGCAGGAATAAATACATGTATAAATTAATTTATCACCTTAAATGTTCCATAACTCAAAATGTTTTAGATTTAAAATTTTACATTGATGAACAAGTTCGAACTCTTTTACCTTAATTTTGCAGTAAAATGATATATATCAACTGCATTTTAAGCGCTGTTTTACGAATTTTAATCAAACACTAAAATAAATAACAAAAATTTATCATATACAAGGAACTTCACTGTTAAAATGCTTCAACCGTAATGTCGATTATACATGTATAATGTTTTATAAAAAGTAAGTATAAAACTTAGGTGAAAGTGGGCATATTGTTGTTTAATTATCAATTTATCACTAAAACGTTTAATTTTTTTTTAAATTCTTTTGATTAAAACATAAAGTTGAAGAAAAATGGTGGATAATATCCAAGATGAGATGGAAAAGACAGTTATATGGAACATTGCTGGAAAAGTCCGAACGAAACACAGGGAGGGTCATCCGGAAGTTAAACACTGCAAGTCTTCGTGCAAGGAAAGATTCTACTGAAACTGAAGGTTCCCTCGTCGTTATTAAAATTTAATCTCCTCCTCAAAAAAAAAAAAAAAAAAAAAAAAAAAAGAAAGAATGTGAAATAAGCTAAAAACCAAAAAATCATTTTATGCCCCCCAACTATAGCTATATGAAGCACCATGTCTGTCTGTCCGCCCGTCCGTCTGTCTACCCGTACCTCGGCCATATTTCATAATTGCTTTAGACGACTGTACATAAAAATACTTCATGGTCCAAAGGTGTGTCATGACCTAGGATCAAGGTCAAATTGGAAATGTCAAGGTCGCGGGAAAACATGAAACCTTTGTAGATATTAGGGGCGAGGGTATTTGGCTCTCAAAAGACAGTTCTTGATTTTTGTCTTCAATACTGATTAATTTCTCTCGTAAACAGGCAATGGGGTACAAAAGTATATTATGTAGAACTGGTAATCCAGTATGTATATTTTCTTCTGATAAGATAACAATATTTTCTTACTAAAATGTTGTTGCTTTTGACTTGCTCATTAATATTGCTCTCATAAAAGTTTTATACTGACGTGTTATCTTAATAAACAAAAACAAACATACTAATCTATGTCAGAATCGCAATCCAGAAGCAAAGTAAAAACTTTGGAACTGACAAGTCAGGTTAGAGACCTGAACTTCCACCAGGGAAGTGAGGCCGGGTGCTCCGAGCTACACCAGTCACGTATGTAATTAAAATTTTGTGAAAGGAACATGGAACTATGGGACGTTAAATATATCCCGGGCAATTCTGGACACAGAGACATCAAACGTATCAATGATAAAACCATAAAACATTTTGAGGGCCTTGATAAGCCTAGGCTTGCAATAAAATATATTTTTAAAAGCAGACAAGGATATACAATTAATAAAATTAAAGAAAACAGGAATGACAATTAAAAGAGAAGTGTCTGCAAAATACACGCTCTATCGTAACATACTCATGATCGTCTTAAATTTACGTGTTTTATATATATATTTGAGCTAAAAAGACCTTGAAAAGGAAACAAGATATCTAGACAAGCCTATTTTAATAGTCGACGACAATACTTTTTGTAAGATATTTTCTGAAAACTTAAAGAAATTGGTTGGAAACGTCAATAAAACCATGACTGAACATTTCAGTACAAAACGTCATCACTGCCGTAATTATTGCATAATGATTCTAGTATTTCAAAAAGTATGCGGATGAAATTTAAACTAAAACCGAAAAAGGAAAATTGTGGGATGGACTCAGAAAACACCGTATCGTTTACAGGTGACTGAAATTAACGATTTACCATTCTGACAGAAGGTTATTAGTTGAAACAACACTACAATTCCGTAATCAGACTGTTTGGGTGTATGACGTAACAAAACCACGCTAGCTAACCAATACGTTACGTTATTTTTAGCACTAAGTTGACTTTTTACAGAAATATTGTTTTTATCCGTATTTCTATTTCTCATCAACACACAATAAACATATTCAGAAAATGTAGTAACTATAAATATGCCGTCAGGACCTTTTCTTAATGTAATGTATATCAATTTCACACTTCTGCATAAATAAATAAGTAGTTTCCTAATGTACTCTTTATTTAATTGGTAATAACAACCTTTAACACTTGTGTTATATATTCTGTTATAACTTTACATATTCCGCCAATAAGGCCGCTTATGCCCTAGGCTATTGCAAAGAATCAACCTTCCCTCTTACGACCTTTCATTTAATCACGGCATGTATCTCATGTGCAGCTACTGTCAACTTAAAGTCGCTTAGGTAAAAATCTAAATCATCGCTCGTGATAACATGTGTTCGTGACGTCACATTGTACACGGTGCGGAACTCTTATATGTAGAACACAAAAAAATATTTATCGCGGATTGGTCATGTGATTTTATACCATATAATATATAAATGCTTTCGATTTCGTAAATAAATGAAATAAATTTAGATACATATGAAGGTTGCTGGAAGAGAAATATGAGAAGTAATATTTAAATAGATTTAAAGAATAAAAATAAGCAATTATAGACAGAAGTGATATATTAAATAAGGAAATTTCAACAGTTTTTCGGTAAGTTAAACTTAAATTAATTAGTTGTTTAAATTAATTTTTTAAAAATCTTAATAATTACAAAATTAAACTAATATATTGATTTTCAGCAAATTAAATGGCGGTTTTATAATTTTTTAAAACTTGTAAAATAACACAAATTATAATTATTACAGATGTCATATGCTACTTTTGAATGTATTGCATTTATTTCATAAAAATTCAAAAGTAAATATGCTGCATACTCTCACACTGATTTTAGTGTATTCTTCTTCTTCTTCTCCTTATTATTATTATTTGGTTTTATGTATTTGCTTTTTACTTTAGTACAAGTTGAACAACATTTGTCATGTGCTACTTTTTCATCCATTATTTAATTTAAAACTCAAAATAAGCTTATCTCTCATCATTTTGACGACATCGACCATTATGATTATCTTGCGTCTCGGCCCGAGAGGGAGGGGCCGGAGGGGCGAAAACATCAAAAAAATTAAATGAAAAAAAACCCCACAGATAGTTCATTATTTTTAAAGTGGACTGTCTCATTCTCTCTATCTGCCTGCAATGTATATTATATCATTTTATAAATCCAATGAAGTAAATATTAAAATTATGTAACTTGGGAAACGCGCGTAAATGTTATACCACACACCTGATATGCTAATTCTATGTTGTAGAAAAGTGACAATTAAGACAGCTACTAATTACATAATTAGCTTTGCGTAATAAACTTAATAGTCTTTTATGCATATAATAAAATGCTTTAACAACGCTATTAGGAGTATCTGTGGAATGATGCCATTGTTATATTGATGTTGAATTGTAAACATTGGTATGTACATTACCTTTTTTAAATTTATTTAATTGCTTTCAAAATGTTATATTTTCATTTTGTATTTATATGCTCTAAGATTTTGAAAGTTCCGATAAGAAAATTTTGGCCAATTTTTGTTAAGCTTTCCAAAATTTCATAATATTCAAAAGAAGAAACTTTTTCGTTGCATATCAATTTAGTCCGTTTAATTCAACGCTGTTTCGTGATTGGGATCTAGCTATTATAGATATAAATTATATTAATTATTGATTACAAATTATTTCTTGTACTATAAATTTGTTAGGACACAACCGAGGAAACAGAAATGTGTCCGTACAATGTTAACGTTGAAACCATTGATCCTAATATCCGTTGTATTTTGATTTTTCATTCCATGATTGTTTTAATAGCTGCAATCAAATCAAACACCAATTATGAAACCAATCCATGTTAAAATCATAAACCCAAAAGCAGAGTTAAATATTTGAAAACTCACATAGATAGTTAAACACTTGTATTCAAACCAGGGAAATGAGACCAGGTGCTCCGGAAGGATAAGCACCTCTAGTTAAATAGCTATATCCGCCACAGGTGGAATCAAAATTGAGAAGGAAAGGAACATGCATATATATATATACATGTATATGCAAGGTGAAATATTTTGATACAGAGACATCACACTTATAACAATATTGTCACGTGTTACTTTTGAATTTTTATAAAATAATAGATTCAAAAGTAGCACATGAATTTTGATGACAGCCAATACCGATACGGCTTTAAACAAACTCGCTCATTCATACACTCGCTCATGTGTTTGTTCCCTCTTTTTGTGAAGTGTTCTTTATGGTTTGGGCTTTCCGTTTTCCAGCTACAGCTCTAATTGCAATACAATGCACAGAGTGTAGAGTCGAAATCTTTCTATCATGCTTATGCATAATTATATGTTTTGGGGTATCCTGATTAACACTTGACATCTTAGTAAAACTGTTATGCCATATCGATGCTTATAGCCTTTTGGATTCTAACATACACGGTTTTGCTTTTTAATAATGAACATATTACAAACCAGGTACTTTAATTTCCTAGGTCCGCCATTAAAAAAACTGACTGCCTCGACATTGAAAAAAATATTGACTGGGACGTGAAACATCATTACTCTTCTTTACTCTATTAGAGAAATCATTATTGTTCATCAGGAAAGTCGACATAAAAACTATGAACAAGGTACAATAATTTGTCATTCATAATTGATTTGCATTGAAAAAAAGAAGGAAAAAATAACATATTTGTAGAAATAAATACTCTACCTGCGGCCGTATATGTACTTTTGGCTCATAATTCAGAATATTTGCAGAACTTACAAATGGTTTTCAAGGTCACTCTGCATTAGGACTTGTTTAGTATCATCAATGAAATTAACCTTTAAACTTATATAACAAATTAAACAGATTTCACACAAATTATGCTATTTTTGACACATTTTCAGTTTTTTTTTAAAATTATACAATTTTTGCACCATTATCTGTAATAAAGATTTATTTTTAATGAGACATTAAGTGCATGTTAACTGAAAAAAGATTGAATAATATAATGATAATTGTTTCCGCCTTTAATCGATAAAGAATTATTTTTATTCATTTGTGCAAAGTTTTTTAAAAATTAGGTTTTTATATAAATTATTACATATTTTGACAAGGTCAATAGAAGCTTGGTAATCTATCATCTGCTGTCAATACAAGACAAAATTATAATTTTAAATTTTACCAAAAAAAAACTGATTTAAACAATTGCTGATTATAATTAATATTACTTTCATTTTGTTTTTTTAATTAAATATATTATCAGAGAACTTAGTGGAATTTGATAACATTCTACTGATAAGTTTTTTTTTATATTTTGGAATTTTAAAATTCCTTAAATATTTTATTTGACAAATTGCATTGCATTGATTTAATTATTGCAATTTTCATAATAAAACGTAAAACATAAGATATTCATATTATAAACCATAAGTTAAAACTCGTAGACACAACTTAATATTCACAAGAAATATTAACAATATATAAATTACATAAATAAACAAGAAAATTCTCATGGGAGGATTTACATATATGTTAAGTATAACATTAATGATTATATAGATGATACGGCAAGCATGCAGCGAATCTAAATTGTTTAAAACTGTAAAACACGTGTTGGATATTATATTATAAAATATTAACCATATAAATGCAGATAATGTGGATTTTAAAATTTTGTGCAGTGATGTATGCATTATATTCCTTTAAAGCCTTGAAAACAACTTGGAGAAGAATACTTCCTGATAAAGTTCAGTGTTCTTTTAGAAAATGACGACCTTGACGGCCGAGTGGTCTAACAGTGATTACAATGCCTGTCACTACTACTATAGGTTAGAATCCCGCTCAGCAGATCTTAGCGTAAAAAAGTTTGTCAGTTCGGTTATCGAAGTCGGTGTTTTTCTCATGGCACTCCAGTTTTCTCCAAGTTCCCAATACTAACTGACTCGGTATAAATAAAGAATCTTGGCTGGGACGTAAACTCACGAAATCATAGAAAATCAAAAATAGAGAGTCTACAAAAAGTATTGTTGACTACCTTGAAACCAGACAGTATAATTATATATTAATAAAAAGTTTCGACACGTTACCAGAACTGACCGACTCGGTATAATTCAAAGAATCTTGGCTGGGACGTAACTTCACGAATCACAAAAAATAAAAAAGAGAGTCGTACAAAAGGTATTCTGACTACTTCATGGCAGTAGTAATTATACATAAGTGAAAGTTTTATGTACATCATCAATTACTACAGTGTTACCTATATACGAAAATATTTTACATTTTGAACATGGTAATGTTCACAACGGGATGACGTATTACGCCATATGCACAAAAAGAACTTTTCAAAATGAAAAGCCAGCAGAACTGCAATAATGTGCGCTCTATCTATAATTCTATCGGGTACCGGCATATATACAGATTATCCGTTGTACGACTAGAATCAAACATTGATACTGACATTATATAATTAGCCACGACGTCTTCTTGTCTTGGTTCGTCGCATCTTGATTCGTTCTTTTCCGTTATGGTGTGTTCTTAGTTGTTCTGGGTGTTGTCAAATGCATGTTAGTTACAGCGCTACAAAGTATTATGTTGAATCCTGAACCATTACATAAAATACCAGGTGTCAGATACCATTTTTTGAATTTGATTATAAAATATAATCAAGGCAAGTGCATGTAAAAACTAAATTGTTATAAGGTAGAATTCACATGATCACATCCAAGACATTCTGGTACTGTATTATTACCTATTCTTTAAACATTTTATGATCCCCCCCCCATGTAATACACATTCGGTCAGTTTCTAGAAAATGAAATATAATTGAATACAACAGCATATGTCTCAGCATTAGTGACTGACCACACTTTGACACGCCGTGGTTTTGTTGTATTTATTAACACACACGGGGCAGGTAAACATTATACATACATCTGTACCGTGTGCTTGGTTTTGTGTTGTAGGCGGGACTGGTCATCGTTTTATTTATATTACAACTTCCGTTTCGTGATGCCATTATAATCACATCAAAGCAGTTCTATAAATAAAAACATTATTTTATTAGTAAAAATTGTTTGACGTTGTTTTAAATATGTGAAGTCTATTTCATTGTTTTACATCTTGCATGTTATAAAAAAAATTACATGTTAAAGAAGTCATATATATAATGTGATTTAGCAAACATTGGTTATATAAGTCCGGTACCTCGGTTGCCCAATGGGCTAAAGGCTCGGCTTAATCGACGCCTAGTCTTCCAAACTCCCTCTAACAGCACATAGAGTGTGAACCTTTGCCTGTTCGATTCCCGGAGGTCGGTAGTGAACGCCGACACTCGGTTTTCTCCACCATTCCAGAAATGATCGATTCGATATCATTGAATATAATCTTGACTTGATCTTAAGACCACATTAATTGACTCTTTTCGCATAACTTTAATGTCAATCAGTATATGGAACTTAGAGATGCCTTGTAATAAAGGCATTTGTAGCTGACAAAATGTCATTGGCTATTCAACCAAGCACGTGCCCCGCGTGAAATGAGAAACAAGCTAGGTAAAATACATCAATGACGGATTGAAAGCAGTGATTTTACTGAACTTCTCTGATCTGAAGTGTCAAAATAGTAGCCAGTGGACTGGTAATTGTGCAGAACAATAGTGATTTGTTTTAAAGAATTTTGATGGATCCCCAACTTCCTGTTTATTTCATAACCAGTGATGAAAAACGCACACAACGTAATTAGATAATAAACTGTCTTGTTGTTATGCTTATTTTACAACTCATCAATTCAAACGCACAATTGCGATCTTTAAAATAAATATTTAACCAAGCAATGGGCCATGAATGTGGAGAAGAGTCGAATCTGTTTTTTTGTATGTCCAAATTAAGATTCTTACCAATATATTGAGACTAACTTCTAGAATGATAGAGGAAACCGGATTGTTCGAGAAACACCATCGCAGACCACTGCGGTAGCTCAGTTGGTAGAGTGCTCGCTCCGTAAGTGGGAGGTCGAACCCCGATAGGGTCTGACCCAAGACTTTAAAGTGGGTAGTGACTGTTCTTTCGCCAAGCACGGTGGGCTTGGCTCGCTAAAGAACCCTGCTGTATAATGCCATCAGCGCAACGCACAGGCAAAATTTCTGCACCTTCGCTTATAGCTGGCGACGTCTCGATATAAGTGAAATATTCTTGACTGGGACGTTAAACACCGTTACTCACTCACTCACTCACCATCGGATCATCTGCAAGAAAAGTGAAAAAACTCTCGCGCTGTGATGGGCAAGGGTGTGCGTTAGCCCATTCGGTTACCGAGGCGCCTTAAAGTTTCGAAGTAGCAAGTAGATTTGTAGAAAGTGTGATTATGTAAAATGTCATGGTATTCAATTAAAACAAAAACAATTAAATTGATAGTTAATTATTTATAATTAAGCCACTGGGTAATTAAATGGTGTTCATTATACGATGTGCTTACCACAAAATATAAGTACTAACACATATTTCGATTGGTTAGTTTGACAAAGGCCATGAAAAAGGTAATATACTATTGGCTATCGGCATACCACAGGTACCACAAACAAGGGGGCAGCCGGAAAACATGATTTTTAACTACTGTGCTGGTTGACTAAGAGGAAAAGACAAATAAAAATATACATATATGTAAATATTAGATTTTATGGTATACATGTAATTCAGATGACTTCCTACTCATGTGATGTACATATATATATAAATACATCGAACTTTATTAATGTATAATATAATATCCAAACAGTCAAGAACAAAAAAGTGTTAGACACATGGTTTTATTTAATATATATCTTTGTTATTATTTTGTTATTAATTTCAAATTGAAAGTGCAGCCTGTTGTTAATTTATTCAGACACAGTAAGTATTTAAGAAATTTCTTATTATTTATGGAGACACAGTAGGTATTTAATATTTTCTTATTATTAATATTTATGGACATATTACTGTATTTACTTTCTGATTATAAATTAATGATATTGGATTATTTTATACCAGCGCGGATGCAGTCTATTCTTTTGTAAAATTCTCTATGGTTTTAATCGTAAGTTCTATTTCCAAGGTAAATGGTTTTAAATATTTTCAACTAATTAATTTTATGAGTTCTTGGATGTGTTTTTGGAGGTGCCATGAAGTGGAATAGAATTACTCTCCATTCAAGATCTTTCTTTCGCTCATTTTGACGCAGTCCCGCAGTGTCCGGAGAAATCCACTGACCTATCGCAAGTGACCTGACAAATATTCATCCACGAGGATCTTCCCTAGTGGCATTCGAGTCTTTGCGGTTTAAAACGGTATCGATAAAGTAACGATAATCTTGTATTCCTATTTCATTGGTAATTGATATTCCTTAACCGTTTTAGTTAATTATTAACACATAAAATACGCCTTTATAGGCAATAATTCCAATCAGACAATTTATACGCTATATATTAATATTTGCATGTTTTATTCTGCAAAACAAAAAAGTCTTAAATTTTTCAAAAACTTTAATGGTTTATGCTGATGGATCATATACGAAGACACTGAATTCCGTGATCTGCATAATAAAATTTTGCAATATTCATATTCTCTCAAGGCATGTTACGTAATTTTATACAAAAAACTGAAAAATATATTACCATTTTAAAAAACAAATAAATAATTACTGTTAACATGACGTAACTTGATGTTTTTGGTAATTATTTTCTCTGCACCACAATTGACTGACGTTAACGATCTGTAACGAAATATTAAGAGAGCCGCGAAATTACCTCAAGGGGACAGTTTATTTACCACGTTGTTCAATGTCGCTTCTAACTGTCTTTATGCCAGTAAATAACCAATAAATATCATTATATTAATTATTAATTATGACGTTTTTTCTGCGGATCAACACAATATTACGACACTTTGCCATCAATTTGTCTCATCGTATCTCTAATTATACAGGTATGAATACTAATAAGTTCATTATATTTCTTAACACTTATGCCAACTTTTTTTGAAAATTAAACAAATATGTAAAACACGCAATATTCTGTAAAAAGAAATTTACCTCAAACCACAGTTCCTTTGTAGACACAGAACATAGTTGCAAAAACATCTAGGTTTATTGTAAAAATCCATAATGCACCAGACATGAAATTCCGTGGGTTTTTTTTATAGATATAAAGATTAATTTATTTATTTAAGATGGACAATATAAACAAGAAAAGTAATTAAGAATAATAAAGTATATTTCGATATAACGTACATTACACACGTTATAAAAGGAAAGGTTAAACTCGGAAATCGCGCAAAATGTATAAAAAGAACATAGAATAGCAAAATGTTAAAAACTGTTTTTATGGTGATAAAGGACATTTAAAAGATATAATTGCCTTTTAAAGGTTTAATTTATCGCTGCAAAGAATATAAAAAAATACAGAAAATACCAAAAATGGAAGACCAGAGAAAACAAGCCGTTTATTCGCCATACAATAAACAGTACATAAATGTCTACATTTAATGTGTCTTAATTGGATAATCCTAATTACCTGGCCACCAATCCAGGAAACGTTTGGTCATATCACGAGAATTTGTAAACAGTATGTGTCTCAGCCCCCGTAATTATCAACGCCTCCGTTCGTGTCTATGCACCTACCGAAATGTGCATATATAAACAATGTGTCCCATACGTTCTGAGAATAAAAACAATATTTACACTGTACGTGTATGCTGCAATTGCAATACGAAGTCTTATCATTAACCTTTAAAAGCACAGATATTTGCGCTTCTGTTAAAATTAATTGATTATATGGGACATTCTTAATATGAGCAAACATAAGCTTGCTAAATCTTTGAACACTTGTAGGTAAGTTTACTTTGTAATGAAATTGCAATTGTTTCAATGTACTGTGAAAACAGAAACTGTCCTATGCTTGCTGTTGAAAAAACGCTGTAATATAAATTACATGTGTATAATAAGAATTGTTTATAAGTATATAATTGGTAAGATGTTAGACAATGGAACTGTTTGCACCATTAGAATAATTACAAACTAATCGGTATGGAATGGGGGAAATTGTTTCATTTCATAAAGTTTCTGTTTAATTTCAGGTCGTCACCCAAGAAAAGAATATATAAACAGAACGTTGAGATGGACAGCGAAGGAGGACAAACAAATGAGGCTTTCGAGAAAGAGGATTTTGTTGATGCTGACAATGAGATGGATAAAACACATGATATATTCTGTCAGATGGACGTGCTTAGATCATACAATGACGATGTTATCTGGAAAGAAATAAGAAGGTTAATATTTAATATATACATTGTAATTACAAATAAATTATTGTTACATGTATCATAAAAGGATATTTATGCAGAATCAAAGGTCTGCATACTGTCGATAGGACAAATCTAAACGTTAAACCCCGACAATCATCATGTACAGGACTAAGTAGGAAAGCACTTAGGGGAATACCCTATACGGCATATCCCATGCAGTAAAACATTTTATCAAAACATTTACCATTGAATATAGGTTTTGTAAATTTACACGTGGCGGATGTAACAAGTGAGACAGTAAGCGCTCACTTTTCCGAAGCACCCGGTCCTATTTCTTTAGTGAATGTACAAATGTATAACCGAACTTGTCTTTTTTCAAAGTTATTACTTTGCCTTTGTGATTGTGATTTGGACATGTGTTAAAATGTTTGTGTTGGATTTTGTTTCTTTTCTTTCTTTACAATCATTCCAATTTTATGATACGTTTTATTCACATATTTTGGTCATTTTCTTTTTTCTGTTTTCACTTGTTTTGGTATCTTGATATGATTTAATTTATTTTGCATTTTTCATCAGATACTTGACCTTTTTGTTTACATTAATTAATTTTATTGAGATAACACAGGATCTTTTACTTAAAATTTATCAAACAGTTTATTCAAATTTGTGTATTTTTAATGTTTAGATGGGTAAAATTTGAGGAAGTTTTGGAGGAAAAAGGTAAAAGATGGTCAAAGCCTCACGTTTCCTCGCTAACCATGCAGAGCTTATCAGAGCTTCAGATGCTTCTAGCCACCAGTCCTTTTATATTTGACGTGGACGCTAACTCCATGTACGACATCGTAGGTAAGTTAAATAGCTAGATTCCCTGGCTGACCAGTGAGTGACCCTCACAGGTTAAGAACATTTAACCTTATAATCCATAACGACAAAATTGCAATTCACTTCTCATTAGTAGGTGAATAATTATCACCGGGCAACATGCTCTATATTTCAATATAATCGTTCTGTCTTTACATCCATATTTCATATTTTCTTTCAAGGTTAAACATGTACGCGGTTGACTATGCTTTTTATACATGTATCGTCAAGTCTGTATTCGCCCAATGTCAGTGGATTCATTCATAAGTAAATTTTAAGATTGATACACAAGGAAAAAAGATTGTCGAATCTACATATGAAAACACCTGTTTTATTGGATTTTTTTGCTATTTTTATTTCGTGATTAATCTTCTAATGTCAACATACACTTATATCCAATAAAATATCAATTAGGAATTTTTTGTGTCTTGTTCTACTTTTAATTTTATTTTTAATCAAATAATGCTTTGAAAAGTATGTCATGTGTTTCTTTTTAATGCATTATCAATTTTCATAAAAATTCAAAAAAGGGACATGGCAATTCGGATACTTAAAAGGATTGAAAGAATTTAGTACTGCATATTGGGAAGTATTTTTCTAGCCTCAACTAAAATCTAATTTTGATTTAGCTATAGAAGATCTAAGATGACGCAATCTAGTCATTTCGAACATTTAGGTGAACTATGATTTTTTTCAAATATTTTACTTACAATTTAATGGTTGATAGATACAAAAGAAAGTCCTACCGATAATAATCAGATACGGTGACTCATAAGTCTTTTAGGCTATATGTAAAATAATATCGTGTAATTTGTATAGCAATATGTACATACATGTAATGTAGTTCCTTAGTAAAATAAATAATTCCCAGATCCGCTGTAGGGGCAATATAAAGTGTGTCTTTATACATAATTTACTGTCTTTAATAATTACTCATATTGTAATATTCCGGCTAAAATAAATATGTGTGGCGAGCCAAACTCAAAACATGGCCCGGTAGCTCAGTTTGTAGAGTGTTTCGCCAGTATTGGGAAGGTCCCGGTGTCGAGCCCCGGTTTGGCCGCTGCA
The DNA here is from genome assembly GCA_021292105.1 of Anadara kagoshimensis. Classification (NCBI taxonomy): domain Eukaryota; kingdom Metazoa; phylum Mollusca; class Bivalvia; order Arcoida; family Arcidae; genus Anadara; species Anadara kagoshimensis. The sequence goes on from CM037870.1 coordinate 44,601,870, forward strand.
CGGTTTCCCTTTGCCGTTGCACATGAATAAAATACAAAAAAAAACAAAACAGATAAACAAAGCAAATTTTGCAATTTTTTGTTAGTATAAAATTGGTATTATATTTATTTATTGATGTATTTATTTTTACACATTCAGATACTCTTTTGGAAAGATGGAGGAAAGAAGGCCAGCTTGAGAACATTTTGTGGAATCACGTACGATCAGTTCTCTTGAAACGTCACAAACATCACCATATCAACAGCAAACAGGTGAAAAGGCACGAAAGCAGACGACAAGAAGTCAAACAGACATTAACGCTACGTCATAATGGAACAATGTCCTGTCCGGATTTTTTGGAAGCTAGTAAGTCTAACAAAAGAATAGACCATTGTATTGAATCAAGTCTTTGTCATTTCCGAACTAGGAACATGCATATATATGCTTTATTGCCTTTCCTTAATTTTACAAGAAACAATAATTTAAATGGATGTTGTTCTCTAAGGATTATTCATACAAAAGTGTAATATATTTGTATCACTCCTGGGTTCTTGAATTCAAAATTGTCTCGTAAAAGTTAACGGCCTAACAAAGTTTTAAAAATATATGATTTTGTAATTGTTAATATACAATCCAACCTGCCTTAAAGGCCACCTCTATAAAAACACCACCTGGTTATAAAAGCCAGTATAAATGTATCCCAATTGTTCTTTATTCATATTATTTGAATCTGTATATAAAAGGCCACCTGCTCATAAAGGGAACTTTTACTGGTTCTTTTGGGTGGTCTTTATGGATAGGTTTGATTGTATAGTGTATCGAATTCTGTTTCTTTTGTAGACTTTCATCAAAGTCAGCAGCAGACAGCAACAGAAAATGATTCAAACCAAACATTGTCTACAAGTTCCAACGGTGACGAGTCTAAAGAATTTGTTGAAAATTTCTCTTTTGGAGCAGAGGTAAGGCAATCTTTTTGACTATATTTATATAAGTTATTAACACAAGTTCATTAATTCATTCGTGTATTGTGGGATTAATGGTTAACAGTGACACTTAAAAAAATATTGTAATCGATTTAAGCAAAATGATACCTCAGTTTTTAAAATTTGTCACACGAGATTCATCTTACCGCATGAAGAAAAACAGATTTGAAGCGCGATGAAACTAAAGTCTTTTTTCGAAACAGTTAAAATGCTTATAATCACTATTTATTGAAATCTTTTCAATTTACAGGAGAACAGAAAATTCAAAAGAAAAATCCCAGCAGGAGCGGAAGTGCTCAACATAATGGTTGGTGAAGTCAAAGAACTGACTTACCGTCTAGGGGCGCTGGTCCGTTTGAACAAAGCTAAAGACGTGGGAACAATTACGGAAGTCTCACTGCCAACAAGATTTCTGTTTATACTTCTTGTACCAAAGAAGCAGTTAGATGACTCTCTTGAAGTCGGAAGATGTATGGGAACATTGATGACTGATCAGGTAAGAACATTTGCATATTTAATGCTTATAATGAAAAATTAAAAACAACCCTGAAAATGTACTTTTTCCAAGAAAATTAAAACATATTACATTAAGACATATAAAAGCATTAAAATGAGCGTAAGCCAAGCATCCGGTCTTTAAGAAACAATTCATGTCTGGCAGTATTCATTTATATGTATATTTGTTTCTTTGTTCATAAAGGTCATTGCCATAACTTAATGTTTACTTTTTTGTAGCTTTTAATTCATTTAAATCTTTTGTTTTCATAGATATTCAGAGATGCTGCGTACAAGTGCACAAACAAGGTTGACTTAATACATGCTGTTCAAGATTTTGCAAGTCATGTGACCGTATTGCCTCCAGGATGTTGGGACCCCAAAATAAGATTAGAACCACCACCAACACTTCCGGTTCAGGTACGTAATTCAACTGACTGTTTGAATATTGATAAATACAAATTTAGAGCACATGTATTCATACTTTTTCTATTGATTACACGTACAGATATATTGTTTACTAACGAGAAAGCAACACATGAACAACTGGTGATAAAGTATATGAAATAATCAAATAAACACACACTTTACATATTATGTCATTTTGGCGGCCATTTTGTCCGCCATGTTTGAAATGACGGCCATATTGAATTTATTGGATGACCCATATCTGAAAATTATCTCCAGGTCATGAACTGTAATCATGATAAATTTCATGCTTTTAACAAAAACCCAAAATTTTAGCAATTTCTTGCACGAATCTGCTGGACTAATACCAATTTATGTTAAAATCACAATATTAAAGCACAAAAAAGTTAAAGTCAGATCAGAAAAGTGAGACCGATTGCTACAGAAGAGTAACCACAGCCTATCTAGCTAGCTAAACCCACAACTTAAAATTGAGAATGAAAAGAAAGGGTTTGATTATTAATAAACCTTTCAAACACTTTGTTTCTATTGAAAATGTAGATAATCGTTACAATATTTTTTACATACTTGCATTTTATTAGGAAACGACAAGAAACAATAAAGAAGTTATAATTGAGATGGATGAGGAAGAGGAACATGACTCCCATTATGATCCGACACTGGAGCGAACTGGAAGGTATGTTTACAGGTTACATGTGTCCTACTAAAATGGTAGCAATATTAGGACGTCACACATATGCCAAAAATGATTGAAAACTATAGTTGCTCTTTATATATGCCAAAAAATCCAGATGTATTTTTCGTTTATATTAAAACAGACTTTTTAATTAGTTTTTTCATCATAGTGATTAACAATAGTTTATTGTGATTATATATTATTATAAATCATTGGTTAAATATGAATTGTCATAAATCGATTTTAATATAAATATATGTTTCTGCGCATAAAACATCTCATAGAAAATCCATTTATACAATATATACAAATTTCAAAATCGGAAGAGAGTCGAGGTCCATCATTTGAACAACGGGTTAGATTGCCCCATTTTATCATGAAAAATGTGAGAAATGTATTTTTATTCTCGTTTACGCACCAACAGACCGGCACCATTAGTCAAAATAAAGAGTGATAATATATCTAATACCTATACTGATTGTTTCAGAGTATTTGGTGGCTTGGTTAATGACGTCAAACGAAAGTTGAAGTGGTTCAAATCGGACTTCACAGATTGTCTTCACATGCAGTGTTTGGCTTCATTCATTTACCTTTTCCTGGCAACCTTGACCCCGAATGTGACATTTGGCGGACTTCTTGGACAGGCGACAGATAATTATATGGTAAACAATTACTTCTTTTTGACATACTAAACTCTCTACAACACTATAACATTATCAATTATTATGTGTGGATGAATTTTTCAAGAACATGGACCTACGTTCAGGTAAAAGCCTAGATTCTGATGAAGAGTGATAGCTTGATCTTAGTAATAGGGTAATTTATACTGATATTTACCTTCAAATTTATGAGGGCAATTACTAGCTGTGAATACCTGTTCATTTTCAAGCCTTACAAAAGTTTAACACAAGGGTATTTTGACACCTTTTGTCCTATGTATTTTGTCAAAAAGTTGCCTCCCTCGGAGTAAAAGAACTTAGTATTGCATATTGATGAATAGGCGTACCTTCCATTAAAATCTTATTTTTGATTAAGAAAACAGAAAAGGACGGAATGAATCCATTTTGGAAAATTCAGTTTAACGTATATTTTTTCAAATGCATTACTAAATGTTTCTTATTCTTACTTACATTACGTATTTGAGCTTGATAAGGAAACGCTATGAAATGTTTTAACCAAGTCCCAAATTTTATATAATGCTGACACAATTGCAAGTTGGTATTATGAAAATCGCAGCCCATATTGGTAGCTGTATTAGACTATATCAATGCATGGTCTATTGTTCTATCAACAATGTCATTTTTGATATAACAAATATCACTATGGTCTTAATTAAATGCAAAAGACTATTTATAGGCTAAGTATTTAGCCTTGATAAAGCTAAAGTCAAAAGTGTAGCCACTTGCGCTTTACTTGTTTTTGCATGATTTAAGAGTTCATAAACATGTGCTAAATATACATTCTGCTTTATAAATTTTATTCTCTTTAAATATATATATAACCGCTTAATTTGAAACTATTGGTCATTTATTCGAGTGACCGTCCGAAGTCGGGACTTTTATAATACGTTGTCTCAATTTGTGGTATTCCCGTCTTGTGGCTTTTGTTTGTTTGTTTGTTGTTGATAGTTTTATGTTTATTCTGTTGTATTTTTGTTGCTGCCAAATACAACTTTCTGTTTTTACTTTTGACAGGGCACAATGGAGTGTATTCTGGCTGCATCGATTACAGGGGTAGTATTTGCATTGTTTTCTGGACAACCACTAAATATTCTTGGAAGCACTGGTCCAATGCTGGTGTTAGAAATGATACTGTATAACTTTAGCAAGTGAGTGTAATATTACATAACATTCTTACTGTTATACATTTTTACTAATCAGATTTAAAGTCCCGTGAAGTGAAAATACCTGTACTAGTAAATACTCTTCAAGATACCTAATCATGCTTGTGATTAATCTTGGGAATTCATACGCTTCTGTACCGACAGAGATTTTTGTAATGGAGTTTAACGCCTCGGTCAAGACTGTTTTACTAATATCGAGACAGTTCAGTAATGGGTTTCCGAAGAAAACCATCGACCTTTGTCAAACGAACTGACAAACTTTGTAACACTAGGATCTGCCCCTGATGAGACCCGACAAAGAAACGGGGCTAATATTAATATAGAAATTAACAGGTATACATCAAATTATAATACAACTATAAACAAATTCAACATATTGATATTTAATTGATTTAATAAAACAATTTGTTCTTTTAACAGGGAGTTTGGCTGGGATTTCATGCCACTGAGAGTATGGGTTGGACTGTGGACGACGTTCTTGCTGTTACTTATTGTGGCATTTGACTTAAGTTCCCTAGTTCGGTACATCACTCGATTTACCGAGGAATGTTTTGCTTGCCTCATTGCTTTCATCTTTATATACCAAGCGGTTGCAAAGTTACTAGAGATTGGACACAAGGCACCGGTACATCTTCACCCACCAGTTGGTGATCCCAGTAACTGTTTCTGTATTGTTAACAACGACACTCTGCTACGAAGCTTCATCAACTCTGATGGACCTATAAATAATAGTGAAATAGCCGTTCTAAATCCGACAGAAAATGTAACATCCATAGATTTCTCAGGAGAGACACACAACCTGAAAGAGCTCGGGGTCCATAATTGTACTGAATTTGGAGGCATTTTGATCGGAACCGGATGTGATATCAATAAATATGTACCGGATGTATTTTTCTTCTCGATACTGCTCTTTTTAGGAACGTTTATCATTGCTGTTGGTCTTGTGAAGGCAAGAAATGGATCTTTCTTTCCGAACATAGTAAGTTATTTTTGTTATTTATTGTATAAAATTATACTTTTAATACACTATAGTTTCAAATTTCATGTGTTCTCACATTTACCCTCTTTCAATAATTAACAGTACCAGTTTACAATAGCTATTAAAAACATGATCGATATTTCATTGATATAAGCGTTTAAATTAGCTGATATTTTTAAAAATATTAATCACATACATGTTGAAAAGAAAATATATTTCGAGAGATATTACGGGATTATTCGAGTACTTAACTAGGAAGTGCTTGCTCCTCCGGAGCACCCGGCCTCAGTTTCATGGTTAAAGTTCACGTGTTAACTTAATTTGCCAGTTTTTACTTTGCTTTGGGATTGTGATTTCGATATGAATGGTATGTTAGTTTTTTTATTATTATTATTATTATTATTATTATTACTAAAAACCACCAATTTCTGTTTCAGATAAGACAAACACTAAGTGATTTTAGCGTATTGACGGCCATTGTCTGTATGGTAGGACTAGATGCTGCATTAGGTCTTCCGACACCTAAACTAACAGTTCCAACTGAGTTTAAGGTAATATATTTTATTTTTCTCTTTTACATCAATTTTGTAAATTCAAATCTTTTATTTTTAATGTACGTACTTTTGATACCATAATACGCAATTTTCATTCAAATGTAAAAAACACAATTCAATTAACGTAATAAGAACCATTAATTAAAATACAAGAAAACAATAACAAAAAATAAGAGTTTCTATTACGGAGTTATATAAAATATACAGAACAGGCCTTCGAAAGTTGAACACTAAGCTCACCAATCCACAGTTCACATCGGCCTCTCGTTACTTTAACTAGACAGTTTCATTTCGGCAGCTGCTATCTATCTTTCAGCAGCATTTCAGATCACTAGTTATCCACTTTTCAGACTCTCGATAGTCGAACTCCAACCCTTATCGTCAGTATAGTGTTAAACTTTCGACAGGACTGTACTGTAAATAATTATGTCCGGTAACGCTGTCCGTTAACCACACATACATCTTAACAGACCACAAACGTCAGTGACGGTTTTATTATGACATTAACAAAACAATTTGTGATATATAATTATTAATATTATTAGTAATTCGGTGACTGACTAATAGACTATTATGAATGAAAGATATACCTTTGTAGTACTATTAATAGTAATAGGCACACTGCATATGATCATACAAACACATGGTATGCTTTAAAGTTGACGCATACATGCTTACACTTCGTGTGATGTGAAATCCTCACGATTTTGCATTAATCAAATAATTTTCAATTTCAAAAGCGCACGTTTTTTGTATATTTTTGTTGATTTCCTGTTATGATGCATTTGTGTTCCATGACAAATAGTGTTCATGTCTGAATTTCTTTTGTTAATTTCGTTAAGATAGCATCATGTATGATACACCACTGAGACGTGTATAAGGCGCGAGTAAGAGGAGGGGCGTATAAGGTACGAGTCGATGACTCGGAACTATCTCGGGGCACCGTTTTAAATTTGTTTTATTGCCTATTTTATGCCTTCCTGTCAAAAACATGTTATGTGTCAACTTGTCCGATCTGTATTTTTTGGACGCATGTGGTATGTATAAATATATGGCATAGCTAGTTTCTTGATATGCTTTTACAGTCTGTTGCTATTATTGCCGAGGCTGTTAAGATAAAGCTTAATTACATTGTCTGAAATAAAGACTAGTTAGTACCAGTATAAACGATCACTCTACCAATGACTCGGCGCTATTGAAAAAGTAGACGCCGAACTCGTCACACCACTATACTTGCAAACACTTTAACCTGATTTACTCCGTTGTGTTTCTGGTATAGCACGGCGTCAAGCATAATGCCGAAGTCTCACTCGGTATGTTTTCTACTGACCCTGTATCATTTAGTACCGGACACTTACAAACCATGTTACTTATATTAACAAGTTCATGTTTAAATATAGAATATATTGTTATTTTAGCCAACCCGATCAGATCGTGGATGGTTCATTAATCCAGTTGGAGATCATAACCCATGGTGGTTAATCCCTGCATCTATAATTCCCGCCATTTTAGCCACGATATTAGTATTCATGGACCAACAAATCACGTCTGTCATTGTAAATAGGAAAGAACACAAACTCCAGGTATGTATTTAAATAGATACAATAGTAACTAGAACTGTAATTGTGGCAAAGACAATAACGAATGTCTCCAACCTCCTGTTGTAATGGTAACAGCAGCCATGTTGGAAGTTTCAAATGTGGATTACACATCTACATGGTTTATATATTGATGCTATTAAGCTTTGAAATTGAGTGAGGTATCTCTGTGACAAAAGGCGGACAATCATGCGGGAAGTGCAATAATAATAAAAAAGAACAGGGAAACGGAATAAGGACAAAAAGTCTCCTCCCACCACACTGTGTGATGAGACACTTAACTAGTCAGTCTTATTTTAACTGTAACATAATTGACATATTCAATTTTTGAAATTAAAATCGTCATAGAATATATCATCAACTTGTTGCGTCGTTTAAGAATTCTAATTCTAATAATAGTCAAGAAAACTTCAATGCACAAAGTAGCAACAAGAAATGTTTTTTTTTAAATTTACTATAGTAGTTATGACCAAGACAGCAATTTCAATTAAATGTGTCTTTGTGGTATTTAAAAAAAAGTGTATAAGGAATCGTATTCGGTTTATATATATATATGTATATTCCTGAGGGTTTCTTCCTGAATTTAATAAGATTGTAATAAAAATATCGAATTTTTCCTAGAATGATTAAATGTATCCCATCTTTGTAATAATTAATGTAACATATATGATTTTTTATTTAACAGAAAGGAGGAGGTTATCATCTCGACCTTTTGGTGGTTGCTATATTGATTTCTGTTTGTTCGCTGTTGGGATTACCCTGGTATGTTGCTGCTACAGTAACAGCCATTGCTCATGTAATGAGTCTCAAGAAAGAATCTGAATGTACTGCTCCCGGCGAAAAACCAACATTCCTTGGAGTGAGGTAAGTCAAATTTGAAGCATATTGAATTGCAGGCGGGAATTTCTGTTTTTGCATAGCACATGTAAAATATGCTACAACACATGAACTTAGTGACATAGTTCCATTGTGCTTTATTCTAAATTTTACACATGGCGGGTGTAGCTAGCTAGGCAGAAAGTATTTACCCTTCCGGAGCACCCGAACTCACTATTGAAAGTTCACGTGCCAATTTCCAAAGATTTTACTTTATGATTTGGACATGGACCAGTGCGTTTTTTTTGTGCACATGTATATAACACTCGATATCTACATATATGTTGTATATAGCAACATGCAGTTAATATAATGTGCTGATTTTTATTTTTTTATGAAAATAATGCATTCAGACTTAGCACATGATGATTTTGAATACATTATTTTAATAAAAAGTCAAAATCAGCACATGACAATACTATTGTTTATATATTAGGTATGATGAGAACCATTTTGTATTTATTTAATGAAATATCTGATTTAAGGGAACAAAGAGTGACAGCCCTTTTAGTTGGAATATTCAGCGGACTTGCAGTTTTCATCACATCAGTTCTAAAGGTAAGTTGTCAGAATAACACTGGTAGAAAGTTTTAGAGATTGTAAAAAGCCAGTAGACTTTGTAGCTATAACTTGAAGCATTTGCTCTCTGAATTGTATATAGTTGCTATACATGATATGAATACATTTCTTCATAATGCCAAAATAATTAACATACACATTTAGTGTTAAGAACTTTTTTGATAAATGAAAGAAATAAGTGTATCTATAATGCTTTGTTGTACAGTCCACTCGTTTTAAAATGTTTGTAACAGAAACAAATTCCGTGCTTTTAAAAGCTACTGAAAAGAATTATGTTGAATTTGATACCATCACAAGGAAAACGCGGGCTTTATAAACACCTTTGTAAGAATAAGCCGTTCTGTTAAATAGTGTTGTATTATTTTTTGTAGTATATACCAATGCCTGTCCTGTACGGTGTTTTCTTTTACATGGGAATATCTGCCTTAAATGGAATGCAGGTATGTACTAGTCTTTTAAAAGGGTGCGTTTGATTACGCAATTTATTTGATGAAGGGGTTCAAGTGGTCGAGTATTCTAAAGTGCCGACTTATGGGTAACAGCGCCTCTCTCAATGCAAAGATTTTCCAAGATCATCCGTTCCAGAGCTCAGTAGACCAGCAAGAAACATATCATTTAAACATTTTAATTTTTGCTTTTTCAACTTGATGTTTTACCTTAATGTGTTGCTTTTTTATAGTTTATGTGTAGTTTACTTTTGTTTTTCCACCATTAACGTTTCTATTACGTAAGTTTGAAGCAAGTTGTGAATTTATTATCGATAATGTTTCACCTTGACAGATGTTCCATCATTTTTACATATTGTGTAGGTTAACTATGTTTTTCAAACCGGTTTCCTCCACTGTTCCAGAGCTCAGTATACGAGAAGAAATCATTGAGAAATTCAAATTTCTGCTTTTTTAACTTGATGTTTTACCTTAATTTGTTGCTTTTTTATAATTTATTTATAATTTACTTTTGTTTTTTCGCCATTACCGGTTCTATTACGTAAGTTTTTATGCAAATCCTGAATTTTATTATCGGTAATGTTTCAGCTTGACATGTATTCAATCATTTAAACATAATTTGCAAGTTAACTATGTTTTTTAAATGTTTTATGTAATTGTTTTTTTTTTCAGTTGTTTGAAAGAATATTAATCATATTCATGCCTCAGAAGCACCAACCGGACCACCCTTATTTACGTCACGTCCCGCTAACTAGAGTGTATCTGTTCACTGGAATACAAATATTATGCCTGGTTTTCCTGTGGGTTATTAAGAGCATAAAAGAGATCGCAATTCTCTTCCCAGTTATGGTAAGTATTGCAAACACTGATTTCGCTTACTCTTTCATTCAGTATACACATGTAGGATAAAATAAAAATGTTCCGAACGTTCATAGAAATTGTACAATGAAGCACAAGCAGAATAAATTAACAAAACAATTAAATAAGTGTTATCAGACACCATATACTTGCTTATTTGAAATTAACTAAAGAAATTTGTAACCGAAATTAAGCACTTACCTACAATAAACACAACCACGGATATGAAACAAAACGAGTGAAAGAAACAAAGAAAACTCAATGTGTCGGAGAACCCCCAACTCATCTCATATATATATTTACAACCAGTGGCTCATAAACACACAATGAAAATAAAATCAAGCTTTTTATCGTTGCGATAAAGAATTGACTACTTTGTATACTTTTTGTAAGACAAATAAACTTGATCTTTATTTTTTCAGGTTCTTGCTATTTGTTTTGTGAGAAAAGCATTGGATTTCTTTTTCTGTCAGTATGACTTAAAGTGGCTTGATGAAATTTTACCTGGCGCCAAGAAAAATCCTCCCAAAAAGGTAAATATATAATATCATGAACAATGTACCCTTCCGGAGCACCCGACCTTACATCCCTGGTGGAAGTTCACGTGTCTAACCTGAAATGTTTCACTTTGCTTCTGGATTGTGATTCGGACACGGATAAGTATATTTGTCTTTTGTTTAATATCTGGTAATGATTTATTTTATATTATTTATGTGTCATCTAATTCATTTTCACGTTTATATTATCAAAAACAAACATACTATGTAGCTAATTCATGTCCGAATCACAATCCAGAAACTTTGAAACCGACAAATTAGGTTAAACACGTCCACCAGGGAAGTGAGGCCATTTACGCAATTAATGTAGTGCAAGAGACTCGGGATACGGCATGTGCATTAACATATCTCATGTCCCACGATGGATGCTCTTAATGTGTAAATAGTTATTTGGTGGGTTGAATGTTAGAATCATTCACATATATAGAAAGCTTTTTGTTGGTAAAAATGTAACGATTTAATTGGCAATGATAAAAAAGTTGAGTGTTAGAATCACGCAGATACTAAGCTTTTTGTTGGTAAAAATGTAACGATTTTATTGGCAATAGTAAAAAGGTTGAGTGTTAGAATCACGCAGATACAAAGCTTTTTTGTTGGTAAATATGTAACGATTTTATTAGCAGTGATAAAAAATATATAAGATACAGAAAAAATATGTTCACTGAAATCTGTATTCGTATTTTTTTTATTAGTTATATCGGGTGAATGGTTTCAAAACTACATGTATCAGTCTTTGGAGATGCCAAAGCAACTACTCTAATAGTATAAAATGTTAATTTTTGACATCTTTGTTTTTCAGGAGGTTGAACAGATATCATTTACTGTAGAAGGCTACAACAGGAAGAAGTTCATGCGGTCAATATCCGTTCCAGCACAGGTTCAACCGGCACCACCAAAACGGTCCTCTCTTGGTTCATGGTTGAGTAACCCTGTTTTAAGTCGGACTTTGTCTACGGAGTCCATCAAAGTAGCAATATCGAGCAAAATATCGGGTTATGTTCCGCAAAGAAAAGTCTCCATTCTTTCGCTTCCATCACATCCTACATTTCTGCTGAGTTCAGATGACAGTGATAGCAATAGTGAAAAGGACCGAGAATTTGATATGGAAGATTCTTGCACATAGCAGATCTGATGTATTTAAAGACTCGTTTATTTAGCATATCTGTGATGACTTTGTCTTCCAATCACCCTGGCAACGAGAATGTCGTTTGCTTAAAGGTAAAGTACGATTGGCGTTAGCACAATGGCGGAAGTAGAGAGTGCACATGCGCAAGTCAAATAAAGACGATTGTGTAAAATGAAAATGCATGTGTCGTAAATTGAAGTGAAATCCGATTATGTCAGGGTCCTTTTTAATGCGGTGGCTGTGAATGGTTTATATATGTAATATCGCTACCGATGAGTTTTCAAGCTAGAATTAAAATCGTGAAAATTATGAGCAGTGTATTGCTTTTTTATGTAAATTCATATCATTGCAATTTATAATTGCTTCATGTGCCGAATTAGGCTTTGTGTTTAATATTCAGAATTTATTTATAATAATGCGTAGATGAATATGTTCGAAGAGAGAGAGAGAGAGAGAGAGAGAGAGAGAGAGAGAGAGAGAGTATGATTTAAGATACAGGAGTCTAGAACTGCTACATATGCAATTTTGTGTTCAACTGTACATCTTGTACAAATGTATGTGAGAGATCGTGTACAATAAGAATATATATTTTTCGTGACAATTTGAAATGTTTGAAATTGTTAAAATTGCACGAATTAACCTAAAAAAGAGAAACAATGTATTATAGAGTTAACTTTGATGTATAGGTTATAAACATGTTGGATATACTGTGGTTACACCTATGACGTCAATAAAGTTAAAGAAATGTTTAACATCAAACTGTGTAATAAAAGTAAAGTGAACAGTAACATTTGTTACAGAAATCATTAAACATGTTCCTTAATCATGGATTCTATGTAAAAAGGAGGATTTTATATTTTACAAAGACAAAAATGTTATTTTTTGTTTTTTGGTTGATTACTGAAATATTTTAACTAGAATGTGATGTATCTATATTTAATGTTTATATACCTATGTTTTAGTATAGTTAAATGTTAAAAATAAAAGTTTCAAATAAAAAACAATGTATTTTACTTAATTTGTACCTAAATACTGCCTTGATTACATACCTTCACGTGTAATCGTGCACTCAGACGCTGTATGCCATTTTATGAATGGTGTAATTGTATTTAAGACCAATCAAAGGCTACAAATAAGTCTCTTGAACGCAATCTTTGCCATTCAAATCTAGCTTGATGTTTATTGACCCAAAAACGTTTATGCTCTCCACATAGCATAGAACGTCAAGTTTCACCTGACCAAAGTCCCCAATAGTATTTTACGGTATTAAAATTCGCAAAATTAATAATTTGCGCAAAATAGGATTAAAATATTTATTCATATGTGTTCAAAATGTTATTATTTATGTTTTTATAAAAAATGCATTTGTAAACCGCCAAGTATGTCACATCTGTCCACACTTAATTTATGACGATTAAAGTAGTTTCATGTATAATGGATGAATAGTGATGACGTCATACTTTTTAAGATTGGGTCTATAGGACATAACAAAGTATATTCATGGAAAGTTTCATTTTGGTATCATACTTTGCACAATTGTACATATTTATGTTGCTCACAGACCGCACTACAATGACATTCATTTTGAATATCAGACTGCACTAATAGACTGTGTGATTTAGGCAAGACAACATGTTTCATTACCATAAACACTCGTTACCCAACATTTCTATCATTTATCTGATATGTCTTATTTATCTGATATATAGTCCCTAAATTACACATTCAGATTGGGGGTCTTCAGTATCAAATCAAAGAGGACATGTTATAACAGTAAGAGATCAAAAGTATTAACTCAAATACAGAATGAGCCTTTCTAATGTACGATTAATCATATAACTCACGGGTGCCTTGTAAGTATATACGTACAACAGATTTATTGAAATCATTCTTACAATAGGATGGTTCTAAAAATGATTTTTCTGTAAACCATACAGCTTAACATGCCCGGTTTGATTATGAGCAAAATGCAATTCAGACAATAACCAAGATCAACACCAAAGGGATATTTTTACAAGTGGCCGATCGGTGTTGAATCGGCGAGACAATCTGGTCCAAGTTTCACAATTACAGTACAGGCCCGTCGAACGTTTTACACTGAGGTAACGAAAAGGAGTCAAAGCTCGTCTGCCTAGTGACCGATATGTGGATGGCCGAAAAGCTGTGAAAAGATAGATAGCAACTGGCGGAAAGCTGTCGAGAGGTACAGGTAAAGGGGTGTCAAATGATTCGGCTGCTGTTTAGATAGCTATACCAGCTATGCCTGTTATCAAAATTATATGAAAAGAACCAAATATATCTAGGGCAATCCTAGACACAGAGATATCAAACTTATCAACAATACTGTGATGACGGCCATAAAGCTTTTTGTTGGTCTTGCAATATCCCTGGGTCTCCAAATTTAGGATTGATAAAAGACAGAACGTCATCTTTATATGTGTAGTTGAACGATTTGGCGACAGTCTTCTGCTAGATTCAACAAGTTTCTGCATAAATTCTGCTTCATAGGAATAAAGAAACAAATCAGGAAGCAATGGTGCACCATCGGTACATGTAAACCGATTGTTTGCTGGGAATTATATAATCAAACATAAGAGATATGTTATCTATCAAACACTCCAACATTGTGTTGATGGTATCTTAAGTATATTTTTGTTAGGAATATGTATGATGCTTGACAAAATAACCACAATCCCTGTTCATGATGATCAGTACTAGATATTTGTATTTTGGCTTACCTTTTTTGTAAAAGAATGACGTTCTTTCAATTTAGAGTAAGGGATAGTGATGTAGAGTGTAGAAAATCAAATGTTTTTATAATTTTTACACGAGATAAAGTATTAGATGCAAGCTGTTCAAGTAATTCTTTAGAATCCACATTTGTTTGATACCAGATGTAGAATAGATTTTATCTGAATAAGACAGAAGACTGAAGACAAATAAGTAGAAGTAACAGCTAGCGCATGTCCTTAAAGAACGCATATAGTTAATCGCGAAAATGGACATGGAGATTTACCTGGTAAAATTTTTAATTAATTAATTAACTGATTAATTGAGCAGTTTTATTTAATTCATTATAAACACATTCTGGTAGCACTGAATGACCAATATATGAACTATGACCCATTGACCATCATTTGTCATGATCGTTAAATGTCCTTTTAAAGTCGGTCGAAAACATTGTCGATTACATTGTATATTCTAGTATGCACACGTTTTTCTTTGGTGCGTGTATAATTGTCTTGTATAGCAGTTTTCACAAAATGGCTTCAGTAATCAAAAGCAAAGAACACTTCTGTGAAATTAAGGGGTAGACAACCCATTGTGAAAACTTGTACAATTATATGGATATAGACAGCCGTTTTATAAGTAAAGTCACACCTGTCTATAAAGGCCACCAAATGTAACAAATACAAGTGAGCTTTATGGCCCTTATATACAGATTAAAATGTGACAAACAAAAACAACTGGGATAACGTTTACTGGTATTTAGAAGCAGGTATAATGTTTTGCGTTATAGCAAAATCAATTTCTGTAGCAAGTATTGATATCAAATTCATCGTAGGTCCTTCGCGTTGTCCCTATCCTGATTGTAAAGTATAAGCTCAACATAAATTTGACGATAACACAATATAAATCTCCAACGTGTGACAGTTGTGTATCACCTAGGGCTACGTTTTCACAATGTCAAATTGATAGCTTAAGCAAGTAAGAGTTACCTCCCATTATCCATAATAAATAAAAGCGTTCCAAAAATAACCATATCAGTGTGTCTTCGGTTAATAAATACTCTATGCAATAATTCTTTATTCTGAAGGTTTCAATGAAATATATTAAAACCGAAAATGAAATTCGCTAATAGCCTTCACAACAAAATCAGTAATAATAAAGTACATGTACATGTATATTCCTTAATGACACTAAGGGATCATAAGATAAAACGTTCATCATTTACCCCATGTTAGATGTTTGTGTTTGGGATATATTTTGCTTTCAATACTTGTCTTTTATATCACTTCTATATAATTTTTACATTCTTCTTAAGGTCCTGAATAAAATTTTATCGTAATTGCTTTTTATTTATGTTAATTGGACATTTAAGGACCATTTTACTAGATCCCTTGTGTGGCCCTTATAGACAGGTTAAATTGTATTATTTGACCTGTTGCTTATACTGGTACAATATATAATTTTATTATATAACAATAAATCCCTCGGTCTGATATTGGAGTCTCTGTGATATGGGATTGACCATGCTTTGTTCTTTTTATCATATATTTGAATTTTGCATGCATGATATCGTATTGGTGTAATACAATTTATTAATTATTATGAAATTTGATCCAGTTTTTGTTGTTGAAATAAATGAAAAAATAAACATAACGCGACTGGACAAGGGCGACATGGTGTTTGCATCGAATTCGAAGCGAAAAACACAGAGAACTCCCGGATAACGATAGCCAAGAGGATCCGAGAAGGGGGTGATATAGGGGGTGTGATATTGATTTGTAGTCTGCATCAATATGGAATATATAGAAACTATGTATTTTAGTACAAACATAAGATAAATATCGATATTTGCACGCTAACTTTGTGCCAGTCCGAGGTTTCCCGAATCATTTTTTTTTCATATTGCACGCGTTGTAACATGACGCTGTTGTTTTTGACGTCATACGATTGTTGTCGACGTCATCGCTGTGTTTATCCAATTACAAGAACTGGTGCAATATTTATGCATCGTTCGACAAAATAGTATTTTAAATAAAATACTTATCGGAAGTAAACGAAATTTATTTTGCTATATAATAAAAGGGTCATTGAATTGATATTGTGAATTTGTTGACTCGAAACTCGAAACTCTTGACAATATTTCACAATATCAGTTCAATAACCCTATAATATAATAAATATATTGAATTGGATCATTTTCAATAATGTTTACAAGACTTGATTTTTATTGACGAATATAGCTTATCAATATGCATTGTGATCCTGAAATTTATACTATTTCACCAGAAAAAAATTATTGTAAATAAAATAAAGAAGTTGTCAATTTTCATGATTAATGGTGGGGTTTTCAAATTTTCCCATATATCAAGTTCATCTCTATATATCTATTGTTGTATTTTATGAAGCATTTGTTTCATTATTATTCTTTAGAATTTATTTCTACAGGTATTGATGTCCTCCTAATAATAAATTCACGATTTATGATTCACAACAATGTGTCTTGTGACAATGTTTTACATTTTTAAGAAATAACGTTTTCAAAATCAGTTGCTATGAGCTAGCTTTTGAGTACTAAGTTTCATTTGTTTTAAAAATAATTATAACATGAATGCTATAAAATAAAGCGAAATTTGAATTTTGAAAACTTCTGGTTGAAAATTTAATAAACTTATTTGCAGAATAACAATATAGGAGAAACAATGTAGCATAGAAAGAAAATGTATTTAAAGCTTGGGCCTGAGGGGAGCCAGTTGGAGAAGGTTTTGATATTCGTATGAAATGTCTGTAATAACTCAATGTTATACCAAGATCATCTGAGTTAAGTTTGGTAATCATCGTCGGCTTTTACTCTTTGGCAATAGCTAGAGCTACTGAGGAGGAATGAAAAAAAGAAGAAGAAAAAAGAGAAGTGTTATTCAATTTACTCGTATGTGGACTGTAAGGCCCAAAATAGGGGAATTGTAGATGAATCTCTATAAATTATTCTAATCTTAGACTGTTTCTTGAGAGGCAAATACCTCGGACCCAACATTGACCTTTTGATCTTGACCTTTGACTTATGCACATAAATTTGGTATTCAGCACATCGTCTCATGTTGGTTTAATTTGTGCCAAGAGTTTAATCAAAATCCATCTACATGTATAGACATGGAAGATATGAAGTGGACACGATATTGGTACGAACAACCAGGCGGACAGACAGACAGACAGACAGACAGGCAGGCAGATAGACAGACATGGTGAGGGGATATAATAATGATAAAATAAAACTATTGCATAATATATATTTTATATGTATCCTTCCGCAGCACCCGGCCTCTCGTTCCTGTTGGAAAGTTCACGTGTTGAACCTATTTTGACAGTTTTAACGTTTTTATTTTGCTTCTGGATTTTGATTCGGAGATGGATCAGTTTGTATGTTTGTTTTTGATTAAAACAAATCTACAATAGGTAAATCTTAGATTTTATAGATGTAATAGATACAGTATTATTAGTACTAGTACTTACATAAATCTATGATTCTGGGCTGCACAGTCCCACGATGGGACATAAATTTATGAAAAATCAATAAGTTAACACAAGTTTGCACAGTAAGATCTATTGTCCTTTTGTTAGTAATGACACACTGTCGTTAGGTTTAATAGCACCATAAATAGATGTGTTATGATAATAGAACAATAGTTTAATTTTTTAAATACTGTATTAATAATTAATAAAATTTTGCAGACGCCTGCTACGAATAATTTATTATATCATATTTAAACCCATCTCTTTATTTATTTCCCGTTTTGAAAACAATTTACACATAAACCTTTTAACTTGTCAGAACAAAACAATTATTTTGTACGTTTTGTTAATTTTTCTGAAACTTGTGTATATTTCTTTAATTAATTTAAACAAATACAAAAGGAAACATTGGAACAGTAACCTAGTTTGAAATGGCATATACACATTGTGGTTTCATATTAAGCACGCATTCGTCCAATAGAGCTACCCGTGAAGCTTTTCTGATGAGCTTCATGTACAAAGCATATCCTTGACGGATAATAGCAACCCCGAAACTTTATTCGTCAAGCTGAAACGGAAAGAGCACGCCATGGAAGCCATAATAAAAATCTTGAAATCATTAAAAAATAATTTACCTATTCGCAGGAATATAAAGAAACTTTCTAAACTTTGAGATAAGTCTAATTTAATTTATCTTTCTAAGCCACTGCCTTAAAATTAAATTTGTGTTGGTCATATGGTTTTTAATAAACAAACACAACCATTCCATGTCGAAATCACAATCTCAAAGCAAAGTAAAAACCTTTAAACTTTATTAACTGACGAATTTAGTTAAACACGCGATCTCCCACCAAGGAATTGAGATCGGGTGCTACAGAAGGATAATCACCTCCTGTCTGTGCAATCAAAATTGGGAATGAAAGGAACACAGAACTATGGGACGTCAAATATATCCATGGTGATTGATATACAATGTAGTTTCAAATAAATCTTTAATATTTTGTCTTCCCAGGATACAATAGTGTTCAGAAACTTTTAAGATATGAGAACGACGTTTTAATTTATCTTGTACTACAGGTATGTATAGCTAAACCTCTTGCTGCCAAATTAATTTTCAGTGCAACGTTGGCAGTGCCAAATTGAAGTTCACAATGCGATATGATAGACGTCAACAATAGATTATGACGCCAGACGCGTTTGTAGTCATATGACATCATTAGTTAATTTTAGATTTTAATCTCAATTGTCAATATTTTGCATTTTTGTTTACTTTACAGAAAGATAATAGGTATCCTTTAGTCTTTTAACCGAAAATTAACAATTCTATTTAAAGGACATGTGTGTCCGTATGGCAGGCTGTCGGTAGAGGACACATATGTCCGTTTGGCAGTGCTAGATGGCGTATAGACATTTGTTTTGAGGGGCACTGCATCATATTGAAGACTCTGTCATGACCGAGAAGATGAACATCTCCAATCAAATCGGATATAATAAAGGTTTTGGACAGTATTCGTTGTGGCACGTCCTGGTAATCCTTTTTATGCGCCGCATTTCAGAGAAAGAGGGGATGTTTAAATTTAAGTTCTTGTCCGTCCGACCTTCCTTCAGTCCTTCCAAAATCCTTGTCTGCGCAACAAAACACTATTACATGAAACTTGGTGTAAGGCATCAACATTAATAGGAGATGCGCATATTGTTAACCCGAGTTGGTCACAAATGTTGCTCATTTTCCTGGAAGTAATGCCCTTTGGAATTAAGTTCAAATCACAAACAAAGAACCTGCCGGCGGGGGATCCCAATTCATTGAATTTACTTGTTGTTTTTCATTTCAAAGTTATTTTCAATGAAATAAAGATTGTTTTTTGTATCTAAAATGTATTTCGAAATAACATTAATAAAAATAAAATATATGGAGATTTTTTATCGTAGGATTTTTCAGATGGGTTGTTTTTTTAATAAAGAAAATTCCACTAAAACTTCGTTACCTCAATATTTTCAAAAAGGGATGTTCGGTGACTGAAAACCTATAGAAAGCTAGATAGCATCGTCCAAAAAACAATCGTGTTAACGAGGCGATGAAATAAACTGCCTATTCGACATAAATTCGTTAGGAGAGCGTTAATCTTTCAACAGGTCTGTATTGAATATTGTGACCTTGTCAATGATTAAAAAAAGAAATAGTATAGAAACTAGGTTGTAATCCAGCTACTGTAAACATGGTAATTAATTAAATAAAAATACGATACCAAGTAATCCATAATCTCAATTTTTATCAGGGACACAAAGTGACATACACGCCGATATATCAAATTCTTATAATTATTTCTGAATGCTTACATATTACAAGGCTTTTTCTTTACAAGCATTGTCTGTAGATCTACTGTTCTGAATAATTGAAAGTAAAAAATGTGTATTTCTATCCCTATTTTATATCTGTAGGTAAATATGTCAATGTCTCGTTTTTGATAAAATTTAATTTCATTTTAAATGTGCACATACATAAAGTTAACCACATTTACAATATATATATATATATATATATATATATATATATATATATATATATATATATATATATATATATATATATATATATATATATATGTGTGTGTGTGTGTGTGTGTGTGTGTGTGTGTGTGTGTGTGTGTAATCGTTCTATTCTGTAAAACAAAAAACGTTGCCATCTTTCAGCCCACAATATTTGTTCTCTAGAAATTTTTTACATTTGTTTCGTTTTTGCTGCTGTTGTTGTGTTTGACGTTCGAGATTTTTATTTTACTGTTTTGCTTCGATCTTTTACTTACTTTTCTAGTGTTCCATGTTTGCTATTGCAAGTTCAGAACAACAACATCATTATAAACGCCAATTAAGCAGTAAATGACATGCTCCCGTTGACCTAATAGATTTTAACCGAAGAACATTTTAAGGTTCAAATTTATAATAAATTGTTTAAAATGATAAGCATATTCTAAATTTAAAAAAAAAATAAAGTTGTGACAAATTGTGTGTTATATCAATTGAGCATTGTTTTCAATAAAATTGATTATATACAAGCAAGATAATGTGCGATAACTAAAATATTTCGGGTACCTAACTGTTGTGATTAATGTTTTAAAACAACCCTCTTATCGTCAAATGTGTATCATTTCAAAATTAAACAAGCAGGGGTGTTGTGACACTGGCAGATAAAATAATATCTTTAATGAATGGTGTCATTTGTTATGACAAAATATTGAGTTATACCCCTGCTGAGTTTATTACCATTGACTATTTGGACATATTGGGTCTCTGTCGATTTCAGTCGGTCCTGATAAATAGATTTGTCTGTGTTGCACTGTTGGAAGCGGGAAATACTATTCAAAAAACACATTAGCAGCCTTTGAATGCATTTACTGCTACTAATAGATATCGCATTTGAACAATATGCCGCCAAAGTGTGTAGGCGGAATGCTTTCGAGTATGAAACTTTCCTCCTTTGTTTGTCTTCTTCCCCATCTGTACAAACAGTTTGTATTATAAATAATAGATAATATAGATCTAGTAACAGTAGTAATGGTGATAAGTCGCACGACACAAATCCCTTGTTTGAATTTAAAGCTTTCGGTTTTCTTTTAAAATGTTTCGAGGTCAAAAGGCTAATAACCTATCGATCGCGAATTTTAATATTTATATAAATGCTTGTCGCAAATATACATATTCGCGAAATGACGCATAGGGAGTTGTTGAGAAGCAAAATGTAATTTTGCGAATTCCATGTAATCTACAGAACGGTTTATGGTAACAACTACATGTATCATGGCCACACTACGAAAGGAGCAGATACGAGGGGAGGTAAAAAAGTCATAGAACGGGGTATATATTGCCGCAACAAACCATATATTTTATTATTATTTTTCAATATAGTCTCCATTTACTCCAATGCACTTAGCCAACTTTTCTTTCAGACTGTCTATACCTTTGAAATAGAAGTCTTCGGTTTGGTCCTGAAACCATGCCTCTGTGACAGCCTTAAGTCCATCATCATCAGGTAATCTGATTCCCCGTTAATGGGATTTCAAATTTCTAAATAGGAAATAATCACTGGGTGCCAAATCGGGACTGTAGGGTGGGTGATAAAGTTGCTCGAACTTGCATTCACGAATCGCTGCTTGTGCAATCCTTGACTTGTGCAGAGAAGCATTGTCATGAAGAAGCAATACCCCTCGGATCAACTTTCCCTTCCTCTTTATTTAAATAGCAGCCTTCAGCTGCTTCATTAGATCAGCATAGTAAGCCCCAGTGATAGAGCTTTCAGCAGGTTTGTAATTAATTAACAGAACACACTTAGAATCCCAAAACACTGTGGCCATGACTTTGCCAGCTGATGGTTGGGTTTTGAATTTCTTTGGTGGGGGTGGAGCCAGGGTGCTTCCATTGCATGAACTCTCTTTCGCTTTCTGGGATCCAATGATGAATCCATGTTTCATCACCAGTTACTAAACGTAAATGGAAGCTCTCTGGGTTATCATTATAAATGCCAAGAAGCTCCCGACTTGACTGGAGTCTTTGGAAGCGATCCTACACATTAAGGTTTCTGGGTAACCATCTTGCGGTTACTTTTGACATCCCAAGATGCTCGTGGAAAACCGTGTATATAGTCCAGATGACAAATGGTATTTTTTCACATAACCTAAAAAAATAGTCCGTACAAAATGTTTTTACATAAAGTTGGTCTGCAACATGTCCCTAATTAGAAACTGCATGATGCCACCTTGGCAGCCTTGGGGAATTCAAGATATCCAAGATGGCGAACAAGATGGCTGCCAGAATAATTTTCTTTTTATATATGTTTATGTTTAAGGTTTTTTCCATGTGTTATTGTGTTTTATGCAGTATATAAATGATAGTTTATCATTAATGCTTCACTATAATAATCAACAAATCAATAAAATGATAATTTTATTATCTATTCTAGCGAAAATATCTTAGTTTTCCCATTTTTAAGAGTGCAAAGCTAGAGAAGTTATATAATATACCTTTTCTTTATTTGTCTTCAATTACAGTGCAAAGCCCATTCAACATCCCTTTATGGTCGAATAAATAACACCATAATCAGCCCTTGTTTAATATTACAGTATAACCACAGCTTTACTGTCCTGCTTTGACCTGTCTCAGACTGTACAGCCTCAGCTTTACCTTCAGACAGTACAGCCACAGCATTAATGGCCTGCCATCATACAGTACAGCCACAGTTTTTATCTCCATGCTTTGACCTGCTCTTAGACAGTACAACCACAGCTTTACTGTCCTGCTTTGAACTCACTTCAAAAAGTACAGCCGCAGCTTTACTGTCCTGCTTTGACCTTCGCTCAAACTGTACAGCCACAGCATTACTGTCCTGCTTTGATCTGCCTTCAGACTGTGCAGCCACAGCTTTACTGTCCTGCTTTGACCTGCTCTCAGACTGTACAACCACATATTTACTGTCCTGTTTTGATCTGCCTTCAAACAGTACAGTGACAGGTTTAGCGCCCTGTTTTGACCTGCCTTCAAAAAGTACAGTGACAGCTTTATCGTCCTGTTTTGATCTGCTTTCAAACAGCGCAGTTACAGCTTTATCGTCCTGTTTTGACCTGCCTTCAAACAGTACAGTCACAGCTTTATCGTCCTGTTTTGACCTGCCTTCAAAAAGTACAGTCACAGCTTTATCGTCCTGTTTTGACCTGCCTTCAAAAAGTACAGTCACAGCTTTATCGTCCTGTTTTGACCTGCTTTCAGACTGTACAGATACCTGCCTTCATCACTAATGTCTGCAATCAAGTTACTATATTCATCAACAACACTTTCACACAACCCTGCCTTACGCTTTTACATTCTATCGAATGTTTTTGCAGAGGGGCTACCCTTCAAAATGTCATTTTAGTAGCACTTCTAGACTAGAGTTCGCCGCTACCACACCTACGCACCCAACAAAACTCATCAGCATATCCATATCCCTTAACCCAAGTACAATTCTGGGGAATAAATCTGGCTATAATGATATGACATTCAATATAAACATACCAATCCATGTCCAAATCATATTGAAAACTGGTAAATTAAGTTAAAAAGTGATATTCCACCAGGTAAGTGAGGCCAAGTGCTACTGAAGGGTTAGCACCTCATGTTTATCTAGCTACACCCGGCACATGTGTAAAACTGTTGTTTACTAATTAGCTGTAAATACAATGAGGGTTTGTCTGCATTTATTTAACATCTGAACTTCACACATATATATAGCAGTCATCTGGTGGAGTCATGTCAATAACAGGCATAGAATCTGGGGTTTTGCCACACATGCAACACCAGGGTTGCATGTTCGCAAGTACCTTCAGAGGCAACAATGTCCATTTTCCTTCACCTACAGTAATACTGAGCTTTTAGTACCATTATAATGTTTTACTTTTACATCCGAGACTGTTGGATATTTCATATCCTGTTTATTTCCTTCATAATTACCGTTTTGCCAGATTGGTTATTAGGTATGGAACTTTGTTGTTGGGTAAGAAGAAGTGCAAGAACATGTGTAGATTTAAGCCCATTTTGTGATGAAATGTTGGCATCAAGGTTATCTGCCACAGCCGGTATCAGTCTACCACCAGAACCAGTAAGAGCTCTTGCAGTTTTCCCTGCTGTTGCTGCAGCAGACGATTTGGACCAGTTCAATTCATCATACTAAATTAATGAAACCACAGTATATAAACATGTCACGCCGAAGTCAAAGGAAAGCCTAAACTTTGTGATTTCCCTTGCAATCTGAAGAGATTTGATCTATCAATCAGAATGCTACTAGTGACTAATTTACCAATAAGCAAGGCAGGGAATGTCTGAAAACTGGGATAACAAACCTAGTAGTGTTGAGGTGAACCCTTCATTGTCAAGAGATGAATCTATTGTAGACATATAACTATTTTTACGCCCTCTATCTTTGATATCTTTACATCTAAGAAAGAAACTCTGTAGATATATTATATTCTCTAATTTCTTCTATTTATTTCACATGTCTCTAAAATATTGTCCTGTATATGTTTATCTCCCTATACGTTCAGCAGTTTGACATAGTACAACCATAGACTTGGAAGAGTAGAATCTGGATCCAGATAACTTGCTCTCCACAGAACAGACAACGTACACGGACATTAAACTGCTTTATGTCTGACCGTAACCTATACTTTGTCCATTGGTAGTATTCCCTTCTTCAATGAGTTTCAAATGTCGATTAAAGTGCATTATTTACACGTGTTCTCTCCAAAGTCTGCATGAATGGTATCGCATCTTCATCACTGCCAATTCTGTCCCGGAATATACACAATCAAGATGAAATATATCTATTTTGATAGATTTTTCAACCATCATGAAAGTGGATAAATTATGTATGCTATTAAGAATACATTATCTACAATACGTCAAAACTGGCTCAAATATCCATTCTGTGTAAATATAAACAACAGAAGCAACTTTGTTGACCACTGAAACCTATAAAAAGACTCTTTATTTAACTTTATGTGGCTAATATAACTATATATACGAGATATTATAGTTTTGTCAGCTATATTGGCCGCCATTTTATTTTTTCAGTTTCCCCACCTGTGCCAAGGTGGCATCACTCGGATTATGATTAAGCACATCCTAAACATATATTATTAACAAAGAAACATTGTGCGGACTACTTTTTTGGGTTTAGCAAGCTGCTCCCAGACTAATATACTTCCATGTGAAATGTCACACTCCCTAGCTATGTCATCAATCCTAATTCGACGATCATTCATGATGAGGGTCTCCACAGACGTGACAATTTCCTTTGTGATGGCATCAGCTGACCGACCTGACCGTGGGTTATCCTTCAGTGAGGTGCGCCCACGTTTAAATTCAGCTGACCATTTTGCCACTGTGGAATAGGCAGGACCACTGTCACCGTACACCTCGGCCATTCGCCGGTGAACTTCTTTGGCATTTGATCCCTCTACTGTGAGGAACTTTATTACTGCCCTAAACTCAACATTTTGATTTTCCATCATTGCTTGATGGTCAACAACTTTGAATGCTTTAGAGAATTACACAAGTATGTTGTGACAAATAAACTTGATATGTTAAAAATGGCGGAAAGTTGTGTTGCTTAAATAAGTAAAGAAAATGTGTGTTACGCTTGGCTGTATACGCTGTTCTATGAACTTTCTGACCTCCCCTCGTATGTCATTTAATACATACATTTGATATCTTTCATTTCTAAAGCCTTTATATATTCAGGATTCCTTGGTTGAAAAGTGGGAAGCGTTGTATTGTCAATGACCACAGTTTTGTGGATCATGTTGTTTTCTTTTGGTTTGTTGTTTATATTATTGGTTCCATTGGTTATTACAAAAATCATTTTTAGTCAAAACTTAACTCTTATTTACTTCATTGTTCCTTTAACAATGATCCAGTGACGTAATACCTTAGTAGGGTTCTAAACAGCAAAAGTATTTTTTTTCATTTCGAAAAAGCAATCTTTGAATATGCTTTGTCTTTTTTTGTTATAGTGCGGTAAAATAAGTGTTTTACTAATTAAAATATTTTATTGAAGATCATTCTTGTTATAAAAACATGATTGTTTTAATTATTTCAGTTGGTGTCAACAATAAACACGTAGCTTCTTAAAACATGCATGCAATGTATCTTTTATTTATACTATTTTTGAATGTATTGAAAGATAAAAATTAAAAAAGGTATGACATATCTGTAACAATAGCATATGGCTGCTGAATATTGAGGCTTACTTTTTACGTTTGAAACGTTTTTGTTAACAGCATGGTTTTTCATTAACATGTCAAACTGATGGATGGCCGCTTAAGACATTTAACATTAAAATATTGATCGCCTATATTTGACTTTAGAGTACTGATGCAGTTTACTTAACTCTATAACCAGATTGATAGAGGGATTGAATTTCATCTACACCTACAGAACAGAACTGTCTAGAGTTTAAAGCAAAGGTAACAAAAGCAAGCCCGGCTGCCGAGTAGCCGAGATCTGGATAGCTATATACTTAAGGTGCATATATAAGAAATACAGTAAATCCTGTCTATAAGCCGACCCAAGGGAACCAGTAAAAGTGGCCTTTATTTAGTATCTTTTTGACACGTAGCGGCTGGATGAACAAAATCGTTGGAACAGCAAGTTGACCTGAATCTTTGATGACAAGTGTCGCTGTTTGGCGGACAAAAAAGTAATCCCTTCAAAGTAGTTTTATTACATTCTTTATTATACCTTTTGTTCTTACATTTTAATGATAATAATTTTATGTAAAATGTAAACAAAAACACGTGTTACAAAACGTGTTACTTAATACAAGTACACATATTTCATCATGCGCCATTGATAAAAAACCAGGTCAACATTACGTCATCAAGGTCACGCGAATACCCCGTTGCCTTCATGCACAGGTGAAGCAATCAGTCGTTGAAGCTTCATTGAAGGAGTGTTAATCAGATTGTAAATATGGGCAAGTGACATTTATATACAGGTTCAAAATATATGTATAAAGAGCATTTGGGATAGAATGCTACTGGCTTTTATAAACATGTGACCCTTATATAGAGGTGGCCTTTAAGACAGGTTGGACTGTAGCTGTCGAAAAGCTGTCTTTATATAGCCAACGAGGGTACGAAGTGAGATGCCAAATCGGCAACAATTCGTTAGGTTAAACTTTCGACAGGCCTGTACATTAATGTTTTTTAGATCTCGTGCTATCTAATTAGCAATAAAAAATTCGGTTAACGATGTAAGTTACACCTTTTATAGGATATAGAACTCAGAATTCCAGGTTCATCACCGCAATGATTGCTACTATCCACATGTTAATTGTAACTGATATATATGAAAAGGTCTAAAGCCTATCCTTGACCGTTAAAAATCAGTGCAACCTTTCTTCCCACATGGTATTTTTCACATTTGCCAGGTACAATATTTTGTAAGATAAGAATTTTTAGTACATTATGGTATTTTATTTACTCAAATTAAATTGTTTTATAGGGTCCTCAACCTTGAACTGTTTCCAGACAACATCATTTGTTTTGAGCCACAGGCAGATTTGAAAGAGAAATAAAAAGCGCGGATCTTTAAACTGCAGGCAAAACAGAATCGGTCATCTGGGGAAAAACTGAAAGACACACAATTTGTGTTAGCGTCACGACTGACGCTACTGGCTTTTACTGACTCAAAGCTTTGTGGACCAAGGTCATTTAAAGATGTTAAATAAATGACAACAACTGTGATTCTGGTCATTATGGCGAGTTAAAGTAAGCTGTGGTACTAAGACAAAACTTCTAATAACCGATCGAACAAAAATAACAGTTTTCTATCAAATGACAAAATTATACGTTTGTCCATGACTATTTATAATCATGTGTTATTTCACATTTTAGTCTCATTTTAGTTGTGTCAATAAACTTAGTAATTATACACATTGGTTGATTTTTGGGACTTCATACACACACTATAATTTGAAGAATTTTGAGTCTTTCATAAAAAATACTTGCATGAAATAGTATAAGGATTGCGTTTTGTTCCTGAATCCAATTTATTTATCGGAACAAACACATGCAATTTATTAATTATTTTGAATTAAATAAATAAATAATGTTTAAACCTAATAATAAGTACATATTTTCACAAATACAGATTCCCTAATTTAATCTTGTGAAGATATCCAGAGTAGGTCGAGGCAATCACAGAATCCGACAAACAATGTTTTTGAATTATTTATGTCTCTCCGTCTTTACGATCGATATTTTCATCAAAACAGAATTCAAATCACAGTCTCCATTTGTCAGAATTTGACAACTAATACTTGAAAATAATCAAAATATGGAATTAGTTGTCAATGGGAAATTTAAAAAATGAAATATATCGAAAAGACAGTCAAGCCAATGTTTGATTAAGCGTTGATGTGCGTTCTTGTGTTGTTTTCATGCTACAAAACCTCTTTATTTTATATATTTGACATTGTTACAACAACAACAACAACGTTTGGCTCTTGAAGTGCGTTTTGAAATAAGAAATTGCCACTATGGTTACCAACAAAGTGTGTACAGCAATTTCCATTGCATACTGTCTATTAATACAAAGACTAAAATTCTGATAACTTCACTCTAGAGCCGAGTTATATTGTTTCCCAAACAATCAAGATACTTCCATTAACATGAAAGCGGTCGGTTCAGCGATGGTGGCGAAAACTAAAAACATTGGAAAAAACTAGTACCTATTTCAGCAAAGAAACTGACAAACTTCCCCACACTAGGGTTTGTATGATTGTGTCATATACCATTTAAAAAAAAAAATAATAATCAATCATAAAATGCATTAAAAAATGGTATATACCATTCTATTTTTTTTAATTTAATCAATCATAAAATGCATTCAAAAAATGGTATATGTCATATACCATTTTTTAATGTATTTTATGATTAAATTAAAAAAAATGGTATATGGCAATTGGACAAACTTTCTGACACTGGTTGAACGCAACATCCTAACACTGGGATTTGCACGATTGGATAAAAATCCTCACACTGATTGGACAGACTTCCCCACACTGACTCAATAAACATCCTTACACTAGGATTTGCACGATTAGATTTCAAACGTAGATTACCAGAGGAGCAGCAAGTGGGTGTTTTAGACTGCTCGGTCACAGAAGCCTATTATCGTCTTGGGAAGAAGCACGGCTAATGTAACATTATTATGTAAATGCATATGTCTAAAAAGCAATAAAGACATAGTATACTACATAGAATTGAGATAGGACTTAATACATGGGGTTATGAGAATTGTTGATTTACTACCGAATACAATTTTATCAATTCATCCAGTCGCCATTAAACTGTCAGAAATCAATGGTTTCATTGTTTATTTGACTGGTTTTGTTTTGGTGTCTGTTTCCATTCTACAGACATTTCCTGTTCTTGGTTAATGTCAAGCTTCGAACAGCGGCCAACATTCGTATCTCTTTGGCTGTTTCGGAGCTTGGGTTAATGTCAAAAATGTTTATAGCTCCAAATTGCAGTTGATATTCAGTCATTTAATCAGCATATTGCATTAACAATTTAAAAGTTATTTTTGCGATATGATGTGTGAAGTGCCTTGTTACGCCACATAGCGGTGTTGACGCATAAACGCGCCCAACACGTCTATGCGGGGAATTCCAACGCATAAAGAGGTCCGCCACGTTTATGCGGCGGCGTTCAACGCATAAAGATGTGTTGCTTATAGGCTGCCTTTTTGACGCATAACGATTTTAACGAGTTGGTATGAAATTTAAAAAGAGCTGATATCTCGACAAAAACGGTGGTGGTGATATAAATTATGACGACGACGGTGGCAATTTATGTTGTTGGTAATGTTGATAATGGTAATAATAATACGAGGATGGGGACAGGGACGATGAGAGCGCGACGACGATGTTACCGTCGTCGTGCCGACGGCGGTGGCGATTATGACTGTAATGTTGATGATCGATAAATTGTGATTTTGGCAGAATTTCGACTTTTGCTTTAATAATAATAATACAAATAATAATTATAAATATAATTATAATAATATAATGATGATCATCACGATGGTGGTGGTGCTTTTTGTGAAGGTGGTAATAATGATGGAGGTGTAAATGCAGGTGATGATAGTAATTGTTTTCTTTATGCGGCGGAATGTAGCCTTTTTGCCGCATAAAAGCTTTCTCTTTATGCGTTGAAATTCCCCGCATAGACGTGTTGGAACACGTTTATGCAGCAACACCGCTATGTGGCGTAACAGTGCCTCCATGTTATTTGTAATCATTAATATGAAATAATCTTATACTCATTACAACCTGTACAGTGATATTCCTAAAAGCCACACATCTCTATTGTTTAACCAAAATTCAGATAGATGGTTAAAATGCTGAATAAAGTTGAAGTTACGATAATGTCGTTCACACAGCGGGCTAAAGATGTATTCTATCTTCAAACGCTATATATTTAACCGCAATAGGTATTCTTGAAGTAAGTTTTAAAAAACGAAGACAAGGGTTGTCTACTTGCTGATAATGAAGAGTAAAAATTAATTGATAGTGATTAGATGAACACCTTCAATAAAATAAGAGCTGAAAATCTTTAAGAACTTTGAGCTGCGTTTCGCTTGTTCATCTAATATATGCCAGGTCTCTGTTTGTCAATATTTAAATGTGTTATTTAGCTACAAAAGTACTTATTATTAAAACGAATATAACCATAGGATATCAGCTTGATAAAATTAGACGTCTTTTAACCAAAAGCCTCACTGTGCCTTCATCTTTTCTATTGTTCCTGCTACCACCTGTTCCGTTGGTGTATTCTGTGTGCTTCGGCTTTTATCGACAAAAGTATAAATATACTGCAAATTACTAAAAGTGTGTTACATTACCCTCTGCTTAAGCCAAAGCATGGCATAATGATGTACTTTTAAACCCAGGTGTACGTACATCAGGCGCTTTGGATATCAATTTCATTTTGTTAATCTTACTTTTTTATCGAAGAACAGAGGAAATTGAAGAAACAAATACATCCGTAATTTTCCTCTTTAAACGATTTAATGCAGACCCAATTGATAAAGTATTAGAATCAAGATTCTCTATGCTCGGTATTACGGGTTATGAGTTATCAACATGACTATCATCGTGATGTGTTGATTATTTCGTTGTTAGCCAAAAGTATCTTGGTTGACATCTAGTTAAAAGTGGGGTTTTTTTTAAATAAAAACGGAAAATAATCTTAAATGGGTTTCTAGAAAAAGCAAAATTTCAAACATTTGAAAATTATTCAATGAGACTGTATCAAGATGAACTGGCAAAGAAAAATGTCAATTAAATAAAGGTTTCTATGAGACAAATCCTGAAAATTATTGCTATTGCTTTTTTTCAATTTACTACAAGTATATTTAGGCATTAATTTAAAAAACCCTCAAAAAAGTCCATTTAGGATAAAATCCCATCAAACACTCAACATCTCTTTCATTATACTACTATAAAACTTGATAGCACATTGAACATTAGCCATGGATCCGTTAGTATTAGTAGTCACACATGATTGATAATATCTGTTAGCGAAATTACAATGTTTGTCGATCATATTCTTGCTTAATCAGATTAAGCTTGACCTTGTAAGAAAAAGAGATTTAATTGACATGCCATTTATCAATAAAAGACAATATACTCTGGCGAATAATATTAATTTCACAAAACAGAAATCCGTTACTAAGTCCAGATAAGAACATTGTGTCCTAAATAGTATTGCCAAATGTCCATGTATATTTTATGGCGTAAATAAAGCATTATTAGATTCTTTATTTTTTAGCCACAAATAATTCCTTGGGATGAATATTGGCGGGTATCCACAGTCTCTGAGTTAAACTCTGCATCATTTTATATATAAATCAAACCTTGGACTTCAAATGGTATTGTAAACTGTGTCGAACTGATACTTATTTCAGCTTAACTAACAAAAACCGATTACTGTTTTATGCAATTTGGATATCCCAGTCTGTAAAATATGTCTGATAGTTTGAGCCTACCAACAGCATTTTTACATACCACTTGACATCATATTAACTTAATGCAAACTGTCCGTCTGCAGTGTTTTTATGTTTGCTGAGTTTAAATTTCTTGTTTAACCGATATTGTTTCGATATTCAAGAATATGTAGTTTTTGGGCTATTTTTGGTTACATTAGCCAAGTACGATTGATATGTCGTGGGTCTCATATGTATGTAAGAGTTTGGATTTTGGCGCACATCACGTACTCTTTTTCTAACATAATCCCCTTCAGTATCGCCAGCGACGTTTAATGGGTTCAATGCCTCTTCTAAAGAACCGTTCAGAAAGTCCTTGACTGAATGCATGACATTATCATCTGATAGAAAGTTGGTACCCGCATTTATCATTACGTTTTCAGCTAAAATAATTCTATATCATTTGCATCTGCTATCTAGTATGAGCCCCAAACCCTCTAAAAAAAATCCGGACATGATAATTTCAGTCATTAGTCCTCTGAAAAAATTCGGATTAGTTACACACACATTAACTCTAGATCTACATCTTAATTTCATCAAGTTTTGATAATTTTACTTCCGATTTTAATTGTTATTGATCAGATAACCAAGCCTTCTCATTTCAAGTAAGGTAAATTTATCAGGGTTTTTAATTAATTTTTTTTTGGTCACCCCATACTTTCTCATGTTGACATTCAATGACTTTCTCAATATTCTGGACAACCAAGTATAAAGTTAGAAGAAATCTATTCAGGTTTTAAGCTTTGATATACGGTTTAAGTATTTTTCATAGACTTCAAAAACGGAAAAAGTTTGACCGACACCACAAAATTTGCTAGCTAATAGACGACCGGAAGTGCTAAAACAAGGATAGTAGCTCTCAGTATCGAAAAATGGCCGTACAATTGTAGGATCTATCCCCCAAAGATTGTTGTCCAAGTTTTTAGATATGACATTATCTAATTATTGAATAATTGTCAAAATATGATTTTGAAAAACAAAAAATCTCAATAATTATGAGGTATACTAAATATGAATACATGTAGATCAATTGATGGCCAAACATGTACAATGGTATAGTACCATCTTAATGGGGACATGGAGCCAGATTTGGCAATGCGTTAACCCTTAAATCCAATGTGTCTCACACCTGTCGGTTTACCTCCTTTCAACCGCAAGTGTGGAAGGGTTTTACTTGTAGCCTTAATCAGTTATGATGGATTGAAGAATCTACAATGTTCCTCTGTAATATTGCTAAAAAACGATCCAGCATTCTACTTGTCGCACATAGCGAGAACTAGTACAAAACGGATCATAAATACTTGTATAAAACTCACGCGCATCATGAACTTGTACTGTGATCAATAAGAAATATGTCTAATAGCCAATATCTAAACAATTGCTGATGCGAATAAACCAGATTCAATATATATAAAGACTAGTGTATTATGGATAAGAGGATTTGTTTCTAATCTCAATAAAACGAAACTTCTATATAAACATCACTTGTCTATGGAGTCTATATTTTTAGGTCCCTTGGGTACTCTTTATATATAGGTTCTCTTTTATTTCGTGTGCACTTCTGATTAAAAACTTTGTTAAATCAAGAGTAACGAAATATCAATTTGAACGCCTAACGGCATTGCAAAAAATAATAACACATATCTTATTAAAATGCTTGTTTAATCAATATGATCTTTATAAATTGGGCGGAATCTTTGTATTTAACCATTTGTTAACAAACCTCAAAACTCTATATATAACGATATTTAAACACTCAATCGTCATAATTGCACCTGTCTTTTATGCAAGAACATAGAAAATGTCAGGTACATTTACAATGCGTTCTTGGACAATAACCGCCCCTACAGTTCAGTGAACACCACCAAATCATTCCAGGCACGTTTTGATATGCCCCGGCACCACGGCAACTACCCACGATATTTTGCTTTACTGGAGTTCCATTGTTTGACCCAGACTGTGCTGATTGTATTGTAGTTTGTCTCGCTGTTATTGCTACTGCTGCTGTTGTTGTTATAGGTCGTGGTGTAGTTGATGTTGTTGTTACCTTCTGCGTTGTCGTAGTCGTTGTCGTCGGTTTCGATGTCGTCGTCGTGGTTGTAGTTGTGGGTTTCGGTGTTGTCGTGGTTGTTGTTGGTCTTGGTGTTGTAGTTGTTGTCGTCGGTTTCGATGTCGTCGTCATGGTTGTAGTTATGGGTTTCGGTGTTGTTGTCGATGTCGTTGGCATACGTGTCGTTGATGTCGTAGTGGTAGGTTTAGGTGTCGTTGGTTTTAATGTGGTTTGGACATTTACAACTTTAGCTGTTTGCTGTGATCCGTTTCCATCTCCGCTAATTGCAACATCTGCACAACCGTAAAACTCCTCTTGAGCACCACACCCAATACAGCCTCTGTTTGTTACTTTATCGTATCCCCAGCTGTTACCTGTCAAATAAAATATACATGTAGTTATTTTCAGCTTGGAATCAAAAACAGCAATCAAGAATACGTAAAAAGGAAACTATAAGGAAAACAATCAAAACACATTGAGACCACTGCTAAACAGTACAAACTAACTAAGAACGGGTGCTAGATCAATAACGCGGGTAGCAGTATTTGTACGTAACGCTCTAGTGCAGAGTCTATACAGTACCTTCCTCGTTCAAAATTATTTGAGAACCATAGGTGGAACGTGATGTGCAAGAGAATAAAGGTAGTAAAGAAAATTGAAGTACAGTCAAACCTGTCTATTAATGCTACCTAAGGGAACTAGTAAATGTGACCTTTATAGACAGATGAGCAAATTTAGTGACCTTTGAAAACCAGTGTCACTTATATAGAGGTAACCTCTAAGGCAGGGAGTTATATAAAATTGAAAAAGAAAATTCTAAAAAATTGTTTGACGGACAAATAATGCAACCAAAAAAAGTTTACTATCTCTAGTTTGATTGGAAATATTCTTCTTGACCTTAACTATGACGTCTTCAATACACCTAATTGTATTCCAAAGCAATTATAAGTTACTTAACCAATTTGAGCAGGATTGCTATTAAAAATTTCAAAATATAATAACATAAATCCTGAAGTGTTTCAATTTCATTGAGAGACAACAGTCAAAAGACAGGGAAATAGAAACAGGATGTATAGGACCAAATCAAACGATAGAAAAGTGTAAAATTAAGTGCAAAGTATTCCGGATTTGAGATGTTTGTATATGTTGATGCCAATATTGATCACATATGTATTCCCAATATATAAAAGAATCTGTATATATCAAATGATTGGTTTTTGGTGTGTTCTGGATTTTATTAACACTGACTGAAGATCAGATAATGGTGACAAATTAACAATAAGACATCCTAGAAATATCGTATAAGGTCTCTGCTGCTTCTTAAAGATTAAAACCTGTCTTAGAATATAGACTCGCATTTTACTGTACTTGACAGTTAAAGAACGAAAGATTTCAATCAGAATCTTTACGAGTGCCAATTTACTTGTTAGGAACGTTATTTTTTATACTCAATGTTTGTTATTTCTTTTTGAAATGGCTCCCTATAATTATACGCATTCCCCAGCTTTCGGGGTTGATCAAATTCAGTTGAGATTATGTGACATTTTAAATTGTACTGAAAAACTTTAGAATGATGTATTTTTGGCAGTCAATTTCAGTAATTTCCGTATTCTTATTTAGTATCACACACAAAAATACCGATCCATGTTCAAATCGCAATCCCAAAAGAAAAGCAAAATTATAAAATTTCAAAAAGAAACATACCATTCCAATTAAATTAAACACGTGAAATTCCAACAGAAAAATGAGCCCTGTGTCATATACCATTTTTTTAAATTTAATCATAAAATACAAAAAATTGTCTCATATACCATTTTTTAAATGTATATGTATGATTAAATTCAAAAAATGGTATATGACACCTGTCTTAACAAAGGGTAAGCACCTCCTGTCAAGCTAGCAAACCAATAAGCTGAATTCACCTCCACAGTTATACATTTTACAAACTTAATTAGCTTGTATTTATGACTATTATGAAGATTGGCGAACATTGTTCAACTGGAATCCCTGAAAGTCCAAATTTTGTAATAAATTTTGCGAGAATAGGTCTTTCTTTCATATAAAGTTTCATATTTGAGAAATTCAAAACGCTTTTTTTCGCGCATATTCGAGAGACTAACAATATGCGAACATAAAACTTTCCGAATATTTTATTGTGGCATAATTTAGTGCAATTATACTGACAATGGTCACTAAAATAAAACTGACAAGAATAAAACACGAAAATCTTGGAATGGCGATTCCTGCGAAAATACAGTATATAGTTTTGGCATATAATAGCGATTGTATATTGTAAAATGCAATGATTTAACTAACTACTGTTTATATTCTAAGTCTCAAATATTGTACGTGTTCCAAATATACGTCTATTTCTGTATATATTCTGTGAAAAATTACCTGCATGCCATTTCCATTGCAGAACGCATTGAGTGCAGGTCAGACCATCTGGGAGCTTCAATTTGATTTTGAAATGGCCCACTGCTGATGACAATGGAGATCTGGAAAATTAATAGACTATATTTTTAAATCGAGACATCAATTGCCACTTAGTGTATATCTATTAATAAGACTTTACAGACAACCGTTTGAGCTTCAGTTTGATTTTAAAATGGCCAACTACTAATGACAATTGGAATCTGAAAAATTCATTATATATTTTTAAATAGAAAAATCAATTGTCACTTAGTGCATATCTATTAATAAGACTTTTTAGACAACCGTTAAACCTTATAAGTAACAGAAATGAAAATAAGCTTGAGTAAAGCATCTGACTGTTGACTACCAGCATACTGTAAACGTATTTAATTTCGCGTTTATTAATTTTCGCGGTAAAGGAAATTTAGACATATCCGCGTATTTAAGTTTTCGCGTTGTTTTCTTTTTTTTTTTTTTTTTTTGAAACAATATAGCATAAATAATTTTTCTAGCTATAGGTTTTAACTTTCGTGCAAAACAAAACGACCGCCAAATAAGCGGAAATTACTACTCCGCGAAAATAAATACGTTTACAGCAATAAAA
Organism: Anadara kagoshimensis; assembly: GCA_021292105.1. Classification (NCBI taxonomy): domain Eukaryota; kingdom Metazoa; phylum Mollusca; class Bivalvia; order Arcoida; family Arcidae; genus Anadara; species Anadara kagoshimensis. Next base: position 44,639,731 of record CM037870.1, read on the forward strand.
ATGTGCTATAGGGGATCCAATCCTTCCTTTAACTATCAATTTACTGAATGAAAGATAACCAATCAATTGCAAATCTGGATCATTTGATCGTACTATATTTTAAATTCCGTGTCATTGCGTGTTTTGACATATCTTTTCTCTCAACGTCATTTAACAGATACAAAATACCAAGAACCTGCATGTAGTCCCATACTTGAAATTAACAGATGAAAAACATTGAAGGCCTGCATGTAGTCCAATACTAGGAATTAACAGATGCAAAACGTTAACATCGACAGTGTGCATATAATCTAATACTTGGAGTAACAGAAGCAAAACATTGAGGTTCAGCATGTAGTCCAATACTTGAAATTATATTAATTTCGTATCATTGGTGTGTAGACAAGGTCAATATTTTTTAAAACGTAGAGATACCCGACTTACAAGAAAAAAAGACTTATAAACTTATGAATTGATAATTTTATAACTATGATGATTTTATTCACCATATGACACCAATGTTATTGATTTATGTGACTTTAGCATATCAAAAACAGACATATCCGGATATTCAATTCATATACGTGATATAAAGTGTTACTGGATGTCTTTTTGTATTGGACACCATGCCTCTATGGTAGCTCAGTTGGTAGCTATATATATATATATATATATATATATATATATTATATATATATATATATATATATATATATATAGTGTCCGCTCCGTGTGATGGAGTTCGGGGTTCGTATCTTGGTAAGATCAGATCAAGACTTGAATATCGTTTGCGAAGAAATGAGAAATGAAAGTCACGTATAAGATTTAGTGAAGCACACGGCATTTCGAAATGAGAAATAAAAGGTCACGGCTGCGTCAGACGAGACCTTAAAACCGGTGTCCCATATCATGATAGGCGTGGCGCGCCAAAGAATCCTCAATGCATATTGTCCTAAGCACATCGCAAAGGTAATACTTTCTATTTCTTAACTTATATCTGGTGACGTCAAGATTTTAATATTCTGGACTTTGAAAAATCAATCAATCAATCAATCAATCAATCAGTCCTACCTGGTTCCGCTTCCGTCTGCTAACTGTAGAAGATACTTGTCCAGACAATCCTGAGTTGCTGGCTTGTTTACGTCATTATTAGGACACAGTCTGAACTCAGACCAGCCTTTGTGATTGGCTGTGATCTGTATATCAACGTCTATCACATCCCCAGCCTTATACTGCCTGGTTATAGTTCCTGTGGCATATTTACCGCCTGCTTCATTATCCCGTTTACCATGGTAGGGATCTCCACATATCCCACACTGTCCTTTGTTCTGTCCCCATTGGGTCTGTGAAGAGAAGACGTTAGTAACTCATGATACAATTCAACAATATGACTACTACACAAGAGGGAAATGTGTGTTCATTTCTACTACTAATACAAAACATTTTCTTTATCCTATAGCAAGAGAAGAATTTTCCCTCCATTTCATGCTATATGTAGGTAGTAGAACTTTTTATCTTGCATTGTGTCCCAATGCTCTCCCGAAGGTAAGCTGATAACGAAATCAGTCTCAAGTCGCAACAAGTTCCAGATATTGTTGTACTCGGACAAAAAGATTTCAATACAAATAGCGAAAACTGTTTGCAAAGATTTCATTTGCTCTAATAAATTTCTTATTTAATAGATAATTTTGATTCACTGATTAAACTAGCAATGAAAGTTTTTAATAACGGATGTGTCCGCAAATTTTATCTTATATATGGGTGTGACTTTATGACGTCTTTTTGCAGTGAAATAAACAACATGTACCTAAAATAGTGTCCCTGTTGTCAGGTATCATTTTAACAATCAATATCTTTAAGAAATCCTATATTGTAATATATGTTTGTTTTTTTTTCATAAAAATGTAGTGAATGATAAATAAAAGAAAAAGGTAAATGACACAGGCATTGGTACGAGAGCGATAACTTAATCCAAGGTCCGTATCTTCCATTACCCTAATCTCATAGAAAAAATGAATAAATTGTATAAAAAGTAACATCAATATCAATGTCCCTACCTTTAAATCAAAAAATTTTCCCAACAATGTATTTTTCTTTAAATGTACTAAAAATCCATTCGTAGGCGTGCTTTAGATCGTTGCTAATACCAGATGGCTGAACTAAAAGGTGTGCTCTAATGAAATCGTACACTTTTTAGAAATCCTACCAATTAAGAAGCACTAATAATTATGTTTCTATCTTCAGTCCCTAATACTTAAGATCTCACAGTTTTATTATAACACAAAAGAAATGATATGTTGAAATAATTTTAATGTTTATTTTCCATTATTTCCACTCTTATACCATTTTTTCTATAATTACAATTTGAAATTGCCATAGGGATAGGAAACAGAAGATTAGAAACGTGTGGTACTAAACCCCATGCTACACATTTTAGAGTGATCACAACTTACCAAGTACCCCAAAAGTGTGTTTGGCAGAAAAAACAAGTTCTTTAAATTTGACATATGTACATGAAAGTGATAAAAATGCTGCTCAATTTAACGATTCAGAAATTCAATGATTTATTTCTAGTGAAACTTCTGATCATACATGAGGTACTGTGGGAGATGATATATTGTTGGTCATTTGAATGTATATAAATAAAAAAAATAAAAGCAATTTAAGCAGTGAGAAAACATAGACATAGTGAAAATGGCGATTTTTGCTAATATTTTGCCTTTTTATGGATCATGTACCTATTTAAAATTATTTTAAAACTGAATAAAATTATCATCTGCGTTACTGAATAGTTTAATCAATTTAGTTGTTACTTTTTATCAGCATTGCAAAATGTCCCCGAAATTCTTTAGAAACAAATATGCACGATTTAGAGCATGGGCAAGTTAGAGCACTGGCGTAGCAAGTGAAACATTAAACACTCATTTTTCTGAATTATTGTGGTCAATATTGTGTGATGCAGTAACAATTTTCTTTTTTTGATCAATGTTTCAATAAAATTGTGTTGTAAAAAATCTTGAGTTCGGAAGAAATACCAAAGGATCTTACAAGACTATGCCATTGGTTATTTATGTCTTAACCCCTTAACCCCCGCTATTTTTTGTGGCTTTTTACAAAACCAGTACCTGATTTTCAAAGCAATTTTTCGGGCATTTAGACTAAAAGCTGTAAATACCAACCCATATATATTTAGTATCCCTATATACCATACTTCCCTTATACGTGCCATAAATCTAAATATCAGTTACCATGGCAACGTAACCATCGATTTTACCAAGAAAATGAGTAATATTTTGCACTTTTTGCAATGTTTCAATAAATTGCTCATATCCTAATTTTGACACATTAGAAAAATATTTATTCGAGTCCATATTAAATTTAAATATACGCAAAGATGCTGTTTATAAAAATAATAATCCAATTTTTCATGATTTCCCAAAAAATAAAAGCAGCAAATTTGTGTATTTTCAGCCAAATACTGAAAACAAACACTATATATTTGTGCTAAATTTATATTTGAACAACCAAATTGATCGCAGGTTTTTTTTTTATTTTTGATGATAGTTTCATGTATTAGAAGGTAAAACCATAAATATATTTTTACCTGATTATACTAAATAAGAATAAAAATATTTTCGATAAATATCGGTACCATGGCAACAGAAACCGGAAATTCCTAAAAAACACAAAAAAAGCAGGGATTTCTGATAAAAACTTAAAACATTTCGCCTATTTATATATACCAGCAAGTGAAAAATATGCTGAATTTTCATAAATAAAATCAGTTTCAATCATTTAATAACAATTTATACGACGTGTAGTCTTTAAATTGTTAAAATATGACAAATTTCACTTAAAACAGGCATGCTTAATTCTCAACAAAATCATCCATATTATGTAAGTTACATTGTTGATCTAGAACGTACATGTAGGGTTCTTACTTTCAACAATTTAAAACGGAATGGTCAGCATTATATACTGTAAACACTTATATGATGATTTTCACTTGATTTAAATTTTGTCATAAATTTAAACAAATATCCGTTACCATGGCAACGGAAACTTCGAAAATCTGAGAAACATAAGTAAAAAGTAGTATAAATTTGCTATCCTAGCATTTTTTCAGATGGTGAAATATAGGTTCTGTCGAATTTTATTAGTATTAATGATATTTACAATAAGAGGGAACTGGTTTTTAAAATTGTCTCATTTTCGCTAGAATTAGGACTTAAATTTGATTGATTGATTGATTGATTGATTCATTGATTGATTGATTAGGGTTTTACCTTCAAGCAAAGTATATTTCATTGATAAAACGACAGTGCGAACAGTGCAATCTGCTAGGTTTTTATCATGACATGGTTATCGTTCCACCCCCCCCCCCCCCCCCCCCCCCCCCCCCCCCCCCCCCCCCCCCCCCCCCCCAGAACCTGTGGTTTGAATGCCAAGTTCTTGAGGAAAATAAAGTCACGATTGGTCAAGTAGAGTCAGTATTCGGACCCCAACTTCCCATATGTATACAACACTAGAACTCTACGACTAAGCTACAGTAGTGGTGAAAAAGTGTGTGTAAAACGTGTACTTTTGTAATATTCAAAATAAAATGCGCACATAAAAATAACAGAAATATTTGCAGTTAATAATGAAATAAAAAGTTTTGATGAAACAGAATACATGAAACACATTGCTACGGCTGGTTTTATCCGATTTCTTTATTGGGAAAAAGTTTAGATAGCTATTTGAAAATACTATTGGAATGCCATTCTACTAGAAATTAAATTTACCGAATGCTTGACGAAATAACGGTTATGTAGCAGCCTATTTTCAGTCTAATGAGTTGAGTAATGGTGTTTAACGTCCCAGTCAAGAATATTTTACTTATATCAACACCTCGCCAGCTATAGTCGAAGGTGCAAAAAATTTGCCTGTACGTTGCGCTGAAGGCATTGTACAGCGGGGTTCTTTAGCGTGCCAAGCCCACCGTGACACGTGACCTCGTTTATTTTAAGTTCCCATCCAAAAGAACCGTGACTTTCATTTTGTAATTGCGAGTGCTTGGCCAAAAAAACCAGTCATTACCTTTGGTCAGACCCGTCCGGGGATCGAACTTACGGGGCCTCCCACTTACAAAGCAAGCACTCTAGCAACTGAGCTACCGCAGTGGTTTAATTTTTAGACTAGGTCGGGTAATAGAGAATAAGTGAACACTATTTACCATTTGTATTTGACGACAAATTAAAGGTGCATTAGGAGCACAAGTGACACTGATCTTTCAAGAGAGAATCATCTATCGCGCCTGACATATACAGCACATTGCAAGTCTTCACCCTAGGTTTGGATTGCAACTGAGACAAATCCTAGTTTTCCAGGTCATGCACTGGCCATAAATCGGTTGTTTCTGAGAACACTTTTTTCTCCAGCATCCACAATTTTACCGCTCTGATAATAGAAATATATGTCAAAAAATACCCGTTACAGTTTCAAATGGAACTTAGCAAATATTTGAAAAGTGGTTGATTCCATCGGGACTGGAGATCACTGGAAAAAACCCCAGGACAAATATTCTGACAATGTGTTTTGTATGATTGTCAATGATTGATTGATAGTTAATAAGAGCGAACTACCGATGCCATCAAGCAATAGTACAAGGCACCACCATCTAACTTTACAAATTATATCAAGCTTTAAAACGATGACTACAGGGAATGTTCATTCTTCTCACGCACCATCAGGGAACAGAACTATAAAACTCTTTATCAACAAACAATTGTGGTCTTCAAAATTCAGGCATTTCAGATGATAATCCTTGTGTTCCTCAGTACGCGACAGTAGACAGTATTCAGTCAGCTGAACAATATTACATGTATATTGCCATCAATATAAGACAGAAACAACACTGAGAAACTTATTAGCATTTCATACGCCAAAACTGGTTACTATACACTCAAAATATATGTGATCTTTGTAACAGATTGTCAATACACACTTCTATACTACTGGTTTACTCATTTGTGTCATATTGTCTCACTTACATCGATGCATCGCCTGCTATATTCCTCTACTTTCAAAACATTTATGGAAGTTTTTTTCCTTACTGTGGAATAAGACTTCATTATTTGTGTCCCAATCTAAAGAATGGAGCCAATTCTAGCTCTGCACTTTTACTTACCGTAGCAGCATGAGAGAGAGAGAGAGAGAGAGACAGAGAAGAGAGAGAGAGAGGAGAGAGAGAGAGAGAGATAGAGAGAGAGATATATTTTATATCAAGGTGGTTATTTCTTTCTGGTATGGTGGAGAAAACCGAAGCACATAGCCCTGGAAACCACTTTGTGAACTGACGGACTTTCTCATGCAGTTCTGTGTGAGTGCATTTCTATTCAAGGTACCGGGACTTCCAGATGAAGTAGAAGGAACAATTTAATACGCTTCAATCTTCCAAGAAGGATTTTTTAAAAATATATATATTACAATACTGGATATGTTGTGGAATTTTGAAAGCACATTTTTTTTTACTTTATTGACAGCAAAAAGCGTACCATCTTCATCATGAATAAGTGTAATACAATGCAATCTTTGCACAAAAAAATAATAAAAAATTCAAAACAAATCTGATGCATACGGTCTTTGTAACTGATTTTTTTAGAACCCCATCATTTTTTGTAATGTTTTATAGTTTGAATAATTGATTATTATTTTTATTTCTCCGTTAGCTTTTAGCAGGAGTTATTGATCAGTAACTTATTTTTTGAAAACTGAATCGTTCGTAGAATTGTACCTCACAGATATTGTTTTTGAACATTAATATTGCACTTCACGTATCTTTCTCGACTTCTGTTTATAAAAAAAGTGTGCCGAGACCAGCAATCATTTCGCAGTCCATATTTAATTAGATTATTTACATTATACTTACACTCATGATGAATACAATATATATATAATAATATATATATATAGTAATTTAAAAATGCTGATCTAAAATAAAAAACCCAAGCAAGCCCGCGCCGGGCCCCTATATTTTTAGATACACTGTACGGACGTAGTAGAAGACAGTTCTTAGACGTGATGAAGTTTGTGCGCAGGACGTGTAGAGTAAAGAATGGAACAATCTAGAGGATTAGTTCCGAATTCATTCGGAACATCCTCTGGATGTGAAATGATAAAGGCGACAACTTTCTCATTTTCAGCCGCGTATTATGGCATCTTGAGGAAGAAGGTGAAGGAAGCTATAGATTTTGCTAAAAATTTCTGAGTTTATGGAGTCTAATGCGATCTAGCTATCTAACTTGGAGAAATTTTTGGGAAAAATCGGTATCATACTTAATTTTGGGGTCAAACATGCAAAAAATGAATTTTTCAAAAAAAAATTCTGTTTGACATTTGTTTAACCGACTCCCGCTCAATAACCGTTCATTGTACGAAAAAGTCGTCCATTGACCAAAAAAAGTTTAAGATCTTGCGGAAAAAACGGTATTTTTATATTTTTTCTATCTTGTACACAAAATCCACAATAAGTGTTCAAAGTCGACCCTATCGCTCAAAATAAAAAAAAATCCGCGTCTAAGCACGTGCAGTCTGGCGGAAATTTTCCACACTGCATTCAGCCTCTTGAAACAGCTTGTGTGAAAATGCCACTTCAGGTATCAACTTGAAAGTCGGTAAAAATATATTTTACAGCATTAAGAAAATAACGGTATTTTTATATTTTTTCTATTTTATGTACAAAATTTATAGTAAATGTTTAAACTCAACGCTGTCTCCCAATACGCAAAAAAAACCCCGCCAAATTCCACGTAATGTTCGATTTCGCTGAGGTCAGAGTTCAATGCATCTCTTTTCCAATCAGTGATCGGCATCTCGAGATACCTACTAAAGAAGCCATTTTGTTTATAGATCAAACATGACGCCCATTCAAGTGTCCATTTAGATTTACGGATACACGAACATAATATAGTCTGTAAAGGTGCGCTTAGAATAGCCACGTTAGTTCTCCTGTCAATAGGCGGAATATACAGTTCAATCGCCATTGGAAAGGTCGCATTGGAAAACGGAGCACATGCATGGAGACATCGGACATTTGAGCGCTGCAGGGCATTCATCGCGATGTCGATGATTGTATCAGGTAAGGATCATGTTTCTTGTTTATGTGTAAACTTTGTGAAACCAGACAAAGTGATTACTCGAAGTAATTCCGAGATTAGCTTGCATACGAGTCCAACTATGTTAACAAAATTATATTCTATATCTGAATTGATCCGCACAAGTTGACGGTTGTCTTCTGATCTTCACACGTTTATTTTCACACAATTTATACATTTTAAACTTCACAAGACCAATTTCGGCGGCACGTCAGTTTAAAAACTTGTGTGGTAGGAGTTAGCGTACCGCTTTCAATTCGTACCCATAATAAAGTAACCATTTCTTTACCAAATTATTTTTTGAGTAAATACAAATAAAATAAAAGCTACTATACACAGGCATGTCGAAAGTTAAACACTGAGCTGACCAACTCTCGGCCCCTCGGCAACAGTTGTCCCTTGCCCTTAGACAACTTGGCAATTCATTTGGTCCTTCGGTACTTTGACTTATGCACAATGAGACAGCTCATTCGATAATGACACAGCTTTAAGTTCAAGCTTTTTTTAGATAAATAAATAATAAAAATAAATGACAAAAAATGTAAATAAAATTAACGCCAGGACGGTAGAGTACCTGATTATTTTCAGAATTTTCTGAATCTTTTATTCCATTAATGGCATTATCATGGATCAAAAAAAAAAATGGCCAACTGCTATCACAGTTCTTTTGATTAAATCACATCAGGTGTCAATACACAACTTTCAACACCTTTTGGTGTTCACTGATAGTGTTGCTATAATCAGTAGCCTAACATGTGTTTCCCCCTTATTTTTCAGTCTTACTTTTAGTGTATTCTTGATGGACCTAGCTATTTCCAAGAACATTCTATCAGTTACTGAGCTATGTCCATCTCCCACTCAGATGTGAGATTCTAACCTAGGTATTGATAGACACTGATCTGTAACAGTAAGCTTGTGTTTTATCGATTTAGACAACTTTATCATCAAGAACCTTGGCTTCACAGTATAAAAATTACATTGTCAGCTCAATAGGTTTTTTTCAGGTACTCTGATTTCCTCCACCCTCTCAGAATTAAAACCTTCAGAATTTACCTCTTTTTTATGCCATAAGAATCTTGAGCGGGGTATTATACAGTGTTACTCCACTTATTCAGAAACCACTGCAGTAGCTCAATCATTGGACTGCTTGCTCCATATGTGGGAGGTTGTGGGTTCCAATCCCAGCCACTAGAAAATAGGTACTGGCTGTTATTTTACTAAGAAATCAACGTTTAATAATGAAGAGACCTTAAAAATTTATGTCCCGTGCCACGACAGGTGTGGAACATAAAAAAAAGCTCACCGCACCTGGTCCTGAGAACATCAAAATTATCTGCCACTTACCAATAGCTGGTGATGTCTCAATATAAAAGACATGTAAAAACATTTCAATCAATCACTCAATTGATCCACTCATTCAGAATATACAACTATTTTAAATCTGTCTGCATAGGTTTCATTTATTCATCTATTTGATCATGTTGATCACTGATGAGTTTTTTAAATATTTATGTACTTATTCATATAATTTAATCAGAATTTGTATTTTTAAAATCTACTTCTATCCTTGAATAGAATGCGTTGCTTTGTGGTCCGTTTTAATTTTCTGTGCAGCATTGATGATTCATAGACTAAATCCACCAATCAATATACAGCTGGGTTGGATGTCAGCAATTTGGACAGCTTGAAACAGGATCTTGAAGAATCTTGACTGGAAGTAATTAAATATAAAACACCGTTACTCCCCCCATCAGATAAGTGATAGAATCTTAATGGGTATGAAGCATCAATACTTAACTTCACCCAACTCTTGGTACAAGTGAAAGAATCTTGTCTGGGAAGTAAAAGATCATTTCTAGACTCCCATCATCTCAGAAATGACCATCTCAATATAAGTGAAAGAATCTTGACTTGGGTGTAAAACTGTTTTAATCCATTCCACCATTCCTGAACTGATTGTCTTGATACATGCCAGTATAATATAACACTTTTTTATTTTACTAAAGTCAAGAGTATTTTCACTTATATCAAGGCAGTTATATTGTAAATGGTGGAGGAAACTGGAGTGCCAAGAGAAAACCAAAAACATTTGGAAAGCAAACTTACAACCTTTCTCACACTAAGATCTATTAAAACAACATGGCCTTAATCATTTAATGGGGTAATGGTTGCTTAGTAGTTAATGCCTATGAAAGAGAAAGAAGACTGAGACAAATGCACATAGAAAACCTATATGTGTACTTTGAATCTGGGACCTTCCCATACTAACAGAATGCTTTGGTATTGAGCTACCTGGTCACCTGTTAAGCACAATCCCCCACATCTTAATTTATTGATTAAAGGAATTTTTTCTAGTACAGAATATTTCACTTATATCAAGACATCACCAGGTCTGTTTTAAACATTTGTCATTTTGACAGGCAAGTACTGTAGATACAAGTACCAACCTAACATGGACACCCCATGTACGCAATATGTCATTTTGATATGTAAATGAAGGTCATGAGTTCAAAGGTCAAGGTCATAGATACAACAGAAAATCAAAATGGTTAATTATCTGGAATTATCATTTTTTATTCATACATTTGTATATAGGCATGTATATTGGATTGTTGTAGGTATTTGTACAACATTCATTTTGAGATGTAAATGAAGGTCATGAGTTCATAGGTCAAGGTCATAGGTACAAAAAATATGTAAATTGTTAATTATCTGGAAAACTTCTTTTTATAAAGGCATGTATATTGGAATATTGTAGGTATTGATACAACGGTCATTTTGCTGTAAAGATGAAGGTCATTGATTGAAAGGTCAAGGTCACAGATGCAAAAGTAAAATGATTAATTGTCTGGAAAACTTTGTACAGGCATGTGTATTGGAATACAATGGGAATCCTCTAGATTGTTCCATTCTTTCCCGCGAAACCCCTAAAGGTGTCGCCACACTAGTACGTAAATCTATGTCAAGAGTTCGAATGATAAAAGTTTTCTAAGAAATAGATATGTAGCATATTTTAACACAAATCTTCCAAACTCACTCAATATTTTTGTATATAAAGAATGGAACATCTAGAGGATTAGTTCCGAATTCATTCGGAACATCCTCTGGATGTGAAATGATAAAGGCGACAACTTTCTCCTTTTTAGCAGCATAACAGCATCTTTGAGAAAGTTAACTTTTTGTCTATAGATTTTGCCAAAATTTTCAGACTTTATGGAGTCTAATGCGATCTAGCTATCCAACTATATTATATGTTTTGGGAAAAATCGCGATCATACTTAATTTTTTGGTCAAACATGCAAAAACGGACTTTTCATACAAACTTTCTGTTTAACCGACTCCTGTTCAATAACCGTTCATTGTACGCAAAAGTCGTCAATGCGCCGAAAATAGATAAAGATCTCGCGGAAAAAACGGTATTTTTGTATTTTTTCTATGTTGTACACAAAATCCACAATAAGTTTCAAAGTTGACCCTATCGCTCAAAATAAAAATTTCCGCGTCTAAGCACGTGCAGTCTGGCGGAAATTTTCCACAAAAAACAATTCTGCATTCGGCCTCTTGAAACAGCTTGTGTGAAAACTCCACTTCAGGTATCAACTTAAAAGTCGGTAAAATATATTTTAAAGTATTAAGAAAATAACGGTATTTTTATATTTTTTCTATATTATGTACAAAATTTATAGTAAATGTTTAAACTCAACATGCAAAAAATGGACTTTTCATACAAACTTTTTGTTTAAAACCGACTCCTGTTCAATAACCGTTCATTGTACGCAAAAGTCGTCAATGCGCCAAAAATAGATAAAGATCTCGCGGAAAAAACGGTATTTTTGTATTTTTTCTATGTTGTACACAAATCCACAATAAGTGTTCAAGTTGACCCTATCGCTCAAAAAAAAATTTCCGCGTCTAAGCACGTGCAGTCTGGCGGAAATTTTCCACAAAAAACAATTCTGCATTCGGCCTCTTGAAACAGCTTGTGTGAAAACCCTACTTCAGGTATCAACTTAAAAGTCGGTAAAATATATTTTAAAGTATTAAGAAAATAACGGTATTTTTATATTTTTTCTATGTTATGTACAAAATTTATAGTAAATGTTTAAACTCAACCTATCTTTCCAATACGCAAAAAGCCCGCCAAATTGCATGCAGCAATCGTACGATTTCATTGACAAGGTCAAAGTTCAATGCATTACTTATCCAATCAGCGTTCGGCAACTCGAACCCTACCCAACTGCCCAAGAAGCCATTTTGAACTTGATCTGCAGACAAAACATGGCGTTGAAACTTGAAAGTTTACTTTAGGCTATATCCGATACTCTGACTGTAAGGGTACGCTTCTAATGACGATCATGTTAGTTCTCCAATAAACGGAGGGAAGTATAACAGAAACAAACATTTCATGGAAACGCCATTTGTGATGCGTGAATTTACCAGAACTCGCAGAAGGATATAATGTCAGGTTAGTTGTTAGACCATGGGTTTTGTTTATGTGAAACCAGACAAAGTGGTTACTCCAAGTAATTTGCTCTTTAGATCCCGAGATCGGTATCAAACAGAAGCTACTCTTCGGACAATGTGCCATTTCTACAGTACAGGCTTGTCGAAAGTTTAACACTGAGCAGAGCCGTTCATCTCTCAGCAACTGGAGTTGTCGATAGGTTGGAAACTAATTCGGGGGTCTCGGCACTTTGTGTTGTCTACAGCTTGCTGTCAAACCTGTACTCTAATTAGTTGGAGAAACAAAGCGGTGCACCTGCTACAAGGGAGGAATGGGGGGGGGGGGGGTAGCTGAACCTGTGTTGTAAATAATTTATGCACTGTAAACGTGAAGTATACATGTAAGCGCGTTTTTCTAGGGGGTATGGGGGCATGCTCCCCCATAAAATTTTGAAAAAAATATAACAAAAATGATACATTTTCCATGAATTTCGATCTTTATCTACAATAAATTTTTAGTATTATTTTTTCAAAAGCAAAGCATCTGTCTCCATCGATACTAAGTCTTGGTATTTAATTTTTATGGTATTTTGATATATTGTATTTAAATATCAGTGTTGTTAGTTGCAAGGGATCTGTTTAATATGGACAAGTAAATATGATGAAATCTGGGTTTCGTTGATTTATGAGATTTTCTTTGAAAATCTTGAAATGACCAGTGGGTAGCTGGTCAACTCGCCCCTAACCAACTCGCCCCCTACCAACTCGCGCACTTGACATTACCAACTTTGCTTGTGAAAGTGTATCAGTTTTTGGGGCGTTTCTCCATTTTTCTCACTATCTCGGGACGTGACTGCCTAGGTAAATGAATTGCGGGCAAAATCTTGGTGGGGTGTAAATCACCATTCTGTCAAAGTCTGTGGGTCCAACAATCACATTTATCACACTGCAATGCATGTTGCTTCCCCTTCACACATTTTGACAAACTACAATTGTCTGTCGTGTCCATCGTAACGTTATATGAAAGATGATGTATTTCATTTCTAATCTCAGCTCATTTATACATGTATCTGAAATCGTTGTCGATAATCTTATTGGTCAAAATATTTTTCTTTGAATATCTTGTAAAATTTTGAAAATGAAAACGAAGCCAAAGGTTGTGTGATCATAGTACACACATGTCCCGTAAACTGCTTGTGTATCATTTAGTCAAAATAAACATGTTAGCATAAATTCACACTAAGCCATAACACACTGTCAACACACGACAATTTTCGGTGATAAAATGTGCCGATAATTGTTATTATTATTATTATTATTACAATAATATTTAAAAAAAACCCAACAAATTAAGTTCACTGTGACAATGTTGTTTGATGGATTGTAAAAACAATAAACACTAATGAACAGAATAAAAATTTATTATTATGATTATTATTATTATAATTATTATTATTATTATTTAATTTTTATATTGGGGCGAGTTGGTATACGTTGGGGGCGAGTTGGTGTTGACTTTAAGATAAGTGGGGCGAGTTGACCAGAATTCCTTGTCAAGGCACTGTGCAATATTTGTGTGTTTACCCTCAGTTTACAACCCATCATGACTCTTTTTCTCTATCTAAGCAGTAAAGTTAGTACCGTTTTAATTGCTGAACTGTAAAATGTACACATTTGCCACAAGAACTTGTCTAGCATGACTCGAACTTAGACTATTTGGCTAGTAAGTTCTGATTAAACCCCAAAACAAATTCGAACGACCACGATTTTGGTATAACTGAATTGTATATTGATTCATATGCATTGGGTTAATTTTTGTTTTGCTTTCAATTTTTAAAATATAACTGTCATAGAATTATTTTTAACATATTTGACAAAATTAACTTACACAAGGTCATATGTGCACATGCCCAGCTACGCCTTTATACTAGAGTTCTTCCTTATTTTAGATGACTTCTAATATATAAGATTACAAAAGTGTGCATATGTCGTGTATGTTATGTTAATTATTATTTTTGAAATCTAAGTTATATTTCAGAATGTGAATTGCATATTACTGATAAGCTAATATAGAATGTGATTTGCTACCACACCACTGGGCACCAATTTGGTATTTATGATTGGTACCCATCCCAAGCCAGAAGTATTATAATCAGTAACCCAACATGTGTTTCCCCCTTATTTTTCAGTCTTGCTGTTAGTGTATTCTTGATGGACCTGGTTATTTCCAAGAACATTTTATTAGTTACCGAGTTCATATCCCACTCAGAAATACAAACTCAAAGTGGGATTTTAACCTGGTTATTGAGACACAGATCTATAACAGTCAGCTTGTGCTTTACTTTTATAGACAACTTAATCATCAAGAACCTTGACTTCACTCTATAAAAATTACATTGTCAGCTTACTAGGTGAAGACTAGATTACTTCAGGTACTCTGATTTCCTCCACCCTTGCAGAATTTACCTCTTGAATCTTGAGTGGGGCATTATACAGCATTACTCCACTCATTCAAAAATCACTGCGGTAGCTCAATCGTGAGAGTGCTTGCTCCATATGTGGGAGGTCATGGGTTCGAATCCCTGCCACTTGAATATAGGTAGTGACTGTTATTGTATCAAGCATTTAGAAATGAACAGACTTTAAAAACCGGTGTCCGGTGTCATGGCAGGTGTGCCCTCGCTTCATCTTGCCCCAAGAACTTCAAATTACAAAATTTCAGCCACTTAACCATTAGTTGGTGATGTCTCAATATAAAAGAAATACTCTTGACTGCATGTAAAATCATTTAATAACCAATCCACTCATTCAGAAATACATGTACAAATATTTTAAATCTGTTTGCATGTCTATGCTTTTGATCATGTTGATCACTGGTGACTTTTAAATTTTTATGTACTTATTTATAATTTAATCAGATTTTTTATTTTATTGAAAACTACTTCTATTCTTGAATAGAATGCGTTTCTTTGTGGTCCGTTTTAACTTTCTGTTGCAGTTTTGATGGTTTATCGACTAAATCCACCTATCAATATACAGCTGGTTTGGATGGCAGCAATTGGAGAACTTGAAAAAGAATCTTGAAGAATCTTGACTGGGAAGTAACTAAATAAAAAACACCATTACTCCACTCCATCATGTTGGAACCGACCGTCTCTATGTAAGTGATAGAATCTTGACAGGTATGAAGCATCAATACTCAACTTCACCATCTCTTGGTATAAGTGAAAAAATCTTGTCTGGGAAGTAAAACACCATTTCTAGACTCCCATCATCTCAGAACTGACCGTCCATATAAGTGAAAGAATCTTGACTTGGGTGTAAGTAGTTTTAATCCATTCCACCATTCCCGAACTTATCATCTAGATACATGCCAGTATAATATAACTTGTTTTTATACTCCCCACTTAAAAAGTGGGGGGTATATACCGGTAGTGATAGGGGTGTCCGTTCGTCCTTTCGTTACACATTAGGGTACCTATCTCTTATCCGCAACTCCTCCTAAACCATTCAATGGATTTTCATGAAACTTCACACAATCTTTGTGATATAATGTAGATGCGCACTTCCTATTTAAAAATTTGATCCGATGGATTTTTGGGAGCAGGGGGTATTTTTTGTGAGCTTGTGGCTCACAATTTTTCTAGTTCTTAACTAAAGTCAAGAGTATTTTCACTTATATCAAGACAGTTATATCATGAATGATGGAGGAAACTGGATTGCCAAGAGAAAACCACAGACCTTTGGAAAGCAAACCAACAAATTTTCTCACACTAAGATGTGTTAAACCAACATGGCCTTACTGGCGTAATGGTTGCTTAGTGGTAAATACCGAACAGAAAAGAGACTCAGAGACAAACGCACATGGAAAACCTATACACATGTACTTTGAATCTTGGCCCTTCCCATACTAACAGAATGCTTTGCCATTGAGCTACCTGGTCACCTGTCGAGCACAATCCCCCACACCTTAATCGATCGATTGAATGAGTTTTTCCTAGTCTAGAATATTTCACTTATATCAAGACGTCACCAGGTCTGTTTTAAACATTTGTCAGTTTTGACAGACAAGTACTGTAGATACGACTACCAACCTAACCTGGACACCCCATATAGGCAATGTGTCATTTTAATATGTAATTGAAGGTCATGAGTTCAAAGGTCAAGGTCATCGAGAAATGGTTAATTATCTGGAAAACTATCAATTTTTTACATACATGTGTATATAGGCATGTATATTGGATTGTCATAGGTATTTGTACAACGTTCATTTTGAGATGTAAATGAAGGTCATGACTTCATAGGTCAAGGTCATGGATACAAAAAATATGTAAATTGTTAATTATCTGGAAATTTAAAGTTTTTATATAGGCATGTATATTGGAATATTGTAGGTATTGATACAACGGTCATTTTGCTGTAAGGGTGAAGGTCATTGATTGAAAGGTCAAGGTCACAGATGCGAAAGTATACTGAAATGGTTAATTGTCTGGAAAACTATAAACTTTTTGTACAGGCATGTGTGAATCCTCTAGATTGTTCCATTCTTTCCCGCGAAACCCCTCAAGGTGTCGCCATACTAGTAAAGAATGGAACAATCTAGAGGATTAGTTCCGAATTCATTCGGAACATCCTCTGGATGTGAAATGATAAAGGCGACAACTTTCTCCTTTTTAGCAGCATATATCAGCATCTTGGGGACCTTGAAAACTGCTCGAACGATTTTGCTAAAAATTTCTGAGGTTATGGAGTCTAATGCGATCTAGCTATCTAACTTGGTGAAATTTTTGGGAAAAATCGGTATCATACTTAAATTTAGGGTCAAACATGCAAAAAATGAATTTTTACAAAAAAAAATCTGTTTGACATTTGTTTAACCGACTCCTGCTCAATAACCGTTCATTGTACGAAAAAGTCGTCCATTGACCGAAAAAAGTTTAGGATATTGCGGAAAAAACGGTATTTTTATATTTTTCCTATCTTGTACACAAAATCCACAATAAGTGTTTAAAGTCGACCCTATCATAAAAATAAAAAAAAATCCGCGAACCGGCACGTGCAGCCGCTGAATGAATTTTTTCTGCATTAAACAGCTTGTTTTGAAACGCCACTTCAGTTATCAATTTAAAAGTCGGCCAAAATATATTTTAAAGTATTAGGAAAATAATGGTATTCTTATATTCTTCCTATTTTATGCAAAAAATGCAGTATTAATGTTTAAATTCAACCCTGTCTGCCAATATAAAAAAGTCCGCCGAAATGCACGTGGTAAAATCGTATGATTTCAATGACAGGGTCAAAGTTCAATGCATCACTTAACCAATCAGCGTTCGGCAACTCGAACCCTCCCCAACTGCCAAAGAAGCCATTTTGAACTTGAACTACAGACAAAACATGGCGTTGAAATTGAAAGTTTACTCGAGGCTATATCCGATACACTGACAGATAGACTGTAAGGGTACGTTTCTAATGACGATGGTGTTAGTTCTCCGAAAAACGGAGGGAAGTATAACAGAAACAAACCTTCTTTGTTATCAACCATTGTGACATGTGGATTTACCAAAAGACGCAGAAGGATTTTTCGGCAATATAATGTCAGGTTAGTATTTTAGACCATTGGTTTTGTTTATGTGAAACGTTCGTGAAACCAGACAAAGTGATTATTCCAAGTAATTTGATTTTTAGATCCCGAGATCGGCATCAAACAGAAGCTACTCCTCGGACAATGTGCCATTTCAGTACGGGCTTGTCGAAAGTTTAATTCTGAGCTGTTCATCTCTCAGCAACTGGAGTTGTCGATAGCTCGGCAAATATTTCGGGGGGGCCTCGGCACTTTTGTCTACAGCTTGCTGCTAATCCTGTACTCTAATTAGCTGGGGAAACAAAGCGATGCACCTGCAACAGGGGGAGGGGATGGGGGGGGGGGAAGCTGATCCTCGACCGTCCGTGATTCGAGACTCTAATAGAAAACGAACTAAATTTGCTAACGCAACAAGAATTTGAGAGCTGAAAAATATACAACTGATTTTTCTGGATAGTTTCACAGTAAATACCTAAATTTTGTCTTTAATGCATGAAATCGTCACTGCAGAGACGATACTCGCGTATAATAACTGAAAACAAAAATGGCCTCGAATCTTAGGACGCTCTCGATTTTACATAGGCGTAGGAGCAGGGGGGGGCAGCGGGGGCCGGGCCCCCCCAATGTCAGAGAAGGGGGGGGCCAGGCCCCTGCAATATATTGTGTGAAATTTTGTATCATAGTTTACGTTTATAGTGTAAGTGCTAAAAAAGAAAAAAAAACAAGAGCTTTAACAGGAAATGTCCATCTGGTAACCAATCAATTATCAATTTCATCATTATACTTGTAAAAGGGCGTCAAAATTTTCCAGTGGCGGATTCAGCGTACCCCCCCCCCTTTATGTCGCTAATAACACATATTGTTCAGCTCAGATTGCACCAGAATGCAGGATTTTTGCGCCACTTTTTCCAAATTTTTCGGGGGAGCATGTCCCCGAACCCCCTAGAATGTTCGAGCTTTCGGCTCTCACATTATACGTCCCCCCTTTTTGAAATTCTGGATCAGTCTACGATATCCATCCCCAATGAGTGGGGAATGATGGAACTTGTGTCATACGGTTATTTTATTTTATCTTGCCTTGATATCACAGTATTTTAACATATCAAAACGATGCACAATACAATGAAAATGCGTCTAGACAGGACTTAGTTTTGAAAATTTTCCGGGGGAGGCCCCCCGGACCCCCACCTATGCGAGGGTTTTGCACCCCTCTCATACTCTCCCCGCCTCGTGCCTAGGCACGAGGTCGTACCTGCGGCACGACATAGACATACCTTCGGTTTGGCCCCCCAATATTAAAAACCCTCCTACGCCTATGTTTTAGGACGGTCGACGATACATGTAAGCGTCAAAGGCGAGTTTTTCTAGGGAGTATGAGGGCATAAAAAAAATATAACAAAAATGATACATTTTCCATGAATTTCGACCTTTATCTACAAAAAACAAATTAAATAAAATTGGATAAATTTTTAGTATTAATTTTTCAAAAGCAAAGCATTTGTCTCCATTGATACTTGGTATCTATTTTTTATGGTATTTTGACATATGTAATTCAAATATCAGTGCTGTTAGTTGCAGGGGAAATGGTTGATCTGGTTAATATGGACTTTGGGTTTCGTTGAATTTTGAGATTTTCTTTGAAAATCTTGAAGTGACCAGTGTAGTTGTTTGAATGGGTTGTGATTTGGGTGTACATGTGCTACTAGCCCATCTGTTCTTGCAATTTTAGCTTGTCAAGGCACTGTGCAATAATAGTGTGTTTACCCAACTCAGTTTACAACTCATCATGACTCTTTTTCTCTATCTAAGCAGTAAAGTTAGAACCGTTTCAATGGCCGGACTGTAAAATGTACAAATTTGCCACAAGAACTTGTCTAGCATGACTCAGACTTGGACTATTTGGCTAGTAAGTTCTGATTAAACCCCAAAACAAATTCGAACGACCACGGCTTTTCTATAACTGAAATGTACATCGATTCATATGCATTGGGTTAACTTTTGTTTTGCTGTCAAGTTTTAAAATATACCGGTAACTGTCATAGAATTAGTTTTACCATTTTTAAATATGATATTTGACAAAATTAACTTACACAAGGTCATATGTGCACATGCCCAGCTACGCCTTTGTACTAGAGTCCTTCCTTATTTTAGATGACTTCATATATAAGATTACAAAAGTGTGCATGTGTCGTGTATGTTATGCTAATTATTATTTTTGAACAATCTAAATTATGTTTCAGAATGTGAATTGCATATTACTGATAAGCTAATATAGATTGTGATTTGCTACCACACCACTGGGCACCAATTTGGTATTTATGATTGGTACCCATCCCAAGTCAGAAGTATTATAATCAGTTACCCAACATGTGTTTCCCCTTATTTTTCAGTCTTACTTTCAGTGTATTCTTGATGGACCTTGCTATTTCCAAGAACATTTTATCAGCTACTGAGCTATGTCCATCTCACACTCAGAAGTGAGATTCAAACCTAGGTATTGAGAGACACTGATCTGTAACAGTAAGCCTGTGTTTTATCTATTTAGATAACTTAATCATCAAGGACCTTGGCTTCACAACTATAAAAATTACATTGTTAGCTCAATAGGTTTTTTTTAGGTACTCTGATTTCCTCAACCCTCTCAGAATTGAAACCTCCAGAATTTACCTCTTTGCTATAACATAAGAATCTTGAGTGGGGTATTATACAGCGTAACTCCACTCATTCAAAAACCACTGCAGTAGCTCAACCATTAGATTGCTTGGTCCATATGTGGGAGGTTGTGGGTTCGAATCCCAGCCACTTAAAAAAAAGTACTGACTGTTATTTTACCAAAAATTGAGCATTTAGAAACAAAGAGACCTTAAAAACTTATGTCCGTGCCACGACAGGTGTGGTACATAAAAAACCTTGCCGCACCTTGCCCTGAGAACATCAAAAATGTCTGCCACTTCAACAATAGCTGGTGATGTCTCAATATAAAAGAAATATTCTTGACTACATGTAAAAAACAATTCAACCAATCATTCAATTGATCCACTTATTCAGAAAATACAATTATTTTAAATGTGTTTGCATGTCTTTCATTTATTCATCCTATTTGATCATGTTAATCACTGGTGAGTTTTTTACTTATTTATATAATTTAATCAGATTTTTTATTTCTTGAAATCTACTTCTATCCTGGAATAGAATGCGTTGCTTTGTGGTCTGTTTTAATTTTCTGTTGCAGCTTTGAAGATTCATCGACTAAATCTACCTATCAATACAGCTGGATTGCATATCAACAATTTGACAGCCTGAAACAGGATCTTGAAGAATCTTGACTGTGAATTAATTAAATGTAAACACCATTACTCCACTCCATCAAGATAAGTAATAGAATCTTAACGGGTATGAAGCATTAATACTCAACTTCACCATCTCTTGTGAAAAAATCTTGTCTGGGAAGTAAAACACCATTTCTAGACTTCCATCATCTCAGAACTGACCGTCTCAATATAAGTGAAAGAATCTTGACTTGGGTGTAAGTAGTTTTAATCCATTCCACCATTCCCGAACTGATCGTCTAGATACATGCCAGTATAATATAACTGGTTTTTATACCCCCCACTTAAAAAGTGGGGGTATATACCGGTAGTGATAGGGGTGTCCGTTCGTCCTTCTGTTACACCTTAGGGTACCTATCTCTTATCCGCAACTCCTCCTACACCCTTCAATGGATTTTCATGAAACTTCACACAATCTTTGTGATATAATGTAGATGTGCACTTTCTATTTAAAAATTTGATCCAATGGATTTTTGGGAGCAGGGGGTATTTTTTGTGAGCTTGTGGCTCACAGTTTTTCTAGTTCTTAACTAAAGTCAAGAGTATTTTCACTTATATCAAGGCAGTTATATCGTGAATGATGGGGGAAACTGGAGTGCCAAGAGAAAACCACAGACTTTTGGAAAGCAAACCAACAAATTTTCTCACACTAAGATGTATTAAACCAACATGGCCTTACTGGCGTAATGGTTGCTTAGTGGTAAATACCTTTGTGAACAGAAAAGAGACTCGGAGACAAACGCACATGGAAAACCTATACTTTGAATCTGGGCCCTTCCCATACTAACAGAATGCTTTGCCATTGAGCTACCTGGTCACCTGTCGAGCACAATCCCCACACACCCTAATCGATCGATTGAATGAGTTTTTCCTAGTCTAGAATATTTCACTTATATCAAGACATCACCAGGTCTGTTTTAAACATTTTCAGTTTTGACAGGCAAGTACTGTAGAAACGAGTACCAACCTGACCTAGACACCCCATGTAGACAATGTGTCATTTTGATATGTAATTGAAGGTCATGAGTTCAGAGGTCAAGGTCATAGAGAAATGGTTAATTATCTGGAAAACTATCAATTTTTTATACATACATGTGTATATAGGCATGTATATTGGATTGTCATAGGTATTTGTACAACGTTCATTTTGAGATGTAAATGAAGGTGATGAGATCATAGGTCAAGGTCATGGATACAAAAGATATATAAATTGTTAATTATCTGGAAATTTAAAGTTTTTATATAGGCATGTATATTGGAATATTGTAGGTATTGATACAACGGTCATTTTGCTGTAAGGGTGAAGGTCATTGATTGAAAGGTCAAGGTCACAGATGCAAAAGTATACTGAAATGGTTAATTGTCTGGAAAACTATAAACTGTTTGTACAGGCATGTGTATTGAAATACAATGGGAATCCTCTAGATTGTTCCATTCTTTCCCGCGAAACCCCTCAAGGTGTCGCCATACTAGTAGGGGCCTACTGATAAATATAGCTTACAGATGCACAATGAACAAAAAAAAAAAAAAAAAAAACTAGCAATGACCCATGACGTTCTACTTCTTTGCTGTTTACACAGACCTGCCTGTCGATGCAAAACGTGATGAATGAACTGACAAGATCTTTTTTAGTCAACCATGTATAATAAACATAAATTCCTAGAAGCGCCAACTTTAAAATCTAATATTTGATACTGAAAATAAAAAAGTATTCGAAATTGAAAAATAGACTTTGAAAAGTCTCCGTAAACATCGATACAAAACATCGATCGAGTTGCACCTTGTAGATGTTGATATGTAAAAAATGGGTTGAAAGTTTCACATCGGATGCACCTGTTGAAGATTTCGAATCGTTAAATTCATATTATGTCTAGAATATAAGTATTTTATATGTGTATAAACCGGAGGAAAAAAGCTTTCTAACGGCATAGATTTTGTGAATTATATAGTGACTGTTGTAGAATTTTAAATGCTTCAAACTCGACATTGTGTAAAAATTAAAAAGAATACACGTTTTTCGCGGATGAAGGTAAAAACGTCAAAGTGAAACGTTATGAACACAAAAAGTTGTAATTGTTCAGTGTGATAAATTTTATACTATTTATGTCTCTATAACTGATTTCTTTACATAAAACAAACAACATTTTCCTGCTTTTTATAAAAGTCTGATTTGTAACGAAATTGATAAACTATTTCAAAAGTTTGAACGAGTTACTTTTTCTCTAGAAAAAACGGAGGAAATCCAACTCAAAATTTTAATCACGTAAAAAGTAAAACCGTTCCACAAATTTCAAGTAAAAAATTCGAACTAAAGTATTCTTTCTATCAAAAAACCTGAAGAACATTATTTGTAGGTAATGTTCTGTAGTTTCCTATGATACCAAGTTTATGTCGATCCGTCAAAATTAACGATTTTTACATCAAAATATGTACGACACACTGCCTGAAAATCCGGTTGGCGCTCTGTGGCGCTTACGGGGGTTAAGGGGTTAATAGGTTTCTTACTTTAATTTTTGATTTGATTGAACCATAAAAAGTACAAATTCCAAGGATATGCTGAGAATTTTTTCTCGCCTGAAGAGTAGTATATATTTTTTCGGTATTATTTTTCTTAAAAGAACACAATTTATCCGTTGGTTGAGAGATCTGTTTTCAAGGATGACTTACAATTTTTGTCCGTCTCTACGAAATGCTCCTTCCTGGAGGCAATAATATAAAAATAAAAATATACGTATAAAAATCTTTCCTGTCGCGTCGCATTCAGTGTGGCATTTGAGGATTTTTTCTACACTTTAAATAACTTGAAAAAGTTAATCAAAATATCACACGTTTTCTGCAAATACTGGAAAGCCGCTTTGATCGTATTATTTCATTTGTGAATACATACTCATTGAGCTTATAGATCTAATGAATTACACTCTTAAATAAAATACCAGCTAATGTTTCAAAGGCCGTTTGTTATCTGATTTCCATTATCTTTGTAAAGTCTTGATAATAAAGATTGCTTTGCGACGTTTTGTCTAAAAACCAAAGTAACAGAGCAATTTTATTCAAATTTTGCGAAAAACAGATTTATTCATTTTTCGTTTTCAAATTGTCTGAATGAAGTTAATTAATTTTTCTTCCTTTATTCTGTAATAACTGAAAATCAGAGAAAATGTTCTCTAACCTTGCAAAGTGACTCTGAAATAATTTCAAAAATAAATATCCAATGATAAATTGTGTGCCTCTGTCATATAGCATTTAAAAAAAATTAAATCATAAAATACTTTTAAAAAAATGCTATATGCATGTGCCACCTTTACCATGATATGATCGGTTCTGATATGCATAAAAGTGCTAATTACTTATGGCTAAGTGCTTACATGTACATGTGTGTAAGAATGACTTCAATTTATTTATTCACTTATTTTTGGGGCAATAATCCACAATCCAAATTGTCACTATCACAATCCAATATTTATTTTTAAAAATTTTACAGCTGTCAAAAAATCGCATTGCATTACTTAAATAATTAATTAATTTATTTATTATCTACTTATTTATTTATTTTTTTAGCTATAATTTTTAAAACATTTGAGTACAAACTTAAAATGAAAGTGACGGACTTCGTTGTGTCATACATAATCATAAAATGCATTTAAAAATGCCAAATTATTGTCATATACAATTTAAAAAAAATGTATGTTATGACTTTTTTTTTTTAAAAAAAGGTATATGACATTTGCACTGTAGAATGTATTGGGATATACCGTGGGTTTTAATTGAGAAATCTCTGAAACGGATTGGAAATTTCGTCATAATAGTACATTGACTTAAAATGTAGATTACCACGCATCTATTTAATTACTTATTTAAGCTATATTTGAAGATACATAAAAGGTTATTAAGCTATTTTTTACTTGTACCTTTCAATATGATTTTGCTCATTGCTAGTACAAATATCGAAGGTTTTAAGTAATATTTTAAGGTAGAAAATGTTAATTACAATGCATTAATATATTAAATTTGAACTGGAGGAACCTTTTAATATCATTTACTCATTGCAAATCCAAAATCCATTGGTTTTATAACTAATGGATTTTATTTTATTTTGTCTTTTTCGTATTTCATATGTTTTGGTTAATTTTCTTAGTTATCTGAGGTGGATAATGTGATTATCAACATTTATATACGTGTCCATAAATTTGACATTATTAGTAGCCAAATTTTCAAAATAAGTGAAAATATAGTTTCTCTTTAAAAGTATTTCGCTTAAACATATTAATTTTAGAAAGAATTTTTAAAACATTAGTAGCAAATGGCTATTTAATCTGTTCGGAACATTATTTTATGTTAGTCTTACCGCAAAACCACCACAATTTAACTGGTTATCGTTGTAATTATGTGGTGTACTGTAGCCCTGACGCCACATTGATGATCTGGACGGTGGTTCCCATAATCTCCCATGTCCACTGACTGAATCAAAAACAAAAATAAAACATAAAGCTATTATTAAGAGCATGGTTCTTATACTTAATATCCACATGTTAAACTGGCAAGTACTTGCATTTATTTAAAACAGAATTATGCAAGACAAATATTTATAATCTTGAGGAGAAAAGATAACGCTTTTAAAATATTTTAAAAATTCAACCATAGTGATTCATTAAATTTGAAAGACTTCCCGCTCCCACAAAGTTCAAATCAGAGTATTGATACGAGAAGGCCATGATTGATTTATTTTCTGTTTATTCATATACATGTACATGTTATGCGGGAACATATCATAGTTTCTTAGAAACAAGCAAAAAAATGGCAACAAGTCAAAACACAAACATACCTGTCTACGGTCAAATTACAATCACAAAAAGCAGAGCAAAAACTTTAAAAGGTAGCAAATTAAGTTAAACAAGTGGAATTCTACCAGGAAAGTGAGACCGGGTGTTCCGGAATGGTAAGCAACTCGTATTTACACCACCTGTCACAAAACAAGAATAAAACGAAGAAGGATTGATTATCATCATAATATTTATATATTGTACCCCAAAAAACCTTTGAGTAAACTTCATAAGCAAGTATAACCTTTTAATTATGATTACACCAGTTTTCTATAAGTTTTGTATTGTGTTGTATGATTAAGGATTATTTCCCCTTCTACCAGTAATTCATAAGAAAAAAAAAAAAAAAAAAAAAAAAAACAAACAAACAATGGTTCTCTGAAATAAACACCCGAGTAGATGTTTTATAAAAATAACAAAATGCTTCATTAGAACAGTAAAAAACATAAAACATATGTTTCGCAATTAGTTCAAGATTGAGCTTAATGTTTTTTTTCTAAATTCACTTTATAATTAAATACCATTAGTAAAAAGGTACTTGAAATACACATAGTATTAAATCTATTTTACAATAGGAGACTCGACGTCTCAAACAGTGTAAGGTACAAAGAGATTCAAACGAAAAAATAACAAGATCTAAAATTGTCGTACAAATAGGTTTCTTAAAATTATTCCGCATTGGAATTACACACATTTATGTTCAAATTAAATTGGAGATGGTGTCACTAGATTTTAATGAACAGAGTGATAATTGAATGGCTGTGTTGTCAATCTGCCAACATGGAAACAATTTCTAACGAGTTTTTCTATGGCTATATGTGGTAACTTACAATACCAATTGCAAGTTCTGTAACACTACAAATGAAATTAATAGAAAACGGTTCTGAAAATGTTTCATGAATCGGACTTAATTACATACTAGTAATGAGGAATTCCAAAATAGCGCTAAATGTAAACTATACTATACTAAGTATATAAACTATGAACAGGGGAGAATAAATTGAAATGTGTAGAGAATAGATTGAGAATATATGTTTATTGTATGTGGCTAAGCATGTACAACGCAGAATTTATACAGCTTTTCCTTGATATCGGTTGTTTAACCAGATACTATTTATCTCTGTGTTTGTGCAAGACTTAGTCAAATTTTGATAGATTATTTTCAGATATTGATATACAAAAATAATCGAAGTGTTATTATGACATATCACCAGAGACGTGATAAGTGTAAAACAATTTTGTTTGTTTTTCAATTTGCGCAATTTGAGTCTATTTAAACTTAAACGTTCCTTGTTGTGTAAAGAAATGATTCAAGGCTTGTTAATATTGGCTTTTGATCACGGACGCTTATTATCGGCTGACTTAAATAAATAAAGTTGTCAAATTTGATCTGATATTAAACAATATTCAGATTAATGATACTCAATTGGTATTTACATTTACAAACAAAATATAAAATCCCCAGGTGAAGAAGATATCATTAAAGTCAAATACTATTCACTTATTACGTGCGATTATTCCGTCACAATTTGCCCTTTGTGTGAATCTTCCTCATTGTGTAACTCTTCATAAAAGATTTATCATATTGCCAAATCCTGAACCACTTTAAATGAACGTTGACCCGGATATTTTAATTTGAAAATAAATAAATAAATAAATAAATAAATAAAAAATAAATAAATAACTGAAATTAAAAAATGAATGGCGGGAAAAAGACCCTCATAATTATGAGTTAATTGTTGTAAGTGAACAGCTGCTTTCATAAACGTATACGTAGACAGACGCCGGAAATATAGTTCAGACGCAGACTTATGACTACGCTTCATTAGGAAAAAATATTCTACTGTCCAAAACAACGTTCTTACAATAGCAATATCTCGTATCAATTCAACATGAGGATTTTGTTTTTAGCTACAAACGGTGCTTTTTGTTTTCATTTTACGAGCTTTAAGCAATGGAAAGCAATATTTGTGTCATATACCTGAACCTTTTAAAATACAATCCATGATACATGTACCTTCTTTTAAAATGGAAAATCTTTAGTTTGGTGGAATTCAAATTGTTTTTTTTTTAAATATATTTTCTGAATACTGAAACTTTTTTTTATTACAATATACTTTTACTTTTAAAAGAATAAGGCAACAGCATAAGGTTCGTCTCCATACCAGTTTTATAAATTGTATTTGCATGTGTTTGTCTATATGGTTTTGTATGTGGCCAATGACATGAAATTCAACTGCATTATGTGATTCTAGCGCTAGTTGACCAAAGCAGAAAGTCTTCTTAGTTGTTACCCTTATTTTTTTAAAATGTTTTGGAAAGTTTTAAAAGCGAGAATCTACTTTGTTAATTTGGACTGGTTTTGTACAAATATAGACTGTAAAGCCTTGATATTCATTTAATTTTTTTTCTTTTTTTTCCAAATTTATACGCACTTATTTTATTTGTTTTTGTGTTTTCTTAAAAAGAATTCGGGAAGTAGAAATGACATTATCAACACAGGAATTATAATTTTTATTTAGTCATTAAAAATCAAATCAGTCTATGAAAAGGTGAATTCTGATAAGTCATTACTCCTACGGTCGTGTTCAATGGAAGGAGTATCATAGAAACGTTCCATGTGTGCAGATATGCAGCTTAAAGTGTTAGGATTAAATGTGAATTTATAAAAACTTGAAACAGGCATGTTACAACAACTACCAGGCTAATGACACTTGAAAATTTAAACTAACATTTTGAAAAAAGGTAAACTGACGCTTTTACTGAAGAGTCTCTGTTATAGCTTCTTAATAAACAAACCTAATGACGTTGTCTTACAAAACTGGACGGGTTAACCTCTTCGTTGATTTGCAATTTAAAACCAAATACAAACATAATGGTGTATATCCTTATCACAATCCCTCCAAAAGCAATATTAAACAAACAGACAAATACTTGAACTTCCAATACGGAAGGGAGACAGGGTGCTCCGTCAGGGAAAGCACCCCCTGTTCAGTTAACCTAGCTACAACCACCCCACGTGAAATGAAAATTGAGATTTGAGGAACTTGGAATCATTGGATGTCAAATATATCCAGGATAATTTTGGATACAGAGACATGATATTTAAAAAAGTATGACGGTCATTACACCTTTCGAGGATCTTTATAAGGCTAAGCTTGCAATATTACTTCAAGTTTATTTATAATCAGCTTTCTTCCATAGTGACTTCCTAATTAAATACCAGAGACGTAAATGTACATTGAACTTTAAAAGAGTTCAGTTAATGTTCTTGTCACTCTTCATGATACCATAAGTTTTGCGGAAGATATAAACATTGCACACTATGAATAAGGAAAAAAGCAACCTTCAAACGGATGTTTTGTAACCAATACTGTCACCAATTAAGATTACTGTATTCTTTAAAACCTAAGAACGACTATTCAAGTAATCCTGTTTGTAACTTTGTAATCTCAAAGAATTTCAGTAAAAAGAAACTGATGGCGCTATGGAATATTTACATGGCGAAACTGGCCATGTTTACACCGGGATTGATCCTTTTGGTAACGTTTTACGTCATATGTGCAACATGATCCTGGTTTTTCAACATGTTAAATTCCCAAAGCGTCACCTTTTAACTTTGTACAGAAACATTCTACGCTAATCACGGATGCGCATACGGATTTTCTGTTACGGGTGAAATATATTATTAATCTTTATTCAAGTTAATTTGATTTTCTATGGCAATAAAGCGTAATTCAATGTCACAAACAGAATGACTTAAAGAAAAGTAAGTGTTTTCCTCGAATTAAAGCCAATATTGTAATACTATCGTTGGTCACGTTTAAAATGAAACGTTCCATTACTTTACAGTTGTCACTAGCTTATTACAGCAAACAAAATTGATAGATTCCACGTTCAATTACTGTAAAATCAACATTTCACATAAATCACATTACTCTAGTAATGGAATAAGCTTACATATTATCTGGATATCCCGTGTTGTAAAACTTTAATCAAATAAAAACTGATTTACACATGTGTCAAACTTGAAAAATTGGCAAAGTGAGAGTACTACAACCACAGATACACAAGAATACGTGACGATTTTGTAAATACGATACAAATACCAACAAGATATTACAAATATTGATTGTAAAATAAAAAGAAATCTAAGAGCTAATGCTCATTTAGTATAGCCCTGATTTTTACTTCATTAAAACCCGTAAATGTCGGAAAATAAACAGCCAATAAACAAGAAGTAGATGTGTTGCATACTTGGAATTAGTAATTATGCCATTAGGTCTCGTTATAAGCTCGCATACACAATTTCGAAAGGCTGTGTTTAGTAGTTGCTGAGAAAACTGTTACGAAAATGTTTGTATCGGACGGACGGAGATATTTTAATTTAACTAAAACACAAACATGCCGATCAAATCATTATTCAAAAAGCGAAGTAAAAACAGAAAAATGGCAAATTTTGCTAAGTATGTGAATTTCCCCAAGGAAAATGAGACCGGTTGCTCCGGAAGGGTAAGCACCTCCTGTCTACCTAGCTCTACCTGACATGTATGGCATTAAATAAAGAATGAAACGGGCACTTAACTATTGGGCTTAAAATATATGCAAGATTATTTTGGATACTGAAACATCATACTTATTAACAATATTGTGGTGACGTGATAAGTAATAAACCTATGTAATGTTATTTATTTAGTTCATTCATTTTTGATATCCTAGTAAATCAAAATTTATAAAAATGATTCTTAGGTCAAACTATAATAAAACATACTTTCGCACAGATTGAAAAATCCAATTGTTTAAGTCAACATGCAGTAAATGTAAGTTTTAATAAACTCAACGACATATTCTTTCTTAAAACTATGTAACGGCAATGTTTTGTTGTAAATAAAACCAAATTTTAATCTTGTACATGTATAATTTATTGACATACCTTAACATATAAAAAAGGAAAGAAAGTTGTTTCATTGTTCGTCCATAACTTAAAATGTGTGTGTGTTCATAGAACTATGGTTGTAAAAAAAGTAGGACGGCCATGATTCTCACATAGTTACATAGTACTGTAAATACATAAATGAAGATTAATACCATGTTTTAAAAATTTCGTAATTAGTGGTTTTTGTATTTGAATATATTTGTCGTGTTTTGTGTGCCTTTTTATCATACTTGTATTGTTCCATGCTCTTGGTTGCATTGACTTTTGCAAAATACAAATTGCCTTTCTTTATTTCATAGTCCATCTTAAAACGTTGTGGACGCAAGGGTATTGTAGGCCTAGATTTATCAAGGCCCTAAAAAGTTTTATGTCCGTCATCACAGTATTGTTGATAAGTATGATGTCTCTGTATCTACAATTATTATATAACAATATATGCTTCGCATAGACATTATACGATAAATTCCGAGGTGTTAGCGTGCAATAAATATAAGTATTTGCAAGCTAACTTTGGACCAGTCCGAGGTTTCTCGAACCAATTTTTTCATACTGCACGCTTTGTCAAATGACGCTGTCGTTTATGACCTCACCCGATTGTTGTCGACGTCATGACTGAATTGTTGTCATATTACACTAGTTCCTGTTTCCATTTACATGAACTTGTGCAATATTTATGTTTTATATGACAAAATGGTAATGTAGATGAAATCATTGACGGGAGGAAACGAAATTTATCTTGCTATATAATGAAAGGGTTATTGAACTGATAATGTGAAATATTGCCCCTCGTTGACTCGAGTTTTGCACTCGCAAGCTCGTGCAAATATCGAGTCAACTCGGGACAATATTTCACAATATCAGTTCAATAACCCTATATTATCCTGCATATATATGACGCCCCATAGTTGCATGATCCTTTTATTTCCAATATTGTTTACACACATGGGGGTGTAGCTAGCTAAACAGCTGGTGCTTTACCCTCCGGAGCACCCGACCTCACTTCTCTGGTGGAAGTTCTGTTGCATCTAATTTGTAAGTTTCAAAGTTTTATGTTTACATTTGGGTTTTGGTTCATCGATGTTTTATGCCGTTTATGATATCACTAACTTTTGAAGTTTGCATTCAATGACGATTTTAATTCTTATCTGGTATTGCTATCAATAAATAATGTAATCATTTTTCGCTTTTCTTTTTCAATTTTGAATGTGATGGTTTATCTTATACACTATGTTATCACCATTATGACGACCACATAACTACAGATGACGATACGGCTAAACGATAAAACATAAGAAGTGTTCCTTGATAAACTGACGATTGGATTTTATACGTTATAGAAATATGATTGTAAGCAAACAAGCTATATCTATCCATAACAAATTGTTAATATAAAACAGACTATTTACAATATACATGTATTTAGCAATAAACACAAAAAAGAAATAAAATTCCCAGTTTTTTGGCATTATCTACTTGTAGTCACGCCAAATATTCGAAACGTTTGCAATTTTATCTTTTCTAACTCATAATATCGATAATATCGAACATATATCATTGTTTATTTCTTGTAATTGTGCTTCTAATGGAAATTTCAATCTCTTTCGAAAAAGATGTTTTATTAGAAATATAAAAAAATGTTTGATTTGTTGTTTGTAACTCTTTGTTATCTACAATAATAAAGTATCAGTATATATCTATTTCTATGTAGCATTATACTACTTGTTTCTCCTGTGTATGGTGTTTTTGATTTCTGGTTATTTCGCTATACAGGTAAGGGCAATTTATTCAACGAAGCGATCTGCTTACTAACAAATTCTTGACTTGGGGATATATGAAGCCCACAAAGACTTTCATCACAATTTTGTTGATACGTAAACTATGATATCCAAAATTGTTCCAGATAAATTTTAAGTCTCATAGTTCCATTTTTCTTTCATTTGCACATTCAAATGCTAATGTGGCGGATATAGCAACTGGACAGGAGATGTTTGTCATTCCAGATATCCAGGTCTGACTTTCATGATGGAACTATACGTGACGTGGCTTACCTAATTACCAGTCGTCACAAGCTTTTACTTTCATTTTGGGATTGTGGTATAAAGATAGACCTGTATTTTTGTTGATGACTTAATTAATCGTAATTCATATAGACCAATCCTAATTGTACTCACCCAGATTGTATGAAACTTTCCATCGATTTTTGATAAAACAATGATTCTTACATCAAACTTTAATCAAAAATGTTTTAGCTTTGATTGAAAGCGTAAAAATCCAATTATTTAAGTAAACATGCAGTAGCTATAAGTTTTCATATACTTAACGACATTTAGTTTTTGCTATTTAAACTTAATGTCAGTTCACATTGGGATTTTGGTTTATCGATGTTCTATTTCGTGTACAGCATCACTTACTTTTTATATAATCAAGAAGAAGTTTGCACTGATTGATGAATTTTTTATTTCTTATCTGGCATTGCTATCAATAAACAATGTAATCATTTTCGCTTTTTAAATTTTGAATAAGGCGGTTTATCTTATAGACTATGTTATCACCATTATCGCGACCACATAACTACAGATGACGATACGACTAAATGATAAAACATAGGAAATATTGTTTGATAATATCAATCATTTTTATAGGTAATAGAAATATAGTTGTAAGCAAACAAGCTATCTATCTATCCATAACAAATTGTTGATACAAAACAGACTTTTTACAATATACAAGTATTTAGCAATAAACACAAAACAAAAATAAAATCTCCAGTTTGTTGGCATTTATCTACTTGTAGTCACGCCAAATATTCAAATTGTTTGCAATTTCATCTTTTCTAACTTATAATATCGATCTGTATCATATTTTATTTCTAAACTTCAGTGAAATTTCAATATCAGACTTCTGTTTGCAATTTCATCTTTTCTAACTTATTATATCGATCTGTATCATATTTTATTTCTAAACTTCAGTGAAATTTCAATATCAGACTTCTCTCGTCTTCATCTTCTTCTTCGTCTTTGTGATAACTGTTTTGTACAAATAGAATATAATAGATTTCAAAATAATTTTAGTTGATGTTACAGATTACAATGTTATTCAATGATAATAAAATTATAACCAAAACAACACAGTATAACAACTTTATTAAATGAACTATATAAATAAAAAGTCCCCAAAGTTAAAACAAGGATCAGGTTTGCCTTACAACGATGAAACGTGAACAACGACCAAAAATAACATGATGAGCTGATTGACATAAAAAACATGAGATATCATGACACATGCATTTTTGTTTAAATATATGTCAAAAACAAACATACTAATCCATGTCCGAATCACAATCCAGAAGCAAAGTAAAAACTTTAGAACTGACAAGTTAGGTTAGACACGTGAACTTCCACCAGGGAAGTGAGGCCGGGTGCTCCGGAAGAGTAAGCACCGCCTGTTTAGCTTTCTACACCCGCCACATGTGTATCAGTCTGTCACATTTACCTCAGACAAACTGGGCAGTGATTTTGAAGTGCAGAGACTCACTTCCCTTCTTGAAAATGACATGTTTAACTTAATATGCCAGATTCCCTTTTACTTAGCTTTCAAATTTTGATTTGGGCACGGAATGGGATGTTTGTTTTTGATTTATTGTATTCGGGATCAGATTGAAATTTCTAATAACTTAATGTATGTAGCTAGTTAGACAGGAGACGATTACCCTTCCGGATCACTAAACCTCCCTGTTCACGTCTTTATCTTAATATGTCAGATGTTTAACATTTTCTTACATGTCATTAATAAAACTTCTAACGAGATGACGGATTTCTAAGATTACGACTGAACGTAGACTATATTGAATATAATACGCTGTTTTTGAATAACACTGCACTCACTGTGATAAAATTTATACGTAGTTTGCGACGAAGAAGTCATGCTCTCAAAATGTCTATTCAAGAATTGCACCAATCAGGGTTAATTTCGATTTAATTCCCTTAAAATTGGGACATTTGTGTGCATAGGGAATTATTTACAAATTGCGTATAGTAAAAAAGACCTTTTATTTGATATAAAAATAATAATAATAACCGATGTATGCATAATGTTATGCATGGAAAGGAATTTTATCTGAATTTTAGTCAGCGGCTTTCGTTCAATAAAACAATTAACTGTAATCAGAATTGCAAGAAAGAAGTTGTAAATCGACTGCTAAAACTCAAAATATTTGTTTTTATAAATCTATTTAACCTTTTTAAAATTTATGGCAGCAAATAATATGATCATAATGATTCGCCAAGAAGCAGATGTTCATCAACTTTACCAGTTTCCTCTACTTTGCAAGATCTACTCTCAAATTTCAGCTAAATTAGTTGTTTTAAATGACTCGTGATAAAAATAAATGTAATTTGTTTATTTTTTGGTGAAAAAATGTTTGTATTTTTAAAATTTAAAACTTGGATGGTTAGAAACCCTTCGATGCATATTTCAGTAAAAACTGCTATAATTCCTGTTGCGCCGTGTCCAAAAGGCTGCTTTGCGTAACCAACAACTCGTTTTTCAATTGCAAATTCGATTTTTCTATTTCAAAATGGAAATTGTGAAAAGAAAATGTATACTTACAATGGTTACATTTTGGTAAAGATATTCAATGTTTTATAGTGAAAACATTAAGATACATTTTGAATTGATTACAACTGATAGGTCTATAGATATTGTTTACACACATGGGGTTGTATCTAGCTAAACAGTTGGTGCTTTACCCTCCGGAGCACCCGACCTCACTTCTCTGGTGAAAGTTCTGTTGCATTTAATTTGTAAGTTTCAAAGTTTTATGTTTACATTTGGATTTTGGTTCATCGATGTTTTATGCCGTTTATGATATCACTAACTTTTAAAGTTTGCATTCAATGACGATTTTAATTCTTATCTGGTATTGCTATCAATAAATAATGTAATATTATTTCGCTTTTCTTTTTCAATTTTGAATGTGATGGTTTATCTTATACACTATGTTATCACCATTATGACGACTACATAACTACAGATGACGATACGGCTAAACGATAAAACATAAGAAGTGTTCCTTGATAAACTGACGATTGGATTTTATAGGTTATAGAAATATGATTGTAAGCAAACAAGCTATATCTATCCATAACAAATTGTTAATATAAAACAGACTATTTACAATATACATGTATTTAGCAATAAACACAAAAAAGAAATAAAATTCCCAGTTTTTTGGCATTATCTACTTGTAGTCACGCCAAATATTCGAAACCTTTGCAATTTTATCTTTTCTAACTCATAATGTCGATAATATCGAACATATATCATTGTTTATTTCTTGTAATTGTGCTTCTAATGGAAATTTCAATCTCTTTCGAAAAAGATGTTTTATTAGAAATATAAAAAAAATGTTTGATTTGTTGTTTGTTGTAACTCTTTGTTATCTACAATAATAAAGTATCAGTATATATCTATTTCTATGTAGCATTATACTACTTGTTTCTCCTGTGTATGGTGTTTTTGATGTCTGGTTATTTCGCTATACAGGTAAGGGCAATTTATTCAACGAAGCGATCTGCTTACTAACAAATTCTTGACTTGGGGATATATGAAGCCCACAAATACTTTCGTCACAATTTTGTTGATACGTAAACTATGATATCCAAAATTGTCCCAGATAAATTTTAAGTCTCATAGTTCCATTTTTCTTTCATTCGCACATTCAAATGCCAATGTGGCGGATATAGCAACTGGACAGGAGATGTTTGTCATTCCAGAAATCCAGGTCTGACTTTCATGATGAAACTGTACGTGACGTGGCTTACCTAATTACCAGTCGTCACAAGCTTTTACTTTCATTTTGGGATTGTGGTATAAAGATAGACCTGTATTTTTGTGGATGACTAAATTAATCGTAATTCATATAGGACTGGTCCTAATTGTACTCGCCCAGATTGTATGAAACTGTCCATCGATTTTTGATAAAACAATGATTCTTACATCAAACTTTAATCAAAAATGTTTTAGCTTTGATTGAAAGCGTAAAAATCCAATTATTTAAGTAAACATGCAGTAGCTATAAGTTTTCATATACTTAACGACATTTAGTTTTTGCTATTTAAACTTAATGTCAGTTCACATTGGGATTTTGGTTCATCGATGTTCTATTCCGTGTACAGCATCACTTACTTTTTATATAATCAAGAAGTTTGCACTGATTGATGATTTTTTTATTTCTTATCTGGCATTGCTATCAATAAACAATGTAATCATTTTCGCTTTTCTTTTTAAATTTTGAATAAGGCGGTTTATCTTATACACTATGTTATCACCATTATCGCGACCACATAACTACAGATGACGATACGACTAAATGATAAAACATAGGAAATATTGTTTGATAATATCAATCATTTTTATAGGTAATAGAAATATAGTTGTAAGCAAACAAGCTATCTATCTATCCATAACAAATTGTTGATACAAAACAGACTTTTTACAATATACAAGTATTTAGCAATAAACACAAAACAAAAATAAAATCTCCAGTTTGTTGGCATTTATCTACTTGTAGTCACGCCAAATATTCAAATTGTTTGCAATTGCATCTTTTCTAACTTATAATATCGATCTGTATCATATTTTATTTCTAAACTTCAGTGAAATTTCAATATCAGACTTCTCTCGAAATCTTTGTGATAACTGTTTTGTACAAATAAAATATAATAGATTTCAAAATAATTTTAGTTGATGTTACAGATTACAATGTTATTCAATGATAATAAAAATATAACCAAAACAATACAGTATGCTTCAATAACAACTTTATTAAATGAACTATATAAATAAAAAGTCCCCAAAGTTAAAACAAGGATCAGGTTTGCCTTACAACGAAGAAACGCGAATAACGACCAAAAAGAACATGATGAGCTGATTGACATAAAAAACATGAGATATCATGACAAATCATTTTTGTTTAAATATATGTCAAAAACAAACATACTAATGCATGTCCGAATCACAATCCAGAAGCAAAGTAAAAACTTTGGAACTGACAAGTTAGGTTAGACACGTGAACTTCCACCAGGGAAGTGAGGCCGGGTGCTCCGGAAGGGTAAGCACCTCCTGTTTAGCTAGCTACACCCGCCACATGTGTATCAGTCTGTCACATTTACCTCAGACAAACTGGGCAGTGATTTTGAAGTTCAGAGTCTCAATTCCCTTCTAGAAAATGATATGTTTAACTTAATATGCCAGATTCCCTTTTACTTTGCTTTAAAATTTGATTTGGGCACGGAATGGGATGTTTGTTTTTGATTTATTGTATTCGAGATAAGGTTGAAATTCAAGATAACTTTCGAATACAATTTTAAAAGTATGTAGCTAGCTAGACAGTATACGATTACCCTTCCGGATCACTAAACCTCCCTGTTTTCGTGTTTATCTTAATTAGTCAGATGTTTTACATTTTCTTACATGTCATTAATAAAACATTTAACGAGATAAATGATTTCTAAAATTACGACTGAACGTAGACTCCGAAATTCAATATAATACGCTTTCTTGAATAACACTGCACTCACTGTATAAAATTTATACGTAGTTTGCGACGAAGAAGTCATGCTCTCAAAATGTCTATTCAAGAATTGCACCAATCCGGGTTAGTTTCGATTTAATTCCCTTAAAATTGGGACATTTTTGTGCATAGGGAATTATTTACAAATTGCGTATAGTAAAAAAGACCTTTTATTTGATATAAAAATAATAATAATAACCGATGTATGCATAATGTTATGCATGGAAAGGAATTTTATCTGAATTTTAGTCAGCGGCTTTCGTTCAATAAAACAATTAACTGTAATCAGAATTGCAAGAAAGAAGTTGTAAATCGACTGCTAAACTAAAATATTTGTTTTTATAAATCTATTTAACCTTTTAAAATTGATGGCAGCAAATAATATGATCATAATGATTCGTCAAGAAGCAGATGTTCATCAACTTTACCAGTTTCTCCTTTGCAAGATCTACTCTCAAATTCAGCTAAATTAGTTTTTTAAATGACTCGTGATAAAAATAAATGTAGTTTGTTTATTTTTTGGTGAAAAAATGTTTGTATTTTAAAATTTAAAACTTGGATGGCTAGAAACCCTTCGATGCATATTTCAGTAAAAACTGCTATAATTCCTGTTGCGCCGTGTCCAAAAGGTTGCTTTGCGTAACCAACAACTCGTTTTTCAATTGCAAATTCGATTTTTCTATTTCAAAATGGAAATTGTGAAAAGAAAATGTATACTTACAATGGTTACATTTTGGTAAAGATATTCAATGTTTTATAGTGAAAACATTAAGATACATTTTGAATTGATTACAACTGATAGGTCACACACGTTTTAACATCTAACAGGCTAATGACACTTGAAAACTCAAAACAAACACTTTAAAAATATAAGCTGGCATTTCTTCAAGTGATATCAGAAGTCCTTAAATTATAGTATTTGTGACAAGAAATAAATATACAAAAGAATACTTGATTGATACATCAAACGGAAAATAAATGGTGTTTACTTTTTGTGATATGAAATTGAAACTTAAAATACAGATGTACTATGCAACACCCTGAAAACCACCCTGAAAAAATTATTACATAACACTGAGAACGATAACCCTGAAATACGTTAAAAGTGTTATCGACAAATTACGTTTTTTTCGTTCCACACATTAACATTCAGGTTGTAACACTGAAATCTTGTCTTCAAGTATATAATGCGCGTATAGTGTATGTATATATTTTGTGCCTTCGTTCAAATTGTCAAGTTCTTTGGTCACACAGAATACCGTCACTGATAAGGAAAAAGATCAATATTCCCCTAAAATTTCCCTATTTATCATAAAATCAATGATAACATTCTACTAAAATGTACATGTTATATGATATATAGATAACATTTACAGAAAAAGTATTCCTTAAGACAACACAAATGTTGTAAACTGTAGCACGTACACGATATGAAATAACATGCGTAGTATATGGAAATCTACTGATAATATTGTTTTCATTGGGAAACTGGATGAACACCAAAACGTCATATCTTTCTATTTTATATAAATGTATCCATGTTGGGGTTATAATTTTATGTATTTTTCGCCATAACAAGACGTTATTGCTTGGCATCATGGATATTGAATTTTTTTGTTTTATCTTTCTCAGGGGTAAACTAACTATAGTGTTAATGCTTTGTCATACATCGGAAGGGATTTTGTCTACAACAAATATCATTTGGCTTCCTCCTCTATCCATGAAACGACAGAAATACATTAGCGCATCGCTTCACTATATAAACATGAATGACATATTTTACTACCAAGATACACGTGTTATGTTTTTGGACGAATAGATCCTACACGAAATGTACAAAATAAAAATGGAATAGATAAATAATTTTAACTTAAAATTACAAGATTCTGTAAAGGTACGTAACTAAGAACACAACAACAAACGAATGCCAGAAAAAATCACAAGACAATATCCTACTGATGGTGTAACACGGCTACTATGCAGGGGTAATGATAAGGTAAAATGATGCCCATCAGTGAGATCAAAGTACTGCTGGTGGACCCGTACATTGCAAATGCTTGTTATTTAGTAACATATTTAGTAACGGGCACGTCTATTCAAAATTTGACATGCAATTTTATGATGTATTTGTTTTAGATATTTAGAGATACAATATGTGGCAAAATGACGTTCAAATATATGGTCATAATACTACTAATGGCCGATTTTACACTAGAAGATCGGCATCTGAAAACGTACATTCATAAATACAACCACGTATAAAGTATCCGTTGTTATTATAGCATTATTGTAGCAAGCTAATGCAGTCCAATACATTAATGATACGGGTATAACGAACATTAAAACTTTTAAACGTAATTTAATATTTTATATACATTGATTTTACAAAATTCAATATCTCTATGAAAGACTTTATAGTAATATTAAAATGACATTTAACCGAAATAATTGGTATTAAATTAGGTAAAAAAGGACATTTGTATCAAATATAATAAAAGCCATCCAGATAATAGACCGAAAAATACCAGAATAATTAAATTGAAATATTAAGGCCCCACTACAATTGTGTTAAAAACATTCATGAAACCTGGAGAGAGAGAGAGAGAGAGAGAGAGAGAGAGAGAGAGAGAGAGAGAGATTTTATATACGACAATATATTATTCCAAGACGATAAAATTCAGAAATGTCAACAGTCACTAAACTTTAATATTAAAGGTTATTAAACCGTTATTAAGATTGAGGTAAAAAGGTATTATTCATGATTATCAGTAATAAATATTTGATTCATCAGAAATAAAATTACAATAAAATGTAAGCCATATATCCGTATGGCCATATTTTGTCTAATTTTAAAGACAAATAAATTATTAACATCAATATCATTGGCCTGATATTAATCGATAACATATGACCTGTGATATTTTTTTTACAAAAATAAAAATTAATTATATTTTTTCATATTTAATTTTAGTTTATTTGACTGCTACATCAAACGAGAAATAAATTCATTGTTAGTGTTATCGACGAATTACGTTTTTCCCTCACATTAACAATCAGGATGCAACATCTGGTCTTTAAGTGAATAATGCGCGTATAGTATATGTATATCATTTTTACCTTCGTTCAAATTGTCAAGTTCTTTGGTCACCCGGAATATTGATACTCAT
The DNA here is from genome assembly GCA_021292105.1 of Anadara kagoshimensis. Taxonomy (NCBI): domain Eukaryota; kingdom Metazoa; phylum Mollusca; class Bivalvia; order Arcoida; family Arcidae; genus Anadara; species Anadara kagoshimensis. The sequence goes on from CM037870.1 coordinate 44,681,694, forward strand.
AAGGAAAAATATAAATATTCCCCTATTTTTTCCCTATTTATTATAAAATCAATAAGATTCAACTATAATGGGCATGTTATATGATATATAGATAACATTGACATAAAGAGTTGTATTCCTTAAGACAACACGATTGTTTTAAACTGTAGCACGTACACGATATGAAATTACACGTGTTAAACGTAAACGGTAGTTTATGGAAATATACTGATGATATTGTTTCATTGGGAAACTAGATGAACTTTAACGTCATATCTTTCTATTTTATATTTATTATCCATGTTGGGATCATAATTTAGTTTTTTTTGCCATGACAAGACGTTTTTGATTGGCATCGCGGATATTGAAAGTTTTTGTTTTACCTTTCTCAGGGGTAAACAAAATATAGTGTTAATGTTTTGTCACACATCGGATGGGATTTTGTTTGCAACAAATATTATTTGCCTTCCTACTCTATCCATGAAACGACAGAAAAACATTAGCGCATTGCTTAATTATATAAACATGAATGACATATTTTACTACCAAGATACACGTGTTATGTTTTTGGGCGGATAGATCCTACACGAAATGTACAAAATAAAAAATGAAGTAAATAAATAATTTTAACTTAAAATTACAAGATTCTATAAAGGTACGTAACTCAGAACACAACAACAAACGAATGCCAGAAAATAAAACAAGACAAGATGCTACTGATGGTGTAACACGGCGACTATGCAGGGATAATGATAAGGTAAAATGATGCCCATCAGTGAGATAAAAGTACTGCTGGTGGACCCGTATATAACAGATGCTTGTTATTTTTAAAGGTAATTAGTAACAAGCACATCTATTCGAACTTTGACATGCAGTCGTATGATGTATTTGTTTTATATATGTAGAGGTACTATATATGGTCAAATGACTTCCAAGAATGTGGTTATAGTACCAATATGACCGTTTTTACACTAGAAGATCGGCATCTGAAAAATACACCCACGTATAAAGTATCCGTTGTTATTATAGCATTATTGTACCAAGCAAATACAACTCAAGACATTAATGATACGGGTATAACGAACATTAAATATTTTAAACGTAATTGAATATTTCATACACATTAATTTTACAAAATTCAATAGCTCTATGAAAGATTTTATAGTAAATATTAAAATGGCATTTATTCGGAATAATTGGTATTAAATTCTAGGTATAAAAAGACATTAAGATATCAAATGTAATAATATCCATCCAGATAATAGACCGAAAAATACCAGAATAATTAAATTGTAATATTATAGGCCCACTACAATTGTGTTACAAAACATTCGTGAAACATGGAGAGAGGGAGAGAGAGAAAAAAAGAGAGAGAGAGATTTTATATGCGACAATATATTATTCCAAGAAGACGATAAAATCCAGAAATGTCAACAGTCACTAAACTTTAATATTAAAGGTTATTAAACCGTATTAGATCGAGGTTAGAAGGTATTATTCATGATTATCAGTAATAAATATTTGATTCGTCAAACATGAAATGGCAATAAAATGTAAGCCATATATCCGTATGGCAATATTTTGTCTAGATTTTAAAGACATCTAAATTATTAACATTATTATCATGGGCCTTATTATTAATCGATAACATATGACCAGTGGTATTTTTTACAAAAATAAATTATTTTTCCATATTTCATTTTAGTTTATTTATTTGTCTATTTTCAATGTAATTTAATTGTTGCACTATCTTTGGTTGTGCTGTTTTTATAGTTTTTCATATTTAATATCGGGTATTTTTTTATTTACGTGCCCTTTTTAAAAATGATTTGTTGTTGCAATATCTTTGGCTTTAATGTTTTTTATAAAGATGATTTTAAACGCCTTTTTCCGTTTTAACGTTTTATATATTATTACAAAACCGATAAAATTAACATTTTTTATACAGCCAGACATCGTTTATAATGTCAACATTTCAAAGTATCCCTATATATAATAAAGAATAATGTTTCAAAAAATGTTTGATTAACCAAAACCATAACTAATAATGTTAACCAAATTGCATATCATTCCCGTTTTAATTGTAGATGTATAAATTATTACCCTTTACTATTTATTTACTAGAATATGAAATAGATTAAATGTATATGGTTGAAAGATAATACTCATAAAAGTCATCAAAATACATCTAGATAGTAATTTATATTAAGCTATTTATGACAGATTTATTTTATTATCTTTCAGCATTATTGTATGGATTCAATTGAAGAAATGAGAAAAAAAAACCAGATTCAAAAAAGCAAGAAACTTTCTCGACTTTGTTCTCAAATGTCTCTAGCTATAAGAAAGAAAAATAAAAACAAATCATGTTTTTATTTTCGCATTGATAGTTTGGAAGTATGTTATTTGATACACAGGCTTATATCTACTGTAAATGTTCATCAAGTAGGTCATAATGACATATATTCAATATATTAAAATGTTTAACAAAGCAACCGTCAGACGCCTCCTACCCGTGCTGCAAGTTCGACGGTAACTTAAGCGAAAACATAAAAATGAATATGCATTGAAGCTTTTTCTTAACAAACTCCGTTTAATAAACTACAAACAAAATACTGTAGAAGAATATAGTGGCTCTCTTATGTATCTTTCCAGCGAAATTTCCTTCCCCTTTGGTACACTTTCCCTACAGGCGGAACCGTGAAATTTCTTACCACATAATAGAGTTTAGAGGATCAAAACCGCGAACATTTCCTGTCGCTAATGTTTCTTCTTATGCAACAGAAGCGCTTCAAGCAGCATCAGGATGCTACCATGGATTGTTTAGGGCAATCTGAAAAAATATTTGCACATATATTAAACTGTTTTCAAGGTCAAAAGGCTACAATTAATGATATTTGAAATCGTAACAGCGTTATTACAAGTATATAAATATGAATTAAAAAAGGGGTTCTAAGATTAAGCTTTGTAGAACGTGTCACAAACCCCCTAATTATCTCCAGTTCGATGGATCGATTGATCTAGTCGTGGTATGGACAATAATTAAAATGAAAGGATGTGCACTTGAAACAAAACCTGAAATAATTTCTGAATTTAGAGTCACAGCGATGATAAGTCAGCATTTTTCAGTAGACTAAAAACGAAAATTATTTGTAATATCTATGATGTTTACAAAACTTAAGCTAACTAAATTTCTTAATCATGGGCAAATATCAAAAAATAAATTTCCATGACACAGAAATTGCGAATTCATTTACTTTTAAAAAAATGAATGGAATTTTGTAGCTATTAGAGAAGAGATTGAAAACAAAATCTTGGGTATTCATGAACGCATTAAAAATTTTGCAATTATGTTACTAGTATTTGATACACAGGCTTATATCGAAAGGGCATGTTCAACAAGCAGGTCCTAATGACATCTTCAATATATCTAAGTGTATCCCATAGCAACGGTCAGACGCCTCCTAGCCGTATTGCAAGTTCGGCAGTATTACAAGCAAAAACATTAAAATGAATATGCATTGAAGCTTTTTCTTAAGAACTCCGTTTAATAAACTATACACAAAATAGAAAAGCTTTAAGAAGCATCAGGGTGCTATCATCGATTGTATAGGACAACGAGAAAAAAAATTACACATATGTAAAATTTCAATTCAAGGTAAACATACTACAATTATTGGTGCGAGAAATAGCGAATGCGTTATAATAACAAGCATATAGGATTTAAAACAAAAAGGGTTCTGAAAACAAGCTTTGCAGACAGTGCAACAAAACAAATCCGTTATCATCTCCAGAATGAATCATTGTTACATCGCCATGACCAAACTTAGGTTAACAGAATTTCTGAATCATGGAGATTTATCAAAAATTGTATTTGAATCACACAGAAATTACATTTACACTTACTTTTTAGAAAACTTCAATGAAAAAAAAGGAATGGTGAACTCGTGTAATATGATACAAAAATATGATACACGCACTTTGCAATACTATAACAAAAGATATCAGACAAAAATACAATTTTACATAATGGTTAAGATAATGGACTTCTTTTATCTTGGTTCAGGGTTAAACTGTGCGTTAATGTCCGGTATACGAATGATTTCCAAGATTAAACCATAATCGGTAACATTTCAGTATTCAATTCAAGCATAATTCGTCACAGTAAATGAATTTTTATTCCAATTCTATAGCGCTACATTTCTTCACAAAACCATATAATGATATTTTATGGTGTAACTGAAAGCGATTTTTTTAAAATTGTAATTGTTTTTCATTATTAAACCTCCCAGGACTATTATAATATCGGTAACATCATTCCCATCACCTATCGATTGATCGGCTGTATATGTTGTTGAACAATGTACGTGTATAAACATTCTTTACTTTTTTTAACATATTTATTGTTTTATATATAGAATGGAATTCTTAAAAGACAGAACCTTTAGTCAATTGTTTACTTATCTGAAAGATTTCTTTTTTGTTATTTTATGAATAAACAAAAACAAACATACTAATCCATGTCTGAATCACAAGCCAGAAGCATAGTAAAAACTTTGGAACTGACAAGTTAGGTTAGACACGTGAACTTCCACCAGGAAAGTAAGGCCGGGTGCTCCGTAAGTGTAAGCACCTCCTGTTTAGCTAGCTACACCCGCCACGTGTGTAATCAAAATTGTGTGAAAGGAACATGAAACTATGAGACGGGCAATCCTGGACACAGAGACATCAAACATAAAACTGTTTGAGGGCCTTGATTAGCCTAGGCTTGCAATATTACAATTTATTTGCAAGCAGCCTACTTCGTTGTACAAAGTCCCCGTAGTGGGAACAAGCTATACCATAGCGTATTAATTGGGAAACAAATACACCATAAGCAGAAGAAGCAGGTAAATTGCTGCATAAAAAAGGAAAGTTGACAATAGAAAAACTGAAGTCATCACGTTTGTCATAAAGTTTCAAATGTAGCCTTTCGTGTGCGTCATAATACAGATATAAGTCTAAATATGAAGCAGAACTTGAGGAATCAGTCGTGTCTTTTATTTCAAGCTCACTAGGATAGATGACATTTACATACTCTCCAAATTTAGGATTGTTAAGAGACAGAACGTCATTTATATATCTGTATGTTGAGTTGAATGACTTGGCGACAGTCTTCTCTCCAGATTTAATAAAGGTTCTGAATAAATTCTGCTTCATAAGAATAAAGAAACAAATCAGCAAGCAATGGTGCACAGTTTGTACCCATTGGTATACCAATTGTTTGCTGAAAAACTATATTACCAAAAACAACAATGTTATCTTCAGTATATTTTTGTTTGGAATCCGTATGATGCTTGACAAAATAACCAGAATGCCTGTTGAGCACCAGATATTTGTATCTTGGCTAACCGTTTTTGTCAAAGAAAGTCAAGTGAATAATTTCTTTAAGACGCTCTTTCAATTTAGAATGAGGGATAGTGGTGTACAGTGTAGAAAAATCAAATGTTTTTTTTATACTTTTTACATGAGATAAAGTATTAGAAGCAAGATGTTCAAGTCATTCTTTAGAATTTGTTAGAGTTACCGATAATGATTTAGTAGAACATTTAGATGAGCCTGCTATATATCTTTCCTTGTATGGATTTTTATGGAGTTTAGGAATTCAATACAAGATTGATACCGAAAGACTCGAGAACTCCCCTATGGTTGGAAAGAACTTCATCTTTGGTAAAATTAGTTCTTGTATATGTAGGGTTATTTGATATACTATCTAAACCAAGCTCCTTAATAAGACATTCAAGGTAGAATCTCTTACAAACGAGAATAATGTTGTTGGAAGCCTTTTCAGCTGGGACAACAACATATTTGTTGTGTATGTCTATTAGAATTGCCTTGATTTTTGTATCCTTGAGTAGTGAAGACGGTTTAGTACTCATAGACTCATTAAGTTTGGCAATCCTAGTTTTAACGAAAGCGGATAAGGATAAGGTATCAAGCTCAACATCTTCTAATTTAGCCCAACGTCTAGCTTACTCTTTAACAAAATCCATGACGAGTCTAAAATTCTGTCCCCAAGTAAAAAGTTGAGCTTCTATATTTAGGACCTTAAGATCTTAATTTTGTGTTCTCGATTATATTGAGATCACCAGTTATCACATGCCCAGCTGGTTCATAAATATAGAGAGAAGACGAGGAAGAGCAGGTAGTTTTGATTTTTAATCATCGTTTTTAACGCTTTATTATATGTTTGAATGAAACGTAAATTAAAAAAAACCATTAAAATATATTCACTTTTTTCATAATAGTTTCTACTACTCGTGTAAAACTATAAAAACGTTTAATGAGACAAACTGCTAAATTGTTGACTTGGGATTATTTTAAAGGCCCTCAAACGTTTATCACAATATTGTTGATAAATATATCTCTCTCTATATAAAATTATTGATATTACATAATTCCATATATTATACTTGTTTTAATTTTACAGTACTAGATGACCGTTATATTTCACGTCACATAGTTTTACGTTTCTTTCGTTTTCAACTTTGATGAAATTTGGCAGGTATCCGGAAAGAGGTGATTACCCTTTCCAAAAATTTGGCCTAAAATCCCTGCTAAAGGTTTAACTGTATTTACCAGTTCTCAAGGTTTTTAATTTTTGTTGTGATTTCAACTTGGACTAGTATGGTTGTTTTTGATGATAATGCTGCTGAGTATTCCTAAATTCCTGATTATTTATTGCAAGAAGGTCAGTGATTTTTCTGAAGCTGAAGGTTCCTCTACCGTTATGAATTACCCATCCAGACATGCTAAATGTGTCATGCTTTGATATAACAAACAATATTTACTTGGAATTAGTCAACACAACGCGGACCATAAAACAGTATGAACAAAATAAATACATAATTGGACCAGAAACGATATAAACACATTGGATCAATTACTAAGAAGTCTCGAATTTAGATAAGCATGGAGTTAATGTATAGTGATGTGGTGATTGGAATTTTGGATGGTCCTTAACCTCTCATCATGAAAAAAGTAAAATGATAATTAGTCTTAAAAGGATGCATAAAAATCATAGATGAACATAGATTGTTAGGAACACGAAAGAGATTTTTGTATATGATTTGATAATTTGAGATACAAAAGTTACCTTATTTTATTCCATGTGTTTGTATTTTCACGAAATGGTTTCACATTTTATATTTTGTTCGTATGACTTGAACATTGTAGAAATATACAATGTTCAAATTAACCTGTCAATGCTCAATTCACAATCCCAAAAATCTAGTTAAGCTTTCAAAACATACAAATACAATAAATTGTCACTATGGAAGTGGGTCTAGGTGCTCTGGCAGTGTTAAAACCCCCTGAGTAAATACCTTTCTTATTTCATATTGGAATACATATTACTTAGTTATCGACTTTTTGATCGAGGATTCACACTTTAGGATGATATAATCAGACACCTCAATGTGTGTTTATCCACGTCCATTGACGTCCCATCTGAACATCTGGTTTTAAATCATTTTGACAAATACTATTGACAGTCATTATAATCCGGTCTAAGTACGGAATGTTCTAAATAGATTAGTGTTAGATGGGTTAATGCATTATATTTCAAAAACGCAATTTAATTTCTAGATTGAATGTTGTACTGTTGGGAAAGTAATGATGCGTCATGAAACATATAGAGGATAAATTACTCTTTGAATGCAGTTTCCAGTGGAGACGCCACATGGTGTAGACAATGATAAAGAAACACATTTTGTTAACTTATTGGAAAGCAAAGTCCACATCCTGCTATAAAGCTGTTACATAATTTGTTAGACATAAATGTCCCAAGTGTGAGGGAGAGATTATATTTTACCCCGAACGCATTGCAATTATGTTTATTCTGAAAACTTAAAAATACGTATAAATCTCGGTATTACAGTTACATCCATCTTTTTATTTTATTTCAAAGTGAAAACATTTACCAATGCAATCCTCTAACTCCAGTAATAACGGCTGGTATTCAATTAATTGACAAGATTCCTAATTGCAGTTATTGGGAATTCACAATTGGAAATGGCTTTCTTGAGCTTGTAACCTACCTCAAGTATAGCCATATATTCAAATTGTATTTATAAAGTAACCCTGTATATGTGCCTCATACACAAGTAGTAGACAGACACCCATGAAATAGTTAACACATTTAGCTTACTTTATGTTCTTACTGGCACTTCCCAACGAAAACTAGATGAAGATGTTTTTCCCTGTGTAAAGAAACACTGACAACAAAAAAGTTACAAAATTCTAAATACATAACAACCAATGCAGTCAGGAACAAACTCAATCTGGAACAAACCCGTTCATTAAACCTGATTCAACGGAAACCATCGACAGACAATGTCTAGAAACCAGAATACCAGAAAGCGCTTTCCTATGCGTAGACTTACAAATTACCAAAGAATGACATCAGTACAATTAACATTATCATTAACACTGTTTATTGTTGAATTTGCTAAACTATCGACACAAATGTAATTTCCTTACGGTAACCTAATTAGGTGTAACTAGCTAGACAGAAGGTGCCTACTCTTCCAGAGCACCCGGTCTGATTTCTCTACTGGAATATAACGTGTTTAACTTTTTCAAAGTTGTTATTTGCTTTAAGATTCTGATTTGGATATGGACTGATAGGTTTGTTTTTGATTTATTAACAGGTTTCTTAACTTTTGGAATTCGTAAGTTATATGCCCGAGATATTCAATCATTTTACGATAAATGCCAGTAGTTATCATTGAGGGTTATAACTTACGCACTTAAAAGATGCTTAGACTCGACGTTCAGACCAATGACCTTGAAATGGTACATACTGATGTTAAATCATATGTATAAAGTCTAATACGCCGTTTCTTGGATGTATTCATTCCTTTTCCGATTCGGATTTTAGTATTGACCTAAATCACGTGAGTAGTCTGTAATTTAGGGCATAACAGAAATGTCAACATTGATCGGCTGGAGGGTGATAGCGTTGGGCTGTATTTAAACACTTATTACACATATTTTTGAACTTATATCTGCATCAAATAATTAAAATACTTCAAATAAATAGATTTAATTACATTTTAACATCTAAATATAGTTCATAAAATAATTATCGGACATTTTTGTCTGAAGCAGTAGGAAACCCTTTGCCAGGCAAGAAGAAGTTAGATGGGGTACGCTGCTTTACTAGACTTTAGACGGCTAGATTTTCCACTTGATTTAAATTTATTTATTTATTTTTAGACAAAATTTACAAAAATATATCTGAATGTGGTGCAAAATAGGAATTTGGTCGCTTGAAATCTCGTATGCAACGATCACCAGATCACAACATGCAGCGCCGTGTGCACCAAAATTCGGTGAATAAAATGGGTTTATAATCTTTTTTTAAATTGCCAATATCATTTTTTACAACACTTAAAAGATTTACAAATGATATTTTTAGACGAGAAATTGTCATTTTTAATTTATCACTGAAAATGCTGCCATGTAGCGATTCACCCCACTGTCTACAATCGGAGCGGCAAAAAAAGTGCCCTAAATTAAGTCATGTGGTGATGAAAATCACGTGACACCTTGTCCGGAACTTTGTATCTCGGAAACGGCGTATCAATCCAGTACAGTGCGCTATTAATACGTTGACAATGGTCACATATGGAACCAATTACTCCATAATATGATTGAAGAGGGTTTGGAAGATTGTGAGATCTAGTGCGAATATACTTTTATGCCTGTACTAAATGTGCTGCAATAACTTTTTGCCGTTGTTCATTTATGTAATTGTTTACTGTCATTTGTTTCTCCACGTTGTTTGTTAATTTCGCTTTTGCAAAGTACATGCTTCTTCAAGTGTTTCTAATACAATTTATCAGAAATTATTCTGTATTTTATTTGAATTTATGATTTAATGGAAAATTTTATTTTAAGGCACTCAAAAATTTATAATGTTTACCATGTTTTAATACTATTTCTGCCAAATTGAGTTTTAAAAAAGCGTTGAAAGTGTCGAACTAAGAACCAACGCAACGTTTGTAGTGCCACATTGATGTCAACAATGCCTATAGTATAACGTAAAAACCCATTTTATCATTGTGTATAATCGCTAAATATATCACTGGTATAACTATATATATGAAGGAACAAAAGTAAGCATATAAAAGTTCATGTTAAAAAACAAGCACTATAAAATGGAACTGCTTGTGCATTTCTGTAATTTAAAAGTTGCATGTGCACTTGCATTTTAATGGTTCAGGCAAATACACATCAGACAACCATTTAATACTAAAAGTCAATTAATGAAGTGATCGATAACGTTCCGATAAAAGCTTTGATAATGCAATTTTAAGATAAAAGTAAATTTTTAAAATAATTTTTGCTACCAATGCATTGAAAACGTATAAATGAGCATTCACTCAGGAAATGTAAAACAGCAAACAAAATGTAGCATATAACTTTCTTTAAACGGTTATTCATAATTTAACGACCATATAAGCTGTCTCATGATACATTTGATTGCTCAACCATTCTTAAAAAAATGTTCCACATCAGGTATATAAAGCTAAGAGTAAGTTTTTTTTTCATAATCATCTGTCAGACGGTTCTTGTTTTTTTATGCAGTAATCGTAAACAGATAATAAATATCATATAAATAAAGAAATCAATAAATGTTATCTGTGATTTCTGATAAATTAAGAAAAATATCTCGCCATTCTGCGATATTCTGACATCATTAGTATTGTTTTACTGGCAGTTCAGGCCTGTCGAAAGTTTAATCTAACACTACGCTTACAAATAAGTATAGAATTGACAGCTCATCTTGGCTCTACGTTAGCTACCTATTGGCAGCTTTTCTACAGCTGCTGTCTATCGTTTTAAGGTCAGTAGCTATCCATATCTCGGTCATTCAGCAGCAGTTCTTCGACTACTTTTTAATGATAAATTTTCGACAGGTCTGTACTGTAGCTATATAATTGATTTATAATGTTTGATGGGAAACCTAACTTATCATTATTCTCTGATACCGTGACATTGAAGTTAGTATTGTTTTACAACCATACTTGTATAATTGATTATGTCATATAGACGGAGGCGATTTTGTAATAAACCTATAGTCTTTTAAAAAATAAGCAGATGTCATAACCACGACAAATCTGAAATTAATAATAACAATAATAACGTGCCATTTTTGATTGTTATTTTATATATTATTTCTGTATATTTCATTATTTATTTCCTTTGATTCGCGTAGTAATGTTGACTCTATTTTAACCATTTGGTGTAGCCGAATGACATGTAGTTTTTCCTTTTAGATAGCATGGCATGTGTTGAAATAGCAAGGGCAATGATAATATTGTAATTTTCTTCTATCTTCTAGCTTTGCACTGTAGATGGAAGTAATATGATCAATTTTTATGAAACCTGTTTATATGACAAACTGATAAAAGACTATTGTGGAAATGTTGTCAGCACTAGAGGCGACTTATCCAGCGGTCGAACTGTTTCCAAATGTAATGATACTTAATGTTGTTTTTCTATCATGATGAGATAGATAATACTGTGCTATGAAATTTACACTTCAAATTTCCCGGATTCTAACTGATGGAGACAAATTACACCACATAGAATACAAAGTTGAAATGATACAAATGATCTTGATATGTTCGGTTTAAAACGGATGATAAATGTACGCCTCAAGTGCCTAGCGATTTAAAGTAAAATGCAATGGAAAACCTAATCTGTAAAATAATTGAAATGCCTAGAAAATAAGATAGATCACAAAACAACTATAAATGTACAACAGAAATTTATTCAATTAGATTTGAATTAAATATAGATTTTATTACCATTTTCTTTCGACCATACACCCACTAAAGAAAATTGGTGAGTCAAATGGCAAATACATATTTTCCCTGTAATTCAGTAAAGAACCTATAATAAACATAACCATAAGCGAAACTTTTCAATTAAGATACTGTTTGTCGGTTTAGCCAGCAAAAGTCTATAGTAAACATAAAAAAAGTAATTTGCGATGAGAAATGTAACCAGAATAAATTACAGATATTAAGAGTCATTCTCTGTAAGGACCAAACTCCTCTGGAAATCCCATGTCACTGATTTTAAAAATATTTTACCTAAAGAATAGGTACATATAAGAAACCAAGAAAAAATTATCAAACTTAGATTTTTATGTACCGTTTCCATGGTAACCAACCACTAAGAGGCCAATCTCTGGAATGTCAGTCAATTTTGGGTACATATCAAATATGCCGCTAGAATAAGCCATTTATGATAGTGATCTTGCATATTTTGTTTTTATTCGGAACTTTGATGGTCATCCTTTTCTTTTTCAAGTCAAATCTGTATGAATTTACAAGTTTTCATTTACTTTACTCACTTTTATCTAAAAAAAAGCTCTATAAAATGACCTAAACTAGCTGTACTTTGAGATTGATTATTTTGAAAACGCGGGCACTGGGAATATATCACACACATTCAAGTTATTGAGGAAAGTGGGCTAAACAAAATATAAAAAAAATTAGAGTGGTACTTTTTGATTAAAGAACATAAATCAGTTTCAAAGTTACAGCAGTAGCCCTAGTAGGGCCCTTTTTAAAAAAAGAATTATCTCCCCTTATTTAAAAATTTCTCTTTTTGATATGTTTCCTCTTGTATATGTCAAACATTTAATCATTTAGTTATTTTTTTAAAAATATGTATATTTATTTATATATATTTTGATTAAAATTTGGTCAATAAAGCACGAGAAATTATATTTGTAATGAACTATTTTAATAAACACTTGAAAAATTATTTGGATTTCACATGTTTAACAATAGGTTCCCTTCATCAACAGATTTAGCTCCCTTTTTTAACAAGATGTGGTGTTTCTTTTCTGTTTGTTGCACTTTTTTCAATTCTTGAAAAATATATAATTTTTTATACTCACAAATATAATGGTTTATTATTGTACGTAGGAAACACTACTGATGAGGAATTGTATTCCGAAACGGCCGTCTAGTGCTGTAAAAATTAAAACTGGTATAATATGTAATTATAGATATTTACATTTTAAAAAAAATGATTTGATTATGTAATTGATTACGAAGCACTGAAACATTGTAATATTCGTATATTTTATAGAAATTTTCTAACATCTGTTTGATGAATTTGGTCAAATTTTGTTGACTGCTACACTGCTTTGTTATTTACAGTGTTTCATTTTAAACTTAAGCACTCTAACTTCCTACAGTTGTTTCAGCTTCAAAAATAAGGTCCAATTAGTATTATATTGATCATAATTATGTTACATGCATCTATTGTAATCTATTAGGGCCTTCAATGAATAAACCTAACAGCTTTTTCTATCATAATATATACCACTGCGGTAGCTCAGTTGGTAGAGTGCTCTCTCTGTAAGTAGGGGGTCCTTGGTTCGAACTCGGACAGGGGCTGACCCAAGACCAGAAATTAAGTAGTGAGTTCTTTTGCCAAGCACCGAACGTTAAACACCATTACTCAACACACCTCTATGATAATATAAAAATAGAACATATTCAAAAATATCTCCAACTAAAGTTTTAAACTACAATAGTCAAAATTAAATGACAAGACCATGTACACGCAGTTAACATGTTTTAACAAAATTCGCCAACCATATATAGCAATATTTATGATATTTCAGTGATTTGTAATCAGTTACATAATAAAACCATCTTTTGTAAAAACTGTAAATATGAATTAGTTTCCAACAAAAAATTAATAAATCATGATATTGATGAGTTAAAAAAAATTTTTTTCACGGAATTTAAAAAAGTGCAACAAATAGAAAACAAGTATATTTTTTGTTAAATAAAGGGAGCTAAATCTGTTGATGAAGGGAACCAACTGCTAAACATGTGAAATTCAAATAATTTTTCAAGTGTTTATTAAAATAGTTCATTACAAATATAATTTTTGTGCTTTATTGCCCAAATTTTAATCAAAATATATATAAATAAATATACCTATTTTTAAAAAACAACTAAATGATTAAATGTTTGACATATACAAGATGAAACATATCAAAAGAGAAAATAAATACCATATTTTTAAATAAGGGGGATAATTCTTTTTTAAAAAGGGCCCTACTAGGGCTACTGCTATAGCTTTGAAACTGATTGATTTTCTTTAATCAAAAAGTACCACTCTAATTTTTTGATATTTTGTTTAGCCCACTTTCCTCAATAACTTAAATGTTTGTATTATATTCCCAGTGCTCGCGTTTTCAAAGTAATCGATCTCAAAGTTCATCAAGTTTAGGTCATTTTATAGAGCTTTTTTTTAGATAAAAGTGAGTCAAAATAAACGAAGACTTGTTAATTCATACAGTTTTGATATGAAAAAAAAAGGATGACCATTAAAGTTCCGAATAAAAACAGAATATGCAAGATCATTACCATAAATGGCATATTCTAGCGGCATATTTGATATGTACCCAAAATTGACTGAAATTCCAGAGATTGGCCACTTTTTTTGTAATTTGTGTTTTTTATTGCCCCAGACATTAAATAAGGGATGGTCAAGTGCCAGGGTTGGGGCCACTGGGTTCACTTGCCGGGTAACGATAGGACAGTTTGACATACATAAAATATATATATATATATAATTGTATAGTATTTGATCATTCTAGGGATTAATCTAGATTTTGTAGTAAGGCAGAGATGGCCTCTTACTGGTTGGTTACCATGGGAACGACAATTTAAATTTTTGCAAAGAGCTTTTCATTTTTGTTTTTTCTGTGTATTTAATAATTATATGCAATATCATCAAAATCTGAGACATGTGATTTCCAAAATATAGCCAAATCGTCTGGTCCTTACAGAGAATGACTCTTAATGATGAGATGTCCTATAGCATCTAATAAAGACGTTCTGACAACCTAACGATTGATTTCCCCGGACCAACTGCAAACCTTGCTTCGAAAACGACAAGGTAAATAATAATCCGAGTACTCACAACCCAAATGCCTAACCTTATATCATAACCAGGCTGTCTCATTATAAACCACTTTTGCTTGGTAGTTTAATTTTATTTATTTTTTTATTTATTTTTTGTATGACAAGTACACTTTTCCATGTAAAAATTGCTTTCTTCTTCTAATATTTCTCAACCAAGCGTAAGTAACTTACCACTTAATCCAAAAACACTGAAATAAGGCTACTTCCACTCCTTTACACTGGCATATATACTTTAACGTAAATTGCAGAGTGATATTATAATCGATGTGTTTATTTAAATCATGAACTTTTTATATTTTATTTAGTTTTTATTTTATCATGGTGTATAGATAATACGATGCTATGAAACAAACATGGCGTGTTTGCTTCAAAATTGCCTGAAGCAAACACTAAAGGAGACAAATTACACCATATTTAATGACAAAACTGAAATGATCGGAATAGCCATGAAATATTTGGTTAAATATAAGCCTAAAGTGCCTGGCAATTTAAAGAACTATGCAGTGGAGTAACCAAATCTGCTTTATAATTGAAATGCCTAGAGAATAAGATTGTTCGCAAAACAACTACAAAAACAGTTATTATTCAATTAGAATTGAATTTAATGCAATTCTTTCGGTCATAGACCTACTAAAGAAAATTGGTGAGCCGAATGGCAAAAACATATTTTTTTCTGTAATTGAGTAAAGACAAACCTTAAGGGAAACTTTTCAATTATACTTAGTTTTTGTATACTATAGTAGGTTTGTAGCCTGTAAAAACTATAGTGAACATAAACAAGAAAATTGCGATGGAAAATGTGAGCAGAATAAATTACAGATATTATCGAGAGATTCGAATCCATGTCTTAGGTCATGTAATAAAACTTACACTTAATAGAAGTGCTGACAACCTAACCGATGAGTTACCCGGACCAAATACAATCCTTCATTAAAAACGACCAGGTAAATAATATATGTAGTATCTGTCCAGAGTAGGGATTAGGGAATTTCATAATCAGATGGTTCCAAAATGTTTTTGTATTGTCGAGTACACTTTTCAATCTACAAATTTATTTTTTACTCTTTAAAATTTCTCAACCAAGTTTCTGTAACTTACTACTAAATTCAGAAAAAAACACTCAAATACTTCCATATATTTGACACTTGTGTATCTTTACTAAAATGTTAATTGCAGAGTGATTTTATGATCGATGTGTTTTTCCAAATCACGAACCTTTTATATATTCCAATGTGTTTTATTTATTAAGAGTTGTTTTCTGTATCATGGTTCGATAGGTAATGTATAGCTATGAAAAACACAGGAAGCACATTACCGCCAAAATTTCCCCTGAAGCTACCATTAATGTAGACAAATTACAACACATAGAATGACAAAGTTAAGATGATCCATATTGTCTTGATATATTCGGGTTAAAACGGGTAAATGTACGCCTCAAGTATTTTGCAATTTAATTAAAATGAAATGGAAAAATGGAAAACGCAATCTGCAAAATAATTGATATGCCTAGAAAATAAGATTGATCGCAAAACAACAACAAAAACAAATATTTAGTCAATTAAAATTGAATAACATACAGCTTTTATTTCCATTCTTGATTTATTTTCAAAGCAAAAAAAATCTTTCATTACCAAGTGGTCCCAATATATACCAATTTCGCTTAGTAGATGTTTTGTATTGTCGTGTACACTATTCTATGTACAAATTGATTTTGTCCTTTTTAAAATTTGTCAACCAGGTGTTTACAACTTACTACAAAAATCGAGAAAACACTGAAATGTAGCCGTCTTCAATTCGTTTGACAATAGCATAAACCTAAACGTAAAATTCAGAGTCATGTTATAATCGATGTGGTTTTATTTCAAATTATTAATTCTATTTCAACTTGTTTTATTTATTAATTCTATTTCAACTTGTTTTATTTACTTAGTTTTATATTTGACGTTCCATAGTTCCATGTTCCTTTCACACAATTTTGATTACACACGTGGCGGGTGTAGCTAGCTAAAGAGGAGGTGCTTACCCTTCCGGAGCACCCGACCTCACTTCCCTGGTGGAACCTAACTTGTCAGTTCCAAAATTTTTACTCTGCTTCTGGATTGTGATTTTGACATGGATTAGCTTGTTTTTGATTTAGTACTTCTATCATCCTTAGATTAGTATTTCGATGCTATGAAACTTGTATTATTCTTAAAATTGTTCCCGAAGCAAACATTGATGGAGACAAATTATACAATATAGAATAACAAATTTGAAATGGTCATGAAACATTCGTTTTCAAACGGATGATAAATATACGCCTCAAGTGCCAAGCGATTTAAAGTAAAATGAAATGGAAAACCTAATCTGCAAAATAATTGAAATGCCTAGAAAACAAGATTGATAACAAAACAACTATAACAACAGTTATTTATTCAATTAGAAATGAATTAAATGCAGCTTTTATTTCCCGTCTTTCGGTCATAGACGTCCTGAAGAAAATTGGTGAACCGAATGGCGAATACATTTTATCTCTAATTGAGTACACAACGTATCATAAAAACACACCATAAGCAAAACATTTCAATTATACTTTATTCTTTTATACGTTTGTCGGTTTATAGCCGGCAAAAGTCTATATTTACACAAACAAGTATATGACGATGAAGAATGTAACCATGATAAATTACAGATACTATCGATGAGGTTTGAACCTATGCCCTATGGCATCGAATATGCTTACACATAATAGACCTGTTGACGTATGCTTCTTCAGACGACATACGGCTCTACATCGCAATTAAACTATAAGCTCAGCGCGTAATATTTTGAATAGAGAAGGTCGCGCACCATTCGCTGAATCTACGAAAGAACGTACATCACAGTATTTGATCCAACCTTTTCATAATATTTCCTATAATATAAAATAAACATACCAATCAATATCCAAATCACAATCCCAAAGCAAAGTAAAAACTTTGACACTGACAAATTAGTTTACACAAGTGAAGAAGTGAGGTCCAGTGCTCCGGAAGGATTAACACCGCCTGTGTAGCTATGTACACCCGCCACTTTTGAAAATGAAAATAAAATGAACATGGAATTATAGGACGTCTAATACGAGGGTCATTCATTTAATTTTGTCACTTATGCCATTCCATATATTTTTCATCGATATGCTTCAATGAATCTATATGAATGAAAAATTTAAACAAATACGAATATAACAGTCCAAATCCCCGTGAATTTGATGAAGTATATCACGAGTTATAAATATTTGAAACTGGTCTAGTCATATACACTGGGTATATTTCACGGGTCAAAATGAAAGGTTTTAACAAGGTTGAAATTAGAAACTACATAAAAAGCCGCGGAATATTGAAAATACCGGGAAAGGAAATATTTTCTGAACTGTGTAAAATTTATGGATATGCTATTGTGACACTGAGAACAGTTTTTAGATGGTTAAAAAGATTTAAAGGTGGTAAAGCTGACGTCAAAGATGATCCCCGTCCAGGACAGCCGAGGACATCCTTGACCAAAAAGAACATTCAATCTGTGCAGGATCTAATAAATGAAGATGCAAGGTATTCAGTAAAGGAGATAGCAGTGTACCTACAGATTTCACAAGGGAGTGTTCATCAAATTCTGACAAAACACTTAGGTCTACGAAAGATTTGTGCAAGGTGGGTACCACATTTACTGACTAATGAACAGAAGGCTGCTAGAGTTAAATGTTCTCGAGAAATGTTAAAAAAGTTTCAAAATTGTGATAAAAGGAAATTTTCCACTCTTCTAACAGGCGATGAAACTTGGGTTTACATGTTTGAACCCCAAAGGCGTGCTGATAACAAACAGTGGCGTACAAAAGATCAAAAACGCCCTGTTGTTGCCAAAAGAACCAAGAGCTCTAAAAAGGTTTTGTACACCATATTTTTTAATTCCAACGGACCTGTTGTCCAGATTTCTACTCCAGCTGGCAAGTCTGTGACAGGTAAATTTTACAAGCAATGTGTCCTGACAAAAGTGCGCAAATATTATCAGCAGAGGCGTCCTAAAACTTGTTTAGCAGGGATTCATTTGCTCCATGACAATGCTGCACCTCACAAAAGTAAAATTGTTACCGATTTTTTAAGTAAACAGAAAGTGATTGTTTTGAACCACCCAGCATATTCACCTGATCTAAGCCCCTGTGATTTTTTCTTGTTCCCAAAATTAAAGAAAATGTTGTCTGGTAAGAAATATCAAACAAGAAGTGCATTGGGCAGTGCGATATATCAGTGTTTGAAACAAATACGTAAGGGGGACTACTTTGCTGCTTTCCAGAGTTGGATATCGAGATTAAAAAAGTGTATATCTGTTAAGGGGGAATACTTTGAAGGGTTGAAATAAAAATTAATTTGAAAAATTTGTTTTGTTTTATTTTAGGGGCTTTGTGACAAAATTAATTGAATAATCCTCGTATATCCAAGGTAATTGTGAATACAGAAACATTATACTTATCAACAATATTGTGATCACGGCCATATAACGTTTTGAGGGCCTGTAATATTCCCGTGTCAACAATTTATTTGTAACATCTTCTTCCGTTGAACAAAGTTCCTGTAATGGGAATACGCTCTACCGTACCGTATAAAATTTGAAACAAATACACCATAAAAAGGTGTATTGTTGCATAGAAAAAAAGTTGACAATAAAAAATTAAACTCATCAAGTTTGTCATACAGTTTAAAATGCAGGCTTTCGTTGGCGACATAATTAAGGTATAAGTCTTAATATGATGCAGAACTTGAGGAATCAGTTGTGTCGTTAATTTCAAGCTCGTTAGATAATATGGCATTCACATAATCTCTCAAATTTAGGATTCAATGTGTATAACAGCCATTACTCTTCCAAAGTAGAACTTATGTCAATGATTGGTCAAAATGTGTTTTTTCGTCTTATTTTATCAGTTCATTGTGTTACATTATATGCTATTTCAAATCTACAAATGTCTATCTTCCATTTAATGACATGTGTATTACGTCCTATTGAATGCAATATAAGGCTAAAGGCAAGAGTTATTGTGGGACTTATTGGTTTATGTGAAACTGTTTTGTATATATATATATAAGCTACCCGTAATTGAACTGAATTGGATGAACCACGAGTGATGAACATATAGAATTTCGAAAAAAAAATATTTACTGACATAGTTGAATTTTAACAAAAGTTAATTATACAAACACATACACCGATGATACGAGATGCTTGTAAAACCTAGTTTTGAAGAAAAATCTAAATACGAAGTTGTTCGTCAAACAGGTTTGAGTGGAGTTATGTAATTATTATGGATCCTTCTCTGTGCTTTAAGCTTAAGCAACTGATCTTCAATGTTATTGCACATGGAGGGTGATCTGGTAATGTTACGAGTATCTACATGTACGTTCAGTGTGTCTACAATTATCATTGCCTGAAGAAAACAAACATTGCGGTTTTTGAAGCAATGTGAATAAAGATGCTAGGTATACAGCTTCGTGTTTGGTATTGGAAACGAAAAGCAATAAATGTAAATTTTAAAAGAGCAACAAGATTTTTTTAAAAGTATACGCATGTTAGGTAATTATAAAGCACATTTGTAAAGACAATGTTAAACATTTATTGCCTTTGAATGAGGGAGATATGGACATTCTTTCACCCGCAGAGGGAGACTTCCCGAGGAAAATAGGACTTGTTAAGGGTGAAAAAATGTTCATATCTCCCTCAGACGAAGTCAATAAATTATTTATACCGAAAGAAAACTATGGTGATAAGAAAGACAGAAAGAAAGAGAAAGAAAACGAAACATGCATCGAGTTAACAAAAGAATTTTAAAATAAGACGTTATGGTGTGTTCCGAATTAGGGATACATTACAGGAAAATATAATATTTCTTTTTTAGCCATGTGGCTGCGCTCATCCAATCAATCGTCAGTATTTATGAATGAGGTATTATAATATATAGAAGATCCCACATTCGTGTTTATGTAATAATAAATTTATTAAACGAGTTTAATAATTAAATACTGAGTACTGTGATATTTTCCTATTTCTTACGTTGAAAAAAATGCTTAATGGTCATCTGAATGACTTGAAGTGACTTGGCCGTGTAGACGATTCTAAAGTACGACAACTCTTCTCCTTAAAAGTTTTAGGCTTTCCGGATATGAAGTGTATGTGTATTAGAGGGCAATACTTTGGAGACTTAAATAAGGAAGAACGAACAATACATTTTCTTGATATTTCCATTAGGTTTAAATCATTCCATTTTAATTGGCATTGAAATTTGCCGTACGTATGGAGAAAAAATGTGTGTCTGTCGTGGATTGCGTTTGTTACAGTCTCTTTGTTGTCAATTGAGAAATTCTACTATAAGAATATAAATGTTTATAACTAAAAATGTATATTATTAAGAAATGATTGGCATATTTAATTGTTTGCATTTATAAGTCAGACAAGACATAAATTAAAGTCAAACACAAACATACTAATCCATGTCCGATTCACAATTAAAACTTTGGAACTAACAAGTTGGGTTAAACACATGATCTTCCACTAGGGAGGTGAGGCCGGGTGCTCCGGAAGAGTAAGCGCCTCCTGTTAAGCTAGCTACACCCGCCACGTACGTAAGCTGTCTAAACAACATGTCCTCTGAGTCATTCCATTAAATGCAACAAAACTGGACAAAACTGCTTGTCCATAAAAACTAAGATCAAGGTTATATTAGCAAATGTCGTACATAAGCCATCTCCAAAATCACTTATTCTTTCTGAGTAATAATAATTATATATATATAATTCTGAAAACGGTTGCTTATAAAAGGTTAAAGAATGTTTTCGACCCAAACTATACTTTCAAGTAAGATGAACTAAAATCTACCAGTTTAACATATCTGCGTTGTTTGTAAATGTTATTTTATCGTTCGGTTTTTGTAAACTATTCTGTGCCTTCTATATTCTATAAAAATCATTAATCAAAAAGACACAGCTTTCCTTGCAAATTAATAAGCATTGTTAGCACAACCATAAAACTACTGTAAATGTATTTATTTTCGCAGTGTACTAATTTTGTTTTCGCTTACTTCACATTCGTTTGTTACGCCAAAAAATTAATACCGAGCGAAATTTAAAGTATGCTTATATTGTTATAGTCCACATTTAAAAAAAACGAAAATAAAGCTACGTTAAAATGTCTAAATTTCATAAAGCTCGAAATAAGTACACGCGAAACTAAATACGTTAACAGTAATCATAAATGAATCTCGAGCTCTTCAAAACGCTTCCAAAAAAGAGCGGGCAAAGCTGATACGCTTCTAGAAGCTGTCAAACAAACTTTTGAATTTAAATACATTTGACTTATACAAACACCAGTTGATACAAATACTTGTCACAGGATAACACTTATTACTACACATTTTACTTTTATTTAAACAACATTAATCACATTTATTTTCAAATAATAAAATATTGAAAATATGTCGTTTGAAAGTTTTGGAATTTCTCTTTCGAACAAGTTCTCTGTTATTTTATGCACAAAATGTTGTCACATGTTTTAACCTGCATATATATTCTATTGTATTTCGCTGAATGTTTTTTTAAATAATTGGATTTTTAAAAATACCAATCAAATAACAGATTGAAATATATGTGGATAGTGGAAACACCATTACACAAAAATGACAATAACGTTCACTTATTTTAAGTAATTCATGCCTAGGTCAATGCTTTAATCACAGGAATAAAATACTTCCTATTCGTCCATTTTCTCTCCAATTGTTTACGTACTCCTACTTTTACAGATTTCTTTAAGCTGTTGTCTAAAATCCTTATTCATAAAAGCATAAATAAATGGATTTACTACATTGTATACAAAATACATATTAAACAATACAATATTAGATGGTATAGCGTTGTACTTCATAAGCCAGGCTGGTAAGAAAGCAAATATAAAGACAGAAGCTACAATAGATAACATGAATGCTGTTTTTATGTTGTTAATGAGTATCTTCTCCTGTTTAGCTCTGACAGAATTTTTTACTTTCTGGGCATTTTTAGTATGATTTCTAGGTTTAAGGCACTTTTCCCTATCTTTGTCATTTTCCCCATTACTTTTTTCCTTTTCTAAGTTAGTTTCTTCGGCTGGAGTCGTACCATCATGGCTTAAAAATATAACTTCCGTATTTTCATTTTCACTCGGTGTATGTGTTTTGAAAGCACAACATGGGAACGATTCGGTACGTAACCGTTTTCTCCTTCTGGCTAAGATAAAACGGTAAAGAACAATATATAGTATGATAACAATAACACAACAAATAGCATAAAACGAGGAATAAATTCTTTGGTATATAGTTGCGAAGTCTTGTCCTAGTATTAAGGAATTCGCAGTACATTTACCGGTGTTATACGGCTGTTCTGTTATATTACTCAGATCAATGCTTTCGTTTCCGCTCAAATGTGACAGAAGTTGTTTTATCTTCCATTTTAACGTTTCTGTGTCATCTGGGTCTTCGTTTTCTTTCGGAAATTCGTAACTCGTGTCCCTTTTCGGATCATATGTATCATTATTTTCAATGATATTATTGAACAGATTATTTTTATCCAAATAGACTCCATAATTCAAGGACCACACGAGTCCAAGCAAGAATGAAAATAATCCAAGGCAAGAAACGATAACTCTCGCTCGGTATATATTCATTAATTTCCAAAATGGATGGCATATGCAGAAATACCTGTCAACTGCAATAGCAACCATTATGAATGCCGAAAACGGGATCGTTGTCGCTATCATAAAATGATATAATTTGCAAACGACGTCGTAAGACACGTGGAATTTCAAAGCTTCCATGGCGATAGTGAACGGCATTGTGATCAGACATGTTACAAAATCTATGACAGCTAGTGTCAGAATAAAAACCGTCGATGTCAATTTCTGCTGAGATTTAGAAAATCCGAACAGCACCAGCCCGTTACCTACTATACCGACACTAGAAAATATGGCCAACATTGCAATGCATGCGTACATTTCCGCAGAATACGCCATAACGGTTTCACTACTTTTGTCGTGGGCACTGTGTTAGATTTCTTTGAAGTATTATCTTTGTTTTATTTTTGATCGAATGCCCTTATTCCACATATTGCCACTCCTAAAAATAAACCAAAAGAATACCAAATAGAACAAAAATAATAAGCGCATACTAGTAAGCCAAAGTTATTGTTCTATCAGCAAATGTTTAAGGGGTCAAATAACATAACAATTTTGCGCTATTGGTTTATCCATAGAAATCATAACTTTAGACTTGTCAGTAATTACCATTATGTCATACTGTTAGGTGCCTTCGAGAGCTCCAAAGTTAAATTCTATTTCAGTATCGCAATGTCTTCAAATCTCATCATTTGATTACTCATTTGGTAGAGTGCTCGCTCCGTAAGTGGTAAGCATTCGGCATTACGAAATGGGAATGAGAACTTTAAAAATAAACGAAGTCTCGTGTCACGGTAGGCTTGGCATGATAAAGAACCCTGTTGTATATTTCCTTTAGCGAAACACACAGGCAAAATTTCTGCACCTTCGCCTATAGCTGGCGACTTCTCGATATAGGTGAAAAATTCTTGACTGGGACATTAAACACCACTGCTCAACTCACCATGTGATTAGCGTGAAATTGCAATTTCCCGGTACAAAATCGACATGACAAGAAACTGCGTAAAATGATGTCAATTTGATGAAACAATACCATTTCCTGTTTGACGTCAAATTGTCAGGTACATTTCATATCCGGGTATGAAATTAAAATTTGAGACACTATTCACATATTTTATACTCACGAAATTTATCCCTAATTATATTGGATTTGACTACGGCCATGGACACTTCATTCTCCTGTGTATTTTATATTTTATTAAGTACTGATATATTCGTCTAAAATCAGTTGAGAAAAAACAAACATATAAGTCCATATCCAAATCAGAATCACAAAAGCGAAAAAAGAAAAACTTTGAAACTGACAAATTAAGTTAAACACGTGAACTTTTACCACGAAATTGAGGACTGGTGCTCCGGAAGGGTAGAACATTCGTAAGTAAATAATCATAACTAATTCTGTTTTAAATTTGAACCACTACACAGTCGTTTCGAAATAAAATTCTTCATCAGTATTGCTCAAACCAAAATTATGGAAATGATGTTGAAATGAGAAAAATGTATTTTACGAAATAACAAGTGACAACGTACGTGTTACAGCGACGTATATATAGGTAAACAGCATTGACCTGTCCGTTCGACCTTTTATTATGAATATTCATATAGGAGGATCCATCCAATACATGGGTAGTGTCAAGATCAATTTAATACACACACAGTGCACAGTTTTACTCTGAGATGAGTATATCTCATGATGTATAAAAAATAAACACCTCTGCTCCCTACACATAGATGCACTTGGTCCGTGATAACTATTTTAATTAAAGGTCAAGCGGACAGTTCAAAGTTGTTTGCCTTTACCTGTATAAGCATTTGTAGCTTACCTTGATATTCACATCACTGCTTTATGTCAATTACAGCATCTTGCGTGAGAATGGAGAATACCTGTAAAAACAATGAATACATCTTAGAACAAGTTTACTTTAAACCTGAATTGAAATTAGATATCAGATTAAAGGTATAGACAAACAACATTCACCTGTCCGTTTGACATTTAATTTAAATATTTATAATGAACGAGTTCATTTATATATAGGGAATAAGGATCCCGTTTTTATAATGTGAACACTTATCAAGTGTGATGTGTATATACAATGATTAATTGCGAACCCTAATATTACCTTGTATTGGGTCACCCTTCTATTTGAATATTCCTAAAGAAAGGATCGTAAAAGCGATGGATTGACAACTAACGAAAATGTCATGTGCCATTTTTGTTAAATTTTCATCAAATAAACTATTCAAATTTTGTTTTAAAAATAGCACAACATTTCTCTTGTAATACTTTATGGAAACCTTTTTATAAAAAATCAAAAGTAAGCACATGACAAAATCATTCAGGATATATACTTCATCCAATAACAAAAATATAGTAATAGTGAAAGAAAACTGAAAAATTCCTCCAACACTATGTGGGAATAGGTTTACCGACTGACCCAAGGACACTCGAACTGTTGACTACACGAACGTTCAAGTGTAAAAATATAATTCTTTATTAAATGAGTACAGTCTGGAAGACTAATTTGTTAAGCAATAAAGTAAAGACAGTTAGATACACTTTATTTTTACACTCCACTTGACCAATATATTGATACCAATAAAAACTGTATTATTATCAGTCTGATTTAGTGCGTAAATCTGATGTCGTACATTAATGGAGTAGTGAAGCATCCTCTACAATACAGACCTGTCGAAAGTTTTACACTATGCTAACGAAAATGGGTCAAAGCTCAGCCGCCGAGATGTGAAAAGCTTGTATCGAAAAACTGCAGAGGTACAGATAGCAGCTACCAAAAGGTACCTAATGATGGACAGGGATGAGCTGTTGATTTGGCACTAATTTGTTAGCTTGCTGTTAACTTTTCGACAGGTGTGTACTATATAACTCATGGGCAGTTAATAGAAAAATATATTGATGATTCTTTGGTAGATAGATGACACTGAGAGTAAATTGAAAACGTTCCCGTACTTAAAGAACACCAGATGGCCTGCGGTCCAAAAGATATAGACTAGTAGATTAAGGAGAAATCTAGGCATGATTCCATATTCCTGTAGCATATCAGAGATACTGAACTAATGCATTATTTAGCTATATAACAACATTGATTACTTTACCTTTTACACGACTACACAGCTCATTTGCAATGATAATGATTTTTATCAAAACGTAATGTCGACATCTATTACAGCAAATATTTTTAAGTTGTATTCGGAAATTACGATGTATTATTCATTTTTATTTATTTATTTTTCTTTAAATGTATTTTTATCTTTTTAACAAGAGTCAGTTTTAATGCCATTAACCAACTTTAAAAGTACACATTATTTCAAACATACAAAGTGAACAGAGAAAATTGCTGAACATATCGTTATGACAGAGCTCCCTAGAGTTCAACATATATAACAAACAACATTTATAAAAAGAAGTCGTTTGATAGAACTTCCATCAATTGACAAATTTCGAATGTGTATAAATGAAAAGTACGCCTATTGAACTGATGTCAATAAGGTGTGTTTTTCAATTTCAAGGGAATTGTTTAATTACATTTACTTTTGTTTTCGCAAGATTACATCATTGACAAGTGTTTTGAAAGGATGAAGATAAAACTTTGTACAAAATGAAAGCTCTAAAAGCACAGTGCAAAGTTAAAGACAAACCGTGATGTCGGTCCATTATATGACATTCAAAGTGCAAGTAGTTTTCCGTTACGTATTTAATTTTGGAATTAAAAAAATACATTTTCTGTACATTGCGGAAATACAATGCACATTAAATTCTACCCTTTCTCTTTAGTTTCGAAAAATGAAATTCAGAATCGTATTTGAAGTCTGTGTTAACAATATATCGTTTCAATTGTAACAGTGATCGATGGCAGTTATGTAGAGTCCATTTTTTCATATTATACTTAAACCACACAGCTGGATACTATTCTGTCGATATATATACAATGCCCGTCCAAAGTAAAACGTATTTATTCATTATGTGTTTTTTCTGTCCTCCCAAAAAGGGTAAAATAGTTTGCTATATAATAATACGTAATGTCTTTTGACTGCCAAAATCTTTTATCAATAGTTTTGCTTGTTTTTTGTAATTTGTAAGGGCGTCTGTACTTGTTTTCAAATAGATACAACCGACTTCAGTTTTGTTGTTAACTTGAACTTAAAATTAATGTCAAAACTGTGAAGAATGATCATTTTCACTGTCAACTACTGTCGTACTTCAAGTCGTGCGTCATTTGTTTTACGTTTAACGGATAAGTTATCAGTACGACAACTTCTATAGACAAATCTTGACATTATGATACATATAGATTGATCTCCTTAACCAGATAAAATGTGTAAATTACGGAGAATCTCGGGATAATTCTAAGACATACATGTAAATGGCATTAATGTTAGCTCTGTGAGACACATACGCATGCCTCAATAAAAACTTGTTTTAATAGTCCCAGGATATTCCAAAACAGCTCATTATTCCGTCATCCGGGAGTAACAAAATCAAGAACTCCTCAGACATGCACTTCACGTAAACTAGAGTTAATCTTAAGTATGCATTATCGGTGACTATAAAAATCTAAAACTTGTTATTTCTAGAAGAAATTTTATGTTCAACATGTATGTTAAAATAACTACAAATTAGATACAGTTTTTTTTAAACAAAATGATTTTCACGCAAAATGTTAAAATCAAAGATAATAATGTTTTATTGCTGTTGTTGGTAATAATTTCAATGCAAAACTTTTAAGATGAAGAATAAAAGCAAATTACCGAAAATAAGAAAACCCCAGGTGATTTAATAAAACAAACTTGATATCAGATAATAATGTTTTTATGTAAGCGTATTATCTTTAGGGTTCTCAATAGTATGTAGTCTATATAAAGATACCAAATATGAATCAGACACTAATACACTAATTAAAAAGATACGAAATGAGATGTTATAGTTTCAGATTGGCGTTGAATACTGAGGCTTTTAACAGGAAATATCTAATATGTTTCTACTTAATAAAACACACATAAAAAATAAATTCACGTTTTAGGTAGCATAACAAAATTATTTTTTACTATTTTTTTTTAAATTAGGCTTATTTTTACAATTTTGAATAATATATCTTTAGGAACCAACTGTAAAAGTATGTACAATTGTTTTGACTCTCCAAAGTGCTTTATTAAAAAACAAACGTACCGATCCAAGTTAAAATCACGATCCAAAAAGCAAAGTACTTGAAAACTGGCACATGAAGTAAAACACGTGATCCTCCACCGGCTTTACCTCCTTGGTTGAAACCACTGCAGTAACTCAGGTAGAATGCTGGCTCTGTCAGTGGGAGGTTTTGGGTTCGATTTCCCGGCCGGGTCTGACCAAAGACTGGAAAGTGGGTAGTGACTGTTCTTTCACCAAGCACTCGGCATTACGAAAGGAAAGTCGCGGTTCTTCCGATTCGGATATGAACTTAAAATAAAGGAGATCCAGTGTTATGGTGGGCTTGGCACACTAAAGAACACTGCTAAATAATGCCATCAGCGCAACGCACAGGCCAAGATTTCTGCACTTTCGCCTATATCTGGCAACGTCTCGATATAAGTGAAATATTCTTGACTGGGACGTTAAACACCATTTCTCAACTCAACTTCTTGGTTTACTTTGATTTTTGGGATTGTGATTTAGACATGGACTGGTATGTTTATGTTTGATTGAGGGTCCACCTAAAGTAAGAAGTTTTATAATCATTGGATACAATATGTGTTTCGTCTCCTCGTGTTTTCTGTTTTATTTGATAGTTACAACGTCTATTCGGTTGAAATAGTTACTACAAGATACGTGTTTGTTTCAACTAGAAACTTCAATAAGGGTATGTGTAAACCCGACTACTTCCTATAGAAACCCAAGTAAAGATAAAACAACTTATGTTGACTTGTCAATTATTTATCACAACTATTCAATGTTTTAAATGAAGAAATATATAAAAAGATAAAACACTTCTATGTGTCAAACAATGAGTTTTCCATAAAGCACGAATATTCTATAAACTTGCAGCCGAAGCATAACACAAGACCCTGAACTGTCTAGAAATGGCGTTTATAGTACCAAAATTTCCACTGTCGTGCATATAGAAATGAATCATTTCACGCCAGAAAATTATGTTAAGCTTAATTTGTACAGTAGTAATCAAAAACAAACATACTTATCCATGTCCGAATCATAATCCAGAAGCAAAGTAAAAACTTTGGAACTGACAAGTTAGGTTAGACTCGTGAACT
Source organism: Anadara kagoshimensis (assembly GCA_021292105.1). Classification (NCBI taxonomy): domain Eukaryota; kingdom Metazoa; phylum Mollusca; class Bivalvia; order Arcoida; family Arcidae; genus Anadara; species Anadara kagoshimensis. The sequence goes on from CM037870.1 coordinate 44,711,642, forward strand.
TCCACCAGGGAAGTGAGGCCGGGTGCTCCGGAAGGGTAAGCACTAAAAAATTAAACAATATAAATGTCACTGAATTAGACAGTTCAATTGTTTTATTTACGCATTTCGCGTCTTTTAAAATCTGATTTTGTTTTTTAATGTTAAACGAAATTTTATAAAACAATATTAAAAGTAATTGCAAATGGAAATAAAACCAATTTGATTTGATTTCATTATATTAACCACCTCATATTTTTTCAATAAAATTATTACTAGTATTTTGTAGATTTCAAATAGTGAGATTCAATTTGCTTTTCATATAAATACTTTAGCGAATTATTCAAATTTTCCATCATCTCACATAAAAAACTAATGTTATTTAGCCACTAACTAACATACCTTTTAGATATTGTGTAACTCATCTAAAAACTCTGAATGGTCACGTGGTATGATGTTAAGTGTTCTTTATATCTTTACATTTTTATGATTAACCTGATTGATACGTGGGACCTTTTGTTTTTGGTATTTACACAAAATATTAAGTTTGCAATCTGCTAATGTACACATATTGTAAGATTTGCCCTCTCTCTCTCTCTCTCTCTCTCTCTCTCTCTCTCTCTCGGTGTGTGTTTTGAAACTGTAAATTCGAAACAAGATGATATAAATAGTATATACAGTGGTCCATGTAACTGCAATGAATGTAGTGACAATGTCAAATGCCCCCTCACCGTAAACCATTTCAACTTACCTACTGTATATATGGGGACGAGGCGATATTTGTCTCCATGTGGTTGATAATGTCCTCACTAAGATGGTGGTAGTGTCATATTATAATTTGTATAAATATTCCATGCAGAATATTCTAAAATTTATAATGTGACAGTAGATCGAATGCTCTCGCTCTCTCTCATTATCTCTCCCCCCCCCCCTCTCTCTCTCTAAGCTGTATGTTTTAAATTTTTCTATATTTCAATGTTTCTTTTATAATACTGTGCCAAATCTACGCATGGTGGAAATTTCCACATATATTTTAATTGTATGGAAAATCCCCAACATAAGCTTTTGCTGAATCACTTTACTAAAAGGAAATATTTAATGATGTTTACTGTCTGCAATAAACAGGAACGATATTACTTATACAATTGTCGAATCCAAGTAATTCAAGATGGCAATTTGCTTACGTTCATATATATGTATTGTTTGTTTATAATTTTAGTTTTATCAGACATTTTTGTTCATCTTATTAAAAGGTGTCAGCTAACAACCACGATAACAACTTTATCATGATTTCCCTGAAACAAAAGTTATTTCCCTTTGTTTAAGCACTTATTATCATCGCTAGCTAGCAAATTTGCTTGTTTTTTGGTCAAAATGCCTATTGTGAATAGCGAATATTAAAAATAGTATTTGAAAGCATTGTTAAAACGAGCTAGATTTCCTAGTAAAATTATCAAAAAGAATTTACTAGGCTTGGTTATTTAAAAGTGAAACCAGAGGCTAGAAAATTGACCTGATTTATTTAAGACATATCTTTATTTTAGTGTAAATGTACAATGTCCGAATTACTACTAGTGCGTTTATTCCTTTACTGTAACGAGCTGCTCCATTTTATTTTACTTATTGAATAACAGTGTAAAATCAGTGATGCAAAACATGTCACATTTAAGGATTCCCTTGACTAATTGATCCATATATATTTGTTTCATAAAATAGTTTATTAAAGTGTTATTTTATCGTACTAAAAGCGCTGTCACATACGTCTTGCTTTACTGACATATATTTTGATTCAAGATGACATTTTTCAGCCGCTTAGCACAATTATTTTATAAGGCGTTGGATAAAAGTCCTTCTATATTTTATTTGAAAGCTTTTACCAGACCTTATGTTTGGCTTCTGCTTGCGGTCATTATGTCCAGAAATTTGTAAAGCTTCTTTCTAAAGCTTCTACTTGTCCACCACTTGAGGCCATAGAGTTATATCGACTTCAAAGAAAGTAATAAACAACACCGTTACTCCAAGTTCCATTGTACTAAGGTGCCAATCAACATAGAAAGCCAAATCAGCAAATATGAGAGAGAGAGAGAGAGAGAGAGAGAGAGAGAGAGAGAGAGAGAGAGTTATTCATTGAGATTCAAAATACATTAGATCAAAACCACTATACTGTAAAAACATTTATTAAGGTAAACAATATTAACTTTCAACAAAAACACCCAAAATTTAAAACCAATCCTTTCAGATTCAATTAAGGAAAATCAAATTATAAAGAAACAATACTTTTTTATTAGAAATAACAGAAAATATGTTACCCTGTCACTTTAAAAATGGCATATACGGGCTTATAATTACCAAAGTCACATGCTAAGTCTAACGTGTATCCATATATATCATCATCAACAATGCTGAGTTTCATTTCCGACTGATTCTAAATTTAATAAAACTGAAATTGCACACCTTTAAAATCAACTTAATTAAATGAACTCATTCTTATTTTCTGATTCTGATAGAAATATATTATGCTGTAAATGCATAGAGTACATGTCGTGTTACTGGATATTTTGTACCGTCGGATATAATAGACTTTTAATTTCTTGCTCTGAACATCTCGCATACATCTTTTAACGGTTTTAAATGCTATGAATTTAAGTTGTATTCAATTGAACGGTGACGCAAAATTTATCCATTGGATATTCGAAAAGATTCTACGCGATTCAAGTGTATTAAAAACATTAAAAATATAATTCCGATGAACATTGCATTTGAAAAATGGTATCAGTATTTATTAGAAGAGCCCATAAATTCACTGAATTTACGATAGTATTTTAAAATTTTGTAGAACTTACCTTTTCAACCAATGTCAGTTCAACATTCCTCACAAAAGTATGAAAAACTGATGCAAAACAACTGAAACAGGTTGTACAACAACTTCGAATACTTTTTTGTAGTTTCTTAATAATTTCGAATTGCCCTCAAGTAGGCGGTTAATATATCTAGTAATAAACTGATTCAAGGACAATGGTTGTTGGGCTGCAAACAACCATTGATAATAGCACTATTGGGGTTGTGATATTCCTATTTCTGAAACTCGTGTCGAGTGTCTAATTACCCACGAAGGGGTGATTTTGTATGTTTAGTTAATCAATGAATTATTGCCTAACCGGACATTCGTCTCGAGGGAAATGTTTGATCTTTGTGCCGTAAAAGCACCGTACATCAATCTTTTTTATTCCTTCTATGTTGTCTTTGTTCAACATTCAAAAAGCAAACCGTTTTGAAATCAGAGTGGCTGAATATCGGTATACTTTCTATACATTTAAAATGCAGCTGCTGGTTCAATTCATCAATGAAAATCTATGATGAAAATCTATGTCGTTGTCACTGGTAATGTTCATACTTATTGCAGTTAAAGGACATACACTGAGCAGATGTAATCAACCCGAGGTAGTGAGAACTTTTAAAGCAATACACAATTGTCATGTTTAATGTATTGAACAAAAAGGACTGATGCCTTGGTGGCAGAACGATCTAAACAGCATAGGTTCAAATCCCACTCAGGCAAATTTTTAAGTGAGAATGTATGTTAGCTCGCTTTAAGAAGGTATGGGGTTTTCTCAGGCCGCTGACTACATCGATATGAAATTCTGAATCTTGAATATAAGAAGTCTTAACTTGCGTAATATATCAAGAACACTTCAACCAATTCATATTAAAGACAAGGTCTCGGTTTCACAATCGTTGCTCAAGATTTCCCTTAACTTAAATTAAGGGAATTGAAACAATCTCTTACAAAACTACAAATTAAATTTAAAAACAAAGTTAGAATTCAGATGTTATAAGCTTGACTTGATCTTCAGAATAACAAATTTAAACATCAGTAAGTATCTTAAATAATGTTAAAATAAAAAATTTTCAAAGATTTGAAATTGTTCTAGTTTTATGTTCAGGGAAATCTTAGTCATGAAATGATTGTGAAACTGGGAACAGTTACCAGTAAACGTGTAAAGTGTTTCATCTTATACAGATATTTATCAATCCTAGCGTGTAATAAAACCACGAACTTTCAAATTATGAACGGACACTATACCAAATTATCAACTGAAACATCGAAGTTTTTGAAAGTGCGTTTGGCCTTAGTGTCAGAGTGAAATTCCTTTATCATCGAAAGAGGCTGTCCTAATCATATTTATGAAAAGCTGATTGATATTCTAAATAACAAAGACGGTAATTTTTATGACAGGATAACAATACTACAACTGTTTTATTGGAAGATTTGTCATTTATAAAATAATAATGTACCATATATTACAGGTGCATAACAATATTTATTCAGAAACATAAATCATCTCCGTAACTTGATTCATTTAGTGATATCAATTGAATATTTAAAATCAGTACATAAACAGTGGATTTTGCTGATACCCTTTCTTATATACATGTATATGATCATGACCTCACATTATATGTTGCTTCACGTCGCATCAGCAATTTTTCATCTATTCGCGACGTGAACTACTTTATTAATCTCTATGGGATAATTTATGAACTAGTTCGTGTATACACGTGAAATGCGAGTGTGTGTTATGGTCTCCCTTGTACCAGCACACACTCAGGGCGACTTTAATGTGCTAGCTCAACGAGTCAGTATGCTGCAGACAAGCTTACCACTCCCCAGTCATATTATACGGACACTGGGTATACCAGTAAAGGTCAACAGCAAGGAAATTCACTGAGCGTCTTATCCATTAGGCCACCGCAGCCTCGAGCCCCTGCCTTACATTATAATTACAACATCTAAAATTGTAAGATCTATTATATATAAATAGCTAAAATTTTAGCAATAACACAAATGTAAAATCTAGGCCATGGGCTTAACTGTTTAACCTTTAGTCTTTGAAGGTTATTCAAGAAAATATCTAAACGGAAAATTTTATGTCTAAATCTTTGCATGCATTCAATATATCGCAAGTTTTTTTCTTAAATGAACTTATGATCTTAACCTTCTACATGCAGAAAAAACAATACTTCCAAATTTGAATAACTGTAATGTGATGTAAAATTCTCCAAAGTATTCCCAACATAACAAAGCAAAAAAAAATATTATAAACCGTATATATATTAATATATTAATGTTAATTTGGTAATCGTTTACCAGCGGCAACTTTATATCCGGGTGCAAAATGAAGAATTTCAATTAGGATCATGTGGATAAAAAGCATTAGAGATTATTTTACGGCTTATCGTATCACTTAAATTGGTGAAAATTTGTTTTTCATCATATGTTGTAGGAAGTCTACACCATAATGATTTAATATTAAGGCTAACATATCACACTTTGTAATATTCCCCTAAGACACTTTACATCATCGTGTTACATAATCTTATCAAATAGCATAGCTTATCTTTCCGCAAAGCACTTTATACCATCAAGTTACATATTATATATTTTTCATCACCTACCAACTTGAAAATCACATTTTTATACTCTCCCTAATGACCTGTTCTGCATAGTGTCCTAATTCTACTAGGAGGTAAGGTATCAACCGAAATCATTTCCTAAATTGTTACGATCCATGGTTTTCAAATAAACGGTTAGTAATAGAAATCAAGACTAAATTATCTGAATGAAGACTCAAATTAAAATTCAATTATTAAAGCTTTCAATGGTAATAGGAACGCGATTTTACTGATAACTTAAACCAAAATAGATCGAAAATAGAACGGAAAAAACTAAGTGCTCAACTGTTTTAATTTTGTTAATAAATAAACTGATTTGAGATACGGTATTCTAATCGATTATATTTTAGGTTTTATATTAAAAGGTCTTGGATTGTAAAACACATCCTAAGTAGGACCATTTAAGTGTATTTTTAAAAGGTCACTTTATAGCATTTAATTAAAAAAAAACTCACTCGTACCTGTACCAGTTCGTATGCTTTAATTAAGCCATCTATTGCCTTTCCATTGTCCCTGTTCCTTACAATCTAAATTTTGATTTCACACGTGGCGAGTGTAGACAGTACCTACCCTTCCGGAGCAGCCGGTCTCCGAATTTTCACTTTGCTTTTTTTGGATTGTGATTTGAACATGGACCGGTATGTTTAAGGGTGATTGATGATATACTGTGTATTCCAATGCCTCAATTTTGTTTATCTTGCCACTATAATTTGTGCCATCCGAAGCTTGTACTATGCACTTGGTTTCATTGGTTATTGATATGGTTTAGCTATTTAATTGCGCCAATAGAATTATCTGTCCCAGTATAGCAGATAAAACATTACCAGTTGCAATTAAACTTACTTTTGTAATAGCTAAATTACGCAAATTAACCTGCCGCTTGACCATTAATATTAATACGGTCGAGTACATGTATTTTAGGAACACAAGCGTTTAATTTGTCTACATGATTGAGAACACTATTTTATGAGTATTTAATTCAGAATCCAGTATGGATAGGCTTTCCTATATGAATATTCTTAATGAATAGGCCAAGCGGACAGGTCAATGCTGTTTGCCTATACCACTGAGAAACCTCGAAAACGAAGAAATATTGTAAATAAACGATAAACACATATTAGAACAAATGTCGAGTTAAAAAATAAATGTTTAAACTGAACACTATACAAGCATTGGATTGATCATAAATAAATAACCCTCATGAAAGGTCGAGCAGACAGGTCAATGTTGTTGGTCTATACACATCCCCAAAACGAAGGAATATTGTACTCACACGATATATACATATTAGGACAAATGTCTAGGGAAAAATAAATGTTTTAACTGCGAATACTGATACTATCTAAGTATTGAATTGATCCTCAAAAAAATCTTAAAAATGGTCAAGCAGACAGGTCAATGTTGTTGGCCTATATACACTTCAAAAACGAAAGAATATTGTACTCACACGATATATACATATTAGGACCGATGTCTGGGGAAAATAATAAAAGAAAAAAACAGAAGCCTAACATAATAATAACAGGAACTCTCTATACATAATGGTACTTATACTATTGTATCGGCATATCAAAATTCAATTATAACACAAGGTCATCGTAATTCATCGTAATTGCAACATAAATCGATACTCGTGTATTTTTGTTCTTGTTATAATATCATGACATTTCAACAAGATAATTGTCAATTGATACAATGAATAATTTTTAAATCTGTTGTGTTTTATTACCTAATTAAAATAAAACAACACATATAGAACGACGTCGACCTCTACATGTCAATTGTAAGTCATTCTTCTCTAAATATATCAGTTTCAAGTGCTATTGCAGGTTTTACGATTCAAGACAACTTCTCGTTTTCAGACGTTTCAAGGATAATTGTAGAAAATTGTATTCTGTATAAATGTATAGTGAGATTAAATATTTTCACTTAATCTAATAAGCATTTTGGTACATAATTGACTGTATGGTTTCCAAGACCAAGGAAAAAGGTTCATATCATAAAAACAAACATACCATTTGATGTTCATATCAAAAAGTCAAAGCAAAGGAAAAACTTTTAAAACCGGAATATTAAGTTGAACACGTTAACTTCCACCAGGGAAGTGAGGCTGGGCGCTACGACATATCCTTTATCCTACAATATCAGAAATACAACATACCAATTTCTCACACCTGTGACATGGAAATTCTTTATTTTTACCCATATGGGATTTCCTTTTCTCGTACCTCGGACAGAAAAATCTCACGCGCACACCAGTGCTAGATTTTTCTGTCTTGTCCAGTTTGTCTGGTACTGACTCACGCGACAATTGAACAATCAGGATGACGTATCCGATCATTGCGCTTGACGTCATCAAAACAAGGCGTTTCTTTATTTATTTTTCACATATGTGTTTTATTTTACTTTTTATTCAAAATATTTCATTGTCAGAGTTGTTTTATATTTGCATTGAATACAAATCGTTGAAATTTTAAGATTTGATAGAGTTGTCGATGGGATTATTTTCAAAGGGCGGATTTGTACAATGCATTGGGTGCCCAAAGGAATAAAATAGAGGCCCCGTGAGGGTACGTGTTTTGTTTTGTATGTATCGCAGTTATAAACACTTAAATAGTACGAGAAAAAGAATCTATCACTTGTTTGTGACCGATACCGGTTGATCTCAGTCTCGGGTGGTGTGATGTAACATATCCCAATCTCGGCAAAGCCTCGATTGGGATATATGTTACATCAAACCACCCTCGACTGAGATACCGAAGTCAACCAACAATTTTTCAACGTCACAATCACTTACACACGCTTAATTATGACGTCATAATCATTTTACGTGAGAATGTCAACAAAAATCGATTACGTCATTTTCAGCAGGCACTGATGGTGACATGAAAACTGAATATTTTATGCATTTTTTTGTTTACAAATCATGTTTTATGTTGCAAATGTGTGAGAAAAAGAATTCTTCACCAGTAACAGGGTAAGACAGAGATATCTCAAACTCGGATGAATATTCTAAAGCTCGTTCTGGACAAGAAAATATTCATTCTCGTTTGAGATATCTCTGTCTTACCCTGTTACCGGTGTTAGATTCTATTAATCCTATTTTATTTCAATATCTAGATCTTATTTAGTTTGGTGTCATTTAAGTGTATGGTTGTTAACAGAAACACGTCAGTCCCGCATTAATTGTACACATTTATGTGGGCCATCACCAAAATTATCAATCATTATTTTATTATCGTTATTTTTCCATTTTCAATTAAAATTTCACTATCTTTTTCTTAGATTTCTGCGTCTAAAACAACTATCCCGTATTCCTTGTCACATAATGCAGCTTTTGTAATTTCAACATATGCATCAAGGATAAATTGTAATTGACTTAACAAATGGTATTGCTGCACATTGAATACCCAACTATTTCCTTGCAAAGCGACAATATTTACCAACTCGTTCTAGTGGAATAAAATAAATTGAAAGAGATCAAGATCCTTCAATAAAAATACATAGATAAGACATAGACCCTACAATGAAAATTCTATGGACAATGCTAATGACATTATTACTTGAATAAGTTTTTTTGCCGTGACTGTCTTCTGTTTAGCGTATATAATATCAATTCTATCAGTTAACAGTGTTTGTGTTAACGTCAATTAGTTGTGTATTTATTCCTGAGCACTCGGCCTCACTTCCTTAGTATACGTTTGATAGTTTTCAAAAGTTTTACTGTACTTTGTGATTGTGATTTATACATTGATTGGTATTTTCATCAAGGAATTTTAATATTTTAGACAGCTCTTTACCGTTTACCTGTTTACTTGTTGGGTCGATGACGATATTTAAGTAATCACGTTGTGAAACAATTGGCAAACATCTTTAGATTCAAGATTTTAATCCCCATTTTTTAAAAATCATTTCTCAACTGTGGAAAAGCCGTTTGCTTCTCCTTTTGTCAAATATTACAACAGAAAATAATTTGAGGCAATCGTAAAGTAAATAATTATACTTTTACAAAAAATAAAGAAAGGAAATGGATCTGAAATTGAGAATGTGCTGACAAGTGAGTGAGTGAGTGAGTAATGGTGTTTAACGTCCCAGTTATGACAAAATTGCTGATTTGATAATGTAAGATCTGGAACAGATAGACAATAGTTTATAGTTTTCAAAATCCGCAATTTAAATAACTTTCATATCCGAGTTCAAACTTATCTCAAAATTGCATTCTGTTACCATCACGAGTTGTCAAATCCAGTCATTTTAAGGTTGTGCATAGTTACCAGGCATTATCAAATATGACAAAAAGGTAATTTTCCTGTGCGAAGTAGATAATCCAATGACGTTATTAACAATGTCATATTCTGTCTAGAAGATATATTAACAATAGCTAAATTAAGCAGAAATATCTCGTTTATAACAATATTCATAGTTCTGACAAGTATGTCCCATGTGGAATCTAGCGCACTTGTTGTTATTGTAAACCAATTAAATTTGATTTTATGTATCATACAATCATCATAATCAACTTATACTCGCGGTAATATTTGATCTAAGACGTTATGGAAATGTACCGTTGCTACACGAGTATAATTTATATCCATAGCAACCAGAATGTATGATACAGGTTATCAACCTAAATCATCAACCTTAATTAATAGGTTGGTAGATGGCTTTTGGTGCGGTATTCTTAAGCTGCGTCTGTCCAATACACATTTTCTAGTGACTTCAAAGTGAACGGAATTATAAATAATGAACAGTTGCATACAATTAATAAAACATTGGTAATTTTGACCATTTCTTTTAACAGAACTTTTCTCCGAATAAAGATTTAATATATAGAAATTTAAAATAATTACATGTTTAAAAGCTTTTAAAGATATTTCTGCAGTTTACAAAACTTTTACATTTTTCCCCGAAAAAATTAGAAGTTAAAATTAACTTTTTAAAGCAACTTTACCAGATTCCATTTTAAAGAAATTGCATACAAAACATTACAAGATGGCAAATAACTAATCAGTTGTTATTTAAAATATAATTCAGTTCTCCTTTGGTTATTGTAGTTGATTTTAAAAGTTAAAAGTTGAATTGAAAATTTTTCATGAAATATGGAAGAAAAAACTGTGCCTGACAAAACCGTTTTTTTTTAATGGAGACAATGTAGCTTTAAAATTTGAAACTGAAAAACATGTTAATTGTCAACGGAAAAAGGCAAACGCAAACGAGAAAACTTAACATTACAAGATAAGAATAAAACACAGAGAGAGAGAGAGAGAGAGAGAGAGAGAGAGAGAGGAGAGAGAGAGAGAGAATTGTATATATTATATTGTTAGAGACCACTGATTTAATTTCAAAATTGTTGACATTTGGTTTAAATGTTTAGTGGTTGATTATATTATTTAGATGCCTCTAACCATTCAATGAAAGCCTTAAACTCTGGCACAGACATAGTTCTATTGTTTCTATTGACTGAAAGGAAATATCAGGATATATTTTATATTCTCTTTATTAATGTTTCTGGAGTCTTCACATATAAATTATGTGTACAAATGAATTACATTTGACGCCTCAAAACGTAATTAATAAATCCACAAGGGCCACAAAAATATACACATACAATTCATTTATTAACTGTTTGCAATGTTTAAGGATAATTACTTTTGATTCATAAATTCTACTACGTTATCAAAGGGATCTAGTAATGTGATTAACAAAAATAAAACTTCCCACGTGTACACAATGGAACAGCACACAAAACATACAAAATTATACTGGTATATATTTAGAGACGCATGACTATTATATCTTGCACGTTAAGTTCCCTTACCAAATACATAATTAAACTTTGCACCAATAATCAACTACAAATGATGTTTTTAAATTTACTGAAAGGTGACAAGTAAACAGATGTTGTCGATGGAATGTTGGACACATGATACATGCTGAAGATGATATTTTTTCGATCTTCCTATGTTTAAGATAGAGATTTCCGCTTGAATAAACGATTGTAGAAATTTCTATCTTCACCTCCACGTGCGTTTATCTACACCTACGGATTTTCAGTCACAATCAAAGGACAAGTCGGAAACTGTCATAAAAATGGAAGAAAAAGAATCAATCATGAGTTTATCCATGTAAGAAAGAGAAATTTAACCCTCGGGGTTGAATATCTCTGTCAGAGACTCGGCAAGCCTCGTCTCTGACTGAAATATTCAACCCCTGGGTGAGATTTCGCTATCTTACATGGATACTCATGAGAGATTCTATTAATCTTTATCGTTCACACACATAAACACTGGCTTCATCTATGTAACAAGTTATTCAGAGATTCTTCTTTTATATAAAATGTTACAAAAAGCTCTAAAATGAAGTAGATTATTGAGGCTGCTTGAAACATTTGCCACACTTAATAACTAATTCTAGTTAGAATACATTTACTATGAGGATATTAATATACTACCATTTTAGATAATAATAAACCCTTTTATCAACGCAATTCATACCAATCCATGTCCAAATCACAATCCCTGAGGCAAAATAAAAACTTTCATACTGGTAAATTAAGTTATACATGTAGCCTTCACCAGGGATATGAGGCTGGTGTTCCTCGATTCCGGGATGGTAAACACCTCCTATTAAGACAGTTATAACCGCAAAATAAATTAAAAAGTTGCATTTTGGAATTGAATTTATTTATTGATTTGCAATGACATAAAAACCTAATATTTCCTGTAACGTCCATACCTTCATTTCAACAGTTGTCCAATGACATCATTCAATATTTAGAAAGAATTATATTTTTGAAGCACTCTCTATATCACTGTCCGGCTTTCGCTCTTAACTTGCTCGAAACATAATGTGTCTTTGTTGATAAAACGGGTGATTTAATCAGCGGATGGTATGTGCCAAAATTGTTTTTCTTTGTCTATGATATGTTACTTTTCAGTAAATATCAAAATAACTAATTTTTACAGTTCACAAACTCGAGATCAATTTAAAACTAGAAGCTGTCACATCATGTGTTTTACAGTATATACCATATGTAAAAATATATTAAATTCATATCAAATCAAATTAAAAATGCAAGTCGCCTACCTCAGAGCATCAGGAAGTCTTCAGACAATAGGATCGTTATCGTCTTTTCCTTTTAAGATCATGATTATTTAATACGAAAGGAATAATTCATTTTCTGTTTAAGTGTTGCCAAGTAAATGTGTTTATGTGTTTACCCATTAAATTGTCATTAGAAATATCTTAAAACGTCATTTTGAAGTCACAAAAAAACACCAAATCATGATATATATCGTTGATTACTTCTGACCATCATGATTCAATAAGTAACTAATTTCAAGGTCATATTTCTAAATAGACATAACATATTTAAAAATGGAGTTTAAAATCGTGAATCTAAAGATTTTAGCCAACTGTTTTGCAACGTGATAACTGAAATATCATCATCGACGCAAGAAACCTACCTCAAAGTCTTACAGGTATGTGTATAAAGGTATAGAAAAACAATTTTGCCCGACAGCTTGTTTTTATTCAATGAGAAAGGAACACCGCAATATGTGTCATCGTTGCCAAGTAACTTTGTGTATCAACGTGTTAACACATCTATCTGTTTTAAAATGACTTTAATGTCATTTATAAAGTCACAAAAATCGTGCATAATCATGATATATATTGTTGGTTACTTCTGATCATTTGAATTTGCCTTTTTATGCCTCTATTCTATATAAACATCACATATGACAAAAATGGAGATTAAAATCATAAATCTAAGGATCTTTGCCAACTTTTTGTAACGTGATTACTAAAATATAATCAATTCATGACAAAAATCATACAAATGAGCCAAAAATGTTTAAAATAATAAATTATAATGCGTTACGTACCCCAGAATCTTTCCGGTACTTTATAGGCAGTATAGAAAAAACTTAATCTCGTCCCAGCAGCTTGGTATTCTTCAATGGGAAAGGAGCACCTCATCTAATGTGTGAGCGTTGCCAAGTAACTGTAATATAAACAATGTGTTTACACATTTAATTGTCATCCGAAATGCTTAAAAACGTCATTCATGAAGCACACCTTATCATTATATATAACGTGGGTTACCTCTGACTATCAAGATTCAATTTGTTGACTTGCTCCACTGTTGTAAGGATTATCTTTCTCATTTAATGTTTTGCACATATAGGCCAGCATATATTTATAAAAAATAAGTTTGACACCAATAGATCAATTTGGAATCAAAGATTTTTGCAAATATTATTTTTCAATTAAATAACCATATTTTTTATTTGTTTTTAATCCACTAGTACAAAGATAAGCAGGTGTTCATGCGGGCGTGCTATCGCTAAATACATAGAACATTGTTTATATCTATTTCAGTACCTTTTTACGGCTAACGTGGTTTATTGGCAATACTGGCATTTAAACTATCATTATTAAGTCGTCATTTAAAACTTTCATCTACCCTGGTTAATACGTATAGGGAGTTCAAAAACGAAATTTGTCACTAAACACAAAGCAAAACTTAAAAAAACAAGACACAAATGCAATTCTAAATGTTATCATGAATAAATCGGAAAGGAAACAGAGGGATGATTTTCAAATGACCTGATTGTAAAGTAGAAGCGGTTATGACTATATAACTAGGTACAATTAGTCATTAGTTAGTTAACCATTAATAATAAGGGTCTTGAAATTGCTTAATATTTTTATTATGTTTTTAAAACATTATTACTAATTTCTTAAGTTCGTTTGTTAGCTGTTTCGTATTTTTTATGACCTTGGCTTTTGTAAAGTACATGTGATCAGCCACAATTTATTTTTCAATTGATTCCATTTTGTTTATTCCTTTACATTTTTATTATCCATGAACGTTTGACTTTAGGGTTCTAATACACAATTTAAATTGATATCTATCAAAGTTTCTTTTAATGTCTTGAGATCGTAATTGAATAATTAATCCATAAATTATTCATTGTATATTCCACGAGGAATGGTTTATCTTTGTGACAATATAGGTAGGAGAATATGTGACTTAGTTCCATCATTGAAGTTTTATATATAATTCATACATGTGTATGTGGACTGCGTGAAAATTCATCATTAATTCACACATGCCTTACACTTCAACCACACAGAGGATTACAACATGTTCTATGGGCACAGGGTGTTCTGTATCTAACAGGAGAAAGGGCATTAGTCTTATATATTTATACATTTCGTGTTATACGTATCATTTATTGAATACTCTAAACAGCGACTAAGTCGAATTTATTAACTATTTATACGTGTCCTGAACTATTCAGACACACTGGGAATAGTAGCATATTTTATGAGGAGACTACTGACTACTGTCTGTATCACAATAAAAGCGAGAGGACTCGCAACTACATTATATATATCAGACATTGCAAGATGTCCAGGGAATTTTAATTTTTCACATGTGTTTTTAAATAAAATTTCAATCTATACGTGGTATCAAAATGGTTTGAAAATGCTCGGAGAATAATGCCCTTACCACAATACTATCATTTAATTGGTAAATTCAAATTCATTCATTGAAAACAACTTAAAACAAACTGAGCATTATTACTAAACTTTTTTGATTTTGCAACACTAGATGGTCATTCATTTCGGAATAGAATTCCCCATCAATAGTGGAACTAACAGCAAAACCAATCGAAAAACTAAAATAAGTAAGATTAATTTAAATAGGTAAAAGACCAATAGTACAAAAAATTAAGAAATTAGTTAATCACTAGAACCACAAATAGTTTTTAATCTCTGGTTTGACTGGAGATGTAAATCTGACAGTCACTACAATCAATGTTATAATAATATAATTACTACCAATAAAACCCAACACAATGTGTGTGTGTGTGTGTGTGTGCGAAAAAACTATTATCTGCTATATATTACATTAGGATTGAAAGTTCACTGGGGTGATTGTAAAATTGTAAAAAGTATTATTTATAGGTACAATAGTCTGTTCTCAGTTCTACAATAGAATTAGTTAAACCGCACTTAAAAACATTTCAAGGGTAATGTAAACGTACTCACATATGTATAAAATATTTGTTATAAAGTATGTTTTTATAGTTATTATTGTAAATACAAATTAGCATCTGAAAATAAGTAGATTAATAATTTGAGTTTCTATGCTGAATGGTTATACCGAGTGAACTGTCCTAACAAATTAGCAATTGGCAGATTGTGTGAAAGTGTACGAGGATTATAATTAATGAACTTTTATTACCAGGAAATTACTTAAAGACTAATTTAGATGTTGTCCCAATTGAAATGACAACCAAGGACGTTTCAGACACAGATATGGAAATTTAAAACACGGCTTTTATGGCGTCTAACTTGTATCTATATTGTGTATTAATACATATGTTAATTTGAATAATATTTTGTTGATTTGTTGGTCGTAATACTTATTGCATCTACGATTTGTCATGGTTTTTAATAGAGACATATAATCGATTCGACCTGAGGGATGAAAATATTTGTTTTCCATGCCGACGCTTGGACTAAATCCAGGTTGTAACTCGGTATTGAGAAAATGAATTTCACATCAAGGATTAATTTTTCTACACTTCACAACATTATCCTCATTAAAAATTAAAAGAACGTCTAAAACAAATTATTTACTTGTCATTCTTTTACAAACGCTGATAACCAAAGATACAAATATCTAGGGCTGAATAGCGATTCTGGTAATTTTGTCAAGCACCTTACGGATTCGATTCAACAATATACTGAAAAAACCATCAACAAAATGTTACAGACTTTGATAGAAACATATTTGTTATGTTTGGTAATATAGTTATCCAACAAAAATCAGTGAATGCCACAAACTGATTTATTTCTTTATTCGTATGACGGAGTATTTATACAGAGCTTTGTTAAACCTGGACAGGAGACTGTCGCCAAATCCACATACAGATATATAATTGACGTTCTATCTATTATAAATTCAAAATTTATAGATTTTATGGATGTCCATCTAGCCCAGTGAGCTTGAAATGAAAGATACGATTGATTTTTGGGTTCTGCTTTTATTTTTTACGTGTATCTCAAACAAAAGACTGCATTAGAAGCTGTATGACAAACGTGATGACTTCAATTTTTCTGTTTTCTTTTCTATGTAGCAATATACCTGCTTCTCCTGCTTATGGTGTATTTGTTTCACAATTAATACGCCATGGTCGAATTTGGTCAGATGATGGAACTTTGCGAAACGAAGTCAGCTGTTTACATATAAATTATTGACACAAGGATATTGCAGGCGTAGGTTTATCAAGGACTTCATAAATTAAGTGGTTCTGTCATATTATAAATTTTTTAATTTTCTGAATTAAATATTTAAAAATTATAATATGAGAATTTCATTGAAAATTCAAAAATTTATAATATGACAGTTCACAAGTGTGATATTTCTGTATCTAAAATTACCCTAAATATTTGAGGACCCATATTTTCATGTTCCTTTTATTCCCAATTTTAATTATATTTGTAACAGCTGTAGCTAGCTAAACAGGAGCTGCTTATCCTTCTGGAGCACACTGTTTCACTTTACTAATAGAAATTTTAGTGTTTAACTTGTGTCAGCTTCAAAGGTTTTACTTTGCCTTTCGATTTTAATTTGGATATGGATTGGCATGTTTATATGTGCTGGTTAATATATTTTAAGATCACATTTACAAAACAAGGATTGATTCTATGATTCTAATTCTCTCATGTCAAATATATTTCTGTTTAGCCTTTATTGTACAAATACTGAATAACTGCGCAAAAATATTATGTTTGAATTTTTAACAAATGTTGACGTCACAATCAAAGTAAGATTGTGACGTGATAATGCTTGTAGTTTGTCCTTACCCTAGGGTAATGCAGTGTATAGAAACATCTTACACAGGTAAAACGCAGGACTGTCTTCTTTTTTTATCTGACCGATATTTATCTCGACTTCCTCGTCCTTTTCCTGTGTTATACCAGACATAGAAGAATATGTATAGTGACAGAGTTAAATTCATTAATTATATACACGCGTCTTTTACAATATAAACACATTAGGGATTAGATTATCATTTGGTATGACGATAAACATGGTTACATTGATTAAAAGGAGACATTATTAGCTTCAAAGCCTGAAATAATTGTATCAGATAGATAGATGAGATGTATTTAGGGAAATAGTCGTATTATCTAAGTGTAAATTTAGGCACGTGTATCTTGGGTAAATAGATGTTGCTTTTTTATTCTACTTCCAGCTTTAGTTAAATATTATTGAGCTTTCGTGTGCCAAGTCCTGCAGCAAAATGGCAGTGTAAATACTCTGCCTACCGCATTCATTGTATGTTTACAACTTGTGGTCGAACAGAATGTAAATTATCTTTAAAAAATTATCAGAAAGAACCTGGTCCATGCTTTATAATCATGTCTTATCTACAATTTCCTTTTACTTTAATTTACAAATTTTTGAAACATTTTTGAGAAAACTAAACACGTGCTATAAGCTTGGAGTGATCTTCAAAATAACACCTTAAATGCTTGAATGTCTTACAAATGAACTGGTTTTGGTCTCAAATTTGCCAGATTTAACAAAAATCCCGATACTCCAAGATGCGTAATCCCTTGACTTAAAAATCATCCTTGCTGCTGACCAATACACCTTACTACCATAGCAACTTTGACCTTTGTCCAAGGCTATATATGCCACCTAACACGCTCTTTGACTAGAACTATCTATATGAAGACTATTCATTGACAACATAAATTTTGGTTTATAACTTACCTGTAATAGGCCAAACATACGGAAAATAGATCCCTGTGAAAGGTAAGGTTCCATCATTTATCGCACCTTTTATTCAAAATATTTTCTTTCGTCAAGTGGCAAATTATTTCATATTAATTATTGGTTCATTCGTTTTTAATCAAATAGCAATGTTATATTGTTTGATTCCGAACAAAGCCCTACAAATTTTTCATATTTAACATACAATAGAGTTTAAGAACTTGTTTAGATTTTTTCTGTATGGCCACGAGAAACCTTGTTGTAACAGCTAATTCAGTCCGACAATAGGGCCTGGTTAATTAATTAAATAAGATTTGTTTGAATGAAGAAATAAATATTTCATCAAAATAATTTCCGTTCTCATCTTTTTTATAATTATTGTAGTCAAAGTTTGATGTATGTTAGAATTCCAACGTTGTTTCTTAAATTTAATTTGGCGTTTTATCGGCTAATATTACATTGTGGTTATCTAACATTGGACATAGATTGATATGTTTATTGTTATTGTAATTGTGAGACGCATTATGAATTTCTATTTTATTTATAATTGACTTCAAAAATGTCATCAATAATATGAACTAATATAAGATGGACTCCCTCAAGCAATATCAAGGAGGCAACTTGTACTCCTATATGTTTTAAAAGTTGCGATTGCCGGTAATGTTTCAGCATACACCACGTGTTACCTTGCCCTTTTTAGAATTAGTTCTTGATTGAAAACTATGCTTCATCCATGAATAATCACGGATGTTTCATGTGAAGTTTCATGAAATTCCTCGGAAGTTGTGTCCCTTTCCTGAATTAACATAGACGCACAGACAGAATATTGATCCCTATGCTGTATACGCATAACAACATTTACAGGCTAAGGATATAATCACTAGTTCATTTAAAAAGGAAATAATGACAAAGAAAGCGTCAAAGAATCAAATTCAATAGACGAGAGCAGTTGAAAAATCAACAACATAGTAGTTAACGAAGAAAATGTGAATGCCTGATGATATTGATCCTAGAGTGCCGTTCTTAATATCAACCCCTGTGAATACCTTTACTTTTTGCTCAACATAACCACCCATTACTCTAAATATCAAGCCTCATCATGACTTTAACTTTATGTTCAAGATAAACACACCTTATACCTACCTTCAGCGACGGATATTTGAATGTCATTTGGTTGACATATATTATACAGAAAAAAATCCTGTTTACACAATTAGAGTCCAAAACTTATCGAGAAAAACATCCAAGCCAAATAACAAATAACTAAGTTATTCCTGATCAGGAGTGCTCATCTTTGTTAGATTACGGAAATCATTGCAAATCAAAAGGTGCTACAAACACTACCTACCCTACTTCCAAACATTATTGTGTTTATAATTAAAAACAATCCCAGATAAAATAACTTTCTTACTAAGCAAGGATTGTCTATAGATGCGATCCTAAAGGAAGAGAATCTGAATTTCGAATGTCTGTTCAGAATCTGTGTTTGAAAAAATGCAAATGAACTTGAAAATACACGTTGCCATGTAAATTGTACAAAATAACGATAAATCTAGTTTTATTACTTATTCTTCTAACAGCTGTACAATATTGTGACAAAAAGTTTTGTTTATGAACTGTTGTAAGTAAGGGTAATTCTAACGGATTAAGCGTGCGCCGGCGTGATTACACATTCGGCGATATCCTTCTTATACCTATATCCGTTTTTCTAAATCCCGTCCGTGTTTATAAACACTGTAATCAGATCATGGACTAATCCATGGCCGAAACACGATCCAGAAGCAAAGTAAAAACTTTGTAACTGACGGGTCAGGTTAGACACGCGAACTTTCACCACGGAAGTGAGGCCGGTGCGTCGGAAGGGCAAGCACCTCGTGTTTAGCTAGCTAGACCCGCTACATGTGTAATTGTGTGAAAGGAACATGTGACCATGGGATGTCAAATATATCCAGGACAATCCTGGATACGGAGACATCAAACGTACTAACAATATTGTGATGGAGGCCATTAAAGTTTTTGAGAGCCTTGATAAGCCTAGGATTGCAATATCCCTATTAAACTTTTTGAGGGCTTTGATAAGCCTAGAATTGCAATATCCCTGAGTCAACAATTTATTTGCAAGCAGCATGTTTCGTTGTACGAACTCCCCTTAGTTGGAACAAGCTCTACCATATGCAAAGCGTATTAATTGGAAACAAAAACAACATGAGGAGAAACAATACTACATGTATATTAAAAATACTACGATCATTGCTGCCATTTAATTAAATTATTTTTGTTCAATTAGTGTTTTGCATTGTACTTGAAAATCTTTATCTTTTGTGTCAATAAACATACATTATAAAATGTTGTTAGAAAGGAATAAAATGATGTATTCATCTTTAATCAGAGAATGTATAACTTGCATTTTACAAAAGATGAAATTCTAATCAAAGGGTGTTCTTGGGTTTCTCGGTATCAATTTAAAATAGGAAGAATTAAATCTTGCGCGATACAGTTAAAAAAACAAATTACAATACAATTTATTTATTTCTATGCTTATTACAAACACCATCACTGATTTGATGAAACTGTACAAATTATGATAGCAATTAGACATGTTCGACAATTGCTACTCCCTAATAAGTGCATTATTAACACCGAAGAGGGGAATGTTTTACATGCAAAATGACTAAGCAATTTTGCTTGTATTCAACAACCTTGAATCTTGAATAACATGAATTCAGAAGGTATTTACCTCCTTAATTTGTCCACCAAAATACCTTGTATTAAAGTTTCTACTACTGGTATCGATTTGGATATTATTTCATTACAACTAATCTGTCTGATGCAGGATAACTGGTTTTTGAAGTTATCAATCAAAATCAAACATACTAATATTGTCAAATTTTCTAGAAATGTAAATTTATTGTAAGAGCTATATAGAAGAGATTATCGTTTATATGATAGTTAACAAGGGAAAAATTAATGTATGATAGATGCCCTTTCTATAGAACAGTTTTTTAAAAAACACATTTCTAAATATCAACCCTGTGATGACTTTACCTTGTGTTCACCATAAATTAACCCTCCTTCTACCTCCAGCGACAGATACTGGAATGTCATTCTGATTATGTATATTATATTATGCAAAGAAAATGTCATGTTTTCGTGATTTAATTTAAAGAAAACATATCGAGAAAACATTGAAGCATATAAATCATATATAACTATTTTACATTTGATCAGAAGCGCATTTTTGTAATAGAATTAGAAAAACATGTTTCAAAATCAACATAAAAACCGCCTACATACACTACTATCATTACAATCAAATTCATTTAATAATACATTTTTTCATCCTTGCTCACTAAGCAAGGGTTGTCTGTAAATGACATTAGGAAAAAGAGATAAATTTCGAATGTCAAATTCCGATTACCCAAAAACGTCAACCTCGATGATGCTGACAGCAGGAAAGCAATGGGTGTTCAAAATTGATTGAAAACAATACATATGACCTTGGAATTATCCAGCGCCATATAAATAGAATAAAATATGTAAAAAAAAAACTCAAATGTAAGAAACTCGACTTTCACTACTTCATGTTCTATACGATCTATACAGTATTTGCAAGACATTTTGCAAAAACACTGTTGCAAGGAAGGGCGTAGATGATAAAGTTTATGTTTACAATAAACAATTTCCACTCCTTAATTAGCGCGTGTTTAACACCGAAAGAAATAACGTCTTACATGCGTAGTGACTGAGCTGTTTTTTACGTATTCAACAAACGGGGGTTCTAAATATCACGTCTTCAAAAATTATTTACATTAGAGATGTGCGCACCAAAATCTCGAAAACCCCCACACGCTGCTAATGATATGGATTTTTGATTACAACGAATCTGTCTTATGCAGAAGAATAAGATATCAGTAGTTTCAAATTTCTTAGAAACGTAAACATTAAAAGGCTATTATAGAAGAGCAATGCTAATAGGAGTGTTTATTTGTCACAGTTGTTATTGAATTAAAGAAGGAATGATGATGAAGTTAATATCAAAAGAGGATATAAATATCACCCACTTTTACGTACACTAGCTTATTTTTGAATTATTTCTTCATAAACAACAATATTAAGAAAACAAGTTAAGAATGATCTTACAGGTTAAATCATTATTAAAAATGATGATATAAAAACTCCGTTTTATAATTGTGAAAAAATTGTGATTAATTCTCAGTGAAAAACAAACATACCAGTCTATTTCAAAATCACGATCCCAAAACCAAAGTTAAAAAATTGATTGTCTACCGGGAGAGCGAGGAGGGTGTTTCTGAAAGGTAAGCACCTCATGTTTAGCTAGCTACACCATCTACGTGTGTAATCAAAATTAAGGATAAAAGTTGAGTCGGGGCGAATAACGTCCCATTCAAGAATATTTAACTTATACCAATAAGTCGCAAGCTATACTCGAAGGTGCGGAAATTTTACCTGTGCTCTGTGCTGTTGACATCATACAGCAGGGTTCATTATCGCGCCACGCATACCAAGACTTGGGACCTCGCTTATTTTAAGTTCCCATCCGAAAGAATCGTGATTTTAATTTCGTAATGCCGAGCGCTTGGCGAAAGAACAATCACTACCCACTTTCAAGTCTTGGGTCAGACCCTAAAGATGAAAGGAACATTTAACTGTTTGAAATAAAATTCCAGTGTTATGTTGATATTTACATTTAATATTCACATTATTTGCTTACATAAAATATCGTTTTCTCTAATAAGGTAACATCTGGCTTCTATGGTACGCTGTAGTTGCACAGTGGTAATCATTTCAACTTTCGACAAAAGTTCAATTGCTGGTGATGTAACCGGAAGTTTTGATGTAACGATGGTAGCCTTATCCACGAAGGTAATTTGAAGCACGTATCATGTATTTCTGTCATTTAATATGACGTTTTTTCATTATAATTTATCTGATACCATTCTTATTGTGCCCTGAAGCGATAATAGAACTTCAGAACTGGAATCTTACGTACTTCAGTTTACAATGTATATGATATATAACGCGCTCTGGTATTATTCTGGTTAGGAAATGGTAGAACCTAAAAGCACTTATCTTAATAGAAAGATAACCTTTTACCACTTAACTGTATAAAAATGGAGTTTATAGTGGCATAAATTCCATCGCCTAACGCAGGGCTCTGGATAACGCGTGCTTCCGCGCAATGGTAACGGTTCGTGGGAAATGAATTACATCACCATAAACGCCATTTCTATACAATTCAGCGGTTAAAAAGGTTATCTTATTTTATATTTTGCCTTTTAAAAGAATCTTACTACTTTTGTTTAAAATCCTAAAAATAATTAACTTTTGCTGCCTGAAAGGTCGCTGGAACAGCCTAAAATGACGTTATCCGCCTATACATCGGAAAGAATGAGTGACGTCGCATTATCACTCGTTATTATGGTCCATATAATCACATTTGGTCTGAAACTGAGTTTATTATAAAAACATTGCAAATAAACGTATATTGAACTGTTTGTAATACATGTTCAATAGCTCTAAATTATATTTATTCTATTTATCTGTTGAGATAATATCTAACTACTAGTGATTTATGTTTTGCTGTCCCTGTAAACAATTATTTGTTTATGTATGTTTTTACTAAACATATCAATATGTTAAATTCAAACAGCGTATACATCAATAGTATTGTAACAGTATGCCTCATTTCATTTTACATGTCGACGTTTAAAAAGATGAAAAAATAAAACATATAATATATATACACGAGCTTTATTGATTAAACTATTACCCCGGGGCGTTTCCTTATATATGTTCTTCATATCGCATGTATCATTACCTGTAATATATGAATGCATATATCCCAACGGTACAATAACTTCTTATTAGTGAGTCTGATGTCAAACCTACAAATGTATAATGCAATACTATGTATAGTGATCAGACACATTTCAACATTTTATTGCCTCTCATTTTTAGTTATATATTCCCTTTATGTGTGTGGGATACTGATTAAACGTGTTGAATTATTATGTAATGAAATGAAATACTGAAATTACATCTAAATAACATGAACTTGGCTATAGACAGGGTTTCGATAGTATAATAGGAAAGAAATCTATTTTTCTTTTTGTTTTGAAAGAATTTGACATTTTGCACACTGAATATTTTGCGTAGTATAATAAAAGGGGAAAAATAGTTCCGTTTCTTATAGTTCAATTCATTTAAATTTTTCAACACAAAGCAACAATTTAAACAAAATAAAGCCTTAGCAAGTACAAAAATTTGCATCGCTATGGCGTAGGGATTCAAATCTCTGTATGCCTTCCATAATAAGATTACGTCATCGAGAGCCAATCCATTCATGCAAACGTAACAGAAAAGGTCTGACCAACCAAACTGCTTGAAACGAAGGGGAATTAAATTATGTCATGTGTTACTCTTGAACTTTTATGAAATGATATATATTCAAAAGTTGCACATGACATAACTATAAACCGATTACAAAGACAACAAGATACATATCACACGATGAACGCATAACGAAACGTGTAACCTGAAACAAAAGTATAACATGTCACCTCCTGCTTTGATTTTGTTACATAGAGGTATGTCTATAGGAAATATGTTTATTCTCTATGACATAGAGATTTTATATTAATGACCAAATGATCTAACTGACCGGCTTACAAAAGGCACAAACAGCTCCTATCTCAGCCTAGTTACAAATCCCATTTTGGAATGTTCTTGGTGCGTGCACGTGATGGTTTTCTAATAGTTCTCTTGCCAAACGTTGTTGATTTTCTGTGGAAATCTGGTTTCCAACACCATTATAAAACTGACCACCCTTTAAGTGATAGATTTAATACATGGGCGTAAAATAAAATTACTCCACTGTACTCTTTGGTAGAATATGACTCCACATCAGAAGTAACATGGTACAAAATACACAAAACCATAACCTACTTTAATAAGTTATGCAACTTCTACCGAAGAGTACGTTTGTTTTATTAACACATATATTACAAGTGTTTCGTGTTTTTCAGGAACTAGAACAAGGGATCATATTAAATTAGCTTGTAATGTCCACAATGTCATACTATATTCTAATGTTATGCAATATTGTTGTATTGGATAATACATAGATTTACATAATTGTCATTCTAAGGGCATACACATATATAAACATCGTTATTTTTAAGCCTCGGTTGTTTAACATATACAAATGTTTGTTTATAAGATCCACTTAATTTAATGATTTAAGTAGACGTATTTAGATTTTGCCTTTTTTGCCCTCGTTTGACAAAATAAGACTATTCCATGGTCAGTAGTTGTTTTCCAGATGCAAGTGTCATATATATTGACAACCAAGAAAACAAAAATAATATTTGGTTTACAACTACGTTTCCTGTTTGTTTATAGGACCTAGTAGTAGATGTCAGTTTCATATAAATTGACATCCAAGATAAAAAAATTTGCATTTGGTTTACAAAGAAGTTTTATGTTTGTTTATAGGACAAACTTAATTATAGGGTTTAAGAAAACATATTCAGCTTTTGCTTTATTCGTTTGGCAAAATAAGACTATTTCATGGTCAGTAGTTGTTTACCAGATGCCAGTTATATATATATATTGATATCCAAGAAAAAAAAGTTGGTTTACAAGAGTTTTATGTCTCACAATGATAGAGGGTTTAAGTAGACGTGTTCGTATTTTGTTTCACTCGATGGAAAAATAAGACTTTATTACATTGTCATTAGTTGTTTACTAGATGCCAGTTTCATACAAATTGACATCTAAGATAAAATAAAACTAGCATTTGCTTTACAAAAGAGTTTCATGTTTGTTTATAGGACCTACTTAATGATAGAGGTTTTAAGAAGTTATATTCAGCTTTTGCTTTACCCGTTAGACGAAATAAGACTATTTCATGGTCAGTAGTTGTTTACTAGATGCAGGTTTTATATATTGACAACCAAGACAAAACAAAATTAGTATTTGGTTTGGTTTCATATATTGACAACCAAGACAAACCAAAATAGTATTTAATTTACAAATATTTTTCATGTTTTTTATAGGACCCACTTAATGACAGGGTTTAAGAAAACATATTCAGCTTTTGCGTCACTCGGTGACAAAATAATACTTAATTCCATTGTCAGTAGTTATTTACCGAATGCCTGTTTCATATATATTGACAACCAAGACAATACGAACATATTTTTTGGTTTACAAAGGAGTATCATGACAAAATAATACTTTATTTCATGGCCACTAGTTGTTTACCGGATGTAAATTTCATATAAAGTGTCATCCAAGACATAACAAATATAATATTTGGTTTACAAAGCAGTGTGATGGCAATTTCTTCTGAAACCTTATCTCTTTTCCTTGATATTCTGTAATTGCACAATCAATTGTCTATTATGTAATTTCCGATGTTAATAAAACTATTCATCATTGTCAGTCAGTGGTCTAGCCATATTGGTTTGTAAGGCGTCCGTAAAATCATTATTTGCTACTATCTAAATATATATCAATCAGTCAATGTTCTGTTCTAATTACTCATTTAAAAATGTCAGTTACTTGGAAGAACGCGCTAAACAATGTTTGTCGATATTAGTTAATTGCCGTTTTATTACATAAATCTACCAAAACCAGCGTCTTCTATCATAAATGGGAAATTTTGTATGTTAAACTACATGAAATTAAAAACAGCCTAGTTATCAAAAATATAAAACAATACAAACCAGTGATTTTACAGTCAAACAAGGCAAGAAAAGAAAAACTGATATTCGGACTACAGAAAAAAATTCCGGATTAGACGGGCACGGCAAAATGTCCGGTGGTGTGACCATAATACTATGCGCGTCCTCCGTCAATCCCAATTATTTTCATTGTTGTTAATTCGTGTTCCTGTTGTTTTTGTAAATTGCTAAGTGCATGTATCTCAGCTAAAATGTATATGATGTATTACTGATCATATTGTTTCTTTAAATGTTATGTGAGTGGCTGCAATGATGTTAATGCGGATTTAAACAATAAGTCACTACCTCATAACAAATTAACTGTTGACTTCTTACCAAACCATAATATTATTTAGTAGGTACTCGTATTTACCCATGTACATTTTGGATATTGCTTTCAAGGCCATTGGCACACTAGATACCCTTGTGGATGGGGAAAGAGATTAATCATTTGAGCTACATGACTTTTTTGCAAAGTGTTGAAAAGAAACCCAAAGGACCGAAATATATTTTAATTTTTCTTTTATTTTATCATGAGACATTTATAAAATCGCGTCATGATATTGCGTATTAATAACTCCACGTATAATTATCGCTGGTCATTTGGCTTGAACTTCCCAATATGATTCTTTGGCCAAATTTAACGACAGAATTGTTATTTATGTTTAAATATAAATGATGCAATTTATAAAACATATTTTGTTTTATAAATGTGTCGATTTATATTAAATTGCACTTAATAAAGCTAATTTTTATTTCAGGTCATTTCCTGAAATTTATTGCAATTTATTTATTAACCGTAAAAGTAATAATGACTTATAATTTTGCAAAATTAAGGTGAAAGGCGAATGTACGGTTGAAAACTATTGAAAACGACAAAAAAATTCATTCTTGTATGTCCTTTCTCGTATCTAGCTTCACCGTTTTTGCTGTATCTAATTGAGAAATAAGCTGTGACCCCACGTTCACAATCATTCCTTAGCTAAGATTTCCCTTAACTTAAATCTGGCAAAATTTAAAAGCTTCATAATTTTGTTAATTTTTAAGATATTCAGGAATTCAAGATGTCGTTTTTAAGATCATTTCTAGATTTAAACATTTGTATTTAGCAAAAATATTTATTAGTAGTTCTAAAAATAGATAACCAAATGTTGCTAAATTTAAGTTAAGAAAAATCTTAGGTAAGGAAAAATTGTGAAACAGGGACCTGAAATCCTTCGCCTTAGGTTTTTAGAACCTTCAAACATTGCAACTTGAGCAAGTAAACACTTTCTTTTAACATTTGTTTAAGAACTATTAATTGTTGTTCTAAGTGAAGTTAAAACATTTTAAAAATTTTAAAGTGTCAACAACACAATATCCTAAGTTTTGATTGATTTTTACCTTGTATTATTTCAAATATTAAGTTTAAAACCGTAATTTGGTTTGTTGTAAATTATTGCGTCTGTTTCTCGGTTCTTGATAATTTTAATCTTTAGTGCAACAACATACATGCATAAGAAATAAAAGATGGTTTTGAGTACAAACAAAAATAACACTCTTCTAAAGAAAACAAGTTTGATCGAAAAATCTACTTTCATAATTATTTATATCAATAAAAACTATTCATTTCAACTGAACGCTAAATTTCATGTTATAAAATATTTGAAATAATAATTTGCATAAAAAAACACCTATAATTTTTAAATTAAATCAATAGTCAATTAAATTTGAGCATAAATACCAACAAGGTTGTCTGATCAAGACCCAAACATGAATATGATGTCAGTTATTGCTAAAGTCTATGTAAATTTGCTCCAAGTTTTTCGAAAATTGAACTTTTTTCTTTAGCTAATAATAATAAGTAAAATTTTTCTTGTTATACATTATTCTGTTTTAAACATCAAACTCAATGAAATATAATCAATCTGAAGCATGTTATTTTAAACATTGATTTAAATATATTTTATTGATGTTCTCAAGTTTTGTCAATCATTGGTTTAAACTAATCGAGACTTGAACAAATGACTTTATATTAGATATATTAAACAAAAAAGCTAGCAATTACAAAAACATCTGACCTTTAATCAAGCATTTTAAATTATTGTATTTTTCAGATAAATTAAAAAAAGCTATACATGTTGTTTGAAAAAAAATTCAATCGCAAAGTCGAAAAATAACTCACACAAACATATCGGCCCATGTTTTATCTTCAGTTTAAAATATTTTACAAACTACAAAAATACCTATATAAATAAGAAATAAAAAAAATACTTGTATTTACGTATTTACTCGTAAATACATAATTGCATCAGACTTACAAATAGCGACTTACCTTAATTCGCAAGCTGTTTAACTCTTTATATTCTAATAGTGTATTCCAAACAATGTAGAACGTCAAGTATTATTAAATGGTGCAGCTACAGGCGTGGATCTATCGATCATATAAGATGTTTATATATCACATGTATCTATATACATGCTCTCCTCTGAAGCTGTATGACGACGTACGATCGAGGATAACTTGGTCACCTGCAGAAATGTAATGTGTTGCATTCAAATCAGTATGTTAGGTATGAAGGCATGGGTATAATGCGTAGGTAGAAGTTAGAAGGCGCTCCTTAACAACCATCTACCTGCATTACTGCTTACCTTTTAAAATTTTCCAGATTGTTACAGGAGTGCTATAAAACCTTACTTCAGATATATTGTTACCATTAACATACAGATATTAAATCCTTTAGATTTTTAAATCAGCAATGTTTGTCTGTAGCTTTTTAAAACTGTAAGCATCAATGCTATCACTGTAGAGAAATATATATATCCAAATCTAGTCAACAGGTATCAGTTCCAAATGTATGATTTATTTTGCTTAATTATAACATTGCTGTTGTATGACAAGTTATTGTATGACTTTGTTAAGAACATTGTTTCCTTAAAGCATTTTCATTTTTGCCTTGGTTATTGACAACGTTAACTCTGTGCATGCCAATATAACCACGCCGATTATAGTTTAAGTCATTTGCAAATTTTATTATGTGTATCGTTATAATCACTTCACCGAATCCATTTAATTTCACGCGTTTTAAGCTTCAAAATGTTCATTTGATCAATGAATGAAGACAACAGTGAAATGTATTTTGTATTCCATTTGAATTGTTAATAATGTTATTGTATCTCTCGATTCCTGCTAAACTGCTTTCATTTTCACTTTTCTTATATAGATACGAGGTCGCAGAAAATACAGGAACCCTTCCATTACTAAAGGTATACGTTCATTTTGAATTCATATATGTCTTGTGTGTTTTGATCCTGTAACTTAGATACGTGTTGATTTAACCTCACCATATCCAGAGTTAAAGACGACAATTGCTTTCAAAGTAAAGTATCTATCCTTGTTTTCTTTCTTTGTGTTCATTCTAGCATAGACTGGATTACCAAATACATATTTTAGCTTCAAGTAGTTTCTTTTATTTCAAAAACATATGCAAAATAAAATAAAATTAACCACCCATGGCAAAGTACGAATAAAAAACAGCCCAATAAATCATATATTAATATAGACCATAGACTTGACTTTTAATACCGTTTTATTGCATTTTATTAACGTTATGACTTCAAATGAAACAGTTGAAGCTGTATAACAAACGTGATGACTGCAATTTTTGTCTTTTCTATGTAGCAATACCCCTGCTTCACACGCTTATGGAATAATACGCAATGGTAGAGTTTGTTCCACTTCAGGAAGCAAGTTGCTTACAGATAAATTGTTGACGCAAGGATATTGCAAACCTTGGTTCAACAAGGTACTTTAAAGAAGCTTTATAGCCGTTATCACAATATTGTTGATAAGTATGATGTTCCTTTTATTCTCAATTCTGATTTCACATGTGGCTGGTGTAGCTAGCTTAACGGGAATTACTTCCTATTCCAGGGCATACGGTCTCACTTCCCTGGTGGAAGTTCACGTGTTTAACATATTTTTTCGGTTTCAAAGTTTATACTTTGCTTTGGGATTGTGATTTGGACCTGGATTGGCATGTCTGTTTTTTATATTATATATAATCATACCATTGTTTGCTGCAGATTAAAAATTGTCTGACGTGACTCAAAAACAAATGAAGTACTACAACTACAAAAAACAAAAATAGATCCAATACGGCTTTATTCGCGGATCATTTTAGTTCAAATTCATAATAAATAAATAAGAGAAATAAGGTGTATAGTCATTCAACATATCAAACCGCTTGTACTGAAAACAATCCTTAATACATATTTTACAGAATATGCGCTTTTGCAAATATTCTCTTCTAGCTACAAATTGTTAAGTACAGTCCAACTTGCCTTAAAGGCCACCTGCTTATAAAGGCAAGTAGGCATGTACCCAAAATGTTCTGTATTCATATTTTTGAACCTGTATATAAAGATACCTGCCCATAAAGGTCACTTTTACTGGTTCCCTTCGGTGGCCTCTATAAACAGGTTTGACTATATTTAAAATTTCGTCTTGCACCTTAGTCCAGAATACAAATACCAGTTATCTGAGAGACACGGGTCTTATTTGGCCCTTTCGTTTGTTTAAGAAATCGTCAATCAAGACAAATTAGAACACATCGAACCACAAACATCCAGATGTTTGTGACTCTCTTAATATTCCCAAAAAGATAAATGTCACGGGATATTTATTACAATAATCAAGCAGTGTGTGTGTGTGTGTGTGTGTGTGTGTGTGAAAAACTTCTACATATTACAATTTACACTACCACGTGATATCACTAAGTCATCCATCCTGTTTCGATAAACACCTTCAAATAACAAAGGGGATCCGTCGATCCCGTTTTAATAAACACCTTCCAAGTAATTGTTTGGTGACTTGGTAACGAGAAAGAAAACGTGTGATTATAAAAACTAGCTGTAACAGCAAGACAATGGTTTTTCGGTACGACCCCATTTTCTTCCTACATCAAAAAAATTCTATGTACAAGTTTTGAAAAATTATTTTTCACAGATATTTTCAACATGGCTTAATTTCTGCATTATAAATGAAAAATTTTGAAGTAGGGTTGGTCTTTCCTATTTCTATCATTCCGCTAGACAATTCAAGGATGTTACTTAACTCTTCTTGCCACTATGTCACAAATAGCTTTAGTAATAGTAAGTATGGAGAAATTATTTTTAACAAGCGATCAAAATTCTCTCATATCAAAGTGTTCAGCTCTTGGATAGCGGAGGAAAGAGGAATACCAGGCGAAAGCCGCCACATGCAAGTGAACTGGAAAAATGTTATTCTAGAATCTTCCGTATGGGATTCGAGCATAAACTATGAATGACAATGAATGGTCCGTAAATGGGTTCTACAGACCACTTGGCCACAAGTGCGTTTTAATGATATGAGAAAAAATGTTCTTTTAACCTTTGCCGTTATTGTGGTTGCTCTGTGCACCTGTAAGTACAAATCTATTTTCCATTATTGTAGACGTTGGTTGATGATTGTGTGTTTTTGATTAAAATGTTTCTTTTAATTCAGTATTTACGTATTTACATTCCATCCGACTGGGATAATAGTAACAAAAATAATGAGATGTTTTCCCGCAATTATACCGAATGATAATAAATATGACCCATTGGTTGCCAAATTGAATGAAATGCCAATACACGATTTTAAAACACAGGATATTAAACATAAAATGTGTTTAGCTGAGATAATTATATCTGTTAATTATGTTGTCTTATTGTATTTTAGGATTTTTGAAATAAAACAGAAATACATATTGTTGAAATGCACTAACATCATTCGCAGGCAGTATGACTGCTGGTTCGTAAGGAAGCGCAGTAAGGACCTCTAAAAGATTTTTTAATAATCCGTTCACAAGGATAAGCAATTCGTTCTTTCGAATTATAATTCGGATTACTAATCGTTTCCCCTAATTAGAATTTGTTCCCACGAATTATAATCCGTGGAAACAAATTATTAAATTTTGTAGAGGCCCTAACTGCGCTTCCGTAGGTTCGAATCATAATCGACAGGATAAATGACTCGCGTTTCAGAATAAGTGAGACGCGTTACATACGTACAATTACCATTGTATAACATCATTATATATTCATTACTCGGATAAAAGTTTACACAATTTGACCAGCGCTTGAACTAGAATTTCTTACTCCAGTCAACATTTTGAATAAGAAATTAGCACTTTAGCGACAGATGTGTTGTACTTCAAAATGTTCTTAAAATGTTTTGAATAACAATATCCAATGACTAGCATCAAATGTTGTTTTTCCAGATATTTAAGAAGACGAGAATAGAAAATGAACAAAACAACTCGATAAAAGAACTTGTTATATTATATAGATTTCAATGACCTCTTGTGTTATTATGGTCTTGTACAGATAAGAACAAAATATAAAAATGCATACCAACGGTTTATTGTAACAATGTGTTCAGTCACAAGAATTTTACAAATTGAAAATCCATAATACATAAACTTTTCCGAAACATAAGTTAAGCAAAGAACAACTTAATCTAAGAGATCATGTGCTATAATCCGAATGAAAGATGACAAAACTGCTTCTTGTTGTTTTTTATCGGAATATGTCTGAAGATACTGAAAACAGTTTCTTGCGTATCAACTCGTTTCCAATCAAAAATATTATTTGTAAAAAAATTTTACTAAAGCCTTTTTTCTTTCTTTTATCAAGTCAGATTTTGAAGTATTCGCGAAAAGCTTATTATATTATGTCTTTAATTATTGTCACATGATAGATTGAAATACTTTACGTCCTGACAGTTTTTCGTTGATGTGTCATAATTAAAACTAAAAGGAAAAAAATAAGCTTTGTAATTTTTTTTAGTTGTTATGGATGCGTTAAACATGTCAAAGTATAATTTTTTATAAAGTATGGAAGATATATCGAAAATAGCGTGATGCAAAGCGAAAATATGAAACCTTATTGCAGTGATTAAGATTAACAGGGACCTACTAGCCCATGTCTTCTAAAATAAGTCTTGGCCCTCTAATTATTTTTTTTTAATAATTATTAACTATTAATTACTATTAAAAATTCTTTTCTAAAGTGAGCTGCACAGACAACTAAAAAAAGTTAAGCTCCATCACTGAATTACCGTAGGATATGAACGTGTTCTCAAAAACACGAACGCCTCGAAAATTCAATATTAGCCTATGCTCGTTGAAGGGTGTCCTGGACATACATTTTCGTTCACATCATATTTATAAACGTATTGCACTTATGCTGTTTTGACATGTTTTTTGTGCCAAGCACTCGGTATTACGAAATGAATAATACGGTTCATGCGGATCGGAACATAAAATAAAATAAAGAGATTCCGTGCCATGGTAGGCTTTGCACAATAAAAGACCTTGCTGTATAATGTCATCAGCTCAACGCACAGGCAAAATTTTTGGACTTTCGGCTATAGCTGGCGGCGTCTCGATTTAAGTAAAATATTCTTAACTGGGACGTTAAACGTCATAACGCAATAACTCTGTACAAAAGGGGGAAGGTTACATGTGACGCAGAATATCATGCGACATATACATGTAAGTATCTCTTTAATACTTTGAAACCTCTGTGTTACATTCTTATTAGTGTTAATAGCTCATTCCTTTATGTATTTCACGCCATGTGATTGCAATCGACTCCACTGTCTACGGGAAAATATCCAGTCTATTAAAATGAATAAGGATATTAAATGAACATGTTGTTATGGAAACGGAACTAAACTAGCAATTATATTTTTTAAAATTTCAAAAGGATCAAGTTTTCTAATAACCATCTTTTACTAACTGCAAATTTATTAAATTGCTATAATAACGGTAGGCGGTTATCAATTGTTCTTTTACATGAATAGACTTTATTTCCATGTCAGCTCCATTGAATAAGAAACATTTATATAACAGCATCCTACATTACATTATACAAGCTCGTGTGAGTTTTAATTTTGTAAGTAAGACTATTCCAGTCAGGGTAAACTTTGCTTTCTTAACACGGTTCTACGACTTCTTTGGGTATTCGAATAAAGTTGCAGTCTTGTACAGAAGTTAAACTGGATTTGTCAGATTTTAAGGATCGACATAAGGTCAACCTTCAACTTATGAGAACATTTCCATATAGCGGTGTCAAGACAAACTAAATTTAGATTACAGATATAGTTTATCAGTTCAATTAAATACTCTGAATCGGATAACTTAATGAAGTCACTTTGCATATTTGCATATCAACCATCTTAATTACACATAGAAAATTTCGTTTTGAACATATAGGGTGAAAAGGAAATACAGCATATGTACACAGAGAGTTAACGTTGACATGGTAACTACATTGAATTTTATTGTTAACCTTCTATTTTTACACTCCACGAAATACTGTTACAATTGAAACCAAACTAAATATTTACAAGCGTCCAAATAAAAAACAAACATACTAATCCATGCCCGAATCACAATCCAGAAGCAAAGTAAAAACTTTAGAAACCACAAGTTAGGTTAGACACACGACCTACTACCAGGGAAGTGAGGCCGGGTGCTTCGGAAGGGTAAGCAGCTCCTGTTTAGCTAGCTACACCCGCCTTGTGTGTAATCAAAATTGTGTGAAAGGAACATGGAACTATGAGACGCCAAATATATCCAGGGCAATCCTGGGCATAGAGACATCAAACTTATCCACAATACTGCGATGCCGGCCATATAACTTAGAAACTGGAATTCGATATACTTCTCCATGATATACGTTTTTGACTAGAAAAAATGGAGCCGCAGTAAAAGAGTTGTGGTTTAAAGCCTTCACATAATACACAAACGTATTTTTTACCATGTAGGATTGAATATTTATTGCTCAAAATGTTCTTTGAATAAACGAAATAAGAGCATTTATGATTGAACGTTTTTAATACAACAACCTATCAGAGTATACAAAAAATGTAAAATTACCCTTGGACCAATCAGGACATTCTAAAACAACGATGAGACCACATACAAGAATTTTAAGTAACCTTACCATGAGAATCGTCTTAGGATGAAAATCTAACCCGAGAGTCATCGGAACATACCAGTATAAAGTAAAACTACAATGAAATCCGCCACAAAAAATATAAATAGCCACGAAAACCATCAGAGCACACCAGCAATAGAATTCAGCCCAATGTCTTCGTAGGAAATGTGTAATAAACATTTAGGTCAGGTCTGGACTGAAGAGTGGTCGATTTAGCCATTTAATTGTTTGACATCCCAAGATGCTAATGCATGGAAAATCATGCAAACGTTTCCATACGAAATATCAAAACTTGAAGCTTTCTAACGGTGTCACCAAGCTAAGGTGGGCTATTATTCAAAATTAAGGTATCCACAGAAAATGATCAATCCCTTTGTGAGTGCATCAACTGGTCTACCTGACCGTTGAATTCTCCATTAAGTTGTAGTCCCAAGTTTAAATTAAGTTTTTTGCCCCTTTTGATTAGGCAATGCCACAATAACAGGATCCCCTGATCGTTCATTATATTAATATTATTAAGGTCTCCATTGGGTGATCCGACCCTTTGTGATAACATGAACTCGTCGACCTGAACGTTGACATTTGCATCCATGTTTAAATTCAGCTGACTATTTTGCCCTTTTTGTCAATACAACTATAACAATATACCTCGGTCATTCACCGCTTACAAGTGCAAACTAGTGCAAAACATATTATAGATTTTATTGTCTAAATACGTAAAAAGGTTTAAATAACATCTGCTGACAGGGTACACTATTTTATTAATTTTCTGACTTTTAAAATTCATGATGAGGAAAGGATATAACTGAACCGATTGTAGAACTTGTGGACTAAGTTACTAATGGATAAACTCTTTGACATATAACACATTAATAAACGTGTTGACTAGAGATAATTTATATGCCATTGTCATTCAATCATAAATAATATGAACAAAACACCTGCTACTCCTTGATAGAAATGGAAACTGAACACCTACCTTGGACGTATGTTAGATTTATGCTCATACTCATAGAGGTCTTTTTCATTTTTCTTCGTACAAACATACATATCGAATTTAATCTTTTCGCGATTCCTATTATACCTATTTTAAAGTGTGTAATTTAAGAATGGTATATTTGAATAAATTGTATGTTATAAATGTACATGGAACATTAATATATTTTGTGTTAACATATTATTTTCTATTTCGGTTTCGATGACTATTGCATTTTCTAAGTGAAAAAAGGGTTTGTGGGACCCCTATATGTAGTAACTACCACAAATGTAGAATGGTCACAAATGTAATAAAATTGTGTCACATATGTAGTAACGAACCACAAATGTAGTAAGGTTTGTCACATACGTAGTAAATGTTGGTCACAAATGTAGCAAAATTTTACCACAAATGTAGCAACAAAATTTTACCACAAATGTAACAACTTAATTTTACCACAAATGTAGTAAAATTTTTAAAAAAATGATAAAATATATTTTTTCAATATGGGTAATATCTTGGCTAGTGTTAATTAATGACAAGCACTGTGGTTTCTCTTTCAGGTAATTTAATGTATATCTGTCGGGTAATTTAAGGAATGAAACCCCAAACCCATATTATGCCTCGGTTTCAATCATGTTTAGCCAGAGTCAAATGCAAGTAGAATTTCAGTTCTAAGCTACTCATAACGATGTGGAATGCCACAGTTCATGTTCATGTGAACAGTCATTTTCATCTCTGACAAGGCTACTACAAGGACGTCCCGAGATGAATTTCACGTCCCCAGTACATTTATTAACATTTATAAGTCGCCGCTTCGAAGAGATTTTTTTTGGTCACATTCCCATCTTTGATTGATTGAGTTCTATTTATTTGTTATGGTTTGTTTATTATTCCACTTCGAATTCCAGGAAGGTTCGTAGGTTCGCAACCCGGGCAGGGTCAGACCAAGACTTAAAATGGTATTTTAAAATGAAAGCCATTAGGGTAATTTGGAAAAGACCCTAAAACCAGGTGTGACGCGTTAAAGAACCCTAGCGCATTCCTTTGCACTCCATGGGTCAAACGTTCTGCCACTTCGCATATAGCTGGTGAAGTCTTAATATAAGTGAAACATTGATTCCATTAACGGATCGATACTCTAGCAAATTACACATGACGTCGGATCGACATTGAGATTTGTATATTTATCAAAAGTCTTAAAAACGTGTAACCTTTGTACAAATCAAAATACAGAGTGATCAGATGACTTCGTGTGCGTGTTTTGGTGGGGGTGAAGTGGGGGGTTAGATGCGTACATAACTAGACAATAACAAAATAAAAAGTTCTGATAATGGCTAAAGTATGAGAACCATCACTTAAAACTTTGAATACGCCAAATTGCTTATTATGTCCGGTATTTTTTTTTGGGGGGGGGGGGGTGCATTGTTCATCTAGTTGGTCAAATTGCAATATTCAACAGGCAACTGGACACCCACCCATAGCAATGCAAATTAAAAATAATAGGCTAAGAATTTAGTAACAAAATATACCAATCTGGGATTTTTTTAACACTTCCGTTTAATTTAAACCGCAGACAAAAGAGAAAACCTTAAACAAGTACCACACTATGATCTGTCTCTAGCGGATTGGGTACGCAACTAGCCTGTGAGAAGTGAACTTAAACACTAAGCAGGGTACAAGAGTTGAGAGTTGAGTAATGGTGTTTAACGTCCCAGTCAAGAATATTTCACTTATATCGAGACGTCGCCAGCTATAGGCAAAGGTGCAGAAATTTTGCCTGTGTGTTGCGCTGATGGCATTATACAGCAGGGTTCTTTAGCGTGCCATGCCCACCGTGACAAGGGACCTCGTTTTTTAAGTTCCAATTCGAAAGAACCGTGACTTTCATTTCGTTATGCCGAGTGCTTGGCGCGAAAGAACAAGAAACACCATATATGATTACAGACGTTCTAGTTTACAGACTAACACATCTTAAATAATGCTGTTCATATACTTCAATAACGATATTTACGAAGTATTGTAAATGCAACACAGAGAGAGAGAGAGAGAGAGAGAGAGAGAGAATAAAAATCAGCAAATATTACAAAAACCTTTGTGAGGTTGCTCCCACATATTGGACCAAATCAAGTGTAGTCATCGTAAAAACGTAAATTTCAGCGAAGTAAAATGAAACGTGAACTTGATCTGTAACACGTTGTGGTAGACATACATGCCAAATCAGTTCAATATGTGCAAGCTTTTACGAAAAAAAAAAACCTGCAGAAAACTGAAAATCAAATTATCTAAGACAAATTGTAAAGTATCGGATTCGTAGCAAAACAAAACGTTAACTTGATCTGCAACTCATTGTGGTTGATTCGCATTCAAAAACTCAGACTAGTATCTGAAAGTGTTTAGGAAACAACGCGGAAAACTTATAACGGACAGTTGGACCGACCAACCAACAGCATTATACCTCCTACATCTTAAGTTTCGTGGAGTATAATAATAAATACATGTACCCTACTAAAATCTGCAAAAATACAGAAAACCCAGAAACTTAAATTTAAAAACTGAATTTTACATGTACTTTACAAACCGAAGTATAATGAAAACAAGAGCCAATTTGCATTATCGTTCATCGCATAATACATAACATACGTACAGGGGTAGGCAAGGTATCACCCCTACAAGGATTATCAGAAACTAGTAGTTATTTATTACATTTATATCTGAATTACTATTAGATGTTATGTTAATCATTTTGTAATGTGCCGATTTATGTGACACTAATAGTTTTCAAGTAAATAGAAAAACCTTGCAAAATTAACAATTTATACATACATTTTTGTTTGGTAGTTTGGTATTTAATTAAGTCACTTATATCGGAATCAGAGCCACTTCTATCGGGATAGAATTCCCTTCTATCGGGTTAAAAGTCACTTCTATCGGAAGAACAGTCGCTTCTATCGGGTTAGAACGCACCTTAAATGTTGGTTTCTAACGTTCAGATTTCAAAATTTCGTTACTACTGTCATATACCATTTTTTGAATTTAATCATAACATACATTCAAAAAATGGTATATGTCATATACCATTTTTTGAATGTATTTTATGATTAAATTCAAAAAATGGTATATGACACTACATATAGCGGTTTTCATTTACTACATTTGTGGTAACAAAAATTGTTACTACATTTGTGGTAACGGTCGTTCCTACATTTGTGGTTCGTTACTACATATGTGACACAATTTTATTACATTTGTGACGGTTACTACATTTATGGTAGTTACTACATATAAGGGTCCCACAGGGTTCTTTAATTGAAACTAGCTTAGCAGGATTTATCGCTTCACGTGTCTACCACAATCGTTGTCATCATCAGTTTGATTGAAGATGCCCATCTAGTCGATCATCATGAAGTCTAAAGTGATCTAGTAATTAGACTAT
Source organism: Anadara kagoshimensis (assembly GCA_021292105.1). Classification (NCBI taxonomy): domain Eukaryota; kingdom Metazoa; phylum Mollusca; class Bivalvia; order Arcoida; family Arcidae; genus Anadara; species Anadara kagoshimensis. Next base: position 44,752,021 of record CM037870.1, read on the forward strand.
CCATATCATACAATTTGCACGGTATTATAACAGTTATTAATAAATAAAAAATATGTTTAAACACCACCGTATAACTGATACAAGACATCATTGATGAAGAATCAATACGCTCAAAGCTAAAACACACACACACACACACACCACACACACACACACACACACACATTCTTGATTGAATTATATAATCACATCATAATATATTAGGCATTTATATTCATCTGTTATAACAAATGTTGTGTGAAAGATTGTGAATTCTTAAGAATAAAAGCACATTACAACGTAAAAAAATATCAATACGCAAGCAGCGGAACTGAGCAAAAGCGTATTAATAAGAGAAACAGCCTAGCAAGGCAAGTAAAGACAGTTACATTGGGAACAAATCCTTTAGATGAAAACAAGATATAATAATATACTTGTGTCTAAAGGCATTTTTCGGAATTTTTATAGATGTCATAAACCAAACTCAATGAAAACCATCTAAATGTTTAGTATTAAATCTAGTGTACAATTTCAACTTTGTATTTTTCCAATCAAAAATTTAATATTAGCACACTACAAGTTGAAATATTATATGTATTTTAGAATGGTGCAATAGAAATAACCACACAACCCTGGAATATTTATATCAATATTATTGGTTTTGTATGTTTATATAACCCATATTCGACAATGGTCGCTGTAACAAATGTTTAGTCTCTTGCCATAAAAGGAACAAGTCACTATGTTGTGACAACAAGATAATTTTTTTCTTGTATGGCCTTAATCTGCCACCGTTGAAACGTATTAGATTGAATGATACAGAACTTTCCATTATATTTTGTTACTCGCTTTTCCGGACACTGGTTCATTTCCATGTTACTACATTTGATCAATCGTTTGGCGGTAAACATTTTTATTTAAAAAACTGTTTTCTATGGTTACTGGCAAGTAAAGCACGGTGATTTGCTGAAATCAGAAAATTGGTGAATATAGTACATGTCCTTTAGAAACTCTCTTTCAATTGACTTTCCAATCACAAATCTAATTTATAAGTCTTTTATAACAATGGTAAACACTCATTTTTCATGAAAATTACCTAAAATATGAAATCTTTAGTATGTTGACTACATACAGTCACCCTGTCCATTAAAGCCATCTGAGGAAACTATTTTAAAAGAAATGTTTTTATGGGCAGGTTCAACATGAATAGAGATCAATTTAAATAAATTTTACTCGATATTAAAAGCATGTGGTCTTATATAGAGCTGGCCTTTAAGGCAGTTTGATTATACCTGTATTAGATTTGTTATTCTGCAAAATCATGTTATTTTGAAGAAACATAGTGCCTTAATTATAATCAATGGAAACAACCTGAATGTTTAATACAGTCTGTTTTGAAATATGACACTAACGAGCTTTAACAACCAGTTGTCTCATTCCAGAAGGAAAGAGTTTAAAAAAAGGAAATTCGATCGAAATGTTCTATATTAATAAGTACTGCCAAACATTATTCTAAACAAGACTAACATGAATTACTGGTAATTGTTCGTGTTTGCTCGATTTGAATCCGGACATTCAGAAATGCACGGAAACGCGCTGATTAATGACAACAAATGATAACATCACAACGGCATTTTCCTTGTGGTACATCTTCGTTGTATTTAAGTGAAAAACTCATAATAAGGGCATAATACACAAGAAAAATGAGTTGAGGGAGGAATGAGTGTTAATTATGAATTTTTATAGCAGCATTTTTTTGGGTCAAATACCTATGTAAAATAATTTCATTAAACATCATTCAAATGGTTATTTTTGTTGTATAAGGCACAAGATAATTACATTACCCTTTACATATTATAGAACACGGCATTATTAAAAATGGAACTGAAAACAAAAGTAAGTAACGCGTAATTGACAAAAACCAATACAACCAAGAACACACCACAATACCAAATGAAACTCAAACATCAATCTGACATGTAACAAGTGGTTGAAGGTAGTCATATGCAGCAATAGCAAAATTATAATATACTTAACCATCATTCTGTGTTCTTGATGAAAATCCTTAAGGATATTGACTACGATACCGAACACCATTTTTAAAATGCCTGGAAGGTATTAAATTCAGCCGTTTTATTACCAGTATTTTAATCTAGTATACAATGCATTTCGATTATTTTTATAACGTGTTTTAGTGATTGCCAGAATGTGATCAAGTGCCTTATTTGCTTAAATAATGAAATAAACAAGGTTCTAAGATACAATTATATATTGTATTACAGAGACTCTGGTTATGTTGTCAAGCTCCATGCGGTGTCCAAAGAAAAACTTACTGGAGATACCATCAACAAAATGTTAATGGTTTAGATTGACAACATATTTGTTGTTTTTTTTAACAAACAATTGTGTTTAGTAATATTTCCAACATACAATTGATATAACAATGGGCACAAAGTGATCACCATTACTTGCTGATTTAATTCTTATTTCTTATGAAGCACAATGCATGTAAAATCTAGTTAAATCTGGAGATTTGACTTGCCAAATTATCAACTCTACATATTTTTTCTTTAACAAACATTGTACCTTCCTTGTAATCAATTGAAACAACCCGGTTGTTTTAAATATTCTGCTTTGAAATATGACATTAACAACCAGTTGTCTCATTCCAGAAGGAAAAAGTTTTAAAAAAAGAAATACGATCGACATTTTCAGTATTAATAACTATAGACAAACATTATTCTCAACAAGACTTACATGAATCGCTGTTGATTGTTCGTGTGTGTTTAAACTGAATCCGGACATTATCGTGTTGACTATTGACAACAAATAATGGCAACTAAACGGAATAATTCCTTGTTGTGCAGCTTTTTTGTGAAATAATCATAACAGGGGCGTAAAACAAAACAGCCAAAAACGAGTTGAGGGAGGATTGCGTGGTATTGATATCTATGCATTCCGTATAGCGTCATATTTTTATGTTTTTGTCAAACACCTGTATAAAATTATAAAAACTCACTTGCTTTAAATGAAAAATGGATTTTTTAATATTGTTGTATAATGCGATTTTCAAGGCACAAAATAATTGCATTGTAGTTCGCTATATAAGTAACGTGTAATTTACAAAAGCCAATGCAACTAAGAAACATACCACAATACAAAATGAAACCGATTCTGTTTTATCATCTGCCTTGAACTCAAACACTTATGTGACGAGTAGCAAGTGGTTGAAGGCAGTCATGGGCGGTAAAAGCAATGACATCATATACTAAACCGCCATTCTGTGTTCTTAATGAAAATCCTTAAGAATAATGACAACGATACTGAACACCAATTTTTTAAAATGTATGGGAGGTATTAAATTCAGCCGTTTTATTACCAGTGTTTTAATATGATTTACAATGTATTTCGATTAATTTGATAACGTGTTTTTGTGATTGTCTGGATGTGATCAAGTTCCTTATTTGCTTAAATAATGAAATCAACAAGGTTCTATGATACAAATATCTAATGTATAACAAGGAATCTGGTTCTTGTGTCAAGCACCAGCCTCTAAACAAGAACTTACCGGAGATACCGTCACAAAACTGTTAGGTAGACGCCATATTTGTTGTAGTTAGTAATATAATTTTCCAACAAACAACTGATATACCAATGGGCACAGTGAGTATTATTACTTGCTGATTTAATTCTTACAACCTATAGAAAATCTAGTTAAATCTGGAAATATGGCTATCGCCAATTCATTCATCTATATAGATATATCTGTTAAAAATCCTGAATTTGGAGACTATATTAATTTCATCTATCCTAGTGAGCTTAAGTTAAGACTGATTCTTAAGATTTTGCTACATATTTAGACTTTTGCCTCAAATATGACATCTAAGAAAGACTGCGTTTGAACTTGATGACTTCATTTTTTCTATTGTCAACTTTCCTTTTTGATGCAACAGTTTACCTGTTTCTCCTACCTGCTGATAATGTATTTGTTTTAAAATTAATACGCTATGGAGGATCTAGTTCCCGTTATGGGTAGTTTATACAAAGAAGCAATCTGTTTCCAAATAAGTTGTTGATGAGGGATATTGCAAGCATAGGCTTATCAAGGCCCCAAAAAGATGTAGGACAGCCATTACAATTTCATTTATAAGTATTATGTTTCTTTATCCAAAATTACACTGGATATATTTCACGTTCCATAGTTCCATTTTCTTTTTTGTCAATTTCTATTACACTTATATTTCCATGTTTCATTCTCAATTTATTTTATTAGCGGGTGTAGCTAGATAGACAGAAGTAGCTTCCGGGGCACCCGGTCTCAATTCCCTGGTGGAAGTTCAATGTTCCTTTAATTACACACGTTTAACCAGCTGAACAGGAGGAGGTATTTTACCATTTAGATCACATAGTCTCACTTCCCTGGTGTAAGTTTACGTGTTTAACTTTATTTTTTAACACATTTTACTTTTAAAATACTATACTCCTCTGTATAATAATCGCAGGCTAGGCAGAACGCTTAAGAATCAGTAACTAACATTGATTGTATATATATATATACAGTACCAAGTGCAATACACCTTAAGTGAGAGCGTGAATACATGTTTATTAAATAAAAACAAACGTACCATGTCAAAACCACAATCCCAAATCAAAGTTTAAAATATTAGGCCGACAATTAGGCACCAAAATAAGACCGGGTACTCCGGAAGGGTGAGGACCTCCTTTTTAGCTAACTTCACCCGACACTTGTGTAATTGAAATAGGAACATAGGATTATGGGACGTCAAATATACTCATAGTAATTTTGGATACAGAGCGGACATAATAATAATTTTTAATCAGCTATAGCGCTAATCAACTACACAAATTTCATAAGACTGAATAATAAATAGTCTCTGAAAACTAAAACTTGAACACTAAATATCATTAGCAACGTATCTTGTGTCCATCAATTGATGGGGATTTCTTTATATACATAATACATGTATATATACCAATCCTTCTCTATCTTTGTACATACGAAAATTAATAACAGTTGGTTTTTTTATATTCTTTACGTAAATGTAAGATTAGCAGGTATGTCACGTTTTAATCCATCTGTAATAACGAATAGACCATAATATACATATCTCTGTGGAGTTGAAACAAACATGTCGAGTTATTATTATCCCTTCAGTTAGGTTTATTTTATATTTTGAAATTAGAAATATACAGGTTTTTATCTTCTGAAACTTTTGAAATTAAAATTTGAAATTGATATACTAATAAATTTGATTCTTTTTATGTTTTAATGACATAGGCACTATTTCCATAGTTACAATATATGTTGAAATAATTCTTTTTACAAAACAAAAATGCATTGAAACCTATAAAACCAACTGGTAAGATTAAATGCCATAGCTGTTCACCCAGGTGAATCTAAAATTTACCAAAGAATATCTTGCAAATTAATCCGCTATATTCATTTAATTTCTACATGGACATCAAACTAAACCCAACCATACCACCTCATGTCAACATCCAATAGTGAGATATCCTTAACGAGGTTAACGTAATAATTTACTTTTGGATTCAAATGTTTGCATCACAGTACATAGATTTGCAAACAACAGGTGGTTATATTGAAAATTCATGTTAGCTATCACCCTAAATAACAATATTACATTGAAATTTAACAAGGCTAATAACATTTTAACAAATCCTGACGATTTCATAAGTTGAAAGTTGGAAAACGTTAGATTGTTTTTTAATTACTGTTCAAGTTATTTTTCAATAAACTGAGCCAACGCCAATTAACTGACGCCTACTAAATGGCTTGTGCGTAGCGTCTATTAATGGCACAAATAAAAAATCAAATTAGTTTTTGATTAAAATTCAAGAAAAAAAAGAAAACTCAATTAGTAATGAAACAACGCAAAATAAACATGAAAAAACATAAGTTCCCTAAAATACCTTTTCAAGTCGAAATTTAATTACGAGTTGCCATTATAACTTTCTTTTTAAAAGTTAAAATCATATTTGTTAAAAAGAATTTCCTAAGTCTTGCATATTAGTAAATGCAGTAAAATGTGTAGGTGTGATCATCCATACAGACTAATTCTTACAATATTTGACAATTTCTTGTATAATGAAGCTTTATCTTCTATAAATATTTCACATACATGCACTTAATTACTGTTATAAAATGTCTCTTACTTTCACACAATTTTGATGACAAACGTGGCGGGTGTAGTTACCTAAATTTGAGGTACTTATCCTTCCGGAGCACCTAACCTCACTTCTCTGGTGGAAGTTCACGTGTCTAACCTGACTTGTCAGTTCCAAAGTTTTTACTTTGCTTCTGGATTGTGATTCAGACATGGATTAGTATGTTAAATTTTGATTTCTTAACTATTCTGTTTTATTCTTAAGCCCAAAAACAAGAAAATAAATAACGCAATCGCGCGAATCCGACTGTACCTCATTCGATTGATCTTTTTTGCATTTTCCGCCTTTTGCTTCCGTTATGTTCACTCTAACCAACAACATAGAGATGAATTCTTACTCCCAGTGAATTTATATTTCTTGTTAAATTTGATAAAACGATATTTTTCCTATTTTTATCAATTATCTGCACTATTTTTGGTACGTTCTTGACATGTTTGATTTTGATCAATGCATTCAAGTGTTGAATTAGAAACCTGTTATTAATGGTTCCCTAAGCTGTCCAATTAATATGTAATCAATGCAACTTAGCAAAGGATTTATGGCAAAGATTAGGCACATACGATAAATACTTGACATGATTCAATAATGAAACCTAATATGTAATTAAAAGCGATATAAATAACCGGTATTTCCTTCTCATCGATCCATAGCTTACTGGAATAACAATTAAGCTATCAAATGTATTTTTATATTTGAGATTTGTGGACGATTTAAATTCTACGCTGTAATGCATGATATTAAATCGCATAGAGACTTTATAATTCTATATTTTATCTTCCTCTTCAAAGGGCAATAATGCGTAAGGAACTTTTTTGTATTCGAAAAAACCCAAAGCTTTAAAAGATCAAAATACTAGTATGTAAAATAAAGCGCATGTAGAATACCGATTTTTGTAGAAAGGTATTAATATTGGAGTGGTCACTATATAATAGGTTTTACTGATTACCCTATGATGGAACAAGCTTTTTGCAACGTTTTAAAGATAACTTCATTATGGTCGTACAGGAACACTTATGGAATAGTATACCGTCAAACATGTTTATAAAGGTAACCCTTCGGAACCTGTAATAGTTGTCCTTATGAACTAGTGACCCTTATATACAAATTCAAATAATAAGAATAAAGAGTGATTGGAACTCAATTTTACTGTTCTTTAAAAGTGGGTGGCCCTTATACAGAGGTGACCTTTAAAGCAGGTTTGACTAAAAGTATTCACTGTTCTAAACAACAAATAAAAAAAATAAAAACTGGTTCACAGTTATTCTGGGAATGTTTGACGTAAACATTTTTGATTTGGTTTTACTTCAAAAACAAAAATGAGGGTTGTTTCATATAATATGTACGTTTATCAACTATATAATAGGTGGCATTTCTATATAGCAGTGCAGATATGTGGAATCTTTATTTTTGTTATGAATTCTCATTCTTATCATATGGGTAATGGGATGTAGTTTTAGCATATTATGTTGTTTTTCAGTTAGAAGAATGTCTAATCGTAGCTGTCTAACACATCTCAAGATACACACTAGGGCTCTATCAGGAAATGTTACTGTTAAAAGCCAAGCTAAAAGGAAATATCATGTACATTGCATTTAAGTAGAACATGTTGTTACCACAAACGGCTTAATAGTCGTTTCAGACATGTCACAAAAATCGTATATAGTTGAAATCTGATATGTCTATTGCACGTTTTAATGATCTAGTATGGGATCATTTACCTATTTAAGGTTCACACTGACATCAATTGGTCTAATTGGACGAAGATCAATATAGTTGCCTTCACCCTTTTCTTCACAGTGTTGTTACGAAGATATATATATCTTGGAACTTGTTACTGTCCGTCCGTGTGTGTGTGTGTGCGTGTGTGTATGTTATAATAGGGTTTTAAAATGTTGAACCTGTATTCCTCAAACAAACAACAACATTTAGATACACATGTTACGATGGTTTGTTCAAATATTCATGTTTATATCAAATGTTTTCAATTATAATACAAATGTTATATTTTATAGAGGGTTAAATATTTTAATCACAATAGTTGCTTTCAGATGGACGCCTAAGGGAAAAAGGAAGCAAGGCAGACCCAAAAACACCTGGAGGTGAACTGTGGAGAAGGAAATAAAAGAGCTGAGAATAACTTGGGGAAAACTGGAGAGGATGGCACAAGGTAGAGAAAAGTGGAAAGCTGTAGTCCTTGCCCTATGTGCTCCCGGGCGTAAGAAGGACTAGGTTATGTTAGGTAAAATATTTTAATCATTTCAATATTCATTATATTGTTTAACGTTTTCAACTTTTTAGAGAAGCATATTTGGTTTCAATTTTTAATCATCAGACACTAATATAGCTAAGAGAATCTATAAATCTATAACATGTTTCATACCGAGATAGGGAAATTCTTAACTAGTTTGAGATGACATTATCTGACCACGAGGTTGGAATTTCCTTGTCTCGGTCTGAAACGAGTAATTGATTATTTTTCTCGCATATATACTCTAATTGTAGCCTAAAGGTATTGAAATATTCCTCTATAAAGCAAAGATTTTACTAGCGGGTGAATATATGTATGACGTATTGCTGTAACGTCATTAAAGATGTGTCGCTCAGAACATAAATCTGAAACTACGCGATAATAAAAATAATTTTTCTTGTTTATATAATTATCGGTCAAAATTCAATTTTTCATAACAAATAACAATAGTTAAATAGAATTAAGAATTGTAAAAATCAGTTGTTAGGGGAGTATCTCTAATATGTTATGATTTTCCTCGTATCATAAATAACGTCCCTTACTATTATTGAAAAGTAGCCCCTATTGTACTGAGATACCCTACACCTGCTCAAGCGGGGTGCGATATGGTAAAAATATCGTACCAACTATCCGGTGAGATTAATCTGTCACATATGCAAGAAAATACAATACTGGAACAATACACTTGTACTTCAATAATTAAGCCTCAGAGGTACATGTGTACAAGAATAAACAACAAAAACATGATTTCGTTATAAATGTTACAGATTCTGATAATGCAAGAAGTAATTTAAAATCTGTTTTATAACTCTTCATTCCATTCCGTAGCCAATTAAACACGGTGAGAAAAAAAAACATCAAACTAATAGAATATGACAATGTGCTTATAGTACCCTTCCGAAACACACGGCCTCACTTCCCTGGTTCACGTGTTTAACCTTATATGTTACTTTAAAAGTTTTTGCCTTGCTTCTAGATTGTGATTCGAATATGGATTAGTGTGTTTTTGTTGAGACAGGATAAACTATATTGTTACACTTGCTACTGTGAACTGGGACTACAAATGATTACAAATAATGTCCATTGGCGTGGTTACAATTTTCAAGGTTATTCCAAACCATAAGAGATAATAAACCAATCAAAGATTATAGTGGACAAATTGGTGGTTACTAAAGATAAAAGCTACGTAAGATAGGATTTTCCAAAGAGAAGTCTACCAACTGATATTATGTGTTGAACGTTTACAAACAGAACCACACTGACAATTTTGTCTGAATTTTAAACCGAATAATAATATTGCTTAAAGTGTTTTTTTTTCATGACAGATAACAATATAAGGTATCGGTTTAATTTGATGCACTTGTTTGCAATATTAATCTGAAGGCTGTAGTAGGAATCGTTGTGGTTGTAATCAGCTCATGAGCCACAAAACAGTAGGAATGTCTACATAAAATTGCACCATCACATGGTTAGAACTTCGATAGTACCTAAGGATTTTAATGCAACGTAATCCGACGAACAATCAACCATTCCAAAAATTATTCAAATTCCTGCTTATTTAGCAGTAAGAGCTCTTGGGGGCGATGTAATATTCTTAAACTTCTTATGATCCATTACATTCAACAGCAGTTTGTCATTAATGGTTTAAAACACAACACGACTTAAGTATGAATGAATACATAAATTCCTTGTTTCTTTAAAATACTTAATCCACTTTTTGCTCATTTCTGAGTATTAACTTAACAACACTGAATATCACATGCGGAAAGTAGTATACATTACACTAAAGTTTTATGATGCTGTTCCTAATCGGATTATTTCAAAGATTGCATTGTATAATATCGAAAAACTTGTAAAATGTTTAGTGTGGGTGACAGAAAATGTTATCTGTAAGGTTCGACAGACACTGACGGTTAATTGATGTAAGAAAAATCGCACAGACAGGTCTTAGAAACTGCGAGATGGTAACAAGAATAAAGAAAAAAATAATATCTTGACTAATTTGCTGAAAATGAATACAAAAGATTTAAATACACACATAATGCTCAATCAGAAGTTCATGTTTACCGCATTTGAAAAAGAAAAGGGTCGAGTTCTTTTAGTTGATCAAAAGAGTACTTAAAATACATAGCGACTCACTTGATAAAAGTGTTTTTAGATAACACGGTTTTTTTCAAAAATTAATATTCATCTATTCAAAATGTAAAAAATCCTTTTTTCAAAATACACTTGACAATAAGCTCATTTCCTAATTAGTTTCTTGATCATGCTGTTTCTTCGGATGTCGCTTTTGTTTTACAGTCGAAGGGAACCAATAAAAGTGGCCTTTATGGGCAGGTGGCCTTTATATACAGGTTCAAATAATATGAATAAAGGACCATTGGGATACAATTCTACTGGAATAACAAGCAGGTTATCCTTATATAGAAGTAGTTTTTAAGGTTGTACCTCTAAAGAATAGGCAAAACAAACTTTCGAGTGTGACTCAAGTTATGTATTCAACAAACCGTTATGCATGAAAAACTGCGTATGTTTAATTCAACAAGAGATCAATACATTTATATTACACTATTGGATTCTAACTTATTAAATGTAACAAAATTATTCATCTGTTTGTCCATATATTGATTGGTCTTATACAACTATATTAACATATGTGTACTACTAATTCTTTAAGCCTTTTCTATTATTCTCTCAGTTAATTATATGGTAGTAATCAAAAATACTTCAATACACGAGTAATTAGTAGTGTAGCTAGTTAATCTGCTTATTCTGACAAGGTTTAGGTACTAGTAGACTCATGCACACAAACATGGCTTTAAAAACTTCACGCTTTACAAATAAAGATTTAATTATATATTTTCCGGCATTATTATTATATTTCAAAATAAATTGTCCTTGGATATCAGAATATTTTTCTAAAATGATTAAAATATGCAAATTTCGTTAAGACATTATTATGACATTGGTTTCAATTATTCTATCATAATGTCTATGCCATAATCAAACACAAAATACCAGCCAATATACAAGTCATAATACATAACATAAATTCAGCACGTTAACTCCTACAAGGAAAGTTAAGCCAGGAGCTCAGAAAGTGAGGGTAAAAAATCTGTACAATAAAATTAAGAATAAAAACAAATGGAACAGAGGATGTCAAAAATATCCAGGATAATTTTGAATACTGAAACATGACATTCAATAAAAGACATTCATAAAACTTTTTGAAAGCCTTGATATTCCTTGATAAGCCATAGATTGCAATATCCCTAGTCAACAATTATTGTAAGCAGCATGTTTTTTATTCAATGTCAAATGTTACTGTATTGTTATCATTCGTCTTCTGTACACACAATTGAACAAGACAAATAAATCACGGTTGTTTTTTATTTAGGTCTGAAAGATACATACAATTTAACATTGTTATCATTTAGGTAATTTGTTTTACAGGATTTAATCAAGAGTAAAAAGAATATTTGTTCGTTTCCGCAAAATTGGACTGACATCAAAAGTATTGCAATACATGTAGTCTATACAAGCAAGCCAATCAACATTCTTCCTACAACGGAATTCTTTATCACGTTAACCCAAAACGATCTGTAATGCTACAGTATATAATATAACAAATGAACGTGCTTTGTTATCGGAGCTGAAGTGTGTGAAAAGACAAATTGAATAAAAATCAACTCTCTTCTGTCCTCGGTATTAAATTGATTTGATCTCGCCAGTCAATACTTTATTTTATTTATTACCTAACGTGCTAGATAATCACGTAAACGAATTATTACAACATCACTTGCCAATAAAGCACAATACACAGATGGATAAAATAGAAATCATAATTTGTCTACGGCTTTTCTGGTCATGTCAAGTTTAATTGTGTACATAACGTATGTTTTTTTACAGCACAATCGATTACAAATAAATTCATGCGATTTTTACTAAACGTAGTTTTAAAATTTTCTGTATAGCAGGGTCTTTATACACTTTATATAGAAGGATATATCCACTACAGAAGTACAGTTTTTGGCATCCGACATTGACTATACGCGCTCTGACGTTAGTTTATATAGAGTTTCTTACTATACTGGAAATTTGGCGAACGGGTTTTTCTTTTTATATAGTACAATATAGTTCCAATATCAGATCCGTGCACACTAAATTAAAATCCATAAGTGTCTATCTGTTTTCAGAATAACACACCCATACATAGAAATTACATTTGATTCAAATTATTTTGCCAAATATGGTAATCTAATAAATCAATCTTTTAATTTTGAAATTAAAAAAAGTAGTTGTTGAACAAAGTATTATTATAATTGTCATTTCTTAATTATTTCTATATTCTTACTCAGCAGAATTTACAAATGCTTTTTATTAAATGTAAGACAAAAATCTGTTCTTTAAAAGTAAGTATGTTGGTTAGCTGGACCAACTTGGTGGTCTTTACACACATTTGACAGATGGCAAGGTCATTGCACATATAATAAAGTGGTCAGTTCTAAGATGCTGGAGAAAACAGGATTACCCGGGGAAAAAATCTACATTCGGCAAAAGAACTGATTCACTTACATTATAATTAATTGTTGTCCAAGTCAGATTCGAACCGAGGTTTTGCTGTCATCAGGAAGCACGCGCTTTAGACTTTACAATTGTAACCCCGTGGACAGATGGACATCAATAAACATCATATTTATATTTTGTCTGCAATATACATGCATTTTTATATTATTTCCTCAGTTCGACGGACAATAATCAATATTTCCTTATTTACTATTAATAAATAAAGAAAGCATGTCCTTGAATGCCAAGATGCAACTCAAATTGCAATATACAAGTTTTACAAAATAAATGTAGAAATCTCCATGGAGAAACGACAAATATGTGTTAACACATGACAGCTGCAAATCAACTAGTTTATTCAATTAATGCATTTCCTTGAAAATCCAGTCTTTTCTTGTCTAATATAGATTATTTCTGATGGGAATGAAGATCGACTTTAGATATAAGAGGAACCACGTTATAACAGTTGAGGCTAAATAAATCACAAACAACAGTTACAGGATTCAACAAACAAACAAAAAATTAATTAAAAAAGGAAATACCAAAACAGAGATGAAAAACTGACACACAAAGAAAGGGGTTCAATGAAAATACCGAGATTACTAATATCAAAATATAGAGAAGGAACAAATGGTTGGGAAATATCTGCAAATAATTCAATATCAAAAACAACCATGCCAATTGTGTCCAAATCACAAAGTCAAAACTTTGAAAACTGGCAAATTAAGTGAAACACATAGACCTCCACCTAGGAAGCCCGCTGAGTCCGGGAACTCCAGAAGGTTAAGCACATCCTGTTTAGCTACTACACCCACAACGGGTATAATCAAAATGAAGATAGACAGGAAGATGGACCCTTGGGATGTCAATTATATCAATTATAAGAGACGTGGTACTTATCAACAATATTGAGATAGCAGACCTTAACTCATGCATGCAACACCCCTGCGTCATCGAATAATTTGTAAGCAGCTCGTTTCTCGCGTTGTTTAAAGTTCTCCTTAGGGAAAAACTTCTACCATAGCATATTAACTGTGAAAGAAATATACCATAAGCATCTAACATAAATTCAATATATGATAGAATCGGTCCAAATGTAGATTTTCGATTATGTTTTGAAAAAAAAATTTGACAAAGAAAGTTTAGGGAAACCCCTTCGAAAGAAGCGTACTTGTCGAAATTGAAAATGCATTTTGCAACTTTTTAAAGGATAAAACGATAAATAATACTGTCCTTTTACTTAAAAATAAAATAAGAGACATTTATAAATCTATTTTTAACTTGGTTTAAGAGGCTGATCATATCAGTGTCTTGGCATCAATTTGAAATCAGAAACATTTTATCATGATACAACATATTGAGTCATTTTCTTTAACGTTGTAATTGGTTTAGTGTTTTAATCTCGTTACCAGAAAGGCAACAATCTGATAAGGACATTTCAATAGGGTAAGTGAAAGCAAAGAACTAAGTCACATGAGTGCACTTACGTTAAACAGCAGGACATATATTCATGTCAAGTAAAATGTAAACTATCACACATACACTTATACGATTATGTTAAAGCGTTCGTCCAAGCAAAAATTTCAGCTGAGTAGAAGAATTTAAATGCCATAAGGTCCTTAGCGTCCAGATTACCGTGAACTAATTGATGAACAAGGAAGTAATGACCAAGAAGCCTGTTATGTGACGTGTCTTAAAAAGCTGTTTTTGTATATATAGTCAACATGGTTATTTCGTATATTAGCAATAACTAAATCATATTTTCAAAACAGTATTTCGTATATTCGTAATTTTTATGTCGCATTTTTCAATACATGTTTGATATATTTGCAATGGTTGTGTCGCATTTTCGAGTAAATATTTCGTATGTTTGCAATAGTTATGTAGTACTTTCGCAATTGTATTTTAAATATACAAAAGGTTTTTTTTCTTAAATGCGCATTTAATCACGCATGTAAGTGTTAAATGTAAATTTCTACCATTATGCTTTTAAGATGTATGGAATCAAGTTGAGCAAGTGGTCTATTTAAACTTAACAGTAAATACCCTTTAAATTTGAAATAACACGATTGCTTGATGTCATCTCCAGTACTTGCCAGTAGCAGTTGCATTTAGATCGACGTCTTATTTGTGAATTTCTACGAAAGCCGCGTTATAACGCCTTTTTTCACCTTATTGCGCCTTTATTTCGCGTTATAATGCCTTATAATTCGCGTTATTACGCCTTTCTTCGCGTTATAACGCCTTGTTTTGCGTTGTAACGCCTTTTAATTCGCGTTATAACGCCTTTATTTCGCGTTGTTTTCTATTTTTTTTATTCCTGAATCTAATAGGCTTTCGTAAATTTCATCTATCACGATTGAAAATTACTAAATCATTATAATTAGCAGTATCTGAATTATACAAAATTATTTGTGAAAGTTCACGGGTTTAACTAAATTTGTTAGTTTCAAAGTTTTTACTTTGTTATAGGATTGTTATTTGGACATGTATTGGTACATATTTTGTTTGTATATTTACAATTGCGATATCTTTCTTTCAATAAAATATTTGACATCGACTATACTTTGCAACTTCATAAAGACATTGCTTCACGCGCTACATTCCGACGTCAGATGTCAAATGCTCTCTGAAGGTGTACCAACATCGTATTTCAAAATTGTTTTCAAATTTACATGGAAAATCTAAGGCGGCAATTGATTAATTTTATAAATATTGTAAATATAAGAAATAAGGTAAATTTCCAATGTCTTTATGAACTTGCAAAGTATAATGGGCTGTATCAAATCTTTCCATAATAGGTAAATGTAAAATTCCAATGTCTTTTTGAACTTGCAAAGTATAATGGGCTGTCTCAAATTGCATAAAAAGGCAAAGACAGCCCATTATACTTTGAAAGTTCATAAAGACATTGGAAATTTACCTTATTTTTTAAATAAATATTTTATTCTACTTCAACAAACAACAAGTTATAGTATTTTCTCGAGATTTATCACCATGTGTTGTGTCTCGATTAACATCTAGTAGTGTCAATGAACATTTGACAGACTTATCCTTTTGATGTTTCGGATGTAAATCCGTTCAGAGGCATGACAATGATATTAGACGTTGGCTACAGAAGTTGTAAGTCCGTTCTGGGGCGTGACAGTTATATTATGCGCTGGATAAGTATGTTGTTAGTACGTTCATGGGCGTGACAGTGATATTTGACATTAGATATGTAATGCTTTGCCAGGATGTTGTTTCAGTAAACAACAAAGTTCATGAACCTAAACGGAATATAATACACAAGACATCAGTCATAATTACAAAGATATACAGTCAAACCTGTCTATAAAGACTACCCAAGTGAGCCAGTAAAAATTACCTTTATGAGCAGGTGGTCTCTATATACAGGTTCTGGTTATATGAATAAAGAACCATTGGGAAACAATTCTACTGGCCTTTATAATCATGTGGTCCTTATAAACAGGTAGTCATTAAGGCAAGTTGGATTGTATGCGTTAAAGAATAAGAGTAAGAGTTACAATATGTGTAAGTTTGAATTGTGGCACCTTCACTGGCACTGGATAGATGTTTATGTTGCTCAGTCTGTTTCAATCGCTTCTAATTGCAACCGTTCTATGTGGCGATTCTGTTTCAATCGCTTCTAATTGCAACCGTTCTATGTGGCGATTCTGTTTCAATCGCTTCTAATTGCAACCGTTCTATGTGGCGATTCTGTTTCAATCGCTTCTAATTGCAACCGTTCTATGTGGCGATTCTGTTTCAATCGCTTCTAATTGCAACCGTTCTATGTGACGAATGAGGTTCGAACCCACAACCCTTGACTCCGAAGCCAGTGACAGAATAACTCGGCCAATGAAAATTTATTCCAAAAGTGTGGTTAAGTTACAAGAGAAAGAAGATAAAGAATTCAGAATGTATAGAATTATATACTGAACTATTACTAAAGCTGTATGAATTTTGAAGCACAATGTCTGAATACGACGGTTTCAGAGAAAAATTCTTCATCAGTTATGCTGGGACCGCAATAGTAGAATGTGAGGTAAATACAAGGACCAAAATTTATCTGATTAAACCTTTCATATTTTACTAGTGTCATTTTTTCTTAAATGATGAATGAGGTTATGTTTGACCATAATATTATTTCTTTTCTTCTTTTCCCGGTAGACCAATGACTTGTAATTTTCTTTCAACAATACAATCAATCTTCATAAGCTGATTTATTATTATAAAATACATTGTAAGCTAGCTGGTGATTTTAATGGTCAGATATGTTTTATTCAATTTATTTTTGTCCCTAGCTCCGTATAAAATTGGATTGATGGATTAAGGTTCAACGTCCCAGTCACGAATACACAAAAACCATTTATCTGGACATCACCAGATATAAGTGAAGTGGCAGAAATGGACCATGACAGTCTTATTCAACTGTCACTTATCTCAACACTTTTTGCTGTGTAAATATATTTACTATACTGTACACACTATATATAAAGAACAAACAAGCGATGTAAGAAATGTCGACTTTGTAGACAGGGGATTTTGGTTGAACAATGAAGCAATGTTACTCGGATCATGTAGTGTATAGAAGTGGTTGCCATAAACGGTTGAACTATATAACATCTTCAAAAGTATGTTTGAATCTCTCTGACAGGAAAGTGCTATCAAAACCTTACAACATTTTAGTTTTGTAACATATATGCATACATATCATTATGTTGGCCCAATTTTGATACGGGTCAAAGCGCCTCACACTGCCTAGGTTTGAATCCAACTGGCAGACTCCAGTGAAAAGAAATTTGCCAATTCGCTTGCCGAAGGTCAGTGGTTTTTTTCGGGCAGTCCGACTTCCGATTCTTCGACCATCCCTTAACTCATCGTCTTGATATAAGTGGAATACTCTTTACTGGGTCGTAAAATATCATAACTTTACTCCAACTGATTTCAATACTATTTTGTTAATATCGTCAATTTTATTAACCTATTCTAAGATCCTTATTAGCATATTATAATTACGTGTTTATTCTTATTCTGCAAACTCTGGACTATTAATGCTAATAAGATAACAAGCCACTTCTTTTAAGACGGCTTAGAAATCTAACGTGCATCGAGGAGTTAAAAGGACAAACTGTGCCACTGGTATCCACGTTTAATGTGTTTAACTCACAGTTCATACTTTTACTATACAATATAGCACAGACCTATCGAAAGTTTAACACTGAACTAACGAAGAGTAATTGATACACGGCTGCTGAGTTGTCAAGATTGGATACCTATTTGCAAAAAGCTGACGAGAGGTAGCCTCGGATAGCAGGTGCCCATATATAGCTAATGAGAGGCTGAAATGAGCTTTCTTTTCAGGACCAATTGGTTAGTTATTTGTTAAACGTTCGACAAGTCTGTACTGTACATTATAAATTTCACAGTTATTAATCTAAGTAAAAAAACGATAACATTTCGTTTATATAACACTACGTGTCTATTAATTTCTACATAATCTAGCTAAAAGCTTTTTCTTGTATCAGATTTGGAGAGAATTCATATCATAATGTTCATAGAATTCGACATAATCAAAATAAATTTCTCTGTGGTATTTCATTGAATTTAGGATTTTAATCTTGGTTTTCTATACAGCCAAGATTTTAATAAACACCATTCAAACTTTTGATAAAAGACCACCTAAACAAAACAAAAACGTTGATTTTTAAACTATAATGCAAAGTCTAACATTTTATGATGTGGAAAACGGTTTGTGTAAAGTTAACACAAGAACTTTCCAGTTCATCTGGTCTCACTTCCTTCATGGAAGTTCGCGTATTAATCTAAATTAAGTAGTTTTTACTTTGTTTTTGGAAGTGTAATTTGAACATAAATCGGTTTGTGTTTGTGTTTGAATATTGCATTTCGGCAACAAATAAAAAAAATCAAGTAAAAACAAAGAAAGATTTAAAGTGTAAAATGATGGCAATAAAAATGAAATTTTAAAGTCACTTTCAAATTGTTCAATTTGGAAAAAATAAACATATACTCTACATATATTCGAATGAAACTTCCATTGATCTCTTTCTTTATCCTTATATATGACGTCATTATGTTTATTCAATTCGCTAAATCATACATCTTGCTTTATGCTATAAGCCAAGTGTACGCGTATTAATACCTATGGGTTTTGACTTGCTTTGGCTTGTTGTTAAAGATAAAGAAATGTTGCGACAAACTTCACTACAACAATATTACAACTCTAGTTAGTAATGGTTGTTGTTTACAATGGTACCTGTACTTAATTTGCATGGCTATGGTGTGTCCAGTTCCTTACTAGGAACACAGAAATATTTCATTTCTACCTTATAGATGAGCATCTCCAATCAAAATGGAGATATTTTGTTTCTAAGAATTTTTCATATATAACGATTATAACCTGTTTCAGAGAGGTTGGCAAAAAAATTGGACCATGTGTAAATAGCACTTCCTTGATAAATCGTATGTCATCAGAGAATTGAGAAATTTGACATATATTTTGAATTTTTAAAATTTTTTCTAATGAAGGTATAATAGATTTTTTAGTTAAAATGTAATCCTCAATAAGTAAATATGGTATTTAACTTTGCTTTTGCTTTTTACATCTGCACTGATAACTATTAACAATAAAAGATATTTGAAATACAACTTTGGAAGCATGAAAATTGATAATCCATTTTCTTTATTATTGTATTTTAACGCAATAGTAAGTGACTGCACTTTATGTCAGTTTATCTCCTGCTTTTTTTTTTATTCAATTCCAATAACATAATGCTTTTGTCATTTTGTTTAAGAAACCATCAATCTTTGGTTTCAAATATAGCAAAAATAAATAGCGTTTTAATTCTGCACATTAATCATTCAGAATTGATGGAGTTATTTGGTATTACAAGACACACACAATCAATAATGAATTTAATTTTCAATTCCGACGTTAAACTATTCAATTATCTTCAATTGATGACTTAAATGATTTTATTTATTTTGTTTATCAGACAGAACATGATTGTGTACTCAACAACAAAAAATATAATCACTTTATCTTTCATTAGCACTTGTTAGAGCCACGCGTTGAATGACAGATGAGACGAATTCTTAATGCGATGAACATTATTCTAGCTGTTCTAAGAAACATAGGTCGCGGCGTCCATGACTTTGAAAGTAATTAGATTCCGGAAGACAACATTCCTAATTTTATGTGATTTTTTATAATGGTTGATCTGGTTTCGTTGTCGAATACATATTCATGAATAAGTTGTTGGGTTTTGAAAACTGAATACTCGAATTTAAAACAAATTGCTTTAATAGTCTGTCTAAAGCATTCCAAATCACAGTAGTAATGGATAATTTATTTTTATCCATTAGATGTGACTTATTACTGAATTCAGAAGGGAACTTAAACTCTATCTTTTATCTTTGGCGGATGTAGCTAATAAAACAGGAGGTGCTTACCCTTCCAGAGCACCCGGCCTCACTTCCCTGGTGGAAGTTCACGTGTCTAACCTAACTTGTCAGTTCCAAAGTTTTTACTTTGCTTCTGGATTGTGATTCGGACATGGATTAGTATGTTTGTTTTTGATTATCCCATTGTTTTTCCCAATCCAACACAAAAATATGTTTTGACATCTAAACTATTAACATTTTAGAAAATTCAAAACGATACTAAGTTTTTACTTTGGAAGCTTACATTCTGTAGTTAAGAAAATCCCACATTTCAAAATCAAATACACCGATAATATACCGATTGCATGATTAATTGGTTAACCAACCACGAATAAAAGTTTTAAAAAATACCGAGATCACAGACGCAGAGATAACACCTTTTGACGCTTTATTTCAAATTTCTTACTTAGTACAGTGTTTTGAAGGATACTTACAACAGCATTTTTTAACTTTGTAAGAAAATTGGCAGTGCGACAATTTAAACATTGTCACGCGGTTTTCAAAACCAATGCCGATATTATTTAACAAAATAAACAAAAGTAGTTTCATGTAAATCCAACATCTGGTACAGCAGATCCATCAAACCTACAGACTTAAAATATCGGAAACATTCAACAAAAAGTGAACGATGAGTCAATGTTAAATCTCCGTTACCAAACATTATTCAAAACATTTTCTACATGAAAGCAGTTATCATATAAATTTTAAAAAACACTGATTATAAGTAGAAAATCATTTATCATTTTAAGTAATGTAAAACGTTTTCGTACGGCTTTTTTAACTGCGACAAACAAAAAACGCGATCCCCGCACATGACGTCTTACAATGAACAACTGAAGTTATGCAACAATGAACTGAATTTTCTTAAGTCACTGTAGACGACCAGTTAGAATTATAGATATATCAATATAAATACTTATATAATCCTCATCATTTAACAAGATGTCTACAGATTGCAACGTACTGTTTAAAATGTGTCATTTTTTCGATATTAAAAACATTAACAGAAATCAAGAAAAATAAGAACGGCACTGTTGACCCCGTGATACCGATGTCTCGGAGAAAAAATATACAGTTTATATAGACGTATGAAGCAAATTTACAATAATGTTGAGAAATAGCTTTCATAGACGGAAAATGGGTGCTATTGGAAATATTATAGTATTAAAGAAAAACAACTGGAAAATTACAGCAGATTACGAAAACATGATATAAAAACCATAAGGCAAAGAACGGTAGTCATATAAAGTAGGTTATGCAATTAATACACTTAAAATCAGTTTTGTATCTGTGCATCATTTTTCCCCAATTGATTTTTATTCTCTGTAAAATCTTATAACTTGACAAGAAGTTATATTTTTATGTTTTTTCTATGATTAGTATGACATAAATGTCGATATTTTGTGATTTAAGACGGATTTATCTACAGATTTATGATAGGATTATATCCGTTTAGGTTTTTGATGACCATTCTTATGGCGCCGGTTTAAAGGGTCAACCGATATTGTATATAACGTTGGCTGGTTGGTTGCATATTGTTTTACGTTGCATAAGTATTTCAGCGACCAGCAGGGAAATAGATCGTTAATTTATATTATTAAATGAATATTAATACGCACGCGTCCAATGTGCAAGTAGTGGACGAATTTGATGTATGTAATCACAAGTTTAGCTAAGCATTCAATCACGTTACAAGACCCACACGCTCCTCTGAGCACTCAATGGCGCTACAACAAATCACAATTTCAATTAAGCACTCGGGCTCACATAGGTTCAGCTGTGCACCCATCCATGTTGTACAACGGACACAAGTTACGTTGATCACTGTTTAACGATACCCCAAGTTCAGCTGAGCACCCAAGCACGTTACAAAGAACAACAAGTTCAGTTGTGCACTCATTCACGTACAACAAACCACACGATCTTCTTAGCACTCAATTACGCTACAACGACTCACAATTTCAACTAAGCACCCGATTATGTGACAAAGACTCACAGGTCAGCTGAGCACCCAATCACATTACAAAGAACTAAAAGTCCAGCTGCGCACAAATTCACGTTGCAACAGCCAACTAGTTCAACTGTTTGCGCAATCACGTTATCACGACCCACTAGTTCAGCTTGACAACCAATCGTATTATAACAATTCCAAGTTGAAGTTCAACTTCAACACCCGACCTCGTTATAACGACCAACACATTTAACCGAACAACCAATCAAGTTACAACAGCCTACAATTGTAATTGAGAATCCGATCACGTTATACTGACATTTCATGTAAATCACAGTATTGTTTTAACACTGACAAAGAAGACATTGCTATGTTTGGAATGAGCAAATCATACCCCCCCCCCAAATGCTTAGACGCATTTTAATGACACAAACAGCACACAGTTTAGAAACAAAAAGAAAGAGCCGCTTCCCATTATATCTATGACACGTACATGTACTGCTAAGCCAATTATTTCAGAACCCCTGAAACCTTTCCTTTCCTTATTACTTATTGAATAGTTTTCGTGTCTTCCTTTTTTATTTTTGTTTTTGTAGTAGAAGTAACTATTGTCAAATATATTTTTCAGCTACAGATTCCAATTTAAACCTTTTATCATAAAGATCTAGTCATTGGTCGGTACTGGTTATTGCGTCTCGATATAAATGTCATCTTATTTTATTGAGCCATAAAGACAATAAATCATCTGCATATCAATGAATTGACTAATCTTAACTAACCCGGAAATAATTACTTCTAAATAGGAGATTAAAATAATAGAAAATATTGCATTTTTATGTAATAAAGCTATTTCAAGAATCGAATGACTGAACAATTATCGAGATTAGTTAGGAATAAAGTTACCCATAAAGAGAGAAAGAGACCATCTGTGAAATTGCCTTAGCAGAACGACAATTTATTTATCAACTTTTGTCATGAAAATGGAATATAAGGAATAAATTATTATTCTCTGAACGTGTTCTTCAAGGAACATCATACGATTTTTATACTCCATAACATTTTTCTCTAAATATTTATACCTCATGGAACGCAATAAAATTGTCAAACTCCTTATTATAACATTCATTAATATTATCTAACGTGTACATAACAGAACTATTTTACAATTTAATTTTGGTAGTTAACATTCTGTAAAAAACAAAATACAAATCAAACAAAATCGATTAACATCGGGCACTATTAAAATAAAAAGTAAAATCCGCAAATCACGCATTATTGCATTAGAATAGTTTTTGCAACGTTTTCCAATAAAACATAATTGAAATCCTACTAAATCCGATTAATATCAGGCACGATTAAAATATTATTTAAATAAAACACTTCCGTTTTAATGGTAAACTGTGCATATCACGCATTTCTATTTATTTATTTTATTTTTTATCTTCAGTTATTCAATTTCTTCTGTTAGGCCAAACGTAATATCCCTTAACAAGTTGATTTTTTTAAATTGATATCTTTTATTACCATCGCCTTTGTTTTAAGATTACTATAGATTAAACACAACAAGTTTACTTCTGTAGAATGACAATTTGATTAATCGTATCAATCACTATTACAATCAGCAATATTCCGAAAATGTGACATTACTTTACTTAATTATCTAATATGAATATTTGAATATAAATCTTTTTTTTTAATATTATACATTATTTATAAAAAAGACGGTTTCTTTATATGATTGTATGATTAAGGTGTGTGCCAGTGCCAAGGGAAATAACTCTGGTCAACAGCATATAGCCGATCAGTTAAGATGACCGTAAAATATAGCCATTTTCCCTGTCAAATTTGAAACTGACACGACATTGTTTCTCCAACTTTCTATTTCCATTGATAACTACTTATTATTCATACAATGTTTATATGTATTTCTTAAAAATAATAACACAGTAATTGGTTGACCCAAATGTTGGGGTGCAATGTATAACATTTGTTATATCAAGAGTTTGGTGTCTTTCATAACAATATTTACATGCATTCTGGACCATACCTAATTTAATTTAATTGTCAATAAATTGCAAAAGAAAATATAATAAATAAAAAATAAAAATAATAATGTCAATATGGGTTACCTTTGATCTAACTTATATGTTTTCTTTAAGATATTCAACATGTCATAAAAACCAACAAACGCCACATTATCTTGCGTAACCTTTTTTAAAAATCATGAGCAAAATGTCATTTCTTATATTTACAATTTTTCTTTACATAAATATTTTTACAGTTTGCAATGTTCGACAATGGAAGTTACATTACTATAAACGCCGTTTCTAGACAGTTCAATGGTTCATTATGTGCGTCTTGGAGCATTTCTGTTTTGTCAGGGTTATGTACCGGAGGTTTTCAGGAAAAGCTTCAACAGTTTGTACATGTATTTGGTACTTTATCACTTGAAATGCTGCTTTCTGCTTGCGTGAATAGTAGCATCTAGTTGCTTCTTATAGAATCCAAGTATTGGAATGGCCGTACTGGATTTAAATTACAGAATTTGTATCGTATGTCATTAGCTGAATGGTCGTACTGGATTTAAACCACAGAATCTGTACTACTGTCTGTCATTGGTGGAATGGCCATACTGAAATTAAATTACAGAAACTGTACTGTCTGTCATTAGCTGAATGGTCGTAGTTGATTTAAATTACAGAATCTGTACTGTCTGTCATTAGCTGAATGGTCGTACTTGATTTAAATCACAGAATCTGTACTACTGTCTGTCATTAGCGGAATGGTCGTACTGGATTTAAATCATAGAATCTGTACTGTCTGTCATTGGTGGAATGGTCGTACTAGATTTAAATAACAGACTCGCCCCTGTCTGCCATTAGCAGAATGGCCGTACTGGATTTAAATCACAAAATTTGTAATCTCTGCCATTAGCGGAATGGTAGTACTCGATTTAAATCACAGTGTCATTAGCGGAATGGTCGTATACGTACTGGAATTGTAACAGGATCTGTACTGTCTGTCATTAGCGAAATAGTTGTACTTGATTTTATGTTCACATCCTCAGTAACTCTATCAATAAACGATTGTGTTAATATCATCCCTTGGATAATTACAGAACATCACCACAATTACTACATATCGTCGTGATTACGATAACATTCTTCTAGACAGATGTACAACAACCGTCTAGTTAGCATCAAATCTGATAGAGCGATCATGTATCAGCTAATATAAGTCATTATTGAGCTGTAGAGTCTATCTAAAGGTATAGAGCTAAACCGTATAGAACTAAACAAGAAATGTCAGTTCTTTTAGCCTCAAGGTACCCACAGTTTTTAATTCCTAAATGATTTCTGTTGCTATCGCAAAGGTTATTAGAGCACTGTATGTATCTGTATATGAAAATAAAATACTTATCTTATTCTATTAAATGTAAGAACACGTCTTTATCAAACAAGTTGAATAACCTAATTTACATGTGGTCCAATATGTGTGCAAGTGCTTGCTTGCGCGCGTGTATATATACATATCAAAAAATATTGAAAATCAACATCTTCAGCCATAATTTTTCAACATTATTTGAAAAGACTTCTTTCATATATTAGTAACATTGAGGAATACAGTCGACATGCCAAAATGTAGATGCATATGAACTTAATATGAACTTAATACATGTCTTTACTGTCACTATGAATACATATATATATTAGCATTATGAACACTATCTTTAAGATAACGTCATATTATTTCAGTTAGAATGTAACCAGGAAGAGGTCAGCGAACTATACACACAATATCATCCGTGTGTGTGTGTGTGTGTGTGTGTGTGTGTGTGTGTGCCCTACATACATCTTTACATGTATAAAAGTACTGTAGAAACCACTCTGTTTGTGACAGTGAAATACTCTTCATAAACATAGAATATAAAATAAATTTGAATAAAGATTGATATTTTTAAGTTACTAAGTACCTAGTCGTAACGGGAATTATGAATGCGCATCCGCGATATAAATTAGCCCAGAGAATGTCTGCACAGGGTAAAACTTTGGCAATATGGGGATTTAACATGTTGAAAAACCAGGCAAATGGCGGATTCTATTGCGTATATGACGTAAAACGTCACTAAGGATATCACTTCCGTTGTAAACAACGCCATATTCGCCATGTAAAATCCCCATAACATCAACGTTTTCCTTTCTACAAACATACTTCATGACAATCGCGGATGCGCATACAAATTTTCAGTTACGACTAGGTACAAGTAGGTGAAAAATATCAATCTTTTTTCAAATTTATTTGATTGTCTATGGAATAAAAGAGTGAGTGAGTAATGGTGTTTAACGTCCCAGTCAAGAATATTTCACTTATATCGAGACGTCGCCAGCTATAGGCGAAAGTGCAGAAATTTTGCCTGTGCGTTGCGCTTATGGCATTATACATCAGGGTTCTTTATCGTGCCAAGCCCACCGTGACACAGGACCTCGTTTATTTTAAGTTCCCATCCGAAAGAGCCGTGACTTTCATTTCGTGATGCCGAGTGCTTGGCGAAAGAACAGTCACTACCCACATTCAAGTCTTGGGTCAGACCCGGCCGGGGTTTATGGAAATAAAGAGTATTTCACTGTAACAAACAGAGTGGTTCCTACAGTAGATGTGAAGGTTTTTAACTAACTCTAGGCATTATCTTCTAACATTATTATTATCATTTAAGAACAATTCTTTTTTTTCAATTGTGAATGATGAATACGAGTATGGGAATTTTCTGAAATTGTCTTAATATAATCAGTGGATACAACGTTTGTTTATATTTAAACATTTGATGAATAAAATTAAAACCCATTTCAAATCCCAATTCGGACTTTTAGTTTCAACATTTTGTAGACTAAAGCATTGCACATGAACAATTTCTATTAGTTCAAAAGTGATATTCGAAATATTTTTACATAAAAATCAATTATGATTTAGTGCAAAATATATGATATTTATTCAAACGTTGTGTAAATACAAATGTTCCAATTTGTCTGACTTATGTCTCCCTAGCCGGACTAGAAGAAGATTAAGTAGAATCGATAAAGCATCATAACATCTGTCAAGTTGATGTTTTACTTCGGACCGATTGGTAAAGTTGGCGTTCACTGTGTTAAAATCAAACACCAACACACCCACTCGTCCAAATCATAATTCCAAAACAATGAAAAAAACAATTTTGATCAACTGACAATTTAAATTAAGCACCTGAACTTTCACCAATGATGTGAGACCGGATGTTTCGGAGGGTTAAGCACATCTTATTAAGCTAGCTTACGAGACATATGTAAAATCAAATACATGTAACATAATTTAAAAAAAAAGATAATTGAAAAGTTTTTAAAACAAGCTTTAATGTTTTCAATGATTTCCTCCATTGGTATTTCTATTGATTTGTCTAATGTGTCGTAAGTTCTGGCGTTACCCAAAATCTGCAACAACAATTATAAATAAAACGTAACAAAATTATTTATTTTGATTATGTTAAAAATAAAATCAACTTACCTGAAAAAAGGACAGAATTTCTTCTATCGTATTTATAAACCGTATATAGTTAAACCTATAATAGAAACAAAATTAGTTTATGATACTGAGATTGTAAGATAGTCACTTGATCCAACTATTGTAACAAATAATCCTTACGTAGGGTATTACAAACCCTTATGTAGATTTACAAATATTCCTTACGTAGGTTTACTAATATTATGGATCCATATCACTTGTTTATTGCTTAAAATCAAGACACAGGGAGTGAGCAATCAATAATGTAAAATTTGATGCAATTTACGTTCCGCAGCAGTTTAGGTCTATATACGTGTTAAATAAACATGAAGTGTTGCACATTACATTTGTTTCACAAAGAGCACCTGCGCTTAAGCTAATCACCCTAAGGTTCATTTTAACAAAGCAATTTCCAGTTTTCGTTGCAACATGCAATAAAGATTTTACATAAGTCTAATCAACATATTCCTTCCAAGTATTTTATCAAAAGCGCTTTTATCTTCAAATTGTTCACTTTATTTTGGTATTTATATTTCCTGTCTTGTTATTATTTATTTATTTATTTATTTTTGTTTTTTTTCCAGTTTTTTGTGACTTTGGTTATCTGTTCTATTACAATGTACATATTGTCAGCAACAAAGTGCTCTCAGATGAAAGCAGGGAATCATCTGTACTATTAAATCTACATCTAGAGTCATGCAGCAATTCTTAAATTGCATACTAATTTTAAAAAGTGCACGTGACATATCGCTGGACTTTATCCGTGTTGTACTCTTTGACTGTTGGGAGTTTTGTTACCTACGTACGAGTGATAAACACCTGTCTTACAACGATAAAGTACATACAAGAAACTGTTTGCTTCGATAGAAAGATGGTCCTAGCAATATGTTATGCGAGAAAACACTAAAATGGAAACCAAAGGTTACTGCAAGGTCAAATACCATTTTTTTTATTTTAACCATTAAATGCATTTAGAAATTAGTATATAACAACGCGTTTAACAAAACATGCTTTAAAAATTATAATTTTGTTATATATTATAACCACTCCAGAGATTAGCTCGAGCTCCCGTGAACGTCTAAAGTCAATGACCAAAATATGCAGTGTTTTTATCTTTCTTATTTTGTTCATTTTTTTGTTTATCTATATTAAGTAGCGCTCTTGTTTTCTGTTTCCAAATACACGCTTTAATTTACAGATTTTGTTCTTCTATTTATTCTTACAATACTGAGTGAAATTGCTTTTCAGAAACAAACACCAAACGCAAAAATAAATAACCAGTGCGATAAGACTGCATTGTGTCGCCTCTTGTCTATAAATCTTTATCTGTTGTGTGGTCTTAATGAACAATTGTTCCTAAAATGATTTTAATGGATGGAAATGATGTTGAGAACTAATATTTTATTTATTGTGTCAACTGATTAACTTATTGCATAATACTCAATATGATGTAACATTTAATGTGAATTAGCGTTTCTAATTAGTCTCCAGTTTTAAAGCTAATTGTATTTCTGTTTTTATTTAATTTATTGATATGAGCTGTAATGTTTGTTTTTAATTATACTATAATTATTGATTCTGTTATAATGTACTTTTATTTTCTTTAGTTATTTTCTTTTGTTTTAAATCTGTTTTTGTTTTTCAAAAAGACATTATCTTGTAAATTATTTAGATACAACAAAGGGCCATGTGTACCACATGTTCCGTTATACAAACAAATTCTACCTATGGTACAATGCTAAGGTGCAATGATCTTTCAACACAAAGTGCTTATCACTTTTCTAATACGCCTTCTAATTGTACTCTTACGCTGCCTATAGAGCATACGCACCGACTAATTATAAACATGTACATAGTAAAAAATGGAGTTTGAAATAAAAAAACATATTCCTTTCACACAATTTTGATTACACACGTGGCTGTTGTAGCTAGCCATACAGGAGGTGCTTACCCTTCCGGAGCACCCGGTCTCGCTTTCCTGGTGGAAGTTCACGTGTCTAACTTGACTTGCCAGTTCCAAAGTTTTTACTTTGCTTCTGCATTGTGATTCCCACATGGATTAGTGTGTTTGTTTTTGATTTTGATATAATTCAATTTTCCTTTGATTCAAACATTTTGATTCGTCATATTTTCTGTTACGTTGACATGAATGTATTGGCTCTCAGTGACGTCATCTTATTATCGATGACGCACAGAGGCATTTGAATTCCTACAGCGATGCTATTTTGTATTTGCTACGGCAATATTGTTATCATTGATTTGTTGTTGAAAACATTCTATTAATTTAATTATAATTCCTAGAATAATCACATCTAAAACAACAAAAACAAACGAGTCTGTTTTATATACCATTACCAGGAAAATATTCAAAACTAACAAATTAAGTTAAATAAGTTAATTTCCACCAGATGTGCGACCGGATGCTCCGAAAAGGCTAAACTCCTCCAGTACAAGATTTGAAAATACATGTGGCCTCTTCATTTTATGGCCGAAATACTCGCTAACAGAAATATTTTTTTCAACAAATTAAGCAAAAAAAATGCAATTTTTTGACGGTGTATTGTTATAAAATATTTCTAGAAAAAAGAAAGAGGAACAGAAAAACAGTTTAGGATAGAAATCAACCCAATTAAAAACTAAAAACAATACAATGCAACGACATAAACAAATGAATATGCCATGCACAAAAAAAAAAAAAAAAAAAAAAAAAAAACAAACAAAAAAAACCCCACAATAATTGAAAATTGTAAACAAATATATTCATGCAATCAACATGTGTATTCGTATTATAAAACATTATTCAGAATCTGTATTCTTCACTTTTAACTTAATCTCCGATAATTGAGCATCTGGTGAATTCAATGCACTCCTACAGAAGTACAACAATTATAAACATAAATGTGCCAACATTTTTCCTGCAGCATGTGGTCTGTTATTCAGTTATTTGAACAACTTAAGTATGTTAAAGATTATTACTCTGGTAACGTGTTATTTACAAATACATGGCTAAACGAAATGTTTGCAAGTTACAAAATAAAAGTTAAATGTAAAAAAACCCAGAAAATAAAACAAAAACACATGTTGGATTTCAAATAATAAAACACCGGGAATTCCATCACTTTCGTTATAGAGTATTAGTTGAGGACCGTCATTCACCCCACGTATTTTACAACTAATGTTCCAATTATGCAAACAAAAATTGAAAAATTATATAAGGATAACTGTACCAAACAATGAACCAACATCTTAAACATGGACATGTTACCAATCAAAATAAAAGATTACATCTATGGATTTTTTTATATTACTATTTTTTAGACATTATAAATTTAATAATATTTCACAAAGATATACTGGGCTTCAAGGAAACATCATGCGGATAATGGCATATACCAATACACAACAAGGGTACTATTAGGGCCAACACATGTCCAAAGAGCTTAAGAGTGGACGGACATTCGATTCGTTATTGTTTAGTTTACAAGTATGAAAATTGTATAAGTTTCT
The DNA here is from genome assembly GCA_021292105.1 of Anadara kagoshimensis. Lineage (NCBI taxonomy): Eukaryota > Metazoa > Mollusca > Bivalvia > Arcoida > Arcidae > Anadara > Anadara kagoshimensis. The sequence goes on from CM037870.1 coordinate 44,783,478, forward strand.
TGAACCTATAGGATATGTTTAATAAGGTTGTTGTCATAAAACGTTATTCCTGTTAGATACATGGAAATGAAATTCTCTTTCTATAACATGATCAAATAAAAAAACAAACATAATAATTCATGTCCGAATCACAATCCAGAAGCAAAGTAAACACTTTGGAACTGACATGTTAGGTTAGACACATGAACTTCCACAGGGAAGTAAAGCTGGGTGCATCGGAATGATAAGCACCTCCTGCATATGTAGCTACACCCGCCACATGTGAAATCAAAATTGTGTGAAAGGAACATAAAGGGGCGTCAAATATACTAAAATATATCAAAGAAACAACGTCGTATTTTGACTGAAACTATATTTGTTTCAAATTAAATGTTAATGTAATTTAAAATGTCATCAAGAGGCCATTAGATCATCCTAAAGTTTACAAGAAAAATTAACTTTTAAAAAATATTTTTTCTTGCTATAAAGAAAAAGACCAACGATAAGTGGTACACAATTGGTTCCAGGAGGTATCTGCATTATTCACCTGAACACGAAACTATGCGGCATGCTATATAACAGGGTACTTTTGGATAACATCAAAAGAAAACATCTGGGCTGGAAAAATAACACATTTGTCATACAACTTAGATATAGTTAATATTAATGACCTATATTTTGATATTTAATATTAATGACCTATATTTTGATATTTAATGTTAATGACCTATATTTTGATCAGCAAAAGAGATGTGGATCATTTAACTAATTGCTAATTGGAATATTGATTATTTAATCATTTCAGATTTCACGTTGACACCAGTTTTTCGTCTTGCTAGCACAATAAATATTATCAGGCAATTTATATTTTAGGTTATTTTAGAAAAAAAGTTTCAATTTGTCTGCTTCTGCCTCATATACCTGAATTATAATGGCCGTGAAAGGCTACATTTGAAAATTTATGACAAATGTGATGACTTTAATTATTTCATTGTGATCCTTTCCTTTCCATGCAGCATTATACATGCTTCTTTGCTTATTGTGTATTTGTTTCCCAATTAATACGCTATGGCAGAGCTTGTTCCAACTACAGGAACTTTGTAAAAAGAAGCCGACTGCTTGCAAATTTATTGCAAGCCTAGGCTTATCAAGGCCCTCAAAATGTTTTATGGCCGTCATCACGGTATTGTTGATAAAATTAGTGTCTCTATGTCTAGAATTTCCCTGGATATATTTGACATCACATAGTACCATGTTCCTTTGACCCAATTTTTATTACGCACGTAGCGGATGTCGCTAGCTAAACATGAGGTACTTACTCGGCATCGCTTCCCTGGTGGAATTCACGTAACTTACTTAATTTGTCAGTTTCAAAGTGTGTGCTTCTGAATTCGTACATGGGCTCGTATGTTTGTTTTTTATTTAGCATGACAAAATAATGGTTTTCACTTCTTATCCGATAGTTTTGTCTGTGAATTGAATAGAGCCATTCATCTATTCAGTCTCTTTAAACACCGCCTTTTTTGACGTCACAATAAACATTTTCAAACCAAAATCAGATTTGACGTGAGGTGCATGCTTATTAATCAGATTTGACCTGAGATCCATGCTAGTTAATCTAGTGTGCTAGTTAATAAAAATGTAAATCTTATTCTTGAAAAATAGCTATTGTAAATATTATAAAATAATCTACGACGAAAAAGGCTATGAAAATGAGGCTGACAGTAATGATATAAAATTTATTTAGGTAACATGTACGGGATTAAAATGAAATAATATTTTTTAAATATGTAACTTAAACCACTAAACCGGTATTTCTGCTGGTGGATGTTTTCCCGAGGATATCACAATATCAGTAAGCAATACTTTTGTATTGTCAGAGATATACTGTTGTCTAATTATGCCGCTAATCAAAATCTGGAAAGTTTCAAAAACTAAGATATACTCTCTCATGCAAAGTATTTCCATAGCTAAATTTGGTGAATATATTTTGGTCCTTTAGATAATTGTTTTTATTCTAGAATGACTATGAAATAGATTTAATGTTTAGTTCTAAATAAGTTACAGTTAGAAACGCGTGGATTGATTATTTTTCTTGAAAATGAAGCATCAATATAAAAAAAATCAAATTGTTCATCATAAGCATCCATATGTCTTCTGAGCATGCAGATAAGACGGAGGTGACAAAACCTAGATTTATAAATCACTCACACGAAGAAATTGATGACGCCCCTTGTGATTAAACTCGAGGTTTTTCTTTCGAATTTAAAACCAAATTGTATTTTGGATCGAATATCGCATTTTGAAAATGCCAAAATCTGCATCTTTTACCACCTGCCTAATAACACTTGTCAATTGTGACAGAATTATTTAATCTTAATGCATACATAACATCAGTATTGCGAGTAGTTTAAATTAATTTTGAGAATATAAATAATAATGCAATCATACAGAGAAGTGAATTTTCTATTTGGTTATGCCATTTTATGTAAATTTATTGCTTCTTATTAACTTTTAATTTAATAGTTTGGCTAGTTACCACTTTAATTTTATATTTGATTATAAGTTTTTATTCTATTTAATTAAAACAATGAAAAGTCAATCAAAATTATAATATAAAAAAGGAAAAGCCACCTATAAAAATCAAGTGACCTTAAGTATAATTATGTGATACATAGAAATAGCAGTCAAAATGAAGACACAATACATAACACAACTTAAATACTATTTTACAATTCTGGTCAAAGCACTACTGATGAGGAATTGTATTCCAAATACGGTCGACTAGTGCTGTAAAATGAATACTGGTATAGGATTATTGTATAAACTCAAAATTGTCATAGCCGATTTCCAGAATGAACTTCACTGTCAAAGATAATTCACGTGTCTAACCTGACTTGTCAGCTCCAAAAGTTTTACTTTGCTTCTCAATTATATTTCGGACATGGATTAGTATGTTTATTTTTGATCACTACAATTCTCTGCGAAACATTTTCTGCTGAATATTTCTTCTCATTTTGAATAGAATATCTTCATATATTTTCATAATAACAACGTGATTGAAGAGATGTAATACAAAAATGAGACATTCAGTATAAAAGAGGATATTATTGCATAACACGTCGATTATTATTATATATTTTTCTTTAATTTAAAAATAGCATCTTATCTGCAATTACGACAATGAGGCGCTTCAACACTATGGTACTCTTGTAATCTAAGATTTGAAGCAATTTTCCTGTCAAAAATTGAAATATGTCGTTTTAATAGTAACTTCTCGAAAATATCATTTGGATATTATCACGATGGGCTTTAACAATTCCTGTATTTAGCAGTGAAACCTAAATAATCATAACCCGGCTTTTTGTAAAAAAAATATAAAATAAAAAAGGTTATATTGGCATTGCAATGACTTAATAAATACAAAACATACCAATCAATGTCCAAACCACAACCCTAAAGTAAAGTAAAAACTTCTAAATACACATTTGTAAATCCCATTTATAAATAGATTTATGGCAGATTGCCTCCTGTCCTAACAGTGGTAATTAACATTTTTGCTTGTTGCTATACAAAATTCGCGCATGCGTTAGAACAAATTTTTAACAGCATCTTTTAGCTTACACAATTTTTTAATAATCTGAATTTCCAGATACTATAAAAAGTGTTTACCCTCCCACCCACCCAGGTTTTGGTATGGTATTTAAATTCTTATATACTTTTATGATTTAGTCGATTACAGTATGTAGACGGTGTTATTACGTTCAGCACGATAATATATTGGTTTGAGGGCCTTCGTCCTATCTTAGAGCACTTGTTTTATGTTTGTATTGCGCTGTAGCTACTACTATGTTGTTATTACATTTCCTTGCTGTATGGTAATATCATTATTCTGTTTTATATTCACCTTAATAGTTCCTTGATACAATGATTTGAGGACATTTTGTCTTCTGTTTTTCCATCGTTTGTTGTATGGGTATCCTAATGTAGTTGAAGCATTTAGTTCTTGTTTTTTTGTGATGTAATTATTTTGTTATTTTTAGGTAATTACATGTAGTTGCTATATCTGGTCATATAATTATTTTGTATTCTGTTCAACGTAAGCTCGTTGATTCTATGATTTGAGGGCATTTTGTCCTCTGTTTTACATCGTTTGTTATATGGTTGTACCATATGTAGTTTTCGCTTTTCGTTATAATTTGTGTGTGTGTGATGTAATTATTTTTCTTACTATGAGGCTGTTGTTACATTTAGTTGCTATGTCATATACAATTTTTTGAATTTAGTCATAAACTAGTCATTTAGTCATACATGTATTTTATCATTAAATTCAAAAAATGGTAAATGACAGCTATATCTGGTGATATGATTGATTGTGTTCCACTTTATAGTTTGTGGATACAGTGAATTGGGGACCTTTTGTCCTCTGTTTTACACCGTTTGTTATATGGTTGTATCCTAATGTAGTTTTAGCTTTTTGTTATTATAATTTTATATAATTATTTGTGTTACTTTGATGCTGTTATTACATTTAGTTGCTATATTTAGTTATATAATTATTTTGTTTTGTTTTCAACTTAATAGTTTGTTGATACATTGGTTTTAGGACCTTTTTTCTTCTCTTTTACATCGATTTATATATTGTTGTATCTAGATTTAGTTTAGCTTTTCGTTATTAATTTTTGTAATACCGTCGATGGCGGAATTTTGTCCCCATCTTTGATGGTGGAATTGATTACATATAATTATGCAATGGTATGTAATATTTGTATAACTGTCATTTAATAATAAATGGCCTTTTCAAAGTTCAAACATGTGTTTGATCTTATTTACTAATTCCCCACCATCAAACTGAGCACAACCTTGTATATGCTGCCATAAAAAGCTGCTAAAGTAGGTTTACTCTCACCAGGGAAGGCACCTCATTTTTAGCTAGCTACACACGCCTTGTATGTAATAAAAATTTGAAGTGAAGGAAAATAAAACTATGAGATGTCAAATATGTACAGAAAAATCCGTCACAGAGGCATCATTATTATTATTAATGAAATTACTGTCAACACCGAATGAATCTTTGACGTTACGCGATTGCCATGGGGACCTTTTTGTAAATAGAAATTAAGTTCCATTCCTGTGGCACGAATTAAATATGAAAAGTTTAACTTTTGAATAATAGGTCAAGCGTATTCAATTATTCAGCCATTAGTGAGGCTAAGAAACTACTACTGGAACCACTTAGTTTGTGACAGTAACATACTTTTTATTTCCACAGAAAATTAAATAAACATTTTAATTCAAAATCAAGAATATTAAAATTTGATATTTTTCACTTTTTTGTTCCTAGTCGTACCTAAAAATCCGTATGCGCATCCGTGATTGTCATAAAGTATTTCTTCAGAAACGAAAATGTTAGCACTATGGGGGTTTTACATGGGGGAAATGGCGACGTTTACACCAAAATTGGTGTCCTGGGTGATATATTACGTCATATGCGCAACAGCCTCCGCCATTTGCCAAGTTTTTTCAATAGGTATATTGTAGGATAATCGCGGATGCGCATACAGATTTCTTGCTACGACTAGATACAAGTAAGTAAAAATATCAATCTCTATTCAATTTTTTTTTTGAATTACTATGAAAGTAAAGAGTATTCCACTGTCACAAACAGAGTGGTTACAACAGTAAAGTATGAAGTGTGCAATTAAAATGTTGTTTACTCTACTAATTTCTTTCCTCTATGATTCGTTTAGCATTTTATTAGTTATGAGAGGTAATTTCTTGAAGACTACTATTACAAATTTTAATCAGATTAATGGTTTCATTTAAGCATCGTTAAACAGATGAAGTATTAAATTACCAAAATTAGAAAATACACGTTATTTTCAAGATGCGCATTAATAAGAATGACACTACAGAACGATTGCATAATGAAAAGCGAATTATATAATTTTTTGTTATTCTCTTTTAAACAAGTCATTTCTTACAATTTATTATTTGATTTGATATTTAAAATAGCAAAATGATTTCATACAAACAAACTGTACATAACGTTTACCTTACTAGATAAACGGCGCTAAAATTGCGTAAAATAAAAACAACCTTACCTTGTGCTAACTGTAACGTTGTGTTGATGTACTGAAAGTAAACATATGCAAGTATAAGTCACACTTAATAATGGTCATATCACAGTATCTACAGATATATAGAGCGTATTATTGAATGTATCTACATAATAAACACGTGATTTACAGATATAAGACTGCCTTAAGCTTGCATTCATGTTATCCTATTATCAATTATTAATCAAGGTTATCTTATGATCTTGCTTAGATCAAATTATTGTGTTCTACATTGGTTCGATACGTATGTAATAAAAAAAAACAAACATACCAATCCATGTCCAAATTAGAATCCAAAAGCAAAGGGAAAACTTTGACTGACAAACCAAGATAAACACGTGAATTTCCATTACAGAAGTGAGACCGGATACTCTGAAAGGTTAAGCACCTCCTATCTAGGTAATTATACATGCCACGTGTGAAATCAAAATTGAAAATGAAACGCATCTACCGATGGGATAACGATTATGTTAATTTTCAACGATATTGTGTTTACAATCATCAGACTTCAGGAATTTGATAAGCCAAGGTTTGCAATTAGTATCCCTTCGTCAACATTTTGTCAAAAAGCGTAAAAAGTTTCACAAATTGTTCTGGTTTGTTATAATCAATTGTCAATATAATGATGCTATTGGGTGAATTTATTTACTTGTGATTTTAAATCTGATATGGATATCCATAAAAACAAACATTGTGCTAGTATGCAAAATGCAATTTGTTTTATCACGCTTTACATGATTAGTTTCCCATTAGAAGTCGACACTTGTGTTATTAGTATCTGTTTATAAATTTGGCTTGTTTACTTAATCTTGCCTCATTAGTTTGTTGTTATGGGTTTTTGATTGTTTATTTATATTACCAAGCATATGGTGATTTACTAAATTTTGCGATTTTCGTTTTTGTTAATTTTATTTACTTTTTGTTATATGAATATGCCTAATTTAACATATTCTACAAAAATATCGCCGAATATGTGAATTCCCTAAATGAAATGGATTATTACGGAACTATTAGCAAATTGCACGTTATGTAACACATCTCATTAACAACAGCAACTTAGCAAAAAAAACCACATTTTAATAAAAATGTATGTTTTGACAATAAACTTAATTAGTAAAAGCTACAATGCAGTAAGTGAAATGATCACAAAAAATCTTAACATCTGGATCTTTTGTTTTCAGAGGGAATAAAAATGTAATAAGAACAAATTACAGTTAGAATGGCCGGGAATCGAACACACGAACAACAGCGTGTAATCTCAAAGAATATATGGATTGACGACTTAAAAGATTTAACTACCCGGCAATTCTAAAACCCATCTAATGTATTTCCAGAGATATATTTGCCCTCAAAGTTTAATTATCAGCAAAATTGAAAAGAATTTGATGTTAATGTGTTCAAAATATCTATACTCAACCAAATTATTTTAATTTTATTTTACATGCAGCCAAACTATGTTGTTTATAGAGAGAAAACGGCCTTTTTCAGTTAATCATTTCGTTACATACAGCCCGTCAGAACTTCTATGTAAATAAGAGAAGAAATGGATTGAATTAACCCGTGAATGATATTTAAATATTTCACCCCATGTATGTACCTGTTTACTATATATAGATGTACTTTTTACAGGTAAGAATAGAGATCATACCCTATTGACACCATGTGACAATTGTTTGAGGCAACTTAAGGTCATATAAAACTGCTTAAGTTAGTAAAAATAACTAATTTTTTCTATATGAGGGGCAAATATTAAATCACTTAACTAAAAGAAAGTCAAAATTCCTGTTGGGTACAGAAAATTTAAATACTATTTTCATAATTTGAAAGAAAAACGTTTCGTTATTATCAAGTAAAATAAAAAATCGACTATTTAGTATTTGTGGAAGTACAGTAGGTAAACATCATGTAATTCACAACCCAAGTACCGCAAGGACATACCTTATTACATATAGTTTTTTCTACATAAAAACGCTAAATGGTTTTGCTTTGCTTAATAAACCGATTCATTGCTTAATAAAGATACAAGTGAAGTAATGACTTCTTATCAATAGAGTTTCACAAAAACTCAATGAATCGTTTTATACAGATTAATCCGCACTTTTATTTCTTGTAAAACTTGTAACGTATTAATTCTAATGTCGAATATAGAAAAAGAAAACGTTCTGAAAAAAAGTTCAATGAATAGGACTCCAATACGCTCATCTGGTTAATTGGTAGCTTCAGGCCACTTTCCGGTATATTATTTTGATGTTTGTCGAACGCATAGGTGTTATGTATATGGTAATAGAAAACAAATAGACCGTTTTATATTAATATCATAATCAACACAATAAGAAGAAAGTAAAAACAGACAAATTAGGCTACACACGTGCACATCCAACAATGCAGTATGGCTTGGTGCTTCAGAAGGGTAAGCACATTCTGTTCAAGTAAAGTTCAAGCTAAAGTCGCCACGTGTGTATCAGGCAATTGGGAACAAAAAAGGAACATTCAATTATGATATGTATAATATACCAAGAATAATTTTTGATACAGAGACATAATTTATAGAGTTAATTCTGATAATTATTGATTTATTATTAAGTCCAAATACGTCAATTTCTTGGATGCATTAATTCCTTGCCGAATCGGATTTTTGTATCGACTTAAATTAGGTGACTGGCCTGTAATTTAGGACATAACAGGAATGTCAACATTAAAGGACTGAAAGGTGGTAGCGATGGGCTATATTTAAACACTTGTTACATGTATTTTCGAACATTTACCTGCTTTAAATAATTAAAATACTTTAACTGAATAGATTTGATCACACATCAACATCTTAATATAGTTCATATAGATTTTTTGCACATTTTAGTCTCAGAAAATAGGAAACCCTGTTGCCAGACAAGGAGAAGTTAGATGGGGGTATACTGCTATAACTTACTTTAGACTGATCAATGTAACACTTATTAGACAAAGTATACAAAAATAATCTGAAAGTGATGCAAAATCTGAATTCGGTCACTTGAATTCTTGTATATACAACAATCACTTGATCACAACATGTAGCGCTGTGTCCACCAAATTCAGTGAATAAAATGAGTTTATAGTCTTTTTTAAATTGTTCACATCATTTTTACTACACAAGATCTCCAAATGACACTTTCAGACGAGATATTATCATTTTTAATTTGTCACTGAAAAAATTGCCATAGCGATTCACCATGTACCATTGTTTACAATCGAAGCGCTAAAATGTATCCTAAATTAAGTGACGTGGTTGTAAAATTCAGATGACGCTTTGTCTGGATCTTTGTATCTCGAAAGCGGCGTATTACATGTTATAACAGCGATATTTTTTCAGTACTGGAAAACAGCGTTACAGAATATAAATCCCCAAACAAATTTGTAATCTAAACGATAACATGGTTCTTGGTTACTTTGAATTTATTTCTGCAGTGTTATATTTCTGTTAAAGGAATTAAAACACAATTGTGACAAGCGTTGACATTTCGAATAATACATCTATATATCTAATGTAATTAACACAAGAATGCACATATCCGGTTTTTAAATATAATAACGGAAGAAAATATAATTAAGAAAAAAAATCTTGCAAGAAAGTTACATGTTGGCTACAATTACATATTATACCAGTTTTAATTTTACAGTACTAGACGGCCGTTTTAGAATACAATTCCTCGTCAGTAGTGCTTGGACTAAACTAATGAGACCAAAATTAATTTTTTAGGTGTTGAAAAGATACCCAAAGGACCAAAATATATTTTAATACAATGTTGGTAATAAAACATTAGCACTAACAATCTACACTACTAAGCACCAAGTACCTAAATGTATGATAAAGATTTATGTAACTATGAAATATGCATGGTAGAAACACGGTTGATGAGCTTGCACTTTGCTAACAGAGAACGTTCTTTATGTTAGAGGTATAATCAACATGGATGTCTCATCATGATATAAAGATAACTATTATTATCCTAGAGTTGAAGAAGTATACTCTGCAGAAGCAGAATGATAATTGTCACTAATTTCCATTCATTTACTTGTACTGAGGTCATTTACATATATAATATGCGTATTGCAAATTATCTGACCAACATTGATCATACCCAATCCTGGACAAGTTTAACTTCAAGGTAGAAATCAAAAACAAACATATTTATCCATGTTATGTGTGTTTTATTACGCATTTTGTTTATGTTGTCATCACAGTATTGTTGATAAATTTGATGTCTCTGTTGATGCCCAGGATTATTGCCCTGGATATATATGACGTCTTATAGCTCTATGTTCCTTTCACAAAATTTTAATTACACACGTGCGGGTGTAGCTAGCTAAACAGTAGGTGCTTACCCTTCTGGAGCACCCGGCTTCACTTTCCTGGAGGAAGTTCACGCGTTTAACCCAACTTGTCAGTCTCAAAGTTTGCTTCTGGATTGTGATTCAGACATGTATAAGTATGTTTATTTTTTATTTTCTAAATAGTACAAAAATATCATAATCAACGAAGAAAGATATAAGCCACTGGTACAAATGAAAAGAAACGATTCTAAAAATAGATCAGCAGTAGAACGCACCACAAAATATATATACCAAAACCATCATTTAAAATTTTACGAACTTATGTTGTAAATGGCAAAACCTAAATATGTTAAACATTCACAAGACTATTGACCTGCTGTTACATATTCTTATATTTGCGAGGGACACAGAATACAGGCTTATCGGTTTATTGGATAAGTTTATTTATACATTACTATGCAACCTCATTACATATATAAAGTGCATTTTAAGTAAGCAAATGACGTCCACAACATTTAGAAAATTACATAAACAAAAGGCATTAAGTACAGCTTATATTTTAGGTGAACTCAATCTAAAATAAACTACTGGCAAGAGTGAGTAGATCTTAAATAATGATTTATATAAAAAATTAAATCGTTATTCGATTAAGATCAATCGCAGACATTGTAGATTTATCATAAAGTAATTAAATTTATCAGAGTTTTAAGAATTTGTACAAGATAACCGAAATACAAATTTATTTAATTTATGTTTTTATTAAGGATTCTAAAAATGAAAAAGTTAATAAACAAACAATTTTACAAATGGTAATCAAAAACAAACATACTAATCCATTTCCGAATCACAATCCAGAAGCAAAGTAAAAACTTTGGAACCGACAAGTGAGGTTAGACACGTGAACCTCCACCAGGGAAGTGAGGCCGGGTGCTCCGGAAGGGTAAGCACAAGATATCAAGGATTTTGGATCACATCATATACAGTTCGATTCCATGTCAGTTTAATAAATGCAAATACATGAGTTAGTTTCATTATTTTATTGTTTATTGCATATTGAGTTCAGAATCACTTAGCCCATACATGTTTCAAATAAAATATCAAGATATATAATCATTAAGAAATACGAGTAATGTTGTTTTCTTCTGTACTGAATTATTTCAAACTCGATTGCGTCGCCTAAAAACAACCAATCGTGTTTTAAGACACTGTTGTAACCATGGATAGAATTTCTATTTTTACTCTTTTTATTGACGAATAACATGAAAACTTAATAATATATATAACATATCACTTCAAAAGTTTGTTATGAAAAAGTGTGTAATCGTTTTAAATATCTTTTTGAAGAGAAAATTTAATATATGCAAATTATAAATAGGTTATTGAAACATCTAAATATCTTTTTGAAGAGGAAATTAAATATGTGCAAATTATATCTAGGTTATTGAAACATCCGTCTATCCATCCCACACAAAAATAAAGATACATTCAGGAACTAGAAGATAAAAGTCGAAATTTATCACGATCGGTAAATTGAATCTGTAATAACCTACTCATATACACATCTATACATATTGGTCTCATATGTGTACTATCATAAGTAAATTCCTACACATGCTGGTAATCTTACAAACTTAACTATTTTATTAAATAATTGTTAAAATAAATGGTTATCTAAATTGCTACATGATTCAAATGGTTCAGATGTCTATATCGTGTTCTACAACTTAAGGAAAGCATCAAGGGGGTATTAATACTGTCATTGTTAGTCCCTCACTTCTAATGAAAATACAAATATGGAATTATAAATTCCGATACAATAATGATGTTACCATCAACGGATTTATAAATCAAGCAAATGAAAAAGCGTGCAGATATCAATTGTTTAGTTAAATGACAGAGCAATGAGTAAACAAACCCAAAATACAACCTTTTATCTAACATTAGACTTGTTTTTTCTATCTGATTTGACAAAATACAAGTTTTATCGAACATGTATGATACAGAATTTTGGCGGTAAAGTACACATGCACTTTTATGCGGATTTCTCATCGTGACGTCATTGAGGAATCTCCGATTTGCCAAATGTAAATCATGACGTTATAACTACAAAACGTATGTCATAACATAGTTCAGTGGTTTTCTATGGTAAAATGTAATTTTTTCACATAAAGTGTTGTTTTCTATTATTTTAAATAACTTATTGAAAATGTTAGAAAAAATATCATATACACAGTGTGTATGTACAACCCTTCGTATTAGGTCTCGTCCTTTTTTCGTAGTTGTATCACTACTCGTCGCGCAAGCGCGACTCGTAGTGATACGACTACAAAAAAGGACTCAAACTGATACTGAGAATGTGCATACACACTGTGTATATAATATGTATTTACAATTTACTCTTACAAGGCAGGGTGTAAGATAAGCTGGGTCCCAGTAGCCCATGACTCTAAACTAAGTCTTGGATCTTAAGTTTAACACACTGTAGCTATTTGTTACTATTACAACTTCTTTTATGAAGTGAGTTTGGCCCCGAACTCGATATAGCCAAGCATTATCTCTGCAAAAGATCCATGATAATATAAATTTGCTACTGTTTCCATGGACATTGGCTCATTTTGAAAATAGAGGAAAGGAAATAAATCTGCAACTGAAACACAATTATTGGCAACAACCACTGCAACTAAGAATACGTCATATTGCAAAACAATAAAAAAAACATCTTAAATGCATTTACAAATTCGTAAATTGTTTATATTTTACTATAATAAATTAATTAACAATTCTACATTCTAAATTGTGTTAATACTGAATAGAATTGAAGACATGATGTTGATTTTTAGTATTTCTGCAGGGTGATATACAAATCTGCATAGTATCATAGGATGCGCTGATAGGTTAGGATAAGAAATTCCCATATCATTTGGGCCATAAAGGCTGGAATATGTCTGATTTAAAACAAAATTTATAGACATTGATCGTGATTCGCTTGAAATTTAATGGTGTATATACTCCAAGGCGTTGAACCCAGTATCCAAACATTACTTTTTCTAGAATGAAGAATAATAGTCCAAATACAAGGAGAAGTTAATTGTTTATAAAATGTCATGATGTTAAATGTTTCCTTCAGACAACGACATGCAATACAGTATTCAAATATAAAACTAGTATTTAATGACTAAGTTACGTAACAATTACATAACGTAAGAGACATAAACGCTGCTGCAACTGATAATCGGTCGGTGCTTAAAATCAAAATCATTAGTGATTAAATTATTTGATAAAGACTCCCGTGAACAAGTTTCTCTTTGATTTCATTTATTCTAATATAAAGAGACTTACGATGATCTTGATTATATATTTTTTGTTGTTTTATTTGTATCTCTCTGAGAAACATGTTCGATATACATATATACCGATCAATGACACCGATTCTTAATAAATCACTTCTAAATGAAATTCATTGTGTTGTATTTGTGTTTTTGGTCGTACTATTATTGTATCAGGGGGTGTCGTTTCTTTTGGGCATGAGCTGTGTATATACGGTTTAGTAATTGTATTGCTTTCATCTTCAGCCCTAATCAGCACTATTAACACTCCACTGGATATTAACTAATTGCAAGTCAATCAAGTTTTATAATCAGTGATCCAAATGTTTGTTTATCTGTTATATCCCGCCGTTTCTTGCTATTTCTATACTCACATTTTATACCCATGATCGGTATGTTTGTGGTTGATTTATAAGACAAGATATCACCACATTATCTACCCACCTATTAGTTTAAATAATGCTTTCATAACAACGTTGTTTAGAAAGCATATAGAAAATCTATAATAATGTCGTCTATAATTGGAAAACCACTAGATTATAATTAATCATTCTGTCTTTTGTATTACACTTTGTTATTCATTATAGTCATGAAAGACAATTTATTACAAAATATGGATTTGAACTTGTTATATAATTGACGGTTTTTGAAGGTCACATCATTTAAATTAGGTGTTTTTGCTTCCATTTGGATAAATGTCTAACATTTTAAGGATATGTTTCTGACATTCAAATTGTGTTGAAATTCAGTTCAAAGAATTATTTTCAATCAATTTCAACTTTTGAGACAAAAACGTATATGGCGTCACCAAAAATGTAAAATCTATGCTGGAAAATGTATGACGTCTAGTCTACATGCTTATCAACAAAAACGTTGAAATTACATATTATACTAGTTTTAACTAAACAGCAGTTGACTTTAATTCCTCATCAGTAGTTTCAGACTAATTTTTCAAAAAATGTTGAAAAATTAAATTCCAATTTCTCTAAGAAAAACATCGCCGTTTTTAATGCCTTCATGATCAATATGACCAAGAAAAACATCAAACTATGTTTAAATATGTGTATATTAACCCTGATAAGCAATTGGCTTGTATTATAATTATTCATTTATTATAAGATACATTGTATACAAGTAAGCTACTATGACCCAATGATAGCAAACAATAACATAGCAACGCCTGTCCAAATCGCAAACCCAAAATAAGTAAAATACTTTTAAAACTGACTTATTTTGTTGAACAAATGAATTTCCGTCACGAAAGGAATACGCACATCATAAAACAAAGTAACGTCCTTCCATATGGTTGTCTTCATATGTAATCGTTGTAAAGAAATACCCGTCCAAATATTAGGTTAAGATGACAAGTTTAATACTAGAAACTTGGTTCCAAATAAAAATACACCGTTCAATACCCAATTAATGCACTTGTTATTTGTCAGAACAAAACAAAATAAACTTTGTTTGGGAAGGACAAATATCCATTGTGACTAATGCATTTTAGAAATTAAACCATAACATGCTTTTATCAAGCTACTTAACTTTTGAACTAAATACATTGTTGCATGTTTATTGATAAGATTTGTACAACGATTGCAATTTTTGATTGATTTGAATATATGAGTCATCATTAATGTGACATTTGTATTAATGGCATTTTAGCATATCAATTTTAAGGTTAATTTGACTTATAAAAGTTGATCTCTTTTCAAAGTTCCTCTGCCTTTCAAAACTGGATTTGGTCATTTATTTTAATGATCAACATATATTGTTGAAACAGTATAGAGTCGTTCAAGGATATTCAATTCATCAATCAATTGTATTGTATAACAAAATAGCTTTTTCTGCTTCGACATGTCTTTAAATCGAGACACTGTTGGCAATCTTGTGTGGTAAGATCGGGTTAAGCAGAAACCGTAAAAGAAACCCAAAACAAAATGACATTCTTTATTTTGTCAGAAACAATTCATTCTTGTTTTAGACTTTTCGTAGACAACAAATGTGTTCAGTTTGGTAATATAATTTTCAACAAACAATTAATTAATTAACCTTACTGATCATGTATGTTGAATCCAAATCATTTAATCACAGACAAATATGTGATTCGTACATAGTACAATTACGTAAGAAGCAAAAGAAAATTCAAGACAACAACAAGCTCTTTTGAAAGATAATGTTTGTATCGTGTCAGTTTATGATATGTTTGGGATGTTTTTCTAGTTTTACTGTTTTTTAAAGCATCGTCTTGCTGTTATTCACTTACAAAAATGCCATAACGCTACACTTCAAAGTTGATAATAGTGTCCGCATATACATTTTAATATCAAAGGTTAAGAATTCCCCATCTTAAGTACAGATTTTGATGTCCGAAATCATTAAACAATTCAAGCATAAACAATTTTGTCCTTATATTTTATGTTGTGCTTATATGATATAACATTACACTATACATTCTATTCTGATTTAATTCTCATTTAAAACTTCAAAAGCAATTCAAATCATGTGTAGTTCAAAGACAATTTTAAGGTTGCTGATTTTGTATTTGCCTGTTCATAATCATCAGATATTTGTCGAGCGGATTATTATTTTATTGTTGGTAATTAATAAGACGATGAAAATCAAACGTTGTTTAAATACTGTTAATCATTTTATAAATTGCTTAATTGTATGTTCGTAAAATATTAATTTGGTAAAGCAATTACACAAGAAATATTATTTGAATGCCAGCATTGGCATTTATGACACCTAGATAAAAGGAATTGTATCCTTAATTACTGTTTATCTCTTTTCGAATTTTTTGCACTAGTTTAAAGCAAAAAATATTTTACAGCATATGTAGGAAAACCATATTTCCCGTGTTAATTGTTTTCAAGAGTTTTAAATTCGAATTCTTTGTAACAACTGGGTTGATCCGTGCCTTTCATAATCTAAAGTATATTTTACTCATTATTTTTTAAAAAGGATGAAGGCCATATTCAAAATCACTTCGCCACCTATATTGAATCTGCTATAGTATATTAATATTAGTATTAAGTGCTAAATATGACCAGTGTTAACGTTCTAATTCTTCTTGAAGAGTCCCTGTCTATTCTGATCCAAATTCAAATCACAAGCCCAAAAACAACTTTTAAAGCTAGCAAACTAGTTAAACATCACACAAAAACGTCATTGACTTTGACTGACGCCTTTTGCTTCGGAAGGGTTCATACCGTTTGTTTAACTAACATATTGTTAAGTATGCGATCAAAATTGAGATTAAAAGGAACATGCCACTATGGGTTGTCAAATGTATCCGTCATACTTATCAACACCAAAACATGTTTCAAGTTTCAAATGGATTCCTGATTATAAACCCTGTCCACTTAGGAGAGACACTAAAATTAATTTGATCGTAGTAATTATAGTGCTATTAGATGACTCATAACTATTTATGTTGATTTTTCAAACGTGTGGTCATCAATACGCATACTTTAAACAAAAACAAATAAACCTAAGCTTACCAAGCAATAAAAACATACCTCTTCAAGTTATATATTTTCAAAGCAAAGACTACTGTTTCTGTTCATTCGTCTCATCTATATGGTATCTTTCACGAATTATATGGTGGCTCATTTTTAATTTTACTTGTATCATATCACTTCAACTGAAGTGTTTACGGACATCTTGTCACTTAAAACCTTATGTCATGTTATGCCTGAAGTGATGAAAATATTTGAATAAGTAATATTAAAACGCAAAGAAAAACACAACAGCGATCCTTCTACAAGTGATTTCCACTAAAGTTACAAGTCAGAAAACAGGGAAAGATGCCTCAAAGATATAACGTCTGATAACATTTTTATCATCTTTCATAAGTTAAAGTATTTTGTCCTGCTTGCTATAAGTTATTGTCGTTATTGACAATATTATTTACGATCAGTATTTATTTTGTTGATTTAGATTTGCAATGTTTTAGATACAGTCAAACAACCTATAAATGCCACGCAATGGAACCAGTAAAAGTGGCCTTTATGGACAGGTGGACCTTATATACAGGTTCAAATAACATGAACAGTGAGCAATGGGAATAACACTCTACTGGCCTTTGTAAGCAGGTGCCCCTTATATAGAGGCGACGTTTAAGGCAGGTTTGACTGTGTATAAAATAGCTTATAAATATGCAAGACAGACGACTACAGTTATTTAAAAGTGTCATTTTTTCAAAATAAACTTTTCATTTACATACACATTGTTAACACATATAAATTGAGACTTTAGTGTAGAAAACTAGTTTAAAACAGGTATTTTGGTAAAATATCTTTTTTATTTCAAAGTGAATATTAAAACCCAATAAACCATTTTTCATAATTTTTTTTGCCGCATTAAGTCATGTTATTTCAGACTTTTTGGTAGAAAAACAAAAAAGTTGTTTAAGTAATCATTACTATTTCAAATGCCTCTTTGGAGATTTGTGTAGAGAGTGGAAGTTTACACAATTGAATATTATCTGACCCAATATGCAGATTAAAATTGGGTTCATGACCTTTATAAATACATGGCAATATGTAGACCTACATTTCAAACATGTTTGGAAACAATAATTGTTCCATGTGAATCCATATAAAATTCCTTTATTTATACAATGCACTACAATTCTACTTTAGCACACATTTTTACTATAAATACCACTTTTAACATTGTAAACAAACCTATCTATAACCTTTATACATCTATTGTACCCGAGAAAGAAAGCTAATTTGCTAATGAAATGACAAAATGTCATGTTGCCTATTTGCATATGACATATAACATGTCCTATTGGCTGTGTGAAACCTTGTCTACCTTTCCAGCACAAAGCATTGTAAACAAGAGCAAAATTTTAATGATAGTTTTGTAAACAACTTTTTTCCCTTTTGTTTTCAAAATTTTTAAATGTATATAGTCTGCTGCATCAAAAAATTTGAAAAATACTTATATGTGACATTAATTTATGACTTTAATAAGAAAAATATATTACCAAAATACCTTTTTTTGAACTTGTTTTCTGCACTATAAGATTCAAACGATGTGATTTATTCCGTAAAGATAGGAACCATGATATGTCTCATGATTATATGATATTTGGTATGAAAACAATTTAAATTTATCAAGTCGATATAGTGATGTCAGTTCAACGTATATAGCTTTGTAATGTTATCATAGAGAAATGTATATTGGTTAAACACGTACCTGCTTCACAATACAGTGCATCATATCAAGAGTGTTGGCATATTCCATCAAGCTAGGTTCAATGAGTTGAATGTAAAAACGTATGCACAAAAGCATGGTTCAACGATTTCCTGGACACATATGTTACAGCTGTGATAATATTTTTTATCAAACACATATCTATGCAAATAGCAATGTTCAACGATTTTCAGGACACAGATGTAAGAGTAATAATATTTGTTATCAAAACTGCATATATATTAAACTATTGATAATGATAAATTTTGTTATCTTTATAAATATCTTATTGAAGTGACATATGATATGGAAGGAGAAGTTTTTATATAGTATTAATCAATGCAATATTCCAGGCAGTACGTGTTTAGAATCCAACTAGACAAACCATTATAAACAACACAAACAAAGCAATTCAATTAGTTTCTCAGCTAGTAATGTACAATTTTAAACCATTTCGATTATTACTGCGCTTTCTTAGTTTTAACTTGTAAGTTTTTCTATGCGACATGACATTTGTGTTTTAGAAAATTTGTGTGTTGGCACGTACTTATAGTGACTTTTGATTTGAATTATTTGTCTGACTTTTGCATATTTTTATTATAACAGTGATTGCGTTCTGTTTGTTGAGTTGACAGTTTGTCCGGTAAATGTTTGTTTAGTTTAGATTTTTTTTATTGCTTTTGGATTGTGATTTGGACATGGATTAGTATGTTTATTTATTTATTATTTATTTATTTATTTATTTATTTATTTGCTTATTCTATTTTAATTATTGGTAACATTGTTATTTATAACCATAACTATGATCAGGTTTTTATTATGTACGAACTTATGTTGTCTAAATACTGCATGAAAGTCAGCATATGTAGTCTGTAAAATATCACGAAAACTATATGCAAAACCTTGTATCTTTTAAATTCATGTCGTTGTCATTTCTAGTAATAGTGAAATAGTAAAAGCCATATCTATTTTACCAATTAAACTTGAAAAAAATTGTTTATATTAATGTCTTAAATTGACATATTTATTATATTTATCTTCATGCTGCTGTTCTAATTTACAATGCTATTACATAAGCAAATATTTAAAGACATTTAGCCTAACATTAAACACAATCTTATCTTTTTTGTACATAGGTATACTTCAAAATGAGTATTGACTATTTCAATACAAAAACGATTTTTCTTTATGAAGCAATCATTTAAATGTTTCCTGCAGATAATAACAGACATTACACTATCAGAACATTAAACCATTTTTAATAGCTATGTGATATAACAATTGCAGAACTTAAAAGACATAAACACTACATCGATAGATATATGGTTCGGTTAGGCATAGATATAAAAACTGAGAGTAATAATGAGATTTATTTGTTTTCAATTAACATCAAACCATTGAAAAATGTGTGATAATAGTTTTAAATTGATTTTAAAATATATCATTCTCAACATGTAATTATAGCCGAGTTGTGTAATTTCATTGTGTTCTAAATTGGACCCGCTGTTATCAAGTACATGTGTCTACTTGAAATCGAATTTACTCTGGTGAATTTAAGGTTATTCTGTGATGAACTAGCTACGTAGGTGGCCCTATTTGAATTATAACCACGATACTGGTCATATCCAAAACTAGTCCAGAATCATTTGTTTTGCTGTTTCTATCATTTGTTTGTTTTTTCGTTCGAAAATATGTTGATTGTTGCATAGTACATAACAATAACAAAGTTTTAAGTTCTGTCTTTTTTTAAGTATCCGGACTTGTCTAGTTCATTTATGTGTTTTGGTTAATCTGTTTGTGATCGCCATTGCAGAATGCATTTTTAATTACAAATAACTGATTTATATGTGGAAAATAGATGTAGCCGTTCAAAGTAAGTTAAACATACATTGAATCTTACAAGAAGGCAGTTGTCGCATGTATTTTGTTGTAACGCTGTCTAGTTGTTGTTTTATACATGTTAAGAATGAGGTGGCGAAAATCATGTGAACACAGAAGGAAAATAAGGGATAGCAAATGTTAACCCGCTCTCCTTTTGCAAAAGACAAAGTTATAATTTCATTGGAAAAATGTAAGACAATTGTTTTAATTAGTCGAGTTCAAAACAACATGTATTAACGTGCTCCAATAGAACTGAAAAAGAAATAAAAAAAATCATTAAAATTAAAATCTTTTGCTACATCGATAAATGTATTTCTCCTTATGGCAAAGGTTATGTTTTAAGTTAATGAAAATATAAACGTATAAGTTTAAAGTTTTAAGTTTCAAAAAATACACAGATATAAATGAATAAAATCCTCTTTACAATATCAGCTTCAGCAAAATTGACAAAACAGTTCAACTAAATGTCAATCAGTACATATTTATATATATATGATATATATGTTTTCGATAGTAACGAGCAAAATTCAAGTTTTATTATTTCAATAAATTATTACAATAATTATTGTGATATTTAAACACGGAATAAAAAAGAAGATACATCGGGTTATTCAGTTTAATGATTTTATATTGTTTTCTTACATTTAGATTTGACGTGGCTTAGTAAAGTAATGTATACGACTTTTCGTTTTGTAGAGGTGTTAAAACGTATGCTTCATTTTTATGATGGTATAAAAATGTTAATCAATTTTTGTTACTTACTTGGTCGAGAAACAATTTTATAGATATGTTTAACGCTTGTCATTTTATAGTCTGTAATTATTACCATGCTTTTTTTTTTTTTTTTTTTTTTTGGATTTCCTTTCTTGCAAATTAACTTTCTCATTCTAGTATCGCTAAACAATTACATCTGTAGATTGTAGAATGTGATTCGTAACTGAAAACACGAACTGTAATGTACAATGCAACCAGAAATTCAAAGCGATACCCGTTAATGGTAAACACAAGAAAAAAATGGATATAAAGACCATTTTAAGATCTTTGATTATTAAACCAATATATTTGGAAAGGCAATGGATTCACTCGCTTGATACATCAGTGTTAAACCATATCTCTATCGGTGCTCTAACTCTATTAGTACTTTCTCAAACATGTGTCTTTTTTATAAAACGTGCGTTAGGAACTATTTGCTAGATTTAAATGAATGCAAAATATCAATACAGATGACCCTGTATTTTTCTTTAAGTAAATGTGTCCAACATATTCTATTCTAAGCTTACAGTGTATTGACAGTAAAGGTTTTTAAATGAATATTCTCTGCATGTTTGATCCCACTTTTATACGCTAGTATGTGGGTGTATTGCTATATTTGTTTCACCAATTTTACACTTGAATAACGGATTAGTAATTGCGTGATTGTTTGCCGATTTATTTATTTAACGGATTGTTTATTTGGCTCCATCAATCATTCTCAAAGGGCTTTATCGTGTTTATTATGGAAACAAGATAGAAGAAAGATATTTGCATTTGAAAAACGTGTTATGTGCTTGACACTTCCAGTGCAAGCGAAAACACAGAACAATAAAAAAACAAGCATATAGATCAAGAAAAGAAACAATCATTTGGACTACGAATTATCATTCATGCAAGAATTTCGTATTTTCGATCCATGAATAATTACCTAAAAAAACAAACCAGAATGTACTGTATTATTTCGAATTTCATATTAATGTAAATCATCCATTATCAAAAGTTCCATTATAATATATATGTTTTTGTTATATATGTCATTACAATAGTTCACCTACAGAATCAAGTTTCATTTTCTTGATTTTGACATTTTCTACAAAAAATTCTAAATATAACCTTGTCTATTTATATTGTGACACAAAACTTCAATTGCAAGATTGCATTTATTAAATATAATTCATCGTATCATAATCAGTTAATATTCCTTCATAATAAAAAACACAATAAGCAATGAATGCAAACACAATAAATGTGAAAGAATTTATGTTTGCTTGTTTGGCTCAACTATTACATATACTCATATACATATAAGGTACATCATATAAACGTTGATACAATAAATAAGGAATAATAACAGTATTCAAATTGAAGTATATAAACATAATACTTTACATTAATTTAGTATACAGGCACCAGTTTCATAATCATGTTTTAAACAAGAACTTCTTCAATTAAATCTGGCAGATGTATTTTTTTAATTTGTGGTAAATGTATCATCAAATATTGTCAAAATTTGCCAGATTAAAGCAATATAAAATCCCAGTCAAAAAACTATTTTGAAACTGGAATCAGAAATACTTTGGGATACAGCTTACTAATTGTTGAATTAAGTAATATTGCGAATCATTGAACAAATTGAGAGTGAAATGATGTTTAAATTAAAAACACTGGAAAAAATTTAAATTTAAGTACATTCCTACTATAATAATGAGCAATACTTCCAATTACTTTCCTTGAGGTTTCAATAAATCGATATATTCCGAATTGTTCTGACCATCATCCTAAAAATCTTATTTGTTGTAATCTGTTGATTCAAAATAAGAGACAAGTTGTTACAAGATACGTTGACTTTTCAAAATAAAACTTATTTATTTTCTTTTAAATATCTTCTTTCCATGTTGTTAGTAACCGATTCAACCATTATACAAATCAACACAATAGTGAGATAATAAAATGACAGGGCAGAGGATCTACTGACAAAATTACATACAAGTCTTTAGTACATATACCCTGTTGGCCCGAATAATTACTTACAATGTATGTTACACTATTTATAGATTGGTATGTTAGTTTTTGATTATGACCTTTCCTTAATCAAATTATGAACTAAAGCCAAACAGAAAGCGTAACAAATTCAATGTACATTTTATAAAGCATAACCTCATTATTGTTACAGTCATGTTAGACCAATTTAATTTGAAATTAACTACAGAAATAAATATATAATACATTATTGTATGTAAAATATATTCCTTTAAATTGTTTTGTCTGAATCTGATCGACATCATTAATATTTTCGATAGGCATGATGTCTCGGTATACAAAATTCATTGATTTATTTGACGTCTCTTAGTTATATGTCCAATTGTTCTCCATTTCTAGTTCACATGTAGTTGGTGGAACTACCTACACAGTAGATACTTTCCATTCTAAAGCACCTGGTGTAAATTCCCTGTTCATATATTTGTTTTAAAAGTTTTAACTTTTTTGGATTGTGCAATATACAAAGCAAATACTAAAATAATTTAATTTATCCAAAATATTTTTCTTTAGTGTTGGTGTGCCTGATTTGCAAAAGAATAATTTTATTGAAACTGAAATATTGAAATATCAGCTAACACATACTTTTGTAATTTGACTCCGATGTTTATATGAAAATTTGAATATTTGATATCCAGGATACATATGGTCAGGTATTTTGAATAAATAACAAATATATATACAATGTATTTATTAGTCTTGGTAACACCCAAAACAAATAAAAAGCAAAGAAAACGATAAAATGACAATAAATTTTCCTTATCGATATAATTATTCATTCTTTATTTATACTAAATGTACCATAAACAAAATGTTATGAGATTATGATAGACAATAACAGTTGTGTTTGGTTATGCATGCATTATTTTCAAACAAACAATCGGTATATCAATGGGAACGAGCTGAGCAGAACCTTATTTAATCGATAGAAAAAACTGTCACCAAATCATTCAACTACACATACTTATAAAGATGGCTTTCTATTGAAGATAATTTAGAGAGAATATGAATGACAGCTATCGTAATGCGATTAAACTAAAGGAACAACTGATTCGTTCTGCTTATATTTGGACTTGTACCTGAATTTTTGCCTGAAAGGCGTTTGTAAAAGCTATACGAAAAACTTAATCCATGTTCTACCTGCTTCTCCTGCTTATGGTGTATTTGTTTCCCAATTATTACGCTATGGTAGAGCTTGTTCCCACTACCGGGACTTTGTACAACAAAGTAGGCTGCTTGCAAATAAATTGTTGACTCAGGGATATTGCAAGCCTAGGCTTATCAGGGTCCTCAAAAAAAGTTTTATGGCCGTCATCACAGTATTGTTGATAAGTTTGATGTCTCTGTGTCCAGGATTGCCCTGGATATATTTGACGCCGCATAGTTCCATGTTCCTTTAACACAATTTTGATTACACGCGTGGCGGGTGTAGCTAGCTAAACAGGAGGTGCTTACCCTCCCGGAGCACCCGGTCTTACTTCTCTGGTGTAAGTTCACGTGTCTAACCTGACTCGTCATTTTCAAAGTTTTTACTTTGCTTCTGGATTGTGATTTGGACATGGATTAGTATGTTTGTTTTTGACTATTCAGCAATATACATGGTTCCCTTTTCTTGCTCAGGATGTGTTCGTTTAATACGCTAATATTGTAGAGCTGGATCCCGTTATGAGAACAGGGTACAACAAAGCAAGCTGCTTACAAATAAATTGTTGACTCAGTGATGTTGCAAGCCTTTGATTATCAAGACCTTCAGAAAGTTTAACAACCTATTTGAAAAACATGACTATAAGATAGCTAATCATGGAGCAAGAGAGTATCTTATAATATACATAAAACTATAACGCCCACGTACGGCTACATTTGAAACTGTAATACGACAGCCATGATGACTTAATTTTTCTATCGTCAACTTTCATTTTCTATGCACCTGTTTCTCCTGCTTATGGCGTATTTGTTTCACAATGACTACTAGTACGCTATGGAAGAACTTTCCCACTGCGGGGTATTTATACAATCTGCTTACAAATAGATTGTTGACCAAGGATATTGAAAGCCTAGGCTTAAGCTTATCAGGGCCATCAAACTATTTTATGATTGTCATCACAGTCTTGTTGATTAGTATGATGTCTCTGTGTCAAGGATGGCACTGGATATATTTGACTTCCCATAGTTCCATGTTTTTTCACTCTACACATGTGACGATTGTAGCTAGCTAAATAGGTAGTGCATACTTTGCGGAACAACCGACCTCACTTCATTTGTAGTAGCTTACGTGTTTAACCTAATTTGCATGTTTTCAAGTGTTTACTTCCCTTTTGTCTTGTTTTTTAGAAATGGATTAGCATGTGTGTTTTTCATTATTGTCAAATAGCGCAGAATCATGTTAAACCATTTTCCAGCTAATGCTAATTAACAACATATTTTGTATAGTTAATACAGAAATTTTTAACCAGTCTTCCAAAGCTATGCATATGTAAAAACAAGTAACAATAAACCTTGATTTAATAATAAGTCAATACTCCTTACATGCATAATTATGCTACATGGCAAAAAACAGCGCAACCAAGAACAGGCCATAATACTAATTAATGAAAGACGCTGCCCAGCAGAATATCTGAGAAAGTGATTAAGACCTATGGACAACTGTTAAAACACCCCCGACTTTGGACGACATTGAAGGAATGGTGTGGTCATTGTACTATTGAAATGACCCCAAATCAACTCACTTTTTAGTGCTTTATATATATATGTACTTTTCATCCTACATAGATTTAATGTGAGTTATGCCAACAAAGTTACACCTACATACAATGTAGCTAGCTAAACAGGGGGTGCTTACCCTTTCAGAGCACCCGGTCTCACTTTCATGGTGGAAGTTCACGTGTCTAACCTAACTTGTCAGTTCCAAAGCTTTTACTTTGCTTCTGGATTGTGATTCGGACATGGATTAGTATGTTTGATTTTGATTTTGTTTAATATAATCATTTTTCATTTCCATGAATTCGATATGTGCTACACCAAATATTAATTTCACACTTGATTAAATACAGCAGTAACGTCGCTCAATCGCTGCGCACTGGAAAAAACTCAAATATAAATCAAATCAAAAAGGTATTTTTATCTGCAGTAACCCGTATGCTAGGTTTTTTATTACAGTTTCATTGCAAATCCAAAGACTTTTCAACAAAAAACGACAAACTTTGCAAATCTTTAATGTATGTGGGGGAGACAGGTACTATGTTAAAACACGTATTCAAAATCATCTTTCAACTATAAGAAAATCTAATGATATTGATCCGGTTCCTGTACATTTTAACGGTTTAAATCACAACGGAACTGAAGATGTTTTATTTGTTGGTATTGAAAAGGTAATCATAGACAATGTTTTTTACAGAAGGGAGCTGGAAAGTATGTACATACGAAATTTAGGGACTCTGCTGAACAGAAAACAATAGTTTGACGTCACTATGTATTCGGTGACGTCATTCATACTCATTACCTGGCTACACGATACAAGTAAACAAACCCTTGAAAATGGTGGCTGTGTCGCCGAAACGTCGGGGATTTTATAGTATTTTTAGTACTTTTTATATCCTATTTTGTCAAATAGACAATGCGAATGTAACATTTATTTAAGCTGGAATAATACATTTACTTAACACCAACTAGTTTTCAATTAGACTTTAAACCTTTCAATTTGTGTTGTATCTTGAATATAAAAAAACAAACATACCAATCCATGCCTAAATCACAATCTAAACACAATGTTAAAACTTTAAAACTGGCAGTTTATGTTGAACTTCGGATTGTCTGGAAGTGTAAACACATCCTGTTTAGTTTGCTACATCAACCAAGTGTATATTATAATTAATACAACAAGACAAAACTTGAAGCAAAATTAACGCATTACAAAAGTCCAGAACAACAGAGCACGGTAATCATTTAACTAATCTGTTATGCTGTTTTTTTTTGTTTTTTTGTTTTTTTTTTTTTTTGTTATCACATTATTTTTCATAAGTATGATGTCCCTGTATTCAAGATTACCTGAATATATGTGACGTCCCATAGTTCCATTGTCCTTGCACTCTCAATTTTGATTACAAATAAAACTAGCTAAACAAGAAGTGTTTATCGTAAGTTGTCAGCTTCAAAGTTTATTTTGCTTTGGGGTTAAAATCTGGACATGAGTTAGTATGTTTGTTTTTTAATAGCATTGGGTATAGTTTAATGCAATTTATTTTTTTTAACTATGAATTCGGAATGTAACACAATATGCGACATACCAACTGGTATAATATTAAAAAAGAGAACTGTAATACAAGGGAATGTGAGTGTTAGATTAAAACGTGTTTTTTAATATTCTCATAATTAGATATATGTGTCTAATTCAACTTGGAATGGAATGGAATAGCTGTTAATTCAGTATTAATTGCACCAAACTACTTCATGCTCAGAACACAGATGTACTCCCAGACCAAAAGAATCTTCATATTCTAAAGGGTTTAAATGATCAACTTGAAATATACTGATCACTGTTAAAATGACGATTAAAACAGTTTAAAATAAGTAAATGTGAACTACAATAAGGGAAATGAAGCTGGGTTCACCAGAAGGATTAGCTTCCGCGATAAATATTGAGAATGAAAATTAGCTAGAACTATAAGGCATGACATATATAATCAACCAGAAACCTGCAGATTAATGTGATATGAAACGCTATGTTTTATATTTACATGCTTAATATATAATAATTAATTGATAAAAACTCCAGGTTAAATTATGTCAGATTTTCTGAAAGCAGTAACGTGTACTGATAATAATTGATATTTAATATGAAACAAAATCCAATTTTAACGTTTTTTAGAATATATTGTTTTTTGTTATTCATAGACACATTATAATAAGTGACACTAACATTATATATTATTAAGATTTTTATATTTCTTGAAATTACTAAGGTTGCCTGTTTTACCTTTTAAACAATATGTCAGTTAAACTAAAAGCTTTGTCTGGTTTCAATTAAAGCCCTTTGACAATTGACCTTGAGAAAGAATAGGGTCGCGAATACACTTCGGAGACTAATGTCTTCTTTTAATACCGACTACAAACAGAGGTTTTTTTTATATGAGCATGTATGTCATAGTTTATGTCTTCTTAAGTCCAAAATACAATAAATCAAAAGTTACAGTGCCAATTTGTTTTGTGTTTCCATCCAGCGGCGCTACCAACAGAGGGTCCCAACCTCCCACTCATCTCACAACCAGGTGACGTTATAAACAAAATATTCCTTTTTACAGCGAACTAACAAGCAATCCCTTAGGTAATTAACTGCTCATATTTGTTTGATATAAACATCGAACATCAGTAGACAATAATAGAAACCTGCCTTTGTAGATAATGATAGATCGTCTAGACATACTGACAAAAGAAAAAGAGTTAATGTTTTTGGAAATAAACCTTAAAGAAGCATTGGCATCTCATGTTGTTCATGAGATACCAATGACATCGTAACTTGAAATCAAAACAACAACGACTACTACTAAATAATGACTAAATATTTTCTGACAAAATTTTTTAAATACAAATCTATCAGCAACTAACGCAGTTTACATCGTTTAATTAAACATATTTAAGACCAAAGAGATCTTAGTTTCTCAATTATTTCTCGAACGTTTTTTACAGTTGGGTATGAGAAAGTTGCATCTAAAAAATGTTACTTTGCAATGACAAACTAAAGAAAGCAAGAAAATTAAAAACAATCTGACTAATTCATGTCCAAATCACAATCTCAAAGCAAATGAGGTTAAACAAGTGAACTTCTACCAGGTAAATGAGGCCGGGTGTTCCGAAAGTGTAAGCATCTCCTGTTTAACAAGCTACACCCGTCATGTGTCAAAATTAAAAAAAGAATGAAAGAAACATGGAACTATGGGACGTTAACTATATCCAGGGAAGTTTTTGATACATAGACATAATAAGTATTAACAATATTGTGCTGCTGACGACCATAAAACCTTTAGGGCTCTTTATAAACCTAAAAGTGCAACAACCTTGGTTCAACATTTCATTTAATAGCAGCTTCTATATTGGGTCAACTGATCATATAAAAGTGCACTCTTTTGATGGGTACTAGATTCACTAATAAATAGTCAAGGGAGTATTCATTACTTCATTTTATCTCTGAATGGTGCATGTGTGGAAAATGGCATTTCATTGCTGTTTTACAAAGTTGTTAACCATTCAGATCTGTTAAAAAACAACATTTGTAACTAGATTGATTCATATATATTGTTATTTAAGCCTGTTATTAAAAATATTGAAACAGTTTTACATATTGTTCTCTTGCATAATTTGCACTTGTCACAGCTGTAATGCTTTGATGACTAGAAATAATTCAGAAGCCTCATAATGTAGGTGAAATCCGAATCCTCAATAGAAAAAAATTGAATCACTAAATTATCAGGCTAAGTGATGACCCCAAGGGCAATCTTTTCAAAATGCATGTACCAATTGTGTGTAGGATGTGTGTGAAAGCTTTTAAGACAAAATGACAAATTTAACAATGTATTACTATGTTACGAAGATGTTAAGTATGTTTGCTTACTTTTAATTTTACGGGGAAAATCTGGAAAATAAATAATATACATGTATATCGTATATACATATTACGGATATACGAGTTATTTACTACTGAAAAGTACAATACAGTACAAATAACACGTTAGCAATTCCTATATCATATTTCTTATTATCTATGCATTCTTTTCAGGATCGCATTTCGTTTTCGTACATGTTACTTTTAGCGAAATCTTGACTATTTCCGGTATTTACATGGCGCTTATTCATTTTCTTATCGAATCATCGATTTTTCTTGATTAACACTATAACAATTTATGTAATAGTTACAGGAATTTATTTGATTTGATTTAAAACTGCTATCAAACAACTTTTCATTAATAATTAACAAAAAACTTATTTTATGTCAGGAAATAAAATTTTTGAACGAACATTGGACGAGACATTTTATACACATTTATTACAGTCCTTATGTTTTGAATGCCTATCAGTGTAATATTTATCATCATCACAAAATACAAATAACGTACATAGAAGATAATTATAATGATTGGTAGATCGAAATCGTAAATGAATGGAAATCAAACAAATTTAGATATATATGTATATATTGATTGCTATGGACTTATGTATGTATCAAATTGAGATAGAAGAAAACCTTTCCCTTAACCCAATCAACCAAATGTTACAAAACGTCGTATTACCGAACTGGACATCTGAATCATTACAAGCTTATTACTCACATGCTGTTGCTATCACACGTTTAGTAATTATATTTAGTACATATTATATAGTTTTATGCTTTAAAAAATAAACCTGTATATATTTTCTGTATAACGCAATGAATAAAATTCGAAATTGACAGGTGCCGTGTATATATGCATCAAATATATTCACAAGTATTAAAAAAGCCGTGTTCTTAATACATAAATACTAATTAAACACAAACATACCGATCCTTGTTAAATTCACAACCTTGAAAGTAAAGTGCACAATTTTAACTGACAAAGAACTGAGAACACTGAACTGTCACGACGATATTTTCATTGGGTGTCCTGTCTAGTTACCTACAACCCTCGCCTGATGTAATTGAACAACGCTTAATTAAGATCTTCAGGATCTATGTTTCTATGATTGCCTGGATACCTCTAAAATTTTGTAATATGACTGTTTCTGCTTCCTATTTTAATGATTCTAAAGACGTGTTTGTAAAATCAATACAAATGTTTGTGTATTTGAAAAAAAATGTTTATTTTCAACATGCATTCACTGTTTGAGAATAATCGTCACACCACTAATAGACTTCTGCAATACATGTTTTCAATTTTATGATGGAGGTTTTTAACCGCTTTTTAGTGTTCAATGTTGTTTCATTAGGTAATTGTGATCTTTTGGGAGTTAAAATAACAAAAAGATATAAGCTTTTTCCTTACTTCTTAAAATTAATGGCAACAGCAGGCGGTTTCCTGAACTGCTTTAGTGGATAACTATCTACAGGATGTCCCAAATAAAGAGTTACTTACAACCCTAAAGCTCTACATAGGTATACATGTGTCACTCTCGTTATATTGGTAAAATGAACATATTTACTGTATATGATCAAAATAATATTGTTTACCATTTAAATAATAATAGAAATATAATTGATTTCTTAAAAGTGATTGATAAAATACACTCGTAGAGTATTTTACGTCTCTTTTTGGTAACTGGTTGTAAAACAGCCAGATGACCCTCGAACAGTACTTATAGCATCTTTTATCTCCCTATAATCCTATATTTGCAGTCTATGAGAATGTTATTTTTTTTCTAGAAAGCCTGAAATTGAAAAAAAGAAGACGCCTACCCCCACAGGTTTTAATAATATGTTATGTTAAACTTATACCCAAATTATGCCGTCCATTAACGACAACATTTGATGCTGTATGACAGACAAGGTGAATTCAATATTTCATTGTATACTTTTGTATGCAGCAATATACTTGTCTTTTCCTGCAAAAAGTGCATAATTTACAATTAATACGCTATAGTAAAATTTGTTCCTACTTTCGGAAACTTTATACAACGAAACAGCTGGTGACAAATAAATTGTTGACGAAGGGATTTTACAATTTATGCTTGTCAAAGTTCAAGTAAAAACGACTGTCATCACAATATAACTAATAAGTATCATGTCTTTGTATCAAAACTACCCCATCTGAATATACCTGACGTCCACAGTTCAGTGTTTCTATCATTCTCAGTTTTAATTTCACACATGACTTGTGCAGTTAGGTAACCAGGAGGCGCTTTTCCCTTCGTCTTTCGAAGCAACGGGTCTCATTTCCCTAGTTCTAGTTCACGTGGTTAAGTTTATGTGCCAGTTTTTGTTATAAATTTAAATTCCGTTTGTGATAATGATTTAGAAATGGCTTCTTATTAATTATATATATTTTACCCATTTCAGTTCTAAAACGTGAATTATGTTGAATATCTAAATAAAGCCTACATTTATTTTTCACTAGTCTCTTATTCCTGATGTATAAGATTTCATATTGCATCCATGTTAAATGTTAAGTGTTTTACATCATTTACGAAATACCATTTATTGTTCTGTCTAGAAAAAAGATAATTTTTTATAACATTGAAGATTGTACATTTTTAATATATGTCTTTCATATTTATTGGATTCATTTGCGTTTTTCCAATTGCCATATTGGAATTCTATATTCTTATTTAGAATCGATTATATTTTAGTATTTAACAAACTACTATATAGATTTTTAAAACACGTGTCACCGAAATTGGATATTAAGATTTATATCTCAGTTTTTTCTATTTATATTCATTTTAACTAGCATATATGCTATTTCTGTTCATTTCTCTTCAAATAAACCGAAATGTTGCAAAGTACCGAGAATACTTTATAATTTTAATACCATGGTTGATTTATGTTTAAAACAATTAAATATTTATTGTGGAAAAATACTGAAATGCAAGGTCAGAATTATGTTTGAATAAACATTGACTTAAATTAATTAAATTAACAGTCACAAAAACCACCTTTATGTAAACTTAAACATTGGTTTCTTCACGCCTACATACAATATGCGGAATGTGTTTTTGCTGCGGTGAAATTCTCATTGTAGATCAGTTATACGAATCAATGAAGCGAGTAACAATAATTTTATCATTTTAATGACAAGGAAAAGAGATCACATTTCTTTTAATTTTTAAAATATATCTTAGTTTTTTCTGTATTTATTGCCAATACTGATATGATAACCTTATGCAAATAGTATTGATATTATAATTATGTTATAGAATCAATAAAACACAAACTAAAATATTGGATTTCTTTATTTGTCTAATTATATGCAATTGTATTGATAATTGTCAATAAAGATCATTATTTCTATTTCAACACAGTTTTGCAACTGTTGACAGGATTCAAATAATAAAACCAGTTAAAATCTGCAAATTCCTACGTTTAGGAGATATTGCCTTTTCACGTTTTATTTGTATATTAATATTTTTATTCAAACTGATATCTGTATTGTTTTACTACATGAACACAAAAATAAATGTTCTTTTTTATACTGTATATACACATCTATAATTCTACACATTTTGTTTGATAATTGATTTTTTATATTTGAACCTGTTTGAAATGCCAGTTGTGCTCAATGTCACTATAAATACAAACGTTGTAAGTTGTTCTATATCTAGTCGATCAAAGGTTGTATCCAAGCTATAAAAAATTCTGCTGCAAAGAGACTGTTAAGACTTTGGGTTCTGTTTCTCGTAAGGTACACACGATCTAATGAGAACTGGTTTGTTATTCATGTACATTTATCACTTGTAATTAAAATTATTAAAAGTACGTCTGTATCCTATGGGATCCGTAATTAATATACTATACGCGCAATTGATACTTTCTACAACTACATGGTCGCTGTAGGTTATACTTCAATTTTTTACATTTTGGTTAGTTAGATGTCATTTTATAAGTATTCTTTGTTTAAACCTGTCCAAAGAAATCCCACGAAATCACACAAATGTCAAATGGCATGTTAACGAATGAACTGAACTTATTTATTTCTTATACAAATTGACCCTCATGACAGAATATCAGAAACCTTTCTGTCTTTGCAGTTAATGATAATCTGGAAATACAGATTGAAGGATCAGAACTCTAACTCACATAGGTTTACGAAATTATCTTTTGAAGTACCGTGGAATAACAACATCAAACAAGTGTTTAGCGGCAATTACAAAAAAGCAGTGTCAAGCTAACAACGGAAAACATTATTCTACAATCTCAATTACGACATAAATTGACAAAAATTGTTTGTGATGTTTGGGACTATCCTCACAAGAGAAGAAAATACGCCGTAAGTTTAAATTGTCAATACAATTCGAGTATTCATTACAAAACATTAACTCAAATAATACCAAAATCACTGACCAGACTGAAATGACTCGATGTTTTAGATTTAGAAAATTGATTAGTAATCTATTATTTTGGTCGTCTGTTTTAAGGATGTATTCTTCTGACATTTCAATTACGTTAAAAAATCGTTAGGAAATTACATCCTTTTTGTATTTCAAAATAATATGAATAGTAAGGAAATAATAAATGCATTAAACTATTATGATGTTTAAGAATATTGTACTTACAAAAGGTATTTAATTTTCAAGTTCTGTATCTGAAAAAGGAAAAAGTAACCAAAAACACCAGAGCAGCGAGAGGAGATCCGCAAAAATTGAATGTAAATATCATATTTATTTTTTGTTCTTAAAAGCTATTTCAAAACAAGTTATTACAGTTGATGTTTGTAAATCAAACAGTTTTTCTACATACCCCAAAAAACCAATTTCTCTATAAGCGAGTCATACATATATTAAGGTTTTACTTTGTATATCAGAAACACATTTCTTCGTTTTCTAAATCATTTTTAAATATTTTTTCAAACACTTTTATTGCAAATTATTTATTGTTAAATCAATTTTAGATACTAGTTAGAGGATCTGAAATATATTAAATTGGCCACAATAACAACTAAAAACCATATATCAATTGAGAAGTCATTTACAGAGCATGTATAAGTGCAATCAAAAATAATTAACTGTATGCCCCGGAAACTTACGGGTTAAGGAAAAGTGTAAACCAAGAATACAGATTATTATAGAAATATTATACAGTAGACTCGAAGATTTTCTTAACCATTTGTAAAGAATCACTAGTGTCTGTAGTATATATTTATAATATAGTGTTTTCCAGTTGAGGTAAATGAAGTGCTATTATGAACTTTATACCTTTGAACTAGAACAAAGTTATATGCCCTAACAATTACAATGTTGATAAGTATGATGTCTCTGTATCAAACATTATCCTGAATATAGTCGTGTTTGACATAATAGTCTATGTTGCTGTTATTCTTAATTTTTATTTCACACGTAACGACCTCATTTCATTGATCAAAGTTCAGGTGTTTCTTTGAATTTGACTGTTTTCAACATTTTTACTACGTTTTTAGGATTTTAATTGTGACCTTGATCAGTATGTATGTGTTTAAAATGAAACAATCATACAAAAAAATACTGAAAATCCAAGGGGTAATTTTTGCGTGACCAAAACTGCAAAGTAATTGATGGTTACTAAGACATACATGTATTTACTTACGATTGTTTCCATCTTCCATAGGACTTCAATACTCGTCATACTTTTCAATTAGAATTATTTTGAAAAACATTAAAGATAATGATATAACTTACTGTATAGTCCCTTTTTAGTATTGCTAATATTTCCTTCTTTCCTAAACTGTCACTTTTACATGTAAGTTCATTTAAGTTCAAAAAGCTTTCTCATAACACCAATGCTGTCTGTGCATTAACTTATATAAAAACGAGATTTCCTGTTCTTCTGAATTGACACTCAATGTTAACCTTTTTCTTTACTATTTTACATATAAGGAATAAATATAACAGACACTGTGAAAAGAACAGGCTGTTTTCTTCTACAGTGAATCATTCTTATATCTGATACACACCCCAATTTACAATATGCAAAAACAAAATACAAAAAAAATATATAAATAAATGAAGATGAAATAAAATAGATATCGATTATTGCTGTTTGTATTCTTTGATTTGCAATTTCAAATAACAATCTTGCCTTTGATGTCTTCAATTGCTTCGTTTAATCAGTTAAGAAATCGTGAACCTTAATAGGAATGTAATTATTATTCATGACTCGACAAAACTTATATCATCTTTAGCTGTCAATAGGATACTATATACTATATGTAATATCTGTTCTAGAATATCGATACACACCTAACATTACAAAAATACGTGCGTGGTATCAGGTAGCATCTAAATAAACATTATCATAAATCTATATCATAAAGCAGTTTTAATGATATAAAAAGTATTTCAACAGCTTTGAGGCCAGTACAGATGTTCGTAAAGTTTTTCTAATCACACAAGTCTACGAACGCCTTGTTGTTGATTTTTGTGAATGTAATACAGTTACAAATGTCATTATTTTTACTGTTGATTTCTTATTTACCACATACAGGAAATGTAGGATTACAAAACTATGGGAATGGTTTATTCTAAAGGACATGCATTTATTCCTGGGTGTATAAATTCACTCATAACCTATTATTAAGTCATTTTCTGGTAAGGTTTCGTACTTTGAATCCCAAAAGCAAGTGTATACGGCTACGGTATCAAATTAACTCATTTAATGGTCCATCTAGTGTCAAGAAATAAAGAGACGTGATGTATTCAATTAGCATATTTACGTAACCCATTGTAATATAATTACGTGTTATATTCGTAACGGCCATCTGGTGTTGTAAACTTAAAACTGTTATTATTTGTAATTCGAGACCTTATAAAATTTATATACAGCTTTCGGATTAATTAGTACTGAACATTTAGTATCAAAATATTTTTTTTTTTTTTTTTTTTGGATTTTTTTTGTTGGATTGTTCTGTTTGATTAGAAAATGCACCATCTTTTCAAAGGAGTTATCAAAATCTGTTTATCACTTCCTTTCAACGTACCAATGAAGAAAATATTACTAGATTGTAAAAAAAACTTACAGTGATGATACTGTAGCACATCCTTGACAAAATATCCTAATGAATTTAATTCAGAATATTAATTAGAACTCTGAAGCTAGTAAAATGAAGATTCGCGTGACGAAATATTTACGGCAACGTTTTAGTTTGTTTGTAGCATTTTTTATGCAGTTTTATTTTTGACTGTGTCATATTTTGAACTTAGATGGTGGATAATTAATTTCCTTGACGGTAATTGAATTTAGACATATCTATTTTTCTTCTTTAGAAACGTGACAAAATAATTTGTTTAGCGTCTACAACGTTCCCCTGAATATATTCCCGCCAATAAAACAGTAAGTGTTTGGTAGTCATAAAAAGAAACAGTTTGTCTGTCTAGCAAGGTATCAATCACCTGTTTGTCACGTCTTTAATCAAAATACCCTCGTAAGATTTGGTTTCTGGTATATCAGACTTATACGTGTCTCAGCAATAAATTAAAAGCTTCCAGATGCCAGACACAGTGATCACATAGGTACATACATGTGTATGGGATAGTGGATGATTAATATTATTTGTGAATAATATTGGTTAATATTGAATTGTAAAGAGAACTTAAAAGCATGTCCTTGTATTATGTCAATGCATTCATGACCCAACAAACGATTATTGCATGGCAAAATAAACGCATGTTTAGACCTAGCGGTGTGGTCATAGAATATTTTTTGAATGATTTTCTGGAACTCAAGACGTTTTAACATGTTATTAAACATACATAGAATACATTCTACTGTCAGTATTACAGTAATCCTGAACCCGAATACAGTTTTATCTGTGTTTGTTACCCTTCGAAATGTAGGGAACTTCCATCGTTAATACAGATATGTTAACATATATTGATGACATGTCTATCAGAGTGACAGCAATCCTGAAACTGAATACACTGTTGTCTGTGTTTGATACCCTTCACAATGTAGGATAACATCAGTCGTTAATACAAATATGTTGTTCATAAAAACAGACACATTTATGGAAAATATCCAGATAAAATACAAATTATATGTGAAGCTATTCATAAAATATGTTTTGATTAAGTGTTACCGATACACGAAAATAATTTCAATGTATAATATTTGATCAATATCTCAGATTTACACCAACCTAATTCTTTATCAATCCAATAAAAAAGAAATTATATTAAGAAACAACTTTTCGATCAAAAACCTAAAATTACATCGAAACACAAAGCCTTACCATCCGTTAGTCTAGTCAATGTCTAGGCACAGTCAATTAAAAATACAATATCCGATTATATTGTAAAAAAAATACTATAGTTTATTAAGATGTTGTGGCATCTGATTTAGACATAACGTTATTAAAACGTATTGTGGTGTATCCCATGATATTAAAGAAAAGCCAACACGTCAAATAACCTTATCACACCAATAACTTTGTCTTTGGATTTTCAGACTAGAACCGCTTTCTATACAAACCAATACTTTCCGTGTTCTATATTTTCAAATTATATGTTTTCTATCAAACAAAGTAAATGAAGAAAAACGTCTCATGTATTCAATATTATACTCGAGGCAACAACATCAAACCACGTAGTTTTAAGAAAAGTATTAACAGTTGAAACATTGAGGGGAAACAGAAATTATGATATTGCTATACCATATTCATTATCCACATTCTGAGCCTGAAGATATTGTTTGCCTTTGACTTTTGACTGTTAGACCAGAGCCGATTTCTACACAAAAAACGTTTTTCTTCTTTTACAAGGATTTATGTCCAATTTGTAGGTCTTCTATCAAGGTAAATAAAGACAAATGTTCAATGTGTCCAAATTTAATCCTAAGGCAACTACATCAAATCCTAGTTTAAAGAATAACAGATGGAATATTTAGGGAAAACAGAATTTTTTTTTATCGTCATTCCATATCCAGTAATTACAAAATAGAACGAGTATTTAGCACCGTACTGTCTGAATATTGACTAAGTTATTATCATATTAGAGAATCTGGTGGATCTATAAAACATCTAAATGAATAGTTTCCACATCTTAAAAATGACATCTCTTGAGAACTGAATCAATTGACGGTATGGAAGCAGCAATTACGTAGAATAATACTGTATGTTCGAAGAAGGAGAAATTATAGATTTAAGGCATTCTGTATATTTATTGGAGATTAAAAAGACATATTATTTGTGTCTGGAGATGTGTGACGATAAAGGCGCCATCGAATGATTTGTCGTTGTCCTCCAACGCCAATTTTTATTTATTGTCACTATTAAAATCGTCTGTCATGTATATAGTTAATCTTTATTTATCTTTCATTTTTATTCATGCAAATAATTGGCGTAAAAATAAAAGGGTTTAATGATCAGTCGTAGGGAAACTCAATAACATGGAAATACAAATTTGATTTTTAAAAAGTGAGGTAACAAAGATATTTAGGGACATACGTTATCGTTAGAACACTAGTAAAATAAACTTTCATATATGTATAATGTATTAGTCTTTTGTTGTTTATTTTATATCTATCAAGTAATTAGGGGCATTGACAGGAACTGTATCAGTCTAAATTAGTTATCAAAACCTTCCTTTTTTATGTTGTTTTACTGCTATTTTGTCCCATTATTCACCACGATAATATATGTACACGGAATTGGAAAATGAATATGAAATATCCAGTAAATACGTTTGATGTTTTGTTTTTTCAGACTATGCAAGATTATCTTTTCAGAGTAAATTAAGGGATTTTGTATTCTTTAAACCAATATAATACAGCATTAGACACAAATCAGTGCTGCAGATTTAATAATAATAATGCTACATCTCTTTGATGAATATTAATATCAATTAGGAAAATCGAGTTGAATTGTGTCTTCAGGAAATTATCGTCACACTATTACGAATAGATTAACTAATCCGACAAAATACATTAAAATTTTCCTTTTTCATAAAACATGAAAGTAAAAACATCTTTCAGTTAATGTTATAGTTACAAAAAAAATGACAAATCTTAGAACATAATATTAACGTAGATTTTATTATGTATTACGTTACATCAGTATACGGAGCCCGTTAGGTGGCATGTGTAAAAAGGTAATTTTGTATTTTCGAACAAACGTATTCACTTTTTCGAATAAAGAATTAAATTCTGTTATAAATATTTCGTATTTTCGCAATATTATCTCGTATTTTAGCAATAGTTTCTCGTATTTTCTTAAATTGAAAACACTATCCTGATATACATAAACCGCACTTTGCAACCACAGTGAGGAAATGCCGTAGAATTTGTCCAAAATTGCTATTTATATTTGTTTATTTTACTGAGTTGAAGTCAATGAATTTGAAAGGCAGATTATCAAAATGTTTACTATCTGCTTATAGCGAGTGCAAAATGGAACTTTCCCTTATATAATCTTGACTAAAAATACATGTTTAGCTCTCAGAATTGATAAATTTATGTTTTTAAATTTAAACAGGATGTGCCTATTTTTGGCTTTCTGTCATGCATTGTGCTGTATCCCCCACTTTTAGTTAATCTTTTTACTACACTGAATGTTATATGCTATTATTGATTTTCTGTTTTATTAAACTTAGTCCCACATCTTTTATTTTGGAGGGTGTAGCAATATTGCGTTATGTATTTATATAATTATTTTTTAAAGAAAATATGTTCCAATTTTTCTTATGCTGGAATCTAAAGGAGCTGCAATTTATCATTTCCCCTCCCATTTTACAAGAAGTTGGTTTGTACACCTGAGTTCAGGAAATCTTCTAAGTATAGTCAGGAAAACACCATAGGGGTGATCTGATGCTGGTAAATCATCTTTTAAAATCAGCGCTTTAATCCCTACACGCAGCCTACAGTTGCAGAGCTAGATGTATGTCCAGTTTCTTCTTCTGTATGTTCCATAGATTATATATACAAAGTCATGTATAATTTTTCAAGGAAATTCGTCCATTCCCCATTGGTTACTTAAATGAGTCGGTGACTTGATATGTTTTCTGACATACAGGACTTCCATCTATCACCCAGTCTCTGCATCATCATTCATCAGTAATGTTTCTGTTGGGATCGATATCAATACAAATATGATATAAAAATTGGTTAAAAATAATAAACCCGAAAATGTTCTGAAAATCCAGAACTTAGTTAAAACAAAACGAAATCAATATTGGTATAACAATTGATGTAGCATAAAGCTTAACTATAAATTAACTAAAATAGTAGAGAATAAAGCAC
Organism: Anadara kagoshimensis; assembly: GCA_021292105.1. Lineage (NCBI taxonomy): Eukaryota > Metazoa > Mollusca > Bivalvia > Arcoida > Arcidae > Anadara > Anadara kagoshimensis. Next base: position 44,824,967 of record CM037870.1, read on the forward strand.
CATTCCCATGACCAAAATGAGACGATAGCTACTTCTGGTAAGGTTGAAGGGTTGAAATGGATCAGTTTTTATTTTAAAACTTTCAACATAAAACAAATGTATCAATTTTAAAACCTAAACAAGTGTTTTCATTACAGATTATACAAGATAATGTCATTCCCCCTAAAAAGGGAGCAGGTTGTTAAAATCATTTTCTGATTAAGTGACTATTAACTCTGTTAAACTAAACCAAAATATCATATAGAATGGCACGTCATACCGCCGCCTATCCTTCGATTCTTGAACTACGTTTTAAACATAATCATAGTTGTAGGTACCGTTTATATCCAAAGCGCTTAAGTACCAGTGTCCTCGTGTCTTTCTTTATATCATGTTCATATAAATAATGTGAAGTTGGAAGTGTTAAAATGCCGACTTAGAGTCTTTTTAAAGAAACAGTCAATTCATTTATTGACAAGGCGATGACATGATGAAATAACAATTAGCACACAATAAATATTCATAAGAAAGATAGCCTTTAATTATCTCAGTTCATCTCTCTATTTTTAGTGTAATAATTGAGTCCCAGGATATTTACTGTCATTTTGTTCTCGAACTCAAATTGTCTGTCGTAATGAGTGTATCCAGTGCATCTGCCTTCGTTGATGAACAAACTGAAAAATAGCATTATATTGGAACTATGGTGCAATTTGGACCTGAAGTGGTGTGTTTGTTTTTGTTTGACGAATTGGCATTTATAATTTCAAAATCTAAAATGGAAACAAATTTGCATTTTATAAAAACATCTATTTGAATTCTCTTTGGATAGTTCTACAAGCTATAATAATAGATGTGTTAAAAAAAGATTTAAGTTAGCTGACAACTCTTTTCGCCGACTGAATTGCTGTAAATTTTGCACTTTTGGGGTGCGATCAGAATCATAAGTTTCGATTTTCCTATTTTTTGTTTCGTCCTTGTATGCAATAAGTTTGATAATAATAACATTTTACATCAACGGAGTGTTCTGATAAGTTTAAATTTCTTCTTCATCTGTACAGAGAAAATTTTCGTTTGGCTTGAATGCCTCGGCCAGTTTTGACATAATATTTGTATTTTAATTCCTTTAAGACTGATATTTTTGTCTTTGTCTGCATCCGGATTGCGATTCCATGGACCATGCTGGTATAATTAATCCTAGCTTAAGAAAAATATTGTTAGATATATTCCTGATAAAACATTTATAGATACTGATTGAGAAATGAATCCATATTCCAACGCTACATCAGAGAAAAATCCTTTGAAACAAGCAAGACTAGACATTTTATTTGAAGTGAAATTTTTTCCATGTGTAAGTTCTTTTTAAAAAAATTAAATTGTAAAAATTATTTAATTAAAGTTGCCGATAAAAATAAAACATTTAAATGTCGTCCGCCATTCCGCCATTAATATTTAGGTTTATCAAAGAAAGTACTCAATAACCTTCAAGGAAATTACAAACCAAACAACATTTAAATGAATTCCATTTGGTTTTTATTTCTATTTTCATGTAATTGAAATAATGTTTTGTTTCAAGTAGAGGGTTTTGTGTTCAATGGTCTCAATATATGTTTGATGTTTATTTTTGGCTGTTTTTGTCACCGAATTGTGTTGGCCGTCTTCATCTTTATTTGGTTATATTTTGACAAGTAAATGGTTTTTTAGAATTTTTTGTCTATTTCAACCACAGTAATGCATGAAGAACTAAATATAGAACCAATCACGACAAACATCTCTCAGTATTTAAGTATTAAACTGATTATTGTAATGATATATCGACAAAGCAGGTCAGTACATTATTGTCCTTATAAACATGTCTCTAGAGACTTGAAGGTCACCTTTTGTCTTTTATCTAGGCTAAATTAAATCTATTCCCTCGTGTTATGATTATGTACTTTAATTCTATATTGGTGTAAATTTATGTTCATCACTTTTTTTCTTAATGTATGAGTTTTAGCTTAAAGATAATTTTACAAGGAGTTTTGGACACCTATTTGTCTGAGTTTCAAAACGACAACGGACACTATGGGTTTTGCACACAAATAGTTGGAATTCTTTGCGGTTTCATTGTAATTTTGGATTGTATTTCGTGATTTATTTATTTTATTATTTGTAGTTAAGAATAAATCTGTACCTGCTTAGCTGCGTTTATTGTATACTTTTGTAACATGCGTATATTATAATGAAATATTATTATACCGGTCGACTAGTTGAACATCTCTAATCAAACCAAGGATACTACAAAATCTTATTTACATTACTACCTTTGATTTTGAACTTTCTCAACTAAAGTTTTTAAATTAACAAAAAGCAAGACAAAAAGCTTTACAATAACACAAATTATTTAAGAACGAAGTAAAAAGTACATGTGGACCTTATAATTGTAATTATGAATATGAACCATTCATGTAACTGTATGTGAAAATACTTTTTGGGACCAGTTATATACATATATAGTCATAATCAAATTACAAAAACAACACTAATGATCTAATACATGTTGAAAATTTTATAATCATTTTTCTTAATAGGTTTCAGTTTATCACTGAACAGATACAATAACTTATTAATACCAGACACTCGAAACAAACAACAACAAAAACGAAAGAAAAAGAAAATAAAAACAATTTGTTTAAAACAAGACCACGAATAATATTAGGCATAATTGGGTTCAGTACATTGAAGTCAGGATGGTTAAGATGCAATGATTTAAATAAAATATCTAAGCGTTCAATAAACGATAGACAAGGCATAAAAGACTGCATGTACCACAATACAAATCGTTAAAGAACGGGGCAAAATGTAAATGTGAACTATATACCTGTAATTATATAAACGAAAAATGTATGTTACCGTATGAAAAAGGTATTTTTGTGACCAGTTATGTATTTATATGTATTAATCAATTACAAAAACAAAAAATTATCCAGGGCATTTCTATAATTTTATAATCATTTGTTTTAATGGGGTTTTATATTACTAAAATAATAACAGATAGTCGAAACAAACAACAACTAAAAATTAAAGCAACAGGAAATCAAATACAGTTATTTTTCAAAAACACAACTAATATTATGAGCCTGATTGGGTTTAGTACCTATTAATACCAGACAGTCGAAACAAACAACAACAAAAACGAAAGAAAAAAGGAAATAAAAACAATTTGTTTTAAACAAAACCACGGATATTATTAGGCATAATTGGGTTCAGTACCTTGAAGTCAGGATGGTTAAGATGCAATAATTTAAATAAAATATATAATTGGAGTCTCCCTCTCATGACACAGAAAATCCAGATTATCTAGATTGTTATTTAGTGCATATTTGGAAGATCCTTACTCTCTACCCATTAGTCCTATATCCAAGGGCTTTGATGGTAATTTATCTTACAGCAAAACCTTAAACACTACCGAAATTGTATTTGTAGGACCTGATACGTGGCTGAAAAGAGGTTGCTGAAAGCAGTAATGCCAACTGACAATTATAAACAGGAAGTCATAAAATGCACTAGAATGTTATCTTAAATGCACAAAGACAGCATTTATACAGAGGTTGAGATCAATTTAAAAAGGCCAGTTAGAGCTTTAAAATAATCGTACAATTTCACTGAGTTTTTTTTCAGTAATCCGTTTACAGCTAGATCTAAACATCAATGTTGTCAATCTGTTCAAAATAATCAAGAAATATTGGAATTTCGCGTTTTTTTAAGACGTCCTTTTACTCCAGAAACCAAGATAAAGAATGATGTATCATATAAAATATCTACTATAGAGATCAGAATGTATCGATCTAACAGGTTATTATAAAGGTACAGACGTTCAATAAACGATAGGCAAGGAATAAAAGACTGTATGTACAACAATACAAATCGTTAAAGAACAGAGGAAAATGTATATGTGAACTTTATACCTGTAATTATAAATAAGATAACTGTATGTTACCGTATGAAAAAACTGTGACCAGTTATGTATTTATATGTATTAATATAATTACAAAAACAAAAAATAATCCTGTGTATTTCTATAATTTTATAATAATTTGTTTTAATGGGGTTTTATATTACTAAAATAATACCAGATAGTCGAAACAAACAACAACTAAAAATTAAAGAAACTGGAAATCAAATACAGTTATTTTTAAAACTATGAGCCTAATTGAGTTTAGTACCTTGAAGCCAGGCATATGAAAAATAGATAAATAGAATCTTACACCGCTGACAGGGTAGGACAGAGATATCTCTGTCTTACCCTGTTACTGGTGTAGGGTTCTTTTTCCCGCACATTTACAACATAAAACATGATTTGTAAACAAAACATTGCAACAAATGTTCAGTTTTCATGTCACCATCGGTGCCTGCTGAAAATAACGTAATCAACTTTTGTTGATGTTCTCACGTAAAATGATTATGGCGTCATCAATTAAGCGTATGTAAGTGATTGTTACGTTGAAAAATTGTTGATTGACTTCGGACGTCAATGACGCCGCGACGAGCCAAACAGAGCGTGTAGCTTATCTTACACAGGGGGGTGTACGACAGAGATATTTTACACATAGCAACCAACGGAATAACTCGGTGAAGTATGGGAGAAAATTGCTGTCTTCAAGCTAAGACAGAATATCCGTCGAATCTAAAATGTCATTTAGTGCATGTTCCTTCGGAAGATTTCGACCTGTTGACCATAATTCTTAAAGCCCAAGAATCTAATGATTATTAATCGCTTCAGAGAAGCCTAAAACACTACAATTGATCTGATTGTAGGAGACAGATCTATAATGAAAATTGCTTGCTCAAAACATCAATGTCAAGAGACCAATAGAAAACAAGAAGTTCAATGCACTATAATGTCTTCTAAGATTTGCAGACAGCAATTGTCCGAAGAATGAGTATTAATTAAAAAAAGCCAGTCAGTGCTTAAGAATAACCATCAAATTTCATTGAGCTTTTTCAGTAACGCGTTTACAGCTTGAATCATCAATATTGTCAATTTGCTCAAAATTATCAAGAGATATTGGAATTTCGTGTTCTTTTCAAGATGTCCATGTACTCCAGATTAACAGATAAAGAATGATGTATTATATACAATATCTGCTATAGACATCAGAATGTATCGAACTAACAGGTTATGATTTGATTACGATACGTCAACAAATGTCGTCCACAGACAGATAATTTTCAAACTGTCTTATTAGCTTGACACTAAATACCAGTGTCCTTCTTAAGACAGGCCATATTTCAAAAAGAAATTCATAGTATACTTGCGCTTTTGGTTAGAAATTCGTTCCAATAAAAATGCTTACGCAATATTTTATATGATTTAGGTTTAGCCGATTTGGTACTAGTTACTTGTGATGAAATCGGGTGGCAAATCTTATCACGTTAATTCATGCCTTTATTTAAAAATTAAGCATTAAAATTTAATAAACTGTCGGGTTATAAATTCCCCAATAAGCAGAGATTACCAACCACTTAATGTAAAAAAATAAATATTTTGATTTCATTTCTAGTAGTAAGTAATTCTTGTTCAGCTATTCCTCATATAAAAAAGTTTGACAAATTAAATTCTAATAGATTATAAATGTCATTGACCGCATTGATGCACATTAAAGCAGATGTAACGTCAATAATCTTCTCGACAAGTTTTTGGATTTTTGGATTATTTCACATATTTACTAAGCAATGTAAATTAACCATAAAAGCCAGTGCGTTTTTACAATGAAGACTTTGTAAAATGTTGGATTTGCTTGTACTTGGAATAAGTTTGTTGTAATCTAAAACGTTATCAAATCTGGTTTTATTCAAGATACTCATATATACGGTGTCTATTTAATAAACTCATATAATAGCAAGACATTTAGATTGTATCTTCGAAAAACTTATTTCAAAAAGTACACATGTACTGTAAATTGTACCTTGGGTAAACATTTATTAAATGTACTGCAAACTACAAACATTTTGAACTAGAAAAAATACATGCTTTGTAGTTCCGCACCATGAGTTTATATACATTTTGCACACTTTTCGTAGCCAAAGGCAAAATAAATACGAAGAACAACTATTTGAAAGAAAATCAAAACCAGTCGGAATTGTAACTATTAGGATAAGACATTGAACCCTTAAAAATAAAACATTGATATAATTATATATCCCTGTCTGTTATGGTCTCGTTAGTGATATCAATATTAAATTAATCCTATAACCGTGTTAGATCTTATTGTCAGCTCTAGGTGATTCATAATACGAAATATTACTGATCTTTAAGAATCCATATAAATTATTTGTTTCATGAATTAGACTCATTCACTAAGTTCCAGATATATATCAAGTATCTATACTAAAACATCTGCTGGCGAGTTTCTGTGTTTTATTCATTTTTTGAGTCGGCTATTCTTAAAAAAAAAGCTATTTGGTAGCTTGACAATGGCCAAACATGAAATGTTGCATCAACCGTAATAACATAAATTACACAAGGCAAACGAATATTGAACTCAATGATTGTAAAACTCTATAGTTTAGACCGATACTTGATCAAATAACTATATGACATACAGTTGTTTGTTAACAAGCTTTTGGGGGATGACCCAATCATCTCACTTATATCTTTTAAAGAGAAGTTTATAAATCATACAATCATAAATACCAGTAGGTGCTGTTCATGCATTTTGTATTATTTTACTTTTAAGTTTATGGGTGTTTTTTTATGATTTCAGTAACGTTCCTAGTTTTTCCACAGCACTTTAATTTAATTTGAACAAGTTTTTGTTTTAGTTGGAATTGTACGTATACATAAAAATTAATAATTAGGCCTTGGTAACTAAGTTTTATAAACAATGCTACAGATACATTGTGTGTGCAATCAATAAAACAGAAAACTTCAGCACATTAAAAAAATAGATGTACTTAGCCTTTAATAGGACCCGGCCTCACTTCCCTGGTGGCAGTTTGCGTGTTAACCAAATTGTCAGTTTCAAAGTTTTTACTTTGCTTCTGGATTGTGCTTCGGACATGGATAAGTATGTTTTTGTTGTACGCGTATGCAATTAACTATCTAAGTAAGATGGTTCTAAGAAACTGTTTTAAACACAAACATATTGAGTTGGCAGAACTGAACTCTTTAGCAGGACTGTACGCAAAGAGAATGTAATTAATTTAAAAACAAACACTTTTTAGTACAAATACATTGCAGTCGAAATAGTTAAAAATAGTTTGCCTCTCTGATTTTATATGTGTCCGTAATTTCTCGTTTAGATTCTTGCAATTTATCATCGATTACAATTAATTGACTCCTCTAAAATTAGAAAGACAAAGTGCTATTCAGAGCATATGTCCATAAATGAACTCGAAACATTCACGCTATGTTATTTTCAAAGTACATGTATAACTTTATACGTGACAAATTGCTATACTTGTTCTCATGTCCTGAGTTGGAAATAATTAATGATTTTTAAATTACATTTGCTGCCATTGGTCGTTCAGTTAAAACCCAAAAGTTCTGTCTTAATTACAATATTACCATTAACATTTTAGCTTGAAAAGTTTATTAATGCAGAATGGGTTATTAATATTTCAATTTCCATCAAATCCAATCAATAAAACTTGCACCAGGTAGTATTTATCAAAATATTTACCCGCATATACAATAAAAGTCTCAACAAACAACGCTAAGTATTTTGGTATATTTATATATATTGTTCTCATAACCTGTCGCATTATCTTTTTTTCAATATATCCGTTATGAACTATGTCTCAGTTTTACAGTCAACCCTTAGAAGCATAGTACGTTCTTAATAAAAAGAAAAACGTTGTCAAAAAAGTTTTAAAAAATCTCTTCTAAATGACACCATGAATTCATTAATATACTGTCCAATAACGTTTGTTTTTGAAGTATTATCATTGAAAAAAGAAGTAAAAGCAACAAAGTTTTGGTGTATACATGTATCATTATTCGTGTAATATAAGTGTCTTTAAGAATTTACTTCATTGATGTCTGTGATGAAAACATTTAAAAAAATGTCTAATTTGAACTAAAAGTGTTTGGACGGTTAGATTTTAAGCAATGCCAAACGTCCTTCAGTCAAGTACATTCTCATTAATTGACGTTTTTAGATGTGATGATGTTCAGTGATCAGGGATATGAAGTAACGGCTAGAAACTGAATTGTGATAATTAGTAAAGTTATTTTACAAATTGTCACTGTGAGATGTCACGGGTGATTATCAATCGACCATTCTGAAGTACTATAACACGCTTAACAAAGACCTGGCTAACATGGTCAACATATTTTACACTAATACAATAGGCGCTAATCATTGGAAAAACTCAGTTTGAAAACCCTTGACATTTTTTCTGCCAAATGTGTTGTGTCAAGTGTATGTTCTTAACGTAATTACATTATATATATTAGGTTTAAGAAAAATAGTTTTTTGTATATCAATGTTTAATTCTGTTGTTTGAGTGTATCAAAATCAACAACATGTGTCAGGAATGCAGAGAAAGTTTGCATTTAATTACTCAACCATGTAATGCTCATTTGAAACAGACGTATATGCATCAGATTCTTTAAGACTATTTGGTATCAACATTGTTTAACAGGTTAATTAACAAGTACACGATTTCAACAATGACTTGGCAGGGATTAATATAATAGTTATCGTTTTCTTCTGATTAAACTAAGTGTTAATTCCCTGCATGTTCTGGCGCAGTTATAATTTTTCGGTTAAATAGGTTTAAGCTCTTCAAGTATTTATTTCTCCATGCAGGTTATAAAAGGGTTTAAGAATCCATTATTTTAATTTCAATGCTTTTGAATGCTTAGAAATGAAAAGAAACATTAATGATAATGTGATACATACATAAATAATCGTTAAAGTCAGATTAACTTTAAATTCAGGTAAATTTAGAGCCTGATGTGTTTGCATAATTTGTTGGTGCTTACTTAGATTTAAGTACCAATAAGCCCAGCGGAGTGTTCTCTCAAAATCGGAATGACTCAGGTTAGTACTTCTTATAGTTATAACTTGAAAGGACAGTGACTGTTATTTCGCATAGAATAATGTAATTCTTCTTTATCTTAGATATTCTCTGTCATATGATACCCTAAAAACTTAAAAAGTCCAATGTTGCACTAGTCTTGAATACATTATATCACTTCTATCAAATAAATCAAGGTGTTTTCTTTCAAAGGGTAAGCCATGTAATTCAGAGTACCCTAGAATATTTTGTTGCTGACAACTTATTACCGACGTATTTAAGAACACGAAAATGAACATCCAATTATGCTTATATAGTCTAGAATGTCCGGGAGTCACAATTAGAAAGCAGACATGATCATGAATATTTATATAATCACAAAATATTTATTTTGGGGTGTTATTTTAAAGACAACATTTATCACCCTTTCAACTGAGGTGTTAATTCAAACAGCATCATTTACTGAGGTGTTTATTTAAACATCAGTATTCATCGTCTGTCTTCTTCTAATGTTTACAAATGTTTGCAAAATAAAACACAATATGAACGACGACTGCTTATAAAACAACTATTATATTTAATATAATATTAAACTATATAACGTAAATTATGCAGTAAGCATCTCATATCAAGATAACTGATATATCCAGAAGAGATTGAGAATAAGGTTTGCAAACTGTTTATGCGTGTTTAACCCTTTCAAGTCTTATTATTTCAACAAATACACTTTGCTAGCTTTCGTTATATCTTCTTATATCAATAGCTACATCAGAATTTTTTGAAGATTAATCTGTCTGCAATGTTTGAACTAACATTTGTACCGGAAAAACATGTATATCGAAAACCAATGCCACCAAGACACAAGAACAACTTTAAACAATATAGTTTTGAGTTGAGTTATAATAAGTAAAGATTTTAATAAAAAGACATAAATTTTAATAAAAAAAAACACATTAAGACCAATTACTGAAGCCATTAAATCATAAGGTAGAATAGAATAGTCTTTGTTATTTACAGGTAGTATGTTTTCTATACCTATTATCTTAATTAGTGACACTCTGCTACTTAAGAAAACAAAGACAATTAGTCAAGTGTATACTGATACAGTAACCATGTTATCAGATGACGAAATACACTTTTCAAATATTTTCTATAATTTACTCTGAAAAGTCAATAAAAAACTACAATGAAAATAATTTTTTAACAAATTTAATAAAATAGTATTTAATATGTACTACATATGTTTCACTCATTTGTAAAACAATATCAATACATAATGACTCGTTCATAAGAGGTGACCCTCTATATAAAGTCCACCTGTCTATTAAGTCCACTTTTGCCCAGTCCCCTGGGTGATCTTTATACACAGGTTATACTGTACTTCAGAAAAGTTATTTAACCTGTGTTCATTTGGCAGCTCTAGACAGTCGTTTCGGAATAGAATTCCTCCTCGGCAGTGTTTTGACCAAAATTGTGAAAATCAAATGTTTTAGATGTTGAAATGAGAAAAGTAGAAAAATCAAAATGTATTATACCAAATTCACCTAAGAACGATCAACCAAAGCTTAGTTGCATGACAATTTTTTAAGTTTAGAGGCAGATTATTTTTAACCAAATGTCGGTTTTATGACATCACGAAAAGAACAATAGATACATAAGTTAGATACTCATACAACTTAATAAGAAAACCGAATGTTTGTTTTATAAAGAAAACAGATGTACATTTCACGTGTCACTTATTGTAAATTGCCGAAATTGACATCCGCGTAAATTTTAATTTCAGAATAAAATACATTTTGTTTTCATCTAGGGTGAATATGTCTGTTGATTTCTTGCTTTTATTCTTATTAGTATATACTTATCACGCGAAATGGCCATATTGATAAATATACAATAAATAATTACATACGGGATTATTAATCATTGCGTGATATAATGTCTATATAGTTCAACTTGTTATATATCCTGTTGCATTTGTTGCTCTTTATACAATGTGATGGGTTAAGCGATATTCCGTGACAATAGCAAACACTATATCAATTTGTATCTAAATAATATGAACAAAAATGCATTATTTATTGGCCAACAGTAGAGTACATGCAATGACAGAATTCAGGCACAACGCAAAATAAAACACAATATGAACGACTGCTTATAAAACAACTATTATATTTAATATAATATTAAACTATATAACGTAAATTATGCAGTAAGCATCTCATATCAAGATAACTGATATATCAGAAGAGATTGAGAATAAGTCTTGCAAACTGTTTATGCGTGTTTAATCCTTTCAAGTCTTATCATTTCAACAAATACACTTCGCTAGCTTTCGTTATATCTTCTTATATCAATTAAAGTTAAAATCTGTCCCGAGTTATTAGGCCCATCAGGCCGGAGCTTATCCCGGTTTCGGTGGCGTTTAGCGACTGAGAGTACAAGACTCTCCCCTGAATGGGACGCCGGTCCATCGCAGGGTTAACCCCCAGAATTTTGCTGGTTCTCATTTATTTTTCAGCTGAGTGAACTGAAACATATGAAATTAAGTGTCTTGCTCAAGGGCACAACAAATCGCCCGGTCCAGGGATCGAACCACGACCTTCAAATCAAGAGTCCAACGCCTTAACCACTAGGCCACGCGCTTCCACGCGATTAATATATATCAATAGCTATATCATAATTTTTTGAAGATTAATCTGTCTGCAATGTTTGAACTAAAATTTGTACCGGAAAAAAATGTATATCGAAAACCAATGCCACCAAGACACAAGAACAACTTTAAACAATCGAAATGAAACTTACTAATCCATGTCGAATCACAATCCAGAAGCAAAGTAAAAACTTTGGAACTGACAAGTTAGGTTAGACACGTGAACTTCCACCAGGGAAGTGAGACCGGGTGCTCCGGAAGGGTAAGCACCTCCTGTTTAGCTAGCTACACCCGCCACGTGTGTAAAATATGTGAAAAGCACATGGATCTATAAAACGTCAAATATATCCAGGGCAATCCTGGACACAGAATGAAACTTATCAACAATACTGTGATGACGGCCATAAAACTTTTTGAGGGCCTTGATAACCCTAGGCTTGCAATAACCCCGAGACAACAATTTATTTGCAAGCAGCCTACTTCGTTGTACAAAGTCCCCGTAGTGGGAACAAGCTCTACCATAGCGTATTAATTGGGAAACAAATACACCATAAACAGGAGAAGCAGGTATATTGCTGCATAACAAAGGAAAGTTGACAATAGAAAAATTGAAGTCATCACGTTTGTCATAAAGTTTCAAATGTAGCCTTTCTTGTGCGTCATAATTCAGGTATAAGTTTAAATATGAAGCAAAACGTGAGGAATCAGTAGTGTCTTTTATTTCAATCTCACTAGTATAGATGACATTTACATAGTCTTCAAATTTAGGATTGTTAAGAGAGAGGACGTCATCTATATATCTGTATGTTGAGTTGAATGATTTGGCGACAGTCTTCTCTCTAGATTTAACAAGGTTCTGCATAAACTCTGCTTCATAGGATAAAAGAAACAAATCAGCTAACAATGGTGCACAGTTTGTACCTATTGTTATACCGATTGTTTGCTGAAAAACTATATTACCAAACACAACAAATATGTTATCTATCAAAACTCCAACGTTTTGTTGATAGTATCTTCAGTAATTTTTTTTTTGGAATCCGTATGATGAACAAACAATACTGAACACGACAAATTAAACATTCTAAAATATCTGTATGGATCAGAGCCATAGCTTATAATGCAAACCAGATACGTAGCTGAAGATCTCTTGTCAGATCGTTTTGTTTTACTGACTGTACGTCTTTTAATAACTCTTCTTTACTGTAGATATGATTAAATGTAATTATACATTATACATTTAGCTAAATTTATCCATTTCCTCACTTGTAATCTTTAAAGAACAAGTGGCTAGTATCTAGATGGATGTGCTTATGGCATCCTTTTGGTATTAACTTACATTTCAGCATTATATAAAGAACACTGATGGACTGAAAAATTATGTTTAATGATTAATAAAACGGCGGCGACATTTTTATTTGTTAAAGAATCAAGTTTCGTCTGTGTTCGTTAATTCGTATTTATTTGCTGTCATTTAAAATTCTGCTGCCAAAACAGAATATTCTAAACTAAGATATCGAACAATCTGTCTTACACACCTCTTGGATTGTATGATGACATACAATTTATTGATATCTTCATAACTAGCATTATTACATCATGTACACTATATTAGTACGTATATCCTTGGACACTAATAAATCAGCTATTTCTATTTGTTTTCCAAGTTATTACCTGGGATAACTGCTATCGTACAACTGAAGGTTTATTGGAAAAATTGACGTTTTTCTGCTTATTTAAAATTACAAGACTTGAGCTCACACAGTCTTAAATATTTGGTCTTATTCAGTTACAAAGATGATAATTTACAGTTTACACTTCCAAGGACACATCAAATAGGTGTTATAAATAAAATATACATTCCTAAAATGCTGATTCGCTAGTTTTTGAAAATAAACCCATTAGTAGCAACTTTTTTAAGGACATGACCAGTGTACCACGAGAAATATCTAATAACGTTGGCAAACGAAACATGATGGAAAACATTTACATCAAAAAGTCCCAGAAAAACAGAGAAAGCATCATAAGTTAAAGGATTATATATTAGTAAAAATAATAGCTGGGCGGACCCCCCTTGTTCGTATTTTCAGGCTATTGATTGTTACATAACGGCCCACAAACGATGCTTAACATTATATCTATCGTCCATGTTTTGCCGCGTTCTTTACAATGAATCATTTTAACCTCGTTTCCTATGCGGAGGTTCACGTGTGTGACCTAAATTACTAGTTACAATGTTTTACTTTGGTTAAGATTGCGTTTTGAACATGGATTGGTATTTTTATTTTTGATTAAATAAATAAAAAACGGTATATTTGCTGTCCTTTTTTCTCCAACTGAAAATTGTGTTGACCAAAATAAACCAAAATATCACACAAGCTGCCTCACAAATCCCCAGGATTGCATGATGACTTGTTTAGGTATTTATTACAGCATATATATTAAATGTTGAAATATATCTATTGATCGGGTTCTAATTAAAGCTTCAAAAGCAGAACAGTACATCACGTGTTTTTTATGAAATATCCCTTGGGGCTTTCTATGAAGGTCGGATTTCGTCTTTTATTCAAGCTGACTGTTCATCTATTCCCTCATGTTACCATAATGTACTCTAAATCTATATTACTATAACTAAATTCTTATCGCATAGTTTTGGATTGATGAATACGATTGGAACTATGAAAAAAAACCACAAGGTTCTGACACCTTTTTGTCTGGGTTTTTAAAAGACAATAGACGCTTAGGTTTCGTATACAAATTATTGGAATTCTTTGTGATTTTATAGTGATTTTGATTGCGTTATGTAATTGTTATATTCATTTGTCATACAGCTTGCTTGCTGAAAACATCAATGCCAACTGACCATTTGACAAAAGAAGTCATTAAATGCTTTAGAATGTCCTCTTAGATTCCCAAAGACAACAATTATCTAGAGATTGAATATTAATTCAAATAAACTAGTCAGTGCTTTGATATAACCATAACATGCCTTTTTAGTATTTTGGCTAAACCGAAGCATAAAAAGTCAATTTTTCAAAATAATCAAGACATTTTAGAATTGTTCCGTCATTGCAAGTTGTCCTTTTACCCCAGAAACCTAAATAAAGAATTATATATCATATAAAATGTCTTCTATAGAGATCGGAATGAATCGAACTAACAGGTTATGATTTGATTACGGTACGTCTTACGAATGTTGTGTACAGACAGATAATTATCAAATTGTCTTATTAGCTTGACACTAAATAGAAATCTCTTTTTTAAGTTATACAATATTTGTATAAAAAATCAATGGTATCCTTGAACTTTTGACGAGAAATTTTCTCCATCTAAAGTGCCAACGCAACAAGGTTAAGCCGTTTTGAGACTAGCTATTGATGATAAAGCTTGATGGTAAATCATATCACGTTAAACTATACATTCATTCAGACATTAAGCATTAAAATATAAGTAACTATCAGGTTGTTAATTCACCAATAGGCAGATTTTACCTAACACTTAGTCTGCTCGCTTTGGATTGGATGTAAATTAACCATAAAGTTAGTAAAAACTCCTGTGCGTTTTAATAATAAAGTTCTTGGAAAATGTTTGATTGGATTGTACATGGAATAAGTTTGATGTAATCCAAGACGTAGTCACATCTAGTTTAAATTGGAGATACTCATCTATACGGTCACTAAACAATATACCTATATAATGACAAAACATTTAGATTTTTACTTTCGAAAAACTTGTACACATATACTGTAAATCGTACTTTGGAGAAACATTAAGTGTACTGAACGATTTCAAACATTTTGAAAAAGAAAAATACATGCTTTGTAATTTTGCACAATTAGTATATCTACACTTTGAACACTCTTCGTAGCTAAAGGCAAAATAAATACGAAGAACAACTTTATGAAGGAAACTGAAAACCAGTCTGCGGAATTAATAACCCGCTTGTTCCCTAATGAAATTTCAGAACGTTGGTGACCGTAAACGTATGAACATAACATTGTCATTGGCAATGAAAACATTGAAGTGCACAAAATGAAAAAGAAAAAACTTCAAAAAATATTTCGTAGATTTTGAATAGGATGGGTTTGTTAATTTATAGTTCATTTACTTACATAAGCGGAGTCGCTGCTACAAATCATAATTTCAATCAAATCTATGCATCATGTCTCCTTTGATGCACAATTGGGGTGGCCCGTGTTTACAATGGGAAAGAATTCGGCAAAACGGCGGTGCCTTTCGAGTGACGTAATGATGACGAAGGAATGTGCTGTTTATGTAGGTGTGTAAGAGGTTTAATAAAGGGTAGCTCAAGGGTCGGGTTGCATTCAAAAGATACCGGGATTTTTAGTATAGCAATTTGATGAGTCAACTGGGAAAAACATATGGCTGATATCGGGACTCTCGGGCTGATAAGAGGTGTGATATCAAAATGGTCATATGATAATCTCTAAATATATTATATAAGATAAGATATAACCAAGGCGGGTATCAGACCTTGATATTTCTAGGGGGTCTTAAAGTGTCTATATACACAATAGACAGTTTTACATGTAATATACTCATCTGCTAAAAATATAGTTACGATTTATAACAGATGATTTACTAAATATGAACCTAAATTCTTAAAAAACGACACGGTCTGTTCTGCATAATACTAGTAACGGCAAAAACAAGTGATGTCTAAGGGACAAAGTAGTCACATTTTAGTGGCTTTATTTCGTTTACAACAAGAGACCGTGGTGGCCTAATAGTAAGTAAGTAAGTAAGTAAGTAAGTAAGTAAGTAAGTAAGTAATTTATTATAGTGACATGTGCATCAAATACAATAGTAAAGTATAATAAATAACATAAAGTAGCACCCGGCCCAAAGGACCTGTAAGTCACTCAAAAATATAAATCCATAGAACAATATTAACATATTATTAATGACTATTTACATATAATATGGACTTTCGAATATCGAAAGCTTTCAGAATGAGTTTTGACGTTTGTCTGGGGAAATTAGTTAAGATTGTGTGTAACATTTCTGTATCTGAGTCGTTATTTGTGTATCTGTTGACAATCTTTCTATATGCAGTGCTAAATCATAAACTAATAGATAGACGTTAGTCTACAAATCCAGGGTCTCTCATCGCTGTGGGAAAGTGAATTTTCCTTGCCGTTGGCCTTTACTGGTTCACCTGGTATCAGTATAATGTGACTGGGGGAGTGGTACGCTTGTCTGCGGCATACTGACTCTGTGAGCTACCACGTTAAAGTCGCCCTGAGTGCGCACTAGTACAAGGAAAACAATAAAACACACTCGCACATCACATGCATACACGAACTTGTTCATAGATTAATCGATAGAGATTAATAAAAATTGTTTTCGTCGCGATAGCTAAAAAATTGCTGATGTGACGTTAAGCAACATTCAATTAACCAGCCGTTAAGAACAAATCTTCTTCTGAAAACTATCTATGAAAAATCCAGGCTACAATTTCACAACATGTTAACTATTTTTTTTTCAACTTGAATCTGGCAACTTTGAAATCTGAATAATTTTGTTAAATTTAAAGCATTGTTGAATTCAAAATATTATTTTTAAAATTATTCTAAGTTCATTACATTTCTATTGAATTTTTGCATTTGTAAAACGATCAAAATTACTTAAATTTAAGTTAGGGAAAGATTGTTAACCAGTGTCTTTGTCAAGTCTGCGCAACCGAAGAATTTGATGTAAATATATTTTCTTTGCAAGTCTAAGTTACTAATTTCACATTACATAATCTGTCTATGTATCTGCTTACATGCATAGATATGGACTCTTTCTAATACATCATACATTTGATACCCACAGATTTCAGAACCATATAGTATTATTGGGTATATCTTACTATCAAAAATTTTGAAAAAAGTATCATATTGTTGGTTGTCTAAGCTACTTGTAGCTTTCAACATACTTATTACTAACCATTTGCCCTTCTGTGCTAATGGTTTTACCATATTGATTACAGACAATTGCCTTGTAAAATTTAGACCAAGATATGTATAACAGTTTACATGTTGTATTTCTACTCCGCTATAAACAAATCTGTCATTTTTAGACAATCTTCCACCTTTCCAAAAGTTACAATTTTGCTTTTGTCAAAATGCAAGATAATATTCTTGACAATATTATTCTAACATATGAAGTTGATTTTGCAAGCCTAATATAGTATCTAGGACCATAACAATGTCATCAGCAAATAATAACATAAAAATTTTGGTAATATCGGGAAATAACTGAATACCTCTAATGCTGCTTTGACATATCATATCATATAGCTCGTTTATGTATAATGAAAAGAAAAATGGACTTAAAACACAACCTTGTTTTAATCCTAAGGTAGCATGAAAATAACCTGTGTGCAAGTTACTGTTACGAACTCAACATTGCACTTGACTGTACATACTTAGTATAACTTTATAAAAATTACCAGTAATTCCTCTCTTTCTGAGGACACTAAAATCACGATTACATATAAAGACACAAGGATCGAGAAATAAATCTGTGTATTTATCATTATCTCATCTTTATCTATACTGGGTCCAAAGTATCTTATATCATTAATACTACATAAATTATAATACATATGTACAGTTATTATCTGGAAAACAAACATTCAACAGTTATGGAGACCCTTATTATTACTGACAGTAAGTACATTAAATACTATAAGTGTAGTTTTGTACACAGCGTAACAATTTTCGCTTATTTCCTGGTCGAAACTTTTCAGCAAAAATTTGTACCACGCATAAAATAATACTCTAAAATACACAGCAAACATCGTTACCGTCTGAAGACACACCATTCTCCATACTCTACGAAGTCCGCTTTGTGATTTTCTATCTCATCATCATTTTCATAAATTACCGAATATTTCAGCCTGTCAAAAACATTAAAATTCAAAAATCCCTATAAATAGGTTTTTAACGGACATACACACTCTCTCTCTCTCTCTCTCTCTCTCTCTCTCTCTCTCTCTCTCTCTGTGTGTGTGTGTACGCCAACATTACCGTGCGTGAGGACAGAGACACATGATGAGGACTATATAGAGATACATATAAAAGTAATATTCCTTAGTCATTTCCTTGAATCATGCGGTAGGTTTGTATGAGGTGAAATACCGTTATACAGTACAGACCTGTCGCAACTTACACACTGACTAACGAATCACATGTGCTATCCTTAGTATTATTTTTCCGGTGCCTAGCTAGTTTCATATATATAGCTCGTTCTGCAACTATCCTTTTCGTCAATGGTAAACATTTCACATGAATGTACTGTACAAATACACAAAATCGAATATCAATTAATTGTACAATATGCCATTATGGCAGTCGGCGATAAGTGTCCACATTTCATAACGTTTGCCTGTAATTTTTTCTCTCTTTGTACTTTTGGTTTTGTTGTTGTCAGGTTGCAACAGGATTCCTTTATAATCTTGAGAGAATGGGGTCAGGGTCCGTGTTATTTTGAAAATAAGGAATCAAATAGCCAAAATTATTAAAATGAAAATAATCCATTAGTTATTAGTTATTATTAGTTAATCCATCGGTATTGTTATAAAACTCTAAAATTGAAAGCTAAAACGTGTTTAACGAACTTGATTTCTGTTTAGGATAGTATTACTTATTTTATATAATTGTGTAAATTGGTCTGTGAAAACATGATATTTTCAATTGGGTATGGGCTCAGTCCCGACGCCAAATATAGATCAGAGACAGTCCTGTTCCAAATACAACTTCATATTGAGTTTTATGTTTCCAGAAATGTTAGAAGAGGAACAAACATGCCCTTTCCAAGAAGAAACACACCTCACAGATGTAGCTCTTGTTGTAGAAGGTAAAAAATTGTTTGTAAGCAAGGTCATTCTTGCTGTCTCTTCGCCTGTTTTCAACGCGATGTTTTATTCTAATTTTAAAGAAAAAGGTGCCAATGAAGTCCTACTTCCTGATAAAAAGTATGACGACGTGGTTACATTTTTGAAATGCATTTATCCGGATTCCGTACAGACCCTTACTAGTAAGTATTCCAATAGCATTCAAATAAGCATACCATATTTCACATTATTATCTAATAGATAGATATTAGACACTATTTTATCGTATCCGTTATGTTATCCAATCATTTAAAATTCAAACGTTTCACATATTGAAATAATTTCATTACGGGCAAACTGTATTATCATAAGTCGTATTCTATATTTGTATATTTCTTGTAATTTTGATTGTTTCTGTCAAGAACTTTTATCGTGCCGTTTTCTTATTGTATTAACTGTTTTACGTAAATAATGTTCAACGAAAATTTCTTGCTCATAATTTATTATTACATGTTAAACGATAGCATGACCAGCAATGATCGTTTGTAGGCCAACTCCTAATAACCTTGCAAGTCTAAATCCATCTACAGTTTTTGAGCAAATATTTAAAATTTTCAGCACATATTACTGATGCTTAGAGGATGCATTTTCAATTTCAAAATCCTCTTTATGGCTACCATTCAGCCTTCTTTGATTTTCATATTTTAAGACAAAATTTGTTTGCTTTTGCATCTACCCCCTTCCAATAGCTCCATGTCTCGTAATTTTTTGCTCAAATGACAGACAGTGATAGATTTATCTTAAATGGCTTTCCAGTGGTCATGTTAAATACTAGTTGTACAATCAGTGGATTGCTAGTGGATGGGAGCATTAACTGCAATGTCCATCGAATGTCTTGCATACTGAGTAGTACCTCATCTTGTCTCCGTTATTTAGAACCATTGTGTTGTGTTTTTGATTGTTTAAGCTGTTGCAGATTACAGTTTTTTACAATTAAAATGTTTCTTTTTATACATCTGTATTTTATTGATTCAGTGAATGATTTGTTGTGTAAAAAAATTCAATACCTAGTTTTTTGTATTTTTCGTTCGTTCTAGTGGACACCGTTACACAAGTACTACCTTTGTTCCACGAGTACGACTGTAAACGTCAGCTGTTGGAATGTGAAGCATTTCTTACAACAACTATCAATCCAAATAAAAAAGACATTGACCCGGATAAACTTTTACTTTGCTTATTGCAATCAAAGATGTGTGGTTTACAGAAAGCGTATGAACTGTGCTTAAAATCAACAGGGATATACAGTCTGAAAAACCTACAGTCAACTGAAACGTTCGAAAAGATTCAGGACTCTTTTAGGGTGGATTTGTATCATCAAAAGATAATGCACCTAGAATCAACAATAAATCAGACGTATTATTGTCGAAGCTGCGCATCATTCATTTCAACACTGAGAGCGCTATTCTAATAATCAAAATGTCTCATACACGTAATATAAGTTTACATTTTTCCAATTATTACTATCATATAATGATTACCAAAATCAAGATAAGTTCTATGTATATAGTCGGGTTAATTGTATTTGACTGATACCGTAACCTTTTAAAATATAAGTAGAGACATCTTTTTGATAGGAATGTTAAATCCATGATTGCAAGAGTATGATATTTAACATAAAAAATAAACATACTAATCATGTCCAAATATTATTAGATAAATGCAGGAATTGTTAAAGTCGTTATTAAAACACTAGAATATTATTCGATAACATCGTTAGATATGTTTAACTTTTTTTCTTTTTTTTTATGTTTAACTAAGTGTCACTGTGTGTCAATGTATATTGGAATTGAATTAATTGAGCGTTTAATGTGTTTTAGTGTTAACATATTATTAAAGTCAATTGATAATAATACTACTAATAATAATAATAATAGTTTGAAATGGAAACAACTGAAAAACATGAACGGAGTCCTTGACTAAAATCGTAGGTAATCAAAAACAAACATACTAATCCATGTCCGAATCACGATCCAGAAGCAAAGTAAAAACTTTGGAACTGACAAGTTAGGTTAGACACGTGAACTTCCACCAGGGAAGTGAGGCTGGGAGCTCCGGAAGGGTAAGCACCTCCTGTTTAGCTAGCTACACCCGCCACGTGTTAAATCAAAATTGTGTGAAAGGAACATGGAACTATGAGACGTCAAATATATCCAGGGCAATCCTGGATACAGAAACATCAAACTTATCAACAATACTGTGATGACGGCCATAAAACTTTTTTGCAATATCCCTGAGTCAACGATTTATTTACAAGCAACCTACTTGGTTGTACAAAGTCCCCGTAGTGGGAACAAGCTCTACCATAGCGTATTAATTGGGAAACAAATACACCATAAGCAGGAGAAGCAGGTATATTGCTGCATAGAACAAAACTAAAACAACACAGAGAACAAGACGTACGCTTGAGCCTAAAAAAGAGAATGGATGGTCTGAAAATTGTTTTTTGGTAAAAAGTTAAAACTAAATATATCAACCAAACGATAAAGAAACGCATTTAAAATCTACCAATTTTACGAGCATCAAAATGAATGACAACGTATTTGATTTCATATATTTTTGCGTAATGTCAGCAGCTTTTTATGAGTTTTGAAATGTTTTTCGAACACAAGTTCGATTTATGCAAATATATATTTTACACTATAATACACTGGTCTGGTTTCACAATCAATGCTTTATTAAGATTTTCCTTAACTTAAATCTGGCAAAAATTCAAGTCTTTATTGTTTAGTCGTTTAAATTTAATTTTTAATATCACTGTTAGCTTAACACATTTGTATTTAATAAATGTCAAAACTATTCATGATGAAGGTCCACAGTAAGAAAAAAGAACATTCCTTTTGTGCGTTCGAATGGGTTCGAACTCTAGTGGTGATTTCAGTTTCCTTTGGTTAGAAGGTTTAACCATCAAAATAAGTCAGACCTTTGTTGTACAACATGTTGTCTATTGCAGTCTTCTACAGCGGATGTAGAATACAAAACATGTCACTTATTATTCAGTTATCATAAAAGTTAAAATATTAAAGATTTAGGGTTGAAATTTATAGATTAAAGTGCAACATTTTATCAAAGATAATTAATTTTTCAATTTTGATTTTACACGTGGCGAGTGTAGATAACTAAACAGGAGGTGCTTACCCTTACAAAACACCCGATCCCAATTCCCATGTGGAAGTTCACGTGTTTAACTTTGTTTGCCAGTATTTACTTTGCTTTTGAGTTATCCTTTCCTATATAATGTACTTGGATGCATTTCTAGATGACTAACTTATCTCGAAGATGGTAAGCTATTTCATTTACATTATTAGCCATGGTTCTAGTTCATGAAGCATTTTTCAGAAACTTTTCGACTAATATTCAAAGTGCTCTGTTCACTTTTGTTTAATAAATGATAGCATCTACAACAACACAAATTGTTTAAGAACTAAGTGAAAAGTGCATGTGGACTTTATATCTGTAGTTAAGAATATGAATCATGTATGTAACTGTATGTGAAAATTATTTTGGGACCAGTTATAGATGTATATATTACTGATTAAATTACAAAAATCAAAGTAATGATCTATTGCATGCCTAGAATTTTATAATCAATGTTTCTTAATGGGGTGTTATATCTATGACGGAGACAATAACTTATTAATACCAGACAGTCGAAACAAACAACAAAATTGATTGATTGTTGAAAATATCTATAAACTTATACCGTTAATTTTGAATATGAAAAATGTATGTAACTATATGTAAACATTATTTGGTGGTCCGTTATCGTTCTAATCAAATTACAACAACAAAAATGATGAACTATTGCGCGACTAGAATTTTCCATTTATCATTTGGTTCGAGTCCCGCTCGGACCACATGTGGGAAAGTGAATTTTCCTTACCGGTGGCCTTTACTGATTCACCTGGTATCAGTATAATGGACTGGGGGAGTGGTACGCTTGTCTGCGGCGTACTGACTCTGTGAGCTAGCACGGTAAAGTAGCCCTGAGTGCGCGCTAGTACAAGGCAGACCATAAAACACACTCGCACTTCACATGCATACAAAAATTGTTCATAGATTAATCCATAGAGATTAATTAAAATAGTTCTCGTCGCGAATAGCTGAAAAATTGCTGATGCGACGTTAAGCAACATTCAACCAACCAACCAACCATTTATCATTTGTCTTAATGTGTTTTTATTACTGAATAACTTTAATAATATTGGGCATAATTGTGTTTTCTACCTTTTATCCAGGCATATGACTGACTAAAAGTAATTATTTAAACTGAATAGATAATTAACGTCTCCAATCCAGACACGAATATTCGGCGAATCTAGAATACCATTTGGTGCATCTCGGAAGGGTTTGGCCTGTTATGCAGTATCTTTATTTTAGCTCAGAGGTCGGATGTATGATAATCGCTATAGACAAACCTTAAACACTACAGGTTTTCTGATTATAGGAGCAAGATCTACGACTTTAATGAGGATTGATTTTTGGAAACATCTATGTCAACTGACCGTTTAAAACAACTTAGATGTACAAAGACAGCAAATTTCCTGAGAATGAATATAAATTCAAATAAGCCCGACCGTGCTTTGAAATAATCATAAAATTTCATAAAAAATAGTAATGTGTTTACAGCTAGATCGAATCATGATAGCACGGTTAAGCCGAGTGGGTACTAGTTATTTGTAATTAAATTGGATGACAAATCTTATCACGTTAATCCATGTGTTAATTCAGAAATGAAGCATTAACATCCAAGTAATTGTCAGATTGTAAATCCATCAATAAGCAGAATTTACTAACCACTTAATTTAAATAATAAATATTTTGATTTCAATTCTTATAGTAATTACATATTATACCAGTTTTAATTTTACAGCACTAGACGGCCGTTTCGGAATACAATTCCTCATCAGTAGTGCGTGGACCAAAATTATGAAACCAAAATTATTTTGAAGATGTTGAAAAGCTACCCAAAAGGACCAAAATATATTTTACCAAATTAAGCTAAGGAAATAAGAAATTTTTGTTCAGCTATTCCAAATATAAAATAAGTTTGACAAATTACATTCTGATGGATTTTAAATATCAATGACCGCATGCTATGTATGTTAATGCAGATGGAACGTCAATAATCTGCTCGAGAAGTTTTTTGGATTGTTTTACATATTGACAAAGCAATGTTAATTAACCTTAAAGCTTTTGTAAAATCCTGTGTGTTTTATTAACAAAGTCTTTGGAAAAATGTTTGATTCATTTAAACTTTGAACAAGTTTGTTGTAATCCAAAACGTAGTCACATCTGGTTTTATTGGAGATACACATCTATTCTGTGACTATACAATATACACATATTATGACAAGACATTTAGATTTTACCTTCGGAAATATATTTCAAAAAGTACACATGTACTGTAAATACGCCGTTTCTTGGATGTATTCATTCCTTGCCGATTCCGATTTTAGTATTGGCCTAAATCACGTGACTAGTCTGCAATTTAGGGCATAACAGAAATGTCAACATTGATCGGCTGGAGGGTGCTAGCGATGGGCTGTATTTAAACACTTGTTACACATATTTTTGAACTTATACCTGCATCAAAGAATTAAAATACTTTAAACAAATAGATTTTATGATATTTTAACATCTTAATATAGTTCATAAAGATTTATCGGACATTTTTGTCTGAAGCAGTAGGAAACCCTTTGCCAGGCAAGGAGAAGTTAGATGCGGCACGCTGCTTTACTTAACTTAGACTGTTAGATTTTCCATTTGATTTAAACTGATTTATTTATTATCAGACAAAATAAACAAAAATATATCTGAAAGTGGTGCAAAATATGAATTTAGTCGCTTGAATTCTCATATGCAACTATCACCTGATCACAACATGCAGCGCGTGAATAAAATGACTTGATAATCTTTTTTTAAATTGCCTATATTATTTTTTACAACACTTAAAAGATTTACAAATGATATCTTTAGACAAGAAATTGTCATTTTTAATTTATCACTGAAAATGATGCCATGTAGCGATTCACCTCATTGTTTACAATTGAAGCGGCAAAAAA
Source organism: Anadara kagoshimensis (assembly GCA_021292105.1). Classification (NCBI taxonomy): domain Eukaryota; kingdom Metazoa; phylum Mollusca; class Bivalvia; order Arcoida; family Arcidae; genus Anadara; species Anadara kagoshimensis. The sequence goes on from CM037870.1 coordinate 44,850,561, forward strand.
GTGCCCTAAATTCAGTCACGTGGTGATGAAAGTCACGTGACACTTCGTCCGAAACTTTGTATCTCTGAAACGGCGTATTGTACCTTAGCGTGTACTGTATGATTTTTAACATTTTGAACTAGAAAAAAATGCATGCTTTGTAGTTTTGCACAATTAGTATATCTACACATTGCATCACCTTCGTAGTTAAAGGCAAAATAAATACGAAGAACAACTATTTAAAAGAAAACTGAAAACCAGTCTGCGAATTTTTTACGATTAGAATAAGAAATTGATTACGTTAAAACAAAACATTGACATTATTATTTATTACACCTTATGTAAAAATCGAGTAATTTCATTGGATAAGAGCTATGTAACAATTTGTACTGTCACATTACATTTATAATGTCACATAGCGCTGCGCGTGACTATGTGACAGTACTTTTGTTCGGGTTGTCTCCCTTCACTGGATAACGTCAGCGCTTTGAACGAAACATGTTTTCAGTTGTGTCTACGCAAGCGTCTTCTTGTTATTGGCATTATTTAGATTCGTCTGTAACAACAACAAAAGATTTTTGCCGAGGTTGAAAATGAGTATCTTGTCAATTTATTAAAGTCTAAAGACTCTATATCAACTAAACGGACCAATAAGAGGGGCGTGGATACGTTTCGTAAATTCCTTGGCCCAAATTACTGTGAATTTAAGGCATTCCCGGTCGATAAATTGGATAAAGATTGATATAGACATTACTAAAATCGAAGGATGCACATAATACACATTGGTAAAATAAAACAAATATTACATTTTTGACCTCTCGAAAAGCATTATCAGCCTTTGCTATTGCCTCGGCATACAATGCTTCCTCGTGGTGACAATATGTCACCCTGTCAGAAATGCAATATTTATATAATATCGGTGTCTATTATTGTCTCGTTTGTGATATCAATATTAGATTAACCCTATAATCGTGTTGGATCTCATTGACAACTTTGGATGGTTAATAAGAAGAAATACTACTGATTTTTAAAACGAATCCATAAAAAATTATTTTGTTTCATAAATCAAGCTCTTCATTAAGTTTCACATAAATGAACTATATATAATAAAACATCTGCCGGCGATTTATTATGTTTTATTTGTTTGCCCTAATTAATGGTAAATTCGGCAAAGATCACAAGTTGTAATGGTCCCGGTAGTTCCGTCAGCTGATTCAATATATCTAAGTCCTTGTTGATATATAACACTGGTATAAAATATACTTCTCTAGGAAAGACCAATTTCAATACCTCTATTTTCAACTTCTATTGTTTTAACCGGCTACGTTGTAGCATGACAAAAGCCAACATCAAAAGTTTTACAACCAAACGTTATGGATAAATAAGATAAGACAAACACAACATTGAACCCAATGATTGCAAAACTCCATAGTTCGGACGGATACTTTATCAAATACCTATATGACATACAGTTGTTTGTTAACGATCTTTTGAAGAACAGTCCAACCATCTCACTTATCTTTCAAAGAGCGATTCATAAGTCATACAATCATTGATACAAGTATGTGTTGTTCAAGCATTTCGTATTTACATGTATTTACTTCATGCGGGAGTTTGTTATGATTTAGAATCTGATTTTTTTTACCACAGCGGTTTTAATTAACCTGAACAAGTTTCTGTTTTAGTTGGCATTGCACGTACGTAAAATGTAATATTCAGCCCTTGGTAAATAGGTTGTAAAAATACTACAGATATATATCAGTGCATTCAATGAACAAGGGAACTTGAGCGCATTTCAAAAAATAGAATAGAGGTACTTAACATTCCGTAGCATCTGGTCTCACTTCCCTTGTGGAAGTTCACGTGTTAACCTAATTTGTAAGTTTCAGAGTTTTTACTTTGCTTCTGGATTGTGTTTCAAACATAGATTAGTATGTTTGTTTTTGAGGTTCGTATATGCAATTCACTATCTATGTAAGGTGGTTCTAAGAAACTGTTATGGGTTAGAACCACATGTTATGATGCTGATTGAAACGATTACCACGGTTTTAAACACTAACATATAGAGTGGGCAGGACTGAAAATCTTAAGCAGAAGTGTACGCAAAGGGGCTGTAATTAATCTAAAAAACACTTTGTAGTACAAACACTTTGCAGGTGAAAAAGTTAAGAATAATTTGCCTCTCCGATTTTATTTTTGTCTGCAAATTCTCGTTTAGATTGTTGCAATTTAATATATTACAATTAATTTACTTCTCTAAAATTAGAAAGACAAAGTGTTTTTAGTGCATAACGGAACTCAAAACATCCACGCTATGTTATTTTCAAAGTACATGTATTATTTTATACTTTACAAATTTATACTTGTTCCAATGGTTTAAGTTGAAAATGATTCGATGATCTTCAAATTACATTTGCTGCCATTGGTCGTTTAGTTTACACGTTGTTGTTCTGTCTTTATAACAAAATTACCATTTACATTCTCGTTTGAAAGGTTTATTGAAAAGATTATTAATATTTCAATTTTAACAAATCAAATTAAAAGAACTTAAGGTAGTACTGTTTTGAAAGATTCAGTTGCATATAAAATGAAAACCATTCGGGATCGATTATAATGCCCGATTAATGCCATTTCAAATAGTCACTTGGTATTTTAATATAGCGACAAAACAAAATTATAAATTAACCGATCTCAAAAGACTACGCATAGTTATTTTTTTCATAACCTGTCGCATTAATTTTGTTCTTTATGAACCATACCAGTTTTACAATCAACCCTTAGAATCGTCCTACCTTAATTCTATAACTATTGTTGGTGCCGCTAAGTTTTTAATAAAAAGAATAACGTTGTTAAAACTTTTAAATAATCTATCCTTAATTACACCATGAATTCCTTAATATAATGACCAATAACGCTTGTCTTTTTGAAGTATATCATTGAAAAAGACGTAACATAGTTCCTCTAGTATAAGCATTTGTAAAAATTTACTTTATTTCTTCTTTGATGTCTTAAAACATTTTTGTAATAGTTGACATTTAAATGAAAGTCTTTTTAAAACAAGAAAAGTACTTACTAGTGGTTTTTTTTACAGTCAGGTTTGAGGAAAAGCCAAACGTAGTTCAGTCAAGTCCATACTAATTTTTTAACGTTTTTGGATATGACGGTGTGCATTGATCAGAGATAGATATGGAGTATTGACCAGGATCTTAATTGTGGTCATTTCTGTAGTAATATTACTGTGTGCTGTCACGTGTGATAATCAATCAACCTATTCTGAAGTATCGTAAAATGTTTAACAAAAACCTTAGAGCTATCATGTTCAACATCTTTCACACTGATACAATAGGTGCAAATCATTAAAAGAACTCGGTTTGAAACCCCATGCCATTTGTTTCTGCCTAATATGTGGTATCAAGTGTATCAAAAACTTAATTCTAAGTTTTTTGAAAAATTCTGCCAATTTGTCTGCATAAATCTAAGTTTATCTCTATTATATGTGCGTAATAAAACTAACAACAAGTATCAGAAATGCAGAGAACATTTACATTTAATCACTCAAGCATATAATGCTCATTTGAAACAAATGTGCTTCCATCAGGTCCTTTAAGACTATTTGGTATCTTTATTGCTTAACAGGCTAATTAAGAAATTTATGATTCCAACAAGGACTTGGCAACCATTTAATAGCATACCTATCCTTCTTTTCTAAAAGCACTTAGTGTTTTTTTCCTAAATTTTCTAACACTGTAATAATTTCTCAGTTGATAAGTTTAAGCTTTCTAAGTATTTATTTCTTTATGCAGGGTATACAAGGGTTTAAAATTCCATCACTGTAATATTAGAGATTTTGGAAAGGCTTAAATCTCTGTAGGAAATGTTTCCTGACTGTCAGATACATATGGAAATAATCGTTTATGTCAAATTAGCCTTTGCTTTAGGTAAATTAAGACACTGGTGTATAATTTGTTGGTGTTTATATATGTTTAATCAAAAACAAACATACTAGTCCATGTCCGAATCACAATCCAGAAGCAAAGTAAAAACTTTGAAACTGAAAAGTCAGGCTAGACACATGAACTTCCACCAGGGTGCTCAGGAAGGGTAAGCACCGTATGATGCTTGACAAAAAAAACCAGAATCCCTAATTAACTCAGCAGATATTTTCTCTCATGAGCGGAAGAACAAACGTTTGAACCTGTTACAGGTATATTTTGAAAAGCAGTGACTGTTATTTCGCATGGAATAATGTGATTCGTCTTTATCTTAGATATTCTCTGTCAGATGAGACCTTAATGCTTAAACAGTCGAATGTTGCACTTGTCTTGAAGACAGTATATCACTTCTATCAGATAAATAAAGATGTTTGCTTCCAAAGGGTAAGCCATCTAATTCGGAGTACCCTAGAATATTTTGTTGCTGACAAATCATTTCCGGCGTGTTTAAGAACACAATTTAACTTGAAGAAAATGAACATCCAATTATGCTTATATGGTCTGGAAGGTCGTAGAGTCAAATTAGAAAGATGACATGATCATGAATATTTATATAATCACAAAATAATTATTTTGAGGTGTTTTTTCCAACGTCCTTATTTATCACTTATTCAACTGATGTGCTTATTGAAACATCACCATTTACTAAAATATTTATTTAAAACGTCATTATTTATCATCTGACTCCTTCTAATGTTATTAGTAATTAAATTATCTTCTTGCATTAAATCTACTATTTTTGCTATTGTTATTTTTTATTAAATCGTAATTACATCTTAACTGACGCAATATGATGTTGCAAAAACACTCGTTTACAATAGAAGTTTCAGCAAATAAATCAACTATCTGAAAGAATGTTACAATATCAGAGCTGTATTTACTTGATAAAAGTTATTTAACCTGTGTTAATTTTGCAGCTCTTGAGAGTCGTTCCGGAATAGAATCCCTCATCGGTAGTGTTCTGACCAAAATTGTAAAAATCCAATGGTTTAGATGTTAAAATGAGAAAATAGAAGAATCAAAATGTATTATACTATATTCACCTTAGGCAATTCTTTGAATTGCTTGAAAACTTTTAAGTTTAGAAGCAGATAGGTTTTAACTTAGTATTTATGTACACATCACAGAATGTCGGTATCATGACATCACGAAAAGAATAAGAAATAAATAAGTTAGATATTCATAAATCTTAATAAGACAACCGAACATTATTGGCTTATAAAGAAAGCATATGTTTATTTAACATGTCACTCGTTGTTTGTTGCTGAAATTGGCGTCCGCGTAAATTTTAATTTGAGGATAATATAAATTTTGTGTTTATCCAGGATAAATATGTCTGCTGATTTCATGCTATTTTTCTTATCACGAGAAATGGTCATATTGATAAATATGCAATAAATAATTACATACGGGATTATTAATCATTGCGTGATATAATTTCTATATAGTTCAACTTGTTATAAATTCAGTTTCACTCGTTGTTCTATATACATTGTGATAGGTTAAACGAACGACACGTAATCGATATACCGTGACAATAGCAAACACTATATCAGTTTGTATCTAAATAATATGAACAAAAATGCATTGTCTATTGGCCAACAGTATAGTGCATGCAATGTCAAAAATCAGGAACAACACAAAATAAAACACAATATGAACGGCTGTTTATAAAAACAACTACTTTAAAACTATATGACGTAAAGTATGCAGTAAGCATCTCATATCAAGATTATCTTTAGTATAGGTATTGCAAGTGCCCCAACAGTTTAATACCCAATAGACATTTTTGCGTAACGATATGAAAATACTTTATGACATAAGTCTCCTGAATAGCTTCAGATTTACAAGAAAACATCATAATTTATGTAATTCAATATTAGTAATACTACAAGTTCCTCACAAGCTTTTTGGGGTATCACATACAGAATGACACCTATTGTACATGTTTTCAGGTCATTGATTGTAACATAAGGGTCCTACGAACGGTACTCAACAGTTTGTCAACCATCTTTAAATACTCGCGAACTATCAACCATTTCAATCTGCGTCTACATAGCAGTATATTTTGATCTTCCATTAAGTATTTTTTTTATTTTTAGAAACACATAAAATGTATAATAAACTGCACAGGTGTGCTGTGCTAAATTATAAATAGCGAGAGTGTTTGGTTACAAATCTAATGCAGCACTGTGTTGTTTTTCTAAAATTGCATACTTGATTTAAAAAAAAACTTGATCCTTTGCTGTTACTATAAATCACTATCCCGTGATGAAAACAATTTTGCGACATAAATGTTTTTCGATATTTCATGCGGAACCCCAAAATAGAAGAAGGTTTTTCTTTTAGCAACTGATTTAAATGTTAATATGATGTTCATCTAGTTAGTTGGCCTTTACCAAATTCACCAATTTTTATTTTCGCGCACTTTATTTTCGCGATTCTTGAACAAATCACGAATAATTCAGAAAATAAAGTGCTCGCGAAAACAAGGTGATTTACAGTACCACGATTAGATATAACAATACGAAGCAAATTATACCCATTAGCTTACTTGCATTCTTTCGACACAACAAGTATCTATACTTATCACATTGTTTAGTTTGCATGTAGCTTTCAGCATTATATAGAGAACCGTCATGGCCTGAGAATTGATGTTCAATCGTTAATTTAACGGCGGTGACATTTTTAATTGTTGAATAATCAAATTTCGTCTGAGCGGTACATTTGCTGACCTTTTGTTTTCTCCATCTGAACTTTTTGCTGTCCAAATTAAAACAAAATATCAAACAAACTGCCTAATATATTCCCCCGATTGTATGATAATTTGTTTAGGTATTCATTGATATCTTCATATTTAGCATTATTACAGCATATACATCCAAAATATATCAATTTATTGTTCTAATTAAAACTTAACAGCAGAAAAGTACATCATGTTTTTTTCTGAAAATATCCCTCGAGGCTTTCTATGAAGGTCTAATTTCGTTTTTTATCCAGTTTGACTGTTCATTTATTCCCGCATGTTACAATAATGTACTCTAACTCTTATTACTAAATGGTTATCGTGTTTTTGATTTATGAATAGATTGGAATTATAACTAAATTCACAAGGCTCTGACAACTTTTTGTCTGGGTCTTCAAATGGCAACAGACGTTTGTGTTTTGTATACAAATTATTTGAATTCTTTGTGGTTTTATAGTGATTTTTTGATTGCATGATGTGATTGTTGTTTTAATTTTTCATACAGCTTGCTCGTTCAAAACACCAATTCCAACTGACCATTTGAAGTTTTTAAATACACTAGAATGTCCTTATAACAATGATTCAGAGATTGCATATTAATTCAGACAAGTTTTTTTTCAGTAATGAGTTTACATCTATATCAAAACATCAATACTGTCAATTTCTGCAAAATAATCCAGAAATATCGCAATATCACGTTCTTTCAAAGATACCCTTTTACACCAGCAAACCAGATAAAGGCTGATATATCATATGAAATATCTGCCATAGAGATCAGAATGTATCGAACTAACAGGTTATTATTTGATTATGATACGTCAAACGAATGTCGTGTACAGACGTTCAATTAACGATAGACAAGACAGAAAATGCTGTACAACAATATAAATTACTAAAGAACCAAGTGAAATGTTCATGCATGGGGACATTATACCCGTAATTATGAATATGAAAATTGTATGTAAACATTATTTTGGATCAATTGTGTACTTATCAAATTACAAAAACAAAAATAATGATCTATTGCATGTCTAGAATTTTATAATCCATATTTCTTCATGGGGTTTTATATTTATGAACGGATACAATAACTTATTAATACCAGACAGTCGAAACAAACAATAACGAAACAATAACGAAAGATACAGGAAATAAAATGCAATTTTCAAACAGACCATTAGCAATATCAGGCATAATTGGTTCCAGTACCTTTAAGTCAGACATATGAATGGCTAAGCTGTTGTATTTGAAGAACGTATATAATTAGTCTCCCAGCCAAGACATGGAATATCCGTCGAATCTAGAATGCCATTTAGTGCATTCTTAAAAGATTTTTACTCTCTGTCCATTAGTTCTATAGCCAATGGCTTTGATGGTAACTAATCGCTACAGAGAAACCCTAAACACCATAAGTATTCTGATTGTAGGAGCCAGGTATATTACTATAATGAGTATTGTTTGCTGAAAGCATTAATGCCAACTGACCATTTGAAAAAATAATTAAATGCACTCAAATGCCTTCTTAGACGTACAAAACAGCAAATATTAAAACAATGAACATTGATTCAAATAAGCCAGTCGGTGTTTTTTTTTAGTTTTTTTACAGTAACGCGTCTACAGCCAGATCGAATCATCGATATTGTCAATTGCTCAAAATCATCAAGAATTATTGAAATTCAACCTTTTTACTAACGTGTCCTTTTACTCCAATAATCTAGATAAAGGATGATATATCATATCAAATATCTTCTATGAAGATCAGACTGTATCGAACTAACAGGTTCTGATTTGATCACGATAAGACAAATGAATGTCGTATACAGATAGATAATTATCAAATTGTCTTATAAGCTTGACACTTAATAAAACAGTCTTCTTTTAGACAGGCTATATTTCAATAAGAAATCAATGGTATCATTGAGCTTTTTGTGACGAATTCGCTTCATTTAAAGATTTTCTATAACAAGGTTAAGCCGATTTGGTACTATTTGTAATAAAATCGGATGGCTAATCTAATCAAATTAATCCATGCATTCATTTATTTAGAGATTAGGCTTTAAAATCCAAGTAACTGTTAGGTTGCAAATTCAACAACCGTAAATTCCGGCCGTTTCGGAATACAATTCCCCATCAGTAGTGCTTGGACCAAAATTATGAAACCAAAATTATTTTGAAAGCTACCCAAAGGGCCAAAATATATTTTACCAAATTAAGCTTTGCATGAGGGAGTATACCTTAGTTTTTGAGAAATTTCAAATTTTAACTTGCAGGAAATTTAGACAATTATAGTATATATCTAACAATAATACGAAATAATTGCCTACTGAGTACATTTTGAACAGAAAAACGGCACGTTTTGTAGATTTGCACCCTGACTATGTCTACACTTTGCACACTCTTCGTAGTTAAAGGCAAAATAAATACTAAGAACAACTGTTTGAAAGAAAAACAAAACCAGTCTCCGGATTGTTACCATCAGGATAGGAAACAATACGTTATAATAAAACATTGACATTATTATATATCGCTGTCTGTTATAATTTTCTTATTTGTGATATCAATATTAAATTAACCCTTTAATCGTGTTGGATCTCATTGATAGCTTTAGGTGATTTATAAAAGAAATACTACTGATCTTTAAAAAGAATCCATAAAAATAAATTTGTTTCATGAATCAGGCTCTTACACACATATATATAAAATATATATATAGAAAATCTGCCAGCGATTTATTGTGCTTTATTTCTTTGCCTAATTAACGGTAAGGTCGGAAAAGATCACAAGTTGTACTTTTTCGATAGTTTCATCTACTGATTCAGTAAATTCAGTTCATATATATATAAACGTTGTTATCAAAGGTATTTTTCTGGCGTAGACCAACTTCAATAACTATATTTTAAACTAATATTTTTAAGTCAGCTGTCCGTAAAGATAGCTACTTTGTAGCTTGACATAGCCAAACATGAACAGTCTTACTAAGCCATGTTCTGATTAAAATCCAACAACAAAGTAAAAAGCTTTGAAACTGACAAGTTAGGTAAAACATGTGAATTTACACCAGAGACGTGGGGCTGAATTTCACGTGTTTCGCATAACTTGTCGATTTAAAGTTATTACTTTACTTCTGGATTGTGATTCGGACATGGATTAGTATGATTGATTTTGATTACAATTAAATGTAATGAGATAAGTAAGACAAAAGCAATATTGAACATAATGATCGATATTCGATTTAATAACTATATGACATACAGTTGTTTCCTAACCATCTTTTTGAGGACAACCCAACCATCTCACTAATCTTACAATAAGCGGTTCATAAACCATTCAATTGTCGATACCAAAATGTCCTGTTCATGAACTTTGTATTTTGTTTACTTTATACACGTTTATGCGTCTTTGGTTTAATTTAAGTTGTGCTCCTGTTGTGTACCACAACACTTTTGAACTTTTATTCAACAAAATAATTTTGTTTGTAGTTTGAAATGCAAATACAGATACATTGCTATACTCACTCCTTGTTAACTGAGTTTGATAAACAATAAGGCATATATCATCTGAGTAGCTTATGATGTTGATTAAAAAGGTAACCAAGTCTCGTCATGTAAGCCAAAAACAAATTCTACTTGGGTTTTTTTCAAAATTTTAAAAAAAAACTAACATACAGTGTGGGCAGGACTGAATCGCATTAGCAGGAGTGTATGCAAAGGGACTGTAATTAGTCTAAAAACGAACACTTTGTAGTTCAAACTCAATGCAAGTGAAATTGTTAAGAATACTTTACCTCTCTGATTTGATATATCTGTTATATTTCGTTTAGATAGTTGCAATTTAATATCGTTTACAATTAATTCTCTCGTCTAAAATTAGAAAAACATATGCATTTCAGTGCATATGTCCATATATGAACTCGAAACATTGTATTTTCAAAGTATGTATATTTTTATACGTGACAAATTGTTCTATTTGTTCTAATGGTTTAATTTGGAAATTATTTGATGATATTCAAATTTGTGCTGCAATTGGTCGTCCAGTTAACCCCTAATAGTTCTGTCTTAATTACAATATTACCATTAAAATTCTCGTTTGAAAGGTTTATTAATACATGTAGAAAAGGTTATTAATATTTTATTTTTTGATAAAATTCAATTGAAACAACTAACTTAAGGTAGTATTGTATTGAAAAATTTACCTGCATATAAAATAAATATCATTTTATTATAGTGCCAGATAAATGCCATTACGAATAGTCACTTGGTGTATAAATAATGCGACGAGACGAAATTATAAATTAACCCGTCCCAAAAGACAACGCATAAATTTTGCTATATTTATATTCATTTTTCTCATACCCGGTCGCATTATCTTTCTTAATATATCCGTTATGAACCATGCCCCAGTTTCGTAATTAACCTTAAAATCATTCTACCTTAATTTTATTTTATAAATATTATTAGTGCCGAAAAGTTTTGATTAAAAAGAATAATGTTCTAAACACCTTTTAATACTCTCTGCTAAACAAGTCCATGAATCCCTTAATATATCGACCAATAACGCTTGTTTTTTTAAGTATTATCATTTAAAAAGAAGTATAAGCAACAGAGATTTAGTATATACAGGTATCATTGTTCGTCTAGTATAAACATCTGTAAAAATTCACTTCATTTCTTGTAATATGTCTGTGATGAAAACATTATTTTCAAATAGTCGAAATTTAACTGAAAGTCATTTAAAAACAGGCAAGTACTTACAAGTTTTTTGTACAGTCAGATTTTAAGAAAAGCCAAACGTCCTTCAGTCAAGTACATACCCATTATTTAACGCTTTTAGATATGACGATGTGCAGTGATTAGAGATATGTTGTATTGATCAGAAACTGAATTGCGATCATTGATTAAATTATATTACAAAGTGTCACTGTGAGCGGTCACGGGTGATAATCAGCCGACCTATTCTGAAATATTTTAACATGTTTAACAAATTCCTCCCGTTGGTTTTCAACATATTTCACACTGATAAAATAGGCGATATTCATTGAAAGAACTCATTTGAAAAACCATGACGTTTTTTCTGCCTAATGTTTGGTATCAAGTTCACGTACAACTGGATAACATTCTACATTTTTGAAAATATATCTGCCAATTTTTCTGTAGATATCTTTGTTTATATCTTTTAAAATCAACAACACTTGTCGGGAATGCGGAGAAAATTTACATTTTATTACTCAAGCATGCAATGCAATACTAATTTAAAACAGATGTTATTGCATTAGGTTTTTAAGAGTATTTGGTATCTATATAGCTTAACAGGTTAATTAACAAGTGCACGATTCCAACGATGACTTGGCAAACATAATTATTATGGTTATCCTTTTTAGTCCGTGGGTTAGGTGGACCCACCGTGCACCCCCCCCCCAAGATCCTCCGACACCACTTTTTTCTGGTACCTTAGGGTGTTTAGTAATGGAATCGAGATGTTTTCTAGAAATAAATTGGGATGCTGTTCATATTTAAGAGTACCTGAAAGTTTTCAGTAAATTTCTCTATTAGGGGTAGGAGAACGTTTTTATCTTTGTTTTCAATATTATTATGCAGATACAGATCATATTTGGTATTATTGTAAAGGGAACATGTTCAGCTTTTATAAATACAAAGTTGGTTGATGTAGCTGCTTCTATGTCGTCACCATGACGTCATAAACACAGGTTTTGAGAAAAAACGCTATAAAATCGTGTCAATTTATCCTTTATAAAATTATTTCTGTACAGCATAATAAAACACATTAAGACAAAGTATGTTTTCCATTTACTGAATGAATTGTAGTTATAAATGATCATATATTCTCATCTTCGATAAAAGACACCACTCTATTAGAAAAAATATATTAAAGATAGCCTTTTTTTTTTAAATGATCGAAACGGGGTAGGGGAACGTTTTTATCTTTGCTGTCGATGATATTATCTTGATATAGATCATATTTGGTATCATTGTAAATTTACTGAAAACTTTCAGGTACATTAAAATATTAAAGTTTTTCATGAAGAGCATCCCAATTTATTTCTGGGAAACATCCCGATTCCATTACTAGACACCCCAAGGTACCAGAAAAAAGTGGTGTCGGAGGATCCTGGGGGGTGCACGGTGGGTCCACCTAACCCACGGACTATCTCTTCTTGTGAATTTAAGTGTTTATTTCCTGTATAGTTTTGTTTCTAAAAAAAAATTTCAGTTAAATAAGTTTAAGCTTTTTAAGTAATTATTTCTTCATGCAGGAGGTTTAAGAATCCATCATTTAAATTTGAGGCTTTTGAAAGGCTTAAAAATAAAACATTGATGATATTGTGATACCTACATAAAGAATCGTTAAAGTCAAATAAGCCTTTAATTTAGGGAAATTATGAGCCTGGTGTGTTTGTATAATCTGTTGTAATTATATAGATTTTAGCACTAATCAGTCCAGCGGAGTTTCCTCTCATTCGCAGAAGAACGAAGGCTGGAACGCTTTAGAGTTATATCTCAGTGACACTCAGTGCTGTTTTTTCGCATTAAATAATGTAATGCAATGGTATCTGGGAGCTTCTTTGTCCGACGAAGCCTTAAAACCTTATTGTCGATGTTTCGCTGGTCTTGAAGACATTATATTACTTATATCAGAGAAATGAAGCTGGTTTCACCGGAAGGGAAAACATTCTAATTCGAAACAGACTAGAATATGTTGGTGCTTATAACTTATTACCCGTTTGTTTAGGAACAAACAAAGTTACTCGAAAAAAAGAACATCCAATTAAAATTATATGGTCTGAAATGTCTTAGAAACACAATTAGAAAGCTGACATGATCATGAATATTTATATTATCCCAAAACAATTATTTTGAGGTGTTTATTCCAACGTCTACATTTATCACCCATTCAATTAATGCGTTTGTTCAAATATCAGCATTTACTGAGATATTTATTTTAACGTCAGCATTTACCATCTGACTCCTTCTAATATTTACAAATTAATTAAATTTAACCCTTGCATAAATCTACAAAATGCTATTTTCATTAAATCGCAACAACATCTTAACTGACTCAATATGCAAAACGTCCGTTTATAAGAAAAGCTTATAACAAGTAAATCAACTATCCGAAAGGATGTAACACTTAGAGTTATATTGATTTGATAATTATGATTCAACCTGTGTTTTACAGCTCTAGACATCCTTTCGGAATAACCTGTTTTTGGACAGTATTGCACTGTGAAAATCCAATATTTTTAAGATGTTAAAATGAGGGTAAAAAATGATCAAAATATATTTTACCAAATTCACCTAGGGCAATACTTTGTACGAAAGTTTAGTTTCTCGTGGGTCTTTAAAATTTAAAAAGCAGATAAATTCAACTTAGTGTTATGTAAACACTGCAGAATGTCGGTATCATAACATCAGGAAATGAACACGAAATAAATAGTTAGATATACATAAAACTTAATAAGACAACCAAACGTTATTAGCTTATAAGGGAAACATTTCACGTGTCACTCGTTGTAAATTGCTAAAATTGACATCCGCGTAAATTTTAATTTGAAGATAATATACATTTTGTCTCATCCTGGATAAATATGTCTGCTGATTTTATGTTATTTTGGTTATTAATTTATATTTATCACGCAAAATAGCCACATTGATAAATATAATATAAATTTACATACGGTATTATTAAGCATTGCGTGATATGATTTCCATATAGTTCCACTTGTTTTTCAGTTGCATTCGATATTCTATCTTCAATGTGATGGCGTGCAACCTAGATTCCATGACAATAGCAAACAATATATAAATTGTATCTAAATACACAAAAGTACAAAATACATTTGTTAATAAAGCAGAGGAAACATTATCATTGACAATTCGGAAAAACAAAGTTTTCACGGAAAACATCATAAGTTAAGGGATTCTATATAAGTGATAATATTAGTTGAGCAAACCACCATTGCACGTATTTTCAGGCCACGGGTTTAACATAAGGGGTCAACAAACGGTACTTAAAATTATATCCATCGCCTATTATTAGCCGCGATCTTAACAATCGATCATTTTAACCTCGCTTCCCTTGCGGAAATTTAACTTGTTTAACATAAATAACTAGTTTCAAAGTTTTACTTTGCTTCGGATTGGACATGGATTTGTATTTTTATCGGTCTGAGATAACTACAATCGTACAGCTGAAGGTTTATTAAAAATTTTACGTTTTTCTGCTAATTTTAAATTACAAGACTTGAGTTTACACAGCCAAGTTGTAATATCTCAACCAAAAAAGAAGCGTGACAAATATTGTTATTAATTCAGTAATTATCTTTACAAATAATCATTTTGAATTTTCATCAACCCTTGATATGGCCATCCACATGGATTTTACGGATGATACTACGATTAGTTATAACAATACGAAGCAAATTTTATCCACTAGCTTTCTTGCATTCCTACAACACAACAAGTATATATATTTATCGCATTGTTTAGTTTGGATGTAGCTTTAAACATAATATAGAGAAACTATCCTGCCCGGAGATTTGATGTTCGATCGTTAATTTGACGACAGTGATATTTGTAATTTTTGAAGAATCAAATTTCGTCTGAGCGGTACATTTGCTGACCTTTTGTTTTCTCCAACTGAACATTTTGCTGTCAAAATTAAACCAAAATATCAAAGAAACTGCCTCACAAATTCCACAGATTGTATGATGATTTATTTGGGTATTTTTCATATCTTCATATTCAGCATTATTACAGCATTTATATCCAAAATATATCAATTGATTGTTCTAATCAAAACTTCAACAGCAGAACAGTACATAACTGTTTCTTTTTTTTGAAAATATCCCTTGAGGGTTTCTATGAAGGTCGGATTTCTTCTTTTATTTAGGTTGACTGTTCATTTGATCCTTCATGTTACAATGATGTACTCTTATTCTTATTACTATAACTAAATCCTTATCGCGTTTTTTTTCATGAATAGATTGGAATTATAAATAAATTCACAAGGGTCTGACAACTTTTTGTCTGGGTCTTCAAATGGCAACAAACGTTTGGGTTTTGTATACAAATATTGGAATTCTTTGTGGTTTTATAGTGATCTTTGATTGCATGATGTGATTTTTGTATTATTTTTTCATACAGCTTGCTTGCTCAAAACAACAATTCCAACTGACTTTGAAAAAGAAGTTTTTAAATACACTATAATGTCCCCTTTGATGTGCAATGACAACATTGATCTAGAAATCGAATGTTAATTCAGATAAGCTTTTTTCAGTAATGTGTTTACATCTATATCGAAACATCAATACCAGTAATTTCTTAAAAATAATTCAGAAATATTGCAATATCACGTTCTTTCGATGTCCTTTACACCAGCGACCCAGACAAAGGCTGATATATCAAAAAACAAACATACTAATATTTCCGAATCACAATCCAGAAGCAAGTAAAAACTTTGGAACCGACAAGTTAGGTAAGACACGTGAACTTCACCAGGAAGTGAGGCCGGGTGCTCCGAAGGGTAAGCACCTCCTGTTTAGCTAGCTACACCCGCCACGTGTGTAATCAAAATTGTGTGAAAGGAACATGGAACTATGAGACGTCAAATATATCCAAGGCATCCTGGACACAGAGACATCAAACTTATCAACAATACTGTGATGACGGCATAAAACTTTTTGAGGGCCTTGATAAGCCTAGGCTTGCAATATCCCTGAGTCAACATTTATTTGCAAGCAGCCTACTTCTTTGTACAAAGTCCCCGTAGTGGGAACAAGCTCTACCATAGCGTATTAATTGGGAAACAAAAACACCATAAGCAGGAGAAGCAGATATATTGCTGCATAAAAAAGGAAAGTTGACAATAGAAAAATTGAAGTCATCACGTTTGTCATAAAGTTTCAAATGTAGCCTTTCCTGTGCGTCATAATTCAGGTATAAGTCTAATATGAAGCAGAACATGAGGAATCAGTCGTGTCTTTTATTTCAAGCTCACTAGGATAGATGACATTTACATAGTCTCCAAATTTAGGATTGTTAAGAGACAGAACGTCATCTATATGTCTGTATGTTGAGTTGAATGATTTGGACATTTTTCTCTCCAGATTTAACAAGGTTCTGCATAAATTCTGCTTCATAAGAATAAAGAAACAAATCAGAAAGCAATGGTGCATATTTGTACCCATTGGTATACCGATTGTTTGCTGAAAAACTATATTACCAAACACAACAAATATGTTATCTATCAAAACTCCAACATTTTGTTGATGGTATCTTCAATATATTTTCGTTGGGAATCCGTATGGTGCTTGACAAAATAACCAGAATCCCTGTTCAGCACCAGATATTTGTATCTTGCTTATCATATGAAATATCTGCCATAGAGATCAGAATGTATCGAACTAACAGGTTATTATTTGATTATGATACGTCAAAAGAATGTCTTGTACAGACGTTCAATAAACGATAGACAGAAAATGCTGTACAACAATATAAATTACTAACGAACCAAGTGAAATGTACATGCATGGGGACATTATACCCGTTATTATGAATATGAAAAATGTATGCAACTGTATGTAAACATTATTTTGGGATCAATTGTAGTACTTATCAAATTACAAAAACAAACATAACGATCTATTGCATGTCTGGAATTTTATAATCAATATCTGTTAATGGGTTTTTTATATCTATGAACGGATACAATAACTAATTAATACCAGACAGTCGAAACAAACAACAAAAAACGAAAGAAACAGGGTATTAATTGCAATTTTCAAACAGACAATAAGTAGTATTGGGCATAATTGGTTCAAGTACCTTGAAGTCAGGCATATGACTGGCTAAGCTGTTGTATTTGAAGAACATCTATCATTAGTCTTCTAACCAAGACATGGAATATCCGTCGAATCTAGAATGCCATTTAGTACATTCTTGGACGATTCTTACTCACTGTCCATTAATCCTATGGCCAAGGGCTTTGACGGTAATTAATCGCTACAGAGAAACCTTAAACAATACAAGTATTCTGATTGTAAGAGCCAGATCTGTTGCTATAATGAGTATTGCTTTCTAAAAGCATTAATGCCAACTGACCATGTGAAGAAATAATCCATAAATAAATGCGCTAGAATGTCCGCTTAGATGCGCAAAAACAGCAAATATTCAGAAAATGAACATTGATTCACAAAAGCCAGTCAGTGCTTTAGAATAATCATAAAGTTTCATTGAGTTTTTAACAGTAACGTTTACAGCTAGATCGAATCATCAATGTTGTCAATTTGTTCAAAATCATCAAGAAATATTGAAATTTTGCGTTCTTTTCAAGATGTCTTTTTACACCAGAAATCAAAATAAAGAATGTTATATAATATAAAAAAGCTACTATAGAGACCAGAATGTATCGAACTAACAGGTTATGATTTGATTACGATACGCCAAACGAATGTCGTGTATAGACAGATAATTATCAAATTACCTTATTAGTTTGACACTAAACACAAGTTTCTTTCTTAAGACAGGCTATATTTTAATATGAAATCAATGGTGTCATTGTGCTTTTGTTCAGGAGTTCTTTCTATTCAAAGTGCTAACGCAATAAATTATATACGATAAAAGGGTAAAGCCGTTTTGATACTAGTTATTTGTGATAAAATCGGATGGCAAATCTAATCATGTTAATTCACGCATTTATTCAGAAATTAAGCATTAAAATTCAGAAAACTGTCAGGTTGTATATTCACCAATAAGCAGATTTTGCCAAAGACTAAACATATCGAAGAAAGAGGTCACTTATTCAATTTGCATATCCGCCATATTTGATGTTGATTAACCATTTTTCTTAATGACTCGTTATAGTATATAATTTAAATTTGGCGCCATACAGAACTTGCACCAAGTGGCGGAACAAATCTCTGCTATATTATTTAACCCTACACCGGTACAAAAACCATAGTCTTGTTTTTATTATATTTTTAATTTTCAAGGTTCCTTTTAACTTTCAATTTACGAAGCGATGTTATCCTTTATATAACTATGTAACAGATATTCAGTTATTCAAATTCTGCTAAATTTGGCTCTATTTTTCAAACCATAACCACATGATCCCTATCGAATAATTGCTTTGATCATGGAGACCTGGTAAATTTTATCCGCCACATGCCAACCTTTTCACCGTAGCTTTCAATTTAAGGGTTCCTTCTAATATCAAAAATAACAAAAATCGAAAAAGTGAAGGATTTTGAAACTTTAGTGGAAAACGCTGAAACCAAAATTTAAACTTTCGGAATAAAATCAACTCGATAGCAAAATTCATAAAGACACCGGTTATCAATTGTATAGGGGGGGGTCAAAGAAGGGGCAAACTAATTTATTTGGCGATAGAGGTGTTTTACACCTCTGGTTTTTATATTTTCCCGGGAACAAAGCTTTGCAATCACGTGACCATAAAAGGATATTAATATTAATGAGGAGCGAACTGTTTCTTCGACAAGATGTAAATATAAACATTTTGATTTCAATTCTTATACTAAAAATCCTTGTTCAACTATTGAACGTCAATAATATGCTCAAAAATGTTTGATTGATTTTCATATTTACAAACTTTATGACAAGCGTGATGACTTCAATTTTCTAATGTCAACTTTCCTTTTCTATGCAGCAATATGCCTGCTTCTGCTTATGGCGTATTTGTTTCCCAATTAATATGCTATGGTAGAGCTTGTTCCCACTACAGTACAACGAAACAGACTGCTTGCAAATAATTGTTGACTCGGGGATATTGCAAGCCTAGGCTTATTAAGGCCCTCAAAATGTTTTATGGCCGTCGTCACAGTATTGTTGATAAGTTTGATGTCTCTGTGTCCAGGATTGCCCTGGATGTATTTGACGTCCCATAGTTCCATGTTCCTTTCACACAATTTTGATTACACACGTGGCGGGTGTAGCTAGCTGAACAGGAGGTGCTTATCCTCGGAGTACCAGGCCTCACTTCCCTGGTGAAAGTTCACGTGTCTAACCTAACTTGTCAGTTCCATAAGTTTTACTTTGCTTTTGGATTGTGATTCGGACATGGATTTGTATGTTTTGTTTTCATTACAAGGCAATGTAGATCAAACATAAAGCTATTGTAAAAGCTGATGAGTTTTAATAATAAAGTTTTTGGAACATGTTTGATTGATTTGTACATGAAAAAAGTTTGTTTTAATCCAAAACGTATTCACATCTGGTTTTATTGGAGATACTCATCTATACGGTGTCTATATAATATACCAATATAATAACAAAACATTTAGATTTTTTCCTTCGGAAAACTTATATCAAAAAGTGCACATGTACTGTAAATTGTACATAGGAGAAAAAATGTTAAGTGTACTGTAAGATTTTAAACATTCTGAAATCGAAAAAATACATGCTTTGTAGTTTCGCATCATGAGTTGATCTACACTATGTACACTCATCCTAGTTAAAGGTAAAGTTAATACGAAGAACAACTACTTGAAAGAGAATCAAAGAGAATTGTAAAAATAAGTATAAGAAATTGAATACGTTATAATAAAACATTGACATTGTTATATATCGCTCTCTGATATAATTGCCTAGTTTGTGATATCAATATTAAATTAATTTTATAATCTCATTACAGCTTTGGGTGATTTATAAGACGAACTATTGCTGATATTTAAGAAGAATCCATAAACATTAATTTGTGTCATGAATCAGGCTCTTTCATTAAGTTTCATATATGTATGAAATATATATAATAAAACATCTGCCAGTGATTTATTTCTTTATTTCTATTATCTTATTAACGTTAAAGTCGGCAAAGATCACAAAGTTGTAATGTTCCGGTAGTTTCGTCTGCTGATCCAATGTATCGAGGTCATTGTTGATATATAACACTTGTATAAAATGTACTTCTCCAGCAAACACCAACTTCAATATATATTGGAGTCGTCTGTCTTTAAAACACTTACTTTGTACTTGACAGCTTGACAATATTCAAACATAAAAGGCAAACGTAATGAGATGCATAAGACAAGACAAATGCATATAGAATCCAATGATTGCAGAACTGTGTTGTTAGGGCCGATACTTTACCAACCATACATACAGTTGTTTGTTAACGATCTTTTGAAGGATGACCTAGTAATTTCACTTATCTTATGCTACAAAAAGCGTTTCAGAAATCACAATGCACACTGGTGATTTTTATGTTTTAAAATATGGCCCTGTTTTTTATTTTTACAGCAACGCTTTTATTTAACTTTGACAGGTTAACATTTTTGTATTAGTTGGCATTGCAGCATTGCACGTACAGATAAAAATGTAATATTCAGCCCTTCGTTACTAAGTTTTAAAAACAGTACTACATATATCTTGTAAGTGCATTCAATAAGCAAGGGAATTTGAGCGAATTTGAAAAATTAAAATAGATGTTCTTAACCTTCCCTAGCACCCGGCCTCACTTTCCTGGTGGAAGTTCACGTGTAAACCTAACTTGTGAGTTTCAAGCTTTATACTTTGCTTCTGGGTTGTGCTTCGGAAATAGATTAGTATGTATGTTTTTGTTGTACTCGTCTGCATTTCATTATCAAAGTAAGATGGTACTGAGAAATTGTTATGAGTTAGAACCACAGCTTATGTTGTTGATTAAAACGGTTACCACGGTTATAGAGTGACCAGGAGTGAAATTCTTAAGCAGGAGTGTACGCAGAGGGACTGCAATGAATCTTAAAAAAACACTGTGTAGTACAGACTCATCATTGCAGATGAAATAGTTAAGAATAATTTACGTCTCTGATTTTATATTTGTTCGTAATATTTCGTTTAGATTATTGCAATTTAAAATCGATTATTTCACTATAATTTTGGGGTAAGTAATGACACACGAATGAAATGGATGTATAAGGCCGCAGATTTTAATTAAACGATAAGTAAACTTTACAAGCAACAGAATCTGGCAAGTTAGCGTAATAATGAATAATTGCTGAAAATATGTAGAACTTGCTGTCTGTCAGCCCAACTGCAGCTGGGCGCATACGGACAGACAGCCAAACAGTTTCCAGGGAATCCAGGCAAACAAAATGACCCTTGGGAGCTACACCAAGCAGTCAAAACCAACCAAAGTTGTCCCTTGGGTGTTACGTACCAAGCAGACTGGATCAGCAATTATAGTTAGCTCTCTTGGGAAGAACCAAGAGAATATCACCCCCTGGGAGTCCAGGCAGATTTATAAGGACACGGTTATGAGTTATGTTATGAGTTGCCAGCATTAGTTATGAGTTGCAAGAATTCTGCCAACGCGAATAACTTATCTGCGACAGTGAGTATAAACTGATACAATGATGATCAAACAGTCACAAATGTAAAGAACACGAAGTACTAGGAATTCATTCTGTGCATCTGTACTGATGACAATTACTCTGTCAATCTCTCCATACTTTTCTGCCTGTAGTTACCAGAATATCTGCAGTATAAACAAAACAAGCAGCAGAATTTTGTATAAAACATGTAATTACAACATAATAACAAATAAGATAAATTGGGTGGGAGGGAGGGAAATTTGTTTCCACTAAAACAGTTCTGGTGGTTGATATCACAATGGCCGAAATCGCATGAGTGAAAGCAATGACAAATTGAATTGTGGGACATCTGACCCAGAAACTATTTTTTATGGGGAACGGGAGATAACTCCCAAAATAAGGAAATAAATTGGTCTAACCCCAGCGGTGTTAAACGGTATTATTTCACTATAATTTTGGGGTAAGTAATGACACAACGAATGAAATGGATGTATAAGGCCGCAGATTTATTAATTAAACGATAAGTAAACTTTACAAGCAACAGAATCTGGCAAGTTAGCGTAATAATGAATAATTGCTGAAAATATGTAGAACTTGCTGTCTGTCAGCCCAACTGCAGCTGGGCGCATACGGACAGACAGCCAAACAGTTTCCAGGGAATCCAGGCAAACAAAATGACCCTTGGGAGCTACACCAAGCAGTCAAAACCAACCAAAGTTGTCCCTTGGGTGTTACGTACCAAGCAGACTGGATCAGCAATTATAGTTAGCTCTCTTGGGAAGAACCAAGAGAATATCACCCCCTGGGAGTCCAGGCAGATTTATAAGGACACGGTTATGAGTTATGTTATGAGTTGCCAGCATTAGTTATGAGTTGCAAGAATTCTGCCACTAAGAAATCTATATTTCTGCCCCAATTCTTGCGGTAGTTATTACGGTAATACCTTATTTGGTATAGTAAGTAATAAAGACTGGTTTACATGTATATAACCGAATCTGGTGACAGTGAAGAAGGGTGCTTAACAAACTTTTCCAATGCACCTTGAATGGTTGTGATAAAGATGTCATTACCAATGTCCGACAAATGGACACCATCATGTCTATAAAGTGCTGGAGAGTTATGTGTGATTTCATTATGATAAATTACTCTACCGCCTGCAACTTGGAGAGTTACTTCTCTGCCTTTCCTATTAACCCTTGCCCTGGCTTTTTCAATAGCGGGAATGCTACGGGCACCATACCAAAACAGGCGAGGCAATATATCTGACCATATAATAACAGTTCGTGGAAAAAGCTCATGTATGAGTCTGAGGTCAGAACTAACTGTGCGGTAAAGTGTATGACAAGGTGTATTTACCAAATCATTAGAACCCAAATGTATAAGTATAATGGATGGGCATTACATTGCTGATTGCGTGTTAATTGTTTAATTTTAGGCACCAACTCCGGCCATTTCATTCCGCGTATACCCACCCACCTTATTGCTACCCCAATATTTTCCAGCTTGAGATTATTTCCCAGGCGATTTGCTGCTCTACGAGCCGCCCAATATATAATTGAACTACCAATTATCCATGTTTCTACAATGAAAATATCAAATCTAATTTTAAAACAGTTAAATACAAGTATTAAGACAAAGGCAAATTGTTAAAATTATGTATATATACATGTATACTTATACCTATCTGGTACAATTAATAATAATATGGGAGAACAAACTTAAAAACCGTGTTATTTATTACTGGGGCAAACATTTCAGGGTTAATTCTGATATATGATTTATAACAGGTAGATGTCCACCTACCCATTGCTTGAATTTGTTCACTAGGTACACTGTTCAATGAACAGGACGTTGCTGCACCCAACTCATACTATGGGACTTGAAATTTTCTGGGGGAATATTGACATAATTCAATGCTTTGGTTAGCACTGCAGTGAATTGATATCTAGTCATAGGCAAACAATTACTATGACAAAACAGCTGATCACTTCCTGTAGGACGACAAGCTAGAAACTGTGTGATAGCCCTAACTGGGCACAAAAGAGGATTTCTAGATGCGCTGATTAAAAGAGTATTGCCTTTTCCAATCTGATCAGTTTTAGAATACCTGATGAACAAAATTATGTGATGGTGGTTAACTGAGATATCATTGACTTGGAGAGTCCTGTCGGGTTGATGTTTGTGACCGACAAGTTCGCCCACACGTAGAAACCCAAAGAATGCCAGCATAAAGGCAGCCCGAAATAATCTAGTTTCATAAGGCGATGAACAAACAAAATCCAACGCAGGTGAAATTTTTTGTAATATATCAAATGTTATAGGCCTACGAACATCTGGCTTGTATGAATTGCGCTTATAACCCAGTGCGACTTTCTGCACTACAAAATCCTTTGTGGGATCTGGTAAATGTCTGACTTTATGATAAAAACTTAACGCAGATAAATATGTTTGTGTTGTTTTTGACGACAAACTATTCAAGGACAAATATGCTATATAACGCAGTATATGATTAACAGTAATAGGCCATTTCAAATGAAACCCGTATGAGTTGAGAAAGTTCTTAAATGACTGCACGGCATTGGCATAAACAATGTGAGTGCTCTCAGCCAAACTTGCATCCAATAAATGAGAAACTTCTATGTCAATGTCAACCATAGATGGGATGGAATTTGGTATGGCTCGCTTTCTGCCTCTGGTGCTAACTGTCTGAATCTGTCCCACTGCTGTCTCGAAAGAGAATCACAAATACCATTATCATTTGATGGAATATGTTCAGACTTGAAAACAATATTAAAACGTAAACAGTACAATACAAATGGTCTGACCAATTTCATGATAATATCACATTTGGAAGTCTGTGAATTAATTATACTAACTACACCCATGTTATCACACTTAAAGATAACCCTTTTATTTGCCAATAAATCGCCCCATAAACAAACAGAAACCAATATTGGAAAAAATTCTAGAAGTGTAATATTTCTTGTCAAACCAGTCTCATGCCATTTTTGTGGCCATTGTGCACAGGCCCACTTGCCCTGAAAATAGACACCAAAACCAGAATCCAATCCCCCAGCACTATCAGAATATAACTTGATATTCACACTTCGGTCCCACTCTGAAGCTGGAAACAGAACAGTGCCATTAAAACCATTAAAAAATTGACACCAAGCCTGAATGTCCAACTTAATCTGATTTGTAATACGTAGGTAGTGATGCGGTTTAGATAAACCAGCAATAGAGTCAATGAGGCGCCTACAAAATGCTCTCCCTGGGCGAACTGCTCTGCAGGCAAAATTGAGAGAACCAATAAGTGACTGCATTTCCCTTAAAGTGATTTTATGCTTACGTAATACCCGAGTAAGCTTGTGACGTATCTCGTTGACTTTCTCTTCCGGAATGCGTACCATCATAAAATTCGTATCAATCTCCAACCCCAAGAATGTAATGACGGTTGACGGAAACTGTGTCTTATCATGAGCTATTGGAACCCCAATAGTTTCACAAGTTTGTAAAAATGTATCCAATAACTGATAACAATCCTGGGATTGTGGTGCTCCCCCAAACAAGAAGTCATCCAAATAGTGAATGATATTAGACGATTGTGCCTTATGAGCCACTAACCATTCCAAACAACCAGCAAATTTTTCAAAATGACTACAGCTAACTGAGCAGCCAAAAGGTAAACACTTATCAAAATAAAAATAACCATTTAATGAGAACCCCAGCAAGTCAAAATCACCCGGCCATATAGGAAGCAAACGAAATGCTGATTTGATATCAGTTTTCGCTAATAAAGAGCCCTTGCCCAACTTAAAGACCATGTCTATTGCCTGATCAAAATTTGTATATTTGACACTGCACAATTCCTGGGGGATATGATCATTAACAGAGTCATTTTGAGGATATGATAAGTGATGAATAAGACGAAACTCTCCATATTGTTTTTTGGGGACAAGTCCTAATGGGGAAATGCGCAAATTATCCATTGGCTTATATAAAAATGGACCCGCTACCCGACCAAGTGAAACTTCTTTATTAACTTTCTAAAGCTATGTGTGGGTTAGTGGCAACCGATTTAAGATTTTTACTCTCCATAGGAACATGTGGACCTTGAAATTGAAGCGGAAATCCATATTCAAAACCTGAAATTATAAAATTGGAGGCTGAATCTTTGTTGTTTTATTTTGTGTAGATTGCTGCTGTTTGAGACGAAAATTACAATTTAAAACTGTGTGCCTGTTATGACAAGAACTGCATAAATGGGCATATTTGCAGTTTTTAAATGTACAATTTCCTTTATTGTATGCAATACATATATTGCGACTTGCTTGAGGGGTAGAATTAACATTAGTCTTACTTTGACCTGTAATTTGATGTGCATTTTGGTTGGGGTTGTAGGCAGGGGTCATGACCTTAAGCCATAAATTAGAATTTATGACACCCCATGGTAACGTGGGAGATTGAGACATGCGTGCACGGAACTGCTCATCATATGTTCTCCAACCAAACGGGACACATTTATTGGAAGCAGATCTGATAGTACTAACATACTGAAGCATCTCCTGTACTTTGTGAGGGTATTTTTGGAGATAAATTGACATATAAATCATAAAAGCATCTGTCCAGCGCTCAATGGATTGTATTTTTTCTTTGCAAACCTGTGGTCGAGCTTCAATACTGCCATTAGAATTAATGACAATCGGTGTATTGGCACAAAATTCAGCTAAATCTGAATTACCTTTGAGCATGAGGGAAAGATTTATGTACTCGTGGCTCCATATCTTTAGCTTAATATTGTGTGGGATGTGGGAGGATATATTGTCAGACTCGATAGGAATCAGATTTATTTGAGTTCCAGACCCCCAACCCCCCGTGTTGAACCCCTCACACATATTACTCATCATACCTATGGAGGCACTAGCAGGCGGATGGACCAAACTAGTGCTACTGGTACAGCTTTGGCATGCTAGGTGTTGAGCTGGCACATCCTGAGCTGGTAGTGGTACACATGGTTGGCCATTCAATGGTGGAACAATCTGTTCATCAAGGGGTCTATGGTTTTGGTTTTCTTCATCCATCATGTCCTCCGTCTGTGTATTCTGTGTCAACGTTATACACGTGGTTGATGCCGGCGTAGACGAGTGGGCTGGCATGGGCAGAAGGGCTGGCTGGGAGATGTCCGCACTTAGACTTTGTGTCCTTTTTGGGCGTCTGGTATTATTGTTACGACTTTTTTCAATGTTATTAGTAGTTTGAATGCTACGACCAGTTGCTGGTGCGGTGGCCTGCGTTGGCTGTGAGACCCCTCCACTCACCCTTTCTGTTTCATTATGTTCTAGTCGCCGTCTTTTGTTCGTGTCACGGCTTGTTGAGATGTTCCTGCTACTCTGACGTGTCTTCGTCCTGCCCCTCGTATCCATAATTATCTATATGATCTTAAATTTGTTTCCACTAAAACAGTTCTGGTGGTTGATATCACAATGGCCGAAATCGCATGAGTGAAAGTAATGACAAATTGAATTGTGGGACATCTGACCCAGAAACTATTTTTTATGGGGAACGGGAGATAACTCCCAAAATAAGGAAATAAATTGGTCTAACCCCAGCGGTGTTAAACGGTATTACAATTAATTCTCTCCTCTAAAATTAGAAACACCAAACGAATCGAGAGCATATGTCCGTAACTGAAGTCAAAACATTTACGTCGCTGAATTTGCAAAGTATCATTTTACTACCATCTACTTTTTGAACTATTATACAAATACAATATTTATCAAATTAGTAAAAGAAACAGACAGTGTTTTGATTATAACGTTATATAGGTATTTGTCTAATATAATTAAATACACGCATACTAATCCATGTCCGAATTATGATAAGCTTCATTTCACTTCATTTTTTATTTTACATCTGTGGTGAAAAACATTGTCTTAAAATGGTCAAATTTTTATATGAAAAAATAATATTTCTATAACACGTCCGCAAATACTCAATAACAAGCTTTTCAGAGTTGACGATGTGTAATGATCAGAGATATCGAGAAATAGAAAGAAATTGAATTCCATTCATTATTAAAGTTATATTACAAAGTGTCACTGTGAGCTGTAAAGGGTGATATTCAATAGACCAATTTTGAAGTATCGTAACATGTTTAACAAAGACATAACTTTCATGATCAACATCTTTCACATTAATACAATAGACGCTAATCATCAGCAGAACTCGGTTTGACACCCTATGACGTTTCTTTCTGCCTAATGGGTGGTATCAAGTGGTGTATGTACAACTTAGTTACATTATATATTCTAGTTTTTTATTTAAACTGCCAATTTTTCTGCATTTATCAATGTTTGTCTCTTTTATCTGAGTGTATTTAAATCAACAACACAGGGATGCAGAGAACATTTAGATTTAATTATGCTCGTTTGAAACAGATGTGTTCGAATCAGGTGCTTTAAGAGTATTTGGTATCTTTATTGTTTAAAAGGCTAATTAACAAGTGCATAATTCCAACACTGACTTGGCAACGATTACTATAATAGATCCTTCTAATGGAACTAAGTGTTTTCCCACATGTTCTAGCACTGTAATAATTTCTAAGTTCAATAGGATTAAGCTTTTTAAGTTATTATTTCCTCATGTAGGGTATAGAAGAGTTTTGAAATCCATAACGGTAATATAAAAGCTTTTGAAAGGCTTAAATATGTAAGAAACGTGTCATGACTCTGCGATATGTACAGAAATAATCGTTTATGTCGAATTAGCTTTTAATTTAGGTAAATTAAGACACTGGTGTTTTTATACTGTGTTGGTGTTTATATAGATTTAAGCACTAATTAGCTCAGCAGACTTTTTCTCTCATGAGCGGAAGGACAAATGATTGAACCCGTTACAGTTATATCTTGAAAAGGCAGTGACTTCTCCGCATAGAATATTGTAATAACACGTAATGTCAAATGTCGCACTAGTCTCGAAGACATTATATCAAGTATATAAGAGACATGAAGCCGAATCCCCGGAAGAGTAAGAATTCTAATTCGGAGTAGACTAAAATATTCTGGTGCTGTACAGTTCTTACCCGTATGTTTAAGATCACACAAATCTACTTGAAGATAACGAATATCTAATTATACTTAAATGATCTGGAATGTCTGGGAGTCACAATTAGAAAGCTGATATGATCATGAATTTTTATATAACCACATTTATCAACCATTCAATTGAGGTGATTCAAATATCAGTATTTACTGGAATATAATATAAACACCAGTATTTATTATCTGATTCTTTCTAACGTTTACAAATTAATCAAATTTTACCCTCACATAAAATCTATTTTGTTGGCTATTTTTCGTTATATGGCAATTACATCTTAACTGACGCAACATGATAGTGCAATACTCTATGTTAAAAAATGTTTATAACAAGTAAATCAACTATCCAAAAGGATGTAACACTTAGATCTATATTGACTTGATAACTATTACTACACCTGTGTTTTACAGCCCTAGACATTCGTTTCGGAATAAATATTCTGAACAGTATTGCTCTGACCAAAATTTTGGAAATCTAATATTTTTAAGATTTCAAAATGAGGGTAATAGCAGGTTCAAAATGTATATTACTAAATTCACCTAAGGCAATACTTTGAACGGTAGCTTAGTTTCTCGTGGATCGATAAATTGAAGAAGCAGATAATTTCAACTTAGTATTTATGTAAGCACTGCAGAATGTCTGTTTCATGACATCACGAAAAGAAAACAAGAAAATTAAGTTAGATATACATAAAACTTAATAAGACAAACGAACGTCATTACCTTATATAGACAACAGATGTTCATTTCACGTGTCACTCGTTGTAAATTGCTAACATTAACATTCGTTTATATTTTAATTAGAGGATAATATACATTTTGCTTTTTATCCAGGAAGAATATGTCTGATGATTTCATGCTATTATTGTTATTAATTTCTACTTATCGTGCAAAATGACCTTTTTGATAAATATATCATAAAAATTTTCATACGGGATTATTAATCTCCATATAGTTCCACTTGTTGTTCAGTTGTATTCGGTATTCTATCTAAAATGTAATGATTTATAAAGACAATTTGTTTATATGAATGGTGAAAACCTAGATTCCGTGACAATAGTAAACAATATATAAATTACGGCTGTTTATGAAAATAACTTATTTTGATGACCATGGATATAATGTTGAGCTATATATCGTACAATATGCAGAAAGCATCTTTTATCAAGTTGGCAGTTATATCGAGAAGAGATCGAGAATAAATATGCAAAGTGTTTATTCGTGTCAAATATTTTCAGTTTATATTATTTCAAAAGATACAGTTGATTTATACTTTCATTATATATTCTTATACCAATATAAACATCAATCAATTTTTGGAGGTTGATCTGTCCAAAATGTTTCAACTTAAATTGTACCTAAAACCATGTACATGTATATTAAAAAACAATGTCAACAAGATAAGGAAGAAGTTTAAAGGAGGTAAATATTCTGACAATATTTGTTTAGATCAGAGTCATAGCTAATAATGCAACACAGATATGCTGATCATTTCTTGTCAGATGGTTTTGTTATACTAAATTTAAAAAAAACGCTTCTGTTTTTCTTTTTTTATAACCGTGATAAAATGAAATAATATAAAGTAAATTGGATTCATTTTTCTCGCTTGCTTTCTTCATACAGCAGTTGTCTAGTATCTAGATATACATATAACATCATTTAGTTTTTATTAACTCTCAGCGTGAAATGGAGAACACATAATGGACTCGAAATTTATGTATTTTATGTTTAATGGTTAATTAAACGGTGGTTACATTTGTAATTGTTGAAGAATCAAGTTTCGTCTGTATTCTTTGATGCGTATTTATTTGCTGTGATTTTTCTCTAACTGAAAAAGTTGCTGTCCAAAACAGAATATTCTAAGCGAACATATCGAACAAGCTGCCTCACAAATCGCTCGGATTGTTTGATGACTTATTTATATAATACATATGTATTGACTTTTTTATAGCCAGCATTATTATATCATATACACTATAGTAAGTAGTACATATATCAGCTATTTTCATTTGTATTTCGGACTTGAATAACTACAACTGAATGTTTATTGGACAATTTGACGTTTTATGCTTATTTGAAATTACTAAACTTAAGTTCATATCTCAACCAGAAAAAATAACCATGACAGACATTCCTATCAAGTCCCAAATCTTTAGTCTTTTTCAATTACAAACATGATAATTTACAGTTTTCATCTCCAAGGACATTGTTAGATAATATTCTTACGAATAAAACATTTGAATCTTCACTTCACTTGGCAGATCAAATTACATACAAATTCCTAAAATGCTGATTCGCTGATTTGTTTAAAAAAAAGAAAAAATAACTTTAATAAGGTCATTGTAAATGTACCACAAGATCAATACCTAATAACATTTTTGCAAAACAACGCAGAAAATGTTTGTGTCGAAGAATCTCCGAATAACGCCGTTATGTGATTCTATATCAGTGATAGTAAACGTTACACACAAGGTTTGGAGTATCACGTGGTACATTGGTTAACCCTGATTGATTGAAGTTTTGTCTTGATCATTATGTCCATCGCCCCTACATAGTCACAATCTTTACAATCAAACCTGAAAGTAAGTTTAAGTCTTGTGTTCTTTTTATGGAACACTAGGTTCGAACCCCGGACGGGGTCTGCCAACGAATGAAAAAGGTATTGATTGTTCTTTTGCCAAGCACCCGGTATTTAGAAATTAAAGTCATTGGTTTACTCTGAAAAGACCTTAAAACCCAATGTTCCGTTTCACGGCATTTCAAAGGTCAAACTTTCTGCCACTGTCCATAGCTGGTGACTTCTCGATATAAGTGAAATATTCTTGACTGGATCATTTAATAAAAATCCATCAATCAACCATCGATCTATTGGTTATTACGTTGTGTATACAATTTTGGTATCTATAAGTTATAAGGTCTCATATCCGAACGTATAGTTAAGTCTGATTTAAGATGTTATATACAGTAAATCCTTGTGTAGCGGTCATCTTTATATAAAAATAAAAACCTCTGTCAATTATACCCTTTGTTTCAATTGCGTCTTTCTGCACAAACATTTTTACTGTAGATATTAAAATAAAAATATTTTGTAAACATGTTATGTGAACTTATCAGCAACTACAAAAGCTTTCAAACTCGAAGTCGGAAACGTTCATTGTTCAAATCGGGTAAACGTTTTACACTTAAGCAATATCAAATGTTCATAGATGCTGTGTATATTTTAGAATATCTTACAAAAACAACAACGCCAAAATCAAATGCAAACAAAGAAAAAAATATGATTCATTAGTGAAACAAAATAAACTCATTTTATCAATCTAGTCATAATGAAAACAACATATTGAACATTAGCCAGTAGTCTAAAATAAACGCTTAGCATTTAGGAAAGTTGATGTTGTTTTTCCTTAAACATAAATCAAATCAATATTTATATCTTCCAAATATGACAGACTCTACCAACTGACTTGTTATAGAGATCAGACAATAAATCCATGTATTTACAACATTTATGATAGATAATGTTCAGCTAAAACAAGCAATTCTGTCGTCGCTTTGAGCCATTTATCACCAAGAGACATTTCAAAATTTAATAATGCAATTTTCTTTTTAGCTTTTTTTTAAATCATTGTATTTGAGTGCAAATTTCAAAACAAGTGATAATAACCCTAAATGTTGCTGAATGGATGGACTCGTTTCCCTTTTTTATAACGAGTGTCTTAATGTAAACAAAAAATGAAAAATTTACCTGTGCTTATTCTGAAATGCAAATCTGCTATGAGGATGAATAAGAGAGTAGAAAATAAAACATGCTCATTTTTTATTTTTTTATTTATTATATGCATGTATTTTTAAAGAATGTGTATATTTGTTGCACTTTTACGACTGTTATGTGAGGTATATTAATGATAACATTGTGTAAAATATGATCAATAAGAACATGTTACATAATCTCTACATTATTATGAGGTCTAAACATGTTGAAGTATGGATGAGTACAAACAAAATACACATATTGGAAAAACTACCAAAAATGAAACATAATGAGTGCTAAAATTAAAATAAACACAACACATGCTTTGAATAAAAACACAATAGTTCTATACAGATTACAAATAAAACCATATGATAAAAGTAATGAATTACATTAGAAGTTGCCTGTGTTTAAAACTACAATACTTGCAGCAGCAGCGATACATCAGACCGACGTGGAAAATCTACATATGTTTCGTAATTCGATTTGCACTCTTTCACTGCAGAAAATACAGTACATACAAGTTAACTAAAGACATCATTTCAAAATGAGAACTATTTTAAATAACACAATTGAAAAATCAAGTGGTTCATGACCTTTTTACTAAGTTGCATATAGCTGATTGTTACAACAACCTATACCATGTATTTAAAAGCAAAAAATACAAAAGTACAAATAATTGTTGTGCATAATAGAAATATCTCTCGATCAACTTTCAGTGTAAAAGTTTGGTTACTAAGGATATTATACTGACCTTGACCTTATTACGCTTAAAATGAAAATCTTAAAATCAATGATCTAAACCGAGTATATCAAAAAAATAAAGTTGATTTTGCCAATGATTGGATGCATTATTTACTTCGTAGCTAAGTAACTGACCTTTAACCTTGACCTAATGACTACAAATGGCAATCATGAGATCTAAAATTTATATATATAACGTTTACTGACTTAGTGAGTTAAACACGCTGTACCATGTCATAAGCGGATACGGAAGTGTGAGAAATAGACAATTAAAACATTTTTGAAATTATATTGCTTAACAAATACATATTGAACTCAAGAATAACAATAAAACCTTATACAACATGTATACAACATGTAAGATCAAACCATAAACTTATTAAAATATACAAAAGCGAAAGAAACATTCATTTAAATATCGTGAAACTCAGAGGACTAATAATTACAAACTAGATGCCATAGGAAGACGAAAACCTGTTGACTTTGGCTTTTATAAGCTATGGATAGTACCATTGTATATTTTTAGAATAAATAACGGATATGTAAGTACAAAGCTATTCATTATTCTTTTCTAATGTAATTAGTGGTTGTTAATTGAAGATCAATCTTTTATCTGGAATTAAATTTAGAATAAACCAAGGTGATTGATACAAAAGGTTGACTGTTCTTATCTTAAGTACTTTACAATAAAAACGAATATTCTTAACATTTATATAGAACACATGTTTAAGGCAATAACGATCATAGAACGATATAGTAAAAAAACGTTCGTATAACATCTATTAAAATATAATATTACAAGATAATACATTTTATCAGGTATTTCATACACATACACAATTTCTAAAACTATTCTGAAGTCGTAGAATCATATTTCTATAAAGACAAAATTGTTATTGATAAGACTGATTTCGGTTTTCTCTAGGTCTGGATACATAATTAATAGAAATTGTTTATCGTCAAACTACAAAAACATATTATATTGGTTTCAAGGTTGTCTTAGGCTCGTTTAGGTAAATTCGTATTTTGGTTTTTAGTATTATGTTTGTTTTTATGCTATAGCATATTTTTCTTCCAGCAAATTAAGTTATAGAAATCATACAATGAATCATCTCAACATTCTTGTTAATTCATCCCAACATTGTTTTAAATGTTATATTAACTCAGCATCGCCATTCTTACGCTTCCATTTTAAACAAAAACGGTACATCAAAGTAAAACTAAACAAACATTTACTTGACAATAGACAGATCCTTCAAGTAACGTCACGTCAAAATACAGCTAATCAAAAACATTGTCAATAGACAATTTTGTTGTCAGAACATAACTGTTATCTAATAGGTCATTTAAAAACATAGAGTATCCGGGTATAGCTTACAACGCATATGTTAAAACTCCTGAAAGCGTTTTACATAAGCTGTATGCAAATTTGTTTCAAAATTTGTTTAGTCGGTCTTGTATTTTTTCGTTCGCTTGTTTTCTAATGTTTTGTTGACTTTTTATTGTAACAATTACAGTTTAAAATTACTTTTGTATTTGTTACTTTATTGTTTTAAAGATAACAAGTAGGTACAAATGGCAAACTGCCATGATACAAAAATAAATAATAGATGTATTATAATACATGTTAAACATTTAAAGATTACAATAAAATAATTGTACTGTACATTTGATAATACACATTACCAATAAATACAACATATACTTATCATAATACATTAAAGCAGCGTTTAATGTGACCTTTATAAATATACACCAGTATTCAGCTCAGACGAAATGATTTTTTTCAATTACTTATTACAAACTAGGTGTCTTTTTGCCATTACAGTTTTAAGGGAGATAACTCTCGCCAGAAAAATTAAGAATGTTTTCCCAATCAACTGATTGACAGATATTTCGTTGTTTCGAAGGCTTCTCAAAACAAAAAATTAACGATAATGATGTGTAGTCCATTTATCCAAACATCTTTTCAAATGATAAAGCTGTTTTTCAGATCAACTTCAATTGGTCATTCTTCTTTCACTAATAGTTTCACGTTTCCTGGTTCAGCAACGCCCGCTTCTTCTCTATTTAAACTATTGAAAACCACGTCCCTATCATTATCTTCAGCTACTTCTGGTTTAAAATGGTGCCCATCTTTATCGGAAATGGCATTATCTATCATGTCAAAAAATAACATTTGGAACTAATTGCACACATGTTACTTTCATTCTAAACTAAGATTGAATACGTAATAGTCACATTCCAGACCACAGACACTAACTAGACGACCAGGTTAATTGAAGATCACAGAATGTAAATGTTTTTAATTTGTTTTTGGATTGCGATTTGGAAATGGATTTTTTATGTTTGTTTTGATTGACGATATGACAATTTGGAATAATTTTCCTTTCAAGAGAACATTCAAAACTATGTCTTAAAAACTAGCTGATACAATATGCAGTTTATGTATAATAAACGAATGTTTTATAATGTACAAGATACCCGCACGAATAAAAGACCTGTGTTAAAGCACTTTCAATATTAGCTGTTTACAGCAACTTGATAACTGACAACAATCATTTCACATTTAGAATCAGATCATAATAATTAGTTTCCACGTGTTAATTTTAGTTTTCTTTTTGTATAAAGCTTATTTTTAAAAAGTAAATGGTAATAATTACATATTACATTAACCGAGTGTTCTGATTAGTGTAAATATTTTTCTATAACTCTACAGACAATATTTTGTTCAATCTAGTATGGCTCAGCCAAATGCGACACAAAAATTGTACTTTTAATTCTTGGAAGACTATTCTTTTAGTCTTAGTTTTCATCCTGATTGAGGTTCCATCGACCATGCTCGTAGAAATAATCCTAACATAAGTACATTATTATAAGATACATTCCGGATAATAATTTTATAGATTCTGTTTGAGAGAAATAAATCTGATGCACAAACAAATAAAAATCCTTTGTAACAATTTAGACTAGACTTTTTTATTTAACGTAAAAACTTTTAAATGACTTTTTCATTTTAAAGAAAAATTTTAAATTAAAAAAATATATAATTCAATTTAAATATAAAATAAAACATTGAAATTGCTATTCCGCCATTACTTTTTACTAAAATACTTTTACATTCTTGCAAAACAGACAACATTTAAAAGTATTCCAATTGGTTTTTATTTTCATTTCATGTAATTGAAATAATGCTTTGTTTCAATAGAAAGTTTTTTATTCAGTGGTCTAAATATATGTTTGTTGTTCATTTTTGGCTGTTTCTGCAGATGAATAGGGGAGTTTAACAATTTTATCTCCCTTGATTACTCTCTATGGTTAGAGGTAAGAAAGTGTACCGTCTGCAAGCCAGGGGGCATTCTCCTATTACCAATGATTACCTACAAGTATGAAACTTAGTATATGTAATACTTATAAATGTATCTACATTATATTTTATTTTCTTAAACGATTTACTTTTAAGTGTTTCGTCTGAAAATAAATAAATAAATAAATAAATAAGACTGAAAAGTAATCTTGACCCAATAAGTACCCACAATGTAATTGAAAAATGATTGATGCAAGGTTGAATTATTGTATTTCAATAAATAAATAAATAAATAAATAAATAAATAAATAAATAAATAAATGAATAAATAAATAAATGAATAAATAAATATAAATAAATAAATAAATAAATAAATAAATAAATAAATAAATAAATTTTGAAACATGACCTTAAATGCCGTATCAATATACACTTTAAATATTTTAAATCTTTATTTTATTTTTTATTTTTATTTATTCTCTTTTTTTTAACTTTTTTTCTTCTTTTTTCATTGACACACAGTGAAAAATTTCATGTTATGTCTATCAATTAAATTTATTTAATTATTTATTGATTTTAAAGTTTATTTTGGAAAGCAACTTTATAAGGGAATGGTTGGTTTGTTTGAAATAAGTAGAGATTTTTTTACTAAAAAGTAATGAATTGTTTACCATTTCATTTGCCATTTGTTATGAAATCATAAAATACAGATGTATTTTATAAATAAATAAAAAATATGACAACAACAACAACAAAAAAAACGATAAAATTATTCAAATTATTGAAAACATACAGATATTAAATGTTAAAGTTTATTTTATTATTTTTTCAATTCACATTCTAAATACTTTTACAATATTCTCTAACATTCCTACATTTCATTTATTAGTTTATAAGTTTAATATTATCTTGTATATTGAATAAGTTTGATGAAGTTTGTGTAATTGATAAAAACGATCCTTACAATTCCTAATGTTATCGATGTATGGGTACCATAAAGGGGTTCAAAGTTTCCTTCCCACGCATCGAGTCGACTTTGTCGTTTCTCGGTACGTGTCATGTATTGAGTCATTCGGTAATGTTGACAGGTGTACGGAGGTATGTGAATTACGGATACTAATTAACAGATTAAGACTTCAACACCATAATCTTGGTAATACATTACGGGATAAACAATTCATCAATGAGAAACTTTTTAATAAACAGCAATGTAACATTTAGATATGAGGAGCATCATACTTCTCGGAGCAAATATTGAGTAAGGGAAAAATAAAATGTAATTGTAATCATCATAAGTACATCATAATTTTGGGTTCGATTAATTAATTAAAATTAGTTAAATGTAATTCTGTCAAAGGCAATTATATACATGTATACAGAATATATCGATTCAATTTTCCCCCACATCGGCGTCAACTTTTATAAGTTTTGATACTATTTCAAGAAAAGAACAACCGGTAAAGTTCTTCCACAAACTTTAAGTAATCAAGACTGTTTTTCTTGCTGCCTATTCTTTGTCATTATAGCAAACATAACCATTTTATTTTATTTTTAAAGTTTAAAATGCTAAACAAAATATATTTCTTTAATTTGGTTTATTCATTTTTATCATCTTTTATTTTTAACTGGTGTTTTTTTTATTCTTGGTAGTTTTAATTTCTAAAATATTAAATAATTAACATATTTGACTAAAAGAAAATATAAATTTATTAGTAAGAAAAAGTTTTGTCACATAAAATATATATTTATTCATGAATGAATGTAAATACATCCCATTTACGGCAATGTTTAACCATTTAAAAGTGTTACCAGCCTTAGACCATTATTAAGACTACCCCCTCGATTGCAAATCACGTTTAATCGCGTCCAATCTCGTAAGGTCACGGGCTTTGCGCATGCGTATTAAACAATGTTAAACTCCTCTATTGGCTATATAAGTAAATGTTTCAGTTACAAACTTTTATCGTCTATTTCAACCATAGTGATGAATCTGTGCCTATGATGATCTAAATGTAGAATCCATCACTATATACAACTTCCAATATTAAAATATGTCAACTGATTCTTGTAATGATATCTCGACAAAGCAGATCAGTACAATATTGTCTTTATGAACATGTCTTTAGAGACTTGAAGATCACCTTTCGTCTTTTATCCAGGCTACATTAACATATATCCCCTCGTGTTATGATAATTTACTTTAATTCTATATTGGTGCAAATTTATGTTTATCACTTAGTTTTGTGATTAATGTATGAGTTTTAGCTCAAAGTTAATTTCACAAGGGGTTTTTAAGACCTGATTGGCTAAGTTTTAAAACGACAACATACGTTTGGGGTTTTGCACATCAATTATTGGAATTCTTTGTGGTGTCGTTGTAATTTTAGACTGCATTTGGTGATTTATTTAACTTTTTGTGTGTAGTCAAGAATAAATCTGTAGCTGCTTAACTGCGTTCATTTTATGTTTTTGTAACACGCGTATATTGTAATGAAATATTTATATAGTGGTTGACTAGTTGAACATCTCCGATCAAACCGTAGATACTTCAAAATCTGATTAATTTTACTACCATCAATTCATTTCGAAACACAACTTATATACATTTACTTTCTATAATTTTATGATGGACAGGTAAAACTTTTCCGGCGACAGTCTTCTCTTAGTTTATAATTCACTGTCCCGAAATCGACTAAAAACTAATAGGTTTGACAGCGCTTCAGCTAATTACAAACAAACAAGTCATGTCAATCTACATTCGCCAAGTTGGTTTTGTACATTCTACTTGCTTCTTAGCAATCATTGTCGGTCCATTTCTATTTTCATTTTTCTTTTTTTAGAACTGTAAACAGTACATGTGGACGTTATACCTGTAATTATGAATATGAATCTTGTATGTAAATTTGTGTGGAAATTATTTTGGGACGAGTATATAATATATTATATATATATATTATATATATATATATATATATATATATATATATATATATATACTCGTCCCAAAATAATTTCCACACAAATTTACATACAAGATTCATATTCATAATATAATATTCATATATATATATATATATATATATATATATATATATATATATATATATCATTATAAAGATCCATAACATGTCTAGAATTCTATAATCATTTGTCTTAATGAGTTTTAATTTTATGAACGGATATTATAACGTTTCAATACCAATACCAGACCGTCGAAACAAACAACAAAAAATTTAAGACACAGAAAACCGAATAACATTTTTTTCAAAAAGACAACAAATAATATTGGACATAATTGTGTTTAGTACCTTATATCAAGGTATATGACTGTCTAAAAGTAATAATTTAAACTAAATAGAGAATTGACGTCTCCAAGCTAAGACATGGAATATTCGGCGAATCTAGAATATCATTGAGGTTTTTTCAGTAAGGCGTTTAGAGCTTGATCGAAACATCAATATTAACAATTAAAGCCAGAAAATATTGGACTTTCGCGTTATTTCAAATATGTATTTTTACTTTAGAAACTCTGATAAAGAATAATATTATAGTATTTAAAATATCTACCATAAATATCAGAATATATCTAATTAACAGGTAATTATTTGAGTATGGTACATCAAACAAATGTCGTGTACAATTTAATAAACGATAAGGTTGTGTTGTGTAAACAAAAACATAAGTGAAATCTACATGTGGACTTTATACCTGTAATTATAAATGTGAAATGTGCGTAACTGTATGTGAACAATATTTTGGGATCCGTTAAAGCACTAATCAAATAACAAAAACAAAAATAATTATCCATTGCATTCTAGAATTTTATAATCATTTGTGTTAATGGAATTTTTATGTAACTTAACGGAAATAATAACTGATTAATACCAGATAGTCGACACACACAGCAACACAAAACGAAAAACAACAGGAAATCAAATACAATTTTTTTATTTGAATAATATGCGGCATAATTGGGTTTATTACCTTAATAACCAAGGATATGACTGGCTAAATTGCAATAATTTAAACTGAATAGATGATTACAGTCTCCAGGCCAAGACATGGAATTTCTTCCAAATAAAGAATGTCATTTAGTCCATGTTTGTAAGAGTTTTACCTCTTGTCCATTATTCTTATAGCCAAGGGCTTTTGATGATAATTATTAGCTATATAGAAATCTTAAAAATTACAAGTTTTCTGGTTGTAGGAACCAGATCTATGGATATAATGAGGATTGATTGCTGGAAGCATTGATGCCAACTGACCATCTGAAGAAATAAGTCATTTAATGCAGTATAATGACCTCTTAGATGCCCAAAGACAGCAATTATCCAGAGAATGGATATAATTCCAATTGAGCCGTGCTTTGGAATAATCATAAAATTTCATTGAGTATTTTTGGTACTGTGGTAACAGCCAGATCGAAGCATAAAACATAAATAAGTTCAAAATTATC
The DNA here is from genome assembly GCA_021292105.1 of Anadara kagoshimensis. Classification (NCBI taxonomy): domain Eukaryota; kingdom Metazoa; phylum Mollusca; class Bivalvia; order Arcoida; family Arcidae; genus Anadara; species Anadara kagoshimensis. Next base: position 44,891,958 of record CM037870.1, read on the forward strand.
TAAAAAATATATAATTGCGTTCTTCAAGGATGTCGTTTTACTCCAGAAACCCAAATAAAGAATGATATACAATATATCTTCTATAGAGATCGAAATGTATCGAACTAACAGGCTATGATTTGATTACGATACGCCGGACTAATGTCGTGTACAGACAGATGATTTTCATATTGTCTTATTAGCTTAACACTAAATACCAGTTTCCTTCTTAAGACAAGCCTTATTTCAATAAGAAATCAATGGTATCCTTGAGCTTTTGGTTAGGAATTCGCTACATTAAAAGTGTTAACGCAATATTTTACATGATAACAAGGTTAAGCCAATTTGGTACTAGTTACTTGTGATGAAATCGGATGGCAAATCTAATCACGTTAATCAATGTATTTATTTAGAAATTAAACATTTAAACTCGCGTAACAGACAGGATGTAAATTCACCAATAGGCAGATTTTACCAACCACTTAATGTGTAAAAAATAAATATTTGGATTCCAGCTATTCCACATATAAAATAAGTTTGACAAATTGCGTTCTTATGGTTTTTATGTTATTGACCGCATGGGTTGCACATGAAAACAGACGGAACATAAACAATCTGCTCGTCAAGTTTTTAAATTGTTTCATATATTTACTATGCAATGTAAATTATCCGTAAAACTCTTGTAGAAACCGGTGCGTTTTAATAATAAAGGCTTTGGAAATGTTTGATTGACTTGTACCTTGATTAAGTTTGTTGTAATCTAAAAAGTAGTAACATGTGGTGTAAACTGTATCTTAGCGAAAAATTGTTAAGTGTACTTTAACATTTTGAACTAGATAAAATACATGCTTGGTGGTTTTGCACCAGGAGTACAATACACTTTGCATCATCTTCGTAGCTAAAGGAAAAATAAATACGAAGAACAATTATGTGAAAGAAATTCAAAACCAGTCTGCGGAATTGTTACCATCAGGATAAGAAATTTAATACATTATAGTAAAACATTGACATTATTATATATCGCTGTCTGATATAATTGTGTCGTTTGAGATATCAATATTAGATTAATCCTATAATCGTCTTAGATCTTATTGACAGCTTTGGGTGATTTATAAGACGGAATATTACTGATCTTCAAGAAGAATCCATAAAAAATTAATTTGTGTCATGAATCAGTCTCTTTCGCAAAGTTCCAGATATATATAAAATATATATAATAAAACTTCTGCTGGCGATTTATTGCGCTTTATTTCTTTACCCTTATTAACGGTAAAGTCGGCAAAGATCACAAGTTGTAATGTTCCGGTAGATTCGTCTGATGATTCAATCTATCTAGGTCCTTTTTTATATATAACACTGGTATAGAATGTACTTCTCTAACACAGACCAACTTAAATACCTATATTTTCAACTTTTATTTTTTCAAGTTGGCTGTCTTTAAAACAGCTACTTTGTAGCTTGACAATAGTAAAACTTGAAAAGTTTTACAACCAGTCGTTATGAGAGAATTGCAAAACAAAGTTCGGACCGATACTTGATCAAATAATATGAATTTATTGAAGGTTAACTGTAGCAAATATGGCGCTTTCGTGCTTCAATAGTAATTGTATGACATTATATTCTGTAACTATATATACGTATATGCCACCGGGCGTTTAGCAGGGGTGAGTCTGTGACGTAGATGCACGGGTTTTAGTCGGTAATAAGTTCATTCGCGCTATCACTTCACAAGTATACAGTCGAATTTTTTCCCAAAAAAACTGGAGGAATTACATTTTATACAAGTTTTAATCTTACAGCAATAGACAGTCGTTTTGCAATACAATTTCTCATTAGAAGTGCTTGGATCAAAATTATGAAACCAAAACCTGTTCCCAAGATGCTGAAAAGAAACCCAAAGTATATTTTATCAAAATCTGCAAATGAAATACTTTGAGCGATGGAATTTCAAATTTGAACTAGTGGCAAATTACACAATAATATAGGAAAATATTCTTGGTATTCGGTGTTGTATTATTATTTTTTTTAGATTATTGTTGGAATGATGTTATTTATTGTAAATTGATATTGTAATTGAGTATAAGTGGTGCCCCATATAAGTGATTGTTGTTTATTTTATAAATATTTTATGTTCTTTTGAGTAATCGAATTATAAATAATTCATAAAATCATTGATAATAATATGTGTTGTTTTTAATTATTTTGTATATTTTTACTTCGTGCACGTTTATGTGTATTTGTTTATGATTTAAGAAATGGCTCTGATGTTTGCCACAACACTTTTATTTATCTAAAAGTTTTATTGTTTAGTTAAAATTACAAATACAGATAAATTGTAATGTTCAGCCCTTGATAACTTAGATTTATAAACAAAGCTACATATATCTTGTGAGCACATTCAATAAACAGGAAAACTTTAGTGCATTAAAACATTTAAATATATGTAATGTACGCGTAAGTAATTTACTAAGTAAGTTGGTTCTAAGAAATTATTATTGGCTAGTACCACGGTTTATAACGTTGATTAAAAATCTTACCAAGTCTCTTCAGGTTAACCAAAACTAAATAATTTTACTTGTCTTGAACTATTGTTTTCAACACTAATATATAGTGTGGGCATGGCTGAAACTTTTAAGCAGGAGTGTATGCAAAGGGACTGTAATTATCTAAAAACAAAGATTTTGTAATACAAACTCATTGCAGGTAAAATCGTTAAGTATAGTTTGCCTTTCTGATTTGATATTTATCTGTAATATCTCGTTTAAATGGTTGCAATGTAATATCAATTACAATTAATTCTTTCGTCGTAAAAAACACGATGCATTTTAGTGAATATGTCTGTAACTGAACTAGAAACATTATTTTACTTTATAAAATATAATTTTATACGTGACAAAGTATTATGTTTTTAGTAATCAATTAAGTTTGAAATGATTGAATGATGCTCAAATTACTGTTCCTATAATTTGTCGTTTAGAAAGGAAAGATATATAGCAGGCTCATCTAAATGTACTACTAAATCATTATCGGTAACTCTAACACAAATTTTGACAATCGTCATAGATGGTCTTCAGTCTTATTCAGAAAAAGTATATTCTACATCTGGAATCAACCAAATGTGGATTCTCAAAAATTCTAAAGAATTACTTGAACATCTTGCTTCTAATACTTTATCTCATGTAAAAAGTATAAAAACATTTGATTTTTCTACACTATACACCACAATCCCTCATTCTAAATTGAAAGAACGTCTTAAAGAAATTATTCACTTGTCTTTCTTCTACAAAAACGGTAAGCCAAGATACAAATATCTGGTGCTGAACAGAGATTCTGGTTATTTTGTCAAGCATCATACGGATTCCAAATAAAAATATACTGAAGATACCATCAGTAAAATGTTGGAGGTTTTGATAGATAACATATGTGTTGTGTTTGGTAATATAGTTTTTCAGCAAACAATCGGTATACCAATGGGTACAAACTGTGCACCATTGCTTGCTGATTTGTTTCTTTATTCTTACGAAGCAGAATTTATGCAGAACCTTGTTAAATCTGGAGAGAAAAATGTCGCCAAATCATTCAACTCAACATACAGATACATAGATGACGTTCTGTCTCTTAACAATCCTAAATTTGGAGACTATGTAAATGTCATCTATCCTAGTGAGCTTGAAATAAAAGACACGACTGATTCCTCAAGTTCTGCTTCATATTTAGACTTATACCTGAATTATGACGCACAAGAAAGGCTACATTTGAAACTTTATGACAAACGTGATGACTTCAATTTTTCTATTGTCAACTTTCCTTTTTTATGCAGCAATATGCCTGCTTCTCCTGCTTATGGTGTATTTGTTTCCCAATTAATACGCTATGGTAGAGCTTGTTCCCACTACGGGGACTTTGTACAACGAAGTAGGCTGCTTGCAAATAAATTGTTGACTCAGGGATATTGCAAGCCTAGGCTTATCAAGGCCCTCAAAAAGTTTTATGGCCGTCATCACAGTATTGTTGATAAGTTTGATGTCTCTGTGTCCAGTATTGCCTGATTGCCTAGTTCTATGTTCCTTTCACACAATTTTGAATACACACGTGACGGGTGTAGCTAGCCAAACAGGAAGTGCTTACCCTTCCGGAGCACCCGGCCTCAATTCCCTGGTGGAAGTTCACGTGTCTAACCTAACTTGTCAGTTCCAAAGTTTTTACTGTGCTTCTGGATTGTGATTCGGAAAGGATTAGTATGTTTGTTTTTGATTAGGTAGCAGCCATTATTTCTGCCATAAGCACAATAATAACATTTAGATTATTGTTTGAAAGATTTATGAATGTATGTAGAAAAGGTTACGATTGAAAATGCAACAAACTTTTAATTAAAGCAACTTACATCAGTTAGTCACTGTATTAAAACACTAAACCTGTAGTAGAAAAAAATTCAATTATAGTGCCCGATTAGTGTCATGTCATATAATAAGACAAAATATCAAATAACGTCATCACAAAAGAGGACAAATAATATTTATTATAAGTCTGGTATTAATTGCCTAATAACTTTTCACCTTTTCGAATATTTGAAACATTTAGATTCTCCTTCTATGTAGTATGTGTCATATATAAAACTTTTGAATTTGTTTTAGTGTAATTTTTTTAATTTGTAACAATGTAAATTTAAGAATATTTTATGAAAAAATTAAAAAATTTATTAGGCACAAAGTTTCATAAACAATATTACAGATATGTTTCCAATGTATTCCAGAAAAAAAGCGTCATAAAATATTTTTGTGACTCTTGAATAGGTAAACTGTATGTACGTGTATGCAACTCTTTATCTAAGAAAGCAGGTTCGCAGAAAATGCCAAGCCAGAAATAACTACGTTCATCAAAAAGAGTAACACGCTTGTAAGATAAGCTAAAACATTTACATATATCCAATTAGATGCAGGACTGAAACGATTAAAAAGAGTCATAATACTTAATGGACTTATTTATCTGATAAAAGCACTTCGCAGTACAAAATAATTGCAGGTGAAGAGGCTAAGAATAATTTGCCTTTCTGCTTTAATATATTTGTCCGTAATTTTCCGTTTAAATAGTTACAACTAAATACCGATTACAATAAATTCTCTCCTCTGGACATATTACTATTCAGTACATATATCCGTTACTGAACTCAAATATTCATGGTTTGTCATTTAAAAGTATAACTGTCTAGGCTTATCAAGGCCCTCAAAAAGTTTTATGGCCGTCGTCACAGTATTGTTGACAAGTTTGATGTCTCTGTGTCCAGGATTACCCTGGATATTTTTGACGTCTCATAGTTCCATGTTCCTTTCACTCAATTTTGATTACACACGTGGCGGGTGTAGCTAGCTAAACAGGAGGTGCTTACCCTTCCGGAGCACCCGGCCTCACTTCCCTGGTGGAAGTTCACGTGTATAACCTTACTTGTCAGTTTCAAAGTTTTTACTTTGCTTCTGAATTGTGATTCGGATATGAATTAGTATGTTCGTTTTTGATTGTATGTGACAAAATGATGGTTGGAAATAATTGGATGCTATTAAAATTTCATTTTGTGCCCTTGGTAGGCTAGTTTACAGTCAATAGTTATGTATAAATAACAGTAAAATATAGATTCTCTTGTGAAGGTTTTATGAATGCATGTAAATATAATTTTTTAATATTACATTTCAGCAAAACTTCAATTAAAACAAGTTGTCTCAGGTAAAATTTATTGAAAGACAAATATCATTTGATCGATTATAGTGGCCAATTTCGAAATCACCACCTTTACCACCTAAAAATTATTCAGGTTTCACATATACCAGTTTATAGTTCTGGAATGAAAGCAGAAATTGATCTCATGCACTTGCTTCCTTGAACTATTATAAAAAATACAGTATAGCAAAAACAAAATAAGGGAAAAAAACAGGCAGGTATGTTATGTATATTTTTATGTAGGCATTTGTCCAATGTAAATTTTCATCAGAAATTACTCGATTCTCTATTTTATGTCTGTAATGAAAACCGTTGTCTTAAAATATGCAAAATTTAACATGTAAAAAAACAAAACAAAAAGAGTATTTCTAGAACATGTCAACAATGTACTTAATAACAAACATTTTAAAGATGACGATTTATAGTGATCAGAGATGTCGAGAACTGGAAAGAAATTGAGTTGCGGTCATTATTAAATTTGTTGTACAAATATTCGCTGTGAGATGTCAATCGACCAATTCTGAAGATAACAAGCTTAACAAAGCCCTAGCTTTCTACATCTTCCACACTAAAACAATAGGCGATAATCATCAACAGAACTCTGTTTGAAACCCCATAACATTTGTTGTTGCCTAATGTGTGGTATCAAGTGTACCAACAACATTATGTATTCTAGTTTTTTTTGAAAAATATCTGCCAATTTTTTCTGCAGATATCCATGTTTATTTCTTTTGTATGTGCGTATTAAAATCAACAACACGTGTCAAGGATGCGGGGGGTAATTTACATTTAATTACTCAAGCATGTAATGTTCATTTCGAACAGATATGTTAGCATCAGGTTCTTCAAAAGTATTTGATATCTTGTTTGTTTTACAGGCTAATTAACAAGTGCATGATTCGAACAATAACTTGGCAACGATTAATATATTAGTTACTCTTTTATTCTAATGAAACTAATTGTTTATGTCCTGCATGTTATGGTGTAGTTATATTTTTTGTTAAATAAGTTTAAGCCTTTTAAGTTATTATTTCTTCATGCATGGTAAAGAAGTGTTTTAAAACCCATCACAGTAATATAAAAGCTTTTGAAAGGCTTAAACATGTAGGAAACGTTTCATGACTCTGCGATATGTACAGAAATAATCGTTTATGTCGAATTAGCTTTTAATTTAGGTAAATTAAGACACTGGTGTTTTATACTGTGTTGGTGTTTATAGAGATTTAAGCACTAATTAGCTCAGCAGACTTTTTCTCTCATGAGCGGAAGGACAAATGTTTGAACCCGTTGCAGTTATACCTTGAACAGGTAGTGACTTCTCCGCATAGAATATTGTAATAACACGTAATGTCAAATGTCGCACTAGTCTCGAAGACATTACAGCACGTCTATAAGAGAAATGAAGCCAGTTGCCCCGGAAGAGTAAGCATTCTAATTCTGAGTAGACTAAAATATCCCGGTGCTGTAAAGTTCTTACCCGTATGATTAAGATCAGACAAATCTACTTGAAGATGACGAATATCCAATTATACCTAATGATCTAGAATTTCTTAGAGTCACAATTTGAAAGCTGACATGATCATGAATATTTATATAAACACAAAATAATTATTTTCAGGTGTTTACTCCAACGTCCACATAACACTCTTTCAATTGAGGTAATTAACCAAATATCAGTATTTACTGGAATATTATATAAACGTCAGTATTTGTCATCTGACTCTTTCTAACGTTTACAAATTAACTAAAATGCGCCCTTGCATAAAATTTTGTTCGCAATTTCTATTTTTCATTATTCGCATTTACATAAGCAAGTGAATCAACTATCCTTAGGAATGTTACAATATCAGAGCTGTATTGACTTGATAAAACTTATTTAACTTGTGTTAATTTTGCAGCACTAGACAGTCGTTTCGGAATAGAATTCCTCCTCGGTTAGTTGCATGAAATTTTTTAAGTTTAGATGCAGATAATTTTTAAACACTGCAGAATGTCGGTTGCATGACATCACGAAAAGAACAAGAAATAAATAATTAGATATAAAGAAAACCGAACGTTATTGGCTTATAAAGAAAACAGATGTACATTTCACATGTCACTCGTTGTTTGTTGCTAAAATTGACATCGGAGTAAATTTTAATTTGAGTATGATATACATTTTATTTTCATCCAGGATGAATATGTCTGTTGATTTAATGCTATTTTTCTTATTCATTTATACTGATCACGCGAAATGGCCATATTCATAAATATATAATTTAAATAAACATACGGGATTATTAATCATTGCGTGATATAATTTCTGTATAGTTCCACTTCTTATTCAGTTGCATTCGGTACTTTATATACATTGTGACGATTTTACTTATATGACTGGCGTGCAAGCGAGATTCCGTGACAATAGCAAACGATATATAAATTTGTATCTAAATATTATGAACAAAACTGCATGATTTAATAGCCAACAGTACAGGACATACAACGACAAAATTCAGGAACAACACAAAATAAAGCACAATGTGGAGTTTTGTTTATGAAAAGAACTACTTTGGACGAGCACCGGATATAAAATTTAACTATATAACGTACACTATGTAGTATGCGTCTTATATCAAGATGACAGAGATATCAAGAATAAGTCTGCAAACTGCTTATGTTTGTCAAATATTTTCATTGAATATTATTTCAACACATACGTGTTGATTTAGACTTTCGTTCTTTTTTCTTATGCCATTATCTACAAGAGACATTTTTCGGAGATTGGTTCGTCCAAAAGGTTTCATTCTAAATTTATACCGGAAAAAACATTTATATCGAAACACTGTCACCAAGACCCAAGAACAGCTTTTAACAAATAAACTAAACAAGGCAAATTTAATATTCTGAAAATATCTATATGATTCAGAACCATAGCTTTTAATGCAAAAAAATATTTAGCTGGCGATCTCTTGTCAGATCGTTTTCTTTTGCTGAATGTACGTGTTTTAATTACCCTTTTTTCTTTACTGTAGCCATGATTAAATGTAATAATACATTTAGTAAAATTTATCCATTTTCTCATTTGCGATCGTTATAGAACAAGTGTCAAGTTTTTACATGCACTTATGACATCGTTAGGTTTGGTAATAGTATTTTGAAGAATCAAACTAATGTGTGTTTATTTTCTGTCATTTTTTTTTTCTCTTACTGAAAGTTTTGCTGTCCAAAATAGAATATTCCAAATCATAGTAATGAACAAGCTGCCTCATAAATCGCTTGGATTGTATAATGGCTTATTTCGGCATTTATTGATATTTTCATAACCACCATTATTACATCATATCTACTATACTAGTACATATATCCCTTTGGCACGAATTAATCAGTTATTTGTATTTGTTTCGAGTTATTACCGGTCTGGAATAACAAAATTTGCCTTTTTCTGTGTTTTTATATAATATTATCTCAACAAAAAAAAAGAACCATGGCAGATATCCCTATCAAGTCTTAAATCTCTAGTCTTATTTAATTACAAACATGATGATTTTCACTTCCAAGGACACAGTTAGATAATATCCGTATAAATATTTGAATCTACACTTGACCTCGTAGAATAAATGCGTTAAATAAATGACATTCCTAAAATGCTGATTCGCTGATTGTTTTAAAATAAACGCATAATTAACTGCAATAAGGACATGGCCAGTGTACCACAAGATCAAGAACGGTATGGAAAACGTTTTCATCGAATATTCTTTTTGAGTAAATGGAACCCTGGTTGGGGTTACAAAATTACAAAAAGTAGCGACTGTTTTTTCGTCAAATACCCTGCATTTAAAAATTAGAAATTAAAGTCATGTGTTCCCTCTGAAGAAATCATTAAACCCTATGACCCGTGTCTCAACAGGCGTGACATGTTAAAGAACTCTCCATGCACATTGTCCTGTGCGCACCTCAAAGGTCAAACTTTCTGTCACTTCAAATATAGCTGGTGACATCTCGATATAAGTAAAATCCTATCCATTAATCAATTGTGAAATTATCAGCAACTACAAAAGTTTTCAAAGTCAGAAACGTTGATTGTTTAAATCGGGCAAATGTTTTACATTTAAGCAATATCAAATGTTCATAGATGTTGTGTATATTTTAGAATTAAGATCGATAAACAATAAGGCTTGGTGATGCATCTTAGAAAAACTACAATGCCAAAATCAAATGCAGACAAAATCATTTTACCAATCCCGTCAGTATGAAACAGTATATTGAACAATAGCCAGTAGTCTAAAATAAACCCTTAGCATTTAGGAAAATTGATGTTGTTTTTCCTTCACATAAATCAAATCTGTATTTATGTGTTCCAAATATGTTCGGCTCTACCAACTAACCCGTTGAAGAGATCAGACAATAATTCCCTACATTTACTAAATTTAGTATAGGTAATGTTCAGCTGAGACTAGCAATTTTGTCGTCGCTGTGAGTCATCTTTTACCAAAAGACATTTCAATAGTTGATCATGCAATTTTCTTTTTAGCTTCCTTTTAAATCACCGTAGCTGAGTGCAAATTCCAAAACAGGAGATAATAACCCTTTTTTACTGAATGTTGCATCTGTCTCAACTTGTTTCCTATTTTTTCTTTGTTTTTGGTTTTTCTAATGAGTGTCTAAATGTAAACAAAAAATAGAAAGTTTATCTTTGCTTATACTGAATTGCAAATCCGCTATTGGGATGAAAAAGAGAGTAAGAGAAGTTAAAACATGCTCATTTTTAAAATAATTTTTATTTATTGTATGCATGTGTTTATACATTATTGGTATATTTGTTGCACTTTTACACCTATTTTATACGATATAATGTGATATATAATAATGATAACAATGTGTAAAATATGATAAATAAAAACATGTGAAGTTATATAATGTCTACATAATCATGACGCCTAAATATGTTGCCAAATATAAATATGAGTATAACAATAAAAACAAAAAACACGTGGTGGAAAACAACTAACAAAGAGGAAACATAATTGTCCTGCTGGGTGCTAAAATGAAAATAAACACATCACATGCTTTCAATAAAAAGCACAATAGTTCTATACGAACTGCATAGGATATCATACGATAAACGTAATGAATCACAGAAGAAGTTATCTGTGTTAAAACTGTAGAAAACGTTTATTAAATATTACAAACTACATTCGAAAGAAAGTTGTTTTTTTTTATTATTATTATTATTGAATCGATTTATTTTTGTAAAAAATCACTTGCTGCATTTCGATCGGTCAACGGTGCTTAATCACGAAAAAGTTTGTTTCAAAGAACGACTTTAGGTTTCTTGGCTATTATGACCTGTTACACTCCACAAAATAACTTATAAATACAGTCAAACCTGTATATAAAGGCTATCCAAGGGAATCTGTAAATGTGGCCTTTATGGGCAGGTGACCTTTATAAACAGGTTCAAATAATATGATTAACTTAGACAAATTGGGATACAATTCTACTGGCCTTTATAAACAGGTGATCCTTAGAAGTGGCCTTTTAGGCAGGTTGGGCTGTACCATCACCGGGATTGTGATTTGGACATGGAATGGTATGTTTTTTATATATCCATTGGCCGTTCAAAGTCGAGTTTTAGATATGCTTAAAAAAGCATCGGTCTATACATTATCTATCAGCATGGTATACAATAAAAGGTTTTAATAAATAAATTTGGCTTAAAGAAGTGGTTCTATGGTGTAATGGTTAGCACTCTGGACTCTGAATCCAGCGATCCGAGTTCAAATCTCGGTAGAACCTTTTTTAATTTTCTTTATTTTACAGAATCACAGAAGAAGTTATCTGTGTTAAAACTGTACAAAACTTGCAGCAGAAGAGCTACATCAGATCGACGTAGAAAATCGACAGATGTTCCATCATTCGATTTACATTCCTCCACTACAGCAAATACAGTACATATAAGTTTATTATAAACATTAAAAGAGCAACCATTTTAAATAACACATTAAAAAAATTAAGCGGTTCATGACCTTTTTACTAACCTGCAGATGGCTGATTGTTACAACAACCTATACCATGAAATTGAATGAAAAAATACAAAAGTACAAATAATTCTTGTGCGTAATAGAAATATCTCTCGATCAAATTTCAGTGTATAAGTTTGGTAACTAAGGATATTATTATAACCTTGACCTTATTATGCCTAAAATGAAAATCTTAAAATCAATGATCTAAAACGAGTATATCAAAATAGAAATGTTCATTTTGCCATGATTGAATGCATTATTTACCCTGTTGCTAATAAACTGACCTTTAACCTTGACCTAATGACTAAAAATGACAATCAAGATATATAACATTTATATATAACGTTTACTGACTTAGTGAGTTAAACACGTTGTACCATGTCATAAGCGCACACTAAAGTATGGGAAATAGACAATTGCAATAGTTTTGAAATTATATGCTTAACAAATAAATATTTAACTTGAGAATAACAACGAAAATCTTATAAAACATGAACAAAACCATTAAAAAATATGAAATATACAGTACGTAAAAAAATCATTTAAATACCATAACACACAGAGAACTAATAATTACAGACCGGATGCCCTAGGAAGATGATGGCGGTCAAGTTACCTGATGACTCTGGCTGTAATAAGCTATGGATAGTATGTCTGTATATTTTTAGAATAAATAACGTACCTGCATGTACAAAGCTATCAATTGTTCTTTTCTTATGTAATTAGTGGTTGCAAATTTAAGGTCAATCTTTTATCTTGAATTAACTTTAGAATAACCCAACACGATTGATACAAGAAGCTGACTGTTCTTATCTCAATTACTTTACAATAAAAACGAATATCCCTAACATTTATATAGAACACATGTTGAAGATAATAACTATCATAGAACGATATTATAAAAAAGAATTCGTATAACATCTTTTAAAATATAATATTACAAGATTACATATTTTATCAGGATTTTCATAAACAATTTCTAAAACTATTATAAAGCCGTAAAATCATATTTCCCTAAAGACAAAATTGTTATTGATAAGACAGATTTGGGTTTTCTCTAAGTCTGAGTAAATAATAAATAGAAACTGTATTTCATCAAACTACAAAAACATGTTATATTTGTTTCAAGGTTGTCTTCGATTCGTTAAGGTAAAGTTCGTATTTTCGTTTTTAGTATTATGTTTCTTTTAATACTACATCATAGTTTTCTTCCAGCAAATTAAGTTTTAGAAATCTGACAATGAATTATCTCAACATTGGTGTTAATTCATCTCAACATCGTTGTAAATTTTGTATAAACTCAGCATCTCCATTCTTACGCTTCCATTTTAAACAAAAACGGTACATCAAAGTAAAACTAAACAAACATTTACTTGACAATAGACAGATCCTTCAAGTAACGTCACATCAAAACACAGCTAATCAAAAACATTTTCAATAGACAATTGTGTTGTCAGAACATAGCTGTTTATCTAATACAACACAGTGTAAAATAAAATCAGTATCTGAAAAACAGTAACATGTTTGTATCCAACGTTATATATGTACATCAATGTAACGTATACGTCATTTAAAAACATAGAGTATCCGGGTATAGCTAGCAACGCATATTTTAAAACGCCTAAAAGCGTTTTACATAAGCTGTATGTTAATTTGTTCCAATATGTGTTTAGTCGGTCTTGTATTTTTTCGTTCGCTTGTTTTCTAATGTTTTGCTGACTTTTTATTGTAAGAATTACAGCTTAAAATTACTTTTGTGTTTGTTAGTTTATTGTATTAAAGATAACAAAGAGGTACAAATGGCAAACTGCCATGATACATAAACAAATAATAGATGCATTATAATACATGTAAAACATTTAAAGATATTAATATAATAATTGTACTGTACATTTGATAATACATATTACATCTAAATACAACATATACTTATCATAATACATTGAAGCAGCGTTTAATATGTCCTTTTGTAAATATACACCAGTATTCAGCTCAGACGAAATGATTTTTTCAATTACTTATTAGAAACTGGGTGTCTTTTTGCCATTACAGTTTTAAGGGAGATAACTCTCATCCGAAAAATAAGAAATGTTTTCCCAATCAACTGATTTACTTATATTTTGTTGTTTCGAAGGCTTTTTTAAAACAAAACAAAAACAATAAGGATGTGTAGTCCGTTTATCCAAACATCTTTTTAAACGATCAAGCTGTTTTGCAGGTCAACTTCAACTGGTCATTCTTCTTTCACTTGTATTTCGACGTCTACTGGTTCGACAACCCCGGTTTATTCTCTATTTTAACTATTCAAAACCATGTCCCAATCATTATCTTCAGCGATTTCCAGTTTAAAATGGAGCCTGTCTTTATCGGAAATGACATTATCTATCATGTCAAAAAAATAACATTTGGAGCTAAAGTGGACACATGTTACTTTGATTCTAAACTAAGATTGAATACGTAATAGTCAAATTCCAGAGCACGCGGACTATCTAGACGACCAGGCTGATTGAAGTTTACAGGTGTTAAATGTTTTTATTTTGTTTTTGATTGCGATTTGGAAATGAATTGATATGTTTGTTTTGATTGACGATTTGACAATTTGGTATAATTTTCCCTTTCAAGAGAAATTTCAAAACTATGTCTTAAAAACTAGCTGATACAATTTGAAGTTTATGTGCAATAAACGGATGTTTTATAATGTACAAGATACCCGCACGAATTAAAAGACCTGTGTTAAAGCACTTTCAATATTAGCTGTTTACAGCAACTTGATAACTGACAACAATCATTTCACATTTAGAATCAGATCATAATAATTAGTTTCCACGTGTTAATTTTAGTTTTCTTTTTGTATAAAGTTAATTTTTAAAAAGTAAATGGTAATAATTACATATTACATTAACCGAGTGTTCTGATTAGTGTAAATATTTTTTTATATCTCTACAGACAATATTTTGTTCAATCTAATATAACTCAGCCAAATGCGACACAAAATTGTACTTTTAATTCTTGGAAGACTAATCTTTTAGTCTTAGTTTTCATCCTGATTGAGGTTCCATCGACCATACCCGTATAAATAATCCTTACATAAGTACATTATTATAAGATACATTCCGGATATTGATTTTATAGATTCTCTTTGAGAGAAATGAATCCGATGCGCGAACAGAAATAAAAATTCTTTAAAACAATCGTGACTAGACTTTTTTATTTAACGTAAAAACTTTTCAATGACTGTTTCATTTAAAAAAGCATTTTAAACTGAAAAAAATATAATAAAATTTAAATATAAAATAAAAAAATTGAAATTGTTATTCTGCCATTACTTTTTACTAAAATACTTTTACATTCTTGCAAAACAGACAACATTTGAAAGTATTCCAATTCGTTTTTATTTGCATTTCATGTAATTGAAATAATGTTTTGTTTCAATAGCGGGTTTTTTTATTCAATGGTCTCAATGTATGTTTGTTGTTCATTTTTGGCTGTTTCTGTCGTTGCAATGGCTATATAAGTAAATGTTTCAGTTACAAACTTTTATCGTCTATTTCAACATAGTGATGAATCTGAGCCTACGATAATCTAAATATAGAACCCATCACGATATACAACTTCCAATATTAAAATATATCAATTGATTCTTGTAATGATATTTTGACAAAGCAGGTCAGTACATTCTAGTCTTTATGAACATGTCTCTAGAGACTTAAAGGTAATCTTTTTGTCTTTTATTCAGGCTACATTAACATCTATCCCCTCGTGTTATGATAATGTACTTTAATTCTATATAGGTGCAAATTTATGTTTATCACTTAGTTTTGTGACTAGTGTATGAGTTTTAGCTCAAAGTTAATTTCACAAGGGGTTTTTAACACCTGATTGGGTTTTTAAAACGACAACATACGTTTGGGGTTTTGCACATCAATTATTGGAATTCTTTGTGGTTTCGTTTTAATTTTAGATTACATTTTGTGATTTATTTAATTTTTGTGTGTAGTAAAGAATAAATCTGTAGCTGCTTAACTGCGTTTACTTTATACTTTTGTAACACTCGTATATTATAATGAAATATTTATATACTGGTTGACTAGTTGAACATCTCCGATTAAACTGTAGATACTTCAATATCTGATTTATATTACTGTCATCAATTCATTTGGAAACACAACGAAAACTTATATACATTTATTCGCTATATTTTCATGATGGACAGGTAAAACTTTTCCGGCGAAGGTCTTCTCTTAGTTTATAATTCACTGTCCTGAAATCGACTAAAAACTGATAGGTTTGACAGCGCTTTAGCTAATTACAAACAAAAAGTCATGTCAATCTCCATTCGCCAAGTGGGTTTTGCACATTCTACTTGCTTCTAAGCAATCATTGTCGGTTCATTTCTATTTTCCTTTTTCGTTTTTTAGAACTGTTTAGACTGCGATGCTCAGCAGAGTTTATTAAACCCCATGCAGGAATAAGTACTTTTAAGTATTGAACGTTTCATAGTTATCAATTAGATGAACATGTCCAATCAAACTCAAAAGCCTAGGGGCGCCTAGTCCTTTATTATAGAATGAATTTCGATACATTGGAGATTCCAAGATGACTGACTAAATAAGCCCGGAAAAGATTAGACTTTTTCATTTACATTATTAGTCACAGTTACTGTTCATGAGACATTTTCAGAAACTTCTCAACTACAATTCGACGATAAGCAAGACATTAAAGACTGTACAACAACATACATTATTTAAAGAAAACAAGTAAAAAGTACATCTGGACGTTATACCTGTAATTATGAATATGAATCTTGTATGTAAATGTTTGTGGAAATTATTTTGGGACGAGTATATATATATATATATATATATATATATATATATCATTATAAAGATCCATTACACGTCTAGAATTCTATAATTATTTGTCCTAATGAGTTTTAATACTATGAACGGATATAATAACTTTTCGATACCAGACCGTCGAAACAAACAACAAATATTAAAGACACAGGAAACCAAATAACATTTTTTCCAAAAAGACAAATAATATTGGGCATAATTGTGCTTAGTACCTTATATTAAGGTATATGACTGTCTAAAAGTAATAATTCAAACTAAATAGAGAATTGCCGTCTCCAAGCTAAGACACGGAATATTCGGCGAATCTAGAATATCATTGAGGTTTTCAGTAAGACGTTTACAGCTTGATCGAAACATCCATATTGACAATTAAAGCCAGAAAATATTGGACTTTCGCGTTATTTCAAATATGTATTTTTACTTCAGAAACTCAGATAAAAAATAAAAATATAGTATTTAAAATATCTACCATAAATATCAGAATATATCTAATTAACAGGTAATGACTTGAGTATAGTACATCAAACAAATGTCGTGTACAATTTAATTAACGATAAGCAAGAGTGATAAGGTTGTGTTGTGTAAACAAAAACATAAGTGAAATCTACATGTGGACTTTATACCTGTAATTATAAATGTGAAATGTGCGTAACTGTATGTGAACAATATTTTGGGATCCGTTAAAGCACTAATCAAATAAAAAAAACAAAAATAATTATCCATTGCATTCTAGAATTTTATAATCATTTGTGTTAATGGAATTTTATGTATTAAACGGAAATAATTACTGATCAATACCAGATAGTCGACACACACAGCAACACAAAACGAAAAACAACAGGAAATCAAATACAATTTTTTATTTGAATAATATGCGGCATAATTGGGTTTATTACCTTAATAACCAGGGATATGACTGGCTAAATTGCAATAATTTAAACTGAATAGATGATTACAGTCTCCAGGCCAAGACATGGAATTTCTTCCAAATAAAGAATGTCATTTAGTCCATGTTTGTAAGAGTTTTACTTCTTGTCCATTATTCTTATAGCCACGGGCTTTTGATGATAATTATTAGCTATATAGAAATCGTAAAAATTACAAGTTTTCTGGTTGTAGGAACCAGATCTATGGATATAATGAGGATTGATTGCTGGAAGCATTGATGCCAGCTGACCATCTGAAGAAATAAGTCATTTAATGCAGTATAATGACCTCTTAGATGCCCAAAGACAGCAATTATCCAGAGAATGGATATAATTCCAATTGAGCCGTGCTTTGGAATAATTATAAAATTTCATTGAGTATTTTTGGTAATGTGGTAACAGCCAGATCGAAGCATAAAACATAAATAAGTTCAAAATAGTCCAAAAAATATAAAATTGCGTTCTTCAAGGATGTCGTTTTACTCCAGAAACCAAAATAAAGAATGATATACAATATATCTTCTATAGAGATCGAAATGTATCAAACTAACAGGTTATGATTTGATTACGATACGCCGGACTAATGTCGTGTACAGACAGATAATTTTCATATTGTCTTATCAGCTTGACACTAAATACCAGTTTCCTTTTTAAGACAAGCCTTATTTCAATAAGAAATCAATGGTATCCTTGAGCTTTTGGTTAGGAATTCGCTACATTAAAAGTGTTAACGCAATATTTTATATGATAACAAGGTTAAGCTAATTTGGTACTAGTTACTTGTGATGAAATCGGATGGCAAATCTAATCACGTTAATCAATGTATTTATTTAGAAATTAAGCATTTAAATTCGCGTAACAGACAGGATGTAAATTCACCAATAGGCAGATTTTACCAACCACTTAATGTGTAAAAAATAAATATTTGGATTCCAGCTATTCCACGTATAAAATAAGTTTGACAAATTGCGTTCTTATGGTTATTATGTTATTGACCGCATGGGTTGCACATGAAAACAGACGGAACATAAACAATCTGCTCGTCAAGTTTTTAAATTGTTTCACATATTTACTATGCAATGTAAATTATCCGTAAAACTCTTGTAGAAACCGGTGCGTTTGAATAATAAAGGCTTTGGAAATGTTTGATTGACTTGTACCTGGATTAAGTTTGTTGTAATCTAAAAAGTAGTAACACGTGGTGTAAACTGTATCTTAGCGAAAAATTGTTAAGTGTACTTTAACATTTTGAACTAGATAAAATACATGCTTTGTGGTTTTCCACCAGGAGTACACTACAATTTGCATTATCTTCGTAGCTAAAGGCAAAATAAATACGAAGAACAATTATTTGAAAGAAATTCAAAACCAGTCTGCGGAATTGTTACCATCAGGATAAGAAATTTAATACATTATAGTAAAACATTGACATTATTATATATCGCTGTCTGATATACTTGTGTCGTTTGAGATATCAATATTAGATTAATCCTATAATCGTCTTAGATCTTATTGACAGCTTTGGGTGATTTATGAGACGGAATATTACTGATCTTAAGAAGAATCTATAAAAAATTAATTTGTGTCATGAATCAGTCTCTTTCGCAAAGTTCCAGATATATATATATATATATATATATATATATATATATATATATATAATAAAACTTCTGCTGGCGATTTATTGCGCTTTATTTCTTTACCCTTATTAACGGTAAAGTCGGCAAAGATCACAAGTTGTAATGTTCCGGTAGATTCGTCTGATGATTCAATCTATCTAGGTCCTTTTATATATAACACTGGTATAGAATGTACTTCTCTAACACAGACCAACTTAAATACCTATATTTTCAACTTTTATTTTTTCAAGTTGGCTGTCTTTAAAACAGCTACTTTGTAGCTTGACAATAGTAAAACTTCAAAAGTTTTACAACCAGTCGTTATGAGAGAATTTAGACAAGACAAACGAATATTGAACCCTATGATTGCAAAACAAAGTTCGGACCGATACTTGATCAAATACTATGAATTTATTAAAGGTTAAGTGTAGCAAATATGGCGCTTTCGTGCTTCCATAGTAATTGTATGACATTATATTCTGTAACTATATATACGTATATGCCACTGGGCGTTTAGCAGGGGTGAGTCTGTGACGTAGATGCACGGGTTTTAGTCGGTAATAAGTTCATTCGCGCTATCACTTCACAAGTATACACTCGAATTTTTTCCCAAAAAGTTGGAGAATTACATTTTATACAAGTTTTAATCTTACAGCAATAGACAGTCGTTTTGCAAGACAATTTCGCATCAGAAGTGCTTGGATAAAAATTATGAAACCAAAACCTTTTCCCAAGATGTTGAAAAGTAACCCAAAGGACCATAATATATTTTACCAAAATCTGCTAGGGAAATACTTTGGCGGGGGAATTTCAAATTTGAACTAGTGGCAAATTTACACAATAGTATAGGGAATTATTTTTGGTATTCGGTGTTGAATTATTATTTTTGGGGTTTTTTTGGTAAATTATTGTTGGTATGTTATTTATTGTAACTTGATATTGTAATTGAGTATAAGTGGCGCCCCATATAAGTGATTGTTGTTTATTTTATAAATATTTTATGTTATTTTGAGTAATCGAATTAGAACATAATAATTCATAAAATCATTGATACCAATATGTGTTTATTTATTTTGTATATTTGTACTTATGCACGTGTATGTGTATTTGTTTATGATTTAAGAAAAGGCTCTGATGTTTGCCACAACACTTTTATTTATCTAAAAGTTTTATTGTGTAGTTAAAATTGCAAATATAGATAAATTGTTATATTCAGCCCTTGATAACATAGATTTATAAACAAAGCTATATATAACTTGTGAGTACATTCAATAAACTTTAGTGCATTTGAAATGTATGCAATATACGCGTATGTAATTAACTATTTAAGTAAGTTGATTTAAAAATTATTATGGGCTAGAACCACGGTTTATACGTTGATTAAAAATCTTACCAAGTCTTTTCAGGTTAAACAAAACCAAATAATTTTACTTGTCTTGAATTATTGTTTTCAACACTAATATATAGTGTGGGCATGGCTGAAACTTTTAAGCAGGAATGTATGCAAGGGACTGTAATTATCTAAAAATAAACACTTTGTAAAACAAACACTTTACAGGTGGAATCGTTAAGTATAATTGGCCTCTCTGATTTGATATATATATCGTTTAAATGGTTGCAATATAATATCAATTACAATTAATTTTCTCCTCTAAAATTAGAAAAAACACGATGCATTTCAGTGCATATGTCCGTAACTAAACTAGAAACAATCTTTTACTTTTAAATTTTTATACGTGACAAAGTCTTATGTTTTTGTCATCAATTACGTTAGAAATGATTCAGTGATGCTTAAATTACTTTTCTTATAATTTGTCGTTTAGGTAGCAGCCATTATTTCTGCCATAAGCACAATAATAACATTTAAATTATCGTTTGAAAGATTTATGAATGTATGTAGAAAAGGTTACGATTAAAAATGTAACAAACCTTCAATTAAAGCAACTAACATCAGTCAGTCACTGAATTTAAACATTGAATCTTATGTAGAAAATTATTCAATTATGATGCTCGAAAAGTGTCATGTCATACAGTCGCTTAATATATAAATCACACAAGAACAAATATTAAATAACGTCATCACAAAAGACGACAAATAATATTTTATTATAAGTCTTGTATTATTTGCCTCATAACTTGTCGCAATTTTGGATATTTGTAACATTTCCATTGTCCTTTTATGTAGTATGTGTCTTATTAAAAAAAATTAATTGTTATAACCTACATTTTAGAATATTTTATGACAAAAATTCTAAAAATTTATTAGACATAAAGTTTCATTAACAAGAGTACAGATATCTTCTCAATGTATTTAAAAAAAGGCTTCGTAAAATAATTTTTGTGAATCTTTAATCGGTAAACTGTATGTACCTGTATGTTACTCTTTATTTAAGAAATGTTCATCAAAAAGAGTAACACGCATGCACGATAAGCTAAACATAAATATCCAATTCAATGCAGGACTGAAACGATCAAAAAGAGTCATAATACTTAATGGGCTTATTTATCTGATAAAGGCACTCCGCAGTACAAAATAATTGCAAGTGAACAGGCTAATGATAATTTGCCTTTCTGCTTTAATATATCTGTCCGTAATTTTTCGTTTAATAGTAACAATTAAATACCGATTACAATTAATTTCTCCTATGAACATATTACTATTCAGTACACATGTCCGTTACTGAACTCAAATATTCACGGTATGTAATTTAAAAGTATAAGTTGTATGTGAAAAAATGATGGATGGAAATAATTGGATGCTATTCAAATTACATTTGGTGCCACTGGTTGGCTGGTTTACAGCCAATAGATCTGTATTAATAACAGAAAAATTTAGATTCTCTTGTGAAGGTTTTATGAATGCATGTAAATATATTTTTTTAATATTTAAATTTCAGCAAAACTTCAAATAAAACAAGTTGCCTCAGGTAAAATTTATTGAAAGACAATAATCATTTGATCGACTACAGATGATGATTTTGAAATCACCACCTTTACCACCTAAAAATTATTCAGGTTTCACATATACCAGTTTATAGCTCTGGATTGAAAGCAGAAATTGATCCCATGCACTTGTTTTCTTGAACTATTATAAAAAAAATACAGTATTGCAAAAAAATAATAAGGGAAAGAATATGGCAGCGATTTAATTTATATTTTTATATAGGCATTTGTCCAATATAAATCTTTATCTGAAATTACTCAATTCTCCATTTCATGTCTGTGATGAAAAATGTTGTCTTAAAATAAGCAAAATTTAACATCTAAAAACACAAAACAAAAAAGTATTTTTAGAACATGTCACAAAGGATTTAATGTCAAACATTTTAGAGGTTACAATGTATAGTGATCAGAGATGTCGAGAAATGGAAGGAAATTGAATTGCGGTCATTAGTAAATTTGTAGTACAAAGTGTCGCTGTGAGATGTCAATCGGCCAATTCTGAAGATTTGTGAAGATAACATGCATAACAAAGACATAGCTTTCATGTTCTACATCTTTCACACTAGTACAATAGGCGCTAGTCATCAACAGAACTCGGTTTGAAACTCCGTGACGTTTGTTGTTGCCTAATGTGTGGTATCAAGTGTACCAACAACTTACTAACATTATGTATTCTAGGTTTTTGGAAAATATCTGCCAATTTTTCTTCAGATGTCCATGTTTATTTCTATTATATGTGCGTATAAAAACAACAACACGTGTCAGGGATGCGGGGGTAATTTACATTTAATTACTCAAGCATGTAATGTTCATTTCGAACAGATATGTTTGCATCACGTTCTTTAAAAGTATTTGGTATCTTAATTGTTTTACAGAATAATTAACAAGTGCGTGATTCGAACAATGACTTGGCAACAATTAATATAATAGTAACGTTTTTATTCTAATGAAACTAATTGTTTATATCCTGCATGTTCTGGTGTATATATATTTTTGTTAAATAAGATTAAGCCTTTTACGTAATTATTTCTTCATGCGGGGTATAGAAGGGTTTTAAAATCCATCACTGTAATATGAAAGCTTTTGAAGGTCTTAAACCTGTGGAAAACGTTTTATGACTGTGCGATATATACCGAAATAATCGTTTATGTCGAATTAGCCTTTAATTAAGGTAAATTAAGACACCGGTGTGTTTTTATACTGTGTTGGTGTTTATATAGATTTAAGCACTAATTAGCTCAGCAGACTTTTTCTCTCATGAGCGGAAGGACAAATGTTTGAACCCGTTACAGTTATATCTTGCAAATGCAGTGACTGTCTCCGCATAGAATATTGTAATAACACTAATGTCAAATGTGGCACTAGTCTAGAAGACATTATATCACGTTTATAAGAGAAATGAAGCCGGTTGCCCCGGAAGAGTAGCATTCTAATTCGGAGTAGACTAAAATATTCTGGTGCTGTACAGTTGTTACCCGTATATTTAAGATCAGACAAATCTACTTGAAGATGACGAATATCCAATTATACTTAAATGATCTGGGATGTCTTAGAGTCACAATTTAAAAGCTGACATGATCATGAATATTTATATAAACACAAAATAATTATTTGAGGTGTTTATTCCAACGGCCAAGGTGTTTACTTATCACCCATTCAATCGAGGTGATTATTCAAATATCAGTATTTACTGGAATATTATATAAACGCCAATATTGATTATCTGACTCTTTTCAAACGTTTACACATTACTTGCATAAAATTTTTTTCGCAATTTCTAATTTTCATTTAATCGCAATTACATCTTAATTGACGCAACATGATTTTGCAAAAAAACGTTTTTTTATAAGAAAAGTTTTAAGCAAATGAATCAACTATCCTAAGGAATGTTACAATATTAGAGCTGTATTGACTTGATGAAACTTATTTAACCTGTTTTAATTTTGCAGCACCAGACAGTCGTTCCGAAATAGAGTTCCTTATCGGTAGTGTTTTCACCAAAATTGTGAAAAGCTAATGCTTTAGATGTTGCAATGAGAATACAGAAGAATCAAAATGTATTATAACAAATTCACCTAAAGCGATACTTTTACGATAAACCAAAGCTTAGTTGCATGAATTTTTTTAAGTTTAGATGCAGATAATTTTAAACACTGCAGAATGTCGGTTGCATGACATCACGAAAAGAACAAGAAATAAATAATTACATATAAATATAACTTAATAAGGAAACCGAATGTTATTGGCATATAAAGAAAACAGATGTACATTTCACATGTCACTCGTTGTTTGTTGCTGAAATTGACATCAGGGTAAATTTTAATTTGAGGATGATATACATTTTATTTTCATCCAGGATGAATATGTCTGCTGATTTCATGCTATTTTTTTATTTATTTATACTCATCACGCGAAATGGTCATATTGATAAATATATTATTTAAATATACATACGGGATTATTAATCATTGCGTGATATAATTTCTGTATAGTTCAACTTCTTATTCATTTGCATTCGGTACTTTATATACAATGTGATAAGTGACGATTTTACTTATATGACTAGTTTGCAAGAGAGATTTCGTGACAATAGCAAACGATATATAAATTTGTATCTAAATATTATGAACAAAACTGCATAATTTAATAGCCAACAGTACAGGACATACAATGACAAAATTCAGGAACAACACAAAATAAAGCACAATATGGAGTTTTGTTTATGAAAAGAACTACTTAGGACTAGCACCGGATATAATATTTAACTATATAACGTACAATATGTAGTATGCATCTTATATCAAGAATAAGTCTGCAAACTGGTTATGTGTGTCAAATATTTTCAATTAATATTATTTCAACACATACGCGTTGATTTATAATTTCGTTATATTTTCTTATGCCATTATCTACAACAGAGACATTTTTTGGAGATTGGTTCGTCCAAAATGTATCATCCTAAATTTGTATCTGTATATTCTTAAAATATCTATATGAATCAGAACCATAGCTTTTAATGCAAAAAAAGATATTTAACTGGCGATCTCTTGTCAGATCGTTTTCTTTTGCTGAAAACGTGTTTTAATAACCCTTTTTCTTTACTGTAGCCATGATTAAATGTAATAATACATTTAGTAAAATTTATCCATTTTCTCATTTGCTATTTTTATAGAACAAGTGTCAAGTTTCTACATGCACTTATGACATCGTTAGGTTTGGTAATAGTATTTTGAAGAATCGAACTAATGTGTATTTATTTTCTGCCATTTTTTCTCTTACTGAAAGTTTTGCTGTCCAAAATAGAATATTCCAAATCATAGTATTAAACAAGCTGCCTCATTAATCGCTTGGAACGATGATGGCTTATTTAGGCATTTATTGATATTTTCATAACCACCATTATTACATCATATCGACTATAATAGTACATATATCCCTTTGGCACGAATTAATCAGTTATTTGTATTTGTTTTCTAGTTATTGTCGGTCTTGGATAACAAAATTTGTCGTTTTCTGCTTATTTTAAATAACATCACTTGAGTTTACATAGCCAAGTTGTAATATCTCAACCGAAAAAAGAATCATGGCAGATATCCCTAAGTCTTAAATCTCCAGTCTTATTTAATTACAAATGATGATGATTTTCACTTCCAAGTACACTGTTAGATAATATCCGTATAAATATTTGAATCTAAACTTGACCTGGTAGATTAAATGCGTCAAATAAATGACATTCCTAAAATCCTGACTCGCTGGTTGTTTTAAAATAAACGCATAATTAACTGCAATAAGGACACTGCCAGTGTACCACAAGATCAAGAACGGTATGGAAAACGTTTTCATCGAATATTCTTGTTGAGTAAGTGGAATCCTGGTTGGGGTTTGACCACGAATTACAAAAAGTAGCGACTGTTTTTTCGTCAAACACTCTGCATTTAGAAATTAGAAATTAAAGTCATGTGTTCCCTCTTTAGAGATCATAAAACCCTATGACCCGTGACACAACAGGCGTTACATGTTAAAGAACTCTCCATGCACATTGTCCTGTGCGCACCTCAAAGGTCAAACTTTCTGTCACTTCAAATATAGCTGGTGACATCTCGATATAAGTGAAATATTTCTTGATTTGGACGTAAAATCCTATCCATCAATCAATTGTGAAATTATCAGCAACTACAAAAGCTTTCAAAGTCGGAAACGTTGATTGTTTAAATCGGACAAATGTTTTACACTTAAGCAATATCAAATGTTCATAGATGCTGTGTATATTTTAGAATTAAGATGGATAAACAATAAGGCTTGGTGATGCATCTTAGAAAAACTGCAATGCCAAAATCAAATGCAAACAAAGTCATTTTACCAATCCCGTCAGTATGAAACAGTATATTAAACAATTGCCAGTAGTCTAAAATAAACCCTTAGCATTTAGGAAAACTGATGTTGTTTTTCCTTCACATAAATCAAATCTGTATTTATGTCTTTCAAATATGTTCGGCTCTACCAACTGACCCGTTGAAGAGATCAGACAATAATTCCCTACATTTACTAAATTTAGTATAGATAATGTTCAGCTGAGACTAGCAATTTTGTCGTCGCTGTGAGTCATCTTTTACCAAGAGACATTTCAATAGTTGATCATGCAATTTTTCTTTTTAGCTGCCTTTTAAATCACCGTAGCTGAGTGCAAATTCCAAAACAGGAGATAATAACCCTTTTTTACTGAATGTTGCATCTGTCTCAACTTGTTTCCCTTTTTCTTCGTTTCTGGTTTTTATAATGAGTGTCTAAATGT
The DNA here is from genome assembly GCA_021292105.1 of Anadara kagoshimensis. NCBI lineage: Eukaryota > Metazoa > Mollusca > Bivalvia > Arcoida > Arcidae > Anadara > Anadara kagoshimensis. Next base: position 44,918,787 of record CM037870.1, read on the forward strand.
AAACAAAAAATAGAAAGTTTATCTTTGCTTATACTGAAATGCAAATCCGCTATTGGGATGAAAAAGAGAGTAAGAGAAGTTAAAACATGCTCATTTTTAAAATATTTTTTATTTATTTATTGTGTGCATGTGTTTATACATTATTTGTATATTTGTTGCACTTTTACACCTATTTTATACGATATAATGTGATATATAATAATGATAACAATGTGTAAAATATGATAAATAAAAACATGTGAAGTTATATAATGTCTACATAATCATGACGCCTAAATATGTTGCCAAATATATATATGAGTATAACAATAAAAACAAAAAACACGTGGTGGAAAACAACTAACAAAGAGGAAACATAATTGTCATGCTGGGTGCTAAAATGAAAATACACACATCACATGCTTTCAATAAAAAGCACAATAGTTCTATACGAACTGCATAGGATATCATATGATAAACGTAATGAATCACGTAAGAAGTTATCTGTGTTAAAACTGTACAAAACTTGCAGCAGAAGAGCTACATCAGACCGACGTAGAAAATCGACAGATGTTCCATCATTCGATTTACATTCCTTTACTACAGCAATAGTACATATAAGTTTATTATAGACATTAAAAGAGCAACTATTTTAAATAACACATTTAAAAAATTAAGCGGTTCATGACCTTTTTACTAACCTGCAGATGGCTGATTGTTACAACAACCATGGAATTGAATGAAAAAATACAAAAGTACAAATAATTCTTGTGCGTAATAGAAATATCTCTCGATCAAATTTCAGTGTATAAGTTTGGTAACTAAGGATATTATTCTAACCTTGACCTTATTATGCCTAAAATGAAAATCTTAAAATCAATGATCTAAAACGAGTATATCAAAATAAAAATGTTCATTTTGCCAATGATTGAATGCATTATTTACTCAGTTGCTAATAAACTGACCTTTAACCTTGACCTAATAATCAAGATATATAACATTTATATATATAACGTTTACTGACTTAGTGAGTTAAACACCTTGTACCATGTCATAAGCGGACACTAAAGTATGGGAAATATACAATAGATATTGCAATAGCTTTGAAATCATATGCTTAACACTTGAGAATAACAACGAAAATCTTATAAAACATGAACAAAACCATTAAAAAATATGAAATATACAATACGTGAAAAAAATCATTTAAATACCATTACACACAGAGAACTAATAACTACAGACCGGACACCCTAGGAAGATGATGGCGGTCAAGTTACCTGATGACTCTGGCTGTAATAAGCTATGGATAGTATGTCTGTATATTTTTAGAATAAATAACGTACTTTTCTAATGTAATTATTGGTTGTAAATTTAAGGTCAATCTTTTATCTTGAATTAACTTTAGAATAACCCAACACGATTGATACAAGAAGCTGACTGTTCTTATCTCAATTACTTTACAATAAAAACGAATATCCCTAACATTTATATAGAACACATGTTGAAGATAATAACTATCATAGAACGATATATAAAAAAGAATTCGTATAACATCTTTTAAAATATAATATTACAAGATTACATATTTTATCAGGATTTTCATAAACAATTTCTAAAACTATTATAAAGCCGTAAAATCATATTTCCCTAAAGACAAAATTGTTATTGATAAGACGGATTTGGGTTTTTCTAAGTCTGAGTAAATAATAAATAGAAACTGTTTTCATCAAACTAAAAACATGTTATATTTGTTTCAAGGTTCTTCGATTCGTTAAGGTAAAGTTCGTATTTTCGTTTTTAGTATTATGTTTCTTTTAATACTACATCATAGTTTTCTTCCAGCAAATTAAGTTTTAGAAATCTGACAATGAATTATCTCAACATTGTTGTTAATTCATCTCAACATTGTTGTAAATTTTGTATAAACTCAGCATCTCCATTCTTCCGCTTTGAAGAAAAACGGTACATCAAAGAAAAACTAAACAAACATTTACTTGACAATAGACAGATTCTCCAAGTACCGTCACATCAAAATAAAACTATTCAAAAACATTTTCAACAGACAATTTTCTTGTCAGAACATAACTGTTTATCTAATACAACACAGTGTAAAATAAAATAGTTAGTAGCTGAAAAACAGTAACTTGGTTGTAGCCAATGTTATACATGTACGTCAATGTAATGTATACGTCATTTAAAAACATAGAGTATCCGGGTATAACTTACAACGCATATGTTAAAACGTTTTACATGAGCTGTATGTAAATTGGTCTCAATATGTGTTTAGTTAGTCTTGTAATTTTTTGTTCGCTTGTCGTCTGATCTTGTGATGACTTTTTGTTGCCAAGTAAATTACTGTAGAAAAACGTTTCACTGATTTAGAAGAAGGATGTGTTCGAACCGCATACGCAGTTTTTCTGCGCATGTGACATTCTTTGTAGTGTCAACCGCTCAGCAAAAGTCACCCTGTAACGTAAGATTTTCTGAAACCCGAGTATGACATTAAATTTACCCAAACGCTTATTAACCAATCAATTTTCGAGAAATTACGAAAAGTATAATAAAAATAAATAATAGATGTATTATAATAGATTAATAGACAATAGACAATTAGAAGATTACAATTAAATAATTATACATTGACAATACACATTACATCTAAATACAACATATACTTATAATTATACCCACAATGAAACAGCAATTAATTTAATATGAATGTTTTCAAATATACACCATATTCAATTACTTAATAAAAACTGAACCTGGTCGTCTAATTGACCATTTTAGTTTTATCCGAAGATAACATTCACTCCATAAATTTAGAAAAGTTTTCCCAACTCAATGGACTGATGTAAGGATCTTTTGTTGTGTAAAAGTCCTGTTTATGAAACTAAAAAAACATTAAAAATAATGACGTGTAAACAATGTAAAATATTGTAATTGTGGTGTATGATCTTATTTTACATTTTAGTGTTGGCCTGACCGGTCAGTTTATCCAACCCTCTTTTCAAACGATCAAGTTGTTTTTCAGGGTCAACTTCAACTGGTCCTTCTTCTTTCACTAGTATTTTCACGTCTCCTGGTTCGGCAACCCCGGCTATTTCTCTATAACTATTCATAACCATGTCCCAGTCATTATCTTCAGCTACTTCCGGTTCAAAATGGAGCCCGTTGTTTCCGAAAATGACGTTATCAATAATGTCTGTCAAGTTTTGCAAGTATTTGACCTTTGTTTCACCCGATGAAAATATCGAACCTGCAAGAAATCTTCCATCACATTGTTGCATGCATCCATTCAGATCCTCGTTTTGGTTGCAATAGCTTTCTACATCCCCATTTGAGACACCACTCTGCTGTTTAGAAAATAACACGGGAATGACAAAACCAAAACCCTTTTCACCAAACCACTCATTTAGCTGACTGAAATTTTCTTTATCTTCTGCTGTAAAATTGTCAATTGGAACTAATTTTAAAATCACGTGAGGGCCCGGAGCAAGCATATCTGTGCATTTTTTCATTGTTGCTGCAGGATTTGATACCGATGCAAGATCCGGTGTTTTGGCAATTTTCATCTTTTTACGAAATAACTTAACTTGTGCTTGTTGACAATTATTTACATCTCTCTGAAAAATACTCATTCCAATGATCCAATTACAAAACTTAGTAGTTACTTGTGGGTGTGTTCCTATCACTGCTATTCGTCTTTCTTTTATGTTGTTCAATAGTTTAGCTTTCGGATCTTCAGCTCTATTTCCTTCATCCGTTTTTGTTACCTCTATTTCGATGTTGTTCAATACGGTTTCCTTTTTTAATTCTGGTTCTTGTTTTGGTTGTTCCTTTGTTATTTCATTTACCTTCTTTTCTATGTCATCACTTTGTTTATTCTCTGGCTTTGTGTTTTCGTTGTTAACTTTGCGTTGGTCTGTATCCGTCTTCATGTTTTCAACATCTGAAAGAAAAGCATAACACGATGTTACAAGAAATAGATGGGAGACATGTAAGTTCACACTATGTACACGCATTTTCACACTACACTTTGTCTCGTAGAGCTCGTATTTAGTCCAGTACTGGAAAAAGGTAATTTATGGTAGTTTTGTAAACTTTAACGGCATAACACCTTGCATTTTGAAACAAAGTTCAAAGGTTATAATTACAAGACACTTACAATTACAGAAGCTATTTCTCAATTGCAACTTTTTAACCAAATATTAATACCCGATCTTCTATCTTAATTGGCCGAAGATACCTTACTATGAAGGGGTTTACTAAAAGAAATCAAAAATGTTCAGACACATTTATTATTTTGAATGATTTTATCATCATATTTGGTGGACTTCAAATACGCTTAAATTGCACCACAACTAAGGTTCTTTAAATTGAACATTCAAATACGTTCACGACATATTCTAGAACTGATTTTCGATTGATGTATATTTGTAATGGAACACGGAGATTTGTTTTGTAAAGAATTTGCATTAGCCAAAGCGGCCAAGAACAAAGCTCAAGAAAACATTATCTATGTATTTACAGCAAAAACAATCTTACATTTTCTAAAATCACCATGATGCTAGACTAAATCAGGAACCTGACATTAAATTCGTCAAAATATAACACGATATAGGATATTAGACATCAGAAATTTTAAAATTCCTGCTGTTTTAAATCGGAATTATTCGTGTAAACTTTCAATGATATAAGATACATTTTGCTCCTATAATAACAACCAGCTATTTTTTTATTTCAAAACAATAATTAAATAAACCGCACAACGGAGTGTTCAAATTCGGGTTCAATGATCGACTCATATTTCCATGAAACTAAAAATACTTCGTTATATAACTCCGAAATGAAGTCAAAGTCCAACAAATACACACATATTTATATAATATATACAACATGAAATCCATATACACAATTATTCGTAAATGAAACAAACATATCAAAGACAAACATAAATAATTTCGTTCTCAGACAAAATATATAACAATATCAAACAAATACAGACATACTAATCCATTTCCGAATAACAATCCAGAAGCCAAGTAAAAACTTTGAAACTGACAAGTAAGATTAGACACGTGAACTTCGACCAAGGAAGTGAAGCCGGGTGCTCCGGAAGGGTAAGTACCTGCTGTTTAGCTAGCTACACCCACCACGTGTGAAAATCAAAATGGAGAATGAAAGGAACATGGAACTATGAGACGTCAAATACTAGTATATCCAGGGCAATCCTGGAGACAGAGGCATCAAACTTATCAAAAATACTGTGATGACCAACTACATTTAGTATGTAATCTTGTATAAGGTCCAAATGTATACGATGAAAAGATAACTATTTTCAATAAAATAATAAATAATGTCAAAGGATGTCGATCACAGTTTATACACTATATACTCTCAGTGATAGATCTTTGATCTTAAAGCTTGTTCTATGCATATGATTCATAAACAAACATACCGGTAAGAGCCAAAAAAACAAAATAAAAAATTTAAAAACAGGCAAAATAATTGAAATTCCGCCAGGGAAGTTAGGCCGGGTCCTCCGGAAGGGAACATCTCCAGTTTAGCTAGAAGAATGACAGGAACATGGAACAACTATGGGACGTCAAATATACCCATGGTTTTTTGGATACAGAGACGTAACATTTATCATCAATATTGATTTAAAACTCTTAAAAGCAAACACCATCACTTTTAGTTTAGTCAAAGTACTTAACAGCAATTATTTTAAGGAGCAATGTCCATTTTTTTCAAAAAAATTAAGGAAGTATAAAAAAGCAAAACGGTCGGTAAGCTTTTTAACCTATGATATTGAAAAACAATTAAACTGAAATAAAAGCGGTTTATTTATCATAAAGTTTTAAGCCATGCATTTATAAAACATAATTTATACTATTAATGTTTTGCAAAATACTACTCAGTGTGTCTATCAAGTTTGGTGAAGGTTTTGTCAGTATATCAATATAAAAAATGTAATAAAATGGTTTATTGCATAATGTCATGAAAAAGTCTTACCCAATATTTTAATGTGAAAACGTATAATTTAAAACCAGCAACACAAAAATGAAAATAAACTGAACGCATGATTTAGCTATAATTTTATATTGACTAGAAAAGAAACATTCCCCAAACAACTGAGAATAATGTGCATGGTTTATTTGATTAGTGGCATATGTTTAGTTTGTTGGAAAAGTTCTGAATTCTGAATTGGGTGCAAAAGTTTTATATCTGCCCATACTCTTGGAACGATTATATTTATCACATGCAGAATTGCTTGGTGAAGTATCCTAGGGGCATCAAATAATATGACAAAAATAATGTAAACCCTTTCCCATTTGAAACTGCACATAAAATGTAGATGATGGTCAAACAAGTCATGTACCACAAATCTGGTATGCAAATCGATCACAAATAAACTTAAATATACCAAAATCCTTTGAACATAAATGCATCCATTATATGTTTCAGACATCTTACAAATATATTTCGAGTACAGTATTATTCTGATTTACTGCCAAAAAACACCATTATGTCGTATTAAACCGTGATATATAGGTTTTCACAGGACATTTATTGCTTAATCTTTCTTTGTTAATACGTCGAAATAACAATCAAGTTAAAACATTTACAATGGCATTATTATTCTCTAGATAAAAGCTTTGTTTTCAAATATTATGCAATTCCCCGGTATCGACCATCGGAAGCAGACGCGTCAAAAAATGGTGTTGGGTTACTATTTGACTTTGTCTAAAGTGCTACGAGGAAGTGAAAAATATAAGGTTCTACCAATTTGAACTCGGATCGCTGAATTCAGAGTCCAGAGTGCTAACAATTACACCATAGAACCGCTTGTGAATTAAACCAGCCCTTTTGATAATAAACCGCCATACATTAATTGATTAAAACGTTAGACTGTTATAATGTCCATTTGATAAATATATGCATATGATTTGTTTAACATTTTATAGCTCTACTTAGAACGGACAATGTGTATATGTTGCATGTAGTTTTTATAAAATAAAAGTATAATTTAAAAAAACTTAATATCGTTCTTTAAATATTACAAACTACATTCGAAAGAAATTTGTTTTTTTATTGAGGCGCCCAAACAAAGTTTGGCGACTTATTGTTTTGCACCGTTTCTTATTAAGGCGCCCAAACAAAGTTTGGCGACTTATTGTTTTTGCACCGTTTCTTCTTATTATTTTTTTATTATTATTTTTATTATTTTTATTATTCTTCTTCCTCTTCTTCTTCTTCTTCCGGTCATGAACTTGTCCAACCTATTTCTCAAAGACCGTTGGTCCAATCTTAACCAAACTTCACATGAAGGTTAATACCCATCTCCTTCCCCAGAGGCCAAGCCAAAATGCGCATAGGGTCATTAGGGGAGGGGCAGGAGGGCGGGGTCTTAAAAACAATAATGCTCAATTTTGCTATTTATACCATATTTTGTACTATAAAACCATATATATATTCATGATCAGTGTCTCGAGATGTACAAGTCTGTATCACAAGATTTTCCCAAGGTATCAGGGAGGGTGGGGATGGGCGGGGCAGTGTGCTAACTTTCAAACGGATACGATCCCCACCCATAAACTATATATTTTCTGGTTCTACATGAAAAGTTGAATAGAGTGATACTAAAAAAAATCCCATGGGGTCATTCCTGATGGAGGGTGGGGATGGCCGGCGATGGTACTAACTTTTAAATGGTTGATATCCCCATCCTAAAACTATGTATTTTCCGGTTCGGCTTTTAAAGTTGAATAGAATGATACTGCAGAAATACAAATGACGTTATTCCAGAGGAGGGTGGGGACAGGCGGGGCTGGGTACTAACTTTTTATCAGTTGAGATCCTCACCCCTAACATATATATTTTCTTATTCTTTATGAAAAGTTGAATAGATTGATACTAAAGTAAACCCATATGGTCATTCAATAGGAGGGTGGGGACATGTAGGTCTAGGTACTAACTTTGAGATCCCCACCCTCAAACTATAGTTTTCTTCATGGGATGGCTGCTATCATTTTGTTTAAGAATTAAAACCATAAGCTTGAATTTTCATTGTAAAGGATACTTAAGTAATCACTGATCCATGTCCAAAAGCTCTCAAGCTAAATCTTTTTTATAAGCAACACTAATGGTCATTTATCCCTGGGGCATGATTCATTATTCAATTCGATAGAGTAGCTGTATTTAGTTATCAATATGACATTACATAGGTAAATGCTTGGATTAATTTAAAATCAACACATCATTAGCTCATCAAAACAACAGGTTGTGATATTGGGTATAGGTGATGTCAGTCAACTTTGTCTATTGTTTGAATTTCAACCAATTAGATTCATGTACTACTTCTACTTTCATTTGACACCAAGACAATAATGTTTTAGAATAAAATATCAGAGAGAGAGAGAGAGAGACCATACATAGACACGCTTGCTCCAAGTATATATTCTAAATGACCAAAAAGGTTACATCTCTTGAATCTTTATTTCATTTAAACCTTGAAGTAAAAAAACTGTTAATTTCTAATAATATGAGTTCTGAATACAGGGTTTGACTTTTATTTGTTTGGGCGCCTTATTTGTAATGATGCATCCATCATTACATTAATACTCGTTATTATTATTATTATTATTATTATTATTCCTCTTCTTCTTCTTCTTCCGGTCATGAACTTGTCCAACCAATTTCTCAAAGACCGTTGGTCCAATCTTAACCAAAATTCACATGAAGGTTGATACCCGTCTCCTTTCCCAGAGGCCAAGCCAAAATGCCCATGGGGTCATTAGGAGCAGGGCAGAAGGGCGGGGTCTTAAAAACAAAAATGATCAATTTTGCCATTTATACTTTATTTTGTACTATAAAACCATATATATTCATGATCAGTGTCTCAAGATGCACAAGTCTGTATCACAAGATTTCCCCGGGGGTATCAGGGAGGGGTAAGGGTGGGCGGGGCAGTGTGCTAACTTTTAAACGGTTGAGATCCCCACCCATAAACTATATATTTTTGCTTCTACATGAAAAGTTGAATAGAGTGATACTTAAAAAAATCCCATGGGGTCATTCCTGATGGCGGGTGGGGACGGGCGGGGCTTGGTACTAACTTTTAAATGGTTGATATCCCCATCCTGAAACTATATATTTTCCGGTTCTGTTTTAAAAGTTGAATAGAGTGATACTGCAGAAATACCAATGACGTTAATCCAGAGGAGGGTGGGGACAGGCGGGGCTGGGTACTAACTTTTGAACAGTTGAGATCCCCACCCCTAACATATATATTTTCTTATTCTTTATGACAAGTTGAATAGACTAATACTAAAGTAAACCCATATCGTCATTCCAATAGAAGGGTGGGGACAGGAAGGTCTAGGTACTAACTTTGCGATCCCTATCCTCAAACTATAGTTTTCTTCATGGGATGGTTGCTATTAAGAATTAAAACAATAAGCAGGAATTTTCATTGTCAAGGATACTTAAGTAATCACTGATCCATGTCCAAAATCTCTCAAGCTAAATCTTTTTTATAAGCAACACTAATGGTCAGTTATCCCTGGGGCATGATTTATTATTCAATTCGATAGAGTAACTGCATTTAGTTATCAATATGACATTACATGCTTGGATTAATTTAAAATCAACACATCATTAGCTCATCAAAACAACAGGTTGTGATATTGGGTATAGGTGATGTCAATCAACTTTGCCTATTGTTTGAATTTCAGGCTATCATCTATCACTCAAGTAATTTGCTCCACCTTCATAGTATTAACCACATTTGAATATTTGTAATTGACCAATGAATAAACATACATAAAATTATTGTAAAATTATAAAAGTTATAAATTTCTAATAATGCATGCAGAGATTAAAATATGTAGTTTAGAAACCTGGTATTTGATTAAAAAGGGTTAACAAAATACATGTTTACAATAATGTAATACCATGTAAATGAATAAGTGAAACATTTTGTAAATTATTTTAAGACATCATTTTTAACAATGGCAAAAATTTCATTTGGTTTCTATGCAGTTTTTCTATTGTATGTAGATCTTATTTAAAGGTTTAAAATTTTCAAAATGGCGGTCGTTGTCATGGTCATAGAAAAAGCAACAAACGTCCTCCTAACATGAGTTCTGAATACAGGGTTTGGCTTTTATTCGTTTGGACGCCTTATTTGTAATTATGCATCCATCATTACATTAGTACTTGTTATTACTATTAAAATCACTTGCTGCATTCCGATCGGTCAACGGTGCTTAATCACGAAAAAAGTTTGTTTCAAAGAACGACTTTAGGTTTCTTGGCTATTATGACCTGTTACACTCCACAAAATAACTTATAAATACAGTAAAACCTGTATATAAAGGCTACCCAAAGGACTCTGTAAAAATGGCCTTTATGGGCAGGTGACCTTTATAAACAGGTTTAAATAATATGAATAAAGACCAATTGGGGTACAGTTCTACTGGCTTTTATAAACAGTTGATCCTTAGAAGTGGCCTTTTAGGCAGGTTGGGCTGTATCATCACCGGGATTGTGATTTGGACATGGAATGGTATGTTTTTTTATATATCCATTGGCCGTTCAAAGTCGAGTTTTAGATATGCTTAAAAAAGCACCTGTCTATACATTATCTATCAGCAGGATATACAATAAAAGGTTTTAATAAATCAATTTGGCTTAAAGGAGTGGTTCTATGGTGTAATGGTTAGCACTCTGGACTCTGAATCCAGCGATCCGAGTTCAAATCTCGGTAGAACCTTTTTTAATTTTCTTTATTTTACACTTTTCCTGCGCACTGCAGTTCACGGTTTTTTCCTATTTTTGACTTTTCTGGTGCACTCTGGAATTTTACTCCACGCCCTTTTTCTCGGCGCCTGTGCGGTTTTTGAAAGTCGATATCATCCATCGGAAATTGCATAATGTTTGAAAATACAGCTTTTACCGAGAGAAAAATAATGTCATTGTAAAGATTTTAACTTGAATTTTATTCCACGTATTAACAAAGAAAGATTAAGTCATAAATGTCCTGCAAAACACTATTTAGTACGTTTAATACGGCATCATGATGGGTTTTGTCGGCGAAATCAAAATATATGATGCTGTACTAAAAAGTTTATTGTTTAATTAAACGTAATGAAACGTTGGATTTGGTCTTTGAAGAAACCATTTAATCAAAGAAAAGGGTTACTTTAGAAAGATTCAAATGGAATATAAAATGTAGTCGATTGGTTCATTTTAATTGAGGAAGTATTGATTTGATATACAATTTGCAATGATTTGGCTTGCCTTACAGGATGGGAGAGGTCTATACCCTGATTACACCCCCAAACGAAGTGGGGCAGTGGGGGATATAGTGTTTACCTCATTTTTCCGCCATCATTTTGTCTGCTACTTTTCTCGAAAATTGTGTATCAGATCTTGAATAACCTGACAGTCTTTGAGTGGAGTAGATGTGACTTTGGCTATTCGTATTTTAAATATAAAGCACATGGTTTGCGATTGTCCAGTTTTTTTAGGGGGTTTTTTGTGGGGAGGGCACTTGGCACTTTTGAAACGGCATAATATTTCAGTTATAACTTGTTTATGATGTGTTTTTTTAGGTTAAAAACCTTTTACTTGGTTAAAAATCAAAACCATCAAAATACGCAATGATACACCATTGATACACCATTGCGTAAAAATGAAATACATGTAATATCAAAACGTCAGAAACCGTAAAGGTCAATTAGTTGTCCGGATAATCTGACTGATAATATAGATTTTTTTTTTCCTTTTTGATGCAAGCCATAAAAATAAACATATGTACAGAAAAGACCATTAATTAGAATCCGGGCTGGAAAATAATTAATTAATTGACAATCTTTATATATCCGTTTCCTATTTGGATTTTATCATCAGTTTTAGGCACGGAAAACGAACCCTATTCTTAATGACCTTTCCATTAACGACAAATGAAAGTTTATGTTCCACTGTTAGACAACGTGGTTTAGGTTTAAAAGCATAAATTTTGCTTTCAAATCATGAAAAATAGTGCAATCAGTACTGAATAATAGATAACAGGAAACAATGAAACACGTTGATACCAGAAATTGGGATTTATCGATCTAGTTACAGTAGACTAATTTGATGTTTTATATAAAAAAGTAAACGAATCATAGAAACATAGAGAAGTATCATTGCTTTCGCCATTAATCGCAACAGTAGCTATATTATTGTTTCACTTTTAATATTAATAGCATTTCAATGATAGGGATGTCTAGTTGCTTAATATCAAGTGTCATATACCAATTTAATCATAAAATACATTCAAAAAATGGTATTATCATTTTTAATGTAATATATTTTATGATTAATTCAAAAAATGGTATATGACGGAAGCACTATTGTACATTAAAGTTAACATATAGATCGACTAGATAAACAGTCCCAATTATCACCAGACATCGCAAGTTTTGTGGGGATTTTGTGGATATTACATTGTATTAGTTTTAGCTCTGGTTCATCAAACATTTTTTCAGAAATTTTTAACGTTAAAATCAAATTTCAAACAATGAAAAATTAAAAGAAATGTTTTAAAATGTACCGTTTTAACTAGCAACAGCTTAATTCAAACAGTTTTTGTCTTATCAGAACAGTTCCTAAGAAATGGTAGGTTAATCAAATTTTGCCAAGTTTATTTGCGTAATTTATCCTACGTGTATTCCACTGTATTTCTAACAAACTAGTATTAAAAATTAAATTTCAGATCCGTTTAAATGCGAAATCGACCAACAAATATATCACTGGTGTTTCCAAACGTGCACTAGTATTTGACAACACAGTATGTGTAAATATTGTTGTATGTCATATTTTTATATATAGATCGCCCTTTCTATGAGAATTTTTTGACTGTTTACATTTGATAAATTTTACAGAGGATAATAAATTGACAAAAACGTTTCTTTGAATCATTTGGTGGCGCCGAGAATCTACAGACCGGATAATTTACAGTTAAGCACCCCTAATTTATCGGCATATGAACAGATTGAAGAGTCTGTCTAAATAATGGTTATATATAAATCATCCATATTTCAGATACATCAATTCTGTTGTATTTGACAATTACTAGATTGAAGTACGGCTCATGTGTCAATCAAAGCTGGTTTTCAATTTAGTTTTTTACAATAGCGCGGTCTCGATTAGTCAATGTCGCTTGATAAACGTCTATTAGTGTTATGAGAGAAAAACAAAATAAACCAAAACAAACATTTTATATCGGCCTTATCTATAATACCATCACTAAGGTAGATTCTCATGTGGTAGGTCGGGGTTTGAACCCAAGCCGGGTGTGATCAAAATCTGATAATCGGTCATGACTGTTCTCTCGCCAAGCATTCGGCATTGAAAAATAAATCACGGGACCTTCAGTAGAAAAGGTCTTAAAAACCGATGTCAAATGTCGCGGTAGGCGTCAGAGGTTTAAAACGCTTACGAAACCTCCTTGTATATTGCTTTGAGCGCACTACAATGGTAAAATTCCTGCTTCTTCACCTATTGCTGGTGACTTCCCGATATAAGTGAAATATTCTTGACTTGGGCGTAATCAATCAATCAATTCAGTCATTCAATCTACCTTTCTGTGATATTTCATGTTTGACCATTTGCTGTTGTTTCTGTTGCTGCTGCTGCGCCTGCTGTTGCTGTTGTTGTCCTGGTTTTATATGCGCAAACTCTTTAAAACAATACAGACACGCCTTGCTGCTCCCTGGGTTGACCCGGTTACAGTTTCCACACAGCCATTTCCTTGGTGTTTTGCATATTAAACATACTTTTATTTCTTCTGCGTTCTTTGCCATACAATAACCACATCTCCATTTGTTTTCTAAAATCAATGAAATTAAAATAAAACGTCGAAAAAAGAAAAAGTTATCTTCTTTATTAAGATATCTAAGCCTCGCTGGAAAAAATAGCACTGTTAGAAAATAGTTTTAGTTATGGTACTACATATAAATATACACTTGTCTACAAGTTTAGGACAATTCAATGTATGTTAGAAAGTACTAGTATATTTTATTATATTATGATACAATGTTATCTGTAGATTTTAGTAAGACCAGTATTACTTTACGAAAGTGAAACCTGAAAAATAACGAAGAAAGATGAACACCTCTTAGACAAGGTCCAAACAAAATGTCTCAGAAATCTATTAAGAATAAGATGCCTACAGAAAGTCCCAACTGAAAGAATATTAGAAACATCTAGACTTGACAACATCAAGTGTGAGATCAGATGGAGAAAGTTGAACTTGGTCGGACACTTACTAAGGAAAGTGGGAATAAATGACTACAAGACAGCACTGGGATGGCAACCAGAAGGAAAAAGAACAAAAGGGGAAGATCAATGTAAAAAGAAAATCAAAAGTAATTTTCTAAAGCGGCACTTTATATTCAAAGTTATTTTGAAAATTAACAAAATTATTCAAATTTTGTATAGTTTACCTTTCATACGGAAGCCATGAACATAAAAATCTATTAAATCGCAGTCTCGATAAGGCAGAAAGGGAAATAAATCGAAAAACATTGTGGAGGATTAGAAACCGATGACCAAAAATAGGTTTAGTCTCACTTAGCATACATTTTAAAAATCCAGAGTCTCACTTAGCATACATTTTAAAATCACCAAATTTCACCTGAGACATGTACACCTGGCTATAGTCCATTTCCTAAATATGCATAATTATCATCATAGTTAAAGATTAGTCTGTTTCTGTTTTTTCTTGTAAAACGTAACAAAAAATAACAATAAAAGAATATCAATAAAAAATAATAATCAGTTAATAAATAAATAAATAAATCCGTTCATTCATACATTCAAAGGTGATTAAAAAAACCAGGAAAAGAATGAATGAAATTTAAAAAAAATAAATAAATAAAACGATCACACATGTTTTGATTTGGTGGTGTGATTCAAACTTGGATATATAACTTCAATAGACTTGAAATTTCACTTGTTTCATAAGAAGCTGAATATTCAATATTTAAAAAAATATTATCAGCTTTTTCAATAAAGAAATTCATTCATTCATTCATTCATTCATTCATTTATTCATAAGAAATGAAAACCAGTAGAAGAATAAATAAATAAGAAATATAAATAATTTAATCAGTTAATTAATAAAAACTAGTAAATGAAATAAATAAAACTTGTAAATAAATAAATAAATAGATCAATAAATAAATAAATGTATTAATAAAAAACAGTAAAGAAATAAAAATTGGTAAATAAATAAATATAGAAAGAAAATTAAAATAAATAAATAAAATTAAATAAAGGAATAAATACATAGAAATAAATCAATAAATTTTTTTATGAACGGGAATATAGTCAAGTTTTAGAAAAACAAAATTTTAATAAACTAGTCTACACCAAGATTTCAAGCAGTTTCTAAGAGAAATGTAATGACAATAACGATGTTAACTTTTGTTTTTTATTTAAAAAAAATCTTTAAGTTTTGTTTTTCTGCCATTAAAAATTCCCTTATGTAGTGAGATTTATGGACTTTGTAAAAAATTATTATTATTTTCTGTTTAAAGTATTCCATAATTTTTTATTTATTGGTAAATGAATTCAGGTCTTTTTAATTAATAACCTGCTAATTATAGTGAAAATTCTGTCTTTTTCACAATTTGAAAATGTGAATGTTAAAAAAATAATTTTGATTATATTATTATAAAGATATTGGCTAACATCTTCAACAGTTTTCAGTATACAGATTAAAATAGAATTGAACACATTTAAATCTTGTTAAATTGGTTGTATGGTGCTTGTATGATTTGCATTAATGCCATTTTATCTTGAAACAGACTTTAGTTTACCTGTAATTAATTTCTATTGTTCTCTCCATGATCCACAAACATGTTCCAGTCTCACTTAGCATACATAAAAAACTTACCTTTTTACCTTGAAATTCCAAATGTATGCTAAGTGAGACTACAGGAAAATATTGTGTAAAGTTGAGGAAGGTAAATCTTTAAGAATGTGTGGTGAATTCACAAATATTTGGTAGTTTAGGAAAGTATTAATTTGTTTATTATCAGTTCACAATTGTATATATATCACAAAAAGAAAAATACCTGTAACTGTATATATATCACAAACCCACTATTGATCAAATTAACGTCAAGGTTGTAGAGTGCATGCATTAGATAACTAACTCTGATTATCTAGTGAAATGTATACAATGTGGTGTTAACAGGTTCTATGGTGTAATGGTTAGCACTCTGGACTCTGAATCCAGCGATCCGAGTTCAAATCTCGGTAGAACCTGATTTTCTTTTATTGTTATACTTTTTTATCATAATCAATAAAAAGAACCTAAAAAGTTACAGTCGAACCTGTTAAACCCATTGACAAATTACAGACACAATTCAGGTAAGAAGAGATAAAACAAAATGTAAATTCCATGATAAAAGAAATTTGTAAAACTGAAATTATATTAAGTAAAAGTGTTTTTTTTTACAAGTGCGATTATACTTCATTATTAGTGACTTTGGACTGTAAAAGAAGAATGTTTGTAGTATAAATCACAAAGATAAAAAGAACTTAACAGCTTGCTAGATCTAAGTGTATGTCTTGTTAAACCTATATTTATAACTGGTTCTATGGTGTAATGGTTAGCACTCTGGACTTTGAATCCAGCGATCCGAGTTCAAATCTCGGTAGAACCTAATTTAATTTTATGTTAGTTTAAATAATTTAAAAATTCTGAAAATGTATCCGATTTTTTTTCTTGTGTCATGTGAAGAACTTTTGATTTTTACCAAAATAACTTTTCAAAATTCTGCACCACTGACAATACATATATATATTTCTGAACAAAGGAGATAAATGTTTTTCAAAACAAACATTGGGTATAACCCGCCCAAGAAAATAGAAGACGGTAAACTTTAGAGCCTTCTTAACGACTCCATGGCCAGTTCATTGTCAGGTACTAACCGGTTCTATGGTGTAATGGTTAGCACTCTGGACTCTGAATCCAGCGATCCGAGTTCAAATCTCGGTAGAACCTGATTATTATTTTTTTTTTTAATTTTAAAGTAAATCATATTACTCTCATCTTATAATATTTTTATATTTATCTTCATCCCGTGTGTGTGTGTGTGTGTGTGTGTGTGTGTGTGTGTGTGTGTGTGTGTGCGAGATAGAGAGAGTGAGAGAGAGTTTATTGGTTGATTGCATAGCACAGCTTATATATGTGATAATATTTTTATGACGAAAGTTTGTAAAGCTAAATTACTCACCAGTTGAAAAGCACTTCCCCATGGTTTAGTTGTCAGTTACCGTTTCGGTTACAAAAATGCCCCTATCTGTAAATAAATAAATAAATAAATAAACTTAGTTAAACAAATCTTTAAGTCGGAATCGTAGAAGGGGAAACAACTCCTACAACCCTGCACATTTCAAAATCAGATGTCATTTTTATGAAATAATGCATTTAAAAGTAGCACATAAAATATTCTAAACATTGGTAATGTTGAACAAATTACTAAATTTAAGTATTTTCATTAAAGATGCAAAATGAAACCCATTGGTTGGTAGCTTTGAACATAAAACTAATTACAAGTAGTTAGCGTCATATCAGAATCTTGGTCCACTAACGACGCGACAAGAATCTAGTTCGGATTTCAAGTGCTTCAGGTCTGTTTGTATCATTGCGTATTGGTGGTAATCTTAGAGTGCTAGTTTTACCCACGATATCGCAGTTAACTTGGTAACAATCTAAAATAAATGGCTGATTTCTGAAGACTTAAAATTGATATTAGTCTTGAGAATCCATGTAGTTGATTATAACGCCTGGCCCTGGTAACACTTTCTCAAAATTAAAACTGCTAGGCAAATTTAGTTTGAAAGCTGCATGAAGCACTAAATCACTCTACTAACACTACTAAATACTGTGAATTTTACCTTTAAATGATCATGATGTGAGAAATATCCGCGATATGTGCTCGCTTCTTTTAAGTCCCACTGTTCTATACCTTAGCAAACAATTTGAAAGTCCGACGCCAAAGAAATAAAAAGTTTAAATATTCAATTGTTCGTCTTTCCAAATACTGAAATAAATTAATCAATTAATTAATAAGAAAAAATAATAACTTACTTATTCTATATCTTTGGGCAAGTAAAAATATAAACCGTCACTGTCACCGTTACTTATGACATACCTGGTCAAACAGAAATACAAGATACATTTTGTTGTAGAAATCTGTCTTGTACAGAACAGACTTGTCGAAAGTTAAACACTGAGCTAACAGAAAAGAGTGGAAGCTCTGTCACAGAGTGGCTAAGATATAGATAACTTGTGGCCAAAAAAACTGCCGAGATATAGATTACCACTGTTGTCGACATATAGCTAACGAGAGGCCGAAATAAGGTGCCAGTTCGGCGTTAATTCGTGAGCTTACTGTTAAACTTCCGACAGGTCTGTACTGTAGATAAAGATTTAACAAAAAGACAAGTCATTAATGTCTTCAGTATTGTATTTTATGTACATTGACGATCAAACAATAATACTACACTTATATCTTTTGTTTACATTGGTTGCACTTGAGCTCATTTAACAATAGATTTTCGTTGCACTTATTGAAAGCTCGGTTTTATTTGTTTTAAACTTAAATGTAAACAAAGTGATTATTATGATTCCCCACCACCGAAGGTGGGGAATCATATTGTTTTCGTTCTGTTTCTTCTTATTATTATTATTTTTATTATTCTTATTATTCTTCTTCTCAAGACCATATGCTGCAGCATATCTCGGTAACGGCTTGATGGATTTAGATGAAATTTGCTACCAATAATCTGTTGTCTGTGTAGATAATCAAGACGCGTTCATTTTCGTTATCTTGAAGGTGGGTGGGTGGGTGTAACTCAATACGTAGTTAAATACCGGGGGAAACCAATTCTGAATGGACATAAGCTGGTTACGACACCTTAATTATACAAAGCCAATGCTTTCGCCTATGAGTTAATCCGATTAGTGACCGTTAAAAACTTGGCGATTTTTAAAACCACAGCTTGTCACGTCACACGCCTGTACGTAAAACCTTACACAATGAGATGAATGGTGTATACAATTTGCCTTGATAGATCAAATGGCTTGGGGGTTTTCTGTTAATCACTGACTGTGGAAGTAGAAGACTGCCCACTTTTTTAAGTTTACACCATTGAAATGTCTCCTTTTACTGACTGACACTTTCCTAATGACCGGTATGTCGAGTACAAAAATTTGTAGTTATAGTCGGAAATGAATCTTCCGAGTAAGCCGCCACTCTGTTACTATTAACACTTTTCAAATAAGAGATGGACAATTATTTCAGGTATTGTTCAAGTTTAAGTTTTTTGTGTCTTTTTTATTCAATTTAAACATTGGAATTTTCGTAATTTGGACTGAAAGTTCACTTCGATTTAAACATGGGAATTTTCGTAATATTTCGTAATTTGGACTGAAAGTTTGCTTCAAATTCGGCATATCGAATTAACTAACAAATTTACATAGAAATACATAGCGATCTTACGGGACCATTTGTATCATTTCGATTTAAGCAAAATTTCGATTCAACCGATTTCGAATTAACGAGAATCGACTTTATTTCTTTTGCATCAAAAACACCTAAATAATCTATAGAGCAATGAAGATCTGAGTCTTTTAGATGCTGGAAATAACAATATGAGATTTATTCCGTATAATACACCTAAACTAATATGTACCTCAACGTGTTGAAAAGTACGTTTTTTTCAATAGAGGGGTCTTTTAAATTGGACTATATATACAGCGTCGATCTATTTCAACACACTATACACAAGAGTGAACATGCATGCTTCATATAAAAATGTCCGTCTTTTACTATTTTGACTGAGTAGATGTATCGTTATGATCATGAACCTCAAACATATAGGAATAACCGATATAAGTCGCGTAATTAAAATACAAACATATGGCCTCCTATGATGTGTATTGCGCATTGAATCACAATTATTAATCAATAAACTTTTTAGAAAAAATATTAAATAAACATCACAAAGGGTAACTTTTATTATATTTTATTTTGGATTTTACAATAATTCCGAGTCCATGGCTGACGACATCGGGAGGGCACCTGGATATATCCTCAGGCAGTGTCGACACGCTCCAATATTACTTGGATCTACCTGCCCATCATTAGAAGGTCTTACATTCGGACCTAAGACAATGATCTTAACTCAGTCGTTAATTACTGTGTTTATTCAGTGACAGCTCGCCAATCCGTCACTGGCTTCAATGTGTATCCACCTGTTAATTACTGGTGACCAAGATACCGGTGAACTTTGAAAACTTGTGGCCAGAAAAATCGCGAAGCGCCGTGTTTTGTCGCTAGTTAAAGAAAAAAATCGCAGTAAGCGATGCCCAGCGCAAACCCTCCCATACGTGTTCATTCATTGTAACACGTGGCGACGCCAAATCAGAGGCCTGAGAGGGGTTCTACGAGTTTTCTTATTCAATAAAATTCATTGAAAACGTCACTTCCTATACCGAGAAGTCCTTCCAATGTACGATTTTTCTCAACCGAAAACTTTAATTCAAATCTACTTTAACTTTCAAAGAAATTTTAAAAAACAATCAAGGTATCATTTTTTTCAGTTTACCAGGTCGGCGCGGTTCAAATGTTCTTTATACACATCTGCCTTTAAAATGTAATTGTTCATCAAGGCAATATATACACAACATTAAAAACGCATGTGACGTGAAAATCACAAGATTTACCCTTTTTGGCGACACAGTAATGAAATTGGCAACAAAATTTTACAACTGGCGATTTCCTTGACGACAGACTTTTACAACCCAGCGCTAACCCTGCTAGGGTATTTTCACCAGATAATTTATGGATGGTGGGGAATCATACGTAACTGGTATCCCAGTTACAATCTCTAGTTACAAAAATATAATTGGTAAAGGGATACTAGAATAGTTTTTACTTGCATGTTCAATCATATCCGAAGTTGGCAAAATTCTACAAGTAATGAACGATTCCTTATATTATACAATTATGGACTATAATAAATACCGAAATACCTGTAAAACTGTTGGTTGGTTGGAATTGTGTCTCACGCTCAAAAAGATTATCCACTTTATTAATTACATATAGCCACATACAACATATCAGTTCTATGGTGTAATGGTTAGCACTCTGGACTCTGAATCCAGCGATCCGAGTTCAAATCTCGGTAGAACCTGAAATCTAATTTTTTCATTCTTTTTGTAATCATGAACATTTTTTTTTTAAATCCGGAATGTTGGAATACCAGTAACAGTGAAGTGGAGTAATGAAGTTTTACATTTTAATCAAGAGGTTAGTTCAACTGAAACAAAGGAAGAGGAATCGATCACACGTGAAACTGAAATAGACTCGTGCTAGTTAGGGGACAGTTACGCCTTTTTCTCGTATTGTGTTCAAGCCCGATCTTTAAGGGACCTACGACTGCTAACTTTAAGATCGAAGTGTTCTCTTTTTAGCCCATTCAGTGACTTAATTTTACCAAACTGTCGGTTGCCTTTTCAAATATAAACAAAAGAATGTCGTCTTACCTGGTATATGAGTATGCATATCCATTCCTTTTGAACCGTAGTATAATGTTTTAAGTGTTAAAACTAGCGGTACCGTCCATTGTTTTACCAAATTAACACATTGTATATCATGTTGTAAAATAGGTCAAAATATATTAAAACTTAATTCAAAAGTTCAATATATAAAATATTTAAATTCTTAATACTAATATAATGGTTGGTGAATTGTCAAAAGACCTTAAGCTGTTTTTGTTTCCTTAAAATTCTCATTCATTCATTTTTATGGAAAAGAAAATATTAAAAAAAAAAAAAAAAAAAAACAATGCACAAATCTCTCTCTCTCTCTCTCTCTCTCTCTCTCTCTCTCTCTCTCTCTCTCTCTCTCTCTCTCTTTTCAACATCATTATTGGACTTCGAATACCTAGTAGTCTGGGTCTGGGTATGTCGTTACGTGCCATTAAGATTAGCAGGGTCCAGTAGCCCGTGGTTCCTTAAAATTATATTGAGGCGATAAATTTTAACACATACAACTTTTTTTACTGTTGTGAGCTGGGACCCCAACTCAAAATTCTGGCTAAAGTGCATTAAGTACATTCCCGCCTGATGGGCGTCAACTGGTAACACGGGCATACCTGCTGCCTTCGATGAATTTCATGAAACAGGATTTATCTGCATGGTCCAAAGATTTGATGACGAGAGATCAGAATACGAAAATGTAATTTTCCTTTAGAACAAACATTCCTCATACACAGCCTTAATCACAGTGAGGATTGTCACTCGGTAAGACTTCCTTTTGTACCACCACTATTAAATTCTATGTAAAAAAAATTGAAAATTATTTTTCCGACAGAAATGTACAAATTTGCTTTCAAGATTCCGTCAGTTTTAGGTCCTTGCAGTCGAAATTAATATTTTAGTGGCGGGCACAAATGGAAGTCTTTCCTGTTACTCTATTCTTTATTTATTTTCTCTACCTAGACCACTGCGGTAGCTCCGTAAGTGGGGGTCGTTGTTTCGATCCCTGGCCGGGTCTGACCCAAGTTGAAAGTGGGTAGTGACTGTTCTTTCGCCAAGCACTCGGCATTACGAGATGAAAGTCGCGGTTCTTTCGGATGGGAACTTATAATAAACAAGACCCCGTATCACGGTAGGCTTGGCACGCTAAAGAACCCTACGGTATAATGCCATCAGCGCAACACACAGGCAAAATTTCTGCACATTCGCCTTTAGCTGGCGACGTCTCGATATAAGTGAAATATTCTTGACTGAGACGTTAAACACCATTACTCAACTCCTCTACATAGAGATATAAAAGAATATTACACTTTACATGTTAAGTAACATTATATAAAAATCATCATCATCTTTTATCTAATTCCTCTACAGTAGTGATTATGTGATAATCCAAAACATATATTACATAGAACTAACTAAGCAAAGCAATATTAACGTACATAACATATATACATAATATTTTACATAATATCTGATTATAATTATAGTTTTCAATGTGCCATGGTCTCCGGTCTATGCTAGAATAAAGCGAGATCGGTGGGTCTGGTTACACACTGGAGAGTACACATGGAGGTCTCTCCTGGCACTCTATTTATTTCTTCTACATAGAAATATAAGAATGTTATACTTCACATGTTAAGTAACTTTATACAATCATGTTAATTATGACACAAAAAAAACACATTTATAAGATAAAAAATATAGCAGCTAAGCGATACTGGAGATTCTAATTCTAATATAGTATACATATACAGTCCAACCTGCCTTAAAGGCCACCTCTATATAAGGGTTACCTGCTTATAAAGATCAGTAGAATTGTATCCTAATTGCTCTTTATTCATATTATTTAACCTGTATATAAAGACCACCTGTCCATAAAGGACACTTTAAACTTTGGGTGACAGTTTTGACTGTATATACAAATTGTGCTTAAAAGCCACTACGCCGTTGTCCTTGAAGAGAAAAAAATGAATTTAAAAAACTATATCTAGAAATTGATACAGGAACAAGCCGAAAAGACATATTAACCCGTTGTCATGGCAATGGTGAGGAACATAACTGAATGGTCAGGGCAAAGAGAAAATATTGTAATAAAGCAAGGTATAGTCCTTACCATTGTTACATATTTATATGTTAATCATATACAATTGTACGTGTACATGATTAAATAACCAATATGTTATTTGCTACTTTGAATGACATTATTTAATATGAAAATAGTTGATTAAGTTTATGCAAGAAAAAGCACCTATTAGTTCAAATTCAATTTAGTAATGATTATCATTAGAAATTTTGACATTTTGCCCCCCCCCCCAAAAAAAGATATCCGTGGAAATTGTTTGCACTGTATCTAATGTAAAGCATCGAACTAGCAAAGTTTCCAGTGTTATCTTTTCACAGTGATAAAGAGATATTTAATTGTTTACACAACTAAACTGTCTAAAGTAATAAATAGCACTCTTAATTGTTTAAACAAATTAAAGTCTTATTTTGAAAATAAAATGTATCTTAATCTAAAGTGGAATATTTAAGAATAGCAAAATTTTAAAAATATTACATGCCACAGGAAGTGTCAAAATGACTTTGCCATGTTGTGCGTTGATCAATGATCAAAGAGGGATAACTCTTGCCAGACAACTTCTTAAGGCATAATAAATGCGAAACTCAAAATGAGTTTTCAATTGATAATACAGTCAAACCTGCCTTAGTGGCCACCTGCTTATGAAGGTCAGTGATGTTTGATCCCATATCTAATTTGAAACTGTATATATGTTTGACTGTATATTAGCTTGTATGACTGTTTAAAGATTTTTATCTTAATTGATACGTGATAACAACATAATTTTAAATCTGGTATTTTTGTATTATCGTCAGGTTATTGACTTCTGAAAAATTAAAAAAAAAGTTTGGATAGATCTGGACCCGTCGGTATTTGACATATCTGTTTTGTGATTTACATATAATAATATAATGTAACAGGATGGAAGAAACATCTACCGGGTGAAAAGCGAGTGTTCTACGACAAGGCTAAAAGATCCGGACCAGAAAGTGTGGCAGTAAATCACTCTTATCTACCGTACTATATCCAACATAACAACGCCACGACTAGCTCAGCCCCCCCCCCCCCCCCCCCCTGCGACAATAAATATTTATTCCTCACTAAAACTTTTGATTTATAATGTTTATTTGAAAATCTTTACAGCAATATCTACGAATCATTCATAAGTTTAAAATGAAAAAAAGCTATTATATACCAAATCGGTAAATAACCTGTATCGGTTTAAAGTAAAAGCGGTCCTTTTGGATGCCACAGGAAGTTAATTTGTTCAAACTTTTATCTGTGCCACCTAGGGACCTTCCACGTCAAATTTGGTTCAAATTGGTCTAGTAATCTCAGACCTGATGTGGTTCTATGGTCACCAGGGACAAAAAGTTATAATAATAGAGCTGACAGTTCCATGGGAGGAGAGATACAGTGAAGCCCATGAGAGTTGGGTGAGTAATGATGTTTAACGTCCCAGTCAAGAATATTTAACTTATATCAAGACGTCGCCAGCTATAGGCGAATGTGCAGAATTTCTTTGCCGGTGCGTTGCCCTGACAGGATTCCGAGTTTATCGTGCTAAGCTTACCGTGATACGGGGTCTCGTTTATTATAAGTTCCCATCCGAAAGAACCGCGACTTTCATTTCGTAATGCCGAGTGCTTGGCGAAAGAACAGTCACTACCCACTTTCAAGTTTTTGGTCAGACCCGGTCGGGATTTGAACCCACGACCTCCCACTTGCGGAGCGAGCACTCTGCCATCTGAGCTACCGCAGTGGTGAAAAGAAGTGAAGTGAGAGAAAGAAACCCAAGTATGAAGAGATCCTGACAGAATGTAACGGTAAGGGATGGGGCGGATTTCCTGCATAATCAGTATGGAAAATGTTGTCAGTATTGTGAGTTATGGGAAATAGCAGGAAGGGGGCAGTACAAAGAATGTCACAGGCAGCAGAAAGAACATCATGCTGAGTATGGCTGGACAGAGAGAGAGAGAGAGTAGTAGTAGTAGTAGTAGTAGTAGTAGTAGCTACACGCATTGACTGACCACCGTGGACAAACCAGAAAGTGTACCGAACAAGGGGACGAAACATGCGATGAAGGATGACCTCAACTGATCGAGGATGTCGGTGGTGAAGCAGCATAACAACCCAGCTATATGAAAAAAATACACCTATTAACTATAAGATTTAAATTCAATTTAGTAAATGATGTTATTGAAAATGTTGTCACTTTTGAACCCCCCCCCCCCCCAACACAACACAACGAGGAAATCATTATCGCCATACTAAATACACGTATTCTATATATTATCAAAATGTCATGTTATAGAACAGAAATCTATTTAAAACATGACATGAAATCTCAAAAAGATTTGCATGGTGTGTATTAATTAATCAAAGAGGAATGAATCTTGTCAAAAATATGTGTAATGTTTTCTCATTCGCTTCGTATTAAATTCAAATATACAAAATATCTCAATCTGTATCACTGTTTTAAAAAAAATGGTCCTATACCTGATGGTATTCTAACAACATGATTTCATAATTTGGGATTTTTGTATTATGTCAAGTTATTGAAGTTATTGATCATGACTTCTTGTTTTAAGCCATGAAAACCCCAATTTTTGATAGATCTACACCAGTCGGTATTTGACATGTCTGTATTATTTTGCATATAATTATTATCATATATTATCTCCCGATAGCACTGTATACAGTTAACATTTAGATTTATCGTATATACCTTTATGGCGAATTCTAGGAATTATTGACGGGTAAAATTCAAAAATAAAGCCGCAATTTTTATATGCTAAATTTGAACCAAATCGGTTATTAAATTAATCTGTATTTGCCAATTTTGCTCATGATTTATGGTAACAGCAGCAATTACGGATTTTACAGTTATTCATGATAAATTTTAATCAACGCCCCTAGGAACGTTCCACTTCAAGTTTGGTTGGTACCGCTGAATCAAGCTAAATATGTACATGTACTTAAAAAAAACCTTTTCACACACGCAAACATTTATAGACTTGGTAGGAGTGTGGGAACGTTTCCGATACGTGTACTTTGACACAACACATTTTGCAACCGTATCATCAGTGTGTGGATTTTAATCATTCTTTTACATTTAGCAGCATGAAAAGGCTGATAAAAAATGAATTAGAATCGATGTTAAAAAAATCAGCTTCTAAAGTTACTTCGTGTGAAATGCTGATTTATGTAGGCTTTTGTTTGTTGTGGATAAGTACTCTTTGTTTAAAATGTTGAGACCAATGCCCCAGTCAAGATTCCTTCACTTATATCGAGGATGATGTCAGTTCACGGACTGTGGGTCATCACCGGGAGCAAACCGGAGTGCCTTAAAAAACCTACCTACTTTCCGGAGGAAAACGAACTGGGCAGACTTTCTCACATCTAGGATCTGACGCGGCAATTCTCACGGGGCCTTTTTAAAATTGACACAAGTTATGGATTCGTTACATCTTTTATGAACTGTTAGCTGGGCATATTTTTAATGTCCCAGTAACTGTAAAGGTCAGTGATCGATACCCAAACCTGATATTAAATTGCCTTCTTTTTTTCTCTCTTTCTTTTTAATGAAAATTAGTCTTCATGGAATTTTGGTGATATAGCATGCACTGTTTTATATTTTAAGTAATGCAAATTGAAAAAATTGATTTGTAAATTGAGGATTGTCAATGAACAACAACTTAATCTTTTGCTAAGACAGCAGATATTTTATTTTCATTTATTGTAGATTTTTCCTTTTCACAAACATGTGTCATTTTGGGCGTATATGACGTCAGAGTCCATCAGCTGGTACTTGCTATACATGATATATCATTGACCGGTCTAACGCATGTTTTCATTGGTTGATATAAAAGATTTACCACTATATTTCCTAAAATGAACCAATCAAATATCGTTTCTCTAAATCGATTGACATGCGTATAAATATATGAATATACGTCAGGTCACATGGTTTAGTTAGTTCCGCTCGTGGTGGTAAGTGCAGTTGTACACGTCAAATCCAAATGTGAAATTTTAATTTATTTGACATTTTTGCTAGAGTCTAATATATTATTTCTATTTCAGACTAACCAACTGCCATATTGGCGAATAGAAAACGTAACAAACTTCTTTAGGACGGACTTTTTGGACGCAGTACGGTAAGAGTCAACATTTCGACTTGTCCAACTCGACACGTCGACAGTATCAACAACCCTGAAATATTGAACTTTTTGTCAGTTCTATAATTATTTACTTTGTAAATATTCAACTTGCATTCATTTATTTAGATATTAAAATTAGGTCAATTTATTATTTAATCCAATCGGTGTCATTCTGATGAATTGATAAAAAATTGGAAATAGTTTGACAGACGGCCGTGGAAGGGGGGGGGGGGGGTGTTGGAATCTGCCATATACCGGTTTACCATGGTATAATTTAGCATACCACAAGTATAATATTTTCCTGTAAGTTTTGATGAGATGAGATGTATAATGAAAGTGGAATGTATTTATAATTTGTAAATGATCCCAACTGTTCAATGGGATTTTCAACTGGCAAGTGACTTGTTGAATTGTTGGCTGAAAAAGTTAAATTGTGTTGTTTAACTTTAACTACCATCAAAATGGGTTTTAATGAATAAAGTTGAGGAGTTTTTTCAGAATAAAACAAGCAAATTAAACTTAAATAGTGAAATCAATATTTTATACTTCCTCACCACATGTCCTGGCATAGGATAAAACCCTGTCCTCACAGGTGAAAAACCAGAGTTCTACTGCAAGGCTAAAAGATCTGGACTAAAATATCTGGAAATAACTCACTCTGTTGTATGTACTATATACAGCACAACACAACAACTAGCTCAGCCCTGCTACAATTGGTTAGGTTTGAGATTTAGAGATGCATTACCGAGTGGTTATGGTTACATATTTGTAATTCAATTGTTTGTTCGGTCTGCAGGACTTTGGTGGTCAAGTGTCTATATGTACTTAAGAATCAAAGTATGTCTCGCTGTCTAGGTTCAAGCAGATCCTAAAGCAAGGTTTTCAGTTCACTTGCTGAGAGTTGGTGGTTTTCTCCAGGTTTCCTTTACCATCCTTGAACTGACCATCTAAATATAAGTGAAAGAACTGGACTTGATCATAAAATGCAATTACTCCATTTCATTCTGCTTGGTTGCACTGTATTTTCTCTGAGCAAGACCTGTAATTACACATCACTACAGTGGCCTTGGTGTTTCCGTTTGCTGCTAAATTAATGGGTAGTAGTGAATAAGGTGGTATTCATCTTGCAGTGGACATGGTGTTAGCTCTGGCTCTCCATAAGTTCAAGCAAAAAAAATTGCCTATTTTAAAATGTTGAGTTAATTTATATCTTACAGAGCAAAAATGTCGCAATTGTAGAAATTTACTTCTAATCTGTTGTATAGAGTGTTCTTGATGAACAGTTTGTAACACTTGTTTTACTTTTTCATACTTGTGTAAAGAAAAGGTCTGATTTATGTGTGCATCATAATAGAGTTGATAAAAATTGTGGAGCACAAGTATAAGCCAAAAGCAATTTTTTGGAGCCAAAATTATAGAAGTTAACAATTGGCTAATGGCAGAGCTAACCTTGGAACAGATATTTGTGTGTAGTGGAGGTCAATAAATTCTCAATTGCTTCTGTCTTCATGGTTTAGAAAAAGGAGGAGCACCTCCCTGATGAGACTTCATACTTTAAATTCAATTTCATCATTACAGTAATAATTACCCCCGTAATCTTTACAGTAATTTTTAACAGTTCTGTTAATTCATTATTTAATTTTGTATTTTTTATTGTTTTAGCCTGTACTGTACGACTTGGAACTGCCCTAATGACAATGAGTTCGGACATGGCTACAGACGCTGAGGTGGTCCGAAATTATGATGAAGAAGCTTACACACCTGAACCTCCATCTTATGATGAGGCATTCCCTGCTTTGAAAATGGGAGCGGTAGAAACGCCCAACAGTTTCCCCGGTGCAGCAGAATCATGGAGTACAAAACTATCAGTTAGATCTTCAAAACAAACACAGGTAGTTAAAACTTGACTTTTTGTATGGGGACATTAAGAATTTTATGTTTTAAACTGACAAAGCAATTTTTAAATTTATCAAAACTTTATTGGAGGAAAAATTTTGATATTGGTTTACTTTATTTGAATCGTGTCTTCTGTTTGTATCTGACAGTTGGTACCAAGATTAGTAAATAAGAGATGCATATTAGGAAAAGATAAAATAGGCTTCTTAGAAAATTATTGGGGAATAATTTCATCCCTAATTCCACCCTAGATTTTTGTCCCATTTATCATATTGGCAACCATATGAGTCAACACTCAATTTTCTAATTTTCTCAATTTTCACATTTTGGAATGTGCCAAGTGTTCTAGAGTGTTTCAAGTGTTGCCTCTCAAGGCCTAGGTTTGAATTCCGCTCTGGACAGATCCTAGTGTGAGAATGTTTTTCTGTTCGCTTGACAAGTGTTGATGACACTCTCCTGGCACTTCCAAGTTCCTACACTATCCCTGAATTGACTGCATTGATATAAGTAAAATAATCTTGACTTGGGTTTAAAACTCCATTCCTCCACTCCACTATATTTTTGGAGAGATAAGCTAGATAAACACTTTTGTTATTTCTTCCTATAGGTGTTTACAGTACCATTAGAAGAGAGACGATACAGAGATATAAATGAACACAGCTTTGGGGATGATATGGAACAGGCAAAGATCTGTAAAGAAATCATGGCTAAAACCGGTAAACTCTTTTGTGCATTTGAAGTTTTGTGGGAAACCACCTTTTTTTCTACCAGTTTGAAGTGTGACAGCTTCTAAAAGAAATTCACAAGAGCAACATAGATTTACTTTGTTCAAAATTTTTAAGTAGGACTTGTTTGTTTATGTTTTATTAAAGAAAAAAATAAAGATGCAGGGCTCAAATTAGATTTTGAAACAGGGAGAAGTGACTTCTCCCTCAGCCAAGAGTAGGGAGAAGTTTTTCAAAACAGGGAGAAGTTTTTCCGCCGCGAAATTTAATATGTGGCAATGCATGTTCCAAGCTGTTTGTCTTTATAAATGGGAGCATCCCTTTTAAGGACTTGCATATTACATAAATGTAATATTAATTATTTAATCAAAATAAACCAAGAAGTAAAATTCTTCTTAATTATTTTCCTTTTTCTATTTTTTTATTTTTTTTTGCAATGTGTAGAATTATATATGTACAAGCTCAGTGCAGCCATACTGATAATAATTTAAATTTAATAGAAAATATTGTTCTAAAGTTTATTATAATTTAAAGGCTCTTTTATTGAAGCAAAACACATTGATCATAAATAAACATGTCCTACATGTATTACATGTCATTGTCACATCACTAACACTGTCTAAATATTACAATGTAAATGGGAAGTACATATACAATTTGTTTTAATTATTTATTTTAAAAATACAATGATTTTAAACATAAAAAAATAAATGAAAAATAAATAAATATATAGGCCCCCTATGTGCAGTTTTATTTTCTGATTGAGTTATCCCCCTTGTTTAAAAGCACATGTCACATGGATGCTGACTCCAAATTTCTAGAGATGATTTTACTCATTTTCAATCATTTAATCGGAAAATGCTTTTATTTATGGATTCCTTTGTGAGGAGGCATCATTCTGAGAAGGTCTGTTAATTTATTAAATTTTTATACAAAAAACGATCTACTATTTTGTTCAATACTCGTACATAAACATTGATAGAGGCGTTTTTCGTAGCAAATATTTGAGGTTCTTCATCAAGACAGCTTCTAATTACATCAGTCAACAGGTTGATGAATCCATGACATGCATAGGTGATCACAAATTAAGCTAATTATCGGATTAAAACACCTGTAGATATCGGGAGTTACCTGTTGTTTACCTTTCAATGTGATGCGCCTCGGGGGTTAAATACACTTGTCAAAACTTAGGGCGACTAGAACTTCGCTTTTGAGACAGTTTAGGGCGAAGTTTTTTGAAACAGGGCGAAGATATCGCCCAACTTCGCCCTTATTTTGAGCCCTGAAGATGGGACAAAACTTTGTTAATTATAAATGTCGTATAGTGTTTGGGCTTTTACAACATACAGGGTTGGATACTATTGCCCAGATATTTTTCCAGTTGCAGCCCTAGTCAACATAAGTGAATGAATCTTGACTGTTGCATAAACACCATTATTCTTTTATTGGATTTCCATGTATCATGCATTCAGATGAAGTTAGTAACTGCTATACTAGTATTTAGGACTGTTTTAATTGACTGTATGTTTAGGGAGATTATTTTGATCCGATTGCTCTTGTCTAAAATACCATATTGTTTGACAATAATTTATTCACAGGTGTATCAATTGAAATGAGCTTGGCTAAAGATCAGAGTTTGACTGTGGTATTAAACGGAAAAGATCAAGCAGTTATGAAGGCTAAACGTGAGCTCCTTAGACAACTCCAAACTCAGGCTAGTGTTCAACTGAAGATTCCCAGGGAACATCATAGAATTATTTTAGGAAAAAGTGGTAAAAAGTTACAAGAACTGGAATTAAACACGGCTACAAAAATAACCATACCAAGACCAGAAGAAAACTCCGACGTTATAAGAATTATGGGAACAAAAGAGGGATTAGATAAAGCCCGTCATGAGATCCAAATTATTTCTGATGAACAGGTAATAAATAAGTTGTAATATGAAAAAAGTTTCTAAGTCTCCACTACACAAAAATATGCCAACTACTGTAGTTCCACAAATTCAGTGCACATGAAAAATGCAAGAATAAAGTTGTATTTTCCAACAAACTCACAAAAAATTTGTCAAAACTTAATACAAAATTTACTGACTAAATAGGAAAAATATTTTTCATTCATGATAAAGGGAACTTAATTCTGTACATAGAGCAATTTTTTTTTTTTAACCTTTTAACAAAACCAACAAATTTGACTATGTCAAAATTATCCCTTCTGTATCTTCTTACTCGGAACAACTATAAATGTTGTGTCATTATTAGAATATTCATGATGATCACACCTGGAAAAAACCTGAGCAACAATGACCTACCTGACCCAAAATACCCTGATGTAACTTTGAATAAGGCCCAATTGGTGTTTAAACTTGATCAAATTTTCTCTATGTACAGGAGACCACTGCGGTAGCTCAGTTGGTAGAGTGCTCGCTCCGTAAGTGGGAGGTTGTGGGTTCGAACCCCGGCCGGGTCTGACCCAAGACTTGAAAGTGGGTAGTGACTGTTCTTTCGCCAAGCACTCGGCATTACGAAATGAAAGTCACGGTTCTTTTTTTGATGGGAACTTAAAATAAACGAGGTCCCGTGTCATGGTGGGCTTGGCACGCTAAAGAACCCTGTTGTATAATGCCATCAGCACAACGCACAGGCAAAATTTATGCACTTTCGCCTATAGCTGGCGACGTCTCGATATAAGTGAAATATTCTTAACTGGGACGTTAAACACCATTACTCAACTCAACTATATGTACAGGAGAACTTAACAATAATATTTTTAATTAAAAATATAATTTGGTTAGGTCAGTGCATTCATTTTAAATACATTTTATTAATAGTTTAATGGAAACATTTTTTAATTAAAAGAAATAAATTATAAAAACCATGTGCACTCATTTTATGGAAATACAGTAAATGTGACTTAAATTAGGTATAGAAGACATATTTCACCAACATATGTGATAAAAAATTTAAACGTAAAAGTATTAAAACATAATGATTATATTATTTAAAGGAAAAGGAAAAATGGCATAAATCTGATAATATCTTAAAAACTTTCTGTAGGAAGAATGACAAAATATTTAAAAAGCAGATGTTTTCTTACAAATGCACTAGTGTCATCCACATTTCTGCTCTAATATGGTTGGCAGGTAAAGTGAAAAAGTGAAACGTATCCTGCCAGAATAAGGGGGTTATGAAGTAGTACGACATAATAATGGTACACTTATCTTTAATAATAAAGGTCAGTTTACAAGTAAATGGACATGATGTGTGACCAAAACATGTATGCAAGAATTGAAGATAATGTTGCATCCAATTGCACAACATACAGCACCATCTCTGGCCATGAAAACTTGTTTTTTAAGCAATTAAGGGCAAAGATTTTTGAAACTGCAAAGATATCACTCAACTTCACCCTAATTTTGAATCCTTATCACCATGTGTGTGGATGTAATTGTAACACTTTGAATTTTCATCAGGCTAAGCTGGCATTTGAAAGGTTGCCTGTGCCAAAGATTTACCATCCATTTGTATGTGGACCAAACAACTCAAAAATCAAACAGCTGATCGATGAAACACATGCTAAAATCCATGTACCTCCCCCGAGTGTGATGAAGGATGAAATTGTTGTCTCTGGTGAGAAAGAAGGTGTAATGAAATGCAAACAGATAATAATGGCTGATTTTGAAGAGAAGGTAAGGGATTGTATAGACCATGTTATTTTGTTATTTGCTGAGCTTAAGGAAGCAAAATTGTTTTCTAGGAATGTTGTAATAATAAAATGTCTGGATTGTAAGGTAAAAACATTTGTTGAAAAGTATTGAACCACAATTACATACAAAACTTACAATTTGTAATTAACTATCAAACAGGATTTGAATATATAACTTAGTTCATCAGCCTGCGACCTGCAACTTTTCTGACGGATCAGTTTTATTTGGCAGTATTTGTTATAGAAAACATTAATATTTAAAATTTAGACCAGTTAGAATTTCAGATAAATTTCAGAAACTGTCATCAAAATTTACCGTCCTGAATTGAATATAAAGTATTAATGTGCTTCAATAAAATATATAGATAAACAAGTTTTTAGACTGCATAATATTGATTTGAAAGTGAAAAAAATATGTATTACAGTTGATGTTTAATAAACTGATATTTGACCCGTGTTGTATATTTTACAGAGAAGAAAGTGCCAAACAGTTTCAGTAGAAGTGAGAAAATCGCAACATAAATATGTAATAGGGCCAAGAGGAAGTGGAATACAAGAAATACTGGGTACTACTGGTGTTTCTGTAGAAATCCCTCCATTGGACAGCCCCTCGGAAACCATCACATTACGTGGTGAACAAGATAAACTTGGACCTGCTTTGACACTTGTCTATTCAAAGGTAATATTTGTTTTAGGATAAATAGTTCATGAAAAGTGTAACATTCATTTGACTTAGCAAGTAATGCAAAATTTGTGTATGAATCACATTATCAAAACAAAGGTTTCATTTTGTTCATCTTGGAAAAAATATCTAAAAATGGACAATTATAAATTTAGGAATTTCAATTAAAAACAATTCTAGAAAGTGAATGATAATCATTGATCAAATAACTGAATTTCAGTTTAAATTGAGATATGTTTTCCTCTATTCAAGCACATAAGGGGCAATATACCAGACAATGAATTATTTTCGAGGTGTATATTTTTAAAAAAAAACCACTTCAGATGTTTTGATGTGTTCTATCTTCAGGCAAACAGTGTAGTATTTGCTGAAGTACAAGCTGCATCCTGGTTACATAGATATGTTATTGGTAGAAAAGGAGCAACAGTACAGAAAATCACAGCAGAATATCCCAAGGTTTGTCTCTTTTTTTTCTTTTTACAAAAAAGTAATGTTTCTTGATTTCCAGGTTTGGCATAAGATAATGGCCATCAACCACAAAGTCTACAAATGTCTTGATTCTATATAAAATTGTCACAAATGATACTAGCATATTTTAGTTATGTACAACAGGGTTTTACGGGACGCGCAATTCTGCGTTTTTTACGCAAAATAAATTATGTTGGTCGCAAAAAAATTATCATATGCGTCCAGAAGGACGCAAAAAAAATCTGTAAACCAATTTGAATTCAATTTGAAAACATGTTTTAAATTTCTGTTAATATGGACAAGAATTTTTTTCGAAAACCTTCTAAATGTTGGAATTCCCCGCATACTAAAAATACATTGGTGTGTAAAAATAGCACTCGTAAATTTTCAAAATTCAACATAATCTCGACACCAGGACTATATATAATCATAATTATATAATTAATACTTTTAATTTAATTCAGTTATGGGACCCATATTTGAAAGTTTGGACCCCATTTATTTTTTTATTGGAGTCCCAAAAACCCACATTTTTGAAAAGTTGTGTAAAACCCTGGTACAAAAAAAGAGTTAACTTTGACAAAAGTTTCATGTTTCTGTTTCTTGGATAATAAATTTGACTAACTTAAAAGGAAAATAGTATTCCCATCCCTCAATCAAGAAAGAAAATTACTGACAGTAGCTATTGTCGTAGTAGTGTTTGTGTAGAGTGAATTTTGTTTTGTACATCTTTATAATTTAGCTCTATGGCATCTCTCTAGGACATGTTAATCATTAGTTTATTGTTAATTTTTCTAGGTACATGTAGAATTCACTGAAGGCCAGGACAAAATAGTTGTAGAAGGACCCCCAGACGAAGTAGATGACGCTGTCAAATCTTTACAAAAAGTAGTAGATGACCTGGTAGGTTAAATTAAATTTTGCTGATTGAAATATGCTCTGTATAACTTTAACTGGATTCATTGGTAAATGCTTTGTTAAAGGTGAATTCTTCTGACAGTTTCCTTAACTATTCCAGAGTATGCCAGTCTAAAATAATTTACACCATTGTGTCACTAACTACATATATACTATACCATAGACTGCACATAGATTTTATAGTTAGTTTATGTCAGTTTGTTGGTGTCTTGCAAGAAAGTTTCAATCTCGCGAATAAATACTGTAAAATCAAAAGTTATTGAACACTACTGCCTGTTATGAACCATTATGCTAGAAATAAGTTTTAAACAATGTGTCCTGTATGCTGTTCAGAAGAACTTAAACCATAACTCCATTTTGAACATTAGCATTAATACCTACCGTAAAAATGTTCATGTATTTTCAATTTTTGATAGAGCACTGTTCCCACAAATCTTTTACCTGGCTATCTTGTTGACACCCCGTCTTCATTGGTATACATGTTTATGTGCAGTAAATCCTAAAAAATAAAAATGGTAATTGTGTTTTTATTTATTATTATCTTCTGTTTAGAAAAAAAGAATGGACTTTGCTGAAGTGGATATTGACCAGCGATTCCACAAGCACATCATTGGAAAAAGCGGACAAAACAGTATGTACATACACACATATTCATTAAAAATACCCATATTTTAAACTGAATAAGTTTTATATAAAGAGGCTTGCTAGTCTTCAATTTACTTGAATATACTCTTGGGACAGGCTCACAGTTTAAATTTTGAATCCAGTATCATATAGCCTTCCTTTAGAATAATAGGTAAGTCTTAAAATGGTCAGTGTTAAATCCAAAATTTTTAGAGGTGGTTATTTTCAAAAACACTCTTAAACAGCAAAACCAATGTTTTTGCATTCTTGTAATGTTAAATTTGGTCCAATAAGGTCTTTATAATGGCATTTTCTGAAAGTAAGAGATCAACATTCCCTCTAGAATGAACACTGGAAGTTGGATTAAGTTGTAGATACTTGTTAAAAAACTTGGTATTCATGTCCAAAGTGTAATTTCATCCTGTGCATTGGATGAAAGCAATGTCTAATGGTCTTTAGGAATAGAAAAGATATAAAAAAAATTTAATCTGGTGGTATTTTTAACTGTTCAGATCTTGTTTTAAAATTCTAACTTGATCTATTTTTATTTCAGTTACAAGGATTAAGAATGACACAGGAGTAGCAATTAAAATACCTACAGATGCCGAAAATAGTAACGTAATCAGGATCGAAGGAGATCCCAAAGGAGTAGCAAAGGCTAAACAAGAACTACTGAAAATGTCTCAAAGAATGGTATGTATCTTCATCTACCTCTGTAACTTTTAATAGTCCTCTGACCAATCACACAAGTGTTTGGTGGTGACATCATCATCCACTGTTGAAAATGTCTCGTAGAATGGTAGGTTTTCTATCTGTGTATTTAGTTTGATATAGGTCTCTGAGCCATCACACAAGTGTTTGGTGGTGACGTCATCCACTGTTGAAAATGTCTCTAAGAATATTAAATTTCATTGGGGTTTTTTTTTTTTTTTTTGTCCATTTAGGAAAAAATGTTTAAATGACAAGTATTAAAACCTTTAGTGTTGGCATTTAGTTACATCTTTTCTATAAGAGTTAGCTCCCTTTGTCAGCAAATATTACTGAGAATCTTAATTTTTGTAAAGATTGAAGACAATCTTTAATCAAGTTTGGTAGTTTAAAATTTTACAAAGTACATTATTTTATTAAGAAGTATTTTAAGTTTTTTACTTGCAATCCAATTATGCATGTATATCTTTATTTAGATTTTTAATCCATTTGATAGGAAAATGAAAAGACAAAAGACATTATCATAGAACAGAGATTCCACCGTTCAATTATTGGAGCCAAAGGAGAAAAGATTAAGGAAGTCCGCGATAAATTTAACCAAGTACAAATTACATTTCCTGATCCTGGAAAAAAGAGTGATGTTGTTACTCTCAGAGGACCCAAAAATGATGTAGACAAATGTTATATCTACATGCAAAAAATGAGAGAAGAAATGGTAAGTTTATAATTTATATATTTAAAGAACTTCAGAAATTTGATCTTTTTAGTATAATAAAGAGGCGGTGTTAAAGAGTCTATTTCTATTTCTGGTTGCCAAAATCACCATTGGTTACAAATTTCTCGGATATTGTTTCTTAAAAAAAAAAAAAAAACCTATTTAAGCAAATTAGTGGGAGAAAAATACTCAAAAATGGACTATATTTTAAAAAAATTCAGAAATTTGGATATTTATAATTACAAATTTGGAAATGTAGGAGTATGCTGCCTTTTTGGAGAAAAATTTGGAAAATCAGGAAGCAAAATACATGTACACTTCATTATAAAAAGGGTGTTTTATTGCAATGTTTAGTTACATGGTAAAGTGTATCTAATAAATATCTTTTTTCTTTAGGTTGTCAGTAACTACCAGGCACAAGTACACATTTTTAAAGACTTCCACAAAAACATCATCGGTAAAGGAGGAAGTAACATCAGAAAGGTATATTATTTAATTTAAACATTGTATACTTAAAGTGTACTAAGCAGTAGACATATGACTTTACTTTGTAATACGATTATATGAATGTCAGATTATTGTTGTAAACAAAATTTCTTTATAGGCAATAATAAATTAATACCTAGATTTTCATCCTGCCAGCCCGCCGCCTATTTTAACACCCGCCCTGATTTATTTTATTTTCGGATTTTGAACTCGTGTCCGGTTTCGATTCCGGCTTTTATAACAAATCTGCTCGCTCCATGAGCCATAAGGTAATAAGTAAAAGCTATCTGGTTTCCCATCGAGTTGTGTGATGTAATAACGAAAGTAGAGTGTTTTGTGCTCCATGAGTCATAGAATTATATGTAGAAGTTGCCTGGTGTCCGATCAAGCTGCAGACGGATTTTCAAAAACGAAAGTAGCGTGTTTCGCATATTGGTTGTAGCATGGTATTTATTATAGCCACTGTAAATCGGGCTTAAAAACAATCAAAAACTGGTATGGCTGCCAAGTTCCAAACACCACGACATTAATGGAATTATATAACGACCTTGTAGGTGGAAAACTCAATCATCAGATGCCTGTTGCTAACGCATTGAATCAAGAATCATGTTTCGTGTTGGTCGCACAAAACACAAGTTGACAGAGTGTAATCCTACCAAAAAAGTTGGAGATGTTGTTTCATTTTTGGGATCGTATATTGAATGTGGGAGATTCTGAAAGATAAAATAAAAAAATAAAATCCGCTCCCCCGCCCCCATTTTGAAAAAAAATTGGATGAAAATCTAGGTATTAATTTATTATGGCCTTATCAAAATTGTTTTATTAGAAATCTTTGCAGTTTCTGAAAAAGACAATTTTAAAAGCAAAATCTTTTACTAGAAATCTTTACAGTTTCTGACAGTTTTATAAACCTATTTTAGAACGTTTTATTTAAATTTTTGAAAGGGTCTTTAATTATTATAAGTTTAAAGCCGTGGCTGACGGAGCAAAGACACCCTTCTATATTGAACATTTGAAGATGTGTGATACTTTGACATATGCATCAGTTTGATCAATTTCTAATTCCTGTTTTGTGTCTTTATTCTAAAATCACTAAATGAATTTTTAATATTAAATATGTGTACTTATATTTATATCCCATATGTTAGAAATTCTTTTTGAAAAAAATTTGTTATATTTCCGCTATTTTAGATCCGCGAAGAAACTGATACCAGGATTGACCTCCCCAGTGAAAACAGTGAATCAGATATTATTGTTATAACCGGTAAAAAACCAAACGTAGAACAAGCCAAAGCCATGATTGAAAGTACACAGAAAGAATTGGTAAGTTACTCTTATTAAATTTAGGGAAAAACACATACCAGCTGAGCTTTCCATCTTAATAGCTTGATTTGCAGAACAAAATAAGACTTGAAGTAAATCATTAAATTGGTATCTTACTTAACACTGTCTATATTCATTTGTTAGGCTTTTTTTCTTTTGAACTGATATATTTCTTTAAATTTTCATAGATATTGAGTTACTTTACTCTGGATTTATCTCAAAATCAAAACCTTTCATGACCATAAATTCTGACTGTATTTGAAAGTCTGTAATGTTAAGCACTTCTAAATGTAGGCTGTACTTAAAAAAATTGATACATTTCATGAGAAAGTGTTTTTCTTGAAAACTATGATTTGGTTGCAACATGAACAACATGTATTTTGGTATTAATAAATGAGCATTAAATCAGTAAGTTTCACGTAAGTTTTGGTGCAAATGTTTAGAGATTGAAAAATTGTTTTGCTTACATTTTGAAATTATTATTATTAAAAAAGCTTTGTTAATGAATAATTCATACCTCATGACTTTTATTTTCAGGCTAATATCAAGGAGGTCACCATCGATATTCCTCATAAATTTCATAATTCAATTATTGGTGCTAAAGGAAGGTTAATCCGTGCCATAATGGAAGAATGTGGAGGTGTTATCATCAGATTTCCACCAGAGGGCAGCACCAGTGACAAGGTTACAATCAGAGGACCAAAAGCTGATGTTGAAAATGCAAAGAAACAACTTCTTGAACTTACAGATGAGAAGGTAAGTGTTAATCATCTCTAAGTAAATCTAAGTATTTTTTTTCTTGATCTAAAGTGGAATATTTAACAAAAATGCTGTTACTATTTAACATAAGGAGTTCTCAAATGTTGTATTTATTTGGTGTAATTTGGTATTTCTGAACTAGTCTTTGAGAGATAAACAAAGAAGTCTGAGCATTTTATTTCTCTCTCTCTCTCTCTCTCTCTCTCTCTCTCTCTCTCTTTCTTTCTCTTTCTCTCCAGTGAAAATACTCTCCAAGTTAAACAACAAATGACTTTTGTTTAGCATGATCTTCTGTGGATATTGTTACTCCTGTTGTTTTAACTGAAGGAGTTGAATCCATCAAAACAGATAGATCAGAAATGTACTAATTGGCTTTAGATTTCCACATTTCCATAACAAAACTTCTGAATAATAATAATAGGATAAAAAAGAATTATGACATCAAAATTTGTTTTATTTTCAGCAAAAGCAGAGCTTTACAGTAGATATTAGAGCTAAACCAGAGTATCATAGATTCTTGATTGGTAGAGCAGGCAGCAACATTAGAAAGGTAAATCTTAACTTTTTGTTTTACCAGATAGATGCATTCTTGACCTTTTGATTTCTTAATAATAAAAAACAAACATATCAGTCCATGTCCATATCACAATCTCAAAACAAAAACTACATGTATGAAAACTGGAAAATGAAGTTAAAAATGCATGTGAGCTTACAGGGAAGTGAAGCCAAGTGCTTCTAAACCGTAATCACCTTTCTAGCTAGCTACACTCATCACATGTAAAATCAAAATTGGTAATGAAAGACACAGAATTAAGGGATGCCATTTGGAATGGACTTCTGATTTTACAGTCAAAAATTGATCATTACCGAGAGCAGGCAGTCTTAAATAGGTACATGTAAATAGACAAAGTTATACAATAGATTGACTTTTAATATAAAAAGCATTGGCAAAATTAATTATCAATAAAAACTTCTTATTTCAGGTTAGAGAAAAAACTGGAGCTCGTGTTATATTCCCTAGTGAAGACGATGCTGATCAGGAAATAATTACCATTATTGGAAAGAAGGAATCTGTAGAACAAGCCAAAGTTGAACTAGAATCACTTATCAAAAACCTAGTAAGTCACCATTTGTTGTTTTGATATCCATAATGTTAAGATACAAGTTTTTAGTTGGTTTTTTTTTCAGACTCATAAGAGGTGGCACCTTTGGGTCAAAAAAATTCCAAAGTGGTAACTTATGAAAAACAATCAGTTAAAATTTCACTCATGTAGTTTCTATATAAAGTTAAGTTTGCATGTTTTGCTACTCTTCCAAAGTTACATGCAAATAATAGGACATTTACAGTTAAGTGAAAGAATCTCGACTAGGGTGTAAAATGTCACTGCTTCACAACACTTTCAAGAGAACGCTTATTCAATTAGGCATTTGTTAAAATACAATTTACAAGGAGATGTTTTGCTAAAAATTAAATAATAAAGATTTAAATACAGGTGTCTATTTCCACATGCCTTTCTTTGTATTTCATGACTTGCCATTAAAATTTTCTTGATGTTTGACATACTAAAATTAATTCTAAGTAAATAAAGTATGGCGCTTAACACTAGTCCTGATGGCAGCAGCCTAGCTGTCGAAACATATTGACACAATAAAAGTATAACCATTATTTATCCTAAGTGTTGAGCGCCATACTTTATTTAATTATTTATAATTGAATTATGGAACTCTGTTGAATACCACAAGGTATCCACTTAGAATAATTATTAGCCACAATTTGTACCTTAGGGGTGTTGGTTTCCTTTCCTACAATATACTTAAAATTAATTCTGCAATTTATTTGAATGGAAACAGATCCCATAATTTCCACGTAGGTCTACATTTTATCTGATATGTATAATAATAATATTTTATACTCTTTTTTTTCTCTAGGACAATGTAGTAGAAGGTGAAATGAACGTAGACCCTAAACACCACCGATACTTTGTTGCAAGACGCGGTGAAGTTTTGCGTCAAATAGCTGATGAGTATGGAGGAGTCACAGTTAGTTTCCCACGTAGTGGTGTTAAAAGTGATAAAGTTGTCATTAAGGGATCTAAAGATTGTGTCGAAGGAGCTAAAAGAAGAATACAGGAAATTGTCACCGATTTGGTAAGTTGTGTGATGAATTTGCATGTATATCGCAACATAAGTAAGTCTATTTAAATGGAGAATCTCTGGAGGAATTTGGATACATTTCCTGTCTACCAGGTACATCTTTTTCTATGGGATTATACTGCAGAATGGTAGCCAAATTGTTTATGGCTGGTAAATTTAAAGAAACCATCATGATCTTTATAATGAATGTGGGCTTGAGTTGCTACCTAGTGCAGTTGTGAGAAAATCTGGTAGAATATTACATGTAGTACATTAAGAGTACATTGTAGAGATAAAATTGTAAAAAAAAAAAAATATCTTTTTTAGGATTCTAATAAAACAATATTCAGTTGAGTACATGTACTTGCATCTTTGTATAGATATTTAATATAAAATATAAAAAATTATCTTTTATTTAGGATTCTCAAGTGACAGTTGAATGCATAATCTCCCAGCAGTATCACCGTACTGTAATGGGAACCAGAGGTGCCAATGTACAAGAAATAACCAAGGTTCATGAAGTTGGTATCAAGTTTCCAGACAGACCCATGAATAATGCTAATAATACAGGTTAGTATTATAAATACATGTATCTTATCCGGAATACTACAAATATTTGTCGTAATTCTGCATTCTATGTAAGAGTTTCACTAGAATAGAGCACAAGTGACTAGTCATCAAGAAATTAAGCTTTTAACAAAGTACAATACCAAATTGCATACGTGTATATATAGCTCTTTCGCATGGATTTAAACTTTAAAGTACTCTTAAAATTCATTTTAAATGAACATAAGAGATTTTTATAGATCACCAAATCTGCTTTATCTATTTGACAGAAAGGGTAAGGTCACTAGAAAACAAGTGCATCTTGACTTCTTAAAGACAAACAAGAACTTGCACTAGAACCAAAGTTGTTGAGTATGAGTTCAATAACCAGTTAATGATGAAAATAAATTTGTGAATCAGTATTAACTACCTGGTACAGTTATTTATTTATTGGGTTTGTTGCTACCATTTGTTCAGTCAGATTTTGGTTTGGTGATAATAAAGGGAGACTTGTAACCCAAAACAATAAGTGAGGAGGTTGCACATTATCACGAGGTTTCACTGTATAAATGTATATTTTAATAAATTTGAAGTTTATTTTTAAAGAAACAAATCTTTTATATTGACAGAAAACCAAGAGCCAGTAGTGAATGGTGATGTAAATGGAGAGGCTGTAGACAAGTCACCAAAGAAGGTTGACATTATTATAATTACCGGTAAACCAGAAAATTGTCAAGCTGCTAAAGAGGCTTTACAAGTAAGTACTTCATTTACTTTATAATAAAGGGTCTAAGAGGCAGTT
Source organism: Anadara kagoshimensis (assembly GCA_021292105.1). Lineage (NCBI taxonomy): Eukaryota > Metazoa > Mollusca > Bivalvia > Arcoida > Arcidae > Anadara > Anadara kagoshimensis. Next base: position 44,963,088 of record CM037870.1, read on the forward strand.
TTAAAAGTATAGATGTTAAGAAACTTTTCTTTCTGTTTTTCAGATTATTCGTTGTCTTCTCAAACTTTGCTATGTTTCTATTCCTATTAGCAAATATTGCCATTCAGTACTAATTTTCTGAGAAATGCTTTCAAAAAGTAACTTTTTTAGCAAATTGAAAAAAAAACTTTTAAAGGACTTTTTCACAAATTTTGGAATTTTGGCTTTTTACAGTTATAAATTTATTGAAACCTAGACTTTGTATTTTACAAATTAAATAAATATTAAGCATAATCTACATGCATATTTGTTTTATTTGCAATATACAATCTATATTTGATGTTTATTTTAGGCCTTGGTGCCAATTACTGAGGAGATAACCATTCCATATGACTTCCACCGCTTCATCATCGGACAACAGGGTAAAGATGTACGCAAAATGATGAGAGAACATGATGTAAATATATCTGTACCCCCAGCAGATGAACACAGTGACATAGTCAAAGTAACTGGACCACCAGCTAATGTCAGAAATGCTCTGTTAGCATTGACAGAAAAATGTGATCAGCTGGAAAAAGAAAAGGAGGATAGGGTATGTTTAAAGCACTTTATGAAATCATAGACATTGGAATTGTAATATTTTAAATCTTTCCAGAGTTGTAATTCTTCAGTATGGAGATATTTATTACACATTCCATATTTTAGTGTGACCTGTTGTTAATCCATAGTGCGAGTCACTTGTTTAGTCATTGTATTATCATATTATTGCAAAGTTTTAAATGGATCACTTGCAAATCCTATATATACATTTCAGTGATGTAGTGCCATTCTGGGCTGGGTAAATCTGAAGGTATCTTAATGGTTATGGATACTTACCTATGTAATAAATATGTGTATGAGTAAAGTCATCTTAGATGGCTATGAGTTATCCAGTTCTGTCTGGGAAAAGAAGCATGACTATCTGTTTGTGATCTTTATTATAAATGGGGTTTATTATTTTAATAAATTTAGAATTATTTCAGAAATGTATCCAAAGCGAATGTAAGAGTTATTTCCCTTGACCTGATTTTTTGAAATCTAAATACATGTATTAAACCAACAAGTAATATTATTCTCAGAAAGACAATTCTAGTTGAATACAAAACTTATTTACTGTTGTTGTTGTTCATTTAGGTTCTGAAGAGTTTCCAAGTTACAGTTGAAGTGGATTCTCAGTACCATCCCAAGATCATAGGACGTAAAGGAAATGTTGTCGGTAAAATCCGCACTAAACACGGTGTTAACATACAGTTTCCATCCAGAGAAGGCCAAGATCAGAACACCATCGTCATCACTGGATACGAGAAGGATGCCAATGCTGCCAAGGATGAAATATTGAAAATTGTTCAGGAATTTGTAAGTACTTATTGTTCCTCCATACGGTTTTATGCTTTGTGAGATACACACATTACACATGACCAGTGATGTCATAATCAAAAGACAGTAACATGATGTCATTTTGCAGAAACATGACACCAGAATCTCCAACATATATACATGTATAAAAAAATGATGTGTTTAAATGTTAATTCTGGGACTTTAGAATAAATAACTTTGTTTCTTAGTTTTCTATACATTTTGTATAGATCAAAATAAGGTACGTTTTTTCCAATGGTCACATTTATTTTAATATAGAACATTGAATAACAAAGTTGTATTAAACATTTATTTTTAGCTCACCTGACCGAAGGTCATGTGAGCTTATGGCATAGCGCAGCGTGTGTATGTGCGTGTGTGCGTGTGTGCGTGCGTGCGTGCGTGTGTGCGTGCGTGCGTCGTTAACACCTATTTTCGACTTCTCCTCTGAAACTACCGGACAGTTTTTAATGAAACTTTGTCAGAAGTATATATGGGCCGGTGCAATTCAGATTTGTTCGTGGCGTTGCCATGGCTACCATAACTAGGTCAAGGTGACCTAGGGGTTTAAAAATCTTAAAAAATCTTCTTCTCCGAAAGTACTGATTGCAGAAAAAATCTGATGTGATATTTGGCTTCTCTAGGGTCTTAAGCCTATAGTTTGTTCATTTTGTAAAATTCGAATAAAAAATAGGTTACGCGTTTTTGCGTTTAATTTTGAAAAAATCGTAAAATAGCTTCAAATTGTTATAACTTGACTATTTGACCAGATAATGACATGGGGTTTTCAGTTTTGACATCTTCTTGTTAGTATCTTCAAAATGAGGTCAAGGTCAATTGTGAAGGTCGTGACCTAATTTTTTTTTACCTCTGATTATAATAATTATCTCGAAAACTATAAACTTTTTGTATAGGCATGTATATTAGAATGTTGTAGGTATTGATACAACGATCATTTTGATGTATAGAAAAAGGTCATGGGTTCAAAGGTCAAGGTCACAGATGCGAAACAATACCGAAATGGTTAATTATCTCAAAAACTATAAACATTTTGTGTAGGCATGTATATCAGAATAATGTAGCTATTGATACAACGATCATTTTGATGTATAGAAAAAGGTCATGGGTTCAAAGGTCAAGGTCACAGATGTGAAACAATACTGAAATGGTTAATTATCTCGAAAACTATAAACTTTTTGTATAGGCATGTATATTAGAATGTTGTAGGTATTGATACAATGATCATTTTGATGTATAGAAAAAGGTCATGGGTTCAAAGGTCAAGGTCACAGATGCGAAACAATACCGAAATGGTTAATTATCTCGAAAACTATAAATATTTTGTATTGGCATGTATATTAGAATGTTGTAGGTATTGATACAACGATCATTTTGATGTATAGAAAAAGGTCATGGGTTCAAAGGTCAAGGTCACAGATGTGAAACAATACCGAAATGGTTAATTATCTCGAAAACTATAAATATTTTGTATTGGCATGTATATTAGAATGTTGTAGGTATTGATACAACGATCATTTTGATGTATAGAAAAAGGTCATGGGTTCAAAGGTCAAGGTCACAGATGTGAAACAATACCGAAATGGTTAATTATCTCGAAAACTATAAATATTTTGTATTGGCATGTATATTAGAATGTTGTAGGTATTGATACAACGATCATTTTGATGTATAGAAAAAGGTCATGGGTTCAAAGGTCAAGGTCACAGATGTGAAACAATACCGAAATGGTTAATTATCTCGAAAACTATAAACTTTTTGTATAGGCATGTATATTAGAATGTTGTAGGTATTGATACAACGATCATTTTGATGTATAGAAAAAGGTCATGGGTTCAAAGGTCAAGGTCACAGATGCGAAACAATACCGAAATGGTTAATTATCTCGAAAACTATAAACTTTTTTTATAGGCATGTATATTAGAATGTTGTAGGTATTGATACAATGATCATTTTGATGTATAGAAAAAGGTCATGGGTTCAAAGGTCAAGGTCACAGATGTGAAACAATACTGAAATGGTTAATTATCTTGAAAACTATTAACTTTTTGTATATGCATGTATACTAGAATGTTGTAGGTATTGATACAACGGTTATTATGATGTAAAGAAAAAATTCATTGGGGTTTAGTATTTATGTTGTCTTTAAATCTATCAGCTAGCCATTAGTTATCAGGTGAGCGTATCAGGCCCATGGGCCTCTTGTTTCTCAATAAAATTGTAAAAGTATTAAAATTTATTAGTTGTCCACTGGTTCCTAACACGGGAGGACTTTTGGTTTGCTTTTCTTCTGTCCATCAGTCACACTTGGACAAATAAAATTGTAAAAGGTATTAAAATTTATTAGTTGTCCACTGGTTCCTAACACGAGAGGACTTTTGGTTTGCTTTTCTTCTGTCCATCAATCACACTTGGACAAATAAAATTGTAAAAGGTATTAAAATTTATTAGTCGTCCACTGGTTCCTAACACGAGAGGACTTTTGGTTTGCTCTTCTTCTGTCCATCAGTCACACTTAGACAAATAAAATTGTAAAAGGTATTAAAATTTATTAGTTGTCCGCTGGTTCCTAACACAAGAGGACTTTTGGTTTGCTCTTCTTCTGTCCATCAGTCACACTTAGACAAATAAAATTGTAAAAGTATTAAAATTTATTAGTTGTCCACTGGTTCCTAACACGAGAGGACTATTGGTTTGCTCTTCTTCTGTCCATCAGTCACACTTAGACAAATAAAATTGTAAAAGTATTAAAATTTATTAGTTGTCCGCTGGTTCCTAACACGAGAGGACTATTGGTTTGCTCTTCTTCTGTCCATCAGTCACACTTAGACAAATAAAATTGTAAAAGGTATTAAAATTTATTAGTTGTCCACTGGTTCCTAACACGAGAGGACTTTTGGTTTGCTCTTCTTCTGTCCATCAGTCACACTTGGACAAATAAAATTGTAAAAGTATTAAAATTTATTAGTCGTCCACTGGTTCCTAAACGAGAGGACTATTGGTTTGCTCTTCTGCCCATCGGTCACACTTTGACAGTAAAAGTGTTGTCTTGGGAATATGTATTACCTGCAAATACTGACTTAAAAAGTTTAAAGTTTTATAAATTGAACTTTTAAGAGTTTCAATTTTTATTCTCTATATAGGAGGATATGTTAACATTAGAAGTAAAGATAGACCACCGTATCCATCCAAGGATCATCGGACAGAAAGGACGAAATATTAAAAGGATTATGGAACAGTTCAAAGTTGACATCCGTTTCCCCCGTGAAAATGATGAGGATAAAGATATCATATTTATCTCTGGAGCTGAGGATGATATTGAAGATTGTAAAGATCACCTGTTGAATATAGAGGAGGAATTTGTAAGTAAAATAAATTTTGTAGCTATACCAATTAAATATCTATTTCAAGACTTAAAAAGTTTACTTTGCTGCTCACTATTTTCAATACACACACAAAGAAGAAGCAGTTATATATATTTTTTCTCGCCCCTATGCATATGTATATATACACGCTGAATATACATAAAAAAAAACCCCAGTGATTTTTAGTTAGGGAAGATGGTTTGTTTCAGCTATATTTTATTCAGAAAGAGTGAAGTGATGTTGTTGCACCCTAATCAAGATTTTTCTTTTCTGAGAAGGATACCAGAGTGCATGGAGAAAATTTGGGACATACAGCGAACAGCTGACAAAACTTCTCACCCTTGATGTCTGCCAGAAAAAAGGTGAAATGCATCCATCATGTGTCTGCTTAAGCCACTTAACCACTAATATTCATCATTTACAAATAAAAAGCTAATTTCAAATTTAAATGTTATACTTCTTTTGTTACAGCTCCAGGATATCATTGATAATGAGTACATGCGTGAGCTTCAGCAGCCACCAAGCAGAGCAGAAGGTGGACGCTATAATAAAGGGCCGAAAGACCATGGATTTGTTGTCAAAGATGCACCATGGGATGTTCCAGACACCAATAGTACAGATGATTTCCCATCATTTGGAGCAGTTGTTGCACCTAAACCAAACCAGGCCTGGGGACCATATAAGAAATAAAAAATTATGAAAAACCATTGACCACATAAAACTTAAATTTCTTTTAAAAGTGTATTCAACATATCGTCTCTGCAATATTTTAAGGACATGTTGAAAAAGAGAGCAGAATGATACAAAATTGATAATTACGTGACCACTTACAGTTTCTGTAAAAGTTGAAACTGCCATTACTGTTAGTTGTATATATTTGTTGTTGAGATGCATGTCAGGGATCTTTTCAAAATCATATATGGTATCATGACACCACATATCCCAGCTCCCATGTAGGTGCTTGCATTAAAAGATAATCATTGTTTTTCATTTTTACTGCTTCTATAAAATTGTTAAGTTTACCTATGCCTAAGTTAATGGATACTGCTTAAATTGTTTTATATATAGCAATAAAATATATATATATGCTTTTTGTTGACTTTGTCATGGTAGCAAAATTTTGGTTGGGCATTAATTTGTTTGACATTAATTTGTTTTGGGGTTTTTCATTCGTAAATAAGTTCTGCAAATAGGTTTTATATTGTCATGTAGATTTTTTTTAATTATTATTGTTATTATTTTTTAATATTATTTTTTTTTTTTTTCAAAAAAATTTAATTGCTAGAATCATTTTAAAGTGCAAAATGAGAGTTGCAACAATTTTCAGGATATATTTGTTATCTGGAAATGTTTGTCATTTAGGTTGGCGTGATCATAAATTCTAACAAAACCATTGAAATTTAGGTTTTAGGCTTGCATATTGTACTTGGTGTGCGTGTGTTGATGTACGGTTGGTTCAATAACCATTTTTTGTTCAGATGTAAAAATTTAGTTTAATAACTGCATGCTACACCAAAATAAATTTATTTTTTGCATGATGTATGAACCAAAATTATTTGTAAATAACTTGTTTGTATGTAAAACAATGAAATTGATAAATGGAATTTTAGCATTGTAATATTTATAAAATTCAATTATTTATAGTAAAAAATAACAGCAAATATATTTTGCTTTCCAGATAGTTGATGGATTCCATTTTATTTTGTTGATATTACATATTAGATACAGTCAATATTATCAGACCAGCCAGTAAACATAATTTACATTTCAGTTATTTAGCAGGAAATAGATTATAAAAACATATACCATACCCTTATATTACCATATCATTTTGTAGTATCGAGCCAAAGCTAAAATATATAAACTGCTTTTATATTCTTCATTTTGTGATGGAGGTGATGGAAAAAAATTCCAGCTTAAAAAATGTGAAGATACCTGATAAATAGTGTGAATGTTTTGTTTTTGAATACATGATTTATTATATATCGGATTTATTTTCTGAAAGAGAGAGGCGAGAGATTGTATCATAAACACATTAAAAAAATTAAATATATAAATTGATTACGATTTCTCTCGTTGGTTTTGTGATAATTGATGAGGGTTGGTTCGTTAATATTTGTAACCTTTGATTGCAATAATTTCTTCATTCAGATGAATTTAATAATATGCAATAGTGATTTTTTTGTGTGTCATCAGTCATATGAAATATGTTCCCTTATATTTTGATTATGTTATTAGTCATTGTTGGAAAGATATGTTAGAATTATGTGTAAATATTATTATTACTTTTTACATGCTCATGCATCTCTTGTTAATAAATGTTGATGTGGTAAAATTATCAGCATTGAGGAAAAAATAACCGGCTTTTCCATATCAAACTGGTTGTGTAACAATTTACAAGATTTTAACCAATTTTATTTTACAAAAAAATATATAAATAAAAATAAATTAAAAAAAAATAAACTTGGAAAAAATCATCAAACTTGTATGGCATGGTGGTTGTGGATGCGTGGTGTAAATCTGACCAATGGTGGTAATCATTGATGCATTTTCCTCATTTTATTTTGTTGAATTCGACTGACAATATAAAAACCATCATCAGCCAGGTTGGGGGCCACAAGCCATCTAGTTAGAGTGTCTGGTTAGGAAGGGTTGATGATCATTGTGTTATTTTTAAGATTGTTTACCTTGTTTTTTGTTTTAATTAAACAAACCACAGTGCTCCTATCATGTACAGTAATACAGCGACTGACACACAAACACACACCATGGTGGTATTCATTATTATTATTGTTTACTGTTTTATCAGGGTGAAAGAATTGAGTCAAAAAAGTTGTTTTTTTTTCTTTAAACCAGAAATATTTTTCAGATATTTGAATATGAGAATTATAAATATGTGCTAACGTACATTTTTGAAAATGTTACATAATAAATAAAACTGTAATGAAAACAGTGAAACAAATTATGTTTTTGTCTTTTTTTTTTTTAGATAAGGAATACTATGTCAAATTTGACCTGGCCATTTGACCTTTAATTTGAATATTCAAACAGATATATCTATTGTGTAATTTAGGGGTTATAGACTTGTCATAGTAACATGATATAAAGTTGATATACTGGGTACTGGGTGTTTATAGTAACCAAACCTGCTGTCTTACCTAAATCACACAATCCATTAGCCCAATCTAATATTCAATGTAAAGTTCAAATTTGACACACTATAAAATTAAATGTGAATTTTGTTTGTTGTTGAAAGTGGATGAGTTACTTGTTGGAATGATGTTTACACCTTAGTCAACATCTTATTGTGATTGTAATTACTAGATAGTACATCCTACCATACCACTTGACCACTACTTCATTGTTTGTGCATAATCTTGGCGAAAATGTTAAATTGTAATCTTAAATGAGGTGAGAAGCAGAAAGATGTCAACTTAGCATGTTGAATATCCTATGTATGGTAACGTTATAGGGTATTGTGTAGTATACTGGTGTATGCCATTATTATAGGTATTATTCAAATCTAAAAAGTAGCAAGATGGGACACTTAAAATATTTGTCTCAAGTTGTCAATTTATGTTTAATTGATTCTTCCTTGAAACTTGATTGTTTGCTACAACTGATTGTTGCTCAATATGACAAATCACGCTTAGCAGTTGGGGACATCGGTGCCATGGTGGTCCTCACATGCTTAAGTATTGGCTTGCCTATCACCACGCTTCACTGCTTGCCCTAGGTTGCTAACTTTCCCGATGCCAGGATAATGACCCAATGGGACAGTAACCTCTGCAATTGCTGTCTTGGTGAATTCGCATTTTCCTATTTTACACCAATGGCGCAAAAAGACTATTGTAGCCAATCTGTGGAATAATAATGTTTGTTTTCTCCAGATTTATGATGGCTATGGATCAAAGGTTTGAGCAATATTGAAAGATATGTTAGAATTATGTGTAAATATTATTATTATTTTATACATGCTCTGCTCCTCCATCTCTTGTTAACAAATGTTGATGTGGTAAAATTATCAGCATGGTGGAAAAATAACCAATGGCGCAAAAAAGTAAACAAACCGGTCTTATTAATGTTGCTGTAGTGAAGTAAAGTGTTCTAGGTCTATGAATTAATGACATAATAAATAACAGTTAATACTGGTTCCTGTTAAACATTACCGACTCTTTACGTCAATAAAGACAACACGTTAAGACTGTTGTAGCCAATCTGTCGAACAATTATGTTTACTTTCTACAGATTTATGATGGCCATGGGTCAAATGCTTAAGCAATATTGTTCTGCAAATCTAATTACGACTGATACATGATATAGAGTGAGCTGATGCATGATGTAGAGTGAGTTATAGAATTGTTGGATTGGTTTTCTGTTTTTACAAGTTAAAATGAGAGAGTGTATCACTGATGTTTCAATGAGGATAAACTTTACCAAATTGTCTAAAGATGTTAAAATCTGGATACCCCTTTTCAGTAACCATTCGTCTTGACATACGTGAAAAAATCTTAGACCAGGATGTAAAACAACGTTACTCCACTCCATTCGTTTTGCCTTTCTGAACCCTGCTTTATTCTGGATGATATATGTATAAATAACCCCCAAAACATTGAATTTAATGGACCTTCGTATTAGTATGAAGTTATGAAACTAGAAAATACCAAACGCTGAAACATACATTGGTATCTATTAGAAACAATTCGACATGACTGAACATCAAATTGTCTTTATATTCAGTACTAGTCCAATACTAGTCATGATATTAGTGTTTATTGTGCCTAAATAACAGTCACCCTGCAAATTGTTACTTTTACGACTCTAAACTTAACCTATCTCAAAAATTATGCTGTAATAACTTGTATTGCTCTTATCAATGAATTAATGACATAATAAAGTAGTCAATGTTTGGTTTTGGAGTGGTATATTGCGAATCTTAAACACCAACAATAAGTTAAGGTCATTGTACCCAATATATTGGAATTGATATGTTTACTTGTTACAGATTTATGATGGCTATGTGTCAGAGAGCTGAGCAAAATTAATCTGTGTTGTAAATTGGAATTAAGACGGCTGTAGAGCGAGTTACAGAGCTATAGACTTTAGCATCGTTTTTAGAGAATAACTGCTTGTTTTACTGCGGATTACATATGCTAAATACTTTTGTCTAAGATACTACATGTATAATGCACAAGAATAAAAAAAATATATCAACTTGTAATACTAAAACAAAATTGACTGAGTTGCTGTAAAATTGGTTCCACCGGTTACCAAACCATTTAGAACTATACTGGACACCAAGTTATCTCCGGTAACGGTCCAGTATCGAGAGTTCTGTAATCTGTGATGTAAGCATATGTTCATTGGTTTTTATATGGTTTGAGAACGCCGTCTTTATGAACAATCGTACACAATTTTAAATTCTATTTTTAACAAAAATTGTTTAAAAAAGTAAACAAAACTGTATCTTTTATAAAAAGTTATCAGAATGATGTCATTAATGTAGGTGATGCAATGGACTGAATTGTTCTATCAACCCATGAGATAATACATTACAATTCATGTTGATTTAAGTTAACCCATTCATGAACAACATCAATACAAACATAATTTTTACATAAGTATGGACGAATGTTTCGTTTTTACATATGTGTGGAACGAATATTTCGGAACGTCCGGCCATCCCGCTTATTTTATATAAAGGTTTCTTATTTACACGAAAAGTTTTATTAATTCAAAACAAACCTTATTATACCAAAGAGTTAACCAATACTACTAGACTGACTCACACTATTACAGATTCACTATGCGATAATCCTAACTATCAAATGTCATTCAAAATGCTAGGGGTTATAAATGTAACGTTAAATGTGCATGTGATGGCAAAGTATACAGTCGATTTTAATATTCTTCTGCTATTTTTTGCTTCTTATTATAAATGATTATGACAAGCCCTTAACACTTGTCCATTATTATGTCTGTTATACTGATGTTTTGTCGATTAAAATTCTTGGAATGTACTTGGTTAATCTGTGTTATTACATAATGTTTATAAATCGCTCACAGGACTTGAAGTACACTGTCCTATGCTAATTTAGTTGTTGTTTTCCTTTTTCCCACTACAAATGATGTCTTAATGAACAATAGTACAGAAATTAATTTTCCTATTTAAAACAAACAATTTAAAAAGTAACCAACATTACATCATTGTGTCGCAATAAACTGAATTGCTTCAGGGCCATCAGTTAATACCATAATAAATTACAGCTAATGTAGTCTGTAGTTAAACATTACCGACTTATTGTGTCAATAAACACAGCACGTAAAGGTCATTGTGGAGTAATAATGTTTACTTTCTTAAGATTTATGATGACCATGGGTCAAAGACTTAAGCAATACAGTATTGTGTACAATCGAATTAAGACTGATGTAGAGAGTGTGGTACAGAATTATTGGACTTAAGATGATTCAATGCGACTTATACGTGGGTTGCCCTGGAGACATGTGTACTTAGTATACCGCGCTGTCATGTGCTACTTTTGGATTATGTTATTTCAAATTCAGAAGTAGCACATGACAGCGCTGTTTACTTCCTGGTATTATGCTTATCTAACTATCTTAATATTGCAAGCACACGCTAATCAAGGCCCTTAAAAAGTTTTATGTCCTTCATCACAATAATTTTGATAAGTATGATGGCTATGTATCTAAAAGTACCCTGGATATATTTGACGTCCAATAGTTCCATGTTTTTTCTTTCATTCTCAATTTCAATTTTACGCGTGGCGGGTGTAGCTACCTAAACAACAGATGCTTACCCATCCGGAGCATCCTGTTTCACTTCATTTGTGAACGTTCAAAGAATTTAACCTAATTTTCAAAGTTATAACTTTGCTTTTGGAATGGTGATTTTGACATAGAGCGGTATATGTGTTTTTATTGATTGATACAAAGATTGTACTTGTTTATTATAGCAGTAGAAGTTAATTATGATCACGAATTATGTCACTTTTAAATAAGGTGGCTTCTGTATAATTATGGTGGTTTGAAGTTCACTGATCGTTGCAAATTTATATTTTCATTGATTTAAATGTTATCCTAATGAACAATTATGTAGGATTATGTTTCCTTGTTTTTCGCTTACTGTATCATTAATTTTGCTGCGATGAACTAGATGACTCCAGGTCTGTACGTTATTACATTTAATGAAGATTCCAGATAAGCATTACAGAGGGTTAACGTCCATAAAGACAACAAGTTATGGTCTTTGTAGTCAACCTGTGGAATACTTTTGTTTACTTTTTCACATTTATAATGACCATGAGTCAAATGATTGAGCAATATTGAGCTATAAAACAGAATTAAGACCGATGTAGTGTTGTGTTACAGAATCATTGGCCTAACTGTAGATTCCACACGACTTAAAGTTATCACTGCATTAAATTATATAAATTAGTCAGTAGAAATCTGCTATGATTCATTACTGCCGCTTTCTTCCTCGAAATAATGTTCGTTACATAATCTTCTCTTAAGATCCTTTTAAAGTATGATCAGTAGATAGTTGAATTTCAAGGAATCTGCGATGTCACGTAAGGCGTATTACTGAACAAATAACAACACCCAGTCAGCAAACGCATTAAACTGCATCAAATGAATCATACCACGGCATCTCCTACCGCCTGGAGAAGAATCTTACCGTTGATCCTAGTGCGAGAAAATGTTTTAGTTCACTTGGTGGAAATATGTTTTCTCTGATTTCCTCCATCATTCTAGAAATGTCTATACCAATAACAAGTTAAAATAATCTTGACTAGAACTTCGGCGTACAACGCCATGAATTCACACCATATGAAGAGCGGGCATTTCACATATGGGAGCCATTTTGTCTGTTGACAGCACAATGTTAGTGTTATAACCAGTGTTCTCAATATGTTTTAGTGCCGCGTTGATTAGTTTGTTAATAAACATATTTTATTTCCCTATTTTATACTGTTATTGCTGAAAAGTATACCAATTGTAACAATAATATCGTTGTGATATACTAAATATGTCTCAGGTCTACAAATTAATGACAGTATAAATTGAAGTTAATGATGATCATGGGGCAATGGCATCAGGAATTTTGAGTTGGAAATCAAATTAAATCTAATTCGAGCAACGAATAGAACTGCTAAATCTACGACGGTTATTACTAGGTAAACATGAAATGCCAGGAGAAAAGACCAGTCCCATTGATACAGGTTGCTTAGCAAGAGATACTAGTATACAACACGTAAAGGATATTTATATACACGATACAAACACTTTGATATCTATTTAATAACCAAAATCTAAAACAAAATCACTAAAAATAAAATATTGAACAAAATTTACAACTGAATAGAAGTAGAACAATAAGAAATCAGTTTTTGGCCATCTTCTACCCGTATTGATATCGAGTTACTTGAAATACAAGTACATTGATATCAAAAGCTGAAATCTAAAGCAGCTGGCTCTAGAAACGAATACTGTATAAATTACCAATAGGTAGATAAAAAGTTAAAGTTTCATTTTGCCTTAAGGATACGTTTTTTTTCGAGATTATTGTAAAGCTGATTATGCTATATATATCTTTTCGTGAAAGCTGTTTCTCCGTTATTTTTATCTGTTTTAAAAAAAAACTAAATTACTACAGTTTAAAAGCTTGAATTATACGCATTAGAAGTTCGAGGATGTTGGTACATCCTGTTGTATCTCGCTGTCGAAATTATATGATATTTCGTTTTGTTTATATAAATTTTAACTCTTCTTTTAGAAATCAAAAGCAAACATACTAATACATGTCAAAACTATAATACCAAATCAAAGTAAAAACTTTGAAACTGACAAATTAAGTTAAACATATGAACATCCACCAGAGAAGTGAGGCCAGGTGCTCCAGAAGGATAAGTGCCTACTGTTCCGCTAGCTAGGCCCGCCACGCATGTAATCAAAATTGGGAGTAACTTAATTAAGAGACCATTTACAACGTGACCATTGCTTTTTTACAAACGCAAAGCACCAATTCACGCCGTCAACAACATGACACTGTTGTGACGCCATTTTTCAGTTATCAGTCTTTCAAGATCCTCTCAAGTTAATTAGGTAATCATTGTTACAACAGCATTCCACCTTTTTGAAATCTTGGCTGGAACACTCAACAGTGACATATCATGTCATCTATTAAAATAATGACTTTATAACCTATATTCACATGTTTAAAATATGTAACGTTGGTTTTTTGTTCTTTGAGAAGCACTGAGAAAAATTAGAACATCTTGGACTGATGTTAAAATTATATTGCCTTTCTTGACTAAATACTTTAAAATTGCAGACAATGCAGTTTATTTTTAGTAAGACCAAGCATATTTTCCTGTTCGGTCAGCGCTTTGATTTTTAAATTTAAAATTTCTATGTATTTATCTATTTTCTCAAAGTTGTCTTAATGAACAATAATATAGTACAGAAATTAATTTAGCTATTTAAAAAGTACCAACATTATATCATTGTGTCGCAATAATCCGAATTGCTTTAGGACCATTAATGAATGCCATAATAAATTACAGCTAATGTAGTCTGTAGTTAAACATTACACATCATTGTGTCAATAAACACAACAAGTTAATATCATTGTCGGTAATAATGTTTTTTCTTAGGATTTATGATGACCATGGGCCAAAGAGTTAAGCAATACAGTATTATGTTCAATCGAATTAAGCTTAATGTAGAGAAAGTGGTACAGAAGAATTAGACTTACGGATGATACGTGGGATTGCTTAATAAGAACTACCCTGAAGAAATATGTACGAAGTATAATGCGCTGCTTACTTCTTGGTATAATGCTTATCTACTGATCTTGATATTGCAAACACAGTCTTATCAATACCCTCAAAAAGTTTATGTCCGTCATCACAATATTGTTGATAAGTATGATGTCTCTGTATCTACAATTACCCTGGATATGATATATTTAACGTCCAATATTCCATGTTCTCTTCTTGCATTCTCAATTTCAATTTCACGTGGCGGGTCTAGCTACCTTAAGAGCAGATGCTTACCCATCCGGAGCACACTGCCTCATTTCATTGGCGAACGTTAAAAGAATTTAACATAATTTGCCAGTTTTCAAAGTTATAACTTTGCTTTTGGGATGATGATTTTGACATAGAGCGGTATGTTTGTGTTTTTTATTAATTGATACAAAGATTGTGTACTTGTTTTCTATAGCAGTAGAAGTTAATTATGATCACGAATTATGTCACTTTTAAATAATATGTCTTGTATATAATTATGATGGTTTGAAGTTCACTGATCGTTGCAAATTAATATTTTCATTGATTTATCCTTATCAACAATTATGTAGAAATGTGTTTCCTTGTTTTACTCTTACTCTATCATTAATTCTGCTGCGATGAACTAGATGACTCCAGATTATACGTTATTACATTCAATGAAGGATCCAGATAAGCATTACCGAGGATTAACATCCATAAAGACAACAAGTTATGGTCATTGTAGTCAATCTGGGGAATAACTATGTTTACTTTTTTCAGATTTATGATGACCATTGGTCAAAGGCTTGAGCAATATTGAGCAATAAAACAGAATTAAAGTCGATGTAGTGTTGTGTTACACATCATTGGCCTAACTGTTGATTCTATACGACACGACTTTCAGTTATCGCTGGATTAAATTTAATGAATTAGTCAGTAGAAATTTGCTATGATATATTACTGTCGCTGACCTCCTCGACATTATGTTTGTTACATAATCATCTCTTAAGATTCTACAAAAGTATGAACAGTAGATAGTTGAATTTCAAGAAAATTGCGATGTTATTAGCCGTTATACTGAACACATAACAACACCCCAGTCAACAAACGCAATAAATGGTATCAAATGACACGTATCACGACACCGCTTAACGAAGAATCTTACTCTGGTAGATCCTAGTGTAAGATTTTAGTTTGCTTGCTTGAACTCGGTGTCAGCGATTTTCTCATACTAGTGATGTCTGTACCGATAGCAAGTTTAAAGAATCATCTTGACTAGAACTTTGGCGTAAAACCCCATCAATTCACACCACTCATTACATGAAGAACGGACATTTCAATTATGGGAACCATTTTGTCTGTTGACAGCCCAATGTTAGTGTAAAAAACCAGTGTTCTCAATATGTTTAGTGACACATTGATTGGTTGCTTAACAAGCATATTTTAGTTCCCCTTTTATACTGTTATTGCTCAAAAGTATACAAATTGTAACATTTATATCGCTGTAATATACTCAATGTGTCCCAGGTCTATGAGTTAATGGCGGTAAAAGTTGAAGCTAATGATGATCAGGGGGCAATGGCATCGGGAATTTTGTGTTGGAAATCGAATCAAATCTATTTTGAACAATGCATAGAACTGCTAAATGTACGACTTGAACAGTTATTACTAGGTTAACATGAATTGCCAGGAGAAAAAGATATATAAGGTTGCCACAAGCAAGAGATACTAGTATGTAGCACGTAGTTTTTTTTAATTACAAGGTACACATACATCAATATTTATTAAGTAACCAAAACCTAAGAAATACTAAAACAATTTTACAATTGTATTGTTCGTAAAAGCGGTGTCTTCATTATTCTTTGTCTGTTTTTAAAAACTAAATTACTACAGTTTCAAAGTATACATCTATTATTATAATGGTTGAACTCGAATAGGGTAAATACATTAACTTCGTGTAAGTTTAGGATTGAAATGCATTTATTTGTCTTAATAATTAAAATAACGACTCTTATCTTGACTGCAACTTTGTAGAGAATGCGAAACACATTTTGTCAGTTCTGTAGTCATATACCATTAAAAAATTTTAAATATTCTTCCTTATGTTTTTTAAAAGTATGACATAAAACTGTATGGAAAAATATGTTATCGCCCCAACAGACATAAAGGAAGTTTTGTATCTGTACAACAATTTATCATGCGGTTCAAATGTTTTACGACATGATTATAGTCACATAATTATCTGACAAACACCCACATGTGTTTTTTAGTTTTCTTTTGTTGCTTATATGGACTGAACATGATCTGGTATGCTTGAGTTCCGTTATATATTTGTAATAGCAGTATATACTAATTTATTTCTTTGTTAGTTATTTTTTGGGTTTTCGTAACTTTATTTTTATTTATATGTTGTATTATCAAACACAAACATACTAATCCATGTCCGAATCACAATCCAGAAGCAAAGTAAAAGCATTGGACAAGTCAAGCTAAACACGCGAACTGTAACGTGTTATATCCAGGAAGTTTATATAACAATATCACACCCGTTTCGTCAAACCGATTAATACTTACTCTAAGAAATTCCTGATTGCTGGTAAAAGCTCCTTAAATGGACCACACGACTTCATACATTTCAATTATATCCAGAGTCTGTTTTTACAGAGGGTTTACGTTTTATTCTTGCTTTATTCTTATCATTAGGGTTTTTATTCCATCCAAAGTCAGAAGTTTTGTAACCAGTGGTTCCAATGAGTGTTTCTCATACCTTGATCGTTTTAAATGTCATCTGAGCCTTACTGGACGCGGACGCTGGAAGGGTAATGGTGTTGAGCTGTAAACATAATTGAACCGGATTGAGTGTTTATACGCATGCATTGTTTGAGGATATTAGTACACAATGTTGTATCTCGCTGTCGAAAATTAACACAATGGTTCGTTTTGTTTTTCTATTCTGTTTTTTTACTCTTCTCTTAGAAACTTGGTAAGTGGTCAAAAAATAAACGTCGGTCATTTTTGTTTTACAAACGCAACAGACAAATACACAGTGAGGTAATTTTCAGTAATAATCTTGTTTTGTTTTTTAAATTGAAAAATACATTTTTTTAAGTATAATAGGTTACCAAATTTCTTTTACAATTGGGTGTACGTTATAATTCTAGATAGCTTCTGAAAGGAGTGGGAATATTGCTTTAGTGATTATCTGTGAATGCGAACAAGTGTTTACCCCCGGAAGTGATGATCGGTAAAGATTAACATATTTGACATTTATTTCACACAGCTTTGTTGCAATCCTGTTTTTATAAAGAATTAAAATATCGTGACATGCTCATTGTTGCGTTGTCTGTTACCACGTGCATGTTGTTTTGTTGCAAGTTTCTATCTTCTATGGTGATGTTTTCCTTTTAATTTGATTTATTCCATGCTGGAAAAGCACACTTGACAATAACAAATAGCCACTTCATAAAGAGCCGGTTTTTAAAAAGAACACTAAACAACAATATTGACTACATATTTAGACAAAAGACCAACGTACTTTCTTCGAGCGTGCAACAGATGAAGTAATTAAATGATAATAATCATAATGAAGCAGTAGAGAGTGATCCTGTCATTCAAGTGTTTGTAGAATTCAAATTAAAACCGAATTTAAAAGGGTACCTTCTCCCACAGGCTCTGCTAAGAAAACTTTTGATAAATAGTTTGTGATTTTTATGCAGAACCTTGTTAAATCTGGAGAGAAAACTGTCGCCAAATCATTCAACTCAACATACAGATACATAGATGACGTTCTGTCTCTTAACAATCCTAAATTTGGAGACTATGTAAATGTCATCTATCCTAGTGAGCTTGAAATAAAAGACACGACTGATTCCTCAAGTTCTGCTTCATATTTAGACTTATACCTGAATTATGACGCACAAGAAAGGCTACATTTGAAACTTTATGACAAACGTGATGACTTCAATTTTTCTATTGTCAACTTTCCTTTTTTATGCAGCAATATACCTGCTTCTCCTGCTTATGGTGTATTTGTTTCCCAATTAATACGCTATGGTAGAGCTTGTTCCCACTACGGGGACTTTGTACAACGAAGTAGGCTGCTTGCAAATAAATTGTTGACTCAGGGATATTGCAAGCCTAGGCTTATCAAGGCCCTCAAAAAGTTTTATGGCCGTCATCACAGTATTGTTGATAAGTTTGATGTCTCTGTGTCCAGGATTGCCTTGGATATATTTGACGTCTCATAGTTCCATGTTCCTTTCACACAATTTTGATTACACACGTGACGGGTGTAGCTAGCTAAACAGGAGGTGCTTACCCTTCCGGAGCACCCGGCCTCACTTCCCTGGTGGAAGTTCACGTGTCTAACCTAACTTGTCAGTTCCAAAGTTTTTACTTTGCTTCTGGATTGTGATTCGGAAATGGATAAGTATGTTTGTTTTTGATTATATTGAAATGGGAGGTTAATAGCTACAAATACTCGACAACATGTTTTATTAGGACTTCGGTGACACGAACGTTCTGACTTATATGTTTAAATATTTAATTTTCTTCCTGAACCAAAATCGCCCTATTACATCAGATGTGTCGTAGCTTTGATTGATAATTAATTAAAGAGTTCTCCGGTATGTAATGGGATATTGTATTTGGACAAGTTAATCGAGTCTTAGTTATCAATGTTTACACGTATTCTTATTACACAAAGAAATAGACAATTAATTGGTCTGGCAAATACACATCGGTCTATGTCGTCTGCTATCTCTTGTTCCAAATAGACATTACTAAACTGTCGGCCCATCAAGATCTACAAAAATGTGAAATGGAGAAATCACGGGAGTAATTACATTGTATATTAGACAATAGTTACAACAGATAAAACCTGAGCAACTCAAATCACGTAGTTGTACTTGACGATAACAACGGCAATAACCAACAAAACAATGAACACGTGGCAATACACGTATGACTAAACAGTCAAGCAAGACAAAAAACAAACAGATATTGGGGTTTCTGATTATAAAACGTAGCTAGCTAAAGAAGCTATTTACCATTCCGGAGCATTTGGCTCCACTTCCCTAGTAGAAGTTGACATGTTTTATCTTATTTGTCAGTTTCAAAGAGAGCTTACTTTGGGATTGTGATTTAGACATGGATAAGTATGTTTGTTTTTGATTGATAACAATAGATTAAATGAATCTGTAGCTGTAAAACATACACGGAAATGAAACTTTAATCAACAGACACACTAAACAAATAGAAAATCATGACGACATAAAAATCATATTGGATATGTTTCGTGTCGCATGGTTCTATGTTCCTTTTATTTCTAATTTTGATTTTATATGTGGCGGGTTAAGCTAGCTAAACAAGAAGTGGTTAGCCTTTCCGGAGTACCCTGTATCACTTACCTATGAAAGTTAAACTTTATGTTCAAGTTTTAAAAGTTTTACTTTGCATTGTGATTGTGATTTGGACATGGATCTTTATGCATCTTATCAAATGATTAAAACCATTCATTTTAAAACCCCTGAATTGAGTCGCATAGACGTGGAAACATTACCTTCTGGGCAATATGTTTTGAAAGGTAGCAACACTGTTTAAAATAACCGTCATCGTCGCATTTTAACACTTACTGCAAACAAAAGCAAAAAAGAATAAAAAGAAACTGAAGAGATTAATTAATATTTTATATATTTTATTTTAGCCCTTGCAACCAACTATTTATCACCATATACTGAACATTGATGATGTTGAGCATAGCGTATTAATTTAATCAGAAAGGTCTGTACTATAAAAGTATTTGTTAAACTTAAACAGGGATACAATTAATTTGAACATTTCCTGTGAATAGTATTTCAAAACTGTAGAATTTTATGAGATTGATACAAAATGAAGTATGAACACATAATGAAGCATTGCCGAATGAGCCCTACGGAGCACTAGCACATGGGGGTTGTGTATGTATTTGCAAGGCCTTATATTGTATATTATCATTACAAATTAGATGTGTTTAAATATTGTTGACCTCAACTACTGTATTGTATATTTAAAACATCGCTCAACATATTCTTAGTTTATCAATGTATTAAAATGTCTTATCTGTATACCATCCTGACGTCATACATTATATGGACAGGGTTTAAAAATACTGCGTTTTATAGTCGTCATGTTGTTCCAGTTAATGCTACGAATAAACGTTTCGAAAATGTAGAGTTTTTGTGAATGGATCGATTTTTAAATTAAATTTTAATTATAATAGCAAAATACGTGTAATACACATAATTCAATAAATATAAAGACATTTTGTAGAAAATGCATTTTTTCTAAATCCTGGATGAGTTGTTTGAGATTACTATGATATGGAATGAATATGAAAACTAATTTGGACGTTTGACTTGATTATTTATCAGCATGTGATTCATTTATTTCATATAAAACAACTTCTTGTTCGTCGAGCTCCCTTTCCACACTATGGCTTAATCCATAACCGAAGTAAACTAATAGACCTGAAAATAAAATTGAAACAAATTTTAGATTGATATTAAAATAAGAAAATAGCAGTTAACGGTCGAATAACGCATACTGAGTGGGGCAAAAGGCGGATCAATTTGTTTGATTCTTAATCATTCATTTTCAATTTCAATTGTAAACTTGGCGTGTTCTGCTAGCTAGACACGAGATGAATACCCTTCCAAAACACCCAGCCACACTTCTCCAGTGAAATCGTAATAAAACTTAATGTGCCAGTTTTATTTTTACTTTTGAATTGTGGTTTGAACATGGACGGCTATGTTTGTTCTTGATTAATAAAGCTTTTATTACTATATATTACTATACAACGTAAAACTAAGGAATGATGCTTTAACAAGAATTAGCTATACATAGGATGAATATTTCTTGATATATTGCTCTTAATTGCTATTGTCTTCAATAAACCCGACTCTTTGTCGCTTGCGCAACATATCAATATCGACATGTTGCAAAAGTTTTGCTAAGATCTATGTTGTCTTCTGACAACTCTTGCTAAAGTAGTGAATGCCCCTGACTATTGTACAGATCATTATATGAAATACTGTCATATTAAGGTTTATGTAACCGCAACTAAAAGGTCATAAACTAAGCAAGAGCTTTGCTCCTGAAATACACATATTTTAAGTTCAATCAAAGTGTGTAAGTGTCCATATGCTAATCCCATAAACGTGACGAGATTGAAGAAGTATATTTACCATTGTTTACTTGTTTCACATTTAAAGAATCAATGCTTAATTTGCATTAGTAATTGGAACTAGTATCTTATTTTGAATTCTATTTGCTATGAAATGTAAATAACACCGTTCGTCGACTCTTGGGATTTATAATCCTGAACAGAATTAAAACAAAACGATTGCTTTGACAGACAGCTACTGATCGACAAATTGATAATTGTACTTTTCACTTTCAACACACTCCCTTGAGGATTTTTTAACATTCAAAGTACAGTTTTTATTACAGTTTCCATGACGTCAATTAAACCCATGACATTTCGTTGATTTAATAGTGGAATCATACGATGTCGGTGTTGGTAGGTTAAAATATAAGATAGTCGTTGTGATTTTATGCCACACAATTTATTTGGTCGGGAAATAATGAACTTTCTATGGGAGATATCTGCCAATACATCCCTCACCCAAGTGCACTATGTGTATAGTGTAATAGTTCATTTAAAGCACGTGGCCTGAATTTTATCTTTGATCTCATCAAATTTGATTGGGATCTATACTGTTAAATGGCCCGTTAAATGTTAAATGTTAAATGTTGAGTCCCTTTCTCTCACAGGTTAATAAATTCCGTGAAATTTTATAATGCCTTGTTCTGCGCCTAGCATTGTGTCAACAACAATTGTGTGTAGTTTTCAGATATTTTAAAACAAAATAAAAAATTACCTAAAAGATTTAAATTGAAAATATATCCATGCCTTTGATGAGAAATTGCATTGCACTTTTCATATAATGGTACTCACCTAAAAAGATCCATATTGAAAAACGTATCCATGCCTCTGAGGACAAAGATGACAGCATGAAGATATTCATTAACAAGGCTAATAATGGTACGAATGGTAAGTATGGTGTCCCAAACAACAACTTTGTTTGGTTTTGTGGTTGCTTGAAGATAATTATCATTGTACAAGTTAAAATTATCACAGACAAAACTAATAAAGATATAGCCCACCAGGCTCCTTCTATTATATAACAGCCTCCAAATATAGTCAATAACGATAGTAAAACAGACGATATTAAATACGTCACTAATGCCACTGACGTAGTCAACCAAGATGTCTGACTTGGTTCCTGAACTATCTCGGGAGGTAACTGGAATAGACTACTAATACTGCCAGCAGACGTGCTACTGATTACACTGTCCATCTTCTGATACGTACTTCCTCTAGGAATTTGGCACTTAAGCGGTCTAGTTTCTAATGAGCTATTACAATATCCGGTTGATGGATGTTTCATCACATCTGTCTTTTTACACTGATTTTCGGAATTTACACGACCTGTTCTTTGAGTTGTCATAAAATTTGCATATACAAACTCTGTGCACTGAATAAATTTGTCATCTGGATCCTCGTATTCCTGGTACAGTCCAATATGTTGAGGTTGATACCTCAAACAGACAACACAAATTACAACTGTAGTTGACGCCGCTAAAGTACCGATTGAAAGCACGTCAATGAGAACATTAAATTTAAAAATGGAGGATAAAAGTGCAGAAATAATTCCAGGTAAAAGAATGCTAGTTGCTGAAATATTTGTACAGTTGTTTGTGGTTCCAAAACATTTAAAGATAAGGCGATCTCTTCCCATAGCATATACAGTTCTAGGAAGTGCATACAGTAACGCTATTAATGCTGCAGTTAAGGCTATCAGACCACCGACAGAAATAACCTGTAAAGCACCATGGATTCCTCGCGCGTCATATGCTTTTGATATTGTGGCGTCATCAGAGAATTTATTCCATGAACATGCTAAGGTCACAGCAGATGTTACCCCGAAGTAGAGAAGAAAACACGTGATAAGTGATGTAAATATAGCTGTTGGAATGTTTTTTATTGGTTCTTTGGTTTCTTCACTTGACAAGGCGACAGAGTCGAATCCGATAAAACCATAATATAGTGTAGCTGATGCACTGAGTACCTACAAAATACATGATTAAAATAATAATTTTGCGTTATATATAATTCTTATGTACTGTTTTACTATCAAAAACTTTTGGCTTAACTGAATATAAATAGATATGTAAATTTTTTGAATGGAATTGAGCGGAGTGGAGTGAAGACACCTTGGCGGAGATGTGCTGGGATCGATCACACGCCTATGATCGAATTCCACTCAAATCTTAATATAAGAACGTTTTAGTTCTATTGCAAAAGAAGGTTCTCTCTTGGCTCAGTGGTTTGATAAAAGATATTTATCAAGTCTGTCACTATGAACTCTTCAATACGCTAAGATATATTACAAAACAATTTGTATTTCAATATTGGTTTCCTTTTTCAGTTCACTTTCCACCCATTTTGCAAGGATTGGGTTCCTAATTGCATTTTTAAATAATGGATTCAATGGTTGATTGAAAACTTCATACCGAACGGAAAGTTAAATATCGCTATTCAAATTGGCGGTATGATATTGAATTATGTTTCATGTGCCAGAAAAATAAAAAGTCACTTGTTTATGGTCAGGTTAAGTTGCTCTAAAAGATTCTTTTGTACATTTGATAAGGAGATTATCTCTGTAAATTCGCAAACTATTTTTACCAATATTGCAAATCTCATAAACGTTGGATATGCATTTCTTCTAATTGATTTGGTTATGGAGTAGAATGTAAATAAATCCCTTCGATTTAATAAGCTTAAGGAATCATATTTCTAAGATAAATGTTCTTTTCATATCTCGTTATTGGATTTGACATATAATATATATTTAATTAGATAATAAATCGTTAAATCACTTCAGATTATGCAGTATCGTTTAAGTAAATTACAAACGTCAACTATGAAATACATTCTGTCAAATAGAATAGACTTAAGGGATAATTGACGTTGTGTATTGTGATGTGATTTTGTTATCTTGGTTAACCAGATCTTGTAATGTCATGACCAATTGACGTATAATCTCTGTTCAATTATGACCTACTAATGAGGCTATAATAGTTTTTGTCAAAGAATGGCTTCAGTAATCGACATTTTCTAGATTATAAAATCGACTTAGGTTACATATTTTTCTCGAGGTTTTAAAGTCGCAAATCATGATTGTTTAAATTTGCTCATGTTTTATTCAGCAATCGCAATTCTCTCAACTTAAAAATCAACTTAGGTTACATATTTTCTCTTGAGTTTTTAAGTTCGCAAACCATTATTATTTAAATTTTACCTAATTCTTAGGATCTTTGAGAAAGTAACGTAGCTTACATTATGCTAAAATACTAATAATCAAATAACAATATAAAATATACAAAGTATTTGAAATTTTTATTGATATATATATGCATACAAGTATTGTTTGAAGGTCTAATTTCTAAATGATTATTTTTCAATTTAAATGCCACTGATTGTAATTACATAATATACCAGTTTCAATTTTACAGCACTAGACGGCCGTTTCGAATACAATTCCTCATCAGTAGTGCTTGGACCAAAATTATGAAACCAAAATCATTTTGAAGATGTTGAAAACCTACCCAAAGGACCAAAATATATTTTACCAAATTAAGCTAAGGAAATACTTTGCATGAGGAAGTATACCTTAGTTTTTGAGAAATTTCAAATTTTAACTTGCAAGGAAATTTAGACAATTATAGTATATTTCTGACAATAATACGAAATTATTGCCTACTGAGTTTTTTATATCCTCTTGGCACCAGCCACCAGCTGAGATATAAATGACCAAAATGGCCACCCAACTACACCCTTTCCGCAGTCTGGGTTTTGAATCATTGATTTTAGTACTATGTCTTTTTTGTCCTGTTTTGTTTGATTGCATTTTTACTTATGTTATTTTGTGTTCTAGGTTGTATCGCATATTGCCAAGTACATG
This sequence comes from Anadara kagoshimensis, assembly GCA_021292105.1. Classification (NCBI taxonomy): domain Eukaryota; kingdom Metazoa; phylum Mollusca; class Bivalvia; order Arcoida; family Arcidae; genus Anadara; species Anadara kagoshimensis. The sequence continues at coordinate 44,988,705 of CM037870.1, forward strand.
TTTTTCCAGTTACAAATTTGTATGTTCTATTTTACAAACTTGTTCTTATTTTTTCATAATAAGCTGAATGAAGTGCAGTAGAAGAAACCCTTTTAAATGAAAAAGTATACTTGTCAATGAAACTGAACCTGATAACACTTCTTGGTATTTATAAACAAGAGTTCCAAAGGGTCTGTATCGCCCAACTGATGTTTATTTGCATTTGAATTATGGAAAACCTTTTCAGAAACACTTATAGATGTGCATCAAGCACAGAATTTTTCAAAATGAATATCATGTATTGTTGTTTAATATTTTGAAAGACTTACAAATCTCAAAAGCATGATTCTTTATTGTTTGTTTTACAAACGGCTAAGACACTTACTGCTAAGGAATTATGTAACTAAGAATTACCAAATGTATAAATGATTCTTTATTATTTATTATCAAAATCTGATAAGAATGAAACTTAGTCTTTTAAAGCATGCAATCATGATTATATAACAAGATTCCATCTAGTATTATGCAACTTCAAATAAAAAGTGGAATAAAACTTTAATTTATATTATCTGGACCAATATTTTATTTATAATCAAGTCATTCAGAGGAAAATTAAATTATATTTAATTAAACATATCTTAGGATCTTATCTGACAAACATAGTCACTTGATTTATTTTCTAATTCTTGTCTGAACTTTTCTGTTATCTATTAAACACGATCTGCGGTTATAGCTCACAATGTGTGATAAATATCAAATCCTTTATGTAATATCACTTTAATCTATGGTACCTCTACCAATTTACTTCAGTTTAACCTATTAATTAAGGATAATTCGTAACAAAATGTGTTTTCTATTAACTTATTATGAAGGAAAGCTAATAAATAGTTTTGTTCAATATGAAAATATTAGATAGTGTGGCCAAATACTTATTGAAGTCTAATAAAAAGATAAGAATATAATATTTCCTAGTCTAAATATAAATTTAATTGGCCACACGATTATTATTTTGCTACATAAACTACATAACACCATTTGCAATATCAGATTCTAGGTGATAATTCCAAAACAATTGATGTTATATTAGTTTAAACAAGTTCTGCATTGCCTTGCAGGACTTGATAACCAATTCTAGAAATTGATATGGATATAAATTTTGCAAATGGCAACTTATGAATGTGAAAAATACACATGTCGTAAAATGCAATATAAAAAGGTTCTAAAATGCTTCATTTAAAGAAAAAAAGTTTTAATAGTTCAAAGTTCCAACATTCTATAGCTTCAGAAATTAATTACAAGGTTTATTTTTTAAGCATCTTAACAATACCATCCCCATATAATTGTACACATTTCATAACAAGCGACAGCATTTCTAAGTTGAGCAGTAACGGAAGCAAAAAATTGAAAAAACATTTTTACTTGTATGCTAAGTCGTTCAAAATATTGCCTTAGGTATATTTGGTTAAACATTTTTCTCATTTAAACATCTGAAAAGTATTTGGATTTCCACAATTTTGGTCTGAGAACTACTGATGGCGCAACTTTTTCGGAAACTATTTATTGATGTAAAACTAAAACAGTTTCAGTAATGTCTGAAATACCTGAGCTTAATAAACATGGTTTGATTCGTTTGTTTTTGATTTGCGATATCCGTATGTTCAACATAACGATGTGGAAGTGAGAAGTAGTATTCCGTAATAAAACTTGCTATCACTAAAACAAACAAGGGTACATCATATATTTTTGAGAACAGATACCATAGCAGGGTGCTGTAGGCACATCACCATCGCATCAAGAAAAAAATTAATTTTAAAATCCAAAATAATTTCTTTCAATGCAATTTTAATATTCATCAAAGTATATATTTTTTATTTTAAGATCAGACTATAAAACAAGAACATCCGAATCGTTTCCTGATGGATTCTAGGGAAGTATTTTCTTAATTTAAGGTTTTTAATATTTAGATAGCACCAAAATGTTCTTATAACGCATTCCAAATAATCAAGCCATTGTTCGTTCACTGTTATCCCTATGCATTGTTTTTAGCAATAAGTGATGTACAAGTAATTTTATTTCAGTATTTATGTGATAAAATGGAATACTATACTCGACAAATGTATGTCTGAAAAATAATATACCGTTTCATGTTATAAATTATATTCTTCTTCAAGATAAAAATGGTGTTAAAACTAGCAATTTGGAAAGCATATTTAAAGAAGATTCAATTTATCGGTAACGGCGACATTGTATTTCCAGGAATTTTATTAATGTAGCATTTCCTATAAAATGACAGCTTTTTCTGCGTCTGATTTGTATGTTCATTTTAATGCTTTCATGTCACTTCTATAAATGTATCTACACTTACATATAAACAGTTTTGTTTTTATCACTATTTGAGTGAAATTGTAGTCTATATTTATCAATGTTTTCTTTATTGTTCAACAGACCAGTCCATAAATTATATAGAATGCCAATTTATACATTAAAACTTCGATGGCTCGAAGTCCGGGGTACTTGAAAACACATTTATTGATTAGCAACCAGTCATTTAGACAGAGAAATAAGGTTAATCAATCAAGTTGATTGAATTTAATCATTGAATCTTTTATATATTTAATGTCTTGTAGAATACATGCAATATGAAGCATTTCAGAATTACAATGATTAATCGAAATATTGAAGTAGTTTAATATTTAAATATAGAATTTTATTTTAATTTAGAGAGAACAAAAAAGTGATTATTTAATTTGGAGACGAAAATGCAAATGAAAATTCAGAGTTCATAATTTAAGTATTTTTGTGCTATGAAGAAATGAATTGAGAATAATAAATAATAAAGAAACTGCATTCGACTGTTTTTTCCCTTTCACATCGATCGTACGTAACATGCATTATCTTTGTTTATTGTGTTTAATGAAATATAAATCATCAACAACAAAGCTCTTTATTGGTGATTATCATAGAGCTCTTTGTTTAATATAGTTATGACCAATCTCTTAGTTTCCTAGCAAAGTAGCATAAATTGTATGAGAGGTATTTGCAGGTGGTAAAGTCTATTTACAGTAGACAAATTATGGATGAAGGAAACCAATAAATACATTTCATTTAGCTGATTAATATAGCAACGGAATCAGTTACAAGACACTTATTGGCTGTAATTAAAGATAAGGATATATTCAATATTAGTCATTTACTCCGAATTTATCAATTGTATTGACACCATAATCAATGGAGAACAAACTAATTACAACGATTTCTTGGTCGCAATAAAGATAAAGTTATAAGTCATAAGTAGTATCGACGTTGTCAAGGATCTCTATGAACTATTTAATTACTTAACACTTCACCCTACCATATGTTTTATTTACAACAGGATAGACCAGTAAAGGTGTTATTCGTTTCACTGCTAATCGTTCCATAATCAGAGGTCGTATTAAATATTATGATTGTATTATAACAAGATTGTCTAATATGATCTATTGATTTCCATTTGGCGAATTCTAGATCTGTTGTATTAAAACCTCGTCTGGTTTGTGGTATAGTCCAAAATGAAAACAAATTTTTGCGCTGAGCACAGTTATATAAATAAAAGAATTGGTACCATTCGTTGACAAAGCGAATGTTTATATGTTTATGTTAACATTTCCTATCCACATGTGCTTATTTTGTTTTATGTTTCGTTTGATTTGTTTTGGATTTTGACAAATACAAGAATGTTTAAGCCTGATATTGAATATTGGTAATTTTATCTTAAACAGTTTGTAATGTTTTTTAAAGGGTTTTGTTTTTGAATCTTAATCTTTTGAAATAATGTTATCTAAAAAGTTTTTTCTACAATTTTAATAAAACTGTTCCAAATGACTACATCCAATGGTACTCACCCCTGTAAAGCCATGTGGAAAAAATCCAGGCGGTTCAATCCAGTTTTCATGTTTTACATGAAAAAATCCAACGCAGATAATGCATATCATAATTAGGCCACTAAATATTGATAAAATGACACTAAGGGCAGCTGAAACCTGAAAAATATAAACAAAAATTATTTTCCCTGGATAAATGAAATAGTAATTCTATAGACAAAGTAACAAAACTGAACAAGATTAGCCTATAATATTTTTTACATGTTTGAATTTTCTCTAGATTAATGCATGAGATTTTCCATTAATAAACGACTAAATTGTCTTTAAAGGTGTAACTTTCAATTCACACACATTGATTAATATGTTTGTTTTTGACAATGATACTTGGTACACAATAATCTGTTACCAATGTAAATACATCTTTATTAGGAAAATTCGTTAAAAACTATATTTATTTGTGTTTCGCTGATGTAATTAAAACTGAATAAAGGATAAGCTGGCAAAAACAAGATGCGCTCTGTGATCATTATATGTATTGAGCTTTGAAGTTTCAAATAAAAACAAACATATCGGTCCATGTTCAAATAATAATCTAAAAAGTCAAATAAAAACAACAATACTAATCCGCATCCAAAATCACAATTTCAAAGCACAATTATTGCAAAACTAAATGGACTTTGAATGGTTGAATTGCTTATAAAAAGATTTATATTGCACACAAACAAATGCATGGGAAGCAAACAGGAACAACACGCATTGCCATTTTTACATAAATCTGAAGATTTAAAGAATTACGTAACATATGCTGTAATGAGCCTATGGAGATGACACGATATCTTATACAAATGTATCATTGACAAAAAGGATATTAACACCAACAAAGGTAAAAAAGCCATGGCGACTTAATCAATCAAATGAGATGTATTAATTTATGTATTCATATCATGAATTGTCTAGATCTTACAAATATATCGATAATAAATTTTTTCTTGATTGAAATTCCTTCTATCTACTCGTAAGAATGAATGTAGTTCTGATGAAAAATTGAAAGGTTAACCCTGTATTTAAAAATGATCTTTTCTCTGCCTTCATATATTGTGGTTTGACTAAGAGACGAATGCCCATATATTTAACATTTTGTTCCTGATTAAAGCCTAACCTTGAAAATGATTACTGTGTTACTGTGTATTTCCTTCTAGACAAGAAGAAAGATCATGTAAAGTATTGGAATTACAAGATATATCATGTAAGGTATAATTATGAACAAGGAAGGAGATTTATAGCAAAAAAGAAATAAAAAAGTGACGAAGAAAAATCCATAATGAAATGAATCAAAAGAGATAGTTACTGCTAAATTAATATATTTTACTGTATGTATTCATGTCGTGATCTGTCTAGAGCCGGCTAATAAAACCCTAACAATATCTATATTATCCTCACGATGTCATTTCGATATCTTTCTTTTTCTTTCAACTCATAGGAGTAAAATGTATTGCTGAGAAAAGGTTAGTGAGAATCAATAAAATCAATGTTAATTACAGCGTTATAATACAGTAAGACATTGCTTTATGTGCAATAATTGAGGGTCAAGCATTCATTGCGACAAGGAATAAAACAAAGTCGAACAAAGCATTTAAGCGACGTCTATCACAATAAAACGTGATGTGTATTGAGAAACAGTAATACTGCTATAAATATATTTTGTAACTTCTTACAATACAGTCTATGTTATGGACGTTAGACATTCTGTAATATAACTCTGAATGTTGAAAATTACAGTTTGTTGCAATAATTTGAGCTTTTGGATGGCTTGTAAATTATTTTCTATTTTATCGTATATCAATAAATACAAGGACATCCGAGTCAAGAGCAAAACATAACACATAGAAAATGCCAAAGTTAAAAATAAAATCTCATGATTTATAGGTGATAAGAAACGAACCGAATTAGTACCATGTTGCGTGTTATTTTGTAAATCCCAAACCTTCCACTAATTTTGCAAAGCTTGAATGTACGTGTTATTCAGTTTTATTCATTTATTCTGAACAAATAAATGTAGTTTTATTCTTTTTCGTTTCATTTCTTAAAAGCAAGCTTAAAAGAAAAAATATTACAAAGAACATAAACCTCGCACTAATAAATGAAACAAAATTGAAGTACAATTTTCAAAGACATATCTGTTGTTTTACATGAGAGTACATGCAGTACAATGCGTCTATATTCAAAGAGTAGCCCCAATCATTGTGGCAATACATTATCTTTTTACTAGTCAGCAAATGACTTTACATCGTTAAAACATTATTCTTTTTGCCACATTCTCCACGTTTAATGCGATAAAGCATATGTAACACAATTTATTCTGGCAAGTTCTACATAAATCACACAGTAAGAAGACTTTAGAAGTAATCAATTATCATGACAAATAATAACCAATTTCAAGAACAGTTAGAAGCATGTAGGAAATGTCCTTCCACAGAGGTAATTATTTCTTAGCCTATTTAAATTTTGCACCAATAGACGGCTGTTTAGTAATAAAATCGTGTTATCTTGTCCAAAAATATTTATTTCTTAAACATGTTTTTATGTTAACATGTATGCAATCTTAAATTCGATAGTAGCAATATATGTTAGGTATGCAGGACATCGAAACAAGGACAAAAATAAAACCGACTAACCATATCACATCTTATCAGTATACTACTAATGGTCGCAGGGCCGATACTGATTTAAACCCAGTAAGGTTAATGACATCAGAATAATGGCGTCATACACTGATTTGATTGGATAATACTACAAATGAGGAATTGTATTTCGAAACGGTCGTCTAGTGCAGTAAAATTGAAACGGGTATAATATGTAATTGCAAAAGAATTTTCAATAACACATAGCAAATAATATATCTCTTGGAATTGTATCAAAGTTTATTAAAAATGACCAATGGTATAAAAAAGGTGTGATTAATTAAAAAATAGTGTAACGGCTTGTACAAAAGAATAAGGAAGTTTGAAACAGATTAAAACGTGTCCTTGGCAAACGCATCATGAAACAATAAAAGTTTAGGATGAAAAATCAACACACAGAAGATGAACAAATATTTGGACCACTTATGGTAAAGTTTTATTTCGTACAGTAAAAAAATTGGAAATCATTACGTTTGCCATATAGCTTTCATAAATAAAGCAAAAAATATTTAAAACCTATACGATAAATTTGATTTACTTTTAAGGAAAATATTATGAATTGCATAAAAGACTGATATATAAATATACATTTACTCTATTAAGTATCCTTTTATGTACATACTGACATAATACGTGATTGTCACGTTATTTTCATCCATTGCAATACCTTGTCAGTTGCAATATCCAATATGTCTTAATATATGTTTCCTCTATTAAATAGTTTTTTTCTTGAGCATACAAAACCATTGTCTTTAGAGGAGAGGATAAATGTGCTGATGCAGCAATTTAAAGTATAAATCAGTAACCTTACTCAAAAAGTTTAAGTGTTTAAACTTGTACTTCTAACCAAAGTTCAGACTGTTATTGCATTAAAAAGGTAAAAACAATTCTCTGGATGAAAGTTATTGCGTTTCAGACGTCTGGGGTGATTTTATCTATTATTATCGTACATTTGTAATAAATTTATTTATTTTTATAAACTTAAAACGTTGTACGTAAATTGCTTGCATGTTCTACATTTGATACATCAAGAATTTAAACGGTCAAATCACCACTGGATCCATGTTTCACTATTCAGTTACTGTAAACGTATACATTTAAGCCGTGTGATACTTTAGCGATCATTAGATAACTGCCCATTATATAACTTACTGACAAGTTAAATACAATCAAGTGCACAGAGCGATTCCTGAGATTTACGCCGATTCATGTCAGTGTTGATTTACCACAATTATAATTTGCGCAAAAATTAATACATTTGCAGTTTATAGTTTGTGTTCAGTAATATATGAGTTATACCTTTATACCTAGAAACATTATCATGGTGCAAAGTATCACTATTCCAAACGCCACAAGATCGGGACCCTCAGATAACATAGGCTCCGATGTCCAACGTAAACTGTCATTGAAATATCTGAAATACAATGAATTATTTAAACATTATCATTATATCAATATTTCTAATAAAAATGGAAAGTGCAGAATGATAGTTCAAGTGCAACATTTTGGTAAATCGATTTATATTTACGAGCTTGTATTACAAAAAGTGATGTACCTTATGGTTTTTTAGTCACCCCCAACATAGTTGGAATGACGTATTGATTTATTTTTTATGTTGTTCCATGGAATTGCTCCTATTGGGTATTACGCAAATGGATTTTTAAGCAGATACATCATATGTTTTTGATTTAGGTGCAGCACACCCAATCTGCACTAAAGCAGCTTCAGGGAACACGTTTTTGTTTACCACATATTACATTTTGTATTTTTTTAAAAAAAAGATCTTACTTTTACCAGCCAACGGACATTATTCAAAGAATATTGTTATTTTGCACTGTAAAAAGTATTTATTAGTGCCATATTGAATTTTTCATCTTGACTGATTAGACCATCTCCAATAAAATCGAAGATGATAAATTATTTGATCAATAGTTTTGTGGAATAACCTGCTATTTTCTTTTTAGAACATTTCCTTTCTATTTGTACATATGCCTCTCTTGTGTCTTAGAGTTTTTGAACAAATAAACTGATATCCACTCTGCATAAATAGGAAATACGTCTAACAAGAAAGTACGTAAAACTTTATCAAATGACCTATTCTCCTATTTTCAAATTGGTAGAACAAATCAATTAATACGATGTCTACAGAATCTAGAAAAACAAGATTATTCCGTATGATGATGCTTAATACCATAGACCTAAGGCACTGGCGTGAAAACTTAGATATGAACAATTATCTGATATTTCTAAGAAATGACAGGCCGTCTATAATTTGTTAAATGAGTGATGTCTAACTGTCATATAGTCAATAGTTAGAAAAACTTAAGCCTATATTTCTATTCAGTCAAGATTTGAAATATTCTGATTGAGTCATGTTTTTTTCTGATTGCTGAACATTTAATTAAAAATGTCAATATATGTTTCTTATGAAACGTTTAGAAAAACTCCAAATCGAGAGAGCTTTTAATCTACAGACCGAATTTCTCTGGATAGGATAGCACTGGATCAATACATAATTTAAATTTGCTGAAAAATATTTTTTCATCTCTTCTTTTGTCGATATTAAAATTATTCATCTGATGCAACCACAGACATGGATGAACAATAGAATGCCGAATCAATAAACAAATTATTTTTTAAAAACTGTACCTAAATAATATGTATTTGGGTAATAATGCAGCCGATGCAACCAGACATATTTATCATAAAGAATTCTGAATGACACATTCAAACACAAACATACGGATTCATGTCAAAATCAGAATCACAAAACCAAAGCAAAAACTTTGAAAAATGACAAATGAACTTAACCAAGTACACTGCTTATAGGAAAGTAAGACCGGGTGCTCCAGAAGGGTAGGCACTCTCTGTCTAGTAAGCTACATCTGGTAAATCAAAATTGAGAATGAAAGGAACATGAACCTATGCGAACAGATTTGTAGCTGAAAAATAAGTTTTTGGTAAATAAATTCGTCAATGTGACCATAGACATTTGTGAACAAACTGAATATAAAGTCTCACTGAAACAAGTTATACAAATTTTGTATTTGGCCATAGTTATATCACATCGATATTCTATAACAAAACGCACGGAATAATAATGATAATTACATTGATGACTGATTTGAGGAACTGGATGAACAAAATGACGAACCCTTGCTAATTTAAACATGGATTCAACGAATTCATACTAAATTAGAATTAGGCCTTTCAGTAACCATATACAAGTCTATTCCAATCATTGTGCTTGATTAAATTACAAAAATATGAGATAATTTATCTGATGTGTAGCCTTACCTATGGATACTTCCATTAAAGAACACATCTATATACTGACTCCAGGCCTTGGCTGTTGCTGCCACACCTAGCATGTTTTCTAGAATCATACTCCAGCCAACGACAAAAGCACATAGTTCACCAAGTGTTGCATAGGTATAAACATAACACGAACCAGTTCTGGGTATCCTAGTAGAACACTCAGCATAACACAATCCTGAAAACAAATAACAATAAAAGGTCATGTATTTTTCAGTATCTATCCAGAAAAAAATTAAATCTGTTAAATGACCATTTGTTTTAGGCATCCTAGTAGAACACTTGGCATAACATTATCTTGAAAAGAAAAAACAATGAATGGTCATAGATATATCAGAATCTACCCGGGATCAAATAGAACCTGCTGTATGTTCATTTTCTTCTACACTGATCCCGTTTATCCTTTCTTTTTTTGTTTGGTTATTGTATCAAATTATTATTGTGTGCTTAATTGTTTTGGATGTTCCAAGTACTTGTTTTTCAATTGCAAATTTATTTCTTCTACAATTTATATATTCTATAAATTTTTCAAATCTTATAGAACGATACTTCTAATACACCACTTTACAAAAGTATTTTAAAATGCAAGAGGGTCTGCGAATCTCGTCTGACATTTTTTGTTTCGTACCTGCATATAAAAATGTTTCTGACAAATTGATGTCACAGAACATTAGAGCCACCAAGAACACTATACAACAAATGCGCGTAAATTTAACAAAACGATACTGAACAAATGATAAATATATTAATACTTTTAATCATAAAATTTTCTAAACAATGTGAAAACTTAATGAATAAATCTTAACGTACCTGCTAAAAATGCAGCAACACCAGCGAATAATACTGACAGGACAGTGGAGGGTCCAGCATCGTTCTTTACTATATGTCCTATAATAACATATATACCTATACCAAGCGAGTTGCCAATTCCTGAATAATAAAAAAATAACGCATTAACATAGAAATATTACAAAGGTATAATACATAGAAGTTTTCTTGTTTACACGTCTGAGATGCAAATAGACGCCGAAGGCATATGTAGGCACCTCATTTGTGATCAGATGCTTTAGCTTTTTAAGATCAATGTAATGACTGTTGAATCGGAGGGATATGATTTTCACCCACAAGATTAGGGAGAAGTTATCGATTCTGAAGCCCTAGGTAAGTATCTTTCACTTATATCAAGCTGTCTAGTTCTGTGATGATACAAAAAACAAAGTGTCAGGAGCAAACAAGATACCTCCGGAAAGATGACTGACCAACTTTACTGTATTAGGATCTGACCAAAATGGGAGTCGAATACAGACAATTGTGAGAGGCGATGTGATCCAGAACATGTTTAGACCTCTCAACCACCCACCCTGGTATTGATAGACATACACAGAATATACTTGACAATACAAAACTGTGTTTGTAAGATTTTAAATCCAGTATAGACACTGGAAAATAGTGGGGAAAGTAAATAACATAAACAGTAAACACACAGGGAAATTTAAAAGTTAAACAATTCAAGTGTACTCTTCATTCGATTTCAAGTTCATTTGCACCCTTTTGTTTCACGCGCGGCTCTTTTAAACAATTAAAAATATAACACTATAAAATAACTAAAATCATTACACAAACGTATAGAAACCCTGAACTTGACTCGATGAGGTGTAATACTTAGTTAATAAAATCGAATATAAATATAAAATGGCTGATAATAATAATAAAATTTCTCTATTCTCACATTTCAATCGAATAAAATAAACATTGGCTTGCGACGCGTGAAATAAAATGTGGCTTTATTGTATATTTATGATCTTTTAACGCTGAATCTGGGAATCTTAAAGTTAAATTAAGCAAACTTTAATCCAATTAGCTGCTCGTGGTAAGTAGTTTTGACAATAAATCGCGTCTCTTGCCTCTTAATACATCTCCATGCCTTTCGATTTCATTCGCATTAATCGAGAGTTTTCTTACATTACGGTTTTTTTGTCTCCGTTATAGGTATTGCTTATCCTTTTTCAAAGTACGGTTAATAGTCTGGCCGATCATTGTCAGTTGTAAACTTCCATTTAAAGCGCATTTTAGAGATCTCACTAATATACGGAATTCAAATTGTTTCATCAGCTTAAAATTTAGTGGGCAATAGCTTTTTCTTTGCTGTTTGGATTAAATAAGGATGTGGTTATGAGAGACGATTCGCAAAATCTATTTTGAACCAAACTAATGATGTAAATCATATTGGCTACCACCTCTAGTTTGATCGGAGACATAAAACTAGTCGGCCAGTATAAAATTTTCAATACATCTTGCAAATAGATACAAATAAACGAATGTCAAAACAGTGAAATAAATTTCAGTACCTTCTAATAGCACATAGATAAAAGGAGGCTTGCACTGTTTTGTTATATGTGTTCGATGCATTCATTTGTGATGCTTGCTTTAAAACACATTATCCCTTACATTCTAAAAACGGTATTAATCGCATCGTAAATGAACTAAAGTTTTTAAAGTTTTATCCGTCTGATTTGCAAATCACCGGGGTATATTGTTTAGCTTACCATCAGACTAACGAGAATTGTGTAACGCTGAGATTTAATCAGATTGAAATAGAATGGAAACTTGTATTATTTATACAATTCTCCGTAAAACTGTGAAACCCATTAGACAACACTTTGTTAAACAGGTCATTAAATATAAAAGAATGTATTATCCGTTTTGTGATAGCATTTAATGTTCGTTGCACGATAATAAAGAACTGCATTTGTTTAATACAGTTCAACAGATAGTGTACTTCGAAAGTAAAATACTGTAGTAAATGATTTTAAACTGATTAATTCGGCTTTATAGAAGAGCTCTAATCTCTGCATTTTATATGTGCTCAAATAATTGATTTTTTATATTAAAACATTACATCAGGACAGAATCACTCATCAAAGTATTGATGCGGGGAAATCACTGTCAGAATGACTGATTCTATGTTGTAGGGAATTAAAATAAATGAGATGACATCATTTATGGCACTCGTTGTACCGCATCATTACAAAAATTCTTTCTGCAATTGGAAAATAATTAAAAAAACAGGGTTAAAAACCTATCAAGTATTTAAGAATTAAATGTGGTTATTTTGATTTTTAAATATTGATTTGAACATTGACTCGCATATTTGTTTTTTACTTCATCTGGGTCTTTTGAAAAACAAGTTGAATGAAAGTTGTGCACATGGTCAGTTCAAATTATTTCTCAATTGAGAATCGGATTTAAAGCTTTTTAAAGAGAGTACGCCTGGTTATGAGTTTTTGTAGTTGTTTGAAAATGTTCCCCGCAAATTGATGTAAGACAACATATATTACTGTCGGTGATACATCAAATGATCAATCGTTTAACTATTCTTCTTTTAATTATGAAACCGCAAATTTAGTCCAGTCATAAAGCAAGACTGGCAAACACTATTAGAACGAAAACTCCGGCTGTATAATAAAATTGAGACTCAAAATGCCAATATCAAATCACAATCCCAAAGCAAAACTATCATACTGACAAAGTTAGATGACGTGAACTTCCATCACGGATGTAAGACCGGGTGCTCTAGATCTGGAACGGTAAGCACCTCTTTTATGCTAGCTATACCTGCTAAGTGCGCAATTGATAATAAAAATGAATGTAATATGGAACTTTGGATCGTCACAAATATCCAGGTTAATTTTTAAAACAGCGACTTCATACTTACTGCATATAACCATTGAGGATGTATGTAGTTTGCTCACTTGTTTTGTAAATACATAATTAACAGTAACTATGATTTATTATAGCACTAAATGGTATTCGATAATATATCGTGATTAACATCTATTATCAATATAACAATATAAGATTAGTCTGTATACTGTTTGGTGATAATATAGTTGTTACTTCATCTATTAACCATAAAATATTGCTCACTTGAGAACATTTATCCTATTACTGGTAAATCTATAACATGATCTGGCTACTTTTAATGTATTATCATTATATGTGTTATTTAAGAAAATATTGCAATATTGAAGCTAAGGTGAATGCCCACCAGATTTTGAAAATTTGAAAAATGTAAGTCAGTTTCGTTGATCAACTTTGAAACATATTAGCTCGAATAAATAAGCAATTTTTAAAATAGTGATATTATTTATGATAGTTATGGCATAAATATAATATTCATATTGTTTTATAAAAAATGTAAATGTTTCACTAATGAGAGAATGAAACTGAGAGTAGGCCCACTGGAAAAAAGCAAGGCAGTTTTGATGATCTACTTTGAAACATATCAGCTCCATAAATGAACCATTTTTAAAATATTTATATTATTTATGATAGTTATTGCATTATATTTTTTTTAAATGTGAATGTTTTACTAATAGGAGAATGAAACTAATTGAAGGCCTATTGGATAATGTTATTATGTAAAGGTAAGGAAGTTTAGTCTTTCGGGCATAATAATGCTAAATTAGCAAGGATAGAAAGTGCCAATGATTCCTTGCCATCAAATACATAGAACCCTGGGACTTCAAAAAATACCCGTGGCAATTTTTATACAGAGACATCCAACTTCATAAATTGAGAAATGATGTAGTTCGCTAGCTTTTTTGTAAATACATTATTAACAGTTACTATAATTTATTTATTATATCACTAAATGGTATTGGAAATTATTACGTGATTAACATCTATTATCAATATAACAATATAAGATTAGTCTTTATATTGTTTGGTGATAATATATTGTTACTTCATCTATTAACCATAATATATTGCTCACTTGAGAATATTTATCCTGTTAGGTGTAAATATGTAACATAATCTACCCGCAATATATTATTATTATATGTGTTATGTAAAATATTGCAATATTGAAACTTGTGAAAGTGAATGTCCACGAGATTGTTTTCATATGAAACAAGTAAGGCAATTTGTTTGATCAACTTTGAAACAGCTTCATAAATAAAGAATTTTTGAAATATCGATATTATTTATGACAGTTATTGCATAAATATAATATTTTTTTAAATGTGAATGTTTCACTAATAAGCGAATGAAACTAAGGGATGACCCAATGGATAATGTTATTATGTAAAGATAAGGAAGTTTTGTTTATTCCAGCATAATAATGCTTAATTTGCAAGGCTATAAAGTGCGAATGGTTCCTTGCCGTCAAATACATATAACTACGAAACTTCAATTATATATAGGGTAATTTTTATACAGAGACATTATACCTATTACATGCATATAACTATTTAGAATGCATTCACTCATTTTATAAATACATTCTTAACAGTAACTATGATTTATTATATCATAAAATGGTATGTCTTGATCAACACGTTTAATCATCAATATTAAAATACAAAATTATTAGCCTTTATAATATTTGGTGATAATATAGTTGTTACTTCAGATATAAATATAATATATTGCTCACTTGAGAACATTTATCCTATTAGTGGTAAATATGTAACAGAATCTATCCGCATTTAATGTGTTTTATTATTTATCATCATAATTTTGTTATATGTAAAGTAATTGATATAATATAAAATTGCAGATGTACAATATCTCCTGAATGACATAATTTCGATGTTATAATTACATAATAGAGGAGTGACCTTTGGAACTGAAACACATATACTTGCAAACTGATAAACAGACACAATATCATTTAAGAAAAAATATAGAAAAAACACATTGTGGGACCAGTAATTATAAATAGCAAGGATGTTAGTAGGATTGATTCTATTTTGTATACGCGAATATACATTTAACACATAATAAGTTTACACGTAAACATATGGTCAACTCGGGAATTCCATAAATAAACCATTCCTAAATCATTGATATTACTTATGCTTTTATGATATGTTTTATTTTTTAAAATGTTGCACTATTGGTAGAATGAGGCGAATGCCCAAAGGAAAGTGTTATTGTGTAATAGAAGGGAAGATCTATTCGTTAATTCACGTTGAAGCATATAAGTTATAACTTTAATAAAAGGTGATATATCAGAATTATGCTATGTCTTCCAGTATTGGGAAAAATGTAACTAAGGCGAATAGTGTAATCATGTTAAAGTAGTTGGGTTTAGGTCTTGTCACACACACACACACACACACACACACACACACACACACACACACATGACCGGATATATGGTGTACTTTTAGGTTTCTTTTAGGAATTCAACCATTCTACTCATTTTATAACGGAGAAACTAGACGCGTCGAATGTAAGCGAAAAATAGAAATAATTGTTCATGTCTTGAACTTTTACGAATCTCCGGAATATTGAATCCTGCAGTCAAGATAGGTTTGAAACAGTTTATGGTGAACTGTTCAATACGCAAACTAAATGCGCAAAGAATTCATTTAGTGCTTTAACCCTAATATTACCGGAAACGCCACGTGGGATGCAGAATTGAATGTTTTGAAATTTTGAAAATGTGTCAATTTATAAGGCAATAAAATAGTAATTTTATGGGTGTTTTCAAAACAGTAAAATTTATTGTCCATTGGTATCAGAGATTAAATGTGTGGAACGGCTCCAAAAGTAATCCCTGATACCCTAGGACTATAAATTTGTCTCTTCCCAAAATAACCATTGAATAAATGTATAGTGTTTATGCCCATTCAAAAGTCACTGCAAATTAAAACTTTCATGTTTCCTTAAACGGTGGGTTTTCAAATGTATTGAATGCTTTTTAAACTGTTATAAAATCGATTATCCTTGAATCCGAAAATACTTTATACTAACTATACTTATCAAGCACTACATTAAACTCGGCTTTTAAAGGTATTTTGCAACCTATATACATATCTGTCTGATTTCTAATTCACTGGAGTATATTGTTTTATTCATCATTAGATTGCTTTTTGAATGGAATCTGGCATTATATATAAATCTTTTCGTGAATCTGTAAAACACATTATACAACACTTTGTAAATCAGGTCATTAAACATACAACGTTTCTTCTGATTGCAATAACATTTAGCGCGATTTGTAGATAAAAAAGAAACAGTTCAACAAATACTTAGTGAGTAATTTGCTTTGCAAAAAGCTCTCATCTCACAATATTTTTCTTGCATTTCATTTGGGCTTTAGTAATTGATTTTTCATTTTAAAATATCTCATCGGATAATTACTCTTCAAAGTATTGATGCGGGAATATTCCTGACGGAATGACTGATATGATGGTTTAAAAAAAGAATAAAAAGGAATACTGAATAATAATGAGGAAGTTATTTAAATGAATGAAAAAAGTCACTTACACAAACCTCTATTTGTTTTATAGATCGTTGGTAGCAGTACGTGTTTTTTCTATATTTCATAAGTTACACTTGCTTTTCAGATTATTTTTTTTCATATAATTTATTGCATTGGAATATGATTATACGTTAACATTTTTTGTTTTGTTTCTTGCTATGTGGTTGTTAGTGACGCCTACGTTAGAACTACGTATAATTTACTTATTGTTTACTTAAAAAAGTAAACACTCCTAGAATAAAAAAAACATTACTTTGCCAGCTAACGGTTTGGTTTGATTTTTTTGGCGACGGTGAGCAAGATGTTTCCATTGCATGGACTTTTTTGGTTTTTAAATCTCAATGGTGAATCCGTGTGTTATCATCATTCACTAAGCTTACATGGAAACTCTCTTGTTTTTCATTATAAATGTTTTTGACTAAAATCCTTGCAACCAATATTTGGATGACCCTTCGACCTTTGGATCCTTGAGTTACCTTTGACATTCTAACATGTTCAATGTTAATTTGCAATACTTCCATGCGAAATATGACACACTAACTTTGACACCAACCTAATGCCTTCATTTATTAAACGGGTCATCATTTCATTGTATCAGCTGATCGACCTAAATAAATGTCATCCTACAATATGCCACGCCCCTTTTAAAATTAAGCTGTGCGTTTTACCATTGTTGAATAAACAAATCCAGAACTACGAACTAGATCCCGCATCAAACAATTTCCCTGTGGATAAGCCAGCATATTAAATTGTGTAACTACACTTAGGATGTTATTCCAAATCGGTCGTCTAGTGCTGCAAAATTAAAACTTGTTTAGTAATTTAATAGAAACCATAATGTATTGCTCTCTTGAGAATAATCACATTTGCGGTACAGATATAATAAGATGTAATATGTTTCATTATTTATGCTAATAGTTTTATTACATATTGAGTAATTAATGTTATTTAGAATACCAGGTGTATAATGTCCGTCTTACATATTTTTACGGAAAGCGTTTTTTTTTTTTTTTTTTTTATTTTTTTTGTGAAGCAAACATGAAATATCATAATTCTACATTATGACAGTAATGTTATTGATGATAGTATAAAAATTTCATTGCATGATAATTTAAATAAAAGGCTTATAATACAAACTGGTTAAGCCATGAAATAAAACCAAGCTACTGCTTTTTCTTATATGTTTTATGAAATGATCACATTAATTCAAACATATACCAAAAACAAAAACAAACATATCAGTCCATCCAAAATCACAATTCCAAAGTAAAATTAAACAAGAGGCCCATGGGCCTTAACGCTCACCTGTGACCTTGACCTTTGAACCCATGAGCTTCATTCAAATATCAAAATGATAATTAGGCTAATATTCTAACATACATGCCTATACAAAAAGTTAATAGTTTTCAAGATAATTAATCATTTTGGTATTCTTTTGCATCTGTGACCTTGACCTTTTAACCCATGACCTTCATTCATATATCAAAATGATCATTAGGATAATACCTAAATATTCTAATATACATGCCTATATAAAAAGTTAATAGTTTTCAAGATAATTAACCATTTTGGTATTCTTTTGATCTGTGACCTTGACCTTTGAACCCATGAACTTCATTCATATATCAAAATGATCATTAGGATAATACCTAAATATTCTAATATACATGCCTATATAGTTTTTGAGATAAATAATCATTTCAGAACTTGTTTACATCTGTGACCTTGACCTTTGAACCCATAACTTTCATTCATATATCAAAATGGTTGTTGAGCTAATACCTACAATATTCTAATATACATGCATATACAAAAAGTCAATAGTTTTCAAGATAATTAACCATTCAGGTATTCATTTGCATCTGTGACCTTGACCTTTGAACCCATAACCTTCATTCATATATCAAAATGGTTGTTAGGCTAATACCTACAATATTCTAATATACATGCATATACAAAAAGTCAATAGTTTTCAAGATAATTAACCATTCAGGTATTCATTTGCATCTGTGACCTTGACCTTTGAACCCATAACCTTCATTCATATATCAAAATGGTTGTTAGGCTAATACCTACAATATTCTAATATACATGCATATACAAAAAGTCAATAGTTTTCAAGATAATTAACCATTCAGGTATTCATTTGCATCTGTGACCTTGACCTTTGAACCCATGACCTTCATTCATATATTAAAATGATCGTTAGGATAACACCTAACAAATTCTTATATACATGCCTATACAAAAAGTTTATAGTTTTTGAGATAAATAATCATTTCAGTACTTTTTTACATCTGTGACCTTGACCTTTGAACTCATGACCTTTATTCATATATCAAAATGACCATTGGACCATTACCTACAATATTCTAATATACATGCCTATACAAAAAGTCTATAGTTTTTTAGATAAATAATCATTTCAGTACTTGTTTACATCTGTGACCTTGACCTTTGAACTCATGACATTTATTCATATATCAAAATAACCATTTGGCCATTACCTACAATATTCTAATATACATGCCTATACAAAAAGCTCATAGTTTTGCAGATAATTAACTATTTTGGTAAACTTGTACATCTGTGACCTTGACCTTTGAACCCATGACCTTAATCGATATATCAAAATGATTGTCATGTCAATGCCTACAATTAACAAAAAAACCTACGTCATTATCACCAGAAATGTTTAAAAAATAGCATTTTTTATCAAGGGTCAAAAACTGGGACATGACCTTGACCTTTGACCTTGACATCAATCGGAAGAAAATTGCAAGACCAGATCAACAGTGAAAACTCCATACAATTATCTTCAGCCATTATGAAGTTATAACAATAAATGTCTCATTTTAAAAATTACATAATTTTACGCAAAAAACGCGTAACCTATTTTTCGTCCAATTTTCATTAAAAACACAATTTTAATGTATCTAGGTATCCTGAATCCAAAAATCTAATCAAAATTTGCCTGCACCTTTTGGTTTCAGAGAAGAAGATTTTTTTGTCTTTTGGCTATTTATAGTAACGACAGCCATACTGTTGGGCGTGGTCAAGCCCCGAACACAATTTTGAAAGCCTGTTACCCAGGCATAATAATCACCAAGTTTCATCAAATTTGGCTCAGTAGTTTTGGAGGAGAAGATTAAAATGTAAAGTTTACGCACGACGCACGACGCACAACACACGACGGACGACGGACGGTGAAAGATAGCATTAGCTCATCTGAGCCTTTCGGCTCAGGTGAGCTAAAAATCTTTAGAAACTGGCAAATTCACTTACACACGTAACTCTCAACAGCGAAGTGAGGTCAGATGCTCCGGAAGGGTGAGCACTACCAACACTAACTACGTATGTTGTTAAGAAGAGAATAAAGGAACCTGGAACGAAAGAACGTCAAATATAAATAGGATAACTTTCGATAAAGTCATCATATTTATCAACAATATTGCGATGACGGCAATGAAGCTTTTTGACGGCTTTGATAAGCTTAAGCTTGCAATATCCGTGTGCCAGTCATTGGTCAATTAAGGCAACTGTATACACTATTAACTTGCTTGAATTTCTCTCTGCAATTATGTTATTTATTACTATAGAATGCTGTAAATATATTGCCAATCCTTTTCAAATGTTTCTGGCTTTCCCATTTGTCGAATTTAATTTTTCAAATACCATATGACTGGTAGCATATTTATGGGTTGACATTAAATTTGTTATTATGAAGCTAGCGAAATGCAAGGACGCTTTCAGCTTTCACTTTATGTTTAAAAATGTTTTGATTTTTTTAACAAAAGTGACCAAATGTGTAACTGTACATAATCTTACAAACATTTATGACATTAAAGAGAAATATACCAGTCCATGTTCAAATTACAATCCCCAAAAGCAAAGTAAATTTTGAAGCAGCAAATTCAGTTAAACACACGAACCTTCCGCCAGGGAAGAGAGGTTGTAGTCACTTATTAATCGTAACAAATATTGAAAATTAAAACATTTGTGGCACGACGTTGAGAATGAAGAAACGGAAAACGTAAGGCATATATTAGGATGTGTTTGTTCAAACGTTATTTTCCAGTCTTCATCGATTTAAATGTTGTAAAATATTTTGGTTTTTCTAATCATTCCTCAACTACATGTTTTAAGCTTGATCACTCTATATTCATATGATGAAAAATAAACTTGACATAATATTAATAATCATAGATTTTGTTGTATTTTATAACTATTAACATTATGCATTGTTCATTTAAAACATGTATTTCTGTTATTTTAAGTTATAGAATTTGAATTCTGCATTATAAAGAAATACAATCAGCTACCAACATGTAATTCATCTTTGTATAGCTATTATATAGAGTCATTTATACCAGATGATATAGCACCTATCAAATGCCATACAACATACATGAATCCCCTGGTAGATGGTATTGTTTAAATGATATTATTTTCATGAACATTGATACAATAAACAGCGTTTCATTTTCAAAATAGCATTATCGCAACCTTTTCAGCCAAGAACAAATAATAAATGTACAATGGTCGATGTTCTCCTGCATAATGTGATTATGTCAAATACTTCAAGGTTTTTTGCATTTATGACGAATATTAAAATACATTTATCATTTGGGAAAATAAATATCCGTAACGTATTTCTGTCACATTTTTATTGTGACGTTTCTTCGTGTAATAATTTGATAGTTCACTTACATACCAGTCTACACAATGACTACACAAGCAAAGTAATAACTGAAAAATCTGATATATTAGGTCAAACACGTGATCTTCCATCAAGGAAGTAATGCTAAGTTAAAATCGTTTCACGGGTAACAAAAAGATTCCTTGATCGTTTGACTCGGTTTTACCCGACAGATATAACAGTAAAATGACAAAAAAACAACGATAAACAATAAATATTAAAAAGATAGACTTGTGTAAAGTTTTTGAATAATTTTTAGTTTGTTTACAGCAATTACATAGCTCCAGAACATCTTAGTAAAAACTGCGTTATTAAGAAAAAAACTTTTGTGCCAAAAATGATTAAATCGTTGTCCGAAAATCGCTGGCATAGATTTTGTTAAAGTCAATATTGCTGGGGTGAATCTTGGAAGTAAAAACAAACCAAGACTGCATTTTTTATAAAACTAAATAAGTTGAACAATTGTTAGAATATAATAGTGTCTTTTGAAGGGTCTTATCCATCATTAATACTCACTTAACACGTACATTTAAAAATTATACTTGACCTGGAACATGCTTAAAGCGCTGATCAATTTTACTGGGTACCATTTTTTTTCTTGAAACTGCTTCTTCAAAAATGTATCATATTATCATTTGCTCTCTCGATGAACTTATCTGTTTTGCAAGTCTTCGCCTGGGGTGATTTAGTGTCTGTATTTCATATTGTGGAAACAGTGTCAATATCTTATTTGCCAATAATTTGGGTTGTCTTGCGTTCTTTTTTTGTTCCTTGTATTCGGAATTTGAAATAGCACCAGGTCTCACTTTCCTGGTGGAAGTTCATGTGTTTACGTAACTTGTCAGTTTAAAAGTTCTGGGTTGTGATTCGGGCATAGATTAGTTTGTTTGTTTTTTATTTACCGCTGTTATTTAACTTTTTTACAGAGAGTAGTGTATATTACGTTTCCTTATTGAGCGAGACACAAATAAGATGCCGTTGATTCCATTGATAAATGGAGCAGTGCTACTATAACGCTAAATGCGTAACTGAAATTAGAATGCTGATCTTAGATAATCCCTCATATAGTTTTTGTGTCATCTTCGTTTGTAACTTCAGCTATAATTGTCAATTTATTGGTTACTTGGGGGCATTTATCTTAATCTTTGTAACATATCAGATAAAGATAAACTTTAAAAGCCAAAAAATGTCGAAGTTGTAAGCTATTATGATTAGACAAATGGTCCAAACTAAATAAAAAAAACGAAACAACAACGCTTGTATTTGGTACAATTGAATCGTACAACGGCACACCTACAGTGTGTGTACAATATAATTTATATACAATGTTATACAACTTAGTGGATAAATACATTAAATCTACGTTTGAGTGGGTCCACTAGGATGTACATGATAATTGTTCCAAAACATGTGTCATTGTTTTATTACTTCTTAAACGTTTCTGACAGACTTGTAGAATATTTACACATGTACTTTGAACTTATTAATTTTCGTGGTGTCAAAATTTGAGATGTATTCCGATATCTTGAACCAAGAAGTACAAAAAGCACTAAAATATGACAAACTTGTTTAACTGAAAACACCCGAATCCCCCCCCCCATTTTAACCACAAAAAAATTAGACACTTGGAAAAAAAGATTTTCAGAGTGTCATTTTTTCCTATAGTTACACTTATCTTGAGAGTGTCTAGTTGCTTACAGTTGCTTAACCGTGAATTTTAATTAGGGACAACAGAAGACTCCATAACGAAAGACTGAGAATTTCCAATTAAACTGAACGACGTTTTGCTTTTTAGTTACTTAATTAGTTTGTAGTGGTTATCCATCAAACGTTGTCAGACAATTTTATTTTAATATCAAACATTCACATAATTTCTAAAGAGATATTAGGTTTTTGTCTTTTAACATGTTTAATATTTTACACATTGACATGCAAGTTCCGTTGAAGCTTTTAATATTTAATTTACTTTTAATTTACCTTAATTTGATGTAAACATTTTGACAGCTCAATTTAAGCTTTCTAGAATACTGAATACTTAATTCCAATATGCAACAATTACTGAATGTAATCTATTAATTAATTGAAACCATAGAATGTGAAGTAGTGCGAGTTAGATAGATTGAAGGAAATTGCTAGTTTTTGATTGCGTAATTGAACGTTAACTTTGTATTTACTTTATTTGGTAATATACTGTACATGTTTATTGCTTAATGAAATTATCTAAGTAGAAACAGATGTACCAATTCAATAAAGAAAATTCTACAATACATTTTTATTAACTGATGTTTTGATCGAAGGATTAAAAACGCAATTTTATTATTTCTGTGCTTTGATCATTTAATGATTTAGAAAATTAAAGAGATTTATATTAACAGGTTCTGCAAACGTTTTCGATCAGAACCACAGATAAAAATCAAACAAAATGTTAGCATCTTCTATTGCTTACCACAAGACGATATAAGCGTTGCAATTAGAAAATGATTGTAGGTGTAAATAGAAAATAATTATATAAATGAGTCATCGATGCTTATGAATATATATTTGAACTTGTCAAATGTGCAAAAGTTTTATTGTTAAATGGGCCAAAAAGAAAAACTGTCTTAATAATGTTGCAAAATAAAAAAAGATACAAATTTCCCAAGTTTCATTTTCGATTCGATTTATTTATCCTTCACAATCAAAACCAAACATACGAATCAATGTCCAAATCACAATCCAGTAGCAAAATAAAGTAAAAATTTTGGAACTGACAAGTTAGGTTAGACACGTAAATTTTTACCAGGGGAGCGAGGCCGGGTCTTTAATCATTCTTGACATCTTAGTACCATGCCTGTTCTCATTGATTGTATCAATATAGTGCAGTTTAATTGAAATATACTTACCAATTCCAATAAGGTCAACTAGATTCAAGCTTCTTTTTAATTTGGTCTGTAACAAAGTCCTTTCATCTATTGTTTTCCTGCGTGTTATGGCTTGACATATAGGATTACAAGCATTCATGTTGATTACCTGGTGAAAAAACGACAAAGAAACAAATATGTAGCAATTAATGTAGCATATTATATAAGAATCATAAAAAGAGAAAAGTGTAACACAGACAAACCAAATCTTAGGAATTAACAACCGAAATTGCCACGTTGTTAATATTTATTTAGTATTATTTATAAAATGTATACATGTGTATTATAATTATTTAATATGCAAATTAAGATTTGGTTCATCGCCAATTAACTTATATGCCGTATAATCGTACATAGGTGTGGCATGTTTGGAAACACTTACTGCTCTTTCTAGATCCTTATGACATTTTTTGTATCTATACATTGTAATTCAACTTTGTAACACGTATTTGTTTATAAATAAAACACAATGTAGCTCAAAACTCATTTCAGAAGAAAAAAGATAATTATATTGCGAAAATATTTACTCTTAAAGACAGTCAATGACATTTTGTAAGTTAATATGAATTAGTTATTTTGTTAGATTCTTTTTAGAGCAGGGGACTACCCGTATCATAGTTCTCACATTTAATTCATGGCACGTCAAATGTTGCTATTGATTTAAATAAGGATGAAGAATGTTTAATTATATCCTTATAATTACGGGTTGTTATACAATAAAATGTTTCATATTCATAAAATATTAAAAGATCAATATTACAATCTAAAATACATGTAAATAGACGTATGAAAACTGAAAATATTTAAAATTTAGTTTGAACTTTTAGGACATTTAGGAAACTCAATCTTTTCTTTCCAATTATTACATAAACCCATATTGAACTAATATAGCGGTAAAACAAGGAAGTATTTCATTTGATTAATTGATTGTTTAGCTCACGCATGGCAACCATCTGCTAGAATGAACAATAAAGCTTAAAAGGAAGCTTGTTTTCATTGAACATGAAAGGATAATACTGATGTTGTTACAGAGACTTTACACATAATTGGCAATCAAATTCTGAAGATGGTTCTGGCCGTAATTTAATTATCGTCATCACTGACCTAATGCCGATATATCATACAACCACTAAACCCCTATATGGGAGTCTTATTACAACACAAATTGCTTATCTTCTTTTACATAAATAACGTTTTCTGTGGGGAAAAGCATATTGGTCAAATAAATCAATTCCGAAATCTAATCACAATAACTCACGTGACCTATTCATAACACCATTGCCAATATGCCGATTGTATTTTTCTAAGGAGATTTTCGAGTTAGTGGCATTGTCCTTTTTGCTGAAGCAATATAACACATGCTTAACTTTTTATCTGTATTAAAAATAAAGAAAAATACTGATATTGAAAAGAGATGTATCTCACTTAATGATTTGTTTTATGATCTGTGCTATAAATTTAAGGCTAAGGATTATGAAACAAAGAAATATATAAAACTGAAAAACAGGTACTTGACAACAACCAACGCGCAACCAACAATAGGAAACTATGTACGTAAATGATGTAAATGACAATACCAACCGCATTGGATCCACTGATTATAAAATGCACGATAAAGGATAATTAGAATAATGATTTGCAATGTGTGTAAACTATAACCATTTACGAGTTATAGCATCGTGACACATATACCCAGTTTAAACTGTGTTATTCTTCCATTCAGGCAGTTAGTAAATCAAAACATCACTTTATGTCTTTCATTACAACATAGGAACAAAATCATTTGTCAAAACGTCTTTTTCAGTGTCTGTTTTTTTAGCAAAAGTTTAACTTTTAAGAATTAAATCTTGTAATAAACAACACTCGGCGATTTTATTACTTCAAACAACGTTTAATTAACAAAAAGTATATTTATTTCAGTTTCTTACATAATACTTCTTAACAAATCAATAAGATCCTTCACGGAATATAAAACATAACCTAGATTATAACATGTATTGCTGTACCAGATCGTTAAGTATATGTTATCAAGGATTGAATTACCACTCTTAAAGACAGTCAGTGACATTTTAATAGTTGTAATGCATGATCTATCATTTCATCTGAATTTAATTAGCCAGCCAGCTATTAAATCCATTGTTTTTTTTTAATTAAATAGAACAATTTGGTGTGTACCGACCTCAGCAAAAAGAGGAAAAATATCAAGGATATTTTAAAATAATGGAAAAGTCTCAGTATAGATGTTACACTATACGGTGGTAGATAGAAATAGTTTAATTTAAAGTTACAGATTATTTAATAACAGATGTAAATTGTTATGGTTGCATTCTGTTTTACCATGTTTTACCGGCTATCGTTATGTTTAAATAATCAATGAAGTGAAATAATATCAGCAGAAATATAAAATTGTTCTAACAAAAATATATCCATCTTTTGTTTACTAATCAGGGACTAAAATGGATACAGGATGTATATTCCCTTTTGGTATCATGATTTCATAACTTTAATCCCATATTTCGATATTCTACCATAACAATCCAAAAGAGCATGGGTCTTCATGTCTAAACACAGACATTTTAATAACCAATACTTCAGGAACGCTTTCTGTATCTAAATTTTCATATTTGCTGTTTCGCTATCAGCACAAAAAAGGCCAGCAGATTTTAATTATTAAAATGGAGAAAAATGACAGTTGCATATGACAAAAAGCACTCATGAACAACCAAAGTAAATGAAAAGGTAATTAAACTCAAAACATTTGAATAAAAACCAAGACGGCAGGTTAAAAAATATAAAAAAAAACTACATCTCATATTAAAGAGAGTAAAATTTTGTTTTTTAATCCATAATTAATAATAATGTAATAATTGAAATGATCTAAATCGATGAATATTTTAGAAAAAAACATACCAATATCATAAATATTAATTAATGTCCGTGAAACAAAGATAATTAAGATATAATGATAAGAAAAATTGACATTTCCCGTGTCAAACTGGAATTATTTCTGTTTTGTATTTTTTTTAAGTCATATTAAGTGGCTTTAAAGACAAAAATGCATGACGAAAACCATTTAGGAAAGGTAAAATAAACAACAATACCAAATCTATCAGCAAATATAGATATTTATTAGACATATTTGATTGATTTTGAAAGCACCAGCAGATAACTATGTATACAAAGCAGACTAAAAAAGACATGATGAAGGTAGATATGTAAATTATATATAACATTGATCAATATCATACAGAGAAATGGTAAATATTTGATAGAAAAGTACACAACAGACATGGATAATATCAATATTGTTAGGAAAAAACATTTATACACAGAGAAGTTCGTCACAGACACAAATTATGCACGACAAGATAACGAATCTATTGTTGAATAAGTAAAGACATAATATCCGACAATTGTTCCAGAAACTATCGACATTCGTTTTTGATGTTGTGTTCTAAACACCGGCTTATTCAAAATATAAAATGCTGTTAAACTTACAATAATTATAATACAAATACCTTTATGACTAAAATCACTTTTATTTGATGATAACAAGTGTGTGTATTGACTTTAAAACAAAATATTTTAAAAGAAAGTACATAATAAACGAATCACACATTTTCATTATACATTATAGTATGACGTAACGTCACGTATTTCAACAACAACTATGTGACGTTATCAAATCAATTTTCATAACATACCAATCTACTTAAATCATTTATGATTTAATGATTTTTAATAATAATCCCCCCCCCTCTAAAAATGAAAACAAATATAGAAATCTGGCAAATAATGAAGAAACGTGAACTACTATTTTGGAGTGTACAGATGGATAATCATTTTTAATCTGGTTACACTTGTAACATAAAATCGAAATTCAGAATAAATAACCGCATCTATCAAAACATTTTTACATTAGTAGAATTATAAAATTAAGGGGGAAAGATCCAACCTCTTTATTATGAAATATGAAACAGTTTATTTTGAAACAGCTGTCTCCATTTAAGGGGTGTATTTATTCTTTTAATAACTGGAACAAGTAAGTATTTAGTGAAGCAATAGTCATATATATATAATTAAATAGTAAAATATTATTTGATATGCAATAATATCAAAGATACATTATGTGATTCATTACTGCATTGTATTATCAATAGTTTCTTTAGACACATTGCAACTATCTTGTATGGATAAAAAACAAACATACTAATCTATGTGCGAATCACAATCCAGAAGCAAAGTAAAATCTTTGGAACTGACAAGTCAAGGTCACGTGAACTTCCACTAGGGAAGTGAGGTGGAGTGTTCCGGAAGGGTAAGCACCTCCTATTTAGCTAGCTACACCCGCTGCGTGTGTATTCAAAATTTTATGAAAGGAACATGGAACTATGAACCGTCAAATATATAGACTTATGCTTTCAAAGCTCATCTCATTAAGAAAACAAAAACGATTAAGAAAACCCAAGTGGTCAAGTTATGATAACATAATTATCAGTAAATGATTTAAGATCTTTAACGGCGATTTTCTTGAAATATGTAACAAAAGAGAGTGTCTAAAAATTGCATTTTGTAGAACGTGCTAAAACAATATGGATCAGCGAAACACAAAAACTATTTATAATGATTTCTTTCCTTCAAACATCATTATGGCGCACAATTTGCAAATATAAACCAATCCAATGTTCAACAACAATGGAGATTAAAACCTTAACACATTAAACTAATTTAATTTCATGGACATTGATCTCGGCGCCTCTTATGTTTCATAGGACAGGAACTAGTGAAAGAAAGTTCTATTGTCGAAGATTTTGCAATAACTAAAGCTCCCTCCATCATCAAAGAACTGGTCCTTTCGATATGTTTTTATAACAATTTATAATGGGCCGTAAAACATCACTACTTTTGATCCTAATTGTAAAACATAAAATACTAAATAGTTTCTTTATCTTTTATCTTAATCTTTGCGAAACTGTCTTTTTTTGCGGATTTCTCTTATTACTGTAATTGGTTATACTGATGTCAACGAGTTCAGCCTTTTGACTGATCGTCTTGTCATTAATAGATATATTTTCAATAATTCAGTAGTGTGTCTATCAGTAATTAATCAAGAACAACTGAGTGTGTTGATAAGAAAACTGAACTTGTCTATATTGATTAGGTAACCCTGGCCTCAAGACAAATACAAAAAGAGTGTATTTGTTGATTTTGATTAAGAAATTCTGAAGAACAAGAAATAATAATAAAATGAAAGTGATTCCTATAGAAGCACAACCTATTTGACAAAAACATTGTTATTAATTATTAATTAACTCTGAGGGTATTGTACATTCAAAAACATTCTATTTTGGTGTTCCTCCGTGACAAATATTGTGATAACCATGATTTCGATCGAACAAATACCAATATTGTAATGCAATATTATCAAAAATTATTTTTTGGCCAAGCAATGCAAAAATTGAAACGTGCAAGCAAACTGAAACATCGTCATTTGTGGAGATTTTCGCCGTTGGTTTTTTAAAAGATAGATGCATGTTTCGAACAGTTGTGAACGCTAACAAATAACAATGCAAACATTGTTTGTCTATTAAATGGGTTTTCCAATATTGCACTGCACCCAAAATCTAAATCCATTTTTAAAGGAAAGAAAATATTTTCATTATTTACAGAGCTTGGTTAGTTTAAGGTTTAAATAAATGATTAAACAAATGTCTTAATTGCAAATATAAATGTGGATGTGGGAGATGTTGTATTTCTCGTTACTCGTACAACGGCTATAACACATGTGTTTATCCCATCTCGTTTAAGGAAAGAGGAGACAACTTGATTTCGAATATCTGAAAACAGAATATAAATGAAGTTCAAATGTTATTAAAATGCCAATGTATGTCCAACTGAAAATTGTTTGGCTTTTAAAAAGTGCACTACTCGTATCTAATAACTATAGGTCAAAATACCATATCAAGATAAAAAGTCATAAAGATATGAAACTGGAAACAAGTTAATCCAATAAAGTTTTTGTCAACTAAGCTTTCCTCCCAGGCTTTCCGATAACGATTCTAAAATAATATTTTGACTTTAGGTTATTGTAAGTATATGCTTATCAAGGCCTTTAAAACTATATGGTCGTCATCAAAATATTGATGGTAAGTATTTTGTCTCTATATCCTGCTTATGTTTTACATTCCACAATTCCATGCTTTTTTATTCTCAATTTGATTAACACACGTAGCAGTTTTGGGCAGATAGACAGGTGGTACTCAGCCTTTGAAGCTCACTGTCTCACGTTTATCTTAATTTGCCAGTGTTCGAAGATTTGCTTTGCTTTGGGGATTGTGATTTTAAAATGTATCTGTATCTTTGATTTTTATTTTTCCTATCTTTACGAGATAGTTTACGGCAGTCAATTAGAGATGTCAAGATATACAATGTGTGATTAAAGAAACACCATGTACCAAAAAAACTATGATGAATTTAAGCTTTAGGGCTGTAGGAAATATCTGTATATGTACACTAGCTTCAATTGTATAGGCAGCACTGGGATTTCAAACGAAGGTCTGTAGAATATATCTGAGCATGTGTAAACATTGACGTCTCTCTTGAGTGATCACAACTACTCTCCGAAGAAGATATACAGTCAAATACGTACTAATTATTCAGAAATGTATATAACCATCGGAATTAATGAAGATATATCCGGGATCCAGGACGTGTTATAGCAATTAAGTCAATTATTCATTTACTTCTTTGATTCTGGTATTTATCAGAAGAAACAAGCAGGTGATTTATCGTTATTTATGGAGCGATCATCTAATCACCCGCGAGCAATACAAATTATGGTATAGACAAATTATAGACGAATGCAAATAAGAATAAAAATATGAGTAAATAAACTTAAAATTACGCATCGTTAAATATCATTTATAATTCAAAAAATCAATATAATATCCATTAAAACAGATCATAAATAAAAACGCCAACCCTTGGGTACGACATTTGTATTGACCTTACACACAAATTTCTTCAAACTGACATTTTGATTGTAATTTTGGGAAAAAAGATATTTTTCCAATATGCCAATAATATCTAGAAAATGTAATCTATTATGAATTTTAAGTACATTTCTATCATCAGACATTATCAAACTTGGTGTCTTTGGTAGGTAATTGCAATAAATTCAATTTGCTCTATATGACATAAGGTCATTAACAAAATTACAGGTTGTGCCATCAGTACACATGCCATACCATTATTATTATACCAGCCTAAACATATATATTTTATTCTAACAAACACACTTATATATACCATATATAACGAATGAGTTTTAGTCTGTGGAAGGAGACTCCAGAGGGAGACTGACGTCCAATAGTCTTCTTAATCAGCAACTCTTAGAGCGGTTTGTCTTGTTATATCGGCTTTAAAGAAAGTCACTGACACTTTGATCAATTATCGTTAATATTGCTGTCTGTAATAAACATGATGTATTTGTTTATTACAATGTATATAATATAATAGAGGTCGTCTAAAAACACCACTTAAAAGGGTTAAATTGGCATAAACTTAAATAAAAAAGAAAGAAATTTGCAACTGAAA
Organism: Anadara kagoshimensis; assembly: GCA_021292105.1. Classification (NCBI taxonomy): domain Eukaryota; kingdom Metazoa; phylum Mollusca; class Bivalvia; order Arcoida; family Arcidae; genus Anadara; species Anadara kagoshimensis. The sequence continues at coordinate 45,021,011 of CM037870.1, forward strand.
AACAAGTACTTGGCAACAGCCACCGCACCCAAGAACACGAAACAATACAAGTAGGTACCAAAATGTCAAACAAGACAAGAATGCAATTGTCTGACACTATTTTACGGTGAACTGGCATACAAAAAAAATTAAATAAATAAACATATCCATTCATTTCCAAACCTAAATTCCAAAAAATAGTATAAACTGTTAAGCTGGCATATTAGGTTGGACAGGAAAGTTAAGCCAGATGCTCCGGAAGGGTAAGAACCAATTTTTAGCTAGTTATATCCGTCACGTGTGTAATAATTTTTGAAATAAAGGAACAAGGAACTATGGAAAGTCAAATATGTTCAAGGTAGTTATGGATATAGAAACATCAAGTATATCAACAATATTGTGATGAAGGTCATAAAACTTTTTATTGATAACCATACAAAATTTAAGCAAGACTTTATTTAGGACACATCTAAACTATTTGAGCAACCCAACAAAACTATTTGTCAAATCAGATGGCTATAACAATGCCGGTCTGTTACAATGTGTGTTTAACAGGTACTATGATGAAATCAAAATCAAACACACTAATCCGAAACTTGAAGGAACAAACATATTCGGTTAGTTAGAATTTCTCATCAGTAGGTACTTTTTGTGATTCGCACTTTTGACAAGGGACTATAACTCCCCTACAAATGATCAAGCCATGCCACCTTGGGTTAATGATATGCGTATTTACTATCAGTGTTAATGCTTTACAACAAGTTTCGTAAAAAAAAGTGTTTCATAGTTTTGGAGAGTTACCCCGGACAAGACGTTTATGGGCGGAAAGACTGGTGGATGAAAGAACAGAAAGACTTAATTTCGAATTTGATATCTCCTTTTTTCCAAAGTGGAAATAAAATTGGGATAAAAATAATCAGATTTAGCCAAATAACATGTACTTAAGAAAATCTAGAGGAATCAGGAACACTTTAACATAAATTGAATTATACAAGAAAAAAGACACAGGATAGAACAAATCGTATGGAATAAGAAATAAGGATACGCTTGATTACATCACAACTATTTGGATGTTGACATATATCTTACATTATGACAGTAACTTCACATCATCCATGTTGACCTTGCTTCTACGTGAACTCAGGTGCTAGAGAGAGTGTTTGTTAAAGAATTAAGCAGCTACTAGAAGAATATTAATCCTGCTAATTTCTAACTTTTTTAACACAGTAATAGATTTGTAGTTGTTTTTCTCGAACTCAACAAATGAGGAAATTTGTAGGTTTCATTGTCATACATAACAGGAAATGCACTTGTATCTAAACCAATGACTCGATAAAATACCTTGCTTCATTTACCATCTGCCCTTAATACATCATGACATTTCCTTAAATATCATCAACATTTTATGATCGGAAGCTTATTAAGTGTCAATATACCATAGTTTTATAGGTGTCATTAAATCCTACCATAATCACCTTAAATTCTGTTTATTGCCAACTTGCTCCTAAATAGAACAAAGACTTAATATCAAATCAAACAATTCGGCTTCCTACAGTTTCGTTAAATGTTTTGTCGCTTTGCATGATTCCAAACTAAATGACATAATTGCACCAAGCCTTCAAAATGGAGTGTTGTCATAAAACAAGATACTAGTATATTCTCTCGTTGATTAAACTTGGTGATATAACAGGATTGAGTTACTGATACAGGAATAGATTTTATATACAATTGTTTGAAAACTGCGGACGAGTTCTTTGATCTTTTTCTATTTAATGCTTTGATATCACGTGTTGGCTAGTTATAAATTAGTTTTGCTCTCTTATCTGTTTTAGTTCTCTTATTTATAGAGTGTGATTTGTGTTCAATTGACTGGTTGCAAAAACGCCTAAAATCAATTGGCTTAAAGATTGCCGGCATACTTATTTACAGTTGCACTGTGTAACCTTGCGAAACGCACTGGCGACAGATAGATTTTAAAGTGAAAGATCCCATCAATTTTGTCAGGAAATGTGTTTGGCCTTGGATTATTGTGCTTACGTTATTGTTTGATTCATATACATATTTTATAAACATCTCATCACCCAAACAAGTACCTATTAAATATATTATCACAACAACAAACAATGAAAAAATAGAACAAGTTAACCAATACGCGATACCTTCTGGATTTGGACAGACATTGCTTTAAAAATTGTGACAAACAAAACAAACAAGCATTTTGTAACTGTTCCCAAACTCCACTTAGGCATGGAAAATTGGTCAAATGTCAAAAAGTCAACTGAAATACCTTGTTGCAAACAAGGTTTAAAAACTACATTGAATACCTGATTTCGACCAGTCACCATGTCTTCTTTGGTCATATGGCCATTAATCATGTAGGCAAAAAGTTACAAGGCATTTCTTATCAACTAAATGAAACTGTTTATGAGACATGAAGACCAATGCAAAAGCCTTCATTTATGGTTCGAGAGTTAATTACAAACTTTTATCCACTAATGACGTCTATGTTCATTTTACCGTATGGGTTTATTACCCAAGAAGGGTCTATAAGCATGTGTATTTTTCCATAAGCCATATAACAATGAAATGTGAAATATATAATTATTAAAAAAATTACTAATCAAAAACAAACAATTTATTTCATGTCCGAATCACAATTCAGAAGCAACGTAAAAACTAGCTACACCCGCCATGTGTGTAATCAAAATTGTGTGAATATGGAAATATCGTACGTCAAATATATCCAGGGCAATCCTGGACACAGAGAATCTAATTTATCAACAATACTGTGATGACGGCCATAAAACTTTTGCTTTGATAAGCTAAGACGTTTAATATCCTTACGTCAACAATTTATTTGCAAACAACCTGCTTCGTTGTACAAAGTCTCTGTAGTGGGAACAAGCTCTACCATAGCATATTAATTGAGAAACAAATACACCACAAGCAGGAGAAGCAGGTATATTGCTGCATAGAAAACGAAAGTTGACATTAAATGAAATTTTCTTATCAGAAGTTGAACCCACATACACATATGAATTAAAAAATAACATTTATTATACTTCAGGTGTGTCCTTTTCCTAATAGATTTACGTTTCTTATAAAATCGGTCCGTTCATTAAGTGTTAGAAGCAATATCAGACCATTAGCCAATTAATTCCTAGTATTTCCACTTCTGAAATTATGCTTTACGGAATTGTACTTTAGTTTTAATTCATTTCTTTTATGTTTTTTGTACAATTACTGTAATAATCAACGGTTAGAAATACTATCAGGAGTAACGGAATATTTGATCATATGATTAATTACTAAGGATTCCAATAAAATGGAAATAGAATGTTCCGGAAACATCTAGAATCAATGATTAAACGATAGGAAATTAGAAAAAGCAAGTATTCTGTAGAGTTAACAAGGTCTGTCAAAAACAATTAAAACTACATCAGTCAATTTGCGGTCATACACGAACAATTAGGGGATGTAGCTCTGTAAAGAATAAAAAATAATGGTAGTTGAATGAACTCATAAAAAACAGAAATGTGTGCCGTTCATGATTTTACTGCTACCAGATTTTGAAGATATTTATTTTGCCAGCATAACAAACTAATATGAAGGCGTTTGACTTGAATAGTTAGAGACAAGAAATGTGTAAAGAATGTAAGCAGTGAAAAATTAGGTGATTTAATTCGGAAGATACATTTCTCGTACCTCGGACAGAAAAATCTCACGCGCACACCAGTGCTAGATTTTTCTGTCTTGTCCAGTTTGTCTGGTACTGCCTCACGCGACAATTGAACAATCAGGATGACGTAACCGATCATTGCGCTTGACGTCATCAAAACAAAGCGTTTCTTTATTTATTTTTCACATGTGTGTTTTATTTTACTTTTTATTCAAAATATTTCATTGCCAGAGTTTTTTATATTTGCATTGAATATAAATCGTTGATATTTTACAATTTTGAAGAGTTGTCGATGGGATTATTTTCAAAGGGCGGATTTGTACAATGCATTAGGTGCCCAAAGGAATGCAAGAGGCCCTATAAGGGTACGTGTTTTGTTTTGTATGTATCGCAGTTATAAACACTTAAATGGTACGAGAAATAGAATCTATCACTTGTTTGTGACCGATACCGGTTGATCTCAGTCTCGGGTGCTGTGATGTAACATATCCCAATCTCGGCAAAGCCTCGATTGGGATATATGTTACATCAAACCACCCTCGACTGAGATCAACCGGTATCGGTCACAAACAGGTGACAGATTCTATTAATCTAGGTACTTTCCTTCGTTTTACCCCTCCCAAATTTGTTTAGATATTTACCTAGTCAGTATAATAAACTAATAATAAGACGTTTGACTTGCATACAGTTTGTAAACATCAACTGTAATGTAATGACAATAATTACGGAAAATATGCTGAATTGTGTGTCTTAGAAATTGAAAAAAAAATATGATTAAAGAAAGTTCCATACAATGTCCATAGATAATGCCGTATTAGATGCCTCAACTATGATACACTTTATTATCATCCTTCAGAAAGAAAAATAACTATATATTTTAGATGAAGAGATTAACTTTACATTGCTTAGAAAAAGAAAGTCATACAAGTACATAGAAATCCCTATGTAAACAGTGCATAGATGTTGTAGAGTTTCTGCTTTTGAATGAATACTGAGTTTATCAAAAATACCAGAAGCGTGTTTCTTGAATTAGTCATCATCCCACCCATTGTGGTATGAAACATAAATAACTTTACCAGGAAGCAGAGAAAAAATCCTAAAACATATCATTTTTACTTTGAATATTACATTTTCTTCTCAAAAGACCAGGAAATATTGTGTTTTAGCACATGAAGAATCTTTAATAAAATTATACAACTTAAACTTACCAACTTCTCCCCCCCCCCCCCCCCGGCAACAAATAAGACATAATGTCGTCTGCTTAATTCATCTTTGAATCATATATATATTTAACTTTTTTCAAACTTAATTTTTTATCTTTTTTAAAAAATATGTCTATACAGATAAAAAATTGTTTTGTGCAGACAATTTTTACAGCTAATTCTTATAATCTTGTTAAAAGAAAGAAACAAAATTATATTCTATTCCCTTGTGATGAAAAAACTAGTGTAGATTATTGAATAATGTTTTTCCGAGAATCAAGACTACTCCATTTTATTACTAATGAAGTCGCGATTGTTGACGTTAACAACACTATTGGCGTTAACGGTTTTCGAAAATTGGCTGAAAATTATCCGAAAAAATTGATGCATACGGGTAGAGATGCAATTTTCTACCCAATCAGAAAACAAGATTTGTGCAAAAAAAGCGCTTTCAAACCTATTTTTATCGTTTGTACTTTTTGTATCCTTGATTGGCAATATATAATGTAATCGCGTCAATCATGGTAAATTTGCGACTTCCGGGAATAACAACAATCGGCGTTACAAGAAACTGCTTTTAATGACGTAACGTGATAATGCGTCTTTTGACGTATCCGACGGAAACCTTTGTTTTCTGATGTCAAATTGGCGGGAACGTTTTTATGGTACATATTTTACCAGCACTAGACGACAGTTTCGGAATATACTTTCTCATCAGTAGTACTTGATCAAAATATGTGAAACAAATTAGGACGAGACAACTTCGAGACGTCTTTTGACGTAACCGACGAAAAGGTTTGATTTCTGATGTCAAATTTGGGGAAATTTTTTATATCTAAAATTTTAGTCAATACTTACAGACCTATATGTAAAGTACACATTTGTTTCAGCTGAGAAAGTCCAACAGATAGCAGTACGCTTAACCCCTTTTAAAACCCTGTTATTATATGATCTTGTGTGTAAATATAAGAGTGCTTCTTGCTACGATCTGTGACATTTAACGCATTGATATACTGCTTAAGTCTTTTACTCAATGGTATGTATAGATCAACGTCACTGTTAAGTGATACGTTGTTTTATAGCTGTCTATTGATAATTATCCGTATGTCAATATGTTAAATGGTGAAAATATCCCAATTTTATCGAATTTTAAAAATATTCAGTATGATCTTAAAATAAGTAGTATATAAAGAAAGAATAGTTTCAATTTTTGTACTTACTACTAGTAGATTATTCAACGCAAAACGTTCCCAGACATTTTATTTTAGTGAAATTTCTTCAGATTCTTTGCATGCCTTAGTTTCTTGACCAAGTATTGTGAATGTATTGGCAAGGCAGATTGTTACTTATCGTATAAATCAAAAACAAACAGACTAATCCATGTCCATATAAAAATCCAGAAGCGAAGCTAAAACTTTGAAACTGATAAATGAAGATAAACACGTGAAATTGCACCAAGGAAGTGAGACCGGGTACTCCTAAAGGGTAAACACCTCCTGTTTAGCTAGTCATGTGCTGCCACTTGTGTATCTAAAAGAGTAAACACCTCCTGTTTTGCTAGTCATGTGCTGCCACTTGTGTATCTAAAAGAGTAAACACCTCCTGTTTTGCTAGTCATGTGCTGCCACTTGTGTATCTAAAAGAGTAAACACCTCCTGTTTTGCTAGTCATGTGCTGCCACTTGTGTATCTAAAAGAGTAAACCCCTCCTGTTTTGCTAGTCATGTGCTGCCACTTGTGTATCTAAAAGAGTAAACCCCTCCTGTTTTGCTAGTCATGTGCTGCCACTTGTGTATCTAAAAGAGTAAACCCCTCCTGTTTTGCTAGTCATGTGCTGCCACTTGTGTATCTATAAGGGTAAACACCTCCTGTTTTGCTAGTCATGTGCTGCCACTTGTGTATCTAAAAGAGTAAACCCCTCCTGTTTTGCTAGTCATGTGCTGCCACTTGTGTATCTATAAGGGTAAACACCTCCTGTTTTGCTAGTCATGTGCTGCCACTTGTGTATCTATAAGGGTAAACACCTCCTGTTTTGCTAGTCATGTGCTGCCACTTGTGTAATTGAAACTAAGTATGAAAGGAATATGGAACGTCAAATATATCCAGGGTAGACATATGATTGTGTGTTTTTGTATAACACTACTATGAATGTTCTATATTCCTGCAAATTAGCTAAATTTCAAAGAGAACAGATTTTAGCTCGATTGGCCATTATTACTGTCAGAATCTGTTGTTTTCGTAAAATACTCTCAATAAAAATGTTTAAAGCATGTGGATTCTAAATTTTAATATAAAAAGCAACACTTGGGGAAAAACATACGTTCTGCCATTACTATGAAAAATGCGTTTTAATGCATTGGTTACTATTTTCATACGTACGTAAATTGTGAATATTTGGATAACTGTATAAAAATTGATTATTTTATAAATTTTAAAACGGATTAATACGCATGGAGTACCTTGTTTTCTAGAAAACCTTTTAGGTGCACAATAATCTTTAGATCTTCCAAACATGCATTACATAACTGTCTTTACGTCGGCTAATAAAATGATCATTTGCAAGTTATCGATTGTAGGGAAATTGAAAACAACATTTTCAAAGATAAATACTAGTTTTAGAGGAGATTCTTTAATGAATCATTAAATTTGTTACATCTTTTGGATAATCCATCTCTTAAATCCTCTCAATCGGAGGAAAACATTGGTGTGTTGGGTGATTTAAAAATCATTAAAGCCTCTGTAATAACCATTTGTCAAAACATCCGCCATTAATTATCCAACCACGTGATACTTAACAACAAAAAGCTTAACGCAACAAGATTAAATTTGAATAACTCTTTCTTTGAGCGAGCATATTTCGTCTTTTCCTGAAATCATAACGTATATACTGCACAAAAATATGGGTCGAAAACTCTTTATCACATGATGAACTTAACTAATAAAAACAGACCTGTCGAAGTTTACACTGATAACGAACTAGTACCGGATCGGAAAATTACCTCGGCACCTCGTAAGCTATATCTTTGGGATGCTACAATCTTTCACCCGGCAGTTTTTCTGTCACTTAAGTATCCATATCTCGACCACTTACATGTATCAGTCGAGTTCAGCTCTGTTTCCTACGCACAGTGTTAAACTTACGACAGGCCTGTACTGTAATCCGGCATCTATTACAATTTCATATTTTGACATTTTTTTGAAAAATCTTTTCATGTACTAATACATACAAAAACTAAAAGCTTGAACATTATGTCCCTGGAGACAGAAACCAAAACAGTATTGACAACGTCACTCAACTGTGGCTTTGATCCACTAAAGAAAGTGACGGCAAAATCTGATTAAAATTCCCCAAGATCCATTCAACATTGCCGACGTAATCTAAAAATGACATGGAAGCTATACTCATTTAAACTAGTTAAAAATCACAAAACCTTTTTAATATCTAACTATCGGAAAATTCCTTGTTACAAGATTATTGTATATTCTGCTTTACGCCAAAACAATTGTCTGCCTTTATTTACACCCATTATGACATAAAATATAGTTTTAAGGATTTTCCAACGATGATCAATATTACGGAATAACCAATAGTTTTAAACTTTGATTTTAAGTTGTGCTGAAAAAAAAACCATATCTGGCAATTTTTTTTACATTTTTTCAGAGTGTCTGCTAATATACAGAATCACTTATCGCATGAACACTGTGTCCCAGAGAACAGATTCAAACAGACTCCGTCACTCAAACTGTCGCTTTGATCCTCTACAAGAAGGTGACGACAAAATCTGATTAAAATTCCCTAAAATCGATTCAACATCTACGATGTAATCTGACAATGAATTGGAAGCTCTACTCATTTTAACTAGTTAAAAAATTAAGAAACCTTTCTAATATCGAAATATCGGAAAATGTCTTGTTACTAGAGTATTTTAATTTACAGTACAGAATGTTGAAACGCCAACACAAATTTTTCCTAGAATTCTGTTTTACAACTTTCATCCTTCCGCCGTTTAGTAGAGAGTGGTTACTTTTTACAAGTGCTTTACAGCCGAAAAGGTCGCCAGTATTTATTCATAACCATGATGACAAAAGATAGCGTTTAGGATTGAGTACCAATGATTAATATGCCGGAATAAACAATTATTGTAAATTCGATATTGAATTTCGCTTAACTAAACCATACTCTGTCACTTTTAAAAATATCATATTGTGAAATTTTTCCAGAATGCCTGCTGTAACGGTTTTTTTGACGTCACTCAAACGGAAGTTTTATTAAAATTCCCTGAAATCGAGTTAACATCTACGACGTAATCTGACAATAACATGGAAGCTCTACTCATTTCAACTAGTTAAAAAAATAACAAAACCTTTCCAATATCGAAAATTCCTTGTCACTAGAGTATTTTAATTATCAGTATAAAATGACAGAACAAGACTACACAACCTTTTTCCTAGAACTGCAATTCTGTTTTACAACTTTCATCCTTCCGCCGTTTAGTAGAGAGTGGTTACTTTTTACACGTGTTTTACGGCCGAAAAGGTTGCCTGCATTTATTTATAACCATGATGACATAAGATAGTGTTCAGGATTGAGTACCAATGAATAATATGCCGGAATAAAGACATTATTGTAAATTCGATATTAAATTGCGCTTAACAAAACAATAACATGGCACTTTGAAAAATCATATCGTGAATGTTTTTCCAGAATGCTTGCTGATACACAGAACAACTTATCGCATTTATACAAACATCATGTTCCCAAAACAGAAACCAAACCGGTTTTTACGATGTCACTCAAACTGACAGTTTATTAAAATTCCCTGAAATTGATTAAACATCTACGACGTAAACTGACAATGACATGGAAGCTCTACTCATTTTAACTAGTTAAAAATCACGAAACCTTTCTAATATGAAAATATAGGAAAGTTTCTTGTTACCAGGGTATTTTAGTAATTTACAGTGGAAACGCCAACAAGGCTTTTTTCGAGAACTGTGTTTCGGTTTTACATCCCCCACGCCGTGTTTTAAATAGGGATTACTTTAGTCACTCATAATATAACATGAGATATAGTTTAGAATTGTACATAATGATTTATACGCGGAAAAAAACAATAGTTTGAAATTGGATTGAAAATTGCGCTGAACAAACAATGCATCATCCAAAGGATTTCCATTATGAGAGGACAACTCGTTCAGTTTATGCAAACAACCAAATATGGCCTTTTTTTAGATTTATTCAGTGATTGATTGATTGATTGATTGATTGATTGATTGATTGATTGATTGATTGATTGTAACCAGCTACAGGAGAAGTTGAAGAATTTTTCACCTTTCAAAAACGCACAGGAGTTGTGCAGGGTAGGTTTTTAGCGTGTCATTCCATGCCTATATCGTTGTTTGTTTAAGGTCTCTTAAGAAAAAACCCGTGACTTTCATTGCTCGGCGAAAGAACAGTACTTATTTTCAAGCCTTGGTTAGATCTGGTTTGGGTTCTTTGACCCTCTCCCCCGACAAACGTAAAGCTAACTTAATGCGTTAATGAAGAATAACGAACTCGAAAACTCGAACAAAAATTACTCAACCTAGTTTTTTACTTGTAGCTATTGATTCTAGTTACATGATACTCCTACATTCATTTTGTTGCTGACTTTAATTGTTATATTAGACTTAATCAGGAGAAATTTGATGCTCTACATCATTAGGAAATTTAAATCCTTTCTTCATCTTGACTATTTCGATCAATGCTTAAATAGCCAACTTTATCAATAACTTGTAACTGAGCTTATCTCAGATTTCATTTACAACTCTTCTAGTTTCAGATATAGCTTACGTTTAATACTGGGATTTAGACAACGATTGTACGATGAAGATTTCGATCCTTAGTGAGTCTAAGATACAGAAAGTCTATTTAAAACTATCCTCAAATCGCCTTAATCGATGTTATAAGCATATTTTGTGTGTAATATCATTGTACTCGTTGACAGATATATGCATGATCATTAGTTTACTGTTACTTAAATCAGTGGTGTGTATTGGTTGATTACAAAAAGTAGAGTGAAGTTTTAAGCTTCAGTCAATATTCTTTCACTTATAGAAAGTGCGGTCAGTTCTGAAATTGTAAATAAACCGAATAATCTGGAAAAACCCAACTACCTTTGACAAATGAACTGAAAATTTCAGAGTGAGATTCTATGCAATGAGAGGGGTTATGATGCGTTAATTGGCGTTAGTCTACTCGACTACTGAAGCCCAGTTTAAAGTGGCGAGAGCCTACTACCACAAACCCGAAAAGATACTATTTTGGCATCCCATATAGTGTCCATCAAGGTTCAGTTTTTTGCACAACTTAGCAAAAGGCTTAGGTGAGCCATTTCGATCTATCTCTGTCCGTTGAGAGCCGTGTGTAAACTTTTTCACATTTTAGACGTATTTTAAGTCTGTTTTCAACTCCTTATCTTTTTTCGTTATTCCATCGATATGAATAATTTTATATAGGAACATTTACATGGGTTGCTATAGTATAGGACTGTGCTGTACATCATTCAGTAGTATAATGCCTTATATGGAATCGGTATTTTTTGGTAAAAGACATTTACTGAGCTAAACATGATGTAGGACTGTTCTTCATTCAGTTGTATATTAGCTCGGATCGGCTTCTTTGATATAGGAACATTTACATGGGTTACCATGATATAGGATTGTCTTCATTTCGTTATATAAAAACTTTAATGGGATCGGCTTCTTTGATATAGAAATATTTACATGGTTACCATGGTATAGGACTGTTCTTCATTTCGGTTGTATTTAATAACTTTAATGTGATAGCCTTGCATCGATCACTTAAAAGTTCTGCTCGTCGCTCCATAAACCATTGTAATTTAAATACAAAATTACTGCAAAACACTATATTTATAAAATACATTAGCATTTGGTGATATTGTACAGTTAAAATGACAAATGGGGGAACTTTAACATTGTGTAGAAATTGTTTTACATAAATATACCTTACAAAGACTTATATGCTATTATTACAACAGAAATCGATAACAAAATCAAAGTCAAAATACATTTGGTCAAATTGGGATTGGTAAAGAAAGTAGGCTATATGCGAATGGTAACTTATAGTGGATTGCTCTTTACAAAAATACAATAAGTGCTTTCCATTTTTTATTTATGTTTTTACTGATTTATATAGAAAAAGTTATTGGTATGGTTTGTTGGTTAAAGAATTTAACGTTTGGGATAAGAAAAAGTGGTTAACCTTTTATATATCTGTACCATACATCAACTTGAGACAGAAAACGTTAGTACTGGTGAAATGGTTCCTGACAAACATCATAGATAACTGAGAACAACAAAAGTAATAAAAAAATAACAAATATCAGACAAAGACAAAAATAATCGAGACAAAACAAGGTCGAAATAGCGTTATGGTGTGTGTTTCGCTCTTCAGTTTCTTTCACTTTTACTGAGGTGATGAGGTCTGAAGTGGTGTAGGAAACAAGATTAACACCGGGAAAAACTACCCAACATTCGGCAAACTAATTGACAAAACAAACTTTCTCACTTTAGGATCTACGCAAGTGGGGTTTAAACCTAAGAGACGAGGGACTAAGTGGTCTAAGCGCGGAAATTAACCATTTAGCCAACGAGTCATCTAAAAATAACAGCTATGAGAATCTTACTTAGTTTTATTATATAATGAGCAAACGGAGTCGAGTCCAGCAGTGTAATTAATTTCCATCAAGTTGATTACAATCAATATCTATTAAAGAAATTACCAACATCTTTTAGTCTTAAGATGCAAAGAATTAAAAATTGTTTTCTTGGAAAAAGCAACTTCGACGCACAATTGATATTGACAACAGGGAGTGGATATTATATTTTTCACATATTGGCTACTCAATTATTTACAACACATGTGGACATATTTTTTGATATTATATCGAGTGCCCGTCCACATTCGGCAGTTTATAATTTGTATTATCTGTATATAATTATCTTCTTTACTTGTTCATTAGTTTGTGGTTTCTTGTTCTAGATCATAGTTGCTGCAGCTAACATCAAGTTTTAGATACAAAAGTTACTTGATCTAAAATTAAATTGGAAGTTTATAACGAGTAACATTTAAGAAGCGATTGTTCATATGTCATATATACTGTATATTATAATAATCTTTACGCTATTTATCTCATGTGCATATCACGAACTGGAATTTTCCTTTTCAAAGAATGTTTTTATTAAATCTAAAAAAATTACTAATCACTGGCATCTGTTTTATCTCGTGTGTCTATATATTTGATTAAATTTTTTGGTTTAAAATCGTGATATCGCAAGATATCGATTACATAATATCTTCTTCGGATCGAAACTGTGCCAGCAAATTTCTATATCACAGAAGATAATTTCGTGTTTGATATTATTAGATATATTGATATTTATATTGATGTGTGAATTCATGTACAAAGTTCAAAGTTATAAGACTTGTTAGGCATTAGAAAAGATTAAGGAAGACCTTTTGGTGCATTCAACCTGCCTTAAACTTGAGAGACTTGTGAAAGGCTTGTTCTTTTGTGCAAATCGGTACTTGTAAAGGATGTTCTATACAAATAATCGGTAACAAGAAAGACATGAAGACAACACAGAGTAATCAATATTTGAAAACATTTACCGATTATTATGTTTGTTTTTCACTTCATCCATTATCTTTTTTTTACTTTAGAAGATAAAGATGCACATAACGGATGGAGATTGACAATTGTTCACCAGAAAAGTATTTATCATTTTAATCATTACAGAGCTAAACGTTGTTTAAGCAAAGGAAGTAATCATGAAATATTTGTTGATAATCACCTTGATCTATTGTTTAGTATTTGCGTACAAACTATACATCAAGGAAACTTAAGAAAGCAGAGTTAATCCTATTTTAATCCATTGAGAGCCTCAATTACCGTTTAGCTATTTCACTATATATTCATGTATAGCCAAGTCGTTGTTTTCGTTGTATGAAACACAAACACACCATTCTATGTCCAAACCACGATCCGCAAAGCAAATTCAAACCTTTGAAAACTGGCGAATTAAGTTTTATCGACCACCAGGTAAGCGAGACTGGGTGCTTCGGAGGAGTAAGCACCTAATGTCTTAGACGAAAACAGAAACGCGCCAAACCGTAAGATCAAAGCTTAGAAATAAAGAATGTAGAAACAGGTATAAAAATGAACCTCAATATTGGTTTCTAGTTTTAATTAGCGCGCTGGATTTGCATTGACAGGTATCCGATTAGCTCATTCGGAAGATAGTCCTTCTAGTGTAAGAAAGGTAGGAGTTTGATTCTCGTTTTAGCACTGCATCTTTTTCTTTTCCTGATACAAATGAGGACTTGACTGAGCCTTGGAAATTGACAATCAAATGTTGGTACCATGGTGGTTTCGATTCAATGCAGTTCAATCTAAAAAGGAAGGTAGGAGTGAGGTGGACTTTTTTCCGCTGCATTTTTTCCTTTCCTACTTTTTTCTTGTCATTTCTCTTTCGTTCTTTTATGCAATGTGTTTAGGTTCATTTGCCATTGTCAACTACAATAACCGTTATTCCATTACGTTACTGGTACTTCGTGTAATTGGTATAGTCACGCTTATTTTTTAAGTTAATGGAAATTTCATTCATCACTTATTATTTAAAATTTCTATAGCAATTATCATGAAATTTATTTTTTTTCTATTTCAAATTCTATCTATTGTTTGTAATGTTTTGATTGTGGCAGAATTGATGTGTTTTAGTGGCATGTAAATAGATCTGTTATATCCTGTATTTAAATAATTGATCAGCACCTGTAATTTAGTGCTTATTGATAGCAAAGTTACGTAATATGATCTATTTTGGCCATCCGTATTTTATTGTAACGATTTTTGGATTGATTTGAAAAAGAATTTCCATACCGTTGTTTAACTTAACATAATTTTAAGCTAGGCAATATGATTTCAAATAATCTTGTTTATTGCAGTGTGTCATATAAAACATATGGATTTTGTGGCTTGACAAATTGGTTTTACATACATGATGTTTACTTTCTGTTGTTATGTGTTTAAAATGTCTTTTGGGAAAAATTTTCTTCACGCACAGTCAATGCACAAAATTTGAATCATTGAACATACACACATTATGTATAAAATAAATCAACTTTAAAAGTTCAGATGATCACTTAAAAAAATTAAAAAACACAAATTTTTAAAGAATTTTTATACATTCATGTAAAGATGCATTAAATGGTTATAAAATCGGTTCATGTATATCGACTTTGCTGTAGTTATGCAATTCAATGCGTCACTTAATTACCTATTTTGTCATTTACCACGACTGACTTCCTTTTATTTGAACATTAATTTAAAAGTGCTTTATATACGTACTTTTAAATGTAAAACTAATACTAGTACTAGTATGTTGCTATTGTTATAATTGTGATAGGGTTCATATTAGACGTCACTGGTTGTACAAATCCAATCCCAATAATGAACCTTTTTTGAAAAACTGATAAACTAGTCAAACATGTGAAAATTCACCAGGTGAGTGAGTTCTGGTGCTCCAGAATGGTCAGCACGTCTCTCTAGCTAGCTTCACTGCCACGTGTGAAATCAAGATTGATAAAAGATATGAAAGAAACATGAAATTACGTCCAACATAACTTGGATACATTATCAATAACATTGACACCAACGACATTGTTACGACGGCTAAAAAAGCTTACCAAAAGTATATTAATCCACTCCATTCTATACCATTTTGACCTTAAATATAGTGTCGGCAGCTTTTATTTTATCTTATTTTATTGCGTCGTTTTATATTGTCTACAGCCATATACATGTTTTCAGTAGCTACAAATTACTTACAGGGTTTGTACAACCAGACCACTATCAATCATCAAGCAGTAAATTAAGATTTCTCATGTAAACACAACAATATATAATAACATGTTGTGTATTCTATCGTGCATACTAACACCTTTTTATAACAATGTGAAATCCCTCATGGTGATTTATGAACGTCTAATTACATCCGCTGTTTAGTGGTCATTTCGACGATTATGCCTGGATTTTAACATTAATTTCCTGAATGATAACTTTCCAGTAGACAGAATCATACCGTGATTGAAAACATAAACAAACTGATTTATTGTCGAATGACGTTTAGGTACAAGTTATAAATAATCAGTTATATTTATTTTGAAAGTTTAGGTACAAGTTATAAGAGATCACTTATGTTTATTTCTGAAAGTTCTGTTTATTGCAAGCCTAGGATTATTAAAACCCTCAAAAAGGGGTATGGCCCCGTCATCTTAATATTGTTGATAAGTATAATGTCTCCAAATCACCATGGATATATTTGACGTCCAATAGTTTCGTGTTCCTTTCATTCCTATTTTTGATTACACGCGTGGTAGGTGTAGCTAACTTAACAGCAGGTTCTTAACCTTCCTGACCCCCCGGTCCAATTTCCCTGATTTTCAAAGTTATAACTTTGGTTTTGAATTGTGGTTTGAACAGGGAATATTTTTGTTGTTGTTATTTTTCTTCTGTGAGTTTTGTTTTTCTAAATCTAATAATGTTTCCATTTCTGATAGCTTTAATAGCCAATTGCTACCAGTTTCTGAGAAATTCTTCTAAAAAAAATACTTTAAAAAGAAAAATTATAGAAATTCGGCAAATTATTATTTTAAATTCGTGAAAACCTGGAGGTGCTTAATCTGCATATTATTCCACAGAGAATAGCTCGTACATGTTCTTAATTATCATTTGCATCACGAAAGAAGCTTTTATATATGAAAATTAAAACAGAACTTGTAACAGATGTTTATAACAATAAATAATAATACATTTTCAGTTTTTGATTTGTATAGAAAAATATGAAAATGCAAAATAGTGTATATAAATAAATGTACTTTTCAACTGCCAAGAATATAAGTATAATGCCACAATAAATTTGACACGCTCATTTACTTTTCATTTGGTATTTTTTCAAATTTAGTGGTGTTATGATATATTTGTAGTTTGATTTGCTGAATTAGTTATATAAACCCAAATGGTAATATTGGCGTAATTTTGACCATCCAGTTACGGTATATACACGTACAGATGAAACCACACAGTAATTCTTTAAATCAAGGCCCATATTACTCTTACTTAAAGAATACAATTATGCTGAAGAGAGATAAATTATACCAAGCATATGAACGGTCATTGGCATGATTTTATGATAGCTCATGATCAGAGTCACACCAAATGTGTTCAGAATGCATGTATAATATATTAATATCTATCTTTAGCTACCTGGCAGTGATACAAATGTATAAATCAATATAGGCAGACATTACGTGACCGATTCCTCAATCAATCACAGGTAATTAAGTGTTGATGGTCTCATAAAAGCACAATGAAAAGTTTGTCTCGACATCGTGTATATTTACATTGCCGCCCATTATTCTATATAGCACGATGCACAACATCGAAGCCCAATTTTATAGTTGGCAATTCACGGGTAAGCGTGTAACAATACGATAAAATCCACTGTCCATTGCCAAACTGTATTTGATATTATGATATTATGCAATATGGTGAACATTGACTTTTGATATAATCAAACACAACAATACATGTCTATGTCTAAACCAGAATCCCAAAAGCAAGGTAAAAACTAAAAACGTACAATTAAACACATAAACTTCCACGTAATAAAAGTTTGACAGGGACATAGAACTTTATCTTTTTTCTATTCAATCATATAACATAAAATTGCACTTTTTTACTGTTAAAGGAATATCGAGCACACACACAACCACATACGTGGATTTTAATGATACCGGCATACACGTGTAAAAGGAGAATTTTTTGTATATTCTATATTTTAAAGTGACTGAAAAACACAAAAGACTCATTAAAGTAATTAGGTATATTGACATCAAACATTACTTTTTAAAAATTTACGTAAAGGGATTATAAAAAAATCATTCTAATGATTCCTTGTTTAATACCATCAGTTATGTGGGGTTTTTTTTAATATAATCCATACGGGTCGTACCATACATAAATCGTTATAATGAACACTACTTATACGGTTCAAACTCTAGGGGTTTGAGGTGATGGTATAAAAAAAAATCACATTGTTGGTACCGATTCTCCACTGACAATTAGAACATGTATTCATTTTCCCGTATTAAAATAATGAATCTAACAACATCTTTAGGAATTAACTAAATGTGTTAAACTGGTTGCTATATCTCATGACATAAATGACACTTATTGCAACAGTAAAGATGAGACTGAATACCAGTATATGTGTTTTTTGAAACATCATTTTTAGAATTTTTTCAAATGTGATACCTAATGAGGTGTGTGACGGAATTGAAAAATAAAATGTCCAAGGTTTAAATTTAAAAGAGAAAGTATAGAACGTTAAATTAAATGTGTTTTTGAACTTCATGGATATAGTTGCATCACAACAATAGACCCCAAGCTACAACGTAAAAAGGAAAGATACAAACATACATATTGCGTCAAGTCATTGACGTATCTCATTCATATTTCTGACCACTTTCCGAACAATACTATTTAATTAATCAGAAGCCATAGCGTGACTATTTTCGATAATAACCTTTTCTTGATTAGGAGCGGCGAGTTTGTGTTCCGACGGATATGTACTTGTAATGTGCGTAAATACACGAACAATACTAGTATTACGGTCGTTAACATCCAAGAATAAATAAGTTTAAAAAAGTACCGCACCTATTCATAGTCAAAAACAAACATGCAAATCCATGTCCAAATCAGAATCCCAAAACATCATGAAAACATTTGAAACTGGCAAATGAAATTAAACACGCGAAATTCCACTTGACAAGTGAGACCGGGTGTGCCGGAAAAGTAATCATCTCTGAGCTAGCTACACCCGCCACGTGAAGGGTGTTACGAAAAAGTAAATACCTGTTATAAAAATTGAGAGAATGAAAGGAACATGGGACGTCAAAATATCAAGATGTCAAGTCATTTTGGATACAAAAACATCATTTTGATAAACAAGATTGAAAAGTACATAAACTCCTTAATAATACCCTTCCGGAGCACCCAGTCTCACTTCCCTGGTAATAGTTCACCTGTCTAACCTAACTTGTCAGTTCCAAAGTGTTTACTTTGCTTCTGGATTGTGATTCGGACATGGATAAGTATGTTTGTTTTTGATGGTTTGAACAAGAAGCTAAGTCATAAATAAACGAAAAAGGTACATGAGAGGAGAATGAATGACCTGACAATAACCGAGACTATAACAGAAAATCACCTTACAAAGCCAGTAATTAGAGGTACATTTGTGTCTGTTTAATGTGACTTTAAAACCTTAGTTTTCAGTAGGCGTTCGATTGACTTTTAATGCAGGATAACATATGTATCGATGTGTTTATTAATTACGCATTCTACTTACCGGCAACGTTTGAATTATTAACTTGCTCTTAATGCGTTTTGTGAAACATGCAAACGTATCATAGATGAAAGGTATGCTCTAAGGAGATTTTCACGGCTTATTAATAATGATGATTATGTAGACCTGACAATTGATAATCAGATTTTAACAGGATTACGTGATGAAATACAGAAATTGACAGCTGGAAAACAAACCCAGAACAGCAATGAACTCTATACAACACTAGAAACACGACACAAAATGGGTATTAAGACCCCGCTGATTATAACAATATGATTAGATGAATTCTAGTAATAAAAGCAACTGTGCTATTGATGATAAAAGTCTATCACCAGTTGGATATGATTATAACTAATATTTTGTTTTGTTGTTTTTTTAATTATATTTGTTTTGTATACGGTGTCCGTATCAATATTCATTAATCAATGATGCATGTATGTACAATGTAATTATTGTTAAAATTGGAGGAAAAAATAGCTCTTGGCAATAACGAACGTAGAAAGATCACGAAAAGATGAAATAACCTGACAGGACAAGGGAAAAAACGCATATCGGGATCACTGATAACAAAATTTTGATTTTTGACGGGTTCTAGATTACGTGTCCAGTGGTTCCGTTAAACGGGTTCTAGATTACGTGTCCAGTGGTTCCGTTAAACGGGTTCTAGATTACGTGTCCAGTGGTTCCGTTAAATTAATTCTTAGGAGTGAAACATCACGATTATATGATGCAAAAGATATAATATTTATATCCTATGTGTCAGATGGATAAACAAAAAGTATCAGTCTACTCAATTAAACCATCCATATGTCGAAACAAATTAATATCTCGTCGTGTTATGAACTTACATTATGTAACACGCGCGATTTGTTTTAACTTCTATCGTAACATGAATAAATAAAATAAAAAATACTGTTTTATAAGACGATACGGTTTATAGCATAAACAGAATTTGAATCTATGGTAACTGTCTGAAAAATTACGTTTGTTTATTGTGAAGAGAATACCAGACGGAATGGTAGATTTAAATTTTTGCGATACTGACTGTTTAAATACTAAAAAACTGTAAAATATGGATTTTAGATTTATCTAATAAACTGTTTGTCTGCCTACTGCGTGTTTTAGATGGGTTTTTACGTCTATTTGACAAACAATGTTACGAACTTATAATTTAAGCGTAAAGCAATGTTTAACTATATATAATCTTTAAAAATTTATAAGCAGACATGGGATTTGGGAAGACTAACATGCGATTAAAGGCGATTCTATTTTACAATTCTTCTACCAAGAATGCTTTGTCAATTCATGCATCTTAAAAACATGTAGTCATCATGTAATGGAAAATAGCTTAACACCGGATATCTGTTTACACTTAAAACTTAGATATAATCAACAGTTATATTTTGAATGAAAACATCTAGTGTCTGTGTTTAGTCTGGAAACAATTTACTGATATAAAACGTAATTATAAATAGATTATATAATGATTTTAAGAAAACTTTATTTAACTTACTTTAAGATGTATTTGTCATGTTAAGAAACCAAAAAATCAATCCAATTCAATATTTTACTATAAACCTTTATAATTTCTAATTTATAACCTATTTAATTTTCCTTTGTATTAATGCATTATTTGAATTTGCGCATCTTACAAATAAACGAAACTGTTACAAAAGTAAAACCTTTCAAAACGTTGCCGTAAATACAGACAAGTTAGATACGCCAGAAAAACAAACAACAGATCTCAAATTAGGATGGATTAGTATTGGTACTTTAAATATAACCACCCATTATACAATCTTATAGATTGATATCTGTACAAGTTCTTGTTTTACTATGGCAACCTATTTGATTATATAAAATAAAGTTTGTTTAATGGAAAACATACTTTGTTTTGCCAGGGAAATCCATAGAGATACATATCGCATGTTGTGAATGACATGAGAAACAAGAACTTTTGCAAATATTTACAAAATTGATATCAAACAAAACGCGATCCAAATAGAATCCTTTAAAAACACGTATTTAACAATAGCTTGAAGAAAAAAGACGGATGAAATAAAAACATGCAATAAGTCA
Organism: Anadara kagoshimensis; assembly: GCA_021292105.1. Lineage (NCBI taxonomy): Eukaryota > Metazoa > Mollusca > Bivalvia > Arcoida > Arcidae > Anadara > Anadara kagoshimensis. The sequence goes on from CM037870.1 coordinate 45,042,418, forward strand.
AATATCTAAACATCTTATAATAAAGCTACTAACTCGCAGGTACAATGTGGTAACAAATCAAATATCTCAACATCTTAAAATAAAGCTACTAACTCACAGGTGTCGGTCATAATTACAAAGTGGTACCCGGTGATCATAATTTTATAGAATGAGGGATTCGGCATAAGGAGGGTACTAATAATAATGTCAAAAACTTATCCAGTGGTGTGATGCAAGTATTTTTGCTTCATTCAATTCAGACAATACCTCGTTGTATTGGAAATGTCTATTTAGTAATTCATTTAGCTTTACATTAAAATAAAGTTATAAGAATTTCCTGTGAGATCACACATTTACCCTTAGAAATGCAATTTAATAATATTTTTAATAATCATTCTGAAATTTACACCATCGAGCAAAATGTAACTTCGTTTCCTGTCAAAAAAGTTAATATGATTTTTCTAAATACTTTAGTTTGTAGTAAAAACTATTACTCTTACGCGAAAAAGTTAAATTTTAACCAAACATACTTTCTATAGAGAAATTAAACCATGATGGTTATAATACACGCATTTTTAAATTATTTTATTATCTATTATTAGGAGTTATAAGATCACTGAAACAAAGTACCAATGTGATTAGAGAAGATAAAGTTACAAATAAAAGCTTACCTTTTCCTTCTTTAACTATACATAGTCAAACAGAGATCAATAAATCTCCACGATAGAGTATTGCTCTATTAACAGCTTAAAAAGCTGATATACATCCTTCCACTTGAAGATTGGACTTGTATATGAACGCCACAAGCAATACCAAATCAATAAAAAGCAGCTGAAAATAAGCTCATGAATAATTAACTAGTAAACAGTGAGACAGTGAGACAGCTCAAACAGCACACGCTAAATTAACTGATATCTTGTATAACTGGTAGGGACATTTTTTTCGATGTTACAATGCTCCATGCGACTACGAAAAGTAGTGTTTGTTTATAACGCTAATTTAACTGATATCTTGTTTAACTGGTCGGGGCATTTTTTCGATGTTACAATGCTCCATGCGACTACGAAAAGAAGTGTTTGTTTATAACGCTAATTCAACTTATATCTTGTTTAACTGGTCGGGACATTTTTCCGATGTTACAATGCTTAATATGAAGTCTTTGGTATCTATTTGTAAATGACCTGACGGTTTCAATGCCGCGTTTGTTTTCAACTGACATCTTTTTTAGATGGCCGTGATAATTTTCTTTCCAGACAGTTCCAAAAGAGTGTTTGGTTATAATGTTATAATGCCAATTTAACTGATATGTCGTGTAACTGGTCGGGACATTTTTCTTGCTGTTCCAATGTGTCATACAGCGTCTTTGGTATTTAATGACAAAACAAACAAGACAATTACAATGCCGTTTTTATAACGCCATTTCAGCCATTCAACTGATGTTTTGTTTACCTGCCGGGATATTTTTATATCGATGCGTCATGTGAGCTCTTAGATACCTAGACAGTTTCAACACCGTGTTCCCCAATCAACTGATATCTTTTGTAACTGATCATGACAATTTTCCTGATGTTCCATTGCTTCTTCTTTTTTTTTTTTTTTTTTTTTTTTTTTTTTTTTTTTTTTTTTTTTACTGTAAATGACGAGACATTTCTAACGCCGTGTTTAATTATAATTTTAGCTATTATCTTATTTGACTGGTCGGGACATTTTTCCTGATGTTTCAATGCTTCATACGAGATCTTTGATACCTTATTATAAATGCCAACACCGTGTTTGTTTAAAATGTCACTTCAACTGATATCATTGCAACTGGTCGGGACATTTTTCTTGATATTCTAATGCTTTATAAGAGGTCTCTGGTCTCTATTTGTAAATGACCTGACAACTCCAACACCGTGTAACGTATAACGCCAATTCAACTGATATTTTGTTTAAATTGTTGAAGGATTTTTCTCAATATCTTGTTGAATCGGTTGGTGTTCCAATATTTCATACTGATATTTGGTGTTTCATTGTAAATTGCACGACAGTTCCAACGTCATACATGTTTATAACGCCAATTCAAATTGTATGACATTCATTTTTCTCGATGTTCAAATGCTTCATTCGGAGTCTTTGGAATGACAAGCAACTTTCAACTGTTCAGAGTTATATTGTTTCATACGAGGTCTTTTAACATATATTTATATAAGATATCAATTTTTTATTTTTATTTACTTTTTTATTTTGATACTAATATAGATGCAATAACAAAATATGATTCACTATTAATAACGGCGTGGTATATTCAAACTGCAATGCTGGAATTTATTGATTTAAAGGTAGATTAATCTTATTATGCGCAAGATCAAACATAATGTTATATTTTGAAATCTCAATACCGGGTATTTGAAACCTGCGTTTTTACATCTGAAACCCTTTATTGGATTGAGGATGTTTTTAGTATAACTTATACAAGAAGTATTATTAATATTACCCATTTGTATAAAGGTATCGAGCATTTAAACTTTATACTCTTTGGCAAATTAAAAATAAATCTGCAATATATAATACGATATAAATGTCAAGTCATTACAGAAAAACCTATACATACAGAAAACCCACCTAACGTAGAAATGCGGAATATATAGACAGGTGGTCTTTATATAGAGCTTCATTTTGGTGTAAATATGCAGAAAATGGACTTTAAAACACAAACTCTGGATAGATGGTGTTTATATAGAAGATGTCGTCATAGAAGATTTTACTTAAAGACTGTCCGACTATACATTGACGCGGTCGTTATATTATTATATATAATTTTTTATATTATTATTTTGCCCATTATCGCCTTTTAGAAAAAAATCCTGACGTTTTCAATAGAATTTGTTTGTAAACTGGTATAATATGTAATTTTTTATAATCATGAATAAAAATAATAAATTGTAGAATCGATAAGCAAAACTATTTGTCAAAATCATACTTACCTATAGATGTTGGTGGTGATGTTTTGAGCAATACATTGCATATGGATAAAATTAAGCGATATTACATTTTAATTTGTACGTCGATTTGAATTAAATATTAACACTTCACGTGAGTTCTTTATTAGACAGAGTTGATAACCACATGATTCCGCTACAACAGATAAACATATATTTATATATCGTTATTGCGACTTCACTGAAGTTATGTTTATTTGTACATTTGTTTCCGGTTTAGAAAAATTACAAACAATCTTCCCGCTGTGTAATTAAAACTATCTGTTCTACCAAATGATGTTATATAATTAATTTTTAATTAGAATTGACAATTGTGTTTACTGATGCAAGTTTTTTATTTTCCAGCGGTATTGGTATCGATCATTGGATATATCAGTTGGTCTCAAAAACAAACATACTTATCCATGTCCGAATCACAATCCAGTAGCAAAGTAAAAACTTTGGAACAGACACGTGAACTTCCACCATGGAAGTGACGCCGGGTGACCCGGAAGGGTAAGCACATCCTCTTGAGCTAGCTACACCCGCCACGTGTATAATCAAAATTGTGTGAAAGGAACATGGAACTATGGGGCGTCAAATATATCCAGGGCAATCCTGGACATAGAGACATCAAACTTATCATCAATACTATGATGACGGACATAAAACATTTTGAGGGCCTTGATAAGTCTAGGTTTGCAATATCCTTGAGTCGACAATTCGTTTGAAGCAGCCTGCTTCAATGTACAAAGTACTGTATCGTATAACAAAAATGGTAATAAAACTCATCACTCAATTATTTAACAAGTTGGTCATCGTATGACTGAGAAGGGAAAAGGCATTGGTATTAGGGAGAATGCTGATGTTGTGCTGACTGACCGCAATGCCAAACGGGACAACTAAGTGATTCTAGATCTGTCGCCTGGAAGCAAAGTATGAACACATTATACATTGGATCAACTTCAAGTATTTAAGATAAACGGGTTCTTATAACTTAGTAGCAGGAACCATGCTATGAAATAAGAATGCAAAAAAACTTACATGATTCCAGAAGGCGAAATGCCACCAAAATAGTGTGATGACGTGAATAAAGCCAACTTTTACCATATATCATGTGATTTACACGGGTTAAAGGTCATATAAAAGATAACAGTGCTATTATGTAATTATTTTATTTAACCACAAGATTATTGATCAAGTACGTGAAGCTCTTAGTTATTAGCTTGTCGTTGTCTCTTGAAGATGTACAATCAAATAACAAAATCCTTAAAGTACACTCGTATTTTAAATGAAAGACAAATAAAAGGTTCTGAAAAGTGAGGTTGACGGAACATTTCACCGAAACGTATCTATCGAAACCTTTATCACCTTAAGTTTGATTGGAGATGTTCATCCAGTAAAGCATGATAAGATTTCAGTATGACCTTCACCTTACATTACTAGATGTCCCCAGTAGGTAGCTATTCAGTTTATCCGATATTTTAAAGTATAAAAAAACCACCACAGAACCGAAACGAAACTTATGATAGTAGACTCATTTACAAAATATTGGTTCAATATCTAGCGGCGATTAGGGAAAGTGTCCTGAAATCTATCCTGCCCGCATGTCCGGTCGCACTACCAAATTAAAAGTCGCAACTCAACTAAAATGAAGCACCAGTCTCGATACACACGACGTTTTTGATGGTTTGTTGATTTGTGTTAATTGTTGAATTACCTATTTTCAAGTTTGGTTTTTGATTTTCTGTAATTTTATATATAAAATCAAAACAATCAAGGTCATATAAAAATGTGCTGAAAAATGCTTAAATGTAAAACAGTATACAATCTCCGTTTTGGTTGGAGATGTTCATCTATTCAGTCACTATGAAGTCTTCAATTAACTTGCGTACATTCCATAGACTTAAACATCCACAGTCTTAAGTTGAACTGTATTATAAGTATAATCATGTGAAAATTACTTTATCTACAAAAAAAGCTACAAGACGGACACGCTTCAAGAATAAACAGTGTTGTCAAACAAATAATTGAAATGTACAAACCTTGATAAATATCAGAACACATAATCATATAGAGCTTGTATTCCCTAGCCATTAAATCGATCTGTTCTCTCTTGAGGTAAAACAAGAAAGAAAAAAATCGAAAACTTGCAGATTTGATTTAATTCAAAACCAGCAGTATGACATTAGAATGCAAACTTTATCCGTTTTAAATATGTGTACAAAGTATAATATAAAAACACCATCTTGCTAACAAAATAAAGATCTAATGTGATTGAAAACAGAAGCTATATTAGATTTAGGAACATTGTATTATTTTGTGTAAATTGAATATAGGATGGTATGATCATTTTATCAAAATTGATGGAGACGTAACATTGTTTTTTGTATAGTTATTTTGTTGATAGTATCACCAATTTCCAGTATAAACATCTATAATGTTTAACCGTATCCCTTTGAAATAAGAGAAATAGACATTTAAGATTATTATAACCCACGTCAATGTATAGGAAATGGGCGTCTCGAATAGACTAGATGAACATACCGAATGTAAACCAGACATAATAACTGTTTTGATTTACATTATTGGTTGTGGTTCTAGTTCATCAATTTTTCTTTTTTCAAAACTTTTTTAAAATTTTTATTTCATTACCTTTCAAAAACAAGGGAATTACTTTAAATTAAAAAAACACGACGTATATTTGATTTATTTAAATTTCAATAACTCTACAATTGTGTGGATAACTAAATCCAAAAAACCTTCTTAGCACTCTGTCTAACTTCCTTAGGGGACGTTCAAGTGTTTGATTTTTCAGTTTTCAAAGTGTTACTTTGTCTGTGGGACTGTGGTTTGGACATGGACCAGTATTGTTTGTGTGTGATTCAATGCATTAATGTAAAAATATTAGTTCAAGGTTTTCAGCTTAATCCATCTGAAATCATAATCAGTTTTGTCTATGTTGGTATAGAATGTGTTGTCCACTGCATAATTTGCTTTACAATAACACTTGTCTAATTGCACCCTACCTTGTATAAAAGTATTACATGTCAGTTGACATATAATTCATGTAAGTATTTCCGTTTTTAAGAGATCTAATATTGTAACACAACACCAAAAATATTAGGAATTACGTTTTTGTAATTTCCGTTTCTTACACCTTATAACAACATTATTGCACAGTGACATAACATACAGTACAGACCTGTCGAAAGTTTTACACTAAGCTTACGTGTATTTGCAGAATCAATAGCTCATCCTGGCATCGCGTTACATCGAAAGATATCCGACAGCTGTTATCTATCTCTCGGCAGATTTTCGAGCAATATCTATGTATATCTCGGCCACTCGGCAGTAGAGCTTGGGTATTTTCGTTAGCTGTGTAAAACGTTAGACAGACAGGTCTGTACTGTGTATATATAAGGTGTATAATACACAGAAGGGTTGCACGCAGGTTTTGTAAGTCACATCATGTCTCAATAATTATTGTTAGACAGGTGGGTAATTAACGCAGTATTGTCATGTAATCAAGAAAACATCAAATTAAATATTAATATTCTTTAGCTTTTCTGGTATAAAAATAACTACTTGTATATGCCAGGGTTCACTATCCTGACACTAGAGACTGCCTAGAAAACAAACCTCTTTATCTGAACATGAACTTTAGACAATTCTGGCACACGGCACTTAATAGTCATTATCATATGAAAAGAATCAACCTTATTGGGCGAGATAATGGATTGTTAACTTTCTGTCCATATACACCCACCAACAAATGTTACATATATTGAATGAAAATTAGTATTATTTTGTTACGCAACGTCTTTATTTTAAAAAATCACAAATTATGTTTTCGAAATGGTTTGGTGCGGCAAAAAATAATCTGAAACTGTAGACATGTAATTACTTTGTGTGTTAAAATGAAGAAGATAATAATAGATTTTAGTGTACATTACTTGTTCGAACTATACTATATAACTCGTGGTTTAAATAGTTGATGCTTTAACTTGAGGACTAATGTACTAAAGAATTGATGCTTTAGGTACTTATGTACTAATGCCCGCGATAAACAATCCGTGGTCCTCAAGCACTTATTTTCTTTCAATATTATATGATTTAGGATGAACAAGAATAATTTTGTTGCATAAGAAAATGACTTATTTAAAGCTAATAGTTTATGTTGTTTAGTATTGAACAAGATTACTTTTCTTGAATAAAAAATTACAAGAACGAAATACCCTCGTATTAATAATCCGTGGTCCTGAAATACTTATTTTAAGTTCATATTTTTGTTCATAAGAAAATTACAACAGTGGAATGCCCGCGTATTAACAACCCGTTTTCCTGAAATATTTATTTTAAGTTCAGATTTTCTGTTGTTTAATGTTCCTGCTTAAGAATATTACAAAAATGGAATTCTGCTAAATATCAATCCGTGGTCCTGAAATACTTATTTTAAGTTCATATTTTCTGTTATTTGGTGTTGAACAATATCAATGTTCTTGTATAAGAAACTTACTAGACTGGCAACATATATATCATGTAACATGACAAATCATGTAGTTTTATTTTATTAAAACTTCGAAACACCACATGACATATAGCATAAATCTTTTTGGATGTAACTTTCAATTTGGCTTAAAATATTGATATTAGCCTAAGTCATGGAAATTTATTCATTATGAAGCCCTTGCTTCGACAATTAATTGAACCTAATGATTGTCAGTCTCTCAGAAGAAATCATTTTCAAGAGTGTCGAATACGGTTAAATTGTAATGTATCAAAGCTAAGTGCGTTTGGATGTAACATCTTTATTACTTTGAGATGTCTGTTGGCGTCATAAGGTCATTTTTTAATCATTAATAGTGTTGCCACTTGTCATTCTTGTCTGTATAAAATAATTTAAACTGATATTTGTTGGAATTTATATCTCTTTCCAATAAAATTTTTATACATTAATGCCAGAAGTATGACAGCGATTGATAATATTTAGCTTTATTGAAATATAACCCAAAATAAAACTCTTTTAAGTATGCTTTCAATGGACATAAATCTTCTATCATATCTACATCTTGGTTTTCTCTCTTTTTAATTGTGACATATATGTCATATATATTCAATATATCCCCTTTGTAGCAGCTTGATTGACTCCAGCAGTATCCCTAGTAAGTCTTGTGTATGAATGCATAATATATATGGTCCATAATACATTTCTTTTTATTCAAAAGTTAAGCCCTGCAACGCACATTGACATCTTGTAAATTCTTAGCAATATATATTTTGTGCTGTACATCAAATATATTTTTAAAGAAGATTTTTCAACAGAAAGAAATAAAATTACATGTATAACTGAAAAACGTGTACTTGCAACAATCGATGCTATACATCTTCTGCACTTATGTGCATTCAGATGGGTACCTAGCAGACAGTTATTATCACTTCTATGTCATGTGATGTACTTCACCAAGGGAATTATTTTTCCAGGACTAGAGATAAAAATAAATATAAAAGACTAGCAATTTTATAATTGTTTCCTACAACTGAAGGATATAATGTACAAGTCAATAATTTTCTCCAAGACATTCCATGGTTTTAACATAATACAGGAAAGCATTAACATTCTCTCAATGGTGTCTGCTAGCTCCTTAATTGTCTATGAAATTCAAGATAGAGAACTCACCAAAACAACTTTTGCCATGGGCAGTAATCATTTGTAAATAGATACTTATTAAAGATAATTGAGATTAGATGTAAGATATTCTACATAATAGTAATTTTTTCTGAAAAATTGGGTGATTCTATTTATCAAAAAGAATTTAAATGTTCAGGGCACTATTTCGACTCCAAATGCAATGGACATTGGAAGTTTAAATAACTATCATTTTGAAATTAACCTTCGGGAACAGACAATATCTGCTAAAATATAGCATATAATATTAGTCTTTGGTTACTGATGATGTCGGTGTGAGGTTACAAATATGACGTTAAAGCGTGTTTGGTGTTGTTCGTGGTCACAGAGAACCTTTATCATATGCTGTATAAGAAGAAACGTTAGCGTTAGGATAATTCGCGGTTTTGACCTTCCAAATTATTTCGCGGTAAGAAATTTTCTCGGCTCAGATTGTAGAGAAAATGTACAAAGAGAAATAAGAAAGTTTAGCTTTGAAAATATATTCGCGATAAAGAGTAACAGTGAATGTTTTTTCTTATACAGAATGCAAAATTGTTTTCGTCACTTATATAATATATTATTTAAATGTTAATCCTAAATGTCCATGAGAGTTTTTATTCCACTGTTAGTAATTTTTGATGTCTTATGACATGATCACGGTAACAGTAAGCTGTTCCGCTAAAATCGTTAAAATGTACTTTTAGATATTGAGATGTCCAGTTTAAGCAGAAAAATGTCAATCACAGGTTGTTCCGCCAAACGAATCGGATCAAAGAACTAATACAACGCTTGTCAGTGATACGAAAAACAAGAATTCACGTTTTTCAATCAAAGACTTCTCAAAACAAGAGTAAACTATCAGATATATTGTCATGTATATTAATATACGATTCATATCAACTTAATACGTATACACTGTACACAATGACAAATTATTAGACAAGCCAGTCCATCGTTGTTTGCATACACGTTATAGTAAGATAAAATTAAAGAAGCCATGACTCATTCATGTGGATTCATTTTGTTTGATTAGTATCTTCGTGGTTTTAATTACATATCTTCTGTTGTATTAATTGAATTTCTGATTAATGAACACAGTTTAACACAGCTGTCTGGTCCTACTGTGTCATGTGTCTGGTTTTTCAACTTCTCTATATCTTGTAAAAGGGTCTGTACTTTTCCGTTGAAATCGTTGATGTCAGACCAGTTTAATATATATGTATTTTCCTTTTTTGGTATGATATAAGATGCAAGATATTCTACATAACGGTAATACTTGCTGATATATTGCTTGATTCTCTTTTCAAAAGGGTTTATATGTTCATGGCTGTATTTCGACCACAAAATGCAATGGGCATTGGAAATTTAAATAACGTATCATTTTGAAATTAACCTTCGAGTTCAGACAATTTCTGCTAAAATATAGCATATAATATTAGTTTTTGATGACTTGATGTCTATGTGAGGTTACAAATATGACGTTAAAGCGTGTTTGTGTTTGATCAATTCAGCTTTCGTGGTCACAGAGAACCTTTATCATATGTGCAAGATTGTTTAGTCACTAACATAATACATTATTTCAGTTTAAGATCAAAATGTTTGTGTGAGGTTTTTTTCCATTGTTTGTAATTTTTGATGTCTTATGACATGATCGTGATGATCTAGATTATGAACAGTAGGCTATTCCGCTAAAATCGTTAAAATGTACTTTTAGATATTAAGATGTCCAGTCAAAGTAGAAAAATGTCAATCACAGGCCGTTCTGCCAAACGAATCGGATCAAAGAACTAATACAACGCTTGTCAGTGATAAGAAAAACAAGAAAATAAGTTTTTCAATCAAAGACTTCTCAAAAGAAGAGTGAACTATCAAATATATTGCCATGTATGTTATTATACGATTCATATCAACTTAATACATATACACTGTACACAATGACAAATTATCAGACAAGCCAGTCCATCGTTGTTTACAGACACGTTATAGTAAGACAAAATTAAAGAAGCCGTGACTGATTCATGTGGATTAATTTTGTTTGATTAGTATCTTCGTAGTTTTAATTACATATCTACTGTTGTATTAATTGAATTTCTGATTGATGAACACAGTTTAACATAGCTGTCTGGTCCTACTGTGTCATGTGTCTGGTTTTTAACTTCTCTATATCTCGTAAAAGGGTCTGTACTTTTCTGTTAAAATCATTCATGTCAGTTTAATATATATGTATTTTCTTTTTTGGTATGATATAAGATGCAAGGTATTCTACATAACGGTAATACTTGCTGAAATATTGCTTGATTTTATTTTCAAAAGGGTTTATATGTTCATATCTGTATTTCGACCACAAAATGCAATGGGCAATGGAATTTTAAATAACGTATCATTTTGAAATTAACCTTCGAGTTCAGACAATTTCTGCTAAAATATAGCATATAATATTAGTTTTTGGTGACTCATAATGTCTATGTGAGGTTACAAATATGACGTTAAAGCGTGTTTAGTGTTTGATCAATTCACTTTTCGTGGTCACAGAAAACCTTTATCATGTGTGCAAGATTGTTTAGTCACTTACATAATACATTATTTCAGTTTAAAACCAAAATGTTCGTGTGAGGTTTTTTTCCACTGTTTGTAATTTTTGATGTCTTATGACATGATCGTGATTATAGATTATGAACAGTAGGCTATTTCGCTAAAATCGTTAAAATGTACTTTAGATATAAGATGTTCCGTCAAAGCAGAAAATGTCAATCACAGGTTGTTCCGCCAAACGAATCGGATCAAAGAACTCATACAACGCTTGTCAGTGATAAGAAAAACAAGAAAATAAGTTTTTCAATCAAAGACTTCTCAAAAGAAGAGTGAACTATCAGATATATTGTCATGTATATTATTATACGATTCATATCAACTTAATACGTATACACTGTACACAATGACAAATTATCAGACAAGCCAGTCCATCGTTGTTTACAGACACGTTATAGTAAGATAAAATTAAAGAAGCCGTGACTGATTCATGTGGATTCATTTTGTTTGATTAGTATCTTCGTAGTTTTAATTACATATCTTCTGTTGTATTAATTGAATTCTCTGATTGATGAACACAGTTTAACATAGCTGTCTGGTCCTACTGTGTCATGTGTCTGGTTTTCCACTTCTTTATATCTTGTCAAGGAATTTGTACTTTTGCGTTGAAATCATTGATAACCAGTTTTGTATATATGTATTATCTCTTTTGATATGAGCAACGTTTGAACACATTGTTTTAGACGTATATCTTTGATATTGGGTTAAATAAATCAAAAAACAAACATACCAATCCATGTCCATGTCATAATCAAAAGTAAAGTAAAAACTGACAAATTAGGTTAAGCACATGGCTTTCCACCAGTGAATTGCGCCGAGAGCTCCGGAAAGGTATGTATCTCTTGTTCAGCTAGCGACACCGACATGTGTGTAATCAAAATTGATAGTGAATAAAAAATGAAATCATGGGACGCCAAATATATAAAGGGTAATTCTGGACACAGAGACAACGTACTTATTTACAATATTGTAATGACGGCCATAAAACTTTTGATGGCCCTGCAAATCTATAGGCTTGCAATATCCCTTGGTCACAATTTATTGTAAGTAGCTCGCTTCGTTGTATAATTTTCCCGCAGTGGAAACAAGCTCTTCAATAGCATATTAATTGTAAACTAAATACACCATAAGCAGGAGAAGCCGGTATGCTGCTGCAAAGCAAAAAGAAAGATGAGTTTATCTTTTGTTGGTATAAACGTATTGTTCATAATATATTACCCTTTTTTACGTCATATCGTTCCTTTTTTGCCACCCAAATTTGGGAGTTTTATAATCAGTTACCAGTGTCTCCAAAATATGTAATTTACTTCCTTAAATATGAGCACCAATGAGAACAAAATTTATGCTTTGTAATAATGTTTTATTCAAACAAATTATGAAGGTTATAAAGTTTTCTCTCAGGTGCAATTTATATTTCCTAATTTATATTAGTCAAAATATAAGTTCGACCAAATATTCGAAAATGTTATAAAATATCTAAAGTTCAATATATTGGCCATACACAATAAGAGAGAAATGTTAAAATAAATCATGAACTGATATTGTGAAATATTGTCCCAAATTGACGAGTCAACGAGGGACAATATTTCACAATATCAGTTCAATAACCCTTTTATTATATAGCAAAATAAATTTCGTTTACTTCCCACTAGTATTTCATCTCAAAAGACCATTTTTTTTTACAATAATTAAATATTGCACTTGTTCTTGTATACGGATATAAGAACTAGTGCAATACGACAACAACACAATCATGACGTTGTCAGCCATGTAACAACAATCGTATGATGTCATAAATGACAGCGTCATGTGACAAAGCGTGCAATATGAAAAAAATTGATTCGGGTAACCTCGGACTGTAGCAAAGTTTGCGTGCAAATATCGATATATATTGCACGCTAACACCTCGGGATTTATCCTTTAATTTCTATGTGATGCATATATTGCTATATAATAAAATTACATATTAAAACAGTTTTAATTTTACAGCACTAAACGGCCGTTTCGGAACCCAATTCCTCATCAGTATTGCTTGGTCCAAAATTGTGAAACCAATTTTTTTTCTAAAATGTTCAAAAGTTACCCAAAGGACCAAAATATATTTTACCAAATTTTGACTAGGAAATTCTTTGCATGAGGGAGTATACCTTGTATTTTGAGGAATTTAAGCTCTAATGACAGATATGTCCGTATTTCAATATATGCAAATGCGGTTTAGTTTTTGGAGCCGAAAATGGCCTTTATTATGTATCTTTTTCTGTCCTTTCTGTTAGTATATATGTTTTCCTACATAGACTCCACTAACAAAATAGATTTCCAAATGATAAAATACAGTAGCCTACTAATTGGTATATAGTGTTTCAGTAATTAACACACATATTGGAGTGTGCTCTGGGTACCAATAGCATGGTTCTCAGTGTCTCTTCCACTTTGTCTGTAATGGGTTTGTATCTAATTATGTATCGAATTGGTCTATTGGACATTAGAACGACTGATTATTTAACAGAAATTGAATCGATAAAAGAAAAACAATGTATAAACAAAATAAAACAGGAAATATGACACGGATTAAGAGCTTATCTCGTAATAGCATACTCAGTCATAACACTTGACAATGTGTTTAAATCGAAGTTATTTTTGAATTGAAAAAAAGAATACAAATAATGAATCCAAATATAACATAATGAAAAACTTATCTGAAATCAATTAATGACTTCAAATTAAATTGGACCAATCGGTAATATTTTTTTTATTTGACAGATAAACAAAAAGTGTTTTATTAGTTTGTATATAAACAAATAGAGTAATACAGAAATAAGTATTTGAATTTTTACATAATGTGAAAACAAATATTTAAAGTATAAAATTTCAATAATGACGGCAATGTAAATCGAATATTGATTATGAAATTCAATTTTAGTGTAGAGATTTTTAGTGCAAACAGTGGTAAATCTATTTAATTATTCTTAAATTAAAGGAGTAAGTTTCAAATGAAGAATACAGTTGTATGGCCTAAACATGAGTGCCAAAAGCAACCAGGGGCAGTTATTCTACTACGCATAACATGCCATAAATACTTCTTCGGATTACTCAAATTTGGACAGGCGTCTGACACATATCATCAATTATTATTGTTTTATTGGCAACTTTTTTTTTAATTAAAACTTAAAATAATTCCGTAAATTTGATTGGCAATGCTTTGCTCTAGAGTTTGAAGAAAATATTGAAGTCTGCTGTAGATTTCCAGAACAGACAAGTACATATTAAAGGAGTTCTTGGAGAATAAAGATAACGATTACAACCGGAATGATGATTTTCTTAATCTTTCCCTTATTTGTCTCAAGGTCTTTCAATTGCACCCGTAATTGTAAGAAAAATGTGGTGTTATTCATTGGCTTAGGAATTAGTGGATACAACAACCAATAAATACTTTAAATAATGACCCTCTACTTACCACTATGTGTCGTTAACCTTTTTGTTCAGTTTATAGTAAAGTATTAAACTAAGTATCTCCTTGACCTAAATTTCTAAAACAGTGAAAAACTGAACAAACACCAAAAACTGCTAATTACAGTTAGAATACATGCACTTAATGGCCCAATCATCATTTTTCCTATGGAATACGAGTTAAATGACTATTAGAAAACCCCCTTAAGTTATATAATTTGATGGGATCGATATAAAAAGTGTAATTAAAAACAAATATTTGATTTTCCTACATTTAGAACGCAATAAATCCCTCATTAATATTTTATAAATCTGTCGTATTATTATTTCATAATCAAATGAAATTATCAGTACAAATACCTCATTTAGGTTGTGTAAATAAATGTTTTTATTTTTCCGTTATAATCAAACGCATCCAACTGCAAATACATTAAAATTTTAATTACTTAAGCACTCGTCAATATTTTATTACTCAGTTCAAAATCACTTGTTTTACTTTATCATTGTTAAGTAAACATTTACAAGTATTGTAAATATTACTCTGTGAAGTGAAAAATTGATTCAATGTAAACAATTTCAAAGTGCAAAATGGTACTGTTCCGATTACTGAATGCCAAAACTGACACTTAATTGTATTGTTAAATGGAAATAATGAAAATTACATGTATTCTAATTCAACTATGATAGGACAAGAGAACAATGCACATAATATATTTTAAATTTAACGTTAATATTTCCTCTCTAGCATGTTCATTGCAACTCACAGCTTTATGTTCGGATTAAAAGTCCGTTGAATTTTGTTTCCAGCAGATTCTCATTGGTTAACTATTGCAAAAGTGCCAACTGAAAACCAAGAAATTCAAATAACATTTTGAAACACACTTAATCTAAATATAACTTAATGGTGTCTACAAATTTAAATGTAATTTTTAAATTATTTTCTAATGATCACATTTTGTTTACCAAGAGGTATGTGCTGTTATTCTGTGCTTTCTAAAGTTTTACATACAAAGACAGTTCTTTTTTTCAGAGATATATGCTTACCCTTCCAGAACACACCTCGGCCGTTCTGCAAAATATAAATTTTGCAGCAGCACAACATATTCAACCTGTAATTTCAAACCAGCTTGCTAATAATTCAGATAATATTTTTGATAATACTTTTACTACTAATAATAATGACATTAATAATGCTCAAATTGTGAGTATTCGTGATTTGTGATATATATAATTGCTAATAGTATTGAACTGGTAATTATCAGCAATTCCTATACTGACCTAGGTACATTTATATCAAAATCATCTGATCCAAATGATTGTACCAATAATATTTCTTTTAAAGATGGTAAACTGGTCATAACTGCCAAATCTCAACCAGTTAAAATCACTGACATCAAAAATGGACTGATGCTTTTTTGTTTTGTTTCGTCTATATATGCGCAGCTCATCAGGAATGTGTTGCCGGTATTTTTAAATACCTGCATACTGTTAGATTATGAGCAAATCGAACTAATGGAGTTGATTGGTTAAATTATGATATTCAGTTTCGACTGAAGAAAGAGAAAAATCCTAATATGGCATGGAATGTTGTAGATCAAGAATTCTGACTTTTGTATATATGTATAGCAGTAACATTAATACCGCATCAGCAACATCCCCTGTTCTACTTAATTAATGATATGATTATATTTGTACAAAAACATCTTGTCCAAGTTGAGAAAAATAAGGATCTTTTGGTGTATATTTATCATTGTTAATGATCTTTTCTTATTACTCATTCAAAATTCCATTGTTTCTCCCCCTGACTCCTAATCTGGGCCATGGCACTACTTACAATTTACATTTATTTACTTATTTATTTAGTTTGATTTTTTTTTTTCAGAAAGTTTGATTTTTCATATATTTTGATTTATTTTGTCTAGTGGCGCTGACTATTTTATTGGCGTTTAAAATTAGTCATGTGGCATATTTTTGCGCTACCAGTCTACTTATTCAAAATAAATTGGAAAATCATACATTTTATGCCCATTACAGACTCCTTTGAAGTCTCGGCTCCTTCATTTTCGCCGTGGCCAGATAACGCCAATAAATATAAATAAATATATATGATTGTATTTATTGTATTTTAAGCCAATGCATTTACTCCTTATTTCTCCCCATTTCATTAGACTACCTTGTTTCACGCACCCGTATTAAGCACTGTGTTATATATCGCCGTGATTTGGCAGTACCGCTTGTGTACTTGTCTTGAGTTCAGGTCAACTCTTATGTCATACCCCTGTATAAAAGCACGATGTTCTTTCTTTTTATTTCAGGGTACTTGTACATGAAACCTACTTTTGAAGATTGGTACATATGACGTCACAGCGTAAAACAAGAAAAACTGATTACTGATTTAAGTTCATTGTAAGGACTCTGAATGGCATATTTTTGCGCTAACAGTCTATTTATTCAAAATAAATTGGAAAATCATACATTTTATGCTGTACAACTAAAACCAGGGTACATGATTGCATTTGTCGTATTTTAAGCCAATACATTTACTCCTTATTTCTTCCCATTTCATTAGACTGCCTCGATATAAGTGAAATATATTGGGGCTTAGCACACCATTTCTTATTTTTTATCATTGAGCACTTATCTTTTATAACTTAAATATCTACAGTTGTTGTTCATCGGATTTTTTTCAGAAACTTCATTCTATTCCTTCATGCTTGAAACTATCCCAAGTTCTTATGACAGACGTTAAATCTAAAATCTGATTATGGATTATAGCCACTACTATCTATGACGTCATCATTTCTAGAAATATAACCAAATAATTTCGTTCGATTTTTCAAAACACAAGTCTGAAAACATTGTAAATACAACATTTAACTGGTTTAACAAATATCCATGGTAAGCCAGCTTATTTAAACTATCCTTAATGCATTGAAGAGTTGCAAAAATCGAAGTCATTACGTATGTCATATAGCTTCAAATGTAGCCTTTTGTGTAAGGTATACGTCTTAATATCAAGCAGAACTTGAAGAATTAGTTGAATCATTTATATCATGCTTCTTGGGATAGATGACATGGTTTCCAAGTTTAGGATTATTAAGAGATGAAACTTATCTATATATCTGGACGAGAAGTTAAATGATTACACAACAACTGTTTTCTTCATGTTTAATATGGTACTGGATATAAAATAACAAACGCCAAGCATTTGTGTACAGTTTACCGATTGCTTGATGAAAAATTATATTATTACCAAACCAAAAACTATGTTGTCTGTCAAAAATTCTTCTATTTTGTTGATGGTATTTCCAGTATATTTTTGTTTGAAAACGTATGTTCATGTTACAAGTTTTAGTTATTGTGTTACCAATGATCCCAAGTATATTTCTTTTTAATTCAAAAGTATCAAGTAAATAGCCGAACTAATCATCGCCCAATCTGACTATTGCTTACACTTTCCTTATACAAAGTAAGCTTTCTAAGAAATAAGATTAGCTTTAAAATTTCTCAAAAACTAAGGTATACTTCCTCATGCAAAGTATTTCCTTAACTTAATTTGGTTATTTATATATTGGTCTTTTGGGTAGCTTTTAACATCTTCAAAATAATTTTGGTTTCAAAAAAAAGTGTTAATATAATTGTTCAAAACATGCGAATATTTATTCCTCAGGGGAAATCTCTTCACATACCTTGTATTAACTAAACAAAATTCTTCTCTCGTTTTTGCTGACAAATTATAAGATAGCAGTAACTTATCTTGTGTATCTATAGTAAAGACGTTATAGTACGTCAAGTTTGACTTGTCCTTTTGACCTTTAATTGGAATATTCAAACAGGCACATTCACTGTTTAATTTAGGGACTATATAAAGTTGACATATAAGGATAGGCGATATTAATACTGGACAATGGATGTTTATGGTAATGAAACATGCTGTCTTACCTAAATCACACAGTCTATTAGTCAAATCTAATATTCAAATTTTAAGGTCAAACTGCCATGTCAAATTGACGCACTATATCGGACATTGCGTGCTTCTTCGTGTAAGGAATACAGCTTTATGTTTTATTTGTTAATGTACAATCAGGATTGTTTTATGTCTATCATTGATTTTGACAGTAAAATTATTACACCATATTATCACTGAATTCGTCAGAGAAATGTATTTCCTTATTTCCTTGTTTGTTATCAGCATAATGAAACTTTATATAAATGATTAATCCTAATTCAATGTTCCATGATCAGGAGAAACATATATAACTTACCACAGAGCTTAAATTATCTTTTCATTCTATTTGTGTTTCGATTGAACTAACTCATTTATAACAATGACAAATCAATTACAAAAATCTGAATTTAATTATTTGTTTATATCCAAAAAAGCACTATTACGGAACATATGATTCATGTCGAGGGAATACGACAGCGAATTTATGTTACATTATGTAGTACATTTACAAACAGGCACAATATGAACATGACATGGCGTTTTGATATTTATAAAATAATAAAGAAATACTAACGTAATTACACTATAATATTCCATGCAAAAACGATATACTAAAACATTTAGCCAAACAAAAAGCAAGTATTTTGGTGCACCTGAACCATAAATATTAATTTTAACTATATAGGACGACATCGGACATTGCGTGCTTCTTTGTGTAAATGATACAGCTTTATGTCATATTTGTAAATAAATGTACAATCAGAGTTGTTTTATGTCTACCATTGATTTTGACAGTAATATTATAACACCACATTACCACTGAATTCGTCAGGGAAATGTATTTCCTTGTTTGTTATCAGCATTATGAAACTTGATATAAATGATTAATCCTAATTCAATGTTCCATGATCAGGAGAAACATATATAACTTACCATAGAGCTTAAACTATGTTTTTATTCTTTTTGTGTTCAATTGAATTAACGCATTTATGGAAATGAAAAAATCAATTACAAAACTACGAATTAAATTATTTGTTTATATCCAAAAAGCACCATTACGGAACATATGACTCATGTCGAGGGAATACACAAATGATTCAATTTTAGATAATGCAGTGCATTTTCAAACAAACAAAAGAACACAGTATGAACATAATAATGATTTATAGGGATTTATAAAAAGATAAATACATGCATATCATCAACGTTAATAAAAAATTTCCATTAAATGAAAATACAACTGTAAAACAAAGATCATATAATGAAAACTGTTGGGAAAAAACTACTAGTATTTCAAATAATGTACCCGAACCACAAATATTAATTTTACCCATCTTACTATCACAGACTTTCTTGAATCTTATATCGAAAAATAGAGATAATATATAACATATGGTTTTAGTTCCAGTTAATGCAGCCAAGAAAACGATAGATTAACATTAAGTAGTATTAAAGGAACAAGAAAACACAACGAAATTGATTGGAAAAATCTCCATACTCAAACTTAAGCTCAAATTTGTATTCAGAAAAACATAAACGTGAAAGGTTTTGGGCAGTAGACATTGTCAGTCCTCATCTATGTAAGCGCACAATGCATTATAGAGCAATGCAAACTCCATACTTGACAATGACAAATAAATGTACAGTGATATGGTTGTGATTATATTGGATGACACCAATCATTCCACGTTGTTATAGCGTTTTATCGAAAGTTATAACTAAGGTTCTTTTACAAAATAATAAACCAACAACTTCATACTTCATTAAGAAAAAATACATACTTTTATTTTATTTTCATATGTTTTATAAAACAGTATAAATTGGTTAAAATAAGTTAAGATGTACTACAGTTTAATCAGATACAGGTCCATGGAATGTAAAGAATATAAAGAAGATAGTAAATGAACATTGTTTTTCAATCGATATACGGAGACAGATATGTATAGATTTAAGAAGAGTTCCTTAGTAAATCCAAACATAGATCTAGCACATATATATCTCTGGTGATCTGTTTAAGTAACAATTACACCATATATCTAATATGCCTCACAGAGAAAAACCTTACAACTTGTGCAATTCAAAAAAACTTACCGGTCCCGTATTTATTGAAGATGTCCGTCCAGTCGCATGACTGTAAGCATTGTAAACAATCGGGTAATCAAACACTGACATAACGGTCGATGTTCAAAACATAATCTCAAAACCAAAGTAAATATATTTAGCGTATCATAGTTCTAAGTTTCATTTTCTTCTCAAATTTGATTTCACACTTGGTGATTGTAGCTAGCTAGAAGTAAGGGCTAATAAATCTAGAACAACCAGCCTCACTTCCCTGTTGAAAAAAACATGTGTTTTACTTAATTTGTCAGTATTTACTTTGCTTTTGGAATTATAATTTGGACATGGACAAGTATATAAATGATGTTTGATTCAATAACAATAATTATTCATTTTCATACACAACAGTGTTCTGTTTTCAGAGTTTTATTTTCTGATTAGTGTTAAATTGATTACTGACCAAATACTATTTCCATAACTTCCTCAAAGTTGAAAATCCACATTTAAAATTTTACAAATAAAAATTAAGCCCAGTTCTCAAGAGAACGATCCATTGATTATATGATGTCAAACTTAGGTGTGGATTTTATGGTTCAATGCATGCGAATATTCCTTGAAGGAAATCGCTGTACGAATATCATATCGGACAAGGAAAAATATGGCTTCCTCTCATGAAAAAATGTCATAGTGTCGGTTACCGTTTTATATGTAGTCATCTTCAGACCTTTTCAGACGTAGCATATGAATTTGTTGAAATATATATGCGTGTTGTGTAAATAAATTGACAATCAAGACGGTTTTATATTTCCATCATTGATTTTGACAGTTATGTTTTTAGTTTTTACACAGCGTTACCTCTATGATATTTTCAGGGATACCACCTTGCCATTTGTTGCCAGTATTTTGAAACTTCTTCATATAAATCATGTATAAAAATTTTATGTTCCATTTTAGTAAATTTAGTAACAAATTTAAGACCATGATTTTTATATATTTGTGTTGAAATAATAAAACAAAAAAGGAATTTAAGTTCAAAACCTGAATTGAACAAATTAAGATATTTGATTAAATACGAAAAGTAATATTGTTGAAGTAATAAAATCCCAATTTTATCATGTGCAGTTTTAAAATGATGATTTAAAATGTAACCTAATGATATTTTAAGGGCCTTTAGATAAACAAATAATTTTGACATTTATGTTTTTCCACTGTGTTGACTCTCTCAAATTTTCAGGGATACCACCTTGCCGTTTGTTACCATGATTTGAAATTTTATAGAAATCATTTATCATAATATGATGTTCCATGATAATTAGTATGTTATAGACGAATTTGTATGTTAGCTGAAATAATAAAAGATAAGTTTTTACACTTCAAAAATTCAAAAATTAAAATAAACAAGTTAAAAATGCTTGTAATAAAATACAAAATGCAGTATACTTGAACTCATAGTTTACGTCGAGGGAAATCAATTTCTAGTATTTTTTTATATTTTAAAATGATCAACACAAATGCAACCCAATAATGTCTTAAAAGTGATATATAAATGTCATATAAACTATATAATTGTCATATAAACCTCGTAATCTTGATACTAGACACAAATTCCATAGTCCTCGCGGTAAAATAACAGTCGGATTAATTCGCCAATTTCAAACGATAATAATGAAATTTTAGAATATATAGCATTGGTTTTGTAGTCAATAAATTTGGTATAAAGCAAGTTTAGATAAAATCGTTCCAAACGGCGGCATATTAATTTCACCTAGAATGTTGAATAGCAACAAGGAGCCTATTTCTATGTAAATCATATTTGAAGCAACAATTTGAATTAAAATTGGAGAAAAAAACAATTAGTTTTGAGGTATACCTGTAATATAGGAAAATGTTGTATGTAGGTTATTACTCCAGCTAAAGACGAGACTTTCCTTCATGGGTACATGGGTACTTATTATCAAGAACACACATACTAATACATGTCTAAATAATTGATAATCATATTCTTTACCCAAAAACTGACATTAGCAATTTTCCTTATATATAACAAATCTCCATTAAAGACAAAACACATACTGTAGATTACTTTAATATCGCGAGTATCAAATTTCGCGTACTTAACACTGAGCTTCTTTTCGCGAATACGTGTATTCGCGTCAACAGTCCACGTGCATATTTAATTTCGCGTTCACTTCCGTATATACGTCGCCCGAGTAGATACGTTTTATCGGTGTTATTTTTTTTAATAAATATTGTCTGAATAGCTGATGTAAAGTAAACATCTATGTAGATATTATTTTTTACATGTATGGATAGTAGATACAAACGATGAAGATTGAATAAAACATGTACTTTTTTACTCCCGATCGTGAGATCGGGTAATACACATTTTGTTGTCACCGACAATGGAAGTCAAAGTTTGATCTTGCGCAAAGGTTGCGATATGTATTGGATGATTTGTTTAAACAAGGGGATCGGTTATAGTGTTTTAGACTCATGTTTCAAATTTTACAATATTGTACTGTCGATATTATATTGTTCAGAATGACATGTGGTTTTGCATTCGAGCGTAGGAAGGCCTCCGGTTGTTTGAACTTTTGTGAAAGAATGTTCGTATTTATTATTTTGTTACGTTTCAACTTTGAAATCTAAACATGTCTTTGGAATTGCAAATTAAATTTTAGTAAATTTTATTAATATCCCGATAAGTGATTGTCGAACCCTGGCACCTTTTAGTCAAAACTGGCAGATACGAAAGCTCCGTATGACCTCTGGCATAGGAACATATAATTATTGTTTGTTAAACATAGGTACCGGTAATTATGGACGATCACCGTATATCAATGAAGAAGGAATCGGGAATGGCTTCAATCATTAAACAAACAAGACACACGCGAGGTCTTACCGGGAAGACTTCATTAAAGTTAATTACAGGTGACCAGGTACTGACTTCTTTGCCGAAGGCTATTCTGTTACGAATGACAACTTTAAAGAAAGACTCGTACTTACCTTAATTAATTATTTATTTATTTATTTCAAGACTTTACTAGTCAAATTTAATATAAAAAATATCACAAATAAAAATAACAAAAATACAAAAAAGAGCAAAATTTGCTTTCAACTTGAAAATTGCCGCAACTTCCGGTTTGTCGATCATATAAAATGCCTTGAAAATTCTAGTGAAATTATCAAAATATTTTAATATTCAAGTCGCATTGGATTTTAAAATATTAACATTTAGTAAAAAAAAAAAAAAAAAAAAAAAAGTTGGACGTATCTATGGAAATATACGGTACTTTAATGTATCTTATAATACATGCTATATATAACTTTTACGTTCATAGTCTATTGCCGTCATGTTTTAAATTTGGCTTATTAATTTTCGCGATTCTGGGAATTTTCGCGTGATATTTGAATTCGCGACTGAGAAGCCTCGCGAAATTACGCGTTAATAAATCTCTCGCGATAAAAAAGTAATCTACAGTATCCATCAACCACAAACAAACCGAACCATGTTAAAATCACTATCTCAACTTTAGAAGCTGAAAAATGAGTAAAGTTTTAGGCTAACTACACCCATTGCCATGAAATAAAATATGTGAATGAGGGAAGCATTGCATTATGAGACGTCAATATATCCAAGATATCAGAAAAATAAACAACATGAACTACACTTCAGGGAAACTAAATGAGAATATTGACACTAAAATCAACCGATTCACAACTGCTTTGAACTATCACATAACATTCGATGCCAGGAAGTGCAGAATTCTGTCATAATAAGGTTTCTGAGTAACAGTGAAGCCAAAACCAATCATTATATAATCTGTGATTTTTTCTTTTGGATGTTTATTTTACGTATTTGAGAGAGCATTATTAACAACTTTAACGCAGATATCGTACGTACCTGAACCCATACGGGTTAGAACATAACTGCTTTGTAAAAACTGTTTAGGCTCAACATTCAGATATGATGGAATGGGAAAACGTAATGGAAATTGATGACATTTTCGGATCATGTTTATAAGGGTTTGATTATAGCAAGTTATAACATATCAACATTGAGTGCATAACTAATGATAATTGTGTGCAAATTTATTATTTTATTATTTTTACAGAATTAAACTAGATTCTTTGGGTAAATTAAAGTACGTTATGAAAGCCACGTATGAATTTTCAAAATGCACTTGGTATACTAGTGATTACATTAGATGCAAAATAATTTTTGTGGCCTTCTAATAGTTCAATAGTCAGTAATCACACCACTACGCATTTTACTTCTGTTGTGTCCAAAAGCGTGAGTTGATTGATTTTTTTTGTTTGTTTTTTATGTTTATCATTGATTTGCACCAGGTACTTGTTTGCGTTGGCTTTAACCAAGTACATGTTTTTCAGATGCAAATCGTTTTCTTCTTTTCCCATAATCTTTCTATTGCCGGTCATTAAGTATCGAATTATGTATTAATTTGATATAATCTTGAAATGTTTGATTTTAGGATTATATTTTTGTGCAAGTAAATCCCCAACACTAAGGTATACTTCCGCATGTTAAGTATTTCTTTATCTAAATTTGGTAAAATATATTTTGGTCCTTTTTGTTTATTTTCAACATCTTGAAAAAAAATTGGTTTAACAATTTTTGTCCAAGCACTACTGATGAAGTAATGTAAATGGAAACGGTCGTCTATTGCTGTAAAATTAAAACTGGTATAATAATGTAATTACATTTATTTCTATATAGCAATGCACCTAAACATTAATATGACTAATAATAATTAAAACCAAAATTTAGAATATGTGTTATGAATTGAGTAGAATGATGTTTTTCATCTTTTGTATACAAAATATTCACCTTTTGATTGTATTTCTTCATAAGAATAAAAAAATGAAATTATAAGCCGATTTGCAAGCAAACGCATATTCAAAATTTTCAAAAAACAAAACAAAATCTATTTAAATCTGCATATTAATATGAAGTTATCGGCAGGATAAACATGACTATTCTGAATAGAAGAGATGTGTTGTAATGCCTATGAAAGAAATATTACCATATTTTTTTTTACAATTTTACGAAATGGTTCAAAAAGTATTGTTGAATAAATGTGTTTTTGTTATGTAATACACATCATCTATATTCTTTTCTGACAAAATCATTCTAAAAATTTCTATTTTATTGAATAAGCATGCATCTGTTATTTAATGTTCAACCATCGATATATACAATTAAACGAAAGCTGATGATCCATTAACAATTTACACAAATAAACAGACTAAGTATTTAGTTCCGTATTTTTAACAATGAAAGGATTTCCTAAGAGAATTCAACAGCGTTGATGTGATGTTTCATTATAGTGTAAACTTGATAGCTCAGCCTATGTGTATATTTCTCCAGGGAAATCACAGCCCATACATCATATTAGGCAAACATTGGATAATTATGTTTGGACCATTACCTGACAACATATCGTAAAGCAAAGGTGGTGTATCTTATAGTCTTTATCAAGACGGTATTGGTAATGGCGTGCCACTTTGTAGAAACATCCATGTAGTATAAATTATTTTTATCCTAAGCTAGAAATAAACAGACAAAACTTTTATATAGTTGTAGTAATTTTATTACACAATGTAGCTATCTTTATATTATGTTATAGATCATATTTATTCCTTCCATGTTCAGTTCAATTTCCAATATATTTTAAACATGGTAAAAATTATATATAAATTAAGCAATAGTTTAAAGGATATATTTATATTCGTAAGAACAGTAATGGTTTGATAACTCGTTTATAATAAATAGTTATTTGATTTAAACGAGTGTTGTAAATGATTTGGTTGTGTACAGTATGTAGTAAAGTGGAACTTATACCCCATGTCAAGGGAATATCAACAATAAATCATATTATATAATAAACTAAGAAAAAACCATTTCACATACATACCTCGTAATAACTCGATGGACCAAATGCATTTTTGGATAGGTTCTTTCAAACACTTTAAGATTAGCAGTGCAGGGAATTTAATCTGATAATAAGAATTTTATTAGTCTTTTTCAACTTTTATTTTTAAAAAAGGCGTTGTATATTACATTTGATTGGATAGTTTTAATGTATTTCTATTGGGTGCTTTATACATGTCAGCTTGTTGATTGCAAAGAATTCTATTTATTACATTTTACCCTCATCAAAAACGAACATACAAGTCCATTTCAAATCACAATTAGAGATAAAGATAAAGCTTCAAAAACTGACAAATTGGGTTACCTTTAGCCATGGAGATAAGCCCAAGTCCTCGGAAGGGTAAGAATCTCCTTTAAGTATTTATACCTTCGGTATTTAATATAAATTTGAGAATGAAAGTAACATGCAGCTATGGAAGTCAAATTTATGACAGATAATTTGAAATAGAGACATGATACTTTTTAACAATATTGTAATGGCAGCCACAAAACCTTTGAGACCTTTGATAAGACTATTCCTGCAATAACCCTGGGTCAAGAATTTATTTACAAGCACTTTGCGTCACAATATAAATATGTTGATATCGTACTTTGATTATTTAAATGTTTCCATGGGGAATTGTATCCATCTTTCACAAAATATTTCATAGAACTTCCGTGTTTAATTTCAATAGTCCGATAAATTCATACAAACATTAATGATGAACTCAGAGGAAATGTGCACATTGTTTTAGATAGTAACGATTCGGTAATTTGTTTATAATAAATAGTTATATGATTTAAACAATTATTGTAAATAATTTGATTGTTTACAGTATGTAGAAAGTGGAACTTATGTCTGATGTTAAGGGAATATCAATAATAAATCATGTTATATAATTAACAATAATATGTCAAGATTTAAAGTAAATGAAGAACATTGCTTGATGGTCCAAATCCTTCGCTTAACTTTTGGATATGATCATTAGTGCAAAATTTGTAATAAACAAATTGCATTTCATAACAAGAGTCTACTTAGTATTGTTAAATCATGTGTATATTTTAGAACGAGTGTTTTATCATAGAACCGATTGTGTTGTTTTTACGAATCCCTATTGAATTTATTTTATAATGGAAGTTTATATACATGTCAGCTTCCTGAGAAATAAATGTAGATCTGTAGATAGCTATATCAGTGCATCATTATAAATGTAAATGTGTAGTAAATGTACTTCAAAATACTTTAAATAACACGAATGCATGTGTTTCGTTAGTATGCATGGATCTTTTGTCACTATGAGGTACCTGTTTCCGTCCAGTAGATTTTATTATATGACATCAGACAGTAATTCAAAGTCATTTAACGTTCTTTGTCAAAGATTTGGGATTGTGACACGCAATATTAGTACTTTTTGTTTTTGATACTATATCAATTATTATTTTAAATGACTAATTTTTTAACAGCCGATGGTTGTAGGTTTGGTATGTTGTTCACCATATATTTTAAAACTTCTGCAATTAGAATTTAATATGTGTATGGGCGGGTGTGTGCGCGTTTGAGGTGATGATTTCATTCGTTAAGTACATTTATCCCATTGCTATAATTTCTGTTCCCGAAATCTTAATAAGGCAAAGTTAGCAAATTTTTAAATCCAACAAAAATATGGACAAAAGCAACAAAGAAGAATAACGAAAACCAACACAGTCCCCTTGGGGTTTAGAAATGATACTTATTCTGGCCACATTGGTGTACAGTAATGAAGTCAGTAATTGGTCACCATTTACAATTACGTGGTTCATTAACCTTTAAAAGAACCTTCCTCATTCTCATTTTCGATTTTCAGCATTTTATTAATCAAAATTGAGTTAATGCTGTACATGCAAGTATTATAATTACATCGCGTGATAAAAAAACCATATCAAATTACATGTATATGGCAATGTGATGTGTTAATGACGTTCAATTGGCATCAGCTATAACTAATTAGAAAATGCAATCTTTTTTTGTTTATCACGGAAACGTATATTTGATACCACTAACGGGTTTTTAAATTCTGGAAATGGTTGATTAAGATATTTTTATATTAAGATGTTCTTTTTTAATGAACAGTAAGTTACCTTTTTTATTCAAAGAAAGAAAAGATATATGCAAACTGAATTTTGTGTACTGTACGAAAAACGCCTATCCAAGAAATGTCACAAGGTAACGAAAGAAACAACCAAGGAAGAAAACAATACAAGAAAATAACTTATTACATTGATTCTAATGCATTATATTTACTTCTAGCGTGATGTTTTTATTTCTTTTTTCAGTTTACACCAATATATTTTTGCTTTATGAAATAAAAAAATCCTCTTTTATTATAACAGTCAAAAATAGTTTAATTAATGTTTTGTATGCAAGGTATATGTAATGTATTGTCTGCTGCGTCTCGTTTTTTGTTTTCATTAATATATAATTTTGCAAAAAAAAGATGTCCTCGGTGTTTTATTTCTTTGGATTTCCAGTCCTGAGAAAATATAGTTTCCTGAATAAATGCCTGATGGGTTGTTTTGAATCTGAATTAGCCATTTTAATGGATCAAATCAATCTTATTTTTGAAATGTAATTATAAAAGCATATTTGTGACGGAAACCCGAAGCAAACTTGTCAAGAAACATGACTGATATATCTGAATTTTTACCAAAAATAGGCTTACAGCGGATATATTTTTAAGCTTATCACGTAATTGCAATACCATTTTCTCCAACATGCCTGTGGACATGGAAAGACATATTTTAATAAGAAACTGCAGTTTGACAAATTACATAAATTGAACGCGATAATACAGGTTTACAATGTTTTTATTGCCTTGGAAAACTGTTGTAAATGCCAAGTTCATTTTCTTATGGGAAATAAAGGAATGTGATCCTTAAACATGCACTTTTCAATAGCCAACAAATATAAGTTCCATTTCCATATGATTACCAGAAATCCGGTAATTGTCGATAACTTTCTGGACACAGGCATTATAAGTAAGATGTCTCTATAAGAAATTTCCATTTTCTTTCATTCTCTTGATAACTAGCTAAGCAGGATGCGCCTACCCTTCCGGAGCACTCGGACTCACTTCCCTGGTAGAAGTCCACGTGTTTAACTAAATTTGTCCGTTTAAAGTTTTAACTTTGCTTTGGTGTGGTGATTTTAACATGGATCGGTGTGTTCGTTTAGTTTAATGTTTTTTGTTATTGCTTGTCTAGCAAGTGGCTTATATGTAAAGAGGTCATTGGCGCCAATAATCACTATTTTTTTACATTTTTCTTTATAAAACTAGGATGTATAGTAAGATAAACCGTTGTTAGTAATTACGTTCGTTGTATATCTATTTATACATTTTTGAAGTCAATAAAAATCGCTGATGAAAACTAAAAAAGGAATATGAATTGGAAATCCAGCGATTTCCATTTACTTCAATATTTTATTCAACATCTATATGTTTTTGTTCACTTTGATGTTTATTAATTGTAATTTAAACATTATACGCACATAATTATTTCATTCATGACGTCTATGAGTTATTTGTAATAGTAGTAAAAAGTTACCATAAGAAACGTGGTGTATTTTTCCACAGTTAATAAGCTACAATAAAGCTTGCCCGAACTACAAAAACTTTATACAACAAAGGATGCTGCTTACAAACACATTGTAGAAACATGGTTATTTCAAGTCTTTTCAATACTCTCAAGTATTTTTATGTTCATTATCACAATATTATTGATAAGTATTATATCTCTATCAAACTCTTCCTGCATTTATATGACGTTCCATAGTATCACGTTTCTTACATTCTCAGTTTATATTTCCCACATGGCAGATAAAACTACCTATGCAGGAGATGCATTCACTTCCGGAGCATTTATCCTTACCCAGCTGGTGAGCTTTTTGTTAATCTTAAAAGGAATCAACATTTTATGAGGAACACAAATTCTCTGCATGCATATACATATTTATTAGTTCTGTCTTTCATATGATGATACGATTCTCTTAAGTTTAAAATAATGTTGCCTACATGTGAATAATGTTTTATTACATTTGTTCCTGGAAAAAACTAAGTTAAATTGTAACTTTTATAGATGGTTGTCATGATCACAGAGAATGGTTTATATAAAGAAATTAGTTAAAATACTATCTGGCTTTTAAGAACGAGTAGTACATTATATATCGATACATTATTTATTACATTGATATAGTAATGTTAGAAATTTTCTTTTTAAATGCGTAACAAATGGCATTTGTCTATAGGTTGTCACTCCTCGGAAAATATATGGCGTGTCGAAATGAATATAAAAATAACTAGTTTATGCCAATTTATTTAACAGAATGTCTGTATGTCCTTTCAAGGTGCTAAGTTTTTTTTCATTTTATTTTGTGTACAGTTTACAAAGATAATTGTACGCTTAATTATAAATACATTTGCTTCATTCATGTCAACAACTATATAAGATTTTCCAAGCATTTTGGCTTAGTTGATTTTAATTTGGTACATTCCCATGAAAAATAGAAACCTGGTATACGACTGATGTGTTATGGGTAAGCATTTATAGAAAAAAACCTATTTAAAGTACATGCATAATAGAGCGCATATTGTTTATAAATACAAAGCCCAAAAACTACGTAACGCGTTACAAGGCAAGGCTAAGAAATCATGCACGCATACGCCCATGATCATTGTGGTATCAATCATATTCACAAACACATGTTTTTTATTGGGATTTAATGAGGAGAACGGAGGATATCAAGACCTATTGACAGACACTTAACGCTGATTTTCGATAATACAAATCAAGATCTAGGATTTAATATATCAAGATAGTACACAACAGTCGACTTTAACACAATTAACATAGTTCATCGTAACCAGTCAACTTGTATTGTCATTTCATCAATATTATCGATATCACTAACATTCAACTGAATGAGAAAAGTTAGAATGAGCCATAACTGCATACGTATATTTCATGTTTACTAGAAACTTTGTTGTCAAACCCATCGCTATTGATAACATTAAAAGAACAATTTCAATTTTGTTTTTGTTTTATTTCAACTGCGTGTATTTCAACAACATATCTATTTTTTCTACTTAATTTTTTATGTTTTATTAAATAAATGCACATTATATATTGTTTCTTCATATAAACACTTGAAGGTGAAAGGTATAATGGAAATGTCATAAATCAGATCATAGAGGTGGTTACCCTTCCGAAGCACCCGGCCTCACTTCCCTGGCGGCATTCACGTGTCTTACCTAACTTGTCAGATCCAAAGTTTCTACTGATGGACATGGATTAGTTTGTTTGTTTTTTTACCAAAATCATCAATAATAGATGTTGACTAAGGAAAGCCGTAAACAATTAACATATCTGATATTGATCTAGAAATTTAGCCCTTTTATTCCTATTTTTCCTTTTTGTGTGCTCTTTACTTATATTCTACACAGTAGTCGTCAAAAGGAACAGTAACAAGTTTGTTTTTGTATTTTATCGATATGACAGTCTACTGTACGAGATATACCACTCTTTATGTAGACATTCTGATTTTGGACTTTGGAATGGTTTCAAATATAAGTTTACATGATTACAAAAGTACAGGAACGTTTAACAAAGATGTTTTTACTTTGCTTTGGGATTTTTGTTTGCAAATGGACTGGTATGGTTTTTTTGAATTATATTATTCCCCCTCCCCCCCCCAAAAAAAACACTTAAAACATATGGAACATGCTAAAACATGAGAATATATCAAATTATTAACATTTAAGACATTGACAAAATTATTCTTCATCGTTTATTTTAAAAAAAAATCTTTATGCTTCATTAAAATTCACATAAAGTAATGTGCAAATGACAGGCTCATACATTTGTCAGTTGGTGAAAAATAAAAAGTAATGTAGTTGTTTTTTGTCCTAAGTAGTCAAGGAAATGTTAACTTCCAGTTTAAAATGTAAAGCCTAATGAATTACGCTTGTTTATTAGAGGAATTAAGAAAACAACACGCTACAAC
Source organism: Anadara kagoshimensis (assembly GCA_021292105.1). NCBI lineage: Eukaryota > Metazoa > Mollusca > Bivalvia > Arcoida > Arcidae > Anadara > Anadara kagoshimensis. The sequence goes on from CM037870.1 coordinate 45,075,040, forward strand.
AATTTGATTGTAATAAGACACAACAATTTGAATGAAAACAGCTTGCGTTCAAGAAATACTAATAATAAAGTATTTAAGTAAAGGATTCATAATCTTGACTAGATAATGCAAAACAAAGCCTCATACTTTGAAACCAGCTGGAGGTCATGACATTTAAATGGTTTTGTTTACAATTATTTTAACAAGTATAGTGTCTCTGTATTCATAATTATCCTGGCTGTTATTATTTGACGATCCATAGTTCAATGTTTTTTTAATCTTAATTTCGATTTTACACGTGATAGGTGTAGCTAGCAAGAAAGGGGTTGCTTTCCCTTTCGGAGCAGCCGACCTAGCTTCCCTAGTGAAAGTAAACGTGTTTAACTTAATTTTCTAGTTCTCAAAGTTTTCACTTTGTCTTTGGGGTTGTGATTTTGAAATGGACTAGTATGTTTGTCTTTTTCGTATTTTAGTATATCCTTGTTTGCTGTTGCTATAGTTATTTATATTTCATGGTGCACTGGTTACTTCTTTTATTATATAGCAATATATGCATCACATAGAAATTAAAGGATAAATCCCGAGGTGTTAGCGTGCAATATATATCGATATTTGCACGCAAACTTTGTTGAAGTCCGAGGTTTCCCGAATCAATGTTTCATATTGCACGCTTTGTCACATGACGCTGTCATTTATGACGTCATACGATTGTTGTTACATGGCTGACGACGTCATGATTGTGTTGCTGTCGTATTGCACTAGTTCTTATATCCGTTTACAAGAACTAGTGCAATATTCATGTACTGTAAGACAAAATAGCATTTTGAGATGAAATACTAGTGGGAAGTAAACGAAATTTATTTTGCTATATAATAAAAGTATAATTGAACTGATATTGTGAAATTTTGTCCCTCGTTGACTCGAAATTTGCACTCGTAAGCTCGTGCGAATGTGGAGTCAACTCGGGACAATATTTCACAATATCAGTTTAATAACCCTATAATATTTACTGTAAATTGGCACAAAACATCATTCATGATATTTTTGTCTGTTGGGTCATCTAAACTGCCTAATTGATTGAATCTTTACTTGAGCATTTTTACAAATGTTCATATACATAAACTAAGTACATCTACGGGTTTAAATCAAACATACCGATCCATATTAAAATCTGAAAGCAAAGTTAAAATTTGAAACTGACAAACTAATATATAAGCGTAAACCTTAATCACGGAAGCGAAGCAGGATACGACAGAAGGGTGAGCACTTACTGTTTATCTACATTTGTAGATACACTCGTCACGTGTGACTTCCAAAATGAGAATGAAAGAAACGTGGAACTATAAGACGCCAAATACATCCAAGATAAATGTTGGATAAAGAGCTATCGTACTTAACAATATTGTGACGATGACAATGGAACTATAACAATATTTCTTTTAGATCAGGAATTATTCTAATAAAAAAAACATACTAATCAGTGTCCGAATCACAATCCAGAAGCAAAGTAAAAACTTTGGAACTGACAAGTCAGGTTTGACATGTGAACTTTCACCAGGGAAATGAGGCCGGGTGCTTCGGAAGGGTAAGCACCTCCTGTTCAGCTAGTTACACCTGTCACGTGTGTACTCAAATTGTGTGAAAGGAACATTGAAATATGGAACGTTTAGTATATCCAGGGCAATCCTGGGCACAGAGAAATCAAACTCATCAACAATACTGTGATGACGTCACAAAACTTTTTTCAGGGGCTTCATATACCTAGGCTTGCAATGTCCCTAAGTCAACAATTTATCATATGCACTTAACATCGGACAAAAAGTTTGTTTTCTCATTTCCTGACATATGATAATAAAGCAGACAAGAGCAATAGTGACTTATTTTATATTCATTACCAAGATTTCATCAGTAATAGCGTGTCACTTTGTGGAATTATAGTATATTTGTTTGGTTTGTAAATGAACAATCAAAACTGTTTTATGTTTCTGGTATTGATTGTTATACTTCACTGTGTTAATTCCAAATATTCAGAGAAACAATTACTTTGTTCTTTATCAGTGTTAGAATTTTATCCATTATTTATCATAAATCTATGTTCAATGTTCCGGTATGCTTAAAAAAACAATCATGCAAAAATATATGTAAATTATTCAGCTAAGCTGAGGGTTTATTTGTGTAACGATTCAGTTAACTTATTTATGACGAATAACATATGAGATGAAAAACAAGTGAATTGAATTATCTAAAACAGAAGAAAGATATTTCAAATTAAAACATGTACTTGCTAACAAACATATTGTCCAAGTATACAAGACAAATCATTGATAAAAACTGCCAAACAAGACAAAATCCGCATATTGGGGTCATTGATTATTAAAACTCGGCACTGAAGGGAATGTCCATTGGTGGTTATGGTACTTTTTGCGCCCTTAAACAATTCCAATTACTTTACAACCAGTGATCCATAAAACGCACATTTGAAAGCTATCATTATTATTGTGAAAACTTAACAGAAATGTCACCAATACATAGTTTTTGTAAGGTGTATGTTGTTATTAATGGCATAATCATGCCACTTTATCAACACAATCCTTTTTGTATTGGGTAAACAAAACCAGAATTAAAAAGACTATAATTTACATTTTTATGGTCTGTAGCTGTATATTATTACCTTATAACGAGGATATAAGTTTTTAAAACTATCATTATTGCTTGCCATAGTACTTGATAATAACGTGTTTATTTTGTCTTGATTTCCTATTTTGTATGTTTGTTGTAATAGGCGTTCCTTGTTGTTTTTGACTGAAATCTGTGTATAAACGCCACCTATGAACTGAGCAAACGTTGGCTTATATTAATAGACAATTAGTTTGTTTTATATAGAAGATCATCCATTAGTACATATAAACGATTACAAAAATATCAATACCCAGTAAAATACTTATTTGTAAAATGGCTGTGTTTGCATAATATATTTGTTTGAAAAAATTCATTGTTTTCAAAAAAACTGACTACATACATTTCTACATATCAATGAGGTAACATTTTTATTTACTGTTGGAACCACTCTTTATTTCCATAGAAATCAAATAAATGTGAATAATTTTTAAAAAGGATTGATATGTTTTACTTACTTATACCTAGTCGTAATTGAAAATCTATTTGCGCATACGCTATTGTCATATATTATTTCTCTAGAAAGAAAAATGTTGGCGTTATGGTTAAACATGGCAAAATGGCGATGTTTACACCAGATGAGATGTTTTTGGTGACGTTTTACCTCATATGCCAAAAAGAATCGGCCAATTTCCTGGTTTTTCAAAATGTTAAATCCCCATAGCACCAATGTTTTACCCTGTGCAGATATATTCTAGGTCAATCTTTATTTGATTTTCTAAAAAAAATATAAAGAATATTTTACTGTCACAAACAATAGTTCCAATAGTAAGTGTCTTTTAGTTCGCGAGAGTAAGACTGTTTCAAGAAAAAGAATATTTCTTAATTTTTTTTGCAAATAGTCCCCATTTTTGAACAACTTATATATATATCATAAAATATTACATGTACTTTTACATATCAATATATCAGTGGGAAGCATTTTTCTTAACCTTTTATACCCTGACATCAAGACTATTGTTTGGCATGCTGGTTTACATTGACTGAATAAGGCATTACACAAATAGTAGTTGTGTGGTTACAATGTTGCTTTAAAAACCAATTATCGAAGCATATTTTAGACGATACCCAAAAAAATGTCATACAAACATGTCAGCAACATCTGTAATTGTATCAAAAATGATCCTACGTAATTAATTGATAGTCTAAAAACGTAATTGCAATATACAATATGTAATATCAACATGCCTGTCGGCGAATAAAGACACAGTAAGAAACCCATAATTCGATAAAATATTTGACATAATTATTTGTATCATTTTAGATACAGAAATATCAAAGACTACACGACAACAGCTTACGCAACCATGAGCATGTTATGTTACAATAACGCAACACATACTAGGGTTCTTAATATAGTTTCCTACTTTTGACATGCATTCGAGTCAGTTTCAGAGATGTGGATATTGTCTCAATAGGTTGTATCAAACATCCCACTTTTTTACATTTTAGCATGTCATTTATATGCACTTTTAATAATCGTTCATTACCGTATGAAAAAATATTTGAATGAAGTCCAAGTTTAAAAGTTAAAAACAATCATGCCATTTGTTGATGAATGCTTGAATAATTGGGCGAAGAAAGATCTGGGTGATAGTGTTTATTTTTAGTGTGTGCATTAACTTGTATCAATTGGATAAAATGATTCTGAAAATTTTGTCGGTGAAAAACAAAACGTTTGTTTAAAAAAAGTTTATACTTTACTTGTGTGGTTAACGTTCTATTAAAGGAATCCAATCATACAATTTCTTTTACAAACAATAGGTTAGAAATAAACATATTAAAATAATAAATAAGCATTTTTTGAGATAAGTGTGTTAAAACACAGTAGCGGAATTGAAACTTTATGGTAACTATACACATTTAATATTGAAGAGAATTGTTTGTACCTTAAAAGAATTAAGACATTTTGTCAGTAAATGTGTAACACAATTAAACAAACACTATATTTATGTAAACATATATGATAAAATAAGCCAATTCAAATACTAGCAAAAATGGTATTTGTAGCTGAAAAATGTGTACTTTGCAATAATCACTGACACAAATAACAAGCAACACGAAGTTCATGAAAGAAACAATACGAGGTAATGACGGAAACAATATAATGCAGTAACAGCAACACAAGACAAACGTGGAAACTGATTAAAAATAAAAAACAAATTAATCCATGTCACAATCCAGAAAGTAAAAAACTTTGGAATTGACAAGCAAGGCTAGCAACGTGAACTTCCACAAGGGAAGTGAGGCCAGGTGCTCCGGAAGAGTAAGCGCCTCCTGTTTAGCTAGCTACACTCGTCACGTGTGTAATAAAAAACCTACCGCCTATCGGCTATATTTACAGTAACAGGACTAACTGATAATATAATTTCCAATAGTGTGTAGTATCGGAGGACCCCAACTATCCCGAAGTGGTCTGTAAATATGCACATTCAAAATTGATATTACAAAGCAATGAACAATTTACGCTGACATAAATATGTTTATGTATAAAAATTTCAAAAACACATACCATTTTATTTTAATGTTATCATCGTTGCATAATATGCAACAAAATTTCAATACTCTCTCCAGAGTCATTTATTTAAGAACTAACAACTCATATACTGGATTGATGCATTCTTTCCTAAATTACACAAGGATGTCCTCAAAGTAATATAATAATAATGCAGTTAAAAAGCAAAATCTTCAGCATATTTCAATTACTTGCATCTTTCATTAATGTTCTTTGGATTTTCAGTAGGAGATTAAACTCACTTTACTATTCCTTGAAATTACCGTACATGCAGACTTTTAGTACTTTGGTGTATATTAATGTTAAATTAAATTTTGTATGCACATCGATTTCATTTATAACATCAAACAGAACCAATATTAAAGCAGAGAAGATTTGTGTTATAATAGTCTTAAGAAGATACAGGTTATCGGATTTAAAATGAATGAAATCTTATCCTTTTTTAGGTTGTCTTTGAAATCTAAATATTGCTTCTTAGCAAATTTGTTTTCACTAATATTTTCTAAGATTTTTGTACACCTATATTTTTAATATTCCATTCCTTTTTGTATGAGATTTTTAAAAGTACTTTCAAACTTAAGTTCGTTATTAAAACTAGCAAAGAGTCTAAAATAAGAAATTCAAAGGCAATATTACTAGTATATGGTGTAGCTATCTAAACAGGAGGTGCTTACCCTTCCGGAGCACCCGGCCTTACTTCCCTGGTGGATATTCACGTGCCTAACCTGACTTGTCAGTTCCAAAGTTTTCACTGTGTTTCTGGATTGTGATTCGGACATGGATTAGTATGTTATATTATTGAGTATAATTTGGTTTTAATGAATCACTATGCATCTATGCTCAGAGAGCCTGAGACGTCTCGCTCTATAAAAAGGTCTCCTGCTAGCACTACGGGTACTAGACTAGCAGTTAATATTGGTACCCCTAGGATTATCCTTCAGGATATTATCAAAACGTCATATGATGCCAGTTCCGATCATCGTTACTTCTATAAAGATTCACAAGACACTTTCAAACAAATAAAAAAGTCTACAATTAAACTTTCAGATATTTTTAATTATGATGACAATTTAAATTACTGCACCGTTACAACTTGTAAATCAAAAAACTGCAAAACCTGTAAAATTTTAATAACCGATACGCATTTTGCCAGTAACCTTACATCTAAAAATTACACTTTACGAAGTCACGATGATCTGAATTGTAAATCTTCCAATGTTGTATATGGAATAGAGTGCAATTTATGTGGACTCATATATGTGGGTGAAACCAAAGGTAGACTAAATATACGTATAAATGGACATCGGTTTGATATCAATAACAATGGTAATCAGTTTCTTTATCAACATTTTAACCAGCCGGACCATTCTGTGTTATCTATGAAAGTCAGGCTTTTGGAAAAAATATACCACCAAACAAATAGTCCTACATTAAGCACTCCATACCGATTACAACGGGAAAATTACTGGATAAGAGAACTAGGCACTGCTTCGCCATATGGATGCAATGACAAAATTGTAAGCGTAGGAAATCTTTCAAGCCCGGGTTGTAACAATGTAAATGTTTTACACTTGTTCAACAAAACACCACGTGACAATAGAAGTCATGGACATCGCCGTTATAACAGACCCAATATCCATGATGTTAGTTTTCTTAATCTTTTACCATTCCTACAGAAACCTCTCGGATTACACCATATCCGAACTAAACTCTACTCTATACCACTATCCCGTCTTAGACAGTTACAAGAAGAATGCATATCTAAAACTACTATAGATTCAAATACACCAGAATATAAGCCTACTGCTATCATCATGGATATTGCTTTTAACAGATTATTTAAACCTGCTCGGGAAAACGATATTGATAACGATGGTCAACGCCAATATCTTAAGTTACACTATGCTAACAAAGGCATAGATGCTATAAACATTTCCAATATTCTTCAAAATAAACAAGTCCAATCTAAAATTCCTGCTTATTTCAAAATTAATTCTCCACCTCTAGTTTTCTACTCCTACAATAAACCTATTGCATCCAAAATATTTAATTATAAACAAACATTGCAGTGTTTAAACTTTCATAATTTTACTCCACCTACTTGCTCTTGCTCGTCTTCTCCCTATATTTATGGACCGGCTGGACATGTAATAACTGGTGATCTCAATATAATTGAGAACACCAAATTAAGATTTTTACTTTCAAAAGGTTCTAAATATAGAGAAGCTCAACCTTTTACTTGGGGACAGAATTTCCGACTTGTCATGGATTCCGTTGAAGAGTACGCCAGACGTTGGGCTAAATTAGAAGATGTTGAGCTTGATACCTTATCCGACTGGATAAAGGTTGTGAGATCTTTCGTTAAAACTAGTATTGCCAAACTTAAAGGGTCTATGAGTACTAAATCGTCTTCAGTACTCAAGGATCCAGAAATCAAGGCAATTCTTACAGACATACACAACAAATCTGGTGTTGTCCCAGCTAATAAGGCTTCCAACAACATTATTCTCGTTTGTAAGAGATTCTACCTTGAATGTCTTATTAAGGAGCTTGGTTTAGATAGTATATCAAATAACCCTGCATATTCTAGAACTAGTTTTACCAAAGATGAAGTTCTTTCCAACCATAGGGGAGTTCTCGAGTCTTTCGGTATCAATCTTAAAGAGGAAGATCTTGATCTTCCTTACTTGTATTGGATTCCTAAACTCCATAAAAATCCATACAAGGAAAGATATATAGCAGGCTCATCTAAATGTACTACTAAATCATTATCGGTAACTCTAACACAAATTTTGACAATCGTCAAAGATGGTCTTCAGTCTTATTCAGAAAAAGTATATTCTACATCTGGAATCAACCAAATGTGGATTCTCAAAAATTCTAAAGAATTACTTGAACATCTTGCTTCTAATACTTTATCTCATGTAAAAAGTATAAAAACATTTGATTTTTCTACACTATACACCACAATCCCTCATTCTAAATTGAAAGAACGTCTTAAAGAAATTATTCACTTGTCTTTCTTCTACAAAAACGGTAAGCCAAGATACAAATATCTGGTGCTGAACAGGGATTCTGGTTATTTTGTCAAGTATCATACGGATTCCAAACAAAAATATACTGAAGATACCATCAACAAAATGTTGGAGTTTTTGATAGATAACATATTTGTTGTGTTTGGTAATATAGTTTTTCAGCAAACAATCGGTATACCAATGGGTACAAACTGTGCACCATTTCTTGCTGATTTGTTTCTTTATTCTTACGAAGCAGAATTTATGCAGAACCTTGTTAAATCTGGAGAGAAAACTGTCGCCAAATCATTCAACTCAACATACAGATACATAGATGACGTTCGGTCTGTTAACAATCCTAAATTTGGAGACTATGTAAATGTCATCTATCCTAGTGAGCTTGAAATAAAAGACACGACTGATTCCTCAAGATCTGCTTCATATTTAGACTTATACCTGAATTATGACGCACAAGAAAGGCTACATTTGAAACTTTATGACAAACGTGATGACTTCAACTTTTCTATTGTCAACTTTCCTTTTTTATGCAGCAATATACCTGCTTCTCCTGCTTATGGTGTATTTGTTTCCCAATTAATACGCTATGGTAGAGCTTGTTCCCACTACGGGGACTTTGTACAACGAAATAGGCTGCTTGCAAATAAATTGTTGACTCAGGGATATTGCAAGCCTAGGCTTATCAAGGCCCTCAAAAAGTTTTATGGCCGTCATCACAGTATTGTTGATAAGTTTGATGTCTCTGTGTCCAGGATTGCCTTGGATATATTTGACGTCTCATAGTTCCATGTTCCTTTCACACAATTTTGATTACACACGTGACGGGTGTAGCTAGCTAAACAGGAGGTGCTTACCCTTCCGGAGCACCCGGCCTCACTTCCCTGGTGGAAGTTCACGTGTCTAACCTAACTTGTCAGTTCCAAAGTTTTTACTTTGCTTCTGGATTGTGATTCGGAAATGGATAAGTATGTTTGTTTTTGATTGTATAGGTTCCAACATATATATTTATGAAACAATACCTAATGACACTAAAATAAAATTGTAACTGTCTTATGAATAAATAACATATATACGCACGTTTTTGTTCGTTCATTGTTTGGTAAAGTAAATCTTTTTGAATTAGAAGAAAGAAAGTTGAAACGAGAAATGTACCTGACAAAAGCTAACGTAACCAAAACTACAAAACTACAAACGCAATATAAATGAAGGATAAAAAAATTGAACCTAGACAAAATAACACAATTCATAGTTTTTGATTATTGTAAGGGACTGATAATTGTAAACTAGGGACGGAAACTACCAAGGCTATAGACACATTGTTTTTTCTATTAGATGATTGTTTTACTATTAGTTACCTTAAATATTTTAAACAATCTTCGTTCCTTTGTTGTTGATATTCTTAGTTGCCAAGTATGTTATCAGATACCAATTTTTTGTGTATTACTTTTTACGTGTCAGTATTATTTTTTCCGTTAAGTTTTAATGTTGCATTTGTTGCATCTGGTTATTTTTATTGCAATTCTGGGAATAATTGTAATGTCATTTTTTCTAATTAAAAATGAAATGATCAGTTATGTTAAATGAAGGAAACAACTCGGTTGTATATACATACTGGCTTATATAAAAGCTTTAAACAAAACCCTTGCTGACATAAATGATGAGCATAGTTCTTTATAATGGTATCTTATAAATCATTATGATGCGTCAACGTAGAGTATTGTGTTTGATATTCATTACATTTACCACATGGCCATAGTTTCTTATCCTTTAGTTGATAAAGTAAAACAAGCAATAATATGAAGATTTATGTGCATTGTTTTTGTTTTCATACTAGAACCAATTATTGGAAATTATACTCTGAAAGCCCGTGAGATTGTGGAGGGTAGAATAGATTAAAGTTAGCAGTACTCGGTATCTTAGTCCGTCGTCATACCATCAATAAGCAGATTGACCATTGTAATTGAAATGAATGTAATTTCATTTGAAACGTTACTACCTTACGTTTGAAAGAAAAAAGTAGCATTTATTCCCCGGAATATAATCTCTTTGATAGTAGATGGCTAACCCTTTTTTATATTTTACGGTTTCTAGACTTTTATCACTTACTGGTTTTTATATGGAATATGCAAATTTACTGTTAAATTAAGACCCATATTCAAAACAATTTGTCTTAAAAATCGATTGGCCAAATGTAGAAAGTTTTGACGAGGAAAATCGACGAATAAGCGAGGATTACTCTTAATTCATTGCGTCCGGATCCGACAATAATAGTAATAATAATAAGTTATGTTAATTAGTTTACCATTTTTTTAAATCGTTTGGTTTAATGAAACCAAGTTACATGCTGTTGGGTAAAGCCAATTTTCCTAAAACGAAAGCCAATATTTCTCAATTGTTGCCTAACTGTGTTCCTTTGAGCCAATTAAGGTTTACATGATTATTTATATGTTATTAAAGTTTTAATTGTAATCAAGTAATAAATATAACCAACTGATCGTTAAAGGTCTCTTGTTTTTTATATTGCGAAGATTCAATTTAATAACCGAATTTAAATACTAGTCAAAACATTCAATTTTAATTGTTTTGAGTGTGTGTAAGCATTTAATTTGTTTATTTTCCAGTTGTCTCATCAAGTCTATCAATTCAACAATAGAAGTCAATTTAATTGGTAAAATGTCTGGAGACGCAATCAAAATGGAAATCGGTTGGTATGTCAATTATCATATGCATACCTTTTTGTCTGATGTCTGTACATCATGATATTGCAATTATTGTTTTGTACAGATACGTTAAATAAAGTTTGCATGATGTGGATAACGCTATGTCAAACAAAATAACAACTGATTGAATTATATGAGTAGCCAACTTGCCTTATTCATACAATTTACAATTTATGACCATCTCCAATCAAAGCAGATATGGCTAACTTTTTATAATCATCAAAGGCTCTGATCTATCAAATAAAACAAAATATCAAAACCAAAATCCAAAAGGGCAGTAAAAGTTTAAATCTGGTCAAGGTTAGACACCTGAACCTCAAACAGTGAAAGTGAGAACGGGTGTTGCGGAGGAATAATCATCTCCTGTTAAGCTAGCTACATCCGCCTCGTGTGTAATCAATATTGGGAATGAAATTAATATAGAAATGTAGAACCTCAAATATATCAAGGGTTATTATTCAGATACAACCTTCTTAATTATCTATACATGTACTTCCCTAAAATCATTCAAATTGTGGTGTAAATTGATAGTTACTTTGCACTTTTACTTTTTATAGTGAATGTTGAATGCAAAGCATTAATTATCAAAAGCAAACATTCCCTTCAGTTATGACAATATCTTTTCAGGATTTACCGACAAGATAATTCCTACATGTAACAGGGGTAAATGTTCGATAGTATCTCACCACTGGTTGGTTTGAACTATGAACAATTTCGTGTATGCATGTGAAGTGTGTGTTGTATGGTCTGCCTTGTACTAGCGCGCACTCAGGGCGACTCTAAGATGCTAGATCACCGAGTCAGTACACCACAGAAAAGTGTACCACTCCCCAAGTCCATTATACTGATACCAGGTTAACCAGTAAAGGCCAATTCACGTTGACGTTTTATTCATTAGGCCACCGCGACCTCATCTCTCACCACCGGAAGACTGTTTCATGCAAGAGTTTTAGTTATCATTTGATTCTATATGTTTAAAATCACTGAATTTATCTTACATACACCTATTGAAAAGAATAAAATTTACAATTTAGTGAACTAGCATGACCTGTCCACCTCTCGCCAATTCTGAGTTTAGTTTGTGTTGATTATTGTGACGTCAAAATAGGCGGAGCTAAATGCGTTCAAAAGATAAAATGACACCAAAGAAGGCGGGGCTAAATGCTTTGAACGTACTAATGCCGCTGTTCCGATTACTAACAGAAGTGAAAACCAGCGTTTTGTAATATTAAATGATTGGTATTTTGGCAATTCTAAGCAGAAAAGCCAACGATTTATTTTGTAATAAAAATTCAAAAACTTATATTAGGAACAACTTTCATATTTTATGATTTACGGTTTACAAAGGCTTCGCAACTTAATGAGAAATGCCACTTTAAACATTTTGTTTATGCCCTTTAAAACACAACAAATTGAAAGTCATTCCTAAAACACATTACATATTTAAATATTTTTATCACAATTCTTGTTATGTGTCATGAAATTTGCATGTAAAGAGATTAATAAGATTTGTTTCTTTCATGTTGTTTTATGTTTTATAAATTCTCACCTACTTGCATTTCGATAAATCATAAACTTTTTACCATTATTTTCTTGGCTGAAATAAAGCCATATTTAAGGTAAATATTTGAGGTTTAAGTTTCGTAACACTTTGCGTCATGCGGAGTTAGAATTTTAAAAAACGGCTTTTGAGATATTGTTTACACAATAGGTATCAAGTCAGTTTGCCAACAATTATTTATTAAAAGAATCTTCAATGTGGTTTGGATACGGTGCATTTCCTGTGATTTCCCTAGGGACATACTAACATTTAAAGATTTATGTATTAAACATACATTTAAAAACGTTGACGTTAATGAATTGTCCTTTTGGGACCCTCCATTTATCATATATAACATAGGACCTAAGTGAATATAATACACAAGCGTTATCCATGATAAACAACTTCGGTGCCAAATCCGTTATCATAGGCCTTAGATAAATCTAGGAAAATAATGTGTGTTTAGACAGACACTTTGTGCTTGGTTTAATGAAATTCTAGAAAGAAAAATAATCAATAAAAGTTTGATTTCATTATCTATTGCATATCACACATTCCTGTATATTTAATGTTAGTTTGTGAAAAGGGTTACGGTTATCCTGGCTTAGCAATAATCTTATAGATTTTAATTAACATGACAAATGTATATTGGTGTAAAAAGTATTAAAGAAACAAATTAATTATTTGTTATTACAAATTATAAATGATATCCTCACGAGTGTTTTACAAAATAAATAATATTTATTATTTTTTCTATTTATTCAACGAAAGTTTAATCTCATTGTCCGTTCAAAATTTATCTAAAAATGGACGGGAGATGGAACCCGATTTGTTTTTCAAAAGCAAACATACCAACCCATGACCAAATCAAAATCTCAAAAAGCAAAGTAAAAACTTTGAGGCTTTCCAAATTAAATACACACTTAAACTTCAAGCAGGGTTTCGCATTATATATAAAGTTCAACATTATAATAGCCGACATTGTTAAAGTGTACACTATCATGAATAAGCAATGAAATTGAACGGGAAATACTTACCTTTTAGGAGTATCCAAAGTCACTTTCCTCATTGAAGTTCATGTGGTTAACGTAATTTGCCACTTTTTAAAGTTTTATTTACTTTGTGACTTTTGATTTGGACAAAGGTTGGTATGTCTGTTTTTATTCCACATCTATCGGACTGAATCTAGATTTACAACTCTTGAAGCGTTTCTCCATTAATTGTGGTTACTTTACAGAGGTGGTCTAATCGCTTGCTTTGAATGCACATATATGTATTAAAGATTTTATAATGACAGACAAGAAGAAATATGCAATCAAGCGGAAGCAATGACTCGGGTAGCTAGCTAAACAGGAGGTGTTACCCTTCCGGAGCACCCGGCCTCACTTCCCTGGTGGAAGTTCACATGTCTAACCTAACGTGTCAGTTCCAAAGTTTTTACTTTGCTTCTGGATTGTGATTCGGAAATGGATTAGTATGTTTGTTTTTGATTTACATAATTAGCTATAGTTCTTGTCCCAGTTTCAAATTTATTTTTCAACTAAGATATTCCGTAATTTTAATCTTGAAGTTTAAATGGTAAATAATATTGTCAATGTATTCGTATATTTAAGATGCCATTATGAAGATCATGCTAAGCTTATTACATTTAAATACCATAATTTTGTAGAAGCGTTTTATTTTAAGTACAATAAAATACTGACATAACTTGACAGATTTAGGTAAAGGAGAACTTCAGTTCAGGAATGACTATGAAATTGGAGTCTGTCCCTTTAAACATTTTTCAGAACCTTAATTAATTAGTGCACATTTTTACATTGATACAAGAGAAAATTCTTGACTGGTATCTTTAAACATATTCAATCAACTAATCTTCACATTGATCAGTTTAAGAATGTCAAAATTCAAATATAAGTCGAAGAAATATAATTAATAATGTAGCACAATGACACCAATGCACGATATGTTGTTAATATAGAATTACTGAAATCATCGATACAAACCTCCCACTGACAAACGTTTAGGGGATAAAAAAAATATGACATGCAAATAGCTACTGAAATACTAAAATACTAAAATAAACGTATTTTATTAATTATATCTTGTTCTTGCTGAGAGATGGACAATGCTGTTTAATTGTTTCCTCTCTAAGAACATGTAATATCTTACCTTCTAATCATAAATTAGATAGCACAGCTTGTGTTCCATGTCTTAATAAAAAATCAATTAAAATAAATGATGCTCAAAAATAATCTTGATTGTGTTCACTGCTAGCTGTAATTAACAAGGTATCTGCAAAAAGCACTTTGTTTTATTTTTGGAAATATATATATGCTCTTTTTTATATTTACAGTTAGTACAAAATGTTAATGAAATAAATTATATATACCTGGCACAAGCTACACTTCCATAAAAACAATAAGAATAAAAGAAGACACAATATAAACATACTTGAGATCATAGATTGCAAATGTTTCCTACTTTGAACGGCTCGGGTACAAACTATAATTCGAAAAATGACACTCATGGATTTGATTCATGTATCTTTGTATAGCCTTCAATATTCAGTGATAAACAACGTTGTGATTCACAATTCGGATCACTAGTCCTCACTTCCTTCGTGGAAATTCATTTTTTAACCTTTTTTGCATGTTTTGTAAACGTTTTACTATGCTTTTGACATTGTGATTTGGACATGGACCGGTAAACTTCAACATCCAGTCGATAATCTAATTATAGATAGTGTTTCATTATTCTTCAAACTCATGTAATTGATAGAAAGTGTTGAAGCTAGAAAATAGTTAACGCTTTTGCAAAAGGAACAAAAACGCAAATAAAACATTGTTAGAATACATTTATAATTCGAAGGGACACAAAACACTATAACAAAACAAAATGCATTGGTTTGAACTATTTTAAGACATTGGACATTTAGGACAGCGTGAAGTGGTCTAACGGTAATTCACGTCCAGTTAGGATTCTTTCACTTATGTCGAAATGGTAGAAACCGCAATACCAAGAAAAAACCAGCGAACTACTGCAAGCGAACTGACTAACATTATCACATTGGGATCTGCTCGAATACGACTGGTACACAGGCGATGAGAGACGGTATGGTCCGTATGGGCAGACCTTTTGCGCATCGACCCCCGTTCATTTTATTAAGATAAAAGAAAGCAATTTGCTCTTGAAATTATCTACTTGACAAGAGCCAATGTAACCAAAGACATGGAACAATAAATGAGCAAACGAGACAAGATAGGATAAACACATGACCATTTAAGGATAAGACTTTCGTAACAAAGAATGTACTAACAATGCCATTTTTACATTATTGAGGTTACAATTGTTACATACAAATGTGGTTAGTTATGCCATGTACTTCTTCCAGTGTTAATAAAAGTAAGTGGGTTAGAGCAAACAAAGTAGTTTCGATCACTACTATTAATACAGTGTTGACTGCTACCAATCGAAACTATTGAAAAGTTTGGATGTAAGAAACATTGTACGTTCAGAGCAATCGATACTAGTACACCAGAATCTAATTTTGTTTTCGTGGTATAATCTTCATATGTGCCATGTAACATTTTTATTATTATTCATGAAATGCCGTTAATCATATTTTGGAATCTCCGCGAACGTTTTCAGACATCGAATTATACACCGATCTTGCCAATAAATGTAATTTGTAGTGATTGATCTTAATATAACCTACAAAACCTTAAACAGATAAGTTTGCAATAACCAAATACAATTTGTGCTCCAATAATGTTCTTATTGATTTCATCCTGATATACAAGATGAAGTGACTTCCAAATGACTATATCCCGAGAACGGTGATAAAAGTAATTCTACTGGACGAGGCTTAATCTACCGGAAATATTGACTTCATTAAGATTCTTTTATTGTGATAGCAATCATGGAATCTAGAAATGTCATCAATTTAAATGGAAATTAACTCAATATGTTTGTATCCTCAGGGAGAATGCAATTCCGTTTATGCAAAATAATCTTCATTTTTAGACTAATACAAACATTATTGTCAAGAAATGAACCCATTATTAGTACACGTTGTTGCCGGAATTTTAAAAAGTAAAATTGTTTAATCTTTTATCTATCTGAGAAATGATCCCTCTAATAACATTAGCTTCCTATTGGAAGTTACAGATTGTGTGGTAGTGGTATACCATTCCGCTGAGATATGAAAACGTCTATTTTCTCTGCGTTCTATCAATTATATCAATAGTTTCAGGATCTTAAAAAGCAATCAAAAGGCTAGTTATAAGGAATACGATATCTTAAATAATCCCATAGATTCCCATTGTTTGGTATAATCACCATAAAGTCGAACAAAATGACTAGAATATGTTACATTATTTTCTATAGAATGCCACAATATCGCAATAATTGATAATATAGTTCATCAAAATTGAATCTCGGCATTGATAACATCAGATAGGAATGTTAAGTTGGAGTCGTTTTACATTTTTTATTTTTCTATTAGGAATTCTATTTCAATTTCTTATAATGAAGATATATTACACTTAATTAAGTTTAATTTTCTCAATATCTGTTCAATACATTAAAAGCACTATCTCATATTATATTAATATGTAGCAATATATAGACTACAAGAAAGAAATTTGAAACTAAAAAAATTTACTTGGAAAAATTAATACAAACAAAAATAGGTCACAATACAAGTTAATGATAAAAATAACCAAGTAAAACAAGATTAGGTAAACACAACGTTGGACCATTAGTCGTTAAATTCAAAATTTTTGGACATGCACTTGATCAAATGTCCAGTGGTGTAGAAAAGAACAAGTGATGTGGTTACAGTACTTTTTGACGTTCTGCAACCATCACACTTTTTTACAACCTGTGCATTTTAAAAAAGAAAAATGAGCCTCACGAGGTCTCTTTTGAAGGACCCACTTCTTTAATTTTTAGATGTTGAGTGTTTGGCGATAAAACAGCTGACATTACCTATTTCCATTTCTTGGTCAGGCCCCGGTTTGAACCCCAATCTCTCAGATACAAAGCGAACACTATCATTGTTATATTTTAATACTTCAATGAGTAATGGAACCTTTCTTCTGAAAATACATCAAACTCATTTATTGTAAATATGTAAGTTTAAGTAACTTTAAACTTAAATAAAATAAAGATTTTCGTATAAATATCATCCTGTCAAACTTAAATCAATATCTCAAATTGTTTTTCATCTTATATATATAATAAATTTACATTTTTCTAATTTTACAAATAGTTATTTGTTTGTTATATTTATATTTATTTCATGTTTAGATTAACATCCCCAAACCTTTTTAATCAATTTTAAATCTTCTGCTATCGTATGCTTTGGGATAAAATCGGTGATTTTTGTGACATTTATAAAGATAGGATAAAAAGTAGTATCTCTTAACACTGTTTATCATTCCATGCTCAGATCAATATCCCCACAGCTATAGAATATCTGATAATAATGTTTTAATATTGCAAAAAAACATGTCTAAGCCTTTGGATAAAATCGATGAATTTGTCACTTTTTTAAAGAAATATTTCTCAGAAATTCCAGGATCTTTTTTTTCAAAATTCAGAATGTTCTTTGATAAAATCTCAGATAATCGCGCAGCACTCTTATTAAGGTGACAAATACAAGAGAAAAATCGATTAAGTACTCGCTAATCGTGGCGGCTTTTCTTTCATTATCAGAGCATTTCCATCGTATTAAAATCATTTTAAAACTAAAACTTGACAGGTATAATGATAACATGATTGAAATCCACCGTCTTATCAATACACATATAAAATATAAGATATTATCTAATAAAAGTTGCTTTTTATATAAATATATGATTTATTGGCAACATTGGCAATTTTCATTTTCGAAACGCAATATAACCTAGCCACTTGTCCATAAAATGAAATTCAATGTTAAAGGATTTCTAAGTTACTTTAAAAGCCAGATTATATTCATTGGAATCAGGAAATTTGAAATCCTAATACGATCTAACTACCAATGAAGGTTCTTTAAAGTAAAACATTTCAACAATATCATTACTGACGTCCTTGTGAACATAGGATTAGATTACACATTGATCTTGGTGCACGTAAGCACGGTTTTATGATTTTATGACGATGGTGAATTATTTTCTAAACAGAATTTTGTGATTTTTGTCTCTGTCACGTTGCTCAACATGTGGAAGTTACAGTTGTGTCGAAACGCACATATCCGTGCTTTAATTTTTTTATTGATGGTAAAATTTATATCACCCAGAAAAATGGAATATCTGTTTACTTCAATATTGTATTTGGTTACATTAATCCAATTCTGTGTTTTTCCTGGATCCCAACATATCCAATTAAACCTTAACTGGTATGGTTTGTAAACAATTAGGGATTGATTCTAATATCATTTTAGAGTTAGTGTGTATTCTTTAATACCCAAGTGAAAATCGGTTCTGTTAATCTGCGATTAATATAAACCATTTCTGTAAGAAACTGTTGCAGCTATTAGGATTATTCGCGCTCTAAATGATGGTGTTTACACAGGAAGTAGTGTTTTTTCTGACGTATTATCGCGCATGTACAAAGCAACTGCCCCGAGCGTATTTTCTTCATTTTTTGACATATTAAATCCCATAAGTGACAACCAATTATTATGTGCAGAGATAGTGTATGGTAATCATAAATGTGCCTGGCATTTATGACTTGGGTAAAGCAAGTGAAAAATACAAAACTTTTCAAATTTCGAGATTTATATGAAAATTTTGAATAATTCGCTATCACTAAATAAAGTAAAACAGACAGCAATTTGTATCCTTCTTATTGGTACCAAAATGTATCAATTTTGATAAATTTAATTCCTAAATTGATTTCAATGTATTTCTCAGTTCCAAAAATATAACACAAGTGCTGGATTGAATGTTCAAATGAATTAAAAAGATTGAAATTCAATTAAACATCGATTTTCTAACATTCAGGGAAGAAATAACAGGACATATCTCATTTAGTGAAATCTTCAATTGAATTCGGTTTCTTTAATTGATTTTTGTCGCAATCCAATTTACTTTAATAAAGAAATATTTCTCAATTTATGTACTCATATCTGCTTCAATCATGGTAATGCTAATTTTTATTCATTACCAACGATTTTATTGTACTTTTAGCCTTTTATTAGTTGTTTTCAATCGGAGTTTTCAAGAATAAACCATTCATAATTCCACTTGATGCAAATATTGCCTTAATTCATTGAATATTCCTCATATTTCAGATGCAAGAAATGAATTGTTTTTCTAGTTTTTTTTTATTTTAACACATTGGTCTTTATAGGTTTTTATTCCAAATATTTTACTTATACAAGAGAGTGCTCTTTAAAGGTTAAAGAGACATGAATGTTTTTGGTGCATAAAGGTGTCAATCAACGGGATGTTTGTCATTTTTGATGCAGTTATTGTTATAATTAGCCATCGTGCATTGAATGTGTAAATATGTGCTGATAAAGAAGATAAAGAAGATGGATGCCGCCTAGCACATGGGATATGCCTATATAATCAGTTCAATATCAGTTTTACAGGTGTTTGGTATTGTCATTTTCAAAAACGTTCATGGTAAACAAATACCAGTTTGCTAAAATATGCGTTTTTAATTTTATCTAATTTTCTTACAAAATATATATTGTGATTTGCCTTTCTACAGCTCAATGATTTTCTGGAAATCTTTTCTTCTAGTTTTAGTTTTAGTTTTATTCTGTAAAAATCTATAATCCTCTTAGCGATAGTGTTTTATTTTGTGCAGAGATATTATATGGTAATCGTAAATGTACCTTGTCGTACTCTTTGTGACTAGGGTAAGGCAAGTGGAAAATTCAAAACTTTGTATACAGTCACTGTATTTTCTATAAAACTTTTAAATTATTTGCTGTCACTTTTAGTACACAAAATAGTAATTTTGGAGATTTAGTTTTAATAATTAGTATCAAAATGCATTTGAAAATGTTGAATTCGTTATTTGACTTCATTGCAATTCTCAAATTCCAAAATATAACACAAAAGCTCGATTAAATGTTCAAATTAATTGAAAAAAAATTAATTCAATTAAATATTGATGTTCCTTACATACAGGAAAGAAATAAAAAGACAGATATTTAAATTCGGTTTCTTAAATTGAGTTGTGTCGCAATCCTTTTTACTTTAATAAAAGAATATTTCTTAATTCATGCACTCATATCAGTTTTAATCATAGTAATGCTAATTAATATTCATCACCAAAGTTTTTTATTGTGCTTTTAGCTATTTTTAACTGTTCCTATTGGGAATTTTCAAGAATGACTCATTCATAATTCTACTTGATACAAATGTTTTCTTCTTTGGTGCACTTAATTTGTTACTTTATTGAATGTTTCTTAAATTCAAAGCTACTGTGATTTTCAAAAACGTGCATGGTCAACAAATACGGATTTGTTAAAATATGCATTTTTAATTTTAATTAAACTGTTTTTACAGAATAAATATTGCGATGTACAATCGATGTTTTGATGGAAAAATTATAATCCTCTTGCCGACAGCATTTTATTTTATGCAGAGATAGCATATTGTAATCGTGAATTCATAACTCTGTGACTAGGGTAAGGCAAGTGGAAAATTCAAAACTTTGTATACAGTCACTGGATTTTCTTTGGAACTTGAATTATTTGCTGTCATATATGTAGTACACAAATAGGAATGTAGATGGTTTGGTATTTCTAAATAATAAGTATAAAAATGTATTTGAAAAGTTTAATTCGTTATTTGACTTTATTGCAAGTTTCATTTTCCAAAATATAACACAAAAGCTCGATTGAATGTTCAAATAAATTAAAAACAATAAAATTCAATTAAATATCGTTGTATCTTATATTCAGGGAAGAAATAAAAAGACAGATAATTGAATTCGGTTTCTTTAATTGATTTGTGTCGCAATCCTTTTTACTTAAATTAAAGAATATTTCTCAATCCATGCACTCATATCAGTTTTTATCATAGTAATGCTAATTCATATTCATTACAAAACATTTTATTGTACTTTTAGCTATTATAAATTGTTGTCATTCGGGATTTTCAAGAATGTGACATTAATAATTCCACTTGATGCAAATCTTTCCTTCTCTGGTGCACTCCTTTTATTACTTTATTGAATTTCTCCTAATAAGGTAGTTACAAGACTTGATTTTTCTTTCTATTCTTTATTTTAACACATTGCTCTGGAGAGTTTTATATTCCAATATGTTTTCTAATTCAATACTTTACTTTTAACATTGTTTAAGGGTCATTGGTCTTTTTCTTGGTGCATTAAGGTATATTTTACGTTCCAATGTTCCATGTTGCTTTCATTCCCAATCTTGATCACACACGTGGCGGGTGTAGGTATGTCAACAGGAGGGGGTTACCCTCTCGGAGCACCTACTCTCACTTTCCTGGCAGAAGTTCATGTGTTTAACCTAATTTGCCAGCTTCAACGTTTTTTTCTTTACTTATGGATTTTGGTTTGGACATGGAATGTTATGGTTTTTGTTATTAACACAAATAGTAGAGCAGAATTTGTATAAAATATAATTTCTGCCATTTTGTGTAATTTTACCAATTAGTTGTAGGCTGTCCCCATCAGAGGACTCTGTTTTACTTGTTAATTTTGTTAACTGCGAGTTACTTTTGCCTGTCACATTTAATTATCATTTACAACCATAAAGAAAACTAATGTTCTAAGTAACATCGTCATATTTTGAAATAACACATCACGTCAAATAACTTTTCTTCGTTATTTTTGCTTTAGCATACAAATAATATTTTTCTATTCTAAAGCATTATTGAACCAGTTTTTTATATTTCCCGATTGACTGTCGATAAAATAAATATTAGCAATTTTTTACGGACAAACAATCCACTTTTCATGGAAGACGATGATAGAGAACAGACCAGTTTGATGGCAAACTCTTAAATGTTTATTACCATTATAACACAGACAACAAATATAAGCAATAAAATTAATCTTAAAGCAACTTTTTTATGAGGTTTTTTTCATCATTACTAAATGAACATGAAACCTTGACGGATGGAAATTTTCCAATATAGACGTGAGATTTTGGTTTACTATCCAGGAGACACCCCTGACATTTATAAATATGCTCAAGAGAACACCATCAAACTTATTTGTTGGTCAAAGAAAAGATTGTGGTTAAGATATGTCTCCTAGAAACAATTTATTGTTTATTTAATGGCTGTTGGAATACCTTATTTATTTTGTGCTTTCATTGATGCATGATATTAGTTCTACCTCTTTTGGAGAGATTTTTTAGAAAATACCTGGGTGATTTTATGGAATTTGTTTGCATCAAAGTTGTTATGTGACATATTGTGGAATTCATTGACCTGAAATACCAAACATTTAAGAGTCATTGACGGTATCTCTAATTGAGTAAGAATACCAGAGAGAAAATGCATCGATCATTTTGTCATATAAAAATATCAAACCGAAGTATAAAATGACAACAGAATACACATCGGATATGTTGATTCTAGTTTCTGTTTAAAAACAATGGAACAAAAGATGCCAAAAATTGACGGATCGCCGGCCACGCCCCCAATGTTCCAAAAAAGACCCGGCATGCTAAAATAACGCACAAAAAGAACGAAAACTCCGCCTGAATTGCGTCATTTAATGACATCACTGACACTAAAACGTCATTATTTGCCGTGACGCTGTTTTTGGTACCTTGATGGCGGTAAGTGTCGGAACATAAAAGGCATGGCCGGCGATACGTCAATTTCATAAGAACTTTCATGCCTTCAAATCTTACGTCTTCGGACAAAATGTATAGCACTAAGTGGATTTTTTTAAATAGTTACTCTTTACAATCAATTTCACATCCTAATCAGAGTGCAAGAGAGCTATGCAAAAGAAAAACCTTAAACAGAAGTCTGCTGTGACGAAGAGTTTATTTGGAACATATAGTTAAGGAAATAAAAATATACAGCGATATGACCCCGTTTTAGCGTCAAAGAATATATTACTGTAGTTGTGTACATGGCGTTATATTCTGCCAAAACAATATTTATCTTTAGTTATCTGTTTTGTTTTATTATTTACGTTGTTTTATTATTTCCCCGTGACTCAAAAAGGTTAGCGGTTAAATATGCTCTAGTTAAGTTTATATTGCTTCACACAACTGACGGTAAATTACAATATTACAGGAAATATCAAACACAAACATACCAGTTCATGTCGAAATCACAATCCCAAAAGTAAAGTAAAATATTTGAAACAAGCAAATTAAGTTAGGCACATGGACTTCCACTGGGGATGCGAGACCGGAAAAATGATTTTCTAATTTATCTGTGATAGTGAAATCTCTTTACATATCGATACTTAAAGGTTCTTGTTCTTTTGTAGACCCAACAAAACATTTACTATATCTGTGTGGTCTTATGTAATTATGTTACTGTTAAAACATCAAAGAATAAGTAATGATAAATCCAATGAAACAACCAGCTGTTTTATCTTTGTTCAATATATCAAATTAAATCATGAAGTTCTACTCAATTCTCCTAATAAGAAAATGACGAGGAACAGACAGACAGTAAGAAAACAACATGTCTTTATTAAAGTTAATTTAATTGTTTGTTTAAGCTTGAAGTGATCATTCTGGAGAGGCGGCTGGAATGGACCATGTGTGTTTTAATTTAACAGATCTCATTAGGACTCAGAACGTTAACTCACTTGAAGTGTAAATAGGGCATACATAATTGAAGAAGAAAAAACACAGAGTCGCAGTGAAAGCGTGTTTCTTCTAACATTAGGAAGGTAATCGATAGCAGCTCATAAACAAATTATTATTTCATTCTTGTTTGGATGTAACTGGTAATATCACACCAGTTTATTTACAACAGTAAAATATTGGTAGAGTATTTGCTATTTTAGTGAGATGAAAGTGTTTATTTTACGGTTATGTGACCATTGACTTGAAAACGGAATGGATAGTGACTATTAATTTAAATTAATTATTTGAACATGCCGATTAACAAGTTTTCAAAAACAAACATATAAATCCATGTCTTAATCACAGCCCCAAAGCAAAAGTTAAAACTTGAAACTGACAAATAAAGTAAAACACATACGTACATTTTGAGCAGGTATGTGAGGTCGGGTGGTCCGGAAAGGTCAGAGCCTCATGTGTAGCTAGCTACCCATCCTGCATGTGTGAATTATAAGCTGAGAATAAAAAAGCACGGTATATTGTTGGTCGCGAAACATTTTCAGGGCAATCCTAGAGTGAGTGACATCATGCATATCAACAATATTGTTATGGTGGCCATACAACTTTTTGATAAGGTCTTGATAAGGTTGGACTTAAAACAGATAATTTAGGAAAAAATGATAGCCTATTATCTTTGCTAATAATATAGGCAAAATTCTTTACTATATTGGTTTGGAATTGATTATAATATATCTAACAAAAATGGTTCTAGATACATTTGTGTCATGTCTCTTTCATTCCCAATGTTTATAACACAAGTTGCGTGTGTAACTAGCTAAAGGGAAGATGTTTACCCTTCTGGAAAACCTGGCATCACTTCCTTGGTGGAAGATTACGTGTTTAATCAAAAACAAACATACTAATCCATTTCCGAATCACAATCCAGAAGCAAAGTAAAAACTTTGGAACTGACAAGTTAGGTTAGACACGTGAACTTCCACCAGGGAAGTGAGGCCGGGTGCTCCGGAAGGGAAAACATCTTCCCTTTAGCTAGTTACACACGCAACTTGTGTTATAAACATTGGGAATGAAAGGGACATGGCACAAATGTATCTAATATGTCAGGTTCAAAGTTTTTACTTTGCTTTCGGATTGTGGTTTTGTAATGGGTTGGTATGTTTGTTTTGTATTGTCGAGTCTTTTACGATGAAACATTCATTGTAATGTCTTGATCTTTTTCTGAATACCACATTATAATAAACGACAGGGTAAAGAAACGCTTAAATACACAGTCTAACGCTAACCCAGGTTGTGGTGTGCAATAATTATGTGGACAAAAACAAATATGACATAAACAACACATGAACCTATATGTACATGCTTAAATAATAAAATGTAAAATACAATCAAACTTTTCATATTATAATAATCAAATCCATGTATATGTAATATGGTCCTTTGATGTGAACATTTAAAAATCTTTGGAAATGGACTGGAAAGAAAAAAGGGGTTCTAAAAATGGCTTAGCCGAATGTGTCAAACAATATAGACCGAAATTGTATCTCTGGTTTGATTGGAAATGTTCATCTAGTCCTCACAACGTGCCCTTACAAGTGACTAAACGCCACCTAGCTGAACCATAAAGGATTGAATGAAATTAAGTTTCGTATAAAGATTTTAAATGTTTTTCTGAACACCTTCTCATAATAAATTGTTGACAAAACCGGTTCAGATTATGGAGAATCAGTACGCAATTTCAGGTTGTATGTTGCCTACTAATGGCTATAAATTGGCCGCCGGGTTATAACAAACACTGTATCTACATGACATATGTAAACATGACACAAAATTCAAAACGAGCAAAGAATATATCAAAGTAGATCATTTCTACTAAACTAAACTGTCATTTTTACCATCAACAAAACCAAATTATTCTTTTCTCTGAGCTCATTCTGTGTTCAAGATTTTTCTAAGATGCTTAACATGCCAGTGGACATAGGCGTTGAAGGAGTGGATTATCAAAGAAGCCACTTAAGAAGCTAGTTACATTTCTCAAGAAGTCGATCATCTGTTGATCAATACCATTAAGCCAATGAATGAACACATGATCCAGATATTTTAATCAGCGTTTTTTATCTACAGAACAAACATTCGCTTCAATCGGGGTTAAACTAATCTCGTTTTCGTGTGTGATTAAAAATACACATACATACCTTAAGGGTTGCCATGGTAACAAATGTAGCAGAAATGTCTGTAACACTTGTAATTAAATTGTTGTGCTAGAATGAATTTGTTTATGTATGATTTGTGCAAGTTTCTGGCTGATTAGCACATTTCTACAAAGTCTGGGACAACTTAGAGGAATTAAACCCCCAAATGGATATGAAACATTATTCGACACTGAATGTAACAACTAACCTGCTTTTGCATTTAATTTTTATTTGAGTGCCATTGTTGGTTTATTTCAGTTTTATTTATATAAATCAAATACAACCATAACGGCCTATTCCATGTTCAAATCCACAAAACAAAGTACAAATTTTTAAACTGACATGAAGGACGCATACGTAAGGTTTTTTTGAAATATATATGACCTGACTAGATAAAGATCTATTACATCGAAGATCGTGAGTTATTTGGTTAAGATAGTGCGTTTCAAACATTTATCAACACCTTGGAATAAATACCATGATCACATCTACACAATATTATACAATTATAGCATTTCAGTGAGTGCGATATGATGTTTTATCGGCAAAGAAAAGCAATATTGGCCGAGGCCGGAGGCCGAGGTCAATATTGCGTTTCTTTGCCGATAAAACATCATATTGCACTCACTGAAATGCTATAATTGTTTTATTACATGTAAACTATCTTAAAATGAGAAGACAAGTGTTATATTTTACTACTAAATATTAAATATCTTTTGCCCTTTATGTTCCGACAATGGCCGCCATCACGGTACCAGTGCAGCGTCACGGCAACTAATGACGTACTAGTGTCTGTGACGTCATTAAATTGCGCAATTCATTCTTTTTGTGTTCAATTCCAGTTCCAACGATGGAGTTGATTGGCTTAGTGCAATATGGTGTTTTATCATCTTCCAGAGTGCAATATGATGAAAAACGGTGTTGCGCGTGCATGTAGTTTAACCAATCAAAACAAAGGTCTCAGAGTAAAATCATATCATAATGTAATAAATTAATAAGATGTACTGAGAAAAGTAAATATAATACTGAGACCTTTGACAAACACTGATTGCAATAGGGATATGTTTTTAAATTTCAATTATGATTACACACGTGGTGGGTGTAGCTAGCTAAACAGGGGGTGCTTTCCCTTCCAGACCATCCGGCCTCACTTCCCAGCTGAAATTTTATGTTTTTTAAAGTTTTTACTTTGCTTTGGGGTCGTGCTTTAGACATGGATTGTTATGTTTGTTTTTGATTAACTTATGTATTTATTATTCATAATAATAATAATACTTGAAGAAATATTACTTCCAATATGAAAATATGGCATAATATTGACGCTAATCCATTAAAAAGTTAAAAGAGAAAATTTATCTCTGCAGCTTTCAAAAGATATGATTTCCTTTTGATAAAAAAAATGTAAATTAATTTTCCTGGAATGAAACGGTCGCCAACTACAACAACAAATGATTATATAAATTTATCAATTCAGTAGAAAATATTTGGCGCCATCAGATGGTTGAGTAAGTCTGATGTTCCGAGATAGATAAAAGAAGGAGTTTGTTTTTGGTGACCCTTACAATGCACAATAAAATGAATCAAATACAATTGTATCGGACTGATGATCAACCAGATTGAGAGTCTGGTATCAAATTATGAAGACTTTTAAATGAAATGAAATATATAGAATTGCGCAGCCAATAATTGCACGCAAAGTGTATGGTTAAGGTTTGAAATATTTTCTAGACAGTTTCGGCTAGACCATATTTCTGGAAGTTTGAAAGTCTTATATAGTTTTGTAGATGTTTGATTTCTTAAACACATTTTACGAAAACGACAAGACAATAATAAAATAATTAAACCAATTAATATGCATTTATATATGTATTAAATATCATCATATATACATACCGAAAACCTGAATTTGTTATTACATTAGAAACTATGAATAAAGGTTTTTATGAATGTCTGTGCCTTTTTCGTTCCCTATACTAACATAGCCAAGTATATGACACAATAGAATCGAATGATAGAAACTAGACAAGTCAAACAATACAAGAAAAATAACAATACATATTGGAACCAATAAAACATCCATCGCTAAACAACAAATGTTGGTCTAATTCAGGTAACGCTTGCTACATTTGATTTGTATTACGTAATGTATCATATTAATTGTTATGACTATTTCAAACTAACTGAAGTAATATATCAAAAACAAACATACTTATCCATGTGATGACTACCATAAAACGTTTTGAGGGCCTCAGATACAATAAAATTATATCAACTGAACAAATTTTGAACAATACAAAGATGTGAAATCAACGAAAACAAAACGTATGACCTTAAATGTTAACTCGAGCATAAAGACTGTCATTCTTATCTAACAAAGTAATATACAAATTATGAAATATGTAAATGTAATTTAGAATCATAGCAAGTACTAAATGATCAGAGGGTCTATATACTACTTAGTTAGTGTATTGGTGGTATAACCCCTTTGATCTATTACATTTTTATTACATATTGACATGATAGACAAGTGTATTTTTATACTAAACATGATGTATTACCTAACTTTGTTATTGGTTAAAGGTTTTTTTAAATGAGAATCATAAACAATATATTGCTGGACATGAAGGGGTCAATCACATAGGCTATAGGAGACTTGGTTATGCCTAATAAATCTCAGAGATAGTTAGTTATCTTTGAAGGATGTGATTTCAATGATTTCAATTTGTCCATTTGATCAATATATCTAATGCGTTATATACGGTTAGACGTTTATATGTATAATAACTTTGTTACACAAGATAAGATTTAGTTTCCCGGTCAATGGTCACTGGTAAAGAGATCAATTTAATCTAAGAAAACTTTAGATATACACTGTACGTTTACTTGTTATTAAGCTTGGAATTAAATTGTTATAATAGCTTTAATCATGTTTGATATCATTGATGATTTCATGGTTAATAATTATATTATATTTTAGTCAAACAAAACAAAAGTTTAGGAAGTGTAATTACATTTCAAAAACATTCTTGTGTTGTATTTTTGTTATATCGGTTTTTTTGTCCGTATCTGATTCTTTGTCACTGTCGAAAGTAAGGAATTTTATTATCAATGATTCGATATCTTTGACATCCCATAGTTCCATGTTGCTTTCATTATCAATTTTAATATTACACGTGGTGGGTAAAGCTATCTAAACAGAAGGTGTTTACCATTCCGTAGAACCCAGCTTCACTTCCCTAGTGGAATTCACTGCGATTTGTACGTTTCATTTTGATTTACAAGAAAACAACTTAACTTACCAAGGAAAATGTAGGATAGGTAAAACGCAGATATTTAAATCATTAAATTAGGATTGGCTCGAAATGACAATTTTACTTTGTAATATTCTTATGAATTAAAAGTGATGAACTTCACAAATGAAAGGATTGGTAGTAAAAGTTTGAAATTATGTTTTAATATTGATTGCGTCGTTCTCGTTTATGCAACATTTCAACAAGATTTGTTTTCAGATTAAATGTGAATTTCCTTTACATTATAAGTGTAAACATCCATTAATATTTATTATAATACAAAGAAACAAAATTAATAGTATCCGCAATCTGTTTAATATAAACCACAAACACACTTTCCATAGTTTTTATTAAACAAAGAGAAAAGAATATTGTTTTTAAGTAAGTCAAAAACGAATAAATAAGGTTAAATTGCAGCAATTGATTTCAAAGAATTACAGAAATGAATAATATAATTTTATCGTAAATTATACGGGATAAAATAATTTATCTTATTATATCTATGGTAACATCAGATACAAACAGGTAAATTACTATAGTTTTCATATCACAAAAATGAAATTATTTGCTGATCTAAGATATACTTTGATCTATTTATTGACATGTTAATACATCATTAATCGCCACAATCTATATCGATTAGAAAATAATAATTTGATTTGAACTGTAAAATATTACAAAATAAAACCTGACAGCAATTTTGCATTTTTCTAAATCATTATTTATGGTCGTCATTGTCTTAGTAATAATGTCTCTGTTTCAAACGTATCCTGAATCAAAAGCAAACACTCATACTAATCCATATCCGAATCACAATCTAGAAGCAAAGTAAAAACTGACAAGTTAGGTTAGACACGTGAACTTCCACCAGGGAAGTGAGGCGGGTGCTCCGGAAGGGTAAGCACCGTCTGTTTAGCTAGCTACACCTGCATATATTCTGCTTCATGAAAATATTTGACGTCCAATACTTTCGTGTTTTTACAATCTCAATTTTGATTTCATCCTTTTAAATAAACAAACGTATATGCAAAATAACATGTCCTATTTATCATTAATGTAAAATACTGGACATTCTAGTAAAACTAATTTTAATGGTGGAAGCTTTAACTTTGTATTTTATATTATGTTTTATTCTAACACTAAACGTTTTTATGATAAGTTAAAGTATAAATAAAAAACAAACATACCAATCAATGTCCAAAACACAATCCCAAAGCAAAGTAAAATCTAAAAGAAACAGGCAATTCAAGGTAAAGAAGAGAACTTCCACTAGGGAAGGAGGCCGGGTGGTCCGGAAGGATTAGCGCTGTTAGGTTTTGTTCTGCCAAGCCGAAAAAGTTGCCACAATTTCACACTTTAAGACAATCCAATTGCAACCACATCAACTTCGACTGAGACAATTCACATGCGACATTTGTCACTGTACAAGTTTGATTTTCTACACAATTTATTCATTAATTGATTTTTGACATACATTAATTAATTTTTGTCTATTTAAGATTTATTTTATAAATTATTGTAATAGAAAAATAAAATTGTCAACTTCACGACAGCCAAAGTAACGTAACCAAAACATAGAAACAAAAAAGAAATAATAAAGAACAAAACAAGACCTTACAAAGACAAACACATTTGAACCACATTATTATTACTTTGGACCGGGAAATTGGGTCTCCAGGGTCAAAGAATTTCAAGACGCAACTATTTGCTGGCAATTGACTTTTTGATTTATAATGTTAATGCAAAATGTTAAATAAAACAAATAAACAGATAAAAAAATTAAAATATTTTTACAAATTAGTGGTAAATTGTTTTAAATCTTTCAAATCTCGGAGATTTGATTGATTCATCACTGATATTTTCGATGTTTCAATTCATTTTTTAAGTGGAATAATGATCCAATTGGGACATAAATGTATTATTAGAATTGCAGTATAATTTCAGAACAGTGTGATATTTTTTTGCATCATCGTTCATCATCTTTGAATGAAACACTGATTTCGTGTTACATGCTTGTGTGTGTGTTTGTAAAATATTGTTTTATTTTTCTATTTTATTTCCAGTTTTAAATGTGTTTTACTCTACTTTTGGGATTATGATTTGGACGTGGATCGATATATTTGTGGTTGCATTATCGTTGCCGTTAACAAATATGTGTATACCTTGATTATCTAGTTTTTATTGATTTAAAAGTTTTATGGTTGTCAACACATATAGTTGACACGTATGATGTCTCTGTATCCAAAATTATCCTGGATATTTGACGTCTCATAGTTCCATGTTTTTTATTCTCGCAATGGTTGCAGACAAGACTTAGCATATTGGTGGCTAGATGGTTGATGGAAGTTTACGTGTATAACTACGTTTGCTAGTTTGTAAAGTTTTTTGCCTCACTTTTTGTATTGTGATTTTAGCAAATTCGTTTATGTTTGTTTATTAAGAAATAATGTTCCATCACTATTAAGACAAATAAATTCGTGATTGGATAAAATTGTCATTTTTCTATTATTTCTATAGGGAAAATTTGCTCCTGCCTAATTCATAATCATTAGCATAAATTTGTAAAACCTTTTTAACAAGTCTCAAAACACGCAAGGTTGCATCAGCATTCAAACATGTTGGAAAATATGCTAAAAATGAACTTAATATAACGAAATATGAAAAACTGAGTAAAGCATTCTGCTGACAACATTGATTAAATTGTAATGTTTTAAAAAGAAGCTTTAAACTTTATTCTAGAGAAATATTTTCACATATGAACATAATAATAGATCGAAGATTAAGATATTTTGCTCAGAAGAACCATGATGTGTTATTCTAACACAACATGCACAATGTTTTCTTATTTTGTATCATTTGACAGTTAAATATTGTGAAAATCTTACTTCTCTAATGAGTTACTTAAAAACTTAGCGTTTTAAGAAGACAATCAATACCATTAGAACCAATGAATGCATGATCTAAGTATTCCAATTAGGGTTTTTTCTATACATGTACTTCTATCCGTATTAAACTAATCACATTCCCCATGTGCACATTAACTTCACATACCTACTTAAAGAGGTACCTTGGTGGCCACTGCAGCAGAAAAAAGATAATAAAACTAAGATTTGAAAGATGTCTGATTTGTATAAGATTGTATTTGTACTGAATTTTTAAATCCATATCAATGACAACATCATAAAATATATTTATTGTCACATTACAACGTTGACCGTTGAAGAATTCCATTTTGATTCAAACCAATATATATTTTGGCTTCCTTAGCAACCTTGTTGCTTATTACATATCCGAAAAGCAGGAGAAGCATGTATATTCTGTATAGAAAAGTAGAACATGAAAGCTGACAATAGAAAATTTGAACTTCTCACGTTTGTCATAAGGTTTCAAATGTAGCCTTTCGTGGGCGTCATAATTCAGGTTTAAGTCTAAATATAAAGCAGAACTTGAGGAAGCAGTCGTATCTTTTATTTCAAGCTCACTACGATAGATGATATTTACATAGTCTCCCAATTTAGGATTGTTAAGAGACAGAACGTCATCTATATATCTGTATGTGGAGTTGAATGATTTGACGACAGTCTTTTCTCCACATTTAACTAGGTTCTGCATAAATTTTGCTTCATAAAAATAAAGAAACAAATCAGCAAGCAATGGTGCACAGTTTGTACCCATTGGTATACTGATTGTTTGTTGGAGTTGGAAAATTATATTATCAAACACATATCAAAAACTCCAACATCTTGTTGATGGTATCTTCAGTATATTTTTGTTTGGAATACGTATGATGCTTGACAAAATAACCAGAATCCCTGTTCAGCTCCAGAAGTTTGTATTTTGACTTACCGTTTTTGTAAAAGAATGAAAAGTGAATAATTTTTACGACGTTTTCTCAATTTAGAATTAGGGATAATTGTGTATAGTGTAGAATAATCAAATCAAATTTTTACACGAGATAAAGTATTAGAAGCAAGATATTCTTTGGAACTTTGGAACTGACAAGTCACGTTAGCTTCCACCAGGGAAGTGAGACAGGGTGCTCCTGTAGGGTTATCAAAGACTAAAGCGTTAAAGCAAAGGTAGTCACTTATGCGATAAAACAGCGTATGTGATTTGTATAGCACTTAGAAGTAACTTTTTTTCATTTATATGCTTTAAATTGTTATGTCTTTCTTAATACTCAGACAACCAAAGATTTTTAACGTATTTTACTTAGTTTAGTTTTTACCTTACTTTAAGGATTTGATTTTGATCTGAGCATGAACAGGCATGTTTGTTGTTGATCATTAACCCTTGCCTCATTTATGTTTGCACGCACAAAGATAAGATTAAATGTTTGATTTACGTACTAGTAATATATCATTTGGCGTCGAAGAAAGAAAAAGAACAGAGTAAAGTCAACTTTTGGAAAGTTTGTGAGGTTATGAAATATACATGTTTATAGACCTACATGGTAAAGGTAGTCACTAGTATCTCCACAGTCGCCAAAAGATTGCCAACTGAATAGACATATATAAAGTAATTTTTCCTGCCAACAATCGGTCACCGACTACTACAAATGATTATATAAATTTAATCAATTCAGGAGTAAAAGGATGGCGCCATAAGATGGTTGAGTTATTCCGATATTCGAATATATATAAAGGGAAAAGGTTTGATTATAGTAACCTTTAGAATGAAGACAAAATGAATCCAATACCACCTATCAGACTGATGAACATCTTCATTGAAAGTCTAGTATCAGATCGAAAAGTAATGTTAGGAGTTTTTAGAAAGACATCTATTATATAAGTTAACATACTTAGGAGCGCGTTGTCAATTAATAAACTGATATGATATATTCCGAAATTTTTTCGAAAAACAAATCAATAAATGTTATTTGAGGAATGAATTTTTTATATTAAGTAGAATATTTAAAATACGTAATTATATACATAATTAGCTTACATTAGAAAAAACAATTACGTGTTATTAACTTTAATACTACAGTTGTGAATATCTACTTCGATGGCCCTCATTTTTAAAGAACAATTTATATTGTAACCTAACAATGGAAACATACAGAAGAATAAAGAAGTTCCTACAAGGCATTATTGTTTTTATGTCTCAAATTTTCCTTTAATATTGACAATCGTTGATTTTTCTTACATAAACGTATTGACAAGAATTACGGTAAACTAGCAGACCTGTCCACCTCTCGTCAAGTCTGATTTTATTTTGGGTTCTTTTTTATGATGTCAAAGAAGGCGGGCTTAATGCGTTCAAGTGATGAAATGACGCCAAAAACGTTGAGGCTTAATGCTCTGAAAGGATGAATGGCGCTGTTCTATTCACTGACTAAACCAGCGGATAAGAAAGAAAAAACATTATTTTGTTATATAAATAATTGGCTTTTGCAAATTATAAGCAGAAATTTCAACGATTAATGTTGTAAATATAAGAACTAACTTTCAATTTTTTTGTGGTTTACGGGGACATAAACAACATTTTGGAATTTGCAATATTCTATCATAATTTGCAAAATACCCCGTAAACCACAACAAAGTGAATGTCATTTCTAAAATAAATCCAGTAGTTTATTGTTTTCCTTGCTTGTTTCTTTGTTTCGATGTTGTTTGTTCTTAATTGCACTAGTATAATGTATTGTGGAATTCATGTTTAGGACAGAAGAAAGGACGTGGATTAGTATGTTTGAATTTGATTGTTTCTGAAAATGTGAACTTTAAATAAAAGTGGTCACTGCAACTTAAACTCAAACAATAATGATAAAAACAAACATACCAATCTATGCCAAAATCACAATCCAAAAGTAAAGAAAAAGCCGCGAAACTGGCAAATTAAGTTTATGAAAGAAAATGGCCATACAAATGAAGACAAGAACAAACAAGCAAAGTATGTAGATATTTAGCTTCATATATCTTAGATATCCAACCTCTTATCATTCTTTTTTTCTTCTTGACTGCTCTAAATCCTAGTAAATCTTGCAGTTATATATCGATGTAACTGACGAAGATTTAATATCACCATTCAAGTAAATTAAAGAAGAAACGTATAATTGAATTATACCAACTGTCTAAATATTAGAAAACATTAAGATGTAAAACCAACGAAACGGAATGAATACTCTGATATTACTCAAGAATGTTAACTCAGGCATAAAAGACAGTGCCACTTTTGTCTAACAAAGTAATAATACAAATTATAAAATGAACTTTTGAGCATCCTCTCTATCTGGTACTATGTGTGTGTGTGTGAGAGAGAGAGAGAGAGAGAGAGAGAGAGAGAGAGAGAGAGAGAGAGATATTACAGAACCTATATACACGTGATGCTAAGTAAATTGATACGTTCGTTGATTCATTACATTTTTATTGCAGATTGACATGATACTGGTAGATAAGTGAATGTACACGATGAAGATGATGTATCTCTCAAATTTGATACGGGCTAAAGGTTTTTGCTGATGATGATCGTAAACAAGAGATTGCTGGACATGAGGGGGTCAATCATATAAAATATTGGAGACTTGGTTGGCCCCAATATATCTGAGTAATAATACATCATCTTTGTAATTTGCCGGATTGATGAAAATAAATAATTTGTCTTATACAGTTAGACATCGTTATAAATAATGTTTTTGTTACACAAGATAGCTTTAGCTTTCTCGGTCAAATGATTCCTTGGAAAGACGAAAATTAAATACTTGGAACCAGCTAGGTAGAAATGGGTTTTGGCACATCAGGGTGGACCTTTTAGTATAAAAATTTCTGTATCAAACGTTTATTTGATAAAGTATAAAGCTTAGCTTTGATCTGCGTAGATACAGAAAGTATGATAAAACAATATAAGACATAACCTACCAATAGTTGAAGAAAGCTATTCACTCTTTAATCTCAGTAGCATCTTAACTTTAATCTTCGTAGATACAGAAAGTATGATAAAATAATATAAAATGTTATAAGACAGACCCTACTAATAGTTATACGAACCCAAACAATTTCCAATCTTTCGTTGCAAGCTCGCCGATAACACTAGAGATAATCCATGACGAGCTCACCCATAAACTATATGGAAGTGGATGTATCCTAATTACAAGCTACCCTACCACTCTGTATCAGACAGAATCAATAGTGTCTCTCAACTAGCTTCCTTGAAGAGCAGCATATCTTTACACACGTGGCGAGTGTAGCTAGCGCAACAGGAGGCACTTATTCTTCCGGAGCACCCGTCCTCACTTCTCTAGTAGAAGTTCACGTGTTTAACCTACATTGTAAGTTTCAAAGTTTTTACTTTGCTTCTGGATTGCGATTTGGACATAGATTAGTGAGTTTTAGATTTTAGATTTTAGATTTTAATTTTTTATATTACATGTCTTTCAAAGTTTGATCCCACTTTTGTTGAGCAACCTAGTACACAGTTCAGCAAAACAATGTCGTTGATAATAAGCTAGAACTCAATTAAGATATATCAGATGCAAATCTATTAATACTACGTCGATTTTTACTAGGCAATAAAGTTGTCCTTTGCTAAAATGATATTTGGCGTTCCAGTATTTCAATTTCTTCCAATTAGATTTATCCTTTTTCAGTTATTAGAGATTTCATAGCAATGTTTCAATAGAAAACGGATGACATGTTTGAAAAATATGGCTAGCCGTATAGTCACACTTGTATCTGGTTTCCGTAATCAGGTCTTTTTTCCGAGGCGAGGTGATAAGCCTTACGCTTAACCTAGTACCTCTTCCCATAGACGATTGCAATACCATTGCTGACGAACTCCATCTGTCCGGATTTTCTTTCTGGGTTGTCTCCCATAGCCTTTGACCTACCATGGTCATCCACAAGGCAATGGAACCAATTACCCCATGATTTAAGAATGGGAACCAACAGGTACGCAAAACCGGCACTTACCTGGACACCAGAGGGGAAGAAGAAAAGAGGAAGACCCAAAGAGACTTGGAGAAGAACCATTGAAAGAGAACGTAAGGAACTAGGTTACAACTCATGGACTGAGGCAACAAAAGTAGCAACAGATAGAGGAAAATGGAGAGAACTTGTGAATGGCCCGATTCTCCTCACGGAGAGACGGAAATAAGTCAAGTAAGTCAGTATAGTCACACTTGCTTCTATACTATTAAAAAATATCTCAATTTAAATAAAATTACATCTGATATATCCAAGTTGATTTGTAGCTTAGTATTAATCACAAATGTTTTTGAGGGATTTTAAAATTTACAAAACAGATCATTTTGATCAGCAATGTTTTAGTGATATTGGATTATATCGTCAATATAAATCGGATGAAAAGCGTGACTATATGTAAAATCACACTTTCTTCTTTACTACTAATTGAAATATCTTAATACAATCAAATCTGATATATCTTAATTGATTTGGTGCTTAAAAGCAACCACAAAATGTATTTTCCCCAGGGATAATGACAGGTTCTTTCTATTAAGATAATTACTGCCATATAATTATGTGTTGAGGTCAACGCAATTTAATTCTAAAGAATAAAAAGAACGAAATTCTTATAAGTTTAGAATATATTTATCTGTAGAAATTACAAATACAATCAAAAACAATCTTATCTTATTATATCTATGGTAACATTAGATAAAACACAAACATAACTGTGTCCTTGACATCACAAGAATCATTAATCTCTCTGGAAACATCAACTGATCTAGGATATTCTTAAATCAATTTATCGATATACATATTAAATATAGATCTACCTATAATTATTTGTACTTATTCTATCATATAAATATATATAACTAAATTGTACATTAGTTTTATCAAAATAGTTCAGCAATCTAAAACGACTAGAAAATATCCATTATCTGGACTCGATTGTTCAATGCTTCGTTCGCAAAACCAAATGGTTAATGAATTTAGAAAATGGTATTGAAATTATAAATATTTGTTAAATAGCTTCTGTTAGTATTATTCTCAATTTTGATTACACCAGTGGTAGTGTAGCTAGCTAACCCTTCAGGAGCACCCGGTCTCACTTTCCCGGTGGAAGTTCACTTGTTTAACATCATTTGTCAGTTTAAAAGTTTTTACTTTGCTTTGGGATTATGATTTGAACGTGGGTTTCTATGTTTGTTTTTGATTCAAATTAATGAAAGTAAACTTTTTGCACAGAAATTTCAAATACATTTATTTTCAAATGCACAAGATACTAATTTTCGCTTACCATATGGTTAAGCTAACGACACATTGAACAACCAGACCCTATTGTCTTTTTAAAGATAGTAAAGAGTATCAGTATACCCGAAATTAGTATCTTGATATAAAAACTTTATTACTATATTAATTTGGATATAAGTTAAACATTTTTGTCATGTATATTCACCAATTTTTAATCCAATAAAAGAGGCTAAACGTCGGGCAAGAAGTCGGGTAATATCGTTAAAGAAAAGAAAATCCCAATCTCATCCAACCATTTAAGGGCAATAACTCAGATAAATACAGACAAGTGAAAGAAAAATTAAACTTGATCTACAACTGTAGAGCTTGTAATATGCTAAAATATAACAATTATTGTGACAAACTGTGGAAGCAATGCAGAAACAACTGTGAATAAATGCTGTGAAACAGACATGCAAAAATTTGCAATCCATAGCAGATTGACCAAAGGTCAATATTCATTTTCTAAAAATAATGTTTCTAAGGACCGGTCCCTGGTTTTTGTGACTTATTAATCGTCCAAATTTACAAAAAATACAGATGTCAAAAGCATATAGTTATATTCATAGTAACACCTTAAATCCTGAATATTTTGAATACTTTCAAACGTTTCAAACATCAATAATTTTTAGAACATTTTTATTTCAATATTTCAAGAGAGCAAGAAAAATGGCTTCATTTAACTTTCTGAATTGGAGTTTATATCCTGTAGATAATGAATTCTTATCTTTCTTTATACGGAGGTGGCCAGATAAAATTTGGTTGTTCTTGTACTTTGCACAATCGATAATAAACAGGATCTAGTACTAAAGTTGGTGGAAAGCAGATATATACCAGACCTATATCAAATTTTAGTGGCACATGTGATAATTATTAATTTGCAGGTTAAAAATAAAGATGTATTCATAATATTTAAAATAGATAACAATTTGTTGTTTTCTAAAAAGTTTTAAAATAATTATGGATCTATAATTTCAAAATTATATAAAATAAAAAATATCTAAATTAAATGTAAAACAATGTAAACTTAGACCGGTATGTATTCTGAAAGTAAATTTATTCCATCAAGTCTTGTCATTTCATAAATCGTTCTCATAATAAAGTCGTTTTTTTTCTCAATGACAAAATCAACCTATGTAGATGAATATAATTCTATATAAAATCATTTCAATCGTAAGGGAACAATGTATTATCCTCACTGGATATAAAACATTTGTTGAGACAATCTTATGATGAAAACTTTTCCATAACTTGTAATTTAAAGTTTGTACCCAGTCTACAGTTATCCAAGTTTCAGTGATGTGAAATGACTACCAGTACAATGCTTCCCATTTTTATCAAAAGGATACTACTAACCAATAGCATACATGTGGGTATCCATTCACTTGGCAGCTTGACAGACGGGGAGCAATGTGAAAATATATATCTTGCTCAAGGGCAAAAACTATGCACCCAAACAGATTGGACATTTGTTTCACAAATCCATGGCCTTAGCAACTTGGCCATGTATCTTTAAATAGATAACTAATCAGTAGAGTCTATGCTCAAACCCTTGCATCATGAACCCATGACCTTATCTACTTGATAGCATGTCTTCACAGCAACTCGGGCATGTGTCTTTACATGGTAAGTAACCACCAGAGTCTTCGCTCAAACCCTTGCATCATGAACCCATGACTTTAACCACTTGATAGCATGTCTTCACATCCATAAAAAGTAGTCTTCAAACATGTTATAGTTATCTTATGGTACACATTGAAATTTCTTATTATTTATATTTAAATGTAACACTAACAATAAAAAGTACAAAAAATAACACAAAATTTAACAAGTAAAAGAAACAAGCAAATGGCACAAATATATTACGATGTTATTGTGTTCATACATACATAAAAATAAATATGATGTAAATGATAATATAGGGTTATTGAACTGATAACCATCATAATATCAGTTCAATAACCCTTTATTATATAGCAAAATAAATTTTGTTTACTTCCGTCAAGTATTTCATGCAAAATACCATTTTGTTGTACAATAAATAAATATTACGCTAGTTCTTGTAAATGGATATAAGAACTAGTGCAATATGACAATCAAAACAGCGATGGCGTCGACAACAATCGTATGACGTCATAAACGACAGCGTCATGTGACAAAGTGTGCAATATGAAAAAATTGTTTCGGAAAACCTCGGACTGGAACAAAGTTAGCGTGCAAATACCGGTATATATTGCACGCTAACACCTCGGGATTTAACGTTTAATTTCTATGCGAAGCAGATATTGCTATATAATAATAAAATATACAATGTATTAAAATATCACACATTTCTGACAAAATATTCAACTTCAAATCTATCATTTACATCCCAAATGAAATCTACTATCAACTTCAAAAATTTAATGGAAACTTCATATAATTGAAACTGAAATCAGATAAGTTACTTAAACACAAGTAAAAAGAAATATTTGTTAAGTGATAAATCAATAAAATCTCTGGTGAATTATAAAACATTCATTGCTGATTCTGATTTTAAAAAAATATTTTCATTTCAACAATTTTTGAAAACAAGTCTTTCTGGGGAAAAACATCAGACATTGCAAATTTGAAATGTATTTTTTGATAAAAAAATGAATGCTTATACAATGTTTGAAACACTATATATCATTTTAATCTACAATACAAATTTAAATATAAATTACAAAAATATCAATGTTTGTCAATAAGTAAATAAATAAATAAATAAATAAATAAATAAATAATTTTGTCTCATCAAATAAGCAATGAAAGTGGTGACTTTCCAGCACTGTAAGTGAACCAATGCAGATCAACTGAGAGTACGTGCAAAATGTGTTTAATCTTGAGTACTATGGGCAGAGCAGTTGAGATTATTTGGTTTTCAGCACTATAGATGTAAACCCAATAGCAGAGCAGTTGACAGGGCAAGCAAAATGTGTTTGGTTTCATTCACTATGGGGAGAGCAATTGAGAGTACATGTATTTGTTTTGAGCACTATAGATATTATCCTAATGTCCAGAGGGTACCAGAAAAATGTATTTTATTTTGAGCACTTATTTACCCAATGGCAGAGCATCTAAAGTAACAAGGCTATTGTTTGGTGTTTAGAATTATAAAAAATCAACCAATGACAGATTGGCTAAGTGTAATGAGGTCCAAGAACTACAAAAATTGACCAATGACAGATCAGCTAAGGGAAATGAGGACTGAGAATTATAAAAATAGACCAATGACATATCATCTAACAGAAATGAGGCAGTATGTTTGTGTCTGGAAACTAAAGTTTAACCAACAGTAAATAGTTTAATGAGACAGTGTGATTGCATTAGACTTGACTGAAATAGACATAAGTAAAATAATAGATCAGCTAATTAAAAAATTAAAACTAAATCCCTATTTTCATATAATCATTAATACATGTATATAGTTAAATAATTTAATATCTTTAATTTCATTTAAATGACTATTCCTTTTTAGTAAGTCTTTTTAACACAAAAAGTTGATGTCTGATTTGTAAAAATTATTTATCACAGTAAAATAATAAATATATCCTGGTAATTATTACATATATCATCATGAAACAAAAATGATTAGGTATATAAACTGAATCAAATTATGATATGCCTAAAATCTGTTAAACAGTCTACCCTTTGTGTATATATATCTATAATTTACATAGTACATAAATGTTGTATAAAAATATATCTACTCAGATCTAATTATGGAACCTTGGCACATGCCACTTTTAACTGGCAAATAAATAATAACATTTTATGCAACATGAAGGAAACAATGAATAATATATAATAAGTTTAAATTTCTATATAGTATTATAGTATTTAAGTTGGTTCATTGTTTGGTAAAATAGGGTTTATTTTTTAAATTTTGAAAATGTGTGTATTATGAACTTTGGTTGTAAAATACCGTAGTTGCCTAATATCACACTTATCAT
Organism: Anadara kagoshimensis; assembly: GCA_021292105.1. Taxonomy (NCBI): domain Eukaryota; kingdom Metazoa; phylum Mollusca; class Bivalvia; order Arcoida; family Arcidae; genus Anadara; species Anadara kagoshimensis. The sequence continues at coordinate 45,117,907 of CM037870.1, forward strand.
TTATTTTCCCTTAACACATTATCAAACCACCTATTCCCCAGACAAAATAAACAATATGCTTGCAGCTACATCCATATTTATGTTAAGGTAATGACTTAAATCTTTGCAAGAACAAGCGTGTTGTTAACTCAAACAAGCAAGGGGAGCTAACTCATGTAAATATTGCCTTGTTTGTAATTTTTTTTCAAACAAATATCATTATAACCACAATCTGATTTCAAACCTATTCCTCAATGCCTATTAATAAGATACTGTACATTGCTACTAGTACTTAAAGATCTTGTTTAAAACTCCACCAATAACTCCAAACAATTTAATCCATTTAGTTTTTATAAAAGGATATTTTTGTATCATAAACACCACAAGACAAATCAATTAAATATATGTACATAAATGATATCTACTTTCATAACAAATCATATAAAAACTTCATTTTCAATACAGATCAATGGATTCCAAAACATCATGCATAAAATTTGTTCAGGGAATTGACAACAATGAAGATGAAAATCAAAAAATGTATGCTTCATAAAATTTCTATGTATTGTATTTATTATAAAATACAATGTATGATCCGTAAATTTCCTTTAGATAAAAATTATACCCTAACTATTCATGAAGTTAAATGTTCATAAAGTTACTTGTATAGCAAATATTTATCTAGTTTCAGGGTGTATCGTGACTGATTCTTCCCACTAAATGGGATATCAGTTCATCCCAAGATTAAAATGTTGTTTCTAAAAGCATGGTAGACTGAAGCAATGTGTAATTACTGGCACGCTAGCCATCTGGCTGGACTAGAAAAAATGGCCTTTGCATCATGAGTCTGTGATCTTTAACTAAACTGCTCCTGTGCATAATTGAAAGACATTACATGTGCAGGTGTCCTTTTTATACAGGTTTTGCTTAACAAGTGAATATTTGCTCTGTTGTGCATGTGATACACAAGTCCAACATCAAATATAAGTTAAACAACATTTTGTTCACTATAGAAATACAACCGTTTAATATCAAATTAACTCATTGTTCTTCACAGTTCAATAGTTGATGATTCAGCACAAAAGTGTTGTGTTTATATTTTTAAGTTGGGCATTGAAAAAGGTGATAGAGGAGATTTAAATTTAATTTTTTAATCTATGCAAGAACAAGTATCATGTCGATTCTAACAGGCAAGGGGAGCTAACTGTTGTCTTGTTATAAAATTGTCTCAAACAGATAAGATTTATGGGAAAAGACTACAGAAAATTCAGAATCCTGGATCTTCATTTGTGAAGGTAAATCATTTATTCCTTTTATTCCTAATGTGTAAAAAGATTACAATTGAACCTGCCCTAAAGGCTACCTCTATATAATGGCCAGTAAACTTTTATCCCAACTGCTCTTTATCCATGTTATTTGAAGTTGTATATTAGGGCCACTTGCCCATAAAGACCACTTTTACAGGCTACCTTGGTTGACCTTTATAGACATGTTTGACCTTGGGTGACCTTTATAGACAGGTTTAGCTGTAATGCCCTTGATTAACCTCTATAATGCCTTCCTTATAGCAGATTTGTTTCATAATTAATACATGTACTCCGTTGATCATTGTTGAGGTTTTCAGATAAAACAATTATTGTGAACCCAAATGTACCTATAATACCTAATTAATGTTGACACCTCAAAATGCTCCTACTTAAAAGTGAAGTTAAAACTGATGGTTTAATCAATTTTAAGTTACTCTATCATAAGAGCAAAATCATAAAAACCCCAATGAAATATTGCCTTATAAATTGATTGTGACACAATTCTAACTTTTATTAAATAATCTTTCCCTGGTAAAAATAGCTGATCAAAATTATGTAACATTTCACTCTGATATATTAACTGGTAAAATGTGGTGAAACATGAAAGTTCTGAAGAGAACAATGGTTACAATTTGATATTAAATAGTAAACCATGAATACATTTATAATCATGACTAAATATACACTGGTAATACTAATAGTAAAAAGAAACGCAAATCAAAGAAAAAATATAACACTAACACACATACTATCTTTGTTCTAAATATAGTACTGTTCTTTCCGCCAAACCAGAATCTCCTATTAAAATTGTCATATCTGAAAACACTAGACGAGGAGCATTACAGGCAAGATTATAGCTACTTAAATCCTGCATACCCATATTTTCTGCAAACTGAAGCACCAGATCTAACTGTTCTGAAAGTCTGAAATGTCTTTCATGACGCTGACCATTGAGTAATCGAACAGCTAAATGAATTCTTGCTTCGTCTTCTGATGGTTCTTCTGGTAGGAAATGAGGTTTGAAAGTCGTCTCTGGTTTAAAAATGCCCAACTCCTCCTTCTCAATCTCATTATGAGTGCCAAAATGTTTGACAGATGCGTCATTTTCAAAATGTTGCCCTGAGTAACCATCTGAACATTCACTTTCCCTTCTATATCTAGGTCTTGTACTAATGTTTGTTCCTTCTTCTGGAATCTCAGTTTCAAGATTTTCAAAATTAAAAACTCTTGCATGTGAACTACTTTCATTGTCATCATCCAACTTAAGAACATGAGTTTGTGGTGACAGTGACTGATCAATGTATTCGTCAGTCTTTGATGGGTCAATTGTCGTCCCTATAGCAGGAAGTGGTTTATAGCGAGACAGCGATGACTGTGGTCGTAAAACAGGAGTATTAATTGGATCATCTGTGAAGTACAAATGAAAATCAAACTTTAACATATATAAAACATCAAAAAGTTTTGATGTTCTTCATTTCCACGAATTAGTATTTCATCTCTGCTAATAAAAATACATATATCATCTTTGCGAATAAAATTATTCATGTTGGTATTTTATTAATTTGTTACATTAAAACCAACCAAAGTCAAGAACAATAACACTAAAATTCATCAGAAAAGTAATAAAATGTTAAATTAAAAAGTTCACAAAGTTACAAATCTGTTCTAGCAGAATACTTTAATGTTTTGTGGAGATAAAGTATGAGATGAATTTTGGAATTCAAAAGCTATACATGTGATGCAGTAAATTTGAAGTGAATTTGTGTATTAAGGACCTGGTCCAATTTCACAATCTTTTCTTCACTATCGTATAAGATTTTCCTTACCTTAAATTAAGGAAATGTATAATTGGAATATTTTTTTGTTAATTTTCAAGATATTCATGAATTTAAGGCATCATTTTGAAGATCATATCAAGCTTAATACACCTACATTATAATTTTATTGAAAAGTTATAGTTGTAGTGCAATAAAATATTGTCAACATTTGCCAGATTTCAGTTAAAAAAATCTTAGTTAAGGAATGATTGTGAAACTTGAGCCTCTTGCTTCCAATACATCATGGCCTCTATGAACCTACAACTACAAGGACATGGTGCTCTTTTGGGGCATCTATGAGGCTACAGATACATGGTCTTTATGGTGCCACAGCTATATATATGAACAGGGTGGTCCATAGCTACCTTTATGATGCTATAACTACATGGACAGACAATGATGACCTCTATGATGTTGCCTTTTAGTGCTACAGCTATTTTTTAAACACCAATTATTTTCACTTCTTAGCACTATCTATTTGTTGGTGTTTCACAATACATGTATCCATATCAAACTAAGTGTAGAATTGAAACTGACACCAACCTCTCAAATTACATATAGATGCCCTTAATACTTTTGCTTATATTTTGATATAATACCTGCAGGTTGTCCTTCTATTTGTAGTTCTGGATTTTTCATTACTGTACGTCTTGCACTCCTTGGTCGTTTTCTGCTGGACTTTGGTCTGTGTGTCACTTGTGGTGCATTTTCTGGTGAATGCTGGAATTCTCGATAATGTTTAGCTTCTGATTTTGGTGACATTTGTCGGTCATACATAGGATAACCAGAAGATGGCCTCTCAAAAGGTACTGTCAAACTATCACGTTTGTGAGCCATCTGTTCTCTGGAAGGAGACATCCCCAAATGATTGTTTCCTCCTTCAGACTGAGGACTATATTTTGAATGCCTATATCCAGTTGGTGGAAGTCCTTCCTCTTGTGATTCATGTGAATATCGTCTGTCATAGTGATGGCGACTTCCTGATCTATAATTTGTTTCTGGGTGCATCATCGGGGAGGATGGAGACATGTCACCAGAATGTTCTCTTGACGAGGGGTGATTTATGAACAGAGTTTCATTCCTTGGACTGTAGTGAGATAAGTCATGGTTTTCATAAGGTTGTGAAGTGGGATATTGGGTCCCGGTTGGATGCGGGTCTGTTGTGTATGGAGGTGATCCATAAAAGCCTTGTGGTGAGGGGCTATCAGGTACTTGTCTTGAAAATTCATCATAATCATGTCTGAAAAATAAAACAAAAATTTCTGTTTTGTCTCCACTAGAACAGTTAGACAAAAATACTAAAATATTAAAATTCAAACTTGACCTGTCATTTATCAATCAATATCAGTATTTCAAAACTGCTAATATTGTATTACGAGAAACAAAACCTTTTTTTTAAAGTATAGATGTATATGGCCAATGAATGGACAAGTCTAAATGGCAATGGCCAAAGTGAAAACATAATGTGCAAAAAGCAACACATTTACCATTCCCACAATAGAAAATTATCAACTTTTAAGCAGTCAGTTAGATAACATTTGCTACAATACACATTTAGGGAACTCTACATTTTCTCTACATTACTAAGAACATCAAGAATGTTTCCACCTGCTATCATGAACAACACGACACTAACAAACCTAAATTAATGTTGCTGATGTAGGATTATTTAAAAATACCTTTCATATGTTTCTGGAGTAAACCCACGCCTTGATGCAGGTCTACCATTATCCCCCTCTAAATCATCAGTTTTATCATGTACAGGTCTTCTACCAAGTCTAGATGTTGGTCGATTTCTCCTCCCTTTGCTGGTTTTAGGTCTTTCTAATTCTACATCTATCATTCCAGAAGATTGCATTCTGTTAAACAGATACATACTAAATTTTACTATTACTCTATTGTAACCACCACCCCTTCCATAAAAGGATCAACATAATGGAGTTTCATTGAAATAGAAAACTGAAAAACCTCAACTAAACTTTAGTCATATTGGAAAAATCACTTTGTGCATCTTCAATTTTCATATGTAATATCTCTGTATGGGGCTGACCTATTTGCGGTATTGTTGTGTTGTATAAAGTTGATATATAAGAGTGATTTACTCCCAGACTTCCTGATCTGGATCTGTTAGCCTTATGGTAGAATGCTTGCTTTTCATCCAGGAGGCCAGGTTCAATTCTCATACATGGCACTTGGTGAGAAATTGTGGACTTTTCAGATGTTTCCTCTCTCCAACCCACCCCCACAGTGTATAATAAAGTTTGACATTGTTTACTTACCAGAGTCTGGTCATAACTTAAAATTGCTCTGCACATCTGTGGTTGCCATAAAATTATTTTTTTTAAAATGTTGCAACTAAAGGGATTTTACAAAAATGTCCATTTTTACACAGGAAGTGATGTTCTTGATAACACATTTAATGTTACATGGGCAAAAGGACATGCCATTAATTGCCTGATTTTTCAACATGTGGTGAACGGGGCTCATAAGTGGCCAGGTAGCTCAGTGGGTAGAGCCTCCCGCAAGTATTGGGAAAGTCCAAGATTGGAGTCACAGTTTGGCCACTTAAGTTTTTCCTTTCCTGTTTTTGGGGGCTCATCTGACCCTGGGAAGTGGCCACACAACAGGTTAGTCTCAGGGTTGAACCTGGTGGTTTCGGTTCAAGGGAGTTGAATAAAACAAAACAAAACAAAAGGGAAGGAAGTAATGTGGCCAGATAGCTCATTGGGTAGAAAATTCCACTAGTATTGGGAAGGTCCCATGATAGAGTAACGGTTTGGCCACTGAATGGTTTCCCTTTCCTGTTACATGCATATTACAGTGTCAACATTTTTCTCTATGCAGAGATATTCTATGGTAGTCACATACAGGTGTTCATAGGAATTTGCTGTTATGACTAGCTTTAGACAGAATTATTTCTGTCATCAATGGCCCTTTTTATCGATGATAGGTCTAGACTCATGTAAAATTTGACTTTATTGGGTTTTCTATCACATTTCACTATCACAGTCTCCCTTTCATAAAAATTTTGCAAAATCACCCTAGTTCATGGAAGATTATAAAAGCCAATATACTTTTTACTATATGTCATAATGACTATTAAGGTGCTAGTATATTGACCAACCATGTCGGAAAAAAACTTTTCGTATGTGGTCACATGCTGTTTACATGACACTTGACATTTTTCATAGGTCAAAATGTTAAATTATTTATAATGCTTTGAAACATCTTGTCATTTCAACAAAAAGGACATGTCAACGCGTTTTCAATTCAAACCCTTACAGTATAATTATGAAAAAACACGTATATCGATGAAATAAATAGTGGAAAACTTTAAGAATTTCAGTATAACATTTGAAATGTCACTGAAGATCGGGCTGATCTTGAATGACTTGATGAAACTTAGCCGGGGACATTAAATATTTTGTACTCAGAATCTAGTAACTTTCTCAAGAATGAGTGAAATAGAAACTTCCTATTACTTAAAGCATTTCTGCATAAACAGTTGAATATATATGGCCCATCTGTTTCATATTAAGCTCAACTTTCAGCGTGGTATGTTCCATAGCTACATTGCCGGGCGCCATATTGTTTATTGGCGATCGGTAAAACTCGGACTTTTCCGCTCAAAACGGATATTTCCGAGCTTTACCGAATCGAGGAATATTCGCGAACCATTACTAGTTCCCTCCATGAATAGGAGAACCAATTTATAGCCATATGAAAAAAAGTTGTTTTATTTTGTATTCCCTATATACATGAACTAATTTTACCTTGAAAATAAAAGAATCATTATGGCTAATTACTCATCTGGGATAATTTGTTAGATCCCTATCTTATTCTTGTTTTCTACTCGTGCATCATGATTCTTTATTTCAGTATACAATAAAAGTGAGTGTGTAGGCATTTCAGCTCTACTGGGAATGTGTAAGTGTAACTTCTTAACATCATGACCTGACAGACCAGTGCCTGTGTCCAAAGCCAAGAGTTTTACAAACTGTTTCCAATATGCATGTGTTATCATATGCTTTGTTCTTGGAGACTTGTTTCATAATATTTTATTTAGATCCTTCAAATTAGTTTCATACACATCATAATGTTTTATACTAGTGTGTAGACGTGTTTTATTATTATGGACAAGACATTAAACACTGAATTCTTACAGCATCAACATTGTGATATATCATTTGGAAAACATTTCATATAAATCATCACCATGTTGCGATCTATAAATATATTGATGATGGAATACTTAATTTGAAGTTTTTGGAATTCATGAATTCTTGAACAGAAGTAAAAATATTGCACTCATATTAATAAGTAAAGTTGCAGAATTATATACACATCTTGATATGATGTACAAAATGCACTATGTATAAGAAGTATTGATTAATTGGTTCTTATTTGTCACCAAATGGGGTTCGCCGCTGTACCACATACCTCTAAAGTTTGTGCTGAGCTACTATTTCTATTGAATATGGAATCATGTTTTCACGTAAAAACAATGTTTCTGGAATTTTACTGCTTCAGTGTTTCCAAAATGTTCCGCACAAACTTTAAGGGGTGTTAATCACCTAGTACAGAGGCGAACCCCATTGTCATAACAGAAAAGGTTTCAACAGAAACTTAAAACACTGCACGTTTATTTTGTAGGTGTTGATGTATACTCTTCAATGTTCTGTCTCTTCCTCACATGATAACAATACAAAGCGACAAAGTTTTTCATAAATATTAATTTATTTCAGCCATTAATATTAATTTAACATACATCAGTAACAATATCTGACATATTATGTAGCTCAGCATGAACTAAAAACGGCAACATATTACAAATCATGGCTGTCTGAATCAGTCACAGGCAGTATACAGCTGAAACATTCTTAACAGAAATTCTAATCATCGATGAAGTATAACAGAAATTCTAATCATGGATGAAGCATAAATCTATTTCAAGTTCAGGGCACAGCTCATTTCAGGCTGAAAAGAACTTATAGTAATAATAAACAGCTGAATTGTGTAAATATTTAGGGGCCCAGACTTATTTTTAGAAGTCATGGGCTACTGGGACCCTGCTAATCTTTGTCTCAAGTCAAAGATCTAGGCATTTTCCAGAAAGTGACTAAACAAGTTTTTATAGAAAAGAAATAGAATCTAGAAATAATAACTTTGACCTTAAAAAAAATAAGAAAAAATTTGCATTTATTGAATTTAATTTAATATAATACCTTTCACATTTTATTTTATACTGATATCCAGTTATGATACAGTTACACATACATGTAATAAAAAAAGCCAACTTTTTACAATGGTAAGTTTGGCTTGATTTTTCATAAACTGTTTTAAGATTAAAACCAGTTTTTTGGGGGAGTCTATATTCTATATATATATAGACAACAATTATTAATATACAATGGCTTTGTTATCATTAGAGTATTCTGCTAATGCAGACATTTTAAACAAATATAACCTGATACACTTAATACTGTGGAACAAACAAAAATCAGGTTAAACTCTAAAGAAGGGGCACTAACTTATTAATCCCCTCAAATCTGTCCCATATGATGTTGTTTGCTGTTCCATAAATTACTTATTTGCTAAATTCTTTGGTATGAATGCACTATGTACTGTGTAACTCGACTTTTTGCACTTTATTTTCTCGATATTATAATGATGTAATGATGAATTATGAAAATAAAACTATTTGAAAATGAAATTTTACATACTAATGGACAACAGGTAATATCATAATGAACATGAAATCAACTAGAGCTGTCTCTTGAGAACCAAATATGCCCTTAATGTTTTCCTGTGGCCTTGACCTTTTTTATATAACCTTGGTTTAAGGTTATGACATGCCTTTGGACCATGAAGATTATTCATGTGAAGTTTTGTGACAATCGTCCAATCAATTAAGAGATATTGCCCAGACACGATTTAACACAGACAAATGGACAGACAGACATGTACCCCCTCAAACTAGTTTGCGGGGATATAATAAAATTTAATCTGGTGTTAGACAAGGTTGTGTGATGTCAGCTCTCCTCTTCATAATGGCAATAGACTGGGTTATGAAATCTACACTTGATGGTAACAACACAGGAATAAGATGGACTCTTTTCACCAGTCTTGAAGACCTAGACTATGCAGATGACTTAGCCTTACTGTCGCATACAGAACATCACATGCGGAGTAAAACAACAGAATTGCAGAAACATGCTAAGAGCATTGGACTAAAAATCAATGTTAAGAAAACAGAGGTTATGTCTTTGAATACTAAACAACCAGCACAGATTCAACTAGATGAGAATACCCTAAACAACACAGACTCATTTACCTATCTTGGAAGTATAGTAACATCTGATGGGGGTGCAGATAGAGACATAAGAGCTAGACTTAGTAAGGCTAGGGGTGCTTTCATAAAGCTAAAAAACATCTGGAAAACAAATTGCGTAAGCAGAAAGACAAAACTAAGACTTTACAACAGCTGTGTTTTATCAGTTCTATTATATGGAGCCGAATGCTGGAGAATGACCGAAAAAGATACCAACAAACTTTCCAGCTTTCACAATGGATGCCTTAGAAAGATCATGAGGATTTACTGGCCAGCTAGGATTACTAATGAGGAGCTCCATAAAAACACAAACACAGATAATATAAGAACTATTCTGACAAGATCAAGATGGAGATGGATAGGACATGTGCTCAGAAAGCCTATAAATAACATCACAAGAGTTGCTCTCAGATGGACGCCTGAAGGAAAAAGGAAGCAAGGCAGACCCAAAAACACCTGGAGGAGAACTGTTGAAAAGGAAATGAAAGAACATAGGCTAACTTGGGGAGAACTGGAGAGGATGGCACAAGATAGAGAAAAGTGGAAAACTCTAGTCCTTGCCCTATGTGCCCCCGGGCATAAAAAGGACTAGGTAGGTAGGTAATAAAATTTCATTCCTGAAAACGCCACATAATTAGCTGCAACATGTATATTAAAAGTAGTATACAGTATACATGTATAATCACATGATATGTTAATATCAGTAATGTGTAGTAAAACCTGCTATAGTGACCACCTCTATACATAAAGACCACCTGACCTGTTATAGTGACCACCTCTATACATAAAGACCACCTGACCTGTTATAGTGACCACCTCTATACATAAAGACCACCTGACCTGTTATAGTGACCACCTCTATACATAAAGACCACCTGACCTGTTATAGTGACCACCTCCATACATAAAGACCACCTGACCATTAAGCTCAGTGTTTCAGGGTCTTAAATCTTCAAAATTTTAACGAAAAGGAACCTCTATATAAAGACAACCTTCTTTAAAGTCCTTATTTTCTTAAGTTCCCTGGGTAGTCTTTATATACATATAGAGGTTTCACTGTACTTCTAAATGGGACAAAATGTGGAAAAGTAACAAACCATGACAATGCCACATTAGAAGTTTATAAATATCTTAATATTGCAACTATGTGATGAAATAGTTCTTTTAAAAATACTAGATTCAATGTAGGCAAATGACTGTTACTTGTATTATTTTCAATATGAAAATAATACATTAAAGTTCTATGTCTATAAAAAGTTTTTTAATGCACAAGAAAAACAATTATATCATGTTCAATAATTACAGTGATAGATTTGCCATGCACCAACATGAAAGATCTTGCAATAGTGCTGATTGCAATATAAAGCATACCCCCGTGCCCTTTTTAAAAAATAACAGCATTTTTCACTACCCATTGAGTAAATTGTTAATGTTTTCTCATATTATGCAAAACACTTTCTGGAGCCTATCTGGTACATGGGGTTCCAGGCACAGAAATCTACATGTAGAAGATATTTTGATACTCTTTTCTTAAAGTGCATGGAAACATGAGACAGAAAGCATCCATACCGTTACATAATTTTGATATAAAAATAACATTCTATTACAACCAGCCAATCTTCAAAACAAGATTTATAAGAAAAACAGAACAGCTTGCCTGCACATAAAAAAACATTGCAAGCTGATACTTCCGCTAACAGAAGTACATGTATAACTTAAGGTCTTCTGTACTTAAAAGGGAGATTAAAACATCTAAATACCCAATCATGGCAATACTTTCCATAAATATAAGATAAAATCAAAACAATTTGAACAGTCAGCCCTGAGTCTTTCTTGTAATTCTGAACAAAAATAAATTAAAAATTCGGCCAGCAAGAAAAAAACAAAATTCTGACTAGATTGTGTTTATCATTATAATCCACTAGCATCAAGTTCTGTTTCTACAATACGTCGATACTCGTCAAATCCGCCATCTAATGTCTCTACGGTATTATTTCTTACTACCCATAATTCTTTACATATCAATCGTATAAGACGTTCGTCGTGAGAAACCAGAACAACACCACCCTGAAAAAGTAAAAATATTAATTTAATTTAATTTTATCTTGGCCTTTACCACAATTATCACTTAGAGGTAGGTACTTGAGACTCTGGCCATAGGTATCCACTGAGGTGTAGATGGTTGGAGCCTTAACCAAAGGTTTCCATTCAGTGATAACTAGTTGGGACTTTCACCGTAGGTCTCCATTTAGTGGCAAGTGGTTTGGACTTTCAACAAAAGTCTTGATTTAGTGGCAAATGGTTTGAACTTAAGCCTAAGTTCTCTACTTTTTGGTAGGCGCTGTGGTTTAACCATAGGTCTCCATTTAGTAGTTGGAGCCTTGAACAAAATAAGCTGTAGGTAGGTTTTATCTAAGGCATGTCTGTTTACTTGCTTGCTTTATTGAATGAATGGGGATTTGCAATGTTTGTTAGTTTTTTTTTCAATTTTCATGTTCATGTTCATTTCAGCTAGAAGAAGGCTATGCCTATGTAATGCAATTAAGGCAATGAGCCATGAGGAATCTTTTTTGTGTCACACATAATATGACATCAAATGTTTGTTAACCATCTCAACTTGCAAATATTTTGTATGAAGCATACAGTGTGATATTAATTTATATAATTACCTGGAATTTCAATATAGCTTTCCCCAAGGCCTCTATAGTTTCCATATCTAAATGATTTGTAGGTTCATCTAGAACGAAAAAATTTGGACTGAAAAAGAAAGAAAACCCAATATTATTTGCAGGAAGTATATGCTGCAATGTGCCGAGGAAAAAATAATTTTGTGTTTCTGTTTACATATCTAATAGGTAAATTATATTCATTATTACTAAAACTTAGTTTTTCATGAATTATAGCCACATTTTACAAGACTATATTTCTTTCAAATTTCTTTTAAATAAACTTAATCAAATTATTTACATTAAAATTTGTGCTCCCTAAAATTAATACATTTACAGTATTTTGATAAATAATCATCAAAAGAACAGCATACATTGTACATGAAGATCACCTACAAATTAAATCCAATGAAAACCAACATAATGTTCATTCCTGACTTTGTACAGGGAGATAAAAATTATGATATATGTAGCTACATGTGTACATTTTACAATTGCAATATCTTTGCTTCAATAAAGTATTTGACATTGACTATACTTTGCAACATTGCTCCACACACTGAAGTGATGACGCAAGATGTTAAATGCTCTAATTGACTGACAGGAGCCGACCCATTTTTATGAGAAGGTGCACCAACAGCACACTTCAAAATTGTTTTCAAATTAAAATGGAAAATAAGAGACGGCAATAAAATAAATTTTATAAATATTGTAAATATAAGAAATAGATAATTTTCCAATGTCTTTATGAACTTGCAATGTATAACAGACTGTCTTAAATTTTTGCACAAAAGGCTTTGGAAAATTACCTTATTTCTTAAATAATTTAGAAGATTTAATGTGACTTACTTCTGCATGTCCATCACAGCGAATGCTACTCTGCTTTTCTGACCCCCAGATAAACTGGACACAGGTCTAAGTGCTAACTCTCCACTTATACCAAACTGACCAAGTTTACCTCTGTAGAATTCTGATGTTTTACCTGTAAAATGTTCAAATTCCTGTTATCAATAACAGTTACAGTACAGTTGATAGAATAGTGCTTAATAGGCGGTAAATAAAGATTATATGCTTGACAAGGGTGATCCGAGGCCTGAAAGTGGAAAATGGAGTAGTGACTTTATTCATTTCTGAAATATTGTGATTAACAAAGAAAAATTGCATTTATCATGGTTTCTAATTATGGTAATTGTTCTTCTACCCTGATATGATAAATTCATTTTGGTCACATGACAAGACTTACAGAATCAGTCACTCTACAACTGACGTGTCCCCGGCCATGGTTCTTATTTCCAACATTTGCCATTATCTCGGTACCAAGGCAGCGTCACAGCAACTAATGATGTACTAGTGTCAGTGACATCATTAAATGGCACATTTCAGGCAGAGTTTTTATTCTTTTAGTGTGTAATTCAAGCATGCCGGGCCTTTGTCGGAACATTGTGGGCGTGGCCGGCGATCCATCAAATGGTCTGCTGTTTCATGTTCATATAAAATTCTATTTTAGAGATTCAGGCTAACTTTAAATGCTATTCTTAAAGTTAATATTACATCACATTCTTAATTTCATGATTTTTTTTATTGAAAAGATGATAACAAAATTGATTTGTCATTTTAATAAATGTGATGTTACCTGGATATCTCTGTGCGAATAATTCCACTGGTGATAAATTCATATCTAGCTGATCTACGTGATGCTGACTAAAATATCCTATACATAAGTTTCTGTGACCTATTCTAATGCCTTTGACTGGTTCAAGTTCACCTAATAGAATTTTTAACAATGTTGTTTTACCAGCACCATTTTCTCCAACCTAAAGGAAAATAACAAATGTAAATATATTAATACTGTGAAATTATCAATATCAATGCAGAACTGAAATTTCCTTTCATATTTGTTTTTAGTTGCTCTCAATGACTGTAGAGTCCCTCATAAAAAATTTGTCAGAAAAGTTCTGAATTTTTCTGAATTTCTATTTTTGGAATGAATTCAGAATTTTCAGACATTCAGAATATAGGTAAAAGTGTTCAGAAAAAAAACAAAATACAAATAAGTGTTCAGACACTTGTTTCTGGTGCAAGAAAAATTCACAATGAATTCAGATATTTTCAGAAATATTCAAACAAAATTCAGAATTTTTGTTCATAAAACAAGTTAGAAGTATGTTTGTATACATGCATATGTTTTAAAACTTGCTGTATTAATGTCACAGACACAAATTCAATACAAGCAAATTTTATATAAATGGCTGTTTTCACAATCATTTATTTTGCCATTTACGATTGAAATCAACAAAAAACAAATTTTACTTACTATACATATACGAGAATCCGCCTGTGCATTAACACATATCTTTTTAAATATAGGAGATTCTTTTGTGTAGTGAAAATTGAGGTCATCTAACTGCAGTACAGACCCTTGTAATTTCTCACATTCTGTGAATCTAATGAAATCAAATACAAATTTAAATACTGTAAAATTGTGATATGGAAAAAATCGAGGATTGTTGGCATACAACAGTATTCAATTGAGGATTTTTTCATAGCGGATCATGTTCATGTTCAAATTTTTCCTCTAAAACACTGTTACATCAATATTTTTGCATTCAAGTAATATTAAATATTGCCTACAAAGGCCCTAACAATGGGTTCTTTTGGCAAAATAAAAGATCAATGGTCCCCTTCTAGAATGAACACTGACACAAGTTGTATATTGTAGCTAACGTAAGATTCATATACATTGTATACATATACATGTAAACCTGTGTATCATATTAGCAAAGGAATGAATAGATAACATCTTATATCACATAACCCTCCTGTTTATTGATGGAATAAAACAGTGTAATATTTTTCGTATTACACAGGTACCCATGTAATATCACTTGATTGTGACGTAATCAGTTATCAGTTATCACGCTTCTGATTTACGTAGTGGTCGTGCCTAATGACGTCATATGAAAACTGTGTCAGTCTGTTGTTCATTTTTAGACTTTTGAAGACATTCCGAATATTATGATTTAAACTTACATACTGATTATGTCTTTTTTTTCTAGGTGATTAATTTACTTTTACTATAACCAAATAGAACTATATTCTTACTTGCGCAGTTAATTTTGAGGTGATTTGTCTGACCTAGATAGAAATCATCTGTTTCTATATGGCATCAAATAACAGACCTGTTTACCCTTTTTTTTGACGAAGTGTAATCGGAGAGGAAAATCTCTAAAATAAGTGTAATTTTTGGGCTGAAAGTGTAATGCATTAAACGTTGTCTGGAAATGATAATATTACTACTAATAATATAAATTTGAGTAAATCTTTTATTATATAGTCATTAAAGACATGGAAAAACAGAACTGTATTGTATACATACATGTATAATCAATTCACAAATTAATTCACACATTTTCATTTTTGGTTTCGGCAGCGGTCACCTGCCTTCTAAATGTTTTTTTCACTGGATTCTTTGTTATCGATCTTCTCAAACATATTTTTATCGAATTCTGACTCAGTTTTGTTTTTTCAAAATCCTTGTGCAATTTCGTCTGGATGTGTTTTCTAGTCATACTTTCCCAAGTGGGCGCAGGAAAAGTCGGAATTATACATGGCACAGTGAACATAACTTTCGCCCTTCGTAGATGGTCCTAAAAATGGCCATAGCGCATTATATTCAGTCTTGTACCGTTGCTTTGTATAGATACATTGTCTTTTATTATCTTGTTCTTCAACATGAAGTTCATCCTCATGTGCACGTTTTTCAGCCATTGTTAAACACTAATCAACGTAAATTTAGTCGCAATTGACCATTTTTACACACAGTACATGTTTAAGATCAAGGGCAGTAACTCGAGGAGTGTCTAGTATGACAATTGGAAACGAAAACGGGTAAAATTTCCGGATTTTGTTTAGGAGCGTAATATGGGGCTGGCGTGCGTAATAGCGTATTTTAGACATGAAAAGTGTAGAAATTACGCCAAAATCGTAATAGTAAACAGGTCTGAAATAATATGTACATGTCATTATGTCTCGGTATTTTGAGTTATGTGATGTATAGAATCTTAGACTCGGGAGGGTTTAATATGAAATTTATTAAACTCGTTCAATAATTAAATATGCCACTCGCCAAGGCTCGTGGCATATTTAGTTATTAAACTCGTTTAATAAATTTCATATTAAACCCCCACTCGTCTAAGATCCTTTATATATAGGTAATAAATGATTACTTACCTTAAAACAACATTTGTTTCTTTTTCTACAGGTTTCAATTCTGGCCTAAATAATAAATGTAAAACAATTTAAAATATTTTTACAAGCCCCAAACTTAAGTTTGAATTTTAAGGAAGATTTAATCATTAAAACAGTTAAACAAAAAACATTCAACACATGGTTTCAACACTTAAGATAATACTTGGGTATTACATAAGCTCTTCAATAGGCAAACTCCTTTACAGAAATTCCAAATCCAAATTTTTTTCTACTGGTAATATTTGCTTGTCTGAAACAATAAGGTTGAATTGAGTGGAGTGGAGTTATACTATTTTTAGTCCAAAATTTACTTACTTATATGGAGGTGATCAGTTATTGGATGGAAACTAAATTGTCTGGGAAAACATCTCACCTTCAGCAAGTGAATTGACAAACTTTCTTGCACTATGATCTACACAAACAGATTCAAACGTAGACAGTGAAAAGCACTGTGATCAATAACATGCGTTTATACTTCTAAGACACTGAAATCCCCAATAAGGTTGAAGTAAATGATGTATACTTACAATTTTTCAAGTAATTTGATTTTACTCTGTACTAAAGATGCTCGTTTGGCATTATACCTAAATTTGTCTATAAACTCCTGAATAAACAAAATAAAATTAAACCATTGAAGAAAATACAAACATATTTGTATAACCATTTTATACTTTTTCTTTTATGTGCAATGTAAAAAAAAGGTTTTATCTACAGTCAATCAAATATCAATATTTCACAGTTTTTCTTAATGAATATAAAGATATTTTGTACCTTCTTGATAAGACAATAATTGATAAAAAAAAATGTAGCATACTAACTGGCATTTTGTTCAAAGACCACTAAATTACTGTGGAATAATTTGTGGTTTAAATATGAGCAAAGATTAGTTTTGTTATATAGACAATATGGATTTTAATGTGAATACACTGTCCTGCATAAATTATCATACATGTTTAAAACTGATCCTTTCATAACAGACTCAAAATCTTTACAAAATAAATTGTTGAATCATCATTACGCTAAAGGTGAATGTTTTTCCAGCTAAAATAGCGTTTTTATCTTGAAAATGTAATTTCCCCAAATGTATATATTTTTCCCCAAAATTTCTGAAAATATCAAGAAAATTGATTTTCAAGAAAAACAACTTTATTACATACATTTAGATCATAAAGTTAAGATATCACTTTCAAATACAGGAATAACTTCAATATTTCAATTCTGTGAACAAAACTAGATATGATGATTATAATGTTAACCTATTGCAAATACACATTGTTAAGTTATTTATGAAGGGCAGTGTAGTTACAAAAATAAGCATAATGTCATAAATATGATGTCTAATTAACATGTAGTGTACTCCACTGATTCATGACAAGGCAAGTTTGGGGCCTAATTTTAACGTAAGAGAAAGATATAGATCCAAACAACAACTTAATTAAAACTCTGTGCCCTTGAACAGATTCATTTTGACAAAACACATAAACTGTGAAAACTGGAACTGTCTCTTGAGAGCCAAATACTCCACCCCAACATTTACAAGGGTTTAATGTTTTCCTGTGACTTTGACATTTCTGATATGACTTTGGTTCAAGGTCATGACACACATTTGGACCATGAAGATTAATCATATGAAGGTTTATGACAGTCGTCTAAATCAATTATGAGCTATGTCCCAAGACACGATTTTACATGGACAGACAGATGGCTGGATGGACGGACAGATAGACATGGTGATTCCAATATACTAACTAGTTTTTTTTTTTGTTTTTTGTTGTTATTTTTTTGGGGGGGGGGGGGGTTATATAAAAGAAGTCTGTCAAGTGTATTCTTTATGTTACAAGTCAAAACATAAGTCACAATTATGATAAATTGACAAAAACTGTAAAAGGGATATATGACACAATCCAGCTTAATCTTATACATGTATATTTTACAAGTTGTTTGGTGTTATTTTTAGTTTTTATAATACTAAAGGCCACTATATGGACAATTATAATGATATATAGTTACCTGTACATGTTCTCTGTACTGTTGTTGTGCTTCAAATTCTTTCTGTTGATTTTTTAATCTTTCATCTCTAGTTTTACTAAATTGTTCATAATTACCACGATAAGAGTCTACATTACGATTATGTATATGAAGTATATCTGTAGCTATTGCATTTAAAAACTGTCTATCGTGAGAAACTACTAATATTGTTTTTGGCCAGCTCTGTAATGAACAAAAAAATATACATGTATAAGAACTTTTATACAATAAAACATATGAATAACATCAATATCAATTAATTGTCTATAGCATTGGGTCAAAACAGATTTTCTTGGTAATTCTTTATAGTTAAATCTTGAAGTTTTGGGTACTTAGCTATCTACAATATAAAGTACTTGTCAAAAAAATGTGTGCCTCAACTGTATATCTTGTCCATTGAGTGTTTTACCAAAACTTTGGACACAGACCCTGATTGATGCTCAAGCTGGACATGACATAAACTTTTTGAACAGGTGATATTCGAATTCAGGTACAGGCTGGACATGACATAAGCTTTTTGAACAGGTGATATTAGCATCCAGGTACAAAGTCTCACATAATAAATCTGATAAAACTGACCATCTTCAAGATCATTTAATAGATAATCTCTTTTGAATAGTGCAATAAAGAATTTAGTAAACAATGTGTATAAAGACTACTAACTATTTAACCCAAGAACTAAAAATATAAACTGATGTTCTTTATATAGAAAGTTTTTGTTTAAATATGGAGCAAAGATACCTTAAATCTGGTCACTGGTCTTAATAGAAAGGTTTTCTTTATATACAGGTGTCCCCTATAGTATGTTTCATTGTATATATATCAATATCTGTTTATATACATACCTGTAGATAATTTTCTAACCAAATAATGGCCTTCATATCCAACATGTTAGTGGGTTCTGAAATACAAAAATAATTGTACAGAGAAAACATATACATAAACTTGTTTTAGCAAAATTCATAATCAATTCAGACTTTTTTAACACTTAATAAAATACATATATACACAATACAAAATAAAACTTATGCTTGGACACCATTTACCACCTACGTTCAAATCCCACATATGCTGATCCTAGTCTTAAGAGGTTTGTCAGTTCGCTGGGAAGGTTGGTGGTTTTCCCTGGTACTCCCAATTTCCTTCACCATTCCAGAACTGACAGATGCTCAATTTATTTCAGCAAGGGCTTTAATACATAATTTATTTCAGCAAGGCTTTTATACACAATTTATACCATAGACTGAGTTTTATCTGGTAAATCTACCACCAGAAAATGTATGTTAATTTGACAGACTGAAAAAAGTACATGTACTTACCATCAAGTAAAAGAAGATCTGGCCTGTAAAATAAAATAAATCAAAAATATTAATAATTTAATGAAGTGTAAGAAAGTGGTTTTACTCTTGACAAGGAGTTTGATTTTTCTCTTTAAAGGAAAATCTGAACTATATTTTGTAATCGATTAATATTACAGTGAAATTTCAACTTCGTTACTTTACTCATTTACTGCAAACAGTGCTTAAAATACTAAAGGATCAATGACTAAATCAAGAAAATAAGTATATACGAAAGAAAAAACAAAATATTAATATAAAACTTACTTTGAAAACAATGCTCTTGCTAAAGCTAACCTCATTCTCCAACCACCAGAAAATTCTCTGAAATATACAAATAAGTACATAATTTAATATTACAAATAAACAGCTATTAGTTAACATTTTTTGTCCGCTGGCATGCTGAGAAGCACTAAAAATGTTCATATGTACATGTATTCTCTGATTTTGGCATTAAATTTTGTGTTATTTTAAAACTGATACTAAAAAATTGATTTTTTTTGTTTTTATACTACAAATAAGGTAATGTTGAAATTCAAACTTGTTCTATATTTTGTAGTTCATCTACTAGACAATTGTGTAAATTTTGAAAGGTTGATCTGTCTAAAACAGACAGATGTACAACCAGTGATAATGTAGGATATCACCTAACACCTCCCCAATATACACGTTATAGGTTATAAAATACATGCACCTTATATCTTTAAAATATGGAAAATTTTTCTTTCTCATATCCAGAAAATTTTACTAGCTCATCCTAAATTTATACAAACACAGATTTGAATTTAATCTTGATCTACATGTATTAGATGTTTCAATGGTATTCAGTTTTTGTCGCTACTTTTAAGTATTTAAAATGCTTGAACTGTGAAGGCGATTCTAAAAGTTTAATCAGCCTGATGTTCCAAAAATGAGGACTGTGGCAATATTTACCACACAGGTCCATCATTCCAACCATATTTCAGATAGACTGTTACATGTAGTCTAACCATCTAAAAACTTACTTAAAGCTAGGTGGACACAGATGTCCTTGTAACTTAAAGACTTGATTACACTTACCTTGTTGCCTGTGACTGCATCTGTGGTGTAAATCCTAGACCAGCTAATATAATCCCTGCCCTGGCTGGTGCTTTGTCAGCTTCCATGACATCTAACTCATGATAAATTGCATTCAGTCTGGCTGATAAATCATTATCTGTTCTGGTAGGACTGTACAAATACATATAAATATAAAATCAAATACAACACATCCATGTTTGCATCTATATTTCAAAAAAAGTATGACAGACAAGTTAGTTTCACTATTTAACATTCAAATTTGGTAAATAATAATTCAGTTACATGTATTTTACTTCTAAAGTAAATTCTTAATCAACCTTTCTTGTTACATGAATCTAAATAAATGTACAGGTATTTATTATTTTCTTACTTTTTTACCACTAGTTACAAATTAATATTGGTTTAAGCCCTTTTAAATGTATTTAAACCAAATCTTTTATCAGCATAAAATCATATCTTTTGCATTTCGCATGTTGGAAATTAATAACAAGTAAATTGAAGATACTGTTACTGTGTAAATTTTTTTGTTACAATGCTCCTTGATTACTTGCCAACTTGTTTATAGTCACAATATTTTGAAGTCCAAAAGTATATTTCTTTTATTTTTTTTATTAAGTATACCATGATATATTGACAAACCCCTCTATATACATTTGTATAACATCAATATCTGACTGAACACACAGTGACAGTCAACTGAGGTTATATTGTACAATGTATTGTTTGTGTCATTTTTTGTTCTTCCATTGATCTCACCTAGAGCTTAGTTGTGCTGAAATTTCCCGTTCTTCACGTAAGAGACTTTCACGTTTTTCATCACAGGAGAGTACACTCTGCAATGCCTGTGTATCATCTCCTTCCACTTCCTGTTCAACATGTAAAACTGTTATATGTGAAGGGATTTTTAAGTGACCACTGAAAAAGAAATAAAAATAATG
This sequence comes from Anadara kagoshimensis, assembly GCA_021292105.1. Lineage (NCBI taxonomy): Eukaryota > Metazoa > Mollusca > Bivalvia > Arcoida > Arcidae > Anadara > Anadara kagoshimensis. Next base: position 45,139,617 of record CM037870.1, read on the forward strand.
CAGGACTTATTTCAAAATAGCTTTGTTCTAGTTTGCAGCACAGGGGAAAGTAAATTATTTCATTTTTATCATCGATTTACACAAGTGTTTTTCATATATTCCTTCTCCAATCATTAATTAGCAAGTGTAGTACATTAAATTCATACTGCAGTTTGTTTTACTGAAGTTAACAATTTTGATGTTGTACCTACCCTGACAGCATTTTTAGAAGAGTTGTTTTGCCGAGTCCATTACGTCCAACAAAACCATATCTTCTGCCATTTAATAGCTGTACTGTAGCACCAGTTAACAACACTCTAAAATCATAAGATTAGAAACAATAATTGTTTTACTTTGAAGTGTTTACTCCTTGAATAACATTCTCTACTTCATGAACAACAACATTAGATCATTATCGACATTATAATTGTATTTTGTTAAAATTATTGTGACTGTGTTTGATCATCATAATGATTAATATATATGAATGATGCCAAGATACATAAACAAAAATTCAATATTAAAGTGCTAATTTAGTTGTTAAAACAAGAGGCCCATGGGCCTGATACGCTCACCTGATAACTAATGGCTAGCCGATAGATTTAAAGAAAACATAAATACTAAACCCCAATGACTTTTTTCTTTACATCATGATAACCATTGTATCAATACCTACAACATTCTAATATACATGCCTATACAAAAAGTTAATAGTTTTCAAGATAATTAAGCATTTCAGTATTGTTTCACATCTGTGACCTTGACCTTTGAACCCATGACCTTTTTCTATACATCAAAATGATCGTTGTATTGATACCTACAACATTCTAATATACATGCCTATACAAAAAGTTTTTAGTTTTCGAGATAATAAAACATTTCGGTATTGTTTCGCATATGTGACCTTGACCTTTAAACCAATAACTTTTTTCTATACGTCAAAATGATTGTTGTATCAATGCCTACAACATTATAATATGCATGCCTATACAAAAAGTTTATAGTTTTCGAGATAATTAACCATTTTGGTATTGTTTTACATCTGTGACCTTGACCTTTGAACCCATGACCTTTTTCTATACATCAAAATGATCGTTGTATCAATACCTACAACATTCTAATGTACAAGCCTATACAAAAAGTTTACAGTTTTCAAGATAATTACCCATTTCGGCATTGTTTCAAATCTGTGACCTTGACCTTTGAACCCATGACCTTTTTCTATACATGAAAATGATTGTTGTATCAATACCTACAACATTCTAATATACATGCCTATACAAAAAGTTTATAGTTTTCGAGATAATTAACCATTTCGGTATTGTTTCGCATCTGTGACCTTGACCTTTAAACCCATGACCTTTTTCTATACATCAAAATGATCGTTGTATCAATACCTACAACATTCTAATATACATGCCTATACAAAAAGTTTATAGTTTTCGAGATAATTAACCATTTCGGTATTGTTTCGCATCTGTGACCTTGACCTTTGAACCCATGACCTTTTTCTATACATCAAAATGATCTTTGTATCGATACCTACAACATTTCAATATACATGCCTATACAAAAAGTTTATAGTTTTCGAGATAATAATTATAATCAGAGGTAAAAAAAATTAGGTCACGACCTTCACAATTGACCTTGACATCATTTTGAAGATACTAACAAGAAGATGTCAAAACTGAAAACCCCATGTCATTATCTGGTCAAATAGTCAAGTTATAACAATTTGAAGCTATTTTACGATTTTTTCAAAATTAAACGCAAAAACGCGTAACCTATTTTTTATCCGAATTTCACAAAATGAACAAACTATAGGCTTAAGACCCTAGAGAAGCCAAATATCACATCAGATTTTTTCTCCAATCAGTACTTTCGGAGAAGAAGATTTTTTAAGATTTTTGCACCCCTAGGTCACCTTGACCTAGTTATGGTAGCCATAGCAACGCCACAAACAAATCTGAATTGCACCGGCCCATATATACTTCTGACAAAGTTTCATTAAAAACTGTCCAGTAGTTTTAGAGGAGAAGTCGAAAATAGGTGTTAACGACGCACGCACACACACACGCACGCACATACACATGCTGCGCTATGCCATAAGCTCACATGACCTTCAGTCAGGTGAGCTAACAAGACAATTTTTCAATTTTAAAATCATTTACCAAACATATTGGACACAAACAGATGTTCATGTCCGATTACAGCATGACTATGTCCAGAAAATTAAGATGAAACTTCCTTCTAGAGCACTCGGCCTCACTTCCCTGGTGGAAGTTCATGTGTCTAACTTAACTTGTCAGTTCCAAAGTTTTTACTTTGCTTCTGGATTGTGATTTGGACATGGACTAGTATGTTCGTTTTTGATATTCCAGCTTAATGTAATTGTCAGTAAAACATTTAATGTTCTACTTTTCGGATTAAAGCCATATAAACAAACACATTTTTTTTTTGGGGGGGGGGGGGGATTTTCAATCCTTTATTTGTACCTTTATGAAAATTTTAAATAAGACTAATGATTTACCTTTCTCCATATGATATATCAAAATCTTCTATTTTAATATCATATGATCTGTTTGTACCCGATGCATCAAACTTTGTATCTTTTCTGTTCAACTGTTGTGAGGCACTGGCCATTTCTTGCCTAAAAATAAAAACAAGACAATCATAAAAACAATAATACATTAAACTTTCTACCTGCATACATGTAGGCTTTCTTCTATCTTGTACTGGTAACTTCTATTATTGTAGCTATCTTTCATTTTGGTTTAATAAACAGTTTACGCTCTCTGGAAATATAACTTCTTGCAGGTGAGCATTGTTCACATCTCCCACACTAAGAATGTACATGTATTATACATTGCATATCTGAAAATTTGTGTCAAAATTAAAACCTTAAGCAATTAAGTTTATATTATTAACTATATAACTGGCATCCCTACATTGTTGTTGATGTATGGAAAAAATATGAAAATGTTTTCCTACGGTTGCATTTCTTTTATGTTTTTCTTAATAATAAGCCTTCCTGAATTTATCACTAAACCCCTTTGTTATGCCTAAGTCTGACTGAAAAATTGGAGTGATGAATAGAGGTTTAAGTATATTTTCATGAGCGGGGAATTATACACATTATAAATGAATTCCTTATTATATAGTATACATGTATTTCTTACTGTTTTTCTGTAGATTTTACAGGAACTTTTCTGTCTTGTTTCTTCTGTATTTTGGCTTCTGCTTTCTCCAACTTCTTCTGATCAACAACCTGTGATATTAATTAAAACTTTATCACTTCTGCAAACAATTTGGGTTTGACCTTTTTATAAGACTTCAAATAAACTTGATTTTGTAAAATTTGATTACCATACTTAAAATCTCAAGTTTAATTAACTTTAGAATAGACTGAAGTGGAGTAATTGAGTCCCAGTTAAGATTCTTTCACTTATATCTAGGCAGTAAGTTCATGGACGGTGGAGGAAAATTGAGTGCCACAGGAAAACCATTGACCTTTGGTAAGCAAACTAACAAACTTTCTCACAAGGATCTGTCCTGAGTGGGATTTGGGTGATGAGAAGCACCATGATCCATAAGAGCATACTAAATAAGGTTGAATTTAAAGATTAATTGTTTACATTTTTGTATTAAGATCGATATGTACTTACCATGTCTTTTTCTCTTTTTGTTAACCATATGCTATTAGTGCTTTGATCAGAGTCAGCTTGGTTATTTGTATCTACTAGTGATGATAGCTGTATGGGAGCATGCAACATCTTACGATTTGCTGTTCCATTGCAAACAGTTTCACTGAAAAATAAGTTAATTTAAATAAGTCAAAGTGGAAAACTTGAGCTTCCTGTAAACTTACAAATATCTTTAATTTTATTTAAAACAAAAATGCTGCCTAAAAAGTTAATACAAGGGTAACTATGCCAAGTTAAGATCAAAATAAAAGTTTTTGTTTTTAAAAATACTTTTTATCAAAAGTACTTACCTATGTAAGTGAGAAAGCCACTGAACTTCAGAAATCGAACTGACAAACTGCATGGGATTTGAATCTATAAGTGGTGAGGCATGCTGTGATCTATAAGTGTGTGCTGTAGATTACTAAGCAACCACCATTTCCAACTTAAATAAAGGTCAGTGTCCATTAGACTTGTTATTATACTACCACTATACATGTAATAGTTTATTATAATTACCCATGTAAGATCTGGTGAAGACGTTCACAAATATCTTTGATATCTTCTTCAGTTTTGCCCTCATCAACCTGTTCTAGCATGCCACCAATAGCATCATATAATTCGTCTACTGTTTCAAAATCATCATGACCATCTTCCAGTATTCCTAAAAAACATAGCTTTTGACTTTATTATCCTTTTGAGTATGTTCATGAATGCATTACTCTGGCTATTATTGTAATAAAATGCACTTTCAATATTCTGAAATAATTCATTTGTTATTTTTATAATTAAGTAAAACTAAGTTTAGGAGGACCTTGAAGTAAAACAGAAGAATGTACTGGCCTGTGTAATTTCAGCTGGTAGAAAACTTGCTTACAGTGTGGAGGGCTAGCATTTTTCTCTTTCTTGTAATATATAATCTGATGGTGATAATCTAAAAATAATGCTCAGGGAAAAAAGACCAAGTATGAAGAGCTGTTAACGGAACGTAAAGGGAAGGAATGGAACACATGGGATTATCCAGCAAGGTTGGCTGTAGAGCATTCCCTGTGCAAACAGTATGAAGTATGTTGTCAGCGTTGGGAGTGATAGGAAAGATTAGAGAACCATGAGAAGAAGGCAGAAGTCAGAGAATGTCGCAGGATGTTGGCGGTGAAGCAGCATAAGACCATAGCTCTGATATTTTGTGTACAGTTCATTTGGGTTAATAATTCAGAAAAGTGCACATGTCTATTGGGAATGTTCAACCTCAGAACAGCTAAACTTATACTACCACAAAATTAATTTAAAAAATATTATTGGAACAAAATGGCGGATATTCAATTTTCAGAAATGTAACTGAATAGTTTGAACATTCCCTGTGAGATTTTTCAGCAGAAAACAAACAAACCTGCATGAACGATTTCTGAGCACTGGACTAAAATTCTTTTCATAGTTCAATTTAATTAACGGTTTTATCAATAAAAACAGGAAACATGGTGGGTTGTAAATATAAATTTCAATGAATGTATATGTTCAAATGACCGTCTTTAATTCATAAAAATAATTCTCAAATATTTTGATGATTGCACAATCATCAGCATGACTATAAGCACCGAACGACCGGTCTATAAAAACAGAAATATGATCGATTAAGGGTAAATGTATAGAAAAATACCAATGAAACAAATAGAATAGTTGAAACACTCAAAATAGTGAATGAGAATGTCTTACCACTGACATAAGTAACAATTTCTTGATCGATTGATTCAAAGCAATCTGACAGAAATTCTCCGTAGGCGGCCATGATGTGTGTCTGTGACTCTTACTCCCAAACCACAATTTTATTTCATTTTCCTCTTAAAACATTTTCTCAAAAATTTCTATTTAAACCTAAAATAAAAATAAATTGTAAGTTTTGTGAGGGATACGTTTCATCAAATAGGTTCAAAAGAGAAATGCACTGATTTACACTATTTTCTACGAGACTATTTTGAACTTCCGGTTGAATTTAACTCCTACTTTTACTTTCACAGATCAGCTTTGATTTGACAGATTAACTTTAATTTTGCATTTTATGACTTCGTGGTCATGAATACTTAGATTAGGATATATTTGCAAGCATATTCAATCACAATCATGCATGCTTATCAAATAACTCCTTTGTCCATATCGAAATAATTTATAATTTAGATTGTCAAAATTATTTATCATCAACATCTACCTGTACTGTGTAGACATCATGATTTTACGGTGTTAGTTGACACTGATAGGTAAGTGTTGTCTTTGATTTCATGGGAGATCTCATAGGATCAAAATGGCCCATCTCTCTCTCTCTCTCTCTCTCTCTCTCTCTCTCTCTCTCTCTCTCTCATGGGTGGTGACTGCATGAGAACATACTTTTATAGTTTGGATCCAATACCTGATTTAGGTGCATTATGCCTGATTTAGATGATATACCAGAAATCTAGTACTATTATTGGTCCCAATCTGTTTAACCTTACCAGGTAATGTATTTGCCTTTTCAATTTGGCGAGCGTTATTTTTGTAATTGAAGTTGCATCATTTTACATGTTTTGTGAAATTTGATGCAACACACATCAGTGAAGCTAATTTGGCAATATTAACTTGAATTTATGTGAATTTCACTTTGGCTTACATATGACAACAAATAAACAACATTATAATTTTTTTCTGTGTGCTTGCAGATAAAAACTCAGAATGGGGAACCAATTGACGGGAATTGCCCCATCACAGATTCAGCCTGTAGAACAGTATTTAAATGATATTCCTGATTATGAATTTGATTGCAAGTAAGTAAGAAAATTTAATCGCTTATAATTGATTTTGAATAGGGATGGTACTTTGCTATTCAGGTCTCTTCCAGGAATGCATGCTAATTGCTATACTTTGTGAAACTTGTAAAAGGCAAGAATTTACAAGTTAAATGTCTGTGAAATAATTACCGGTACTCCAAAATTCGAAATAACAACCGAAATACAAAATTCCAAAATGCTTAATTTCTGTCACTTAACTTATAGAAGGTGATGTCCCAATACAAGTAAAATACTAGTAGGATTTAAAACCCCATTCAAACTTAAATATAATACTAGTGATTTTGTTTGCTTAAAATTACTATCAAATAAAGGTAGTTTCCCCTAGGTAAAAATAACTAAAATTTCACAATTTGTCCACAAAAATTCCCCAAAACAATAGTGATATACTGTAGTAAAATTAAATATATTGTACATATGTACATTGTAGTTGTCCTTGTCCACAAAATATCAGATAGTGCCACAATATAGTGTCTTTGCAATGAACACACTAGCTATTGCAGCATATTATAATGCAGTTTGCTAGATTTCAGTATTTCAATTTTCCCAATCTCAAAGGCAGAAATTAGTTTTTAAAAATGTAACAAAATCACTGGATACTTTACCAACATTTTGAGATATGAGATACATAAACATATAACTGTTATAGAATGATAATTTTAAAATGAAATATTCTAATAACAGTAGCTGAACAATTTTTTATATGTCTGTTTTCAGCCTTGGAAGTACAAGATTTTTCAAAGTAGCCAGAGCTAAATTCAAAGAAGGTTTAACAGTTGTAAAAGTTTTTGTTATTCATGACCCCTCATTACCATTATCAGCACTCAGATCACAGCTAGAAGGTAAGTCAGCTGTTTTATACATTATTTTTTTCACTTTTCAGCATACCATGAAAAGATCATTTTCTGTAACTGACATCATACCTATGGGTATTCTCACAATTAAGCTTTTTTTCATGTTTTCATGATTTCACAACTTGGAAAAAACACCAATTCTGAAGTAACAAATGCTAAACTAAAGTCATAGGAAAATAATGTTAATTTTTGACAAAAGGGAGTAATATCTAAATTTAAAAATATTACATATCTAAAAACTTTTAGAGTGCACATAAAAAATTTTAGGTTAGTATTTTGCCCTTTCACAGCTCAACAGATAACATAAGTATAAGTAATTCAAAGCTATGCCATACATGTATTTGATGATCCCAATGAAACCCAACACATCTTGTGTCGTCTTACTCCCTTTATATTAACCTAGATACAGTGTATAAAAATATATTTTCTTATATTTGAACCATATTAGCGGTATATATTTACAGGTATTCTTTGTGGCAAATCATAAGTAAATGCATTATCTTGTTTTAAGCTGATCAGAATGCTGGCCTAGATTTTATAGCTTCACAAACACATCTTGCATTATTCTTTCATGGTCAAGTTAAATGTGTACCATGCATATATATTTTTACATATATATAATTATCATCGGATCCTCAAGAAAGATTTATTTCTTTTGTAGATATAGCCTTGCGTATTCAGGGAACTACAAATTGCCTCCCTTTCCAAAGAGCTGTGGTAAGTATGTAACAAATATTTCATGAAAATCAGTCCAAAAATAAATCCAGATAATTATTTTTTAAATCTTATTTAACATAGATGATAGAAACAAATGGGGAAATTATGTAATGTCATTTCTCATTTCTAAGGGTCTCTAAGTCTCAATTTAAATCTTTGAATTTGTACCCCGATATGAAAGTGATCATACAGTTTTATGCCAGTTGTTGCCATTATTTCATATTAATGATCAGTTGTTTAGTGACATCATTTAACATGGTTACTTATCACACCTGAATATCACAAATTCACTCTGGTCACATGGCAAGATTTACAAACCCTATAACTAATCAAGTTATAGTACAGATTAAACAAGTTGATTTAGAGTTTTGAGTATGTGTTTGACTGAATTATGCTGCTTGTTTTGAATTCCAGAAATCTGTACTGAACTTGTGTTTTGTTATTTGTTATAGTTCAACTGTATCTCCTTAGAATCAAATCAGTTGCACAAATTTGTACTGAATTTGTGTTTGGTTATTTTTTATAAACTAACTGTTTGACAGACTCTTCAAACTCATCAAATCACGGCCTTTTAGTTGCATAAATCTTAACATGTGTTTTGTTATTTGTAGCAATCTGATAAAGCTGCTTTGCTGTTCAGACAGTTCATCAAGGATAGCTTGTATGACAGAATCAGTACTCGACCATTTCTGATTAAAATAGAAAAAAGATGGTTGGCATTTCAACTACTCTGTGCTTTAAACCAGTGCCATAAGGTCAAAGTATGTACAGTCATTATAGATTTTGAACTTGTATATATATAAACCAATTGCTTATACAGTGTTTTCTCCAGCTTCTTAAAATAAGGGGTCATAGATGACTCCCTCACTTGAAAGTTGGGGGTCATTTTCCAAATCAAGGGGTCACAATAATTCTGTTACATTTTTAGAATTAATTATTATCATGGCCTGGTGTGTTATCCGATTGTTCTTTGTCGTCGTTTTTATCACCGACAGGTTTAAAAAACGAAGTCAATCGTCGTTGCTTTGGCTTGGACATTTTTTGTTTACAGCCCGATCGATCAAACGCTTTAAATACACCCAAACATAGTCACTAACACACAGTTTAATACAAGCATTAAATTGATCATGAATGAATCATGAGTGAACAGGGATCCTGTTATCTTAGCAAGGTATCTATGGATGCATCGATGTGTAATGCAACAGGAAACCCGTTTTGCAGGAATTTCCGTTTTTAACTTTTTTTTTTCAGTTCGAAACATTGTCCAAGTAAAAACGAAGATGTTACACATTTGGATTGTTGTAAAAATCTAATTGCGTCAAGAAAAACGCACTAAGTCATTTAAGTTGCGTCATTTATGAAATAATCGCGTCAAAAACGCAAAAAACGCACTCTGGAGAAAACACTGCTTATAGACCACAATCTTCTGTCAGTTTAATTTTGTGTCTACTAGTGTTTCTTTTCGTTTGTTAATCCTTTTTATATATACCCTAAAAGTATCCACAAGCAGTTTATAGGTCTCTGTGTACTAGGAGAAGGCTGTTTCCTATTGCAACACCTGCTACACAAGAAGCACCAGTTAATAGTAAAATTACATGGTAGTATCATATGGAGATTTAGCAGTCAAAGCTGTATTAGCACAATTTTAGCTACTGTAGGAAGATGTAAAATACAGTTACTGTAGTATTTACCGGTATAAAACATATTTTAATAATGTATATCTAGCATTACTGATTGTCATATTGAAACATCTGGCTTAACTGTAGTTGGTGTGAATTGTGTATGCATGTACATCACATATAGGATATAAATTCAAGTTGCAGACAGATATTTGTTAAAAGAATTAGATTTTATTAAACAACTTTATTTCCTGAGAGATTCATCATTGCATGTGGTATATAAAATATAATTTTGAAGAATCTTTATGTTGATAATTGTTATGATAATTTTACATGGAAATTAAAAAAACTTTCCCCCTCTTTTTAAATTTAAGATTAAGGTCTATTAAATTTTACTGTTACAGGTTTGTCATGGTGATGTTAAATCAGAGAACATTATGATAACAGGATGGAACTGGTTATTATTAACTGACTTTGCCAGCTTTAAACCAACATATTTACCAGAGGTAAAACATAACATTGTGTTGTCATGGTAATTCATAATACTTGGTTGTCATGGTTATTCATAATACTGAGTTGTCATGGTAATCCATAATATTGGGTTGTCATGGTAATCCATAACACTTAGTTGCCATGGTATTCCATAATTAAGGGTTGTCACAAACTTTAAAACATCAGTGATCTTCAAAAAATTTTTATGGCATAAGTGCTAAGATCTTCAAATTTTTTAAAAGATTTTGCTCCTAGGTAATATATATACTATTTTGATTATGCCGTCAGGCACCATTTATCTCTCAAACATATAACACTTACTTTTCACAAATTATGAATAGCAGAAATAGAATTCTGAAGCATGTGATTAAGTGAAAAATATAAAAATCATCTCACAGAATTCTATTGCAAATTCTGTTTGTACTTTTTATGGCATTAGGCACGACTAGCACAACTTCCAAAGTGAATTTTTGCACAATTTCCAAAGTAAATTTTCTCTCTTTTAGGACAATCCATCAGATTTTTCTTATTTCTTTGACACCTCAAGAAGACGGACATGTTACATTGCACCAGAAAGATTTGTAGAGAGTGGTAGACGGAACCCAGAAACAGAGGGAATAGGTAACCTTGACCTCAATGATAGTGAGGTCAAATCTGGAGACCTATCACCGGCCATGGATATATTTTCTGCAGGGTAAGTATTCTGCAAATTTTATATTATGAAGCATAGATTCTTTTATTTTGTGAAATTAAAATTCATGGATATAATGCTAACAGACGTTACAATTTTTCTGACACATATTGTTCAGCTTAAGCATTTTTATTTCCCATATACATAGATTTAACAAAGTCTTAAAGCTAGATAAAATAATATTGAAGTTACAAAAAATTAATTAATTTTTAGGGGGGGATGGGAAGGGGAAGGGATTAGAATGTGACAAGATTACAATATAACTGCTTTCCTGTATAGCCTTATTGATTTATCACCAAAAAGAACCTGCAAACATAGACTTAATGTATATATACAAATAAGTATATATACAAAACATTTTAAGTTAGAAAACATTTTAACTTATTTTTAAGTTTTTAATATACAAATAAGTATATGGGATTAGCCAACATACAACTATATCCATTCATTATGGAATTACTGATTTTCCTGTAAAAATGATGTTAAGGGGTATTGATCACATGGTATGCTACGGAACCCCATTAACAGTCCTTTCCTATTTTACATCACAGTGCTGTTATATTAAGTATATATTTTTGTTTGTTAATATAGATGTGTCATAACAGAGTTATTTACTGAAGGCACAGCTCCTTTTGATCTGTCTCAGCTGTTATCATACAGAAAAGGTGAATACAGTCCATGGAAGGTCCTTGAGAAAATAGAAGATTCCAGTATAAGGGTAATTTATACATGCAATTTCATTTGGTCCTTGTAAATCTTGTAACTATGCTACCATAGAGATTTTATTCCAATGAATTGCTCTTTATCCATGTTGTTTTTACATGTATATAGTGATCATCTGCCCATAAAGGCCACTTTTATTGGTTGCTTTGGGTGGCCTTTATAGACAGGTTTGACTGTATAAGGAAAAATTACCTTAAAACAATGGTCTCAACAGACAAGTTATCTTTATAAAGAGGTGCTTACTGTACTAAGTTTTACTATATATACAGTTGGTTTTATAGAGATGGTCATTATAGCAGGTTTTACTTATCATATGTACACTTGTTTTTACTTTCCAGGATTTAGTTCGGCATATGATGCAGAAAGATCCTGTCCATCGACTCTCAGCAGAAGAATACATGATACAACAGAGAGGGAAAGCTTTCCCAGAATATTTCTATACATTCCTTAAGTTATATATACAAAGATTTGCTCAGGCTCCGATATTACCAGATCGAGATGACAGGATAAGTAGGTCAGTGGTTGTTGTTACATTTTGCCTTGTCACAACTCTATAGGGGAGTCATGGCATTACGAAATGAAAGTCATGGTTCAGTCGGATGGGAAATTAAAATAAAGGAGGTCCCATGTCACAGTAGGTGTGGCATGATAAAGAATCATGCTGTATAATGCCATCAGCACAACGCACAGGCAAAATTTCTGCACCTTTGATTATAGCTTGCGATGTCTCAATACAAGTGAAATATTCTTGACTCGGGCGTTAAACACCAATACTCAACTCAACTCTGTAGGGGAGTCGAGATATAAGTGTTACTTTTCTGGTGATGTCACAGTGTCTCAGCATTTATATTTTTTAATAAGCAAGGACATATACAGTTAAATTAGTTAAATGACATTGACCTATTTGATGAAATTAAAAGCTATAGAGTAGTGGTAGAAGTTCATATTTTGAGTACATTTTTTTTATCCTACAGCATGTACAATAAGAAATGAACCCAGCTTGATTTAAAGATGTGTGATTTTTATGTCACCTCCTAACCAGAAGGAACTTTTTTTACCAGTATTGTTCAAGCAGTGTTTAAACATTTTATGAATGTACATGTATTATGTTACAGAAAAAACCTGAAGTGTATTTATGATTAACTGATTTCCAAACTATTGAAAGGTTAAAGTAAATTTTGCTGGCACTTTCATCTAGGCAGAAGACAGAATGCTTATCCCAAAACTTTTGGTGAATATTAGTGATCACCAAAATTTACAGCTAAAAATCTTGATTTGATGAAAAATCCCTTGTGATGTTGATATAAACTAACTACTTGGAATTCAATGTTATTTTTACCATATCCTTTTTGTATTTGATAGGATTAACAGAGATCTTGGTTTAATCAAGAAACATTTGTTAATTAGCGAAAATGACCCTGAAGAAAATGTGGGACTTGTATTGATTATTTCATTGTTAACTGCTTGTTCTAGAAAGTTACATGTAAGTATTAATCCTACTTTTAGTTAAAACACCTGAAAATATATTTTGAACAAAAGTGATGACTTTATGTCTGTAAATTACAATAATGCCATGTTTAAATTTTGAAACATTGTTTTGGAAATAAGTGTTGGCAATACGACTGTATATTTTTATCACAAAACTAAATATTCTTGTACCATATGCATTATTATTATTGGTTTAATACAGCAATAAAACATATGAAATGTATCAAATAGAAGTGCTTTTTGTAACAGAAAAACATGTACTTGTACTTGACAACAATAAAGAACATGACACAATACTGGTTAAGAACAGAAAAAAAGACAAACACTTACTTCAATAGAAAAGGGATTTGATTTGTCAAATCTTCTACCTAGTTTTAATTCTTATTCATGTTCAAGCTATTGGACAGGCACTGGAGTTTATGTATATATAGAAGCATGGATATAGCAGTATTGGAAGTCTTCCATCCATCCCTCTTATGTTACAACCCGTGGGTGGTCACCTTTAGTAAAATTAGTAAAAATGTGACAATAGCCATTTCAACCGATTTTGTTCAAATTTTGAATATAGTTGGTAGATAGCAGGTCACTAGCATGTAACATATGTAAGGGATTTTTCAAGAAATTTTTTTTGCCGAATTTAGATAAGCCTCCTTGTTCTCAGTAATTTGACTTGTTCTGATTTTCATTTTCAGTTTTGTAATACAAAGTTGCTGGCACTTCAGCTGTTTTTAGAGTTTTCTAAATATGTAACTACTGATGTTATACTAGACAGAATCATTCCATATATGGTAAGATATTTACTGTAATTACAGTTTTCAAAGTATATTACTACCAGTACTCAAAATCATTATTTTTTAAAAATCAGATAGAATTTTAATTTGCCATTTTAAAATATTCTTACTAAATCAAAAATCCGAATTTTGCAAAACATTATCAGTTGTTTACTCCTTGGATTTAAATTTGATTAGTACATTTAAGTATCAATCACAATATTGTGTTTACTTTTAAAATAAACAATAATTGTTAAGTTTAATAAGTACTTTTACTCATCAGGAAAATATATTTACTGGTACTCAAAAATAAAAATTTTGGTGAGTGGATACTCATAATCTTTGAAATTATCTGAAGCGTTGTGTAAATTAAGGTTAGGATGAACGGTGTGCACGTTGACCCACATGCTACATGTAGACATTAAAAACTGATAATCATCAGTCAGGATTGTTAAATTCTTTCAATCTTTGATCCCAAAGCTATTTGCTTTTAAACCAAATGATATTGGTTTCAGGATAAATATATTTAACAGACATGAATATTTTATTTCAGTTACATTTTGCTAATGATAGCTTTCCGAGGGTGAGAGCAGAAACAATACGATCAATAACCCAGTGTCTGGATTGTATCAAATCTATACCTAGAAGGTAAACATAAATAAACATTCTTACTAGTACAGTAATTGTCTCATGTTATAAATTATTTTTTGAACATGTTAAAGTCAGACTCTTAGCTTTCCCTATATTCATCATCTATATGTGTATGTCTTTTCAGGGCACCAACTTTTTGTGTGTACACCCAGTCACCTATTCTACATATGTATATAAAATCAAAATGACGCTTACATTTCTTGGTTTACAGTTACCAAAAGAGCTGCAAATTTCTACAGATTAGTTATCTTACACCATGATATATCTGGATATGAGTTAAGTGAAATAAAGAGGAGTAATGATGTTTTAGGCCCAAGTAAGGATTTATTCACTGATATTGAGGCATTTAGTTCTTGAAAGATAGAGAAAATTGAAGCACTTGGAGAAAACCACTGACCTTTTGCAAGCACACTGACAAACTTTCTCACATTTTGAACCTAGGTTGTGAGAGGTGCTGTGATCCATAAAGCTTTGCTTTAGACCTTTCTGCTACCGAGGCCACAGTTATGGGTAAAGTATTCCTGACATTGTTACAATCTGTTATATCAATAAATATTATTCTTTATTTCAGTGATAGTAATGTTTTTCCAGAATACATATTTCCTAACTTAGTAAGTATGGATACATATCTTCATCAGTACATTGTACATATATTAGAAAACTAAAAATACAATAACCTATAAATAAAAAACAAAACATTGTACAGATTTTTTTTTTCTAAAAATGAACTGTTGATTGATGTGAGTTGTTGGCTTACTTGTTAAGTAAAATATGGCAAACTTTGTCTGTAGGATAGCAACAAACTTGAAAAGGTTTTCCTTACATAGAACAGATATTAAGTTTATTTGAAACTTATACATTTAGCAAACATCTAGGGTAGAATGGAGTGGAGTAATGGTGTTTTACATCTCAATCGGGATTTTTCCGCTACATGTATATTGAGGCAGCCGGATCTGGGTTGGTGGAGGAACTTAAGTACCCAAAGAAAACTATTGACCTTTCGTTAGGATCTGTCCCTAGTGGAATTTGAAGCAATGCATAGAGAGTGCTATGATCCATAATTACACACTTAAATCCAATCAGCCACCAAGGCCACCTGACTTGCAGGGTAGTGATATACTTGTATATAGTTGGCGGTATTTACATGTACTATAGATATTATACCTATACTGAATTTACTTGCATTCTACATGTATCTACTTAATTTAAGTTTAACAGATGAGATATTTCTAAATTTCAGACACATTTGACACATGACCCTGTAGCTCTTGTGAGAGCTTCATTTGCTGCAAATATAGCACAGCTAGCTGAAACCGCATTAAGGTATTAAAATATACATGTATAGATTGATTTTAAGATAAAGATTTTACAATATACACAACTTAAAGTCATAACTAGGGTTCAAAATGAGCTTAGCAGAATGTGTCACAAATATGGATGTTAACCTTTATCATCTCTAATTTGATTAGAGATGTTTATATAGTCAGTCATGATAAAACCTTCAATAAAACACAAAGTCATTTTAGCACAAGTGACTAGAAATACCACAACTTGAGCAGTATCATAAAGCATACAACAAAATAAAGTTTAAAGGTGTTAAATAGTTTCTGAATACCACCATATGATAAAAAGCAGGAAAAATGGGAACCAGTTAAGAATGAGCCATTACAGAGTCATGGACTGTATATGACCTACAGCTGGATGTAAAACAAGACATTCTGTAATAACTACACATAGAGGATCTTAGACGAGTGGGGGTTTAATATGAAATTTATTAAACGAGTTTAACCTAACCTAACTTGTCAGTTCCAAAGTTTTTACTTTGCTTCTGGATTGTGATTCGGAAATGGATAAGTATGTTTGTTTTTGTTTAATAATTAAATATGCCACGAGCCTTGGTGAGTGGCATATTTAATTATTGAACGAGTTTAATAAATTTCATATTAAACCCTCACGAGTCTAAGATTCTATATATCACATAACTCAAAATACCGAGGCATAATGACATGTACATATTATTTGATGCCATATAGAAACAGACGATTAATTTCTATCTAGGTCAGACAAATCACCTCCAAATTAACTGCGCAAGTAAGAATATAGTTCTATTTGGTTATAGTAAAAGTAAATTAATCACCTAGAAAAAAAAGACATAATCAGTATGCAAGTTTAAATCATAATATTTTTCTGAATGCATCAAAATTATTTTTCAAAGAATCGGAAAGTCTTCAAACGTCTAAAAATAAACAACAGACTGACACAGTTTTCATATGACGTCATTAGGCACGACCACTACGTAAATCAGAAGCGTGATAACTGATTACGTCACAGTCAAGTGATATTACATTGGTACCTGTGTAATACGAAAAATATTACACCGTTTTATTCCATCAATAAACATGGGGATTATGTGATATAATATTTTATTACTACAAAGCATTGATAGTTTGCTGTCTGTCTGCTGATTGATTTTTAGACATCTGTATTTCACAATGAAAAATCATGATGTTGTTAATTTCTTTTTCATTGTACAATGTTCATTTTGATAGTTTTCTCGAGATAACACAGTTAAATGGTTTATCAGAGGACCAAGAACAACAACAGCAGCAGGGTGACCAGGAAGAGGAGGGATCTTATGTACAAGTAGGTCATCATATAAAATACATGTACATTCATCGTGTAATACATGCCAAGATGCTATCTAAAATTGTAAAGTTTAGAATTTTAAGAAAATTTAAAAAAATCAGTTCAGAACAAGATTGGTCATGTTAATTTTAACTAATACAGACAATGTACCATATCAAATCAGACTGTCTCTGTACAAATATGTAAAAACATTTTCTTTCATATGTACCGAAACTGTGACATTTGTGCCCGTTTTGTGAAAATAAATAGAAAGAAAAAGATTATTGAATATTCTTAAATTTATTCAAACATGTATCAGCCATGTATTTTCGGACACATAGTACATGCATCTTATACATGTGTATAGTATATATGTGTATATGTTCTTGAGTGTGGTTTGATACATGTAAATAAATAAATAATAAGAATGAATAAATGATTAAATAAATAAATAAATAAATAAATCTTCTTTTTTTAAATGGACAAAATTTAACAATATTGATATACATTGTATTTCTTTATGATTCTAGGCTAATTATGACATGGAGTTGTTGAGTCTACAAGGAACTATACAACACATGGTGGTTACATTACTGAGTGATCCTGATAATATAGTCAAACAAACATTGTTAGAGAGTGGTATTAAACGACTTTGTGTATTCTTTGGGAGACAAAAAGGTAAAATTACATGTGTACATGTAAAAAAGATTCTTTATACAATTCAATTATAAACATTGTGGGTTCAGTCATTTTGAGCTGCAAGTGAGAAAGGATTTCTCTTGCCCTAGTCCTCTACTGGTTGGCTCTGGTACAAGTATAATGGACTAAACAGGATTCTATGTTTAACTGTGACGTTGCTAGCAAATGAACTAGCACACAAAAGGTCATGAGCGAGCAGTAATAAAGAGTAGATCATAAATGTTTGCACCAAAACTTCTGCAGCAAATGCAGTAAAAGGTACTTTGTGCCATGCCATATTGAATCCATGACTGACTAGATGAAAATCTTTTCAAATTTGAGGTGATTAAAAATTTGATCTATATTTTTGTGGCACATTCAGATTACCATAACTTGTTTTTCAAAAACTTTTCTTTATCTTAGTTTTATGGCCATATTTCAAAGGTTGATTATTTTCCTTAAAGATGGGTTGTATGATAGAAATTAAATGAAAGAAATGACATGTATTATAATTATTGTCTTCATCAGCATATCATATGATCCATATCCATAACATATGGAAAAAGATTTATGTTGCAAATTCCAATAATGCTGTTTGTACTTATGCAATTCAATATTCAATGGAAATATTAATTTTGCAAAAGTTTTATGACGAATCATATTGCACGCTGGTAAACTCCATGAATTAGGAAAGTTTATAAAATAAATTGATGATGATATTGTTTTTTACAGCAAATGATGTCCTTTTATCACACATGATCACATTTCTTAATGATAAGGTAAGATGCAATGTATATCATTTTTATCCCGATTCTTTCAAAGAAAGAATCTAATCCCTCAGGTTGCGATTTCATGTCTCCACTACAAAGCAGGAATATATTCTATTACTCTTGATAACATAGAAATTCAGATAAGGACTAGTCTTAGCTGATTAGTCTTCAGGCTCCAGATAAACTGATAAGGGTGCAGAGAGAGAGAGAGAGATAAGCACCCATCTCAGCTGATTAGTTTTCAGGCTCGAAACAGACTAATGAAGGTGTAGAGAGCGAGAGAGAGAGAGAGAGAGAGAGAGAGATTGTTTTATGTAAATTCCATATCTTTGGCATTTGGTCTTTCAAAGTAAAATCATGGTCATCATTTTCAGTTATCACTTTTATGTTTCATAGTTACAAACTCCTATAATTTATATTTTTTAAGGATGATTGGCATCTAAGAAGTGCATTCTTTGACAACATCGTGGGTGTGGCTACTTATGTAGGATGGCAGAGTACTTCAATACTTAAACCATTATTAGAACAGGTATGTGATGTACATGTACATGTATTTTCTTAAAAATTAACTCTTTAATATGGGAAATCTCTAAAACAATATTAATATTGTAAAAAAGCAAGTAATGGGATTCACTAGTGTAACCCCATAATGTTTCTTTGGAACAATTATTTCCATTGGAGATGGAATTTTTTCAGTTCACAATATTCAGTGAAAATAATTTTACTCCTGGAAATTTTGATGTAAATGTTTTCCAAAATGTTCTGCACAAATGTCAAGGAGTAATATTGATCATTTGGTATGCTGACAAATTCCATTGATTTATTCTATTGCTTTGTTGGTACAGTTTGTCAAACTTTGTCATCCAGAAACTATTCCAATAATACTTTCATATTCATCTATTGTACATTTATTAAGTGTAAATGTGTGGTTCATTTTATATAAAAATTTAAATTCCAGTTGAATGATAGACTAGCATCCAATTCTTGGTGGAGTTTTATACTCTAAAAATATTCTTTATGCTTTTGCAGGTTAATGTAATATGCGTAAAAAATTCAAAATTCTGGAAAACAAATAATTTACTAACAGTTGAATATGTTGTTTTATTATATTTTGTTACAGGGATTGAATGACCCAGAAGAGTTTGTAGTACACAAAGCGCTGGGAGCTCTGAAGTCGCTGACAGAATTAGGGCTTATACAAAAAGTCATGTTACAGGAGTTCTTACAAGAAGTTGTGCCATTTCTAGCTCATCCTGTAAGTTATATATGTTCAAGACATCTTATCATCTTTCTTTAAGTGCAGAAGATCTAGTATCTGTGTGTTTATTACACAATATCTTTCTCAATTTCTAATTGTAATTTCTAAGAGTAGGCCACCTGTGACCACTACAGTGGACACATACAACTAAAAGTGATTGAAACTGACTGAGCAAAAAAAAAAATAATAATAATAATAAAATAATAATAATTATCTCCCCTTTGCCTGCCTGTGCCAGTCTCTATTTTCACCTTTAAATTTCTGGTGTATTATGTTTGTATATCAATAAAGAAATCATTTTTGTATAATTGATATGAAGATAAAAAGGGACATAAAAAAAATCACTTTGTCCTTTTTTTATTTATTTCATGGTATGGTTTATTTCAGCATTTGCTACAACATTTGATTCAGTTATGGCTGTGTTTCCATTCCTTGTAATCAAAACCACCATTGGCTGCTGATTTCTGAGAATTTTTTTTTTCAAAAGAAATCTGTTTTTACAAATATATGAGAAAATACTTTTAGAAAGGACTATATTGTCTCAAATTTTGGAAATTTGGCTTCTAAGCATTTTAAAATTGTGAGAACCAAGTGTCATATTCATATTTTGTGTTTTCAGGGTATGTGGATACGGCAGGGAGCTGTAGGATTTATTTCAGCATTAGCTAACACATTTAATACAGCAGATATTCACTGTAAACTTTTACCTTCACTACAAATGTTCCTAAAGCAGTCAGTATTACAAGTTGATAAAGAAGTAAGATCATGTTTGTCTTATAAATATAGTATCCAGTTTTGCATATGTTTAATCATGCCTCAGTCAAAATTTTGTCGAATATTTCTAGGTGGTCATTTCTGAGATGTGAGGAAGCCAGTCTGCCTGGGGAAAACTGCTAACCTTTGGCTAGTGAACTGACAAACTTTCTCACTCTAGGATCTTCCTTATTGGGATTTAAACCTAGTTGGTGAGAGTCAATGCAAAGTTAGTGCTTTAGACCACTCCCACAACAGAACACCAACCCCCAACCCCCCACTCCCCAAAAAAATTTAGTTAAACACATGAACTTCCACCTGTGTGCTCCAGAAGGGTAAGCACCTCCTGCTTACCTAGCTACACCTGCCACCTGTGTAATCAAAACGGAGAATGAAAGGAACATGCAAATATATGTCCGTGTATATCCAGAATGAGTTTGGATACAGAGACATACTTATTAACAATAGTGTGATGATGATTTAATATTAAAGATTTATTGATATTGAAGAACTGTTTTCATATCTTTTTTCAGGTTTATCTTCTAAATGCTCTACAAGACCCTATACCTCGGTTAGTGTTTGATTATATTCTACGGTCTAATACATTGGAGAGATTGTTTGATGTCATACAGAAGAGACAGTATATGAGGAATATAGGGAGACAAGGACACAGAGTTGTGTATCCAGAATTAGATGAAACTATGTCACAGGTTAGTCTCAGTTGTAATAATCCTAGCTAACATTTTTTACATTGAAACAGATATTTTATTTGCCTAAAATTACTACCGAATAAAGGTAGTTTCCCCTGTGGAAAAATTACTAAACAACAGTGATATACTAGATATTGTCACAATATAACACCTTTGCAGTTAGGATCCTAAGCTATTGCAAGCATGTCATTATGCAGTTTTACTGTATTTTAGAACTTCAAATTTTCCCAATTTAAAAGGCAAAAATAGTTTTTAAAAAATGTAACAATGTAACCAAAGAGCCCGAAAACTTTGTTTTAAGTTCTATAGGAATTTGTATACATGGTAATCAACACCATTTACAATTTTTAAGCTATAAATTTGTTACAAGTGGCTTGTTTTAATATTAACTTTGAACTTGTAATTATTGCCAATATCATTGATGTATTTAAAGGTTTTATTTTATTAACAGATCTTCAGAAAACTAACCTCACTTGGAATGACAGAGGCACATGAAGACAAAATCTTTGTAAGTACAGGCTATTATACAAAGACATTATTGATGATGGATTTTATTTTTATTGGGTGGATTGAGAAGTATAACATAGTTTTATTTGATTGGATTAATGTGTTATACTCCATTCAAGAATCTTTTGCCTATATTTAGGTGGTCAGTTCAGGAATTGTGGAGGAAACTGGAGTGTGCAGACAAAATCATAGATCTTTAGCAAGCAACCTGACAATTTTTTTCTCACTAGGATCATTGAACAGAAGTCATTTGATGCTATACATGTAATTAACTCAAGCATTAGGATATCTGGCAACTGAAACTGTTATTAACCATTTTCTTAGTAAATTGGATAATTATTCTGAACTGGGATTTATTTTATGTCCTCTTACAGCTGATTATTAAAATTTAACCTGTATTAATATCAGAAGTTTTTAAAAATAATAACGTTTTTATAATGTTCCTGTTAGTTTAGGCTGACCTCTAATGTGACTTTGAACTTGATCATCAGTGTCTGACCTTTTCCACTTTGTCTCAGTGAGGACATTTGACATTGATATCTGAGTCTGTCGTTAAAGTTATTTGATTGACTTAATGTTCAGGTCATTGAATCATTATATATGATATGTTTAAACAGAATATTGACAAATTAGAAGTTGCATTTACAGGAAAAAACAATGTTTAGATTTTGCTACTAACAGGGCATATCGGGTAAACCCTGTTCCCATATACAGAAATATATTGAATATGCCAGAAAAAAACTTTAATACCAAAAAAAGTTGATATGTCATGGTTGATGTTGGAAGAGCTTTCATATACACAATTTCATGTATTTGTTTGTTTGTTTGTTTGTTTCAGGCAATGAAGGAATATATATTGAAATTACACAGAGCCAGGGCAGGGTAAATAATCTTTTTGTTTCTATCTTACCCATATCACATGTTATACCCTAGTGTCAATATCAGCAAACATTGTTTAGGCACTGTAAACATGTATTTGTTTTTGTGGTGTAGGAAATTTAGGCATATCCGCATAGTTAAATTTTCCCATTTTGCACTTTCACAAAATAAACATAATATAATTTCCACGCAAAACAAATGACTGCAAAATAAACAATGTAATTTTTGTGCAAAACAAATGAAAAATAATACACCACGAAAATAAATATGTTTCCAGTAAGTAATTGGTTTATATTTTCTGATGGATAAATGTTATTTTGGAAAATAAATGTTCTTGTTTACAAGAAAGAATGTGCTGGTGAGCTATTTTAGATTTTCCCTTAAATGCATTACATTATATATAATCTTGGTACAAATAACCAGAAGAAAGCATTATTTTGTGGTATTTTAACTTTTAAAGTTATGTCAGAACTAATTTGTGTAAACATATACATGTATATGTATTTTTTTACTTTGTTAGTTCAACAGATATTAACAATAAAGACAGTTATGACAGTCAGAGAGTGGGAAGAGTTAGTATATATATACCTGGTAAAATAGCAACAAGAAGACATGCTGATCTCATCAAAAGTAAAGATTCTAAAACAGAAAGTCAGATTGTACAACCTACGTATGTATAACTTGTGTATATGATTTGTTTGTTTCAATAATTGGAAAATCATATAAATATTGTCCATAGTCCATACTTGACACAAAGGCTCTGGATATGTACTGATTAATCCATACTTGACTGAATGGTCCTGGTACACGTGATTTTGCAAGGATTCTCAGTTGCCAATTCATATATCACACAAATATTTCAAGAATCGCGAAAATTAAAAAGCCATATTGCAAAATATGCTGGCAATCATCTATGACCTTGGAACACATATATTACATGACAAAACGTCTCAGAAAAGGGAGGTTATTGCTTATCCATCACAAATTTTAGTATGTACATGAATTGGGTTAACAAATTTACATATTTGCGAAATGGTGTTTAAGGGTTGGCAAGCCAAATGTGATACTCGTGAACTCAAAGAAATGTATTTGAAATGGAATATCATAAGTTGACGATTTTCATAAAAATGTTATAGGATATTGATCACGAGGTATGTTAGCCAACCCTACAACTTTCTTAGTCCATTATCAAGTGAAATTTACTATTCCATTTTTTATATTTAACAAAACCAATTACAGTAAAAACTGCCTTAGCGGCCACCTGGATTTAACGGTCACCTGCCGATAACGGCCAGGTTGCATCCCGCCCAATGCATTTTACTATATTTCACCTGAAATAAGCGGTCACCTGTGTAACGCGGTCAGCGGCCACTAATTTCGTGACCGGCCACATAGAAGAGCCTGGTTTAGACGGCCATTTTGTCCGTTTATAATGTCACGTGACAGTCGTCACATGATTTTGTTTCCTTAGTGACGATAAGTTGTTTATGATAGAATATAATGTTCAGCTGATTGCTCAGGCATATCGCACTTGTCGGGTCGATTTATATTGTTATATGTTGAAACAATAAAATTATCTGAGAAGTATTCACTTTTTCTTTGTCTTATTTTACGAACATTAAACATATCGCATTTATTCAGTTGACAAAAATGGACACACCATCTAAACGGAAAGTTTTAACCTAAAACAAAAACCGCTAGTCTGTCTGTTGGTCTTTTAAACTCTACCTGACTTCACTAAGTGTATTGTGACTGATTGTCCTTACCACGCGTTTACCTGTCAACAACAGTAAGATCTAATAATCAGGTGATTGTTTATTAATCAGTAAATACCTTTGGACTTAAGGAGTCGCGTGCCGCGTGTCTTTTCTTTTGTTTCTCAGGAGTCGCGTGCCGCGTGTCTTTTTCTTTTGTTTCTCAGTCCGAATCATTATAACTTTCTTTAAACGTGTGTTTGTTTAAAAATAATTGCATGGTCGTAACTGTGTGATTATGGAAGCCATAACGAGTGTCGGTCAAGGGTGAGGGTTTGTCATCAAAGAGGTTCCACGCGGGGTGTTGAAAATTACCTACTACGCGCTTTGTGACTGTTTCTTTATTAACAAATAAAGAAACGCGATTAAATTTTATTTTAATAAAAGTTTCGGCATTAATATCTTTCATTCACATAAATATAATTCAGGAATTAAAAATTCTTTGCAATGCATCATGGCATGTCGGATTTATTAAATGATGTTATGAGTAGTTCTGATAAAGTTGAAGCAATGTTGGTAAAATCCGTTAAACAAAAAACAATCACAGACTTTTTTGCATAAATTATTTATTATGTTGACAAACATATTATATATATATATATATATATATATATATATATGAGAAATTGATATAGATAAATAAATATGTACAAATCTAAACAAATTGGTTCGTCTTCATAAATTTGTCTTCTGGAACACAACCTGGTTTTAAAGGCCACCTGTCTTAAGCAGCCACTTTTGTTCAGTCCCATAAGTGACCTCTTAAAACAGGTTTTACTGTACATGTATTTGTTGATAATACAAACTTTGTAGAAACTTTAAGTGTAAGTAAAAATGAGCATTCATGTGCATATGTGAATTTAGCTATTTCATACTTGTATCATTACTTTACATGCAAATTTGAAAGTTAGAAAAATCCCCTTTAGGAAAATTGAGAATAATTTTGGTGTTAGGTACATGTACATGCTTATCAAAGAAAACAGGTCTAAATCTAGTATTTTGTCCAGAAATTTCTGCACTGAGAATCTGTGTACCTGGTTGGCTGTATAGAAAACAAGTGTATCACATATGTTCTCAAAGTTTGTTTGTTTTTTTGTTTTTTTTTTACAATATTAGGAGTGCTAGTAGAAAAAAGAAGAAAAGTCCAGCCACAGATACAACCTCTGTTAGTAAGGTAAGGATAAGAAAGACACCCATAAAAAGTTAATAAAAATAACAACCACCCAAAAAAATAGATAAATAAACAAAACAAACACACCAGCCAAATACAAGCTATATTTTAAAAAAATCTACTCGCATTTTACATTTTATATGTATAACAAATTAATATAGAATATTGTACAGGTGCAGTTGAAATGAAAAATATTTACTAAATGTTTATCCTTCTGTGGTTATTCACATGTGAGGGAAGTACAAAACAATTTAAATTGACTGTGATTATCTGAATTGGGGTATACAATTTTATTTTCAGAATGAAGAATGGACAACAATGTTTGGATCTAATGAGGCTAATACTACATCTAGTTCTCCAAAGACTAAATCTAATATAAACAAATCATCAGATTCCTTGGAGAGGAAATCAGGGATTTCAGGGATGTCCAGCCAAGCGTCGTCATCAGGGAGTTTTGTGACAATGTCACAGGGACAGATATCTATCTCTGATAGTGCAGTAAAATCTGTTAATTCTCAGACACAGGAAAAAACTGTTATTAGTAAGTACAGTTTTGGGAGTGGAATGGTAATGATGTTTCACACTTCAGTCAAGATTCTTTCACTTATATGAAGACTGTTAGTTTTGGAACATTGGAGGAAACGGGAGTACTCTTGAGAAAACCACCAACCTTGCCAAGAAAACTGACAAACTTTCTCACACTGATATCTTTCTCAGAGTAGGATAAGAACATAGGTGATGAGAGTTAAATTGAGTAATGGTGTTTAACGTCCAAGTCAAGAATATTTCACTTATATCAAGAGGTTGCCAGCTATAGGCGAAATTTTGCCTGGGTGTTGTGCTCATGGTGTTATACAGCAAAGTTCTTTATTGTGCCAAGCTAATCGTGAAATGGACCTTGCTTATTTTAACTTTCCATCTGAAAGAAGGGTGAATTTCATTTTGTTATACCAAGTGCTTGGCAAAAAAGGTCACAATTTATGCCACTTCACATATAACTGGTCACTACTTGGTATTAGCAAAGGGTTTCAATCAATCTAACTTACTTCACAGTGGAAAAACTTGAGTTCTATATTCCTATGGAGATTGATTGGTTGGTTGGTTGGTTGATTGATTGATTGATTGATTGATGATTGATGATTGATTGATTGATTGATTGATTGATTGATTGATTGATTTATTTATTTATTTATTTATTATTTATTTATTTAATTAATTAATTAATACATTTATTGCCTTTGTGTGAGGGAGATATGAACATTTGTTCACCCGCAACAAGTCATATTTCCCGAGGTTTATTATACCGAAAGATAACCATGGTAATAAGAAAGACAGAAGGGAAGAAAATATTTAAAAAAAGACAGTTTGAAAACACCAGTCCTTCTCCGATTCATTGCTTTTTCTTATATCGGAACTCATCGGAGGCAAACGCTAAAACGTCGTCACCAATTCTCCATCGATGATGTCATATCATTGTGTCGTCATGGTGTGTTCCGAAGAGGTGGGATATGATGTTTTCAGAGGGATACACGATGTTTTCTCCACCCTGATCACATGATCCAACGATCCAATCAATTTACAGATAGTATCATATTTTTCTAATGAGGTATAATAAATTTATTTATTTATTTAATTTTGTTTATTTACAGACAGGTATAATCCCTGTAGATTAGAGTTAAGGAGTATTGTACATAGACGGAGAGACCAGTATAATGCTGATGTATTATCTAAAGATTTGTTAGAGAATATTGCCTGGGAAAGTAGACCTCCACCAAGTAACTGGAAACCAAAGGGACTACTTGTGGCTCACTTACATGAACACAGGGCAGCCATAAATAGGTACAGTAGTTAGAACTGGGTGAAGTAACTTACTTCAAGTAAGGAATTTTATGCTCCAGTACTTATATTGAGGCAGGCGGTTTAGAGATGGTGGAGTAAACTGGAGTGCTTAGAAAAAACCGCTGATCCTGATCAAATAAGTTGTGGAAGTTTCTCCTGCTAGGATATGCCTGAGTGGGATATAATCCTAGATAGTGAGAGGCGCTTTGGTTTGTAAATGAGCACTTTCGGCCACTTTGCCACTGAGGCCCCTTGTATTCTCTAGAAGTTATAATCATACATAGAGTTTGTATTTTACTGTCCTTTTACTCTGCTGGAGAGAAAGGAATAACGCTAATATTTCAAAGATTTGAATGGCACAGTTAAAAATCAATTAATCATTTACTTACATGAGCCGAGTCGTTGCTAATAATCCTTATTTCAATCTAATCCATGCATTATAACTCCTTTAATGCACCAAAACGTGTTTTAGATGGGTGTTTACAATGGTAAAATTTTTGACAAAAGTTTGAAAATGCAGAAAGGACTTTATTAAATCGATTTTGGTCATCCCAGTTACGCTAAAATCAATCTGTTCTTGAGCTGCACTAACCTACGTAAATAGTCGACTCTTTCGTCATGACAACGTAACATAAAGAACCCCGCCATTTCGTAAAAAGATTAACATTGTAAACACCCACCCAGGTTATATTTTGTCGCATAACATGATATATTAAGCAAGGATGGAACCGAAACAGAAATTTTCAGTTACGACTCGGCTCATATAAGTAAAAGAATCATTGATTTATACCCGTCGTATTGAAATTTATAGAGTATTTTGCGATCTTGCTTTCTCCGAAATAGGCTAAATAAACAGTAGTGGGTTTCACTCAGAAAAGGAGATAAAATCACATACATGTAAAACCCTACATGGGCTTTTGATAAAATATAATATAATTTAATTGTTTTGTTAATTCATATTTCCCCTACAGAAAAGTTTATTCAACCTTATGATATGATGTACAGTTTGATGGTTTTCTCATCTAAAAGCTTGATAACCAGTACCATACCTGAATGAATTAAATACATACATAATGCAGTTTTCATAGTAAGTTTGTTATTATTATTTTGACTAAACGATAAAATCTCTATTCATAGCTACCATTTGATCAGTCAGATTTTTGGCATTTTAAAGGGGTTTGGTAATAAATCTAGAGAGACTTATAAAGTAAAACATAGAAGAAATAGATTTTAGGACTTAAAAGACTGTGACGCTAACCTAGGTGACAGAGGAGGCAAAAGACTGTGACGCTAACCTAGGTGACAGAGGAGGCAAAAGACTGTGACGCTAACCTAGGTGACAGAGGAGGCAAAAGACTGTGACGATAACCTAGGTGACAGAGGAGGCAAAAGACTGTGACGATAACCTAGGTGACAGAGGAGGCAAAAGACTGTGACGCTAACCTAGGTGACAGAGGAGGCAAAAGACTGTGACGCTAACCTAGGTGACAGAGGAGGCAAAAGACTGTGACGCTAACCTAGGTGACAGAGGAGGCAAAAGACTGTGACGATAACCTAGGTGACAGAGGAGGCAAAAGACTGTGACGCTAACCTAGGTGACAGAGGAGGCAAAAGACTGTGACGCTAACCTAGGTGACAGAGGAGGCAAAAGACTGTGACGATAACCTAGGTGACAGAGGAGGCAAAAGACTGTGACGCTAACCTAGGTGACAGAGGAGGCAAAAGACTGTGACGCTAACCTAGGTGACAGAGGAGGCAAAAGACTGTGACGCTAACCTAGGTGACAGAGGAGGCAAAAGACTGTGACGCTAACCTAGGTGACAGAGGAGGCAAAAGACTGTGACGATAACCTAGGTGACAGAGGAGGCAAAAGACTGTGACGCTAACCTAGGTGACAGAGGAGGCAAAAGACTGTGACGCTAACCTAGGTGACAGAGGAGGCAAAAGACTGTGACGATAACCTAGGTGACAGAGGAGGCAAAAGACTGTGACGCTAACCTAGGTGACAGAGGAGGCAAAAGACTGTGACGCTAACCTAGGTGACAGAGGAGGCAAAAGACTGTGACGCTAACCTAGGTGACAGAGGAGGCAAAAGACTGTGACGCTAACCTAGGTGACAAAGGAGGCAGTATAATGTATATACTGTATATATTTCCTACAATTCAAATTATTCTTTATTTTGTAGAATCCAGGTTTGTCATGATCAGACATATTTTGCCACAGCATCCAGTGATGGTTGTGTAAAACTTTGGGAGATAGAAAGGCTGGAGGGGAAAAGTGTGGCTAATAGATCCAAACAAACATTAAATAAACAAGGTACTGTAATTATTATTTATATTATATTAATAAGATATCAGCATTGAATTATCTGGCAAGTTTGGATCTTGCATCTTAATGGACCCAATGTTTGAATATCATGACTTAACATGGTGAATTTTAAAGTGATTAAAGATATAAGACATTGATTTGGAAAATAAGATGTAATTTTTTATAGTATATACATGTAAATGATAAAACTAATTTAAGAAATAGAATTATTCTCTATGTGGGATAAAACTTAGTCAAATATTTTTTACATGAATGACTACAATACAAACCTTTTGAAAGCTTAACACTAAGTAAACAAATTTATGCTGAATTTGCATCTCATTTCGGTGTCTCATTAGCTATATCTAGGCAGCTATTAAACAGCTTCCATGTATTCTTTTTTTGCATGCTAGTTATCCATATCTAAGCCACTTGGAAGGCAAAATTTCGACAATTTTTTTGTGAGTTCATTGTTAAACTTCCGACAGGTCTGTACTGTACATATGTTGTATTGATATTTATATTTCAGGTGGTAAGATAAGAGGTCTAGTGTTTTGTGATAACTCAGACTCTTTAGCTGCAGCATCAGACAACAGCACTATATATGTTTACAAGTAATACCTTATAAACAATATCAGAACCTTCTTTCTTCACTTAGGACTTCAACTCACCTAACTTATAGTATCAAAAAGCTTAATGGGAGAAAGTTTGTCAGCTCTCTTGCTATTTGTATGCTGATTTACTCTTATCAGTCTGGTTAATTCTAAAACTGAACACATCAGTTTAAGTAAAATAATCATGAAGGAGCCATTCTGTATTTATAAGGGATATTATATACTGAGACATGTATAAATGATATTAGATGTTTCCCATATCAAATGATATATTTTAAAATATTTTAAATATATATTATACAATTTGTAATAAAATTGTTTGGGGACTGTACTACCAGCATAATCAGGCTGGAGGATATTAATTTCAATGTTTGTCCAAAGCCAGGAGTTTTATAGTCAGTGGTCTATATTCTTTTACTTTTTGATTGTAATCACCATTAACTTTTATTGTTTCTTGTTCTTGATTGCATTGGTTGTTTTGAGTTACAGTTTTTCTTCTATTATTACAGAATTGAAACAGGAAAGGCTGTGTTGATGAAAAACATGACCATAGATAAAGATGATGTAGGAAATATAGTAGACATTTCACATTTTGATACAGGTATGTTAGCATAATGATAGAAATAGAGTATAAGACCCATCATGTGGTAGTCATGAATTTGTGGTACAGAGTTATTTAAAGTGAATAAATACACAGCCAATTTTTGCTCACGTGAAATTCATGTGATATTCACATGAATTTCACGTTAGATTCACATGAATTTCAGTTCACATGAATTTCACGTTAATTTTTTCATGTGAATTTCACGTGAAATTTCTGGTGTGAATTTCACGTGAAAAATATAAATGGCATGCAAATTTTAAAAAAATATCACTAAGCATAAACTTTTGTTATGAATTGATACCTTGTAATACAAATATTGGATTTTTTCTTGTAAATGCACACATTTCTGAAAAATTTATTTTTTCACATGAAATTCACATGAAAAATATCATGTGAAATTCACATGAAACATTTCACGTGAAATTCACATGAATTTTTTCACGTGAGTTTAACGTATAAGCTCGATTAACGTTAATTTCACGTGAAATTTTTCATGTGAAATTCACATTAATTTCACGTGAAATTTTTCATGTGAAATTCACATTAATTTCACGTGAATTTCACGTGAGCAAAAATTGGCTGTGTATAGTGCAGTATTTATGATGTTTTATAATATGAAACTCTGTTTGAGACCAAATGTAATTATAGGATTATAATTACATTTGCTAAAATGATGTCATTCCTTTCATGCTCTGTCTATATGCATGATATCATAGACGGTGTGAAATGCATGTGGTACACAGCAGTGTTTTAAATTTATTTCAGGATTTAAAAATCTAAAAACCAAAATAAA
Organism: Anadara kagoshimensis; assembly: GCA_021292105.1. NCBI lineage: Eukaryota > Metazoa > Mollusca > Bivalvia > Arcoida > Arcidae > Anadara > Anadara kagoshimensis. The sequence continues at coordinate 45,171,359 of CM037870.1, forward strand.
ATTTTCAAAAAATGAGAAATGTAAATATAACCATTGAATTATCTAGATATAGGGTGTTATTCAGTTTGCTTTGCATGGCAATGGAAGTTTTAGGTCTATAAACACCATTTCTAGACGGTTCAATGGTTAGATATTGACTACAATATAAAGAAAAAATAACAGATGACAGCAGAGGTCAATATTTTGATGTTCTATTTAAAGTCAATATTGCATCATACATTATTTATCCATTAAAAAGACCATAACTGTTTTATTATAAAGTTATAAAAAATATAAAACTCTAAATAACATAAAACTTTTGGCTTATTTTCAATAATTAACACAAAGATACAGTGTAAAAGGGATGGAATTACCTTGATTTACATGTATATGACATTATTAGTCTATGACACAAAAATTTAACATAACAAAACATTTTTATATACCAATTTTTCACAGTATATGGTATTCTATTTTCATGTCTGTGGCAGAATGTTTATTTAAAATTTGTACATGTAAAATACAGGTAAATATAATTACCAGTAACATTTATGTGTATTGTTTTTACTATCAGGTGCTCAGTCAGTCTTGGTTTATGCTACAGTAAATGGCTATTTAATTGGTTGGGACTTGCGCAGTAATGAAGAAATATGGCGGCTAAAAAACGAACCAAAAACTGGTAAGTTCTACATCGTAACTTTACATTTTCTTCAAAGGGGCTACTTTTTTAAGGAAATTGTTTGTCAATAGTTTTTGTGATGTTATTTTAATACGTCATCTGTAATAACTAACTAGAAACTTTAATGGGGTAAAATTTTAAGACTCATTCAAAATTATAAATTTCTTCAACTTAACCTGTAATTGGTGATGCCTCAATATAAATTTAGGAAAAAAAAATTGTGGTTGAACGTCATTGAAATCAAACCCAGTCAGAGATTAATTAGATATAGATATAAAAAAATGATTGTGTAATTCAAATCTTTTTTTCTTTCCAGGTTTGATATCATCTTTTGCTGTACATCATTCTCAGTGTTGGTTAAGTGTTGGAACCAGTAGCGGGACACATGTATGTTGGGACCTCAGATTTCAGCTACCTATTACATCAATAATTCATCCTACAGGTAAGAGAAGTGGATTGTAATAATGAAGTGTTCAGCCCCAGTCAAGACTCTTTCACATACATGTATATTGAGTTGGTCAGTTCAGAGATGTTGGAGGAAAATGGTTTGTTTGGAGAAAACCACTGACCTTCAGTAAGCAAATTGACAAACTTTCTCACACTAGGGATTGAAACCTAGGCTATAAGAGGCACTGTATTGATCTGTGAGGCTGTGCCTTAAACCACTTGGCTGCCGAGGCACCCATAAAATAGACATGTTATATCATGATCATGTCAAAAAATATGAGCACAAATATTTAGTCACAAAATACTGAACTAAATTATGAATATATATTGATTTATGTAACATTGTGTTATAATGTAAACGTCTGGATGATATATTGATATACATTTATTGTAAACAGGTGCTAGAGTTAGACGCTTAATTGCTCACCCTCAGGAACAGTCCTGGATCATATCTGCCACCCAGGGTAATAATGAAGTATCCATGTGGGATGTAGAGACTGGAGCTAGACAGAGAGTACTCTGGGCAAGTCCTGTCACACCCCTCTCACAGAACCAGGTTAGTTTTATCAGTCACACTGAAATGAAATTTGCCAGGCTCAGTTATATAGTTGCCCCCCTCTACTAAAGTAACCTTTCCCTTACTGCAGCAAGACTGAATAATTTGGCCTGAAAATATGAGTACTATTGAGCCTTAACTGGAGGTCCCAATATAGGATTTAATTTAAATGGTCTCTTATGGTGGAGTAGCCTTTCCTAGACACTTACTAGAGGTATACAGCTGCCAACCTGAGAATGCTGAAACATAACGTCACATTTTCATCTAAAGTATTTTTTGCACAATTTAAGAAGAGTTTGTCCATTGTATTGTGGCCAGTGTGCAGTATGGAATTTCATTTGAACCAATTATTGATTGAGGATCTGGTTACTAGGTTTCTTGCCCCAATAAATGGTTATTGTGTTTGTGTTGGCCATTGACACTATTTGCTTGTCAATTCTTTTTACAATCGGTCAAATTTTGGTTTTCAAGCAATAACGGTTATCTTTAACAAATGTTTATGAGGCTTGGAATGCTGATATGTATATACATGTACAGGCTTGATAAAATACAGGTTTAAGTTTTAAATTTAGTAGTTTTGCTAAGGCAGTTTTGGATGTGTTGTGTGTTTATTGTCATCATCACAGAGATTTACCCACGATGGAGTATTTTTATGCTTATTGATACTTGTTGAATTCTATAAATTAAAAAGTAAAATTTTAATATGCTTTTGCAGGCTAGCAATCATGCCATATATGGGATACATACAGCAGTCACTGATACTAATGTCTTTATGTTGACTGGTGGCTCTGATATGAGGGTCAGATTCTGGGATGTCACATATCCTGCAAACTCTTACATACTGGCAGGGGCTGCTGCAGATCCAGTACAACAGACAGGTGTTAGTTACAGGTAAGATAGTCACTGATACTAATGTTTTTATGTTGACTGGTGGTTCTGACATGAGGGTCAGATTCTGGGATGTCACATATCCAGCAAACTCTTACATACTGGCAGGTGCTGCTGCAGATCCAGTACAACAGACAGGTGTAAGTTACAGGTAAGATAGTGTTAAGGTCTATATCACACCCTGGGGGTTTAGCCAGTATTAACCCAGCAAATGTGTTACAGTATATTGAATAAGTTACGAGTGTTAGTTAATTCAAAGTGCACACTGGAGCAGGCTGGTATGGGTAATAGTAGGGCATGCAAAAAAAAGTTATTCGTGTCAATGTGTAGCATATAAATTCTGCATATGAAAGCCGTAAGTTGTAGGTGATTGACATATCACTGGCCATGCCTTTTATGTTCAGACATTGGCCACCATCACGGTACCAAAGCAGTGTCACAGCAACTTATTATGTACTAGTGTCGGTGACATCATTTAATGGCAGAATTCAGTTTTCATTCTTTTTGTATGTAATTCAAGCATGCCAGGTCTTTGTCGGAACATTGTGGGTGTGGCCGGCGATCCGTCAATTGTGATTGTTAAGACACTTCCATACACATTTTTTGTCCAACATGTTAAGATAATGACTAGTATATCCAAACTGATTTGTATGGAACTAATGAGTGACATGTTTTATATATGCCCAAAATTGAAGAGTGTACATTTCATTTGTATACTAGTATTTATACATGTATATTGGTATACACTTGCTAAATTGCCAAGGTGTTAAGTTACTGGTACAACCCTGAACAAGGCAATGGGAATTAAAAAGTGTTCACACACAAATTTCCCATCCCACAGAATTATACATATTTTTCTCTTGCTCAAATTGAAAAATACATGAAACGGTATGTAAATAGTTGCCATTATTTTGTTTTTACAGCTTGACCATACTTCTGTTTCAATTGATTGCCTCATCATAGTATTTCAAAAAGATCTTTGTTTCTCTTTTTTCAGATCGAGGTTAATTGATGGCACTGAGGTAATACAAGAGACCTACCAGAAGAAACAAACGACAAATGAGGACATTCCTCGTAGAGGACCTGAGATGCCACCTAGTGGCCACCAGGATATTATAAGTGACGTTAATCTATGTCAAGCTTCTCAGTGTTTAGTGCTTACTGGGTCACGTGATGGTGTCGTAAAAGTGTGGAAATAAATGTATGACCAGTCCCAATGAAGCCATATTGCTGTGAATCTATGGAAGTACTTTACTCGATCACATGATTGTGTCATAAGAGTATGCAAGTCAAGAAATCCAAGTGGTGCAGTGACCGTGTCTTTAAACTTTTGAAGAAATCACTGGATGATGTGATTGATTTCTTAGTAAATGAGGAGCTAGCTACCCATGGAATTGTTTTGTTTTGTCAAAGAAATGAAGTAAAGAAAGGGCATTTTTGTCTCTTTAATGTGCTATTTGAAGACTAGAAATAAGGAAGGGATTTATGATTGAGACATGAAGTCATGATTGAGTCCAAGTGTGGACATACGTGATACCATTTGTGTGAAATATTAATTATGTGAAAATCATTCCAATATGTCTAAGTGCATTGTGTATGTATTGGACAAACACTGAATTTGAGTGTGCAAAAATGTTCATTCATCAGACAGTAAATTCCCACACCATGTGTGCAGAATTCATGATTAACATGTACTTGTAAAATGAATTTTTGTTAACTTTCATATTGAAGCTTTAAAAGTCATTCAATTTTAAAGGACGACAACAACAAAATATTGACTTAAGATATCTATGGTGTTTTAGATGATGTTGGACTTGCTCAACTCCACAATATTTTCATGATACAGACATTCTTTATGTAGAATGTTGGCCTGAATACATGTTTTACTCTACCATGCCATGGGAAACCCACCCACCTATGTGGTATTAACATTGACCACCATTGATATGATATGCTATGAAGTTTTTGATCATGATTTCCATTGTTCCAGTAGTGCTAAAACTTAGGACCATTTGTTGTTTAAGTTGTTTGTATATAACTGTGTTATGATTTTTGGTTGTTAGTCTATACAATCCATGTCAGTTAAACTGTGATGATCATATTTATAATGATGATATTATGTGCAATAAATTCTATTCTTATTTAATTGATTTATCCAGATCTGCATGCTCCTCTTTGGTAGCTCAGTTAATGTTCATTTCCATAAGGATTATAAGAATCCATGTAGGATAGGGAAATCACACGCTAGGGGTTGAGCATTTCAGTCAGTTGAGGCTTGGCTCTCATATGGCATAAAATTCTATCTGACATGAGCAGATGTGGTAAAACTTAAAGGGCTCTGTCCTCATCTTTGCCAGATTGTAGTTGTTCAAAACTCTGTTAGCTCAACCAACTGGTTTGTAAAAATTCAAAATATTATTGAATTTAAAAAATATTTAATTAAAAATGTTGTTTTCACTTTAATTGCTTCTATCTGATAATGTTAGCTTTAACTGTAAATTTTAGAAATATAGCCTAAAACAGAAAATACAAATTTTGGCTACCAATTGGTTCAACTAATGGATCTTTGAACAACCGAGTCCTGATTCTTAATTTTAAAATTGGAAATTGTCTTTGATTGTGCTTTAGCAAACACTCAAAATTTAGAAGTGAAAATACAGGTATGTAGTATGTAGTGTTCATGGCACAAGGAAAAATCTTCATTACATTTGTCACCAGTAACTATAGCTGGCAACATCTCGATATAAGTGAAATATTCTTGATTTGGATGTTAAACACCATTACTCAGCTCAACTCAACTTACACCTGTAACTGATGAAGCCTTAAATCAGTAAAATATTTTCAGAATTTCCAGTTTACCAATAACTCCTCTCTAATACTACCATATCACTATCAGTGTCTAAGTCGCGTAAAACTTTAAAAACAGGATTGTAACATTTCATCTGACAAGTACTTGGCATGTAAAATTAAAATGGAAAGTCTAGATATTTGGTGGAGAGACTAAAAACGGATTCTTGTGCCACAATAGAAATGGCATAAAAGATCTTGATTGCATTTACTATCAGCATATAACGCAAGTATTTTGACTCATAGTTGGTAATGCCTCAATATAATTGAAATAATCTTGAACATTTTAACCAATTTGTGGCTGAGCAGTCTTAAGCACATGCTTATAGATCACAGTGCCTCTTTGTCTAGGTTCAAAACTGTTTAGGCAGATCCTAGTGTGAAAAAGTTTGTCAGTTTTCTTGCCAAAGGTAGGTGGTTTTCTCCATGTACTTTGGTCTTCTACACTATTCCAGAACTGACCAACTCCATACAAGTGAAAGAATCTTGACTAGGGTGTAAACCACAATTACTCTACTTGACTTGTACAACTAAACAGGCTGCCATATGTAGTTACCTCCCTTTAACAAACAACAACATCAAAAATGTTATGAAAATAATTTTAACCTTTATAAAGATACAAAGGACAACAGAATACAAATAATTTAATTACATAACAATATCACATAAAATTTCGCACTTTTCATCAGAAAAAAATCAAAATCCTACAAAAATACTGAAACATTTGTCAATAAACAACACTAATTAAAACTTAAAATCTCACCAACTAGCCTTTATAAAGGAAATATTATATAATAATAATAATAAAGATTAACATAATACAATTTAAAAGTACTTTTTTAAAACAAATGTTATATGGTGTGTTAACATCTTCAGAAATCCTTAGTATATTAAACTTCCAAACTAGACTCTGTCTTTTTTTTTGCCCAAAATGTTTTAAACTGGACAGACTTGTTTTCCCCAGAATTTTTCAAACTGGAGAGACTGTTTTCCCCAGAATTTTTCTAACTGGACAGATGGTTTTACCCAAAATTTTTCAAACTGGACATTGTCTTTTTCTCCCTTAGATTTTTTCATTTATTCTTAACAATGCCTTTTCAAACCAGACATTCTCTAAATCATGACATACCTTGTCAAGTTCATATCAAAACTATCTGAAGTATGCATTTGAGAGCAAATACTCTAAATTCTCAATCTTTGCTACATGGCACCATTTTAATGTACGTTTCAATACATAAATATTTATTTTATACTCAGAAATTTCAGAAACCCCCCTGTCATAAAATTAATCTTGCTATTCCTACCAAGAAACAATGACAATTCAACATCTCTTCTCCTTCCTTCATCAGAATTCTCGTGTTTAGTTGAGTTTCTTTTAGATATTGAGACTAGTAAGAAATACGAATGCTGTGTGAAAATAAAAATAAAGCTCATGACCCTTTTTTGTATTTCATTCTTCTAAACCCTGTATAGTACATATTTAAACACAAATATATTTGTCAGAAATAAAATAAATAATTTTATATGCCACAGTTAAGGTATCTGTGATCATAATTTGTCTAAATTACATTAAAGCTTACTAAAGCATCCACATGTTTATAAAGACTACCTGTCTATTAGACCAGAATTATAAGGTTCTTTTGCTTCAATGAATCTATTACATTGTATTACAAAGCTGTACCTGTTTATAAAGTCTAAAATTTCTTAGGTCCCATGGGTGGTCTTTATATAGAAGTTATATAGAACATGTATACCAACTTTGTGGGGAAAATAAACTGCAGACACTATGTTTTTAGCTGAAATGATACTTGGAAGTACAGTACTTGCACCCATATACAAGAATTCTATGCTATAATAACTGAATCAGGTCCCTGTTGTTTTTACCCAGTTACTAATGAAAAGCCCTTCTAAGCGAAATTATTATTGTTTAGGTAATATTTTAGAATTCTACAAAATATTTTAGTGATTTAACATTGCTTTATAATATTGTCTACTTTACAAAATGTTATTGTGTCAGTGCCTCGCATCTATTAAAACTGATCAGTTAAAAAGTAAGGCAACTGCCATTTATTTATATATCTGCTGACTTAGAGGGTTTACCCGAAACATATTGCTGTAAAATGCATTTAAACCTGATAATTATCAGACAGTCAAATCTGATTCAACAGAATACTTACTTGGTATTTGGTTTAAACATGTTAAGTTATTAATGAGCATAGTATCTCCTGCCACCTGGTAAAATACTACTACATGTAGTAGTTCAGTGTGGACAGGTTTTCATTTGTTCGAGGTTTGGTTTTCAAAGGTTCACACACACACTTTTACATGTGACTGGAGATATCCCTAGTTCATAGGGTATTTATATATTCTAAAAATTAAATTTTCAAGCAAGAGATTGGTTGCTAAAACCTTCGTATTACAGTCTAATCTGAACTAAAGATTCCAACCCCATCCCCACCCAACCCAACCTTCCTCCCTCATTCAGTCACTGATAGATAACAGTTTTGTAATACATTTTGTACAAACATTCATATTAATACCCCTAACCCATGAAGATGTAACACTTCTATTTTCAAGGTGTTATATAACATACAATTGAAATGGCTAACTTGAGCCTCATTTATACCATTCAAACCAACTTGTCTTCAAACAATACACTCTCTGAGTGTATAAATTATATATGTTTGCATTAAACATTGTACCATATCACAGATCAGCTTGTTACAGAGATATACACAAATAATCTTAACACAAGACAAGAGAACAAATTATTTTTCTGATTTTCATCCATCATTTATTTATACTGCACAGTAAAACCTTGTTATAATGTCCTTCTAAAAATGTGCCACTGCGCTTATTGCCACATTATTTTGAAGTCCCAAAATCCATTTTCTTTATGCATTTTATGTTTGTCTTTTTACACCTCTTTCAATTTATTACCAAACAACTTTATGATGCCAAAATCTGATCGGAATTAATCAAGGTTTAACTGTATACACATATATAGATGAACTATTTTTCCATTGATGTAAGAAAATAAATTTTGGAGATTGCTAATAAAACTTTGGCATGACAAAATTTTTTTTTAGTTTTTCATTAAATAAACAACATGAAACAATTAAAATACTAAATGAATGTATTGAATTTAAAATCATCAAAAAAAATTTCACATATGTTAATCTGATGGTCTGAAAATGAGAAAATTAATTTCATTCCGATCTTAGTTTCCTCTTTCTGGTCTGTCTCTATCCCGTGATCTCTTGAAAGACAATGTAGTTTCAAGGTCATAGTTAGGTGTGACTACAGCAGGCTTTAGTACAACTGCTGTGTTAGATGTTGGTATTGAAAGACTAACTCCAAGGTCTGAAAGTTTTGATGTTTTGGGTGTAGTTGCTGGTTTAGCTGCCGTGGATGTAGATACTGTTGGTGAAGTTTTTGATATAGATGACTGTGTTACTACATTAGCTGGCATTGATATACTAGTTGTTGCCATGGATACTGAGGTACTATTTGACTTTGCTATATTTGGTAGAGTGGTTACAGAACTTGTTATGGGTTTTGTCTGTGAGTTGGTAGTCGTAGTATTTGAGGAACGTGTAGAAGATGTTTGTGCTATACTCGCCACTGTTGCTGCATCTGTATGTGTCATTTTAAGTTTTACAGATTCGTCCAAACTCATATTTTGAGATCGCTGAACAGCAGACTTAGCTACAGATGCTGATTTTGGCACAGCTCCTGCAGACTGTTCAGAATTTGATGAGGCTTCAACTTTGTTGGAATTTGCTCCAGAAACGACTGGCGTGCTCTGAGTTGTCATTCTATGCATTGTTCTCACTGGAGACATTGTTCGCCGTGGCTGTGCTGTTGAGAAGCTTAAAGAATTGGCTTTTGGTGCAGAATTTTCTTTCACTGGGGATACACTTCTGGTCTGTCTTGGAGCCACACAAAATGGACGGGTACCACAATACAATACTGTGAAATTATTGAGTGACTGTAGTGGCATTAATGGAAGATTTTTCCTTGTTTTCTCAAAACATTCTATGGCTAAATCTGAAAAGATAACATATAAAATATATTGCTGTGTATAAAAAAATTGTTACAGACATAAATCTTTTGATTTTAACTGAATAAGAATTAATTTATCTCTCATTAAAAATATTTCACTCACAGTTTGATATTATCTGTAATTGCTCATTAGAGAAACACAGGATTTTAAAGGTTTACAGTAGCAAATTAAAGGCTGGAAGATGTTTTATCTTTGTACAAATGCCTTGGGTACATTTAAATTAAATTTTAAAAAAAGTTATTTGCAACACATAAGGTGTTGTCAAAGTGGTCTAAAACATGGGTTTACGGACCACAGTACTTCGTTCTGCCTAGGTTTGAATCCCTTATGTAGATTCTATTGCGAGACAGATTGTCAGTTTGCTTGCCGGAGGTTTGTGGTTTTTTCAGATCACTCTGGTCCCCTCCAACATTTATCTGGTAATAACTGACTATCTTGACAGGGGCACAAAACAACATATCTGAAAATTGTGGTACATCTGATGAAAAAAGGTAATTTTAAATATGGGATGGGAGATGGTGGGACTATTTAAGTTACTAACAACTTTCAAATACTCTTTTCTAAACCATGATATTTTACAGGTTACTGGAGTGAGTAGTTAGGTAAATCCTAAGGGACTCATTAACAACTTACAATTACTTTTAATTCTTAACTTATCTATAGCCCCTGGAATAACTTTTTTAATGTGTTGCAGTTTATCAGGAGCGGGGGTCATACTTTTTAACAACTTACTTATACTCTCCTCTACAACCCTGGTATAACTTCTTTTAAAGCTTCACAGTTTATCAGGATGGGGTAGGGGGATATGGGGGGATGGGTGTGACTAGGTAACAACTTACATATGCTCTCCTCTACAACTCCTGGTAAAACTTTTTTAAAGACTCACAGTTTATCAGGGGTGTGGTAGGGGGATATGGGGGGGGTGGGGGTGGGGGTGGGTGTGACTAGGTAACAACTTACATATGCTCTCCTCTACAACTCCTGGTAAAACTTTTTTAAAGCCTCACAGTTTATCAGGGGTGGGTAGGGTTTAGATGGGGTAGATATGACACTGTAACAACTTACATATACTCTCCTCTACAGTTCCTGGTATAACTTCTTTTAAAGCTTCACAATTTATAAGGGGTGGGGCACGGGTTAGGTGGGGTGGGGATGGGTGGATATGACTAAGTAACAACTTACATATACTCTCTTCTACAACTCCTGGTATAACTTCTTTTAAAGCTTCACAGTTTATATGTAATGCTGGATTTATATTCACTTCTATCAACCAGATCTTAAAATATATGTGAAACAAAATGAATCTGAATATGTAAAATATCATGTAACTGCATAAATATAAACCTTTGTTATCAATGATGTTCCCAGTCCAAGACGGTGTAAGGAAGGACAAACATGTATATAAGTACTTTAGTGATACATGACGACTGTTTTAAAGATTTTTTTGAGTAAAACTTTTATGGATTGATTTCATTTGTATAATGGCAATGTGTTATGTGACATATCACAGATATTCCCCCCTTCAAAAAATTATTAAAATTGTGGGGCTGGGAAGGGCCCATAGCCCACTTCCTCTTTTCACGGTGGATTTATATTTTCATAACTGAAGCAGTATTTGCATTATTTTTCATGTGTTTATAGCAGAACTGATATCTAACAGTTTATAATTTTACCATACATATATATGGACTATCAAGGTAGAAATTGAGAGACATACTACCATGAGTAATTCTTGTTTGAAATAAGGCCTCTCACTGCCTAAGTACAAATTCCACTCATGACAGATCCTAGTGTGAAAAAGTTTGTCAGTTTGCTTGTTAATAAAAGTTCTGTGGTTGTTTCCAATCACTCTGGTTTTCTCCACCATCCCAGGTGAAAGAATATTGACTGGGGCATAAAACACAATAAATTTCTCCACTCCACTCTTTGAAATAAGCTGTTAGAGGTGTGAAGCTCACATGTACATGTTGTCATTATATATTACAATACATGTAATAGTTTTGTTTTAGAAGCATAAAACCCCTAATAAAAGTTGCCTTTCCAGGCCCCTTTGTGTGCTGACTTTTATAAAGAGATTTGACTCCATTAGAAATAACATTAGCATTTAATATGATAAAGAGTATGTATGATCAGCCATGTCATATTACCTTCATATCTGTGTCAACCATAAAGTCCAATCCATAAAGGTCAAAGAAGCCTGTCCTAGCTTGTAGCTTATGTTTAACGCTGTTAAATAAATGAATCATAATCTTCTGCATCTGTTTCTATAAATAAATATAAATACTGGACGTTAGTACCACAGTGGAGATACAACAAGAGGCCTATGGGTCACCTAAGAATATGTCCAATATCTATTGCAGAAGTTCTATAGTCAATAACATTAATTACAAGGACCATAAAAAATTTATCCCAACATTACCTATTATGTGTCCTTAGAATGTCAGATAAAAATTATTTAAGGTTGAGCTACAGTGTTAAGGCACGGTGGATGGTAGACAATGAACCATCCCAATAGCTCATTTGAGCTTTCAGCTCCGGTTAGTTAAAATCAGAAAGATCTTCAGACTTAGAATTGCAAGTAAGTGATGTTGACTAAAACACTGCTATGGTCCGTTACTGATATTTTGGCAAAGTGTTTGTAGACATAGAAAAGTCTATATAATGTCAATAGGGATATATAGAGGAGGTTTTGACAAATGAACACATGCAAACATGGATATACAAATACGATTACAAAGTATTAATACCTATTTGTGTAGAATAGATTCTCCCATGTTTATAAATACTCTGCAAAAATATTGCTAACTGTAAGTGCCATGGCACCCATGAATGATAATTGATGTCAAAAACATGGACAAACAAAAAGGCCAAGAACAATATGCCATGGACACAATCATTTAATTTTAAAGCATAAAAAACTCCTTGACTGTCCATTTAACTGGGTGTCATTATAGGCAAGTCATTAATATACACATGGCGGGTGTAGCTAGCTAAACAGGAGGTGCTTACCCTTACGGAGCACCCGAACTCACTTCTCTGAAGGAAGTTCAAGGTTTAACCTAACTTGTCAGTTTTAAAGTTTTTAGTTTGCTTCTAGATTGGGATTCAGACATGGATCAGTATTTTAGTTTTTGATGTATATTTTAATAAGTTACATACTGTTAGAGTGTTATAAACCCAGTCTTGTTCTAGTCCTTTCTCTTCAGCAAATGTTTCATTGATGTACTCATTGAACTTATCCATACTCCAAGCTGTGTCCTCCTTTACTTCTTTATAGTTGGGATCTCTCTTTTGAATAAACTGAAAAATAAAACAGATGGTATTACTACAAATAAAAATTCTGTAGATTGATAAAATGAGGAGTTGTTGTATTTGAAATCATTTATGTTTGTTTTAATAAATTTACAGTGGTTTTCATTTATACCACGATCCATGACTTCAAATGTTCAGGATGTATGTGTCTGAAATTGTAATAGATTTCATCAATATAATAATCACAAAGGTGTAATAGTTCATACTAATTATGCCCTTCCAAAAACAGAGTGTGACCCTCAAGGGTAAATAGGAATCACAGTGTCGGTCTGTCAGTCCGACCATTTGTATAAGTTGCCCAGACCATAACTCATTACTGCTATGGAAGAATTTCATCAAACTTAACAAAAATGATCCCTGTGGTCCTAGGGTGTGTCATAACTTTGAAATAAGTTCATATCTTAAAAGTCAAAGACATGGAGCGTGTATTTTTGAAAATAATATCTGGACTATAACTTATTGTTCCTTTTGGAGGGATTTCATGAAGCTTCACACAAATAAACTCCATGGTCTACAGATAGGCTGTAACCTTGAACCAAGGTTTTTATATCAAATGCCCTGACCCCAAGGATTAAGATCACAAAGTTGGGGAGTACATTTCAAGACTAGTTATGACTGTCGTTGCAATTTTTCTGACCCCTCCCTCTAACTTTCTGTAGTTGGAAAAAGACTACCCTTTTCCACACAGTGACAATGCAAGTTTCCCTCACTTTCTTAAAACAGTAGTAGGGGAGGATAGGGGAATTGATTTGAATTTTTTGCCTACCTGATTTGTGAGGTGGGTGGTCAGGTTGTTGTCATCATGTATATATTTGTTACAACTCAATCTGACATAACCTTTCTGATATAACACTAAAAATGGCACAGTACTGGCTATTAACATGTAAGCTCGTATATCAAACTTCCGACCATCCAGTAGCAATGGATTTTCTATGTATCTGTGAAAATAGAAATTTGATCATATGACTTCGGTGAAATACATGTATATGTATTTCTAAAACAAACAGTCTTTGTGAATTGAATGACAAATTTTGATCAATGAGGTGTTTGCTTGTACAGGTTTAAATTGATTTTATAATACATGTAGTTAGTCTATGATATGAAAATGACCCCTACAAATTGACATTCAACAACAACTGTTGGAAACAGTTACAACAAATGATTGGTTGTTTGATGACATCATTTGATTCACTTTCTAATCATGCATATTGTTTTGTACAAGCCCTACAAGCTTAAATACAAATCCTCAAGATACTGTTCCATTTACCAAAGTTTCAGAGAAAACCACCAACATAAGATATGAAAGTGTCTTGCCATTAGTGATGTCAAATGGTCAATGTTACGGTAGTTACATCATTTGAGATTTTAATCATTCCTGTAAATCACAAATTCAAATTGATAAGACTTACAGACCCTATGGGGTTTTCATTGACCACATGGTACCCCATAACAAATATTATACTATTGTTTCTACTGGTTATGAAAAACATTTCAATTCTCCATAATAGGATCAAACAACACAATATCATATCCAACTGAAATAACAGCTTTGTTGAAATGTTAGTGGATATTACATGTTTAATACCACCTTTTTGTGGATAAAATTTTTATCATATCACTATATAGTATTTCATACCTCTGTACAAGTCTTGTCATTAATGGTCTGGTCCGTGTTTTGGACATTTTCTCCTTCTTTTGTTCCCGTTCCTCTAGAAGCTTGGTTATCTCATCTTGACTTCGTAACAGAAATATCCCTTTACCTTGATTCATACCTGTAGGCTTACATATCCATGTTTCTCCATCTGAAAATTAAATAAAGAGAATTAAATAAAAACAGTATTTTTCCCATCATATTTTGAAAATCAAACAGATAAGCATTCACATTTTTGTCTGACAAATGCGCACTGAGTACTGACATACTGTATAAGAAGAAACATAAGCATTAGGAAAGTTTCACAGTTTTGATATTCTAAATTATTTCAGGGTTAGAAATTTTCATAGTTCTGACTGTAGGGAAAGCTTAAGTGTACAAAGGGAAATAAGAAACTTTCATCAAGAAAAAATATTCACAGTACAAAAATCGCTGCGAAAATTGTCATCATGACATAGGAAGGTATATGGATAAAGTTGAAAATTACTTGATATCAACTTCATTTTTAAGTCATGTGCTCTTGGAGTTACACAGTACCTGATAAAAAAGAAAAGAAAATCCATATTTGGAAATCTTGGTCAGACTCGGCTAGAAATTGAACCTGTGACCTTTCATTTACAAAGCAAGAATGCTATTAAATGTGTTACCATTATAAGGAGCATGTTATGGAAGAGATAGCAAATAAAGGGAAGATTCATTCAATTCTAACTTTAAAACATTGAATACTAGTACGTTTATATTTTAAATTTTGCTATTACCCTAATTACGTTAGGTTCAAATGTCCCATGAAATTAAAGATCAATTTTTACCTTTATAAGTATTCAAAAACACCTCTCTATCATTTTTTTCATCCAATCTGTAGGTCTCTGGAACAAAATCTGAAAATCTAAGTCTGGGTGGTCTCCCTTTGGTGCTGAGTGTGACACGTTCATATTCTTGTAGACTGTTGAGTAGCCCAAGTTTATTTGTTAATAGGTTGCAGTTTGGTATATGATTAACAATCTGTTCACCTGTAAATAAAACCGGATTACTCAGAAATGTTTCTTGTAAATATGCATTAATTTCTATATGTTTAGGAAGTTTTACAACAGAAATGGTATTTTGAGCAATATCACAGTGGTTACCCTTTTCTACCTGGCTACTTAAATAATAATTATAATGTATTTTGTTTTAATCTATTCATTATTGAACTGATACAAGGGTTCTTAAACAAGATTCTGTATGCTGATCCTATTTGTCATTATTAAAAGCAATGTAAATGGTTTATCCGCAGTGTGCCTTTTAAATGTGTGACCTATAGCATATTATTGTGTGAACTTTACTATTATACTGGCACAAAATAGGACAAAGTAAACAAATTTCTTTCTCACATCTGGGTATTCAGGACCATACCCACAGTAATGAGAGATAAAAGCTTTTACAACTAATGCTGCCTCTGTCACTACTTAAATGGAGAAATAATCTGTCTATGTTATGTAATGTATAAGTAAAGTATTGAAAGGGCCATAACTCCCAGGAAAATGAGCAAACCATTGTGGTAGATTAGTGATTTAGACATCTCCTATCAATGTTTATGCTTTTCATAGGTTTTTGTAAACTGGTTTTAGAGGATTACTGCAGACAAAAAGTGCCTGTGTGGAAGAGTGGGCAGAAGAATTGATGGAAGGACAAATGGAAATTTGAATTTAATTACCCACTCTTTCTTTGAAATGCAGGAGATAAAAATTCATACACAACAAATATTTCTACTTATACATCAGACTTTGGTTTTTTCATCAGTGTTATTATCAATCACTGCTGTAGTTACCTTCTTTAAAGCCACCATAATTAATTCTAGTTTTACATTCAACCCATTTCAATCTAAATCTCTCATCATATTTGTCTGTTGTTCTCTTCCATCCGAGAGCAACCAGGGGAGCTTCAACTCTGAAACAATAAATAGGAAAACTTAAACTTATTTTATTTTTCTCTAAATAGGGCGGTAAGACAGAAATGAAAATTTAGTTGCAAATGGATACCAAATTAATGTAACTTATTTTTACAAAAGAATTGAGAAAGAAAATGATGGCTCTTTGGTTCTTGTGGTCTGGGTAACCATTTAAATTAACTAAAACACTAGCTTACAAATCAAAGTGCCTCTCACCATTTAGATCTGAAACCCAATCAGGGTAGATCCTAGTGCCAGAAAGTTTATTAGTTCTCTAAATGCCAAAGGTCATGGACACCAATGTTTTCTACACAATCACAGAACTGATGGTAGATATAAATAAAAGAATCCTGACTCACTCAGTGGCATACAACTACATTACACCACCCAGTATGGTTCTTGGAGAAGACTTTTCAGAAAAAACATGCTTATGGATTAAAGTGCAACTCACTTCCAGTTTCCTCCATCAACCCAGAATTTGTATCCCTTGATATGAAAGTGAAAGAATTTTAACTGAGAAATAAAACACTATTTATCCACTCCACTCTTGCTTGACCTTCCTTATGATGTTTATAAATAACTTTTACATAAAATATCTAAATGTAGTAAATTGAGGAAGAAAGTACAACATATGGAATAGATTTAAAATAAATTTGAATTAAACTTACAAAGCAACACCATTACCACCTCCTACAAAAAATGTAGGGACCATGTTTGCTGGTAAACTGCATGCTGGGAGTTTTGGTACTCTGGTTGCCGGTGACTTTTTACCTCCATAATCTTTCTTCGATTGCTTTGTGCTGTCATCTTTTACATCCTGATCTGCAGATTTCCCGGTATCTGTTCTTTCTGCAAAATATAGAATTAATATCATATTAACATGCATCTCAAAATATACATTTATTTACTTAGTGATATAACAGCATTATTGAAAATGAAACAGAAAAACTTAAGTGTAGCTCAAAAATGTATCAGTTGTACTGGGCTACAGCTAGAGCCATCAAGAACATACCACAACAAAAGGTAATAAAGAAATAAAAAAACAAGGATATACATGTATAAACATATATTGAGGCAATCAATTAATAACATGTATCACATTCTCAATTTTTTTTCAACTAGGGTGAAAAACATAAAACACCATTACTTTACTCCTCTGGCACTCCCAACTTTTGAAGAGCACCTGGCACAGAGACAAATCTATGTCCAGTGGTGCGGTTGGAGTAGTTTGTAAACCATCCCAACTCTTTTCAACTATATATCATAACATACAAAGACAAATGTACACATTGGTACCAGTATTATGAAGTATTACCCAAGGAATAAGGAAATACTTTCACACTTTTGACAACATATAATCTGCAAATATTGTATTTGTACATAACACTCTACAGCTTAAAAATAAAATATAATTACCTTTAGTTTTAGAATTTAATTTCCTATTTTTTCTGGAATTGTGTGTTTTATTCATCAATACACTGTTTTCATAAATTTTTTTGAGTACCGAGAGCTTAGACATATCAATATCACAGTTTTCATACCTATACGTAATAAGTTTTAATTTTTAACTAGTGCCATACAATCTTGTAACAACAAAATATACCTGTATAGTAATAACTATTCTACAAGGGGTTGTATATCATATATATATATATAACTCTACATGATATATAGCACCTACTGGTAAGTATCATAAAATAATCATGTATTCCTTTGTAAAAGAATTTCTAAAAAATTAATCAATTGTTTAATTACAAACTACACCTTTGGGAAATTCCAAAAATTCAACAAACATGAACATATATATTACTGCAAACAGAAGGTGCTCACGCATACTATGTCAATATTGAAGAACTTCAAGGTCGTTAAGGATGGAAGTAGTCTTGATTGAAACAAGAGTAGTCTCATAACAGACAAATACCATTGTCTCCAACATGGCTGAGGTGTTATTACTAAAATTTACTGTGTGACTTTGACCTTTAATCTATGTACATAAATTTAGTATATAACCTTGTTTAATGTTGCTTTACATTTGCTCCAAGTTTAATGAAAATCCATCCATAGACATGGATTATGGAGTGGACCCAATATTGGGAAAGATGCTAAGACAGACAGTCAAGGTGATATGTATATACCCCTAAACTTTGTTTATAGGGTGAGTGGGGTGGGGTGAGGGGACAAATATGCAAATCTAGCATGTTTCTTGATTCATAATGACTTTTTCTTTTATATCAAGTTATTTATTTGATGCTTTTAAACTGAAAATTTGTTTAAAACTTTGAGAATAAGACTGCACAAGTCAAAAATGCTGATGTTGTTTGGTTTCAGAGGCATCTTTTAATATCACTTAGGCAAGTTTAGCTCTTTGCAACCAGAGGGACCTCGGTCCCCGAGTGGTCTCAAGCACATACTTATGGATCTCAGTGCATCTCATCTCCTAGGTTAGAATTTTACTTGTGTAGATCCTAGTGTGACAAAGTTTGTCAGTTTGCTTGCTAAAGGTACATGTATGTGGTTTTTCCATGGGCACTCCATTTTCCTTCACAATCCCTGAACTGGCCATTCAAAATAAGTGAAAGAATTTGTGGTGTAATCACCAGTACTCCACTACATTCTAATCTTTGCAACAAGATACCTGGTACTGTCTGAACTTGTAAATGTGTTAAATTCTAAATTTGTTTTGTATTCGTGCAAACTTAGAGCAAATTCTAGCAAGCTAGTAACTCAGGCTTAAATTCCACAAATCATTGTCCATTATACTAGTAGGGAGTCAATAGGTAAAGTTGTTTACAGAAAGGAAAAATCCTATGTACGTCACTATCTATAGGGATTCACTGTACAAAACCAGCACTTTTGATAAACTTCCCTGAGTTAGTTTTTCATAAAGACAGTGACCTTGAATGTATTATCTTAAAATTTAAGTGGGACAAATTAAAAAGTCATTGCCCCCACTTAATGGTTCAAACAAAACAAATACCATTTGATGTACATACTTAAGATAACGGGTCCTTGTCCATTAAACAATTTTCTGAACATTTCTGTTTTAATGTTGGTCCAAATTACAAAATCGAAGTTTTGAGGATGTAGAATAAAGCCATTTTCTTATTAAAATAACCAAAAGTGACTCTATAAATAATTTCCACAGTCTATAGATTCTGTTCCTGGTATATACAAATCATTATAAACATTATAACGCTTTCGTAAATTAATATACTTATAATTTTCTGATTGTAATCCGATTTTAATCTTGAAAAAGTTTAAAATAGTGTTCACAATCCCCTTTATAGAGCTTAATGACACAACTTCTATAGAATTATTAAAACACTTATATACTTACCGTTGTTTGTTTAGACTGAATGAGCTTACCAGTAAACTTTGCTGCACACATCAAATGTTTATAATGTCACTAAAATCAAGACAGCACCCTAATCTTGTCTTATGTCACTATGAGCAAGATACACACACGTCAAATCCTAGCTTACTTGTAATGCCACTATAACACATGCACATCCACACGCACACACACATACCAAATCCTGCCATATGTCCTACACTCAACACACACACACACACACCCTCACACACACACACACACACACACACACACACACACACACACACACCAAATCCTGCCATACAAACACACACACCAAATCCTGCCCTATGTTCTACAAGCAACACACACACACACACTCACACACACACACACACCAAATGTTACTATGAGCAATACAACCACACATACACAAGATCAAATGAAACATTTTATTAGGACAATTGTCCTGATAAAATGTTAAAGTAAAAGATTAGATTTTTTCATTAACTGGACATGCCAATGGAGATCATCTTAGAACCATATAAGCAGGTACTTGATGCATACATATGTGTGAAGCTGTCAGATAAAAGATTTCTAAATATGATTTTTTTTCTGTAAAAATTAGTGGCATCCGTATTATACAGTAGAACTCCGATACCTTCAAAATTGTTTTCTCAAATACAATGGATATTTTGAAGTCATTTTTTTGTGCCAATTGTTTTTAATATTGTTGTTTCTATTTAAAAAGCTTTAGCTGCTGGCTCAGGATAACTCATGGTAGAAATTTAAATTCTTTGCACTTCCAATTAACAAATTTTCACTGCAGAGTATTTTCTAAACATTAACATTAACAATGGTAGTATTTAAACATAAGCAGCATCACCAAACCCAGTATATAAATAAGCCCATTTCCTCTGTAGACAATGTGCAAAAAACTTAACCACACCCTTCCTGAATACCTGTATGGTAACATATTACAAGGTACAGGACATTATTTTTATGTCATGATTCTATAACTCATTTAATTCATTTCTTTGACATAAACATTTAATGGTCTACATATAAATAAACTATATAGCACTTCAACTGTTAGAGAAATATAAGTTATGTGTACACTGGGTAATAAAACTAAGATTTTGGCCTTTTTATTTTTACATTAATGCATGATTTTTTGGTCCATTTTAAAAACATATTATATAGATGATTTCAAATATTTTAAATACAGCCTTCCAATCACAAGCCATTATGCTGGATTAATAGAATCTTACACCCGTTACAGGGTAAGACGGAGATATCTCAAATGAGCATGAATATTTTCCTGTTCAAAACAAGCTTTAGCGAGTTCTGGACATGGAAAATATTCATCTGAGTTTGAGATATCTCTGTCTTACCCTGTTAGTGGTGTTGGATTCTTTTTCTCACACATTTGCAATATAAAACATGATTTGTAAACAAAAAACTGCATCAGTCATTAGTTTTCAGGCCATCATCAGTGTCTTCTGATAATGACGTAATAAATTTTTGTTGACATTCTCACTAAAATGATTATAGCATCATCAAATAAGTGTGTGTAAGTGATTGTGACATTGAGAAATTGTTGGTTGAGAAAAGTGACCTCATCCCTAAGGTGAGACAGAAAAATCTCACATGGGTAAAAAACACAGGATTTCCTTGTCTCATGTGTGAGAAAAGTTGATCATTAACCAAAATGTTAGCAGTTTGTATATTCTGCTTCAACAGCAACAACAAATATGATAAGAAGAAGAAGAAGCAAGATGTTGCTTAGGTAAATTAATTTCAGCAAATTCTGGGTTTCAATTTCTTAAACTACAAATGTTTTAGAAGGTGGCCAAATTCAGTGCTAGAATAACTAAAACATTCCAATTCTTAAAACATTTATCATACTCTATATTCTGACCATGAAATAATTTCCTTAGTCACCAAAAGAAAACATTTAATCTTTTCCATAAAAGAAAATAGGCTATAAGTGAAAAATAAAAAATACCTAAACTGCTAATATATATATATATCAATCTTGAAGGCTATTAATGTGATTTGCCTCTTTGCCAATCATAAACATAGTGCATTTTAAATCCAATTTAAATTAAAGATACAAATAAATTGAAAATGGCTATGGTTTATTTAAATCTAATAAGCTGCCTTTCACAACCTTGTTAAAACTTACCAGTATTTTTATTTTAAATTCAAGGCAGTAATCCTGAACTTTCACATACTGCCAAATACCATATACAAATTGTATAAATTACATATCATACCAGTTTTAATTTTACAGCACTGATACACTGAAATTACTTTTAGTACCTAGGTGTTTTCAATTGGTCCAGTTTACCAGCAGTTAACAATGGTAAAATTCAATTGTATTAGAGATCTTGTAATACCAATATCCGCTGAAAGTGATATTTTTCTTGCCTTATGTATATAACTACAAATACACAGGCTCTTGGTTTTTGAAATAGGTATCATTGCATCCACTGTCTCAAAACTTATAGCCTCCATACAAGGGGCAATGCCAGCTGTAAGAAAAGCCAAAGACTTCCACTTATGGAGGGCACTCTACTAACTTAACAGAGTGGGGGCATGATTAGTGGCTAAGTGGTCTGAAGTGAGTACAGATTATGGCACTTCTCACCTTCTAGGTTCGTACCCCACTCAGAACAGATGCTATTGTAAGTTGAGGGTATTGTAAAGTTTGTCAGTTTGCTTGTTAAAGGTTGGTGGTCATTTGTTTCCTCCATCATCCCTGAACTGACCATCTCAATATAAGTGAAAAAAACTTAACTGGCTGTAAAACTCAATCACTTCACTCTCTTCCAGACTTCTACTAACTTAACCAATGTTGTGAAACTTTATGACATTTCTTAAAATAAAATTTATGACATGTTGGATGTTAATCTATCATATTTTATTGGTATTTTGTCAAGAATGTAAATATATGTACCTAATCCAAATAAAGTTAAAGTGTTAAATTTAGCAATAAAAAATCAATGTTTATAGAGACGTGTACCAAATGTGTTTGATGTTACCATGAATTTTAATTGATGAACAGATTAATTATTGAGAAGTGAGGAGAGTTAATTTAGCAAAATTGCATCAATGATTAATTGATAATCAATATACAGCCAGCTATAATGTCAAATCACATGATATAAATACATGTATTTATGTTTTGAATTTACGGGTAACCAAGGGCAACGATGTAATCAAAGTCTGAGATTTCAAATAATTAAGTTTATCTTTCAATATCAACCGATATCTTCAAATATCAGAAATGCCTCGCCTTTCGAAAATGTCAATAATTTTTCAAGAAAATTCCTCTTATAATTATGGCAGAAACATATACATGTATATCGTTTACAATTAATACTCTTGACTTTTCAGGCAAATGTCAGGAGTCTCAAGACAGAAAGTCAAAACATAGTCATGATATTGCAGATTACATCATGATTGCTCAATGTAAAAAGGAGACAGACAGACAAACAGACAGATAGACAGACAGACAGACAGACAGACAGACAGACAGATAGACAGACAGACAGATAGATAGATAGATAGATAGACAGACAGACAGATTCATATACAGACAGGCAGACAGACAGACAGACAGACAGATAGATAGGATAGATAGATAGATAGATAGATAGATAGATAGATAGATAGATAGATAGATAGATAGATAGATAGATAGATAGATAGACAGACAGACAGACAGACAGACAGATAGATAGATAGATAGATAGATAGATAGATTCATATACAGACAGGCAGACAGACAGATAGACAGATACAGACTGGCAGACACGGAAGACAAATGAACATAAATATAAAACTGCTAATTAAGACAGATGGACATATTAATAGACGGCTAGACATGCAGATACCGACACACAGACAGACATATGGATGGGCAGGTGCATACATAGACTGACAGACAGGGAAGACAGACAAACATACAGATAAACCTGCAGACTATGACAGATGGACATACTTAAAGACAAAACAGAAACATACCAACAGAGAGACAGACAGATGGACAACCAGGTCATATATGCAGACTGACAGACAGAAAAGGCAAATAAATTACATAGATAAACCTGCAGACTATGACAGATAGATACTGGATCAGCTGGATAGATACAGACTAAGACAGACAGACAGACAGACATATGGATGGGCAGGTGCATATATAGACTGACAGACAAACATACAGATAAACCTGCAGACTAAGACAGATGGACATACTGGATCAACCGGATAGATATATAGACAGACAGATGCATATATAGACAGATAGGTTAGACAGAACAAGACAAATGGGCATATTACGAAAATTCTAAAAACAGCTGGAAAGGAAAATATTGACAGAGACAAGACAATAATAAGACTGAAAGATGGATACATAGTTTTTTAAAAAGACAATTAATTAGAAACAGAATAATAGGTAGATAGATTGAAAGATAAATATAGATTAATGACAGTTAACCATGTAGACATAGCAAAAGCATATCTGCCTTTTAAGGGAACAACAAAAAATACAGTGCAATATGTCTCAATATTTGTAGACGGGATTGATGAAAAGCACAGCAAAATCTGTCATACATTGTATTATGTCTGAAAAAACCATTAACCCATTTATACTTAATATCATGCCAATCTTAGCGATAACAAAATACTACATGACTGTATTCAAGCTCAATAAAATAATTTTATATTGAAATATTTTGATACCAAACAATAAAATCCCCTGGCTACAAAGCCTGATAGAATACAAGTCTGACCAACTTTCTGATATATGTGTCATAACATTATCAACAGAAAAAAAGACAGTGCAATGAACTACAGAAGGAGGAGTACCGGTACATCTTCACCATAGTCAACATTCTTTCACTTATATCAAGGGAATTAGTTATTGATGAAGGAAACCACAGTGTCTAAAGAAAACCACTGACCTACAGCAAGCAATCTGATGCTTTTTCACACTAAGATTTTCCTTGAATTGGATTTAAACCTCAGCATTGAGAAGCACTGTAATATGTAAACTGACCACTCCGCCATCCCCAACCCTACCTCTCATCATCCATCACAGGAGAGATAAAAATAGTTATCCCCCTTTGACCTCATAACGATACACTTTGTACTCATTTCATTAAATAAATATCATCCTGGTGTAGAAATCACTGATCTTCTGAAGTTAATTCTGTGAGCTGAGAATCAATACATAATCATTATTACAGCTTTGATCTGACAAGCGAAGCGTGTGTAAATCTTGCTCTAAGTCTTAACACTGGCCTCTATAAATCATTAATTAGAAAAAACCATTTATATCCAAAAACGTAAATGTAAAATTGTAAACATTAATTAAAGAACTGAAACACTCCAGTAATCTAATAAAGTAAAGGGATACAATAAATAATTACTGAACAGCTTTTTTTGTTTGATTTTATGTGTCGTTTCGTGAATTAATTTACGTACATCGGTATCTACTGGTACATGTACATTATTCATCAAAATAAAGATTCAGACTTTCTCTTCACGACCTTATTACACTAAACTGTAGCATAATTAAGACATGACAATGCCTTTTTTCATTTGTTCTAAACCTTATGAAACATGTCTTTGTGGAAAATTCCCTAATAACAATATTTTTATGAGAAAATGTCAACTATTGCAAGTGAATTTTCCATGGAAATATAGTTCCATATTTATATTTTATACGGAATTGGTGTACTCAATCAACAGCATATCTAATTTATTATTTTTTGGACACTATATCATCTTAGAGAATGTGATGGGCAACATATTAACATTTGACTTAATTCAAATCCAAAAGTTCTTCAGCATCAGAGAGAGAGAGAGAGAGAGAGAGAGAGAGAGAGAGAGTACAGGGGAGATGGTCTATAAGTGCAATGTACCTGTACTTTGATTTAGTAACTAAGTTAAGTAGTTTTTTTTCTAAGAGATAAGCTACTGGTTCAACTTTAAACACTTACAACAGTAATGGTTGTTCTAACTTTACACTCAGAAACAAGATCCCAGTGTCTTCCGATGTTACAGTCTAAGTAATGGTGTTTAAACCCAAGTCAAGATATTTTCACTAACAATTTAATAACTGAAATGGGATGCCATTACAAAAGTGGCCCCAAACAAACCTAAACTGGGAAATCCTTTGTTTCAACCATGTGCATGATCTATACGGCAAGCAGAAGACAAAATTTTGACAAAAGAAATGTTCACTTCATCTTGAGGACATAATTGTATTGAAGTGGTCAGTTTTGGAATGGTATGTGAAGGAACTGAGTGTTCCCATGGAAAACCACTGACCTACAGCAAGCATACTTATAGACTTTCAGGTTCTGCCTGCCTGTTAGTAGTGACATGTGTTTGATCCAAATGCTGGTGCTTTAGAACACCCCCCCCCCCCCCCCCCCCCCCCCCCCCCCCCCCCCCCCCCCCCGAGACCTACGACATTAGTAAGACTATAATACTGTATATTGCTTATTTTTCAGGGTGTCTATTTTTTGTGGTTTGACAATGCTTAGGTTTGACAATGCCTAGTGTTTTCATGATGTTAAATTTTTGTGGTCTTATTTGCTTAAAGACAAGGAAGTGGTTGAGAACCTGGAATGTTTACTGAATGCCTTAAAATGCTGTAATTTCACAGTAGTATTATTTTCGCAGGATAACATCGGATCGCGAATTAATATAGTGAAACTAAAACTACAGCGAAATGTAAGCAATGTACAGTAATATGACTGCATGGTTTACAATATTAAATCTCTGATACTGTAACTGAGTGTGCTGGCTAGCAATCTGAGTGTGCTGGCTAGCAATCTGAGTGTGCTGGCTGGCTAGCAATCTGAGTGTGCTGGCTAGCAATCTGAGTGTGCTGGCTAGCAATCTGAGTGTGCTGGCTAGCAATCTGAGTGTGCTGGCTAGCAATCTGAGTGTGCTGGCTAGCAATCTAAGGTTTGTCTGTTCTAGTACAACACAGATTTAAATAATATGAACATAAACTTGTGTTTAGATTAATCATTGCGATTATGAAAATTTTATGTTGCCATGAATACCTGAAAAAAACTGCTGATATACAGCCTAAACTATATTTATCCTGCAGGTGCTTTGAAACTATGAAGGAAACTGAACAAAGTGATTAATATATGTATAGCCAGTAAAACTGTGATACAATGCATACAAGCAGGTGCTCTGAACTGTAAAGGACATTGTACCAAAACATCCATTAAGCATTCATTTAATAATCTACCATAATTGATAAGTTTTGCAGTCCCTAAGCAGAGCCACATGGGGTATGGGTTATTTTCCCTGAGCTTGAGGACATGTAATATAATTTAGATAAGTAAAGTCTTCATTTATGAGAAATATTGCATCCCCTAAGGATCTAATTGGCCCTCAAACATTCCTGTCAGGATGGACGAAATCTAATAATACTAAAATTATGAAATTTAGATAATCAAATTGTGTGTATTGTTTATTAGATGTTATAATTCAGCACATGTTGTAAACCAGTCATAACTTTCCTTACTAATTTATTAATAGACTATTATAGAGATCAATAGTGGCTTCACTTTAGGTATTGATATCAATAAAAACTGTGACATAATGTCGGATAAAAACCTCATGTTTTATCATAATAGTGTATCATCAGGTAATATCATATACCTACACACTTATCAATAATTCATGCAGTAAAAATCCATTGTATTTATGTAACAGTCATAGATTATACATTTACACAAAATGTAAGCAAATATAACTTTTCCACAATTTCTACAAACAATCTAACGATTGACCCCACTACACAATAGTACAATATGTATTGCCAAAACTGATTAAGGTTCTGTAAACTTAAGAACAAGTCATGAAACTTTTTTACAGTTTTTTATCATTACACTAGCTCTTTTTATTCAGAGAAATTTGAATGTTTTCTCTCTCTATCTCTCTTTCTCTCTCTCTCAATTAATGGATGTGTATGTTCATGTATGTGCAGTACATGTATATTTGATGATACTAAACAAAAAAACTATGGTGTTCAAATGGTTCAGAAGTGAGTGTTGTCACTTGTATATTTGACTGTAAGAAGGTATTATGGGTTCAACAATTAGAATATTTGGGATTTTAGTGTGATCCTTTGGTTTTAGATTCAGTATGTCGTTAAAATCTAAAATAATGAAATGGATTATGAAAATTGCAGTATAATTTCTTCTAAATCCTCGTAAAATATAAAAATGAACAAATTCTAATAACAACCATGGACATCCCCCCTTCTACACCCTCCTTTGATTTAAAATTGATTTTTACAATTGTTTTATCTCTACAACATGTATATCACACATTAATACACGATCCTAGTGAATAATGACATCTTGTATTATAAAATCCCATAGATACAATCTGAACACACACATACATCATGAAATAGACACAATTACACACACACACAAACACACATGCACACTCACATATTCAGACATACACACACATGAACATACATAGACAATACTAATGACATACACACAAGGACACACATTACGGTACATGTAGACACAACCACATACATGACATACACATATGCACAATGACACACATACATAGACATAATCACACATGAAACACACACATATACATAGACAATACTAATGACACACACATACATATAGACACAATCACACATGACACACATATAGACACAATCACACATGACACACACATAAATAATGACACACATACATATAGACACAATCACACATGACACACACATACACAGTGACACACATACATAGACACAATCACACACATACATACACAATCACACACATGACACACAGACACAATGACACACAAGACACATTCACATCTACACAGACACAATCACACACATGACACACACATGCAAGACACAATCACACACATGCACATACATAGACACGATACTAATGATGCACACACATAATGACAAACATACATACAGAGACAATTACACACACACACACACACTTATCAAAGAGTTAACTACTAAAACATGTTATATCTGTCAAAAATCTATCAATAAATCAATAACACCTCGTATTACAATATAATGATCCTAATACTGTATAGCGATCCACGTCAATATACTTAATACCCACTGTCCATTATAAAAATTATAGCCTAATAGCTATAAACAACAAGGTGTGAAAAAATAAAATTACCAGATTGACAAAAAATAATTCTAATTAAATCATTCTATATCTTAATGATGACCTTTGTCCTTACCATTGGTAGCGGAATTACTTTGCATGCTGGCGGCCAAAATCTTGAATTTGTCTTAAACTTCATGGATACGATTCATAACAGTTCAAACAACGTTTTGTTTCAATAATGAAATTAACGTCTCATATTTATGATCATCTAGTTAAATTTCCATTCCTTTCTCTATTTGTTTTCTCCATAGAAAGAAGGTGTTTAAGAAAAATATCCCATAATAACCTTAATATGAACAACAAATATGAATTCTTTTTCTCAGGTATAAATGTATACACAATCGGCTATAGATATCAAGTTTCCATATATACACATTGTCACAGCCAAGAAAAACATGCAAGTGCTTGCAAAGATTTAAATACTCAATGTGCCCTCAAAAGCCTTTTCATGGGGCCATTGATAAAAACTTTAACACCATAAATTAAATCTATACATGTACTTGACATTAGGTATAGCTAAGGCTAATTGAATTATAAAGTATTAAAGATTTAAATATTTGAAATGAAATAATTTTACCAGGTTTACAAAATAAGAAATATGCTATTTTCATTTTATTTATTCAATATTTAGTTCATTAATATTGATTGTTTTAAAGGTTTAGTTCTTCTATAGAGCCCCATAAACCTTATCAGCATATAATCAAAATTTTGAACTACTTCTTTAAATGACTAACTGTCATTATGAATAAAAATTTGTACTTAGGTTATAAAGGAAAAATAAATTATTGCCTCATTTTAACATCAATAAAATTCATCACAGTAAAATTATTAAAAGGAAATTCAAATTTTTTAGTAATTTCAAATATTTGTCTTATAAATATGATTTAAATTTACCCCTTAATGTACCCTCAATCACCATAGTAGTTATGATACTTTACAGTCATCTAAACATGGTCCAGAATTGACATGTAAGGGGGATAATCATGTTTGTAAACAGTAGCTATTGGTGATAGCTGGGGTTCCCCATGGGAAAATGTATTTATAAATGCCTCATATTTTATTTTATTTTATGTTATTTTATTTGATTATTATCATTTTTTGTTGGGTGTTGGTTTTCCCCTTAGCATTGTTTGGAATTTCCCTTAAAGTGTTTTTACATTCAAATTTATACAAATAAATTTAAAATAGAAAGAAAAAAGAAAAAATATTTATAGGCATTGGAATAATAAACTACCATAGCTCTTGTATATCTATAGAGTGCTATAATCTTAATCTTTTAGAATGATTAAAGACCAAGCAGAAAACATCTAATATCAAAAAAAATATTTTAAAAGTCTCACATGAATATAATATCAATATCTATTGTTTGGAATTCTGTTGTTTACAGTTTCCATAACTAAAATCAATCAAGTGTAAAAAACACTTATACATTATTGAAATATTGATAAAAAATGACATTTCAAAACCTTCAGTTTTAATTATGGACCAGTAAGGAAGATTCTTAAGGTAACCTATGGGTATGTCATGTCCAACAACTTTAAAATTTGAAAAAAATTAAGGTAGCCCATGGTTAGGTATTGTCCCACAACTTTAACATTTAAACTACAAAGGGCTTTTAAGGTAACCCATAAGTCTTAATGTTCAACAACCTTAAAAACATTAAAAGAGGCTTTTAAGGTAACCAAAAGGTATGTCATTTCCAACAAACTGTACAAAAGATTTTGAGGTAATCCATTGGCTATACCAAGTCTCATGAACTCGCATAAATAATGTGTATGACTATGTCACCCATTCTTACAAAAGGCTTTTGAGGTAACCATCAACCTTACAAAAGGTTTCTGAAATAACCCATGTATATTATGTTCCACATTCTTTGAACAGACTTCTTAGATAAACAAATTGGATATGCCATCTCTTACAACCAGGCAAAGGGTTTTAAAGTAACCAATTTGTATGTAATGCTCCACAACCTTACAAAGATTTTAAAGAAACCCAATCACTATGACATGTCTATAGCCTTATGTAAGTCAATGATGTGCCATATTTAATAACTTTATAAATGGTTTTTAAGGTAACCAATGGGTATGTCACACAACCTTACAAATGCTTCTCAGGTTACAAAAAAGTAGGTCAAGTTCCACTACCTTACAAAAGGCCTTTAAGGCAATCCATAATTTGTACCAGTATGTCATATCAAACAACTGAATAGATGTTTTTATACAAAGGTCTATATGGTAACCAATGGGTGTGTCATGTCCAATAGCCTTATAAAGGAGTTAAATGTAACCACTATGTCTTGTTCCACAATTTATTAATACCTGACATATAAATTTTATACCAAGGTCAAGATTGGTTTATTTATATATCCATATGTCATTTCCCATTACTCTGTCAAATTTAAGGTTTTGCAATAAGTCCATGGCCACAAAGACTAGCACAACATTCAATCATATTTAGATACAATCAAGTCCCATTGTGAACAAGTCAAATGTACGAGCAATCCCTTAGCAATATGGGTGTCTGTTATGTCCCATAATTTTAAACAAATCAACGGATTAGTGAAATGGAGTAATAGTGTTTTAAACCCCAATCATGCCTTTTCACTAATACTTAAGTGGTCAGGTCTGAGATCATAGAGGAAACTGGAGTTCCTTGAAAAAACCCACTGAACTTCAGCAAGCCAAAATGAGAGAAACTTTTTTTACACTAGGATTTGCCAAAGTTTGGTGGTGAAAGATGCTCTGATCTATACATTTACTTAAACACTTAGGCCTCCTGAGTGGTTAAGTAGTTAGTCTTCAAACCAAAGGTATGTCATTACAGTAGGATAAACATTTCTGGCCAACAGTGGATTTTTCTTTCTTAATCACAGATCTTATTTAGGACTTGCCCTGGTGCCAGCAGTATAAATTATTACTACATGGAACACAACATCTACAAATCAGATAATTGGACTATTTTGATAATCCATGAGTACATGCTACTACTAATATGAAAGTTAACGCAATTAAAAGATTTTCAGAATTCTGGTTTGTAGTTTGTGGTGAAAGCAACTACAGAGAAGGGTTTGATCTCTTTAAATGCCTTGCCTCTTACCAGATAGTTGGAAGGTTTCTGTCTTTTTTTTCAGGGGCTCATGACCTATAACTTTTAGAACATATTAATGTTAAAGACTGACAAAGGGTAAGTCATTACATAACATTGTCCAGATAATTTGTGAAGCTTAGAACAATTCAAACAATTCTGTGATACAAGTACATTTATATAAACAAGATTCCAAGCAACAGGCTTTATATGATCCTGTTTCTTGCCTAAAATTGGTTACAGGAAGTGGTAATCCTTTGGTTTCCAGAGCACCTGGCCTCACTTCTCGGGTTAAAGTTCTGGCGTTTAACTTGATTTTCCAGTTTCAAAGGATTTACTTTGCTTTTGGGATTGTGATTCGGACATGGACTAGTACATTTGTGTTTGATTACAAATACATTCCGTAAACAACATTTTACTGTTATCAAAAGATTTGTTTGATAATAAAATATTAATAATAATAAAGACACACTGTTTTATAACATTTTTTATTAATTCATCACTCATTACAAAATATCACAGTTTGTAAATAAATAAAATATCAGCCTGTATCTACCTTTTCAAGTTTTTTATTTTTTTTTTTTAATTTTCATTTTTTAGAATTAAAAATATAAAGAATACAAAAATTCACACCATAGTGTTTGCTGCAATCAAATTACCGATACTTTACATGCCATATTTTGTTAGATTTTAGGTCTGATTATGATGTTTTTTTAACATGTGGGACAACTCTGCCACTGAGGCCACCAGTTGCCACTTTGATATATGGCCTCTTAAAAAGGTGGTTTAACAAAGATGCTTTTTATATATAAAACATTAATTAACATAAATTTGTTGATCTACCATGATTTGTCCATGAATAAAATATGATATGTTAATGTGTTGCTGGATTTATCTCCCTTTAATAGCTACACAGATTTTCTTGTTGTACATGTATATTACACGTTGTAATGACATGCTTCTTGCAGACAAATAAATTGTTTAGGTATGTTTAAGAAATAATGTCATAAGTTAAAATAAATGTTCAACAGTATGAGAATACTTATAACTGATGTCAAAATCTGACATCAATTCCTGTAGATGTCTGAAGTAGCCACAAGATAACATACTTGGCACCACTTAGTTCATATATTGTGGTTTAGTTTGAAAATGGCGAAAACTTTATTTCAAAATGCTGAACATTATTCATTTGAGACAAGAACCAATTTACGTCTTTTAGTATTGATCTCGAAATCTCTGTCAGTTGACCACTTTAACCAGAGTATATTGTATATGGTCCCAAGTTCCAACTCATCAGACCCTATGTGTCTGCTCTATTATTACACTATCAGTGTGTGTGTGTGTGTGTGTGTGTGTGTGTGTGTGTGTGTGTGTGTGACACAGAGAACATCCATATGTTCAATTTTCACCACATTACTCGTGCTATATTAAGGATTATCATCTTTTCACATGCGACAGACTGTCTATAATCTTATTAGTATTATATATAAAAAATCCATGACTAATGATATATCATCATCACGGGGACTTAATATTCAGATCTCGTTATAATAATACCTGTATCAAAGTGCATACTGGGTAATCATAACATATAACACCTTAATTCCCATTAGTGAATAGGTTTACAAGATTCATCATTGCATGCATTGGTAAAATAATGAAAATTCAGGGTTCAGTACAATTAGAATTTGTGTATTTGATATTAATATATATAGCAATATTTTAACCCTGAAAACTACGTATAAAATGCTGAAAAACTGTGTGCTGCAAATATTGAGTAATTCTTCATGCATGTAAATGTTCTGGTCCAAGGAACGTTGAAGTTCCCAATTCAACATTAATATGGTGATGTGATCAAAAGCAGCATCACTTTGTAATTTGTTTCAAAAGAATAATATTGAAACAGTTCTAGTATAACAAATACAGGATCTATTGCAATGCATCAAAACTTGATTCTCAACCACCATTTGTTCAGTGGGTTTGATGATAAATTGTGGTGGACTTACAAAAGAAAACATAAAAAAATAGTTTTTGTGAGTTTATGTGAGTTTTGTGAGTTTTTTAGTTTAAAATATTGTTGGAGTTACTGAGAGGCATTAATTTATAACAAGGTTTTAATGTATGAAAGTAATAATTTCAAAAAATTAAATTTTAAGAGTTTAAATCCCTTTCAAACAACAATTGCTATATATACAAGAAAGTCAAGATGAATTGAACAATTTTTGTGACATTATTTGGCTTGCTTGGGCAACCTATGTTCAGCACCTGAAAAGGCATGATGCAGCATTGTCAGAAATTATTTATACTGAATTTTAAACTAACAAAAATGTTGGCAAGAAAAAAAACTTGCTAATACTGTTTTATAGAAATAACTTAACACCTAATATAGGTAATACCTACAGTAGTTATTTTGATCACATGATGCTTGAAAAATAATGGGGTTCGCCGCTGTACCATGTGATCAATACCTCTTAAAGTTTGTGCGGAACATTTTGGAAAATGTCAACGTCACAGATTCCAATTATGTCATTTTCCAGGGAAAAAGTCATCTCATGAGATTCGTGATCCATATCCACTGAAAATAAGTGTTCACATAAACGTAAGAGGATATCATATGATACACCAGCGAACTTCATTAAAGACTATAAAAACAAATATAAATACTTTTACTATCTAATGATATTTAAATTATAAATAAGAGTTTATGTTGCATGATTAAAACTACACTGTGTATAAATAATAAATATAATATTATCATCTAATTTATAATTATAATAAAAAAATATAAGTGATCAAAAAATGGCAAGTCAGGTAAATACTAGTACATGTATACGTAAAATCATCGTCAACTCATATCCACTCTAACAGGATCTGTAAGCCCCATCCTATATCTCTATCAAATGCTCCTGCAATTTGATGTCTGAGAGCAAACATTATTATTATTATTATCATCAGTTACGTCAAAAGAAGAATCATAATGTGATGTCATTTATCACTGTTTCTGACGGAGTTCGCTACTGTACCAAATGATCAACACCCCTTAACATATGTGCTGGCCATTTTGGAAAATATTTACATAGCAAATTCCTTGAATAATGTTGTTTTTATGGTAATACTTGCACTGATATGATTCTATATTAAATGGAAATCATTATTCCACACAAAGGTCATGAGGAATCATATTGTATAGTGACAAGGCCCATTATACCAATTATGAACCTTGTACCTGGAAATCGCTAATTCATATTGGTCACATGACAAGACTTACAGACCCTTCTATATCCCATCCCCTTTATCACAGATCAAATAAATATATAATACTGAGATTACTTTAATACAGATGCAGGCAAAATACTTTAAATACTAGACCAATATTACAGTTTGTCATGAGCCCATTGGCTCCTCCGTCCATCTAATCAGTAGCATCAAGTGACTGATGGTTCATACTGGAAACATCCTTGGTAATAATGCAATATTGCAATGTGACCAGTTGGGTTTGTACCCATATCCAAACTTATTAATTCACCGATTACTTCTCAACAACTACACCAGTGTTTTGGGGTTTTCATTATTATTATTTTTGTATGATCTAGATGGAAAGGAGTAATCATGTAAAAATTTTAAAAAAGGTGAATGCCAAAGTTGTTTTTGATATATTTTGTTGTATTTTTGGGTTATAAGTAATTCATGTTTGATATCAAAATACAAACAAAAAATAGGTGGATGCAATGTCTTGTTTTAAAAAGACATCCTTGCTGGTAAAAAAAATAAATTCACTTTACTCTAGACATCACCAGCTTCAGATTTATCTTGGAGTTGTATACTAATAACAGAATCACTTTCATATCCACCCATTTTAAAGGGAATGATTAGTAAACTATGCTACAAAGGCAGTGAAATTACACCTGCATAACCATGTTTACCTGAAGACAGGCCAAATATATATTATGGATTGACTGTAAAAATATTTGTTTGTACAGAAATAAATAAAATTGCTTTGTAAGGTTTGTGCATGTTACATATTTCGTTGATAGTAGAAATAAGTTCTACTATATTTATAAAGTATTCTTAAAATTAAGGAAATGACTACAAAATGAAAGTAAAGTAAAATTGTAATTTTGTTCCCTGATGATGCAAAAATGCTTTGAAATAAAAATTTTTAAAGATGTTTTTCCGCGAATGAAAATAATGTCTTTTGATTTCTAATGATGTCACATGTACAATTGTTGAAGTCGATAACAATATTGAAGTCAATGAACCGGATGAGTGTGATCCGAAGAATTTTGTGTATACAGGTTCAGATGAGCTAATCCAATTCGTGAAAAAATTATTTATTTTGCAACATAATGTGATTTTATTTCAACAAATCGACCCCATAAGTGTTTATGATAAATGTGAAATCATGGATTAGAAAGAATTACCAAAGAGTCTTCAAAAGCTGAAGCTTTTAACAATGCATTATGTGCGTTATTTGATGTTTAATAAGGTAAACACGATTTGTTCCCATTGGGATTCCCATAAATTGAGATCCATGAAAATGTGAGTCTCTCATTTAAAAGGATCCTTTATTTCAAACTAAATGTGAATATTTGGCTTTGTTACGTTTCAAGTAAATGCAGATATTTCCATTAAATGCAATAAATACAAAAAATGCAGGTAATTTATGATTCTGTTAATGCAGGTAGGAAATTTAAGATTCTGTTTTAAAATGTATTATGAATCAGATCAAACTAAGTATGGTAATACATTATGTTGACTTGATCAGAAATAATTCATAATTCAATGTGTATGGATATTTCCATCTCTCCCTGTCAGTGTATTACCTTAGTAAGAGCATTGTTAACTGTGACATTTCCTGGTGAATCCTGCGATCAATGTCTTCCTGCAATGCCTATCAATGGAATTCATTTGATATCTTAAGTGTCTTTCTTCTCGGAATACTGTTTATGAATTTAGCCTCAGTATCAATATATTTTAAAATTTTAATTTCTATTCAAAGCACAATTCCCCACTAAGGCCTAAAATAAACTGTGACTCATCTGTTTTCAATTTTTTTTTTCAACATCTTGGTGGTGTTAGCAATACCTAAATGTTAAAAAGTTTGTGTTTCTTGGCCTATTGGTTCAGTAGACAGGGTTGTTACTTCAATCTGGTCTAAATGGAGTAGAGTGTTGACTGACAGTCCATCTAAATGGTTTGCCAACTTTATTTCATAGCTGTTATAAATTGAAGCTGAATGAAAGTTGATTTAACAAACTAACAAAACACCAATAAAAAATAACAGAAACAGGAAGTGTAGGAATAGTTCATGCATCATGTGATACCCTTAATGTTTATGTAAGGTTGAGCTGTATCCATGGTGATAGTAGTCATGTAGATTCAATGCCAAAAATTCTGGCCATTGTCAAAATCTTATAATTTCTCTGGAAAGGAATATTATTTATCTCCCCATGGAACAGTCATACATACACAAACATTATGGGTTAAATACAAAAATAACTTTGAAAAAAATCAACTTATATAACTTAAAAACAAGCAAAACACTCTCTAGTTTTAAGTTCCATGGTCATAGCCAACACAATACTAAATCAATTTTTTTATTATTGTGAAATTATTTATTTTCGCAGTGTCCAATTTCGGTGGTTCTTAGCAGAAATATTATTTAATGGGGTATGTAATTAGTGTTTTGTGGTTTCTGTTTAAGGTACGTTTGTAATAAATACGTATTTCGTTGGCATGTAAATGTGTGGGTCCATGTACATGCAAAAACAAGGGAAATTGGAACACCACAAATAATAATTTCACAGTATTGATACCAGTACAACATAATACTGGCACCTTAAAAAGCCAATAAACCAGATAATGCATTTGAACAATTTTCCTGAAGCAAAACCAACTACTTTCTCTGACAGTGAATTTTGGAAAATTTTCAAAAATATCCTGCAACAAACACATTGACATCAACAGTACACAGCGTGCTTTTACTTTTGTCTAAAATATATATGGTGAGAAGATTTATGAAAGTTATATGATAAATAATTTTACAAATTAATTATCATAGAATCCTTGTCCAAAATTATCAATACAGTTTTTAATAGACCAGAAATTTGCAATAGGTATCAAAGCCAACAAAACACTAATTTTTGCAGCCATGGTAACAAACAGTGTGTATTACATACAGTAAAACCTGGTTATACAAGTTGTACTATAATATTTTTACTTTATGTTTTGAGATAACACCTGTGTCATGCTTCAACAGGTGAATGCCATGCAAATTGATTTTGAACCATAACTAACAAACATCATGCAGGTAAACAAATATAAATGTTACATTTAGTCAGCACCTGATGAACTAAGAGCACTGCTTGGTCTAATCAAATCTTTACATATAGTGTCCTCGACGTCTTCCTTACTATAGAAGCTAATCTCCGTTTTACTTCTCAGCATTCCAGACTCGGAGCCTGATTTAATGTCTTTTTCATCAAGATAGTCATCATCCAAGTAAGCGGCAAAGTCTGGCGATGGCTCTGCAGAGCGACAGACATCATAGTCTTGATTTCTATCTTGTCTCTGTGACTTTGATTCACTAGTTTGGCCATTCATTTTATATATAGATGGAGAGCTAGAGTCTTTTGAACCTTTTTTGGCTAGAAGAGGATAAGATTTGCTGGTTTCTTCTAAAGTGGATCCTAAAACATCTAAATCTAAGAACTTATCAGAGGTCTTGGGTTCTAATTTTATACTGTCTGATATAGATACTTTAAAGTCTTTCAAGTTTTTGTCACTGGCGTAAGTTTTCCCTATTTCAAATAATTTTTCTCGAGTCTGTGGTTCACATTTCTGAACTACTAGCAGACTTTCAGCATTCACAGATGTCATACTGGACATATTAGACTTTGGAGGAAGAGGTGTGTCACGTGACAGAGCTGTATCTGGACGACTGTCTGGTGATTCGTTGTCTGAGCTGTCACCAGCTGCTTCATCTTGTTCCTGTTCTATGACCTGGTTCTGTACTTCTACATGGAATACTGATTTCTTCTTTGGAGCATATTTTGATCTTTTCCATCTATGCTGGGGACAAAAACTGTAAATAGAAAAAAAATCATGCCTGAATTACCGAGTTATAGAAACCATTGTTTAAACAAAAATACTAAGAATATTGTTATCATGTAAAGTATATCACAATTGATTTTTGCAAAATTAATCACTTATGTCAATCAATTTTCTTTTTTTTTTTCTCTCACTTATATTGGGGCAGTCAGTTCTGGGGTGGTGAAGGAAGCCTGAGTGCCCAGAGAAAACTACAAACCCTCAGAAAGCACACTGAACAAATTTCTCACAAAAGGATCTGTCCAGAGCTGGATTCTAACCTAGGCAGTGAAAGCACTGTGATCTGTAAGCATGCACTTTAGACCACTCTGTCACCAAGGCCCTAGCTCATAACTTTATTAGAGATGATCACAAAATCAGTAATAGCAAAATCTTAAAATGTAACACTGCGACATGAATCAAGGCCACTAAGTTAATGTAGTTCATAAAATTTAATATCTTTAATGCTGTTCAGTAACACAAGTGGTATATGAATATATCATCTTAATTTCAATATTTTTTTATCAATATCATTCATTAACAAACACATAGTCCAATATTACATGTAATAACTATAATCAGGTCAATAATTAGCACAGGATTTATCATATCCCGTAACCTTGACAACGGGAGAGCATTAAAGCTGATTAAAAAAGCATAACAAATTTAATTTTGACTTCTATGCTTTGCTGACTCTAAGATTACAAAAACTGACCACCAGCTGAGGTGTTCATAACTGAAAGTGATATTTTAATTCAAATCAATTCCAATATGGTCCGAATTCATTTCCATGACAATAGGTTGTTTTTATAAGGGATGATATCCTCCATAGATTATTATTTTTTTTCAAATTCAGTGAGTTAATAATAAATATAATCCATGACTTTACGGGATCTTTTCATGCCATGACCTGCGAATCATGAAATTGAAGGTGTCGGATTACTGCCATCCTGTTTTTGCAGGACATTGTTCTCTCTTTGCCATATGCCATATTGTTAAATATCTCCAATGGAGAATTGTCATTTCAGATACCTGATACTTCTTGGATGAAAAATTACACTTCTGTTAGCTTTAAACTAAAGCCATTTCAAAAGCTATACAATTTTATTTACAGTTGAGGCCATTCCAAAGGAATTCCAAGAAATATTTAAATTTGCATTAAAATTACCTTGAAACAAATATTTAAATAGGAAATTCATAAAAAGATGCTTTAAAACAAGTCCAGTGGTTTTTTTTAAATTTCTATGTTTTATTTTATATTTGGTAATCTGTTTCTCTAAAGAATTACCAGGTATAAAAATGGCATAATGGCATGACTCTATTTAAAATTTTCAGACCAAATTAAATCCCCATGCCTCTTCTTTTATTGAGACAACCAAAAGGAGATATTTGAGATGATATCATGAGATACATTATATTAATTTATATTAAGTGTGACGGGCTATAATACCCTGATACCAGGACAGGTGATGGCTCTCACACACCAGTAACTTGTATTGTTTTCAAGTCCAGCTGTATGGAGTCTTTTGATTATGTTTTTGTGTGTGTATCTAGCATATGTTTGCTTGAATATTTGCATAATTAAGTAGCTCATAAATATTTCATTTCAAGTTTCAGTATTTGTAGCATCTTAAGCATTTCACCTCTGTTATTTGATGCTCATCCTAATTAAGTAATTAAATATCCCATACAGACTGTCAAACCAATAAAACAACTGCCAGTGTAAAATTTACATGGTTTGATTTTAAATATGGGGACAATTAAGACAACTTATAACAAACAAAAGCAGTCAGCCGAAGAGTGGAATAGAATGAATTATGAATAGTGTTTTACGCCCCAGTCATGATTCTTATACATATATCCAGGCAGTCAGTTTTGGAATGGTGGAGAAAATGGGAGTGCCTGGAGACAATTGCAAGCCTTTGCCAAGCAAACTTAAAAACTTTCTCACACTAAGGATCTGCCCCTGGCAGTGAAAAGCCCTTGCATCCTTCAGTCAAAAGAACAAACAATACACAACACTGGTCATGCATATCTAGTCCACCAAAAAACTAACGAGTGGAGATGCTCATGTTCAAAATCACAAAATAAGCATTTTCTGTACACTACTGTTGTTATTATTATTATTGAGAGACAGACATTTGAGGGAATAGAATCTGCATGTTTTTATGTTGCTATTCATTTTGTCAGTGATGCTTATATTAGCTTTGCTAACCACTACAACAGGCTTTATTTCACTTTATGCAAAAGAAAAATCATTTTGCACACCCTTTACAAATGGGAAAAAACCTTCTTTGAAAGCACTTGTAAATTTATGTTCAGAAGTAGTTACTAAGAAGTGTGAGGCCAGCTCTAGAACAGCCAGATGGAGAAATAGAACGACAAGAAAAGCAAGAATTTCATGTAATTGTGTGAAATACTTAACATATGTACATTATCTAGTGCTGTACTTATGCCACATTTTTTAACTTTATCCTAATTTTTCTTCAAAATTTATAGTGTTAGACCCTGGAAGCTATCTGATCTGTGACAGTATATTAAAGTTGACTGTGTCAATGACCAATAAATAATTCAATTTCTACAATTATCACCTGACTTCATACCTATTGGACAGGTATATGATCTACACCTGAATTTACACCTGTGAAGTTCACTTAACAACCAAGTTAATATAATGCCCGGATCTTCATCAATTTGAGGAGCTTTTATCATACACTCTGTTTTCCCATAGTAAATTGACTTTATGGTTCAATCAGAGTGTTTTTCCAAAGGAGTGGTTTAACAAAATGCATATAATTCCTCTATAAAATATCATTAACAGTTACAGGTGACTAGTCAAGTGTAACCAAACTCCCATTATGAGGAGAATCCCCCCACTATAACTACCGGTGTCCTGATCAGATCTGCTGACCTGATATTCACCCGAACATTGATACATTAGAAATTAGAAATATCACATTCATGTCCTCTTATATTAGTTGATAGCTTTATCAATTGATATCTGATAAAATCATTTCTATTTCCTCCAAATTTATATTCTCAATCACTATGGAAGCAAATGCATGTCAATTCCCACTCCCTGAAAATAATTTTCCTCTTGGAAGAAGAATCTTAAAAGCCCCAGAAATAGCTACAAATAGCTTAAAATTGTGAAAATGACAAGGAGTCTTTCCTTCTGACATTATGTCTAGTGAACTTGAATGAACTTTCAACAACGCCATGGCAACCATGCCCTTGATTTTACTTCTTAAAATGACAATGCAATTTTGAATGAGCCACCACTTAACTTGATACAATAGACAAATTGATCTTAAAAATTTAAGTTTCAACAGAAATGCCAATTAAATTGAATTAATAATAAAAATACAAGTTTCCATCTTGTAAATCTTAAGACACATTGAAAAATGTTTTTAAATAATTTTTGTAAATATCATTAAATAACTCTTAAAATTAGTTGTTCTAGCTATTTGTAAAGTATGTATAAATCAGTTAATAATCTTTATTTAAAAATTTTGCATCTAAAGTAAAAGTTTTCTTTCATAGATGATTATAAACTAAAATTGTCAGTTAAGCTGACTTACAATCCCCCTCCCTCACCCCTTGCATAGGTTTTGTCATTGGGTCATGACCCTTAACCTATGCACTCTAAATTTGGTATGTGACATGTTGTCTTATGTTGGTTTATATTTATAGTAAGTTTGATCAAAATCCATCCATAGACTATTGAAGATAAGGAGCAGAAACAATAATGTAACAATAATTTTGTCATTGGGTCATGACCTATGCACTCTAAATTTGGTATGTGACATGTTGTCTTATGTTGGTTTATTTTTATAGTAAGTTTGATCAAAATCGATCCATAGACTATTGAAGATAAGGAGCAGAAACAATAATGGAAAAGACAGTCAGATGGATTCACAGACAAAGGGACAGGGCAATTTTTATATACCCACTTAACTTTGTGTGTTGGGGTGGGGGTTTGTATAATGACCGATATTAGAAATTTCACACTGATAACAAGACTGAAATTTTAAAAAATCAAAGACCCTGGTTATACTTGATAACCTGATTACTGTTTTACTGATGCTAAAACATGATGATCTTCAAAATGTTAGTCTAGATTTTGCAGGTGTTTATTTTCGTTTTACCTTATAATGCTTTTAAACAACATAAGTAATTAATTACAAAAATTGTTTGGCGGTTTTCACTTCTGTAATCAAAGTAAAACTTCAATCATCATCAACAAGCTACATGACATGTTGTCATCACAAATAGTATACTATCACGATCAAGTAATTATGAATTATTGATGAAGAAGCTAACCGCGATCTTATCTGATAGGTCATGTGATTAATTGTAGCATATTGATTGGACATTCACATATTCATTATTTCTTACAGCATCAGACTCATCTATACAACAACAACAATACCCCTGGCAACACTCACTACACTATTGTTTTTCCGGAGTTTTTTTATCAAGAACATTGCTTGGTCATCCACCATGAAAATTTGGATTTATCTTGACAACAACATCAACATCGTCGACGTCTTTGCCAACAGTGTATTATTCAGATTAACATGACAAAATGTTTATAAGAAATGGAATCATAATTTAGTATTGATTACAAGTATTCTTTAGGGCAGGTTTACATTATGTAAAGCAGGTCAAAGCTCAAAGGCCAAGGTCATCAGGTCAAATCTTCCTTAGCCAAGAAACGGTCCCAACTCAAGGAATATATGTGCCAAAAATGAAATAAGAGAAATTATATAATAAAGTTACAGACAAAGCAACTTATAAGCATAACTTATGATGTATTTCATTCTGAAATGGTTGTCTAGTGCTAAAAAATTAAAACAGGTTTAGTAATAATTATATGAACATGAAGGGACATAAAGAATGCATTTGTACTTTTCAAAGGTGTATATCTTCCAAGTGTTTTATAAAGTTGATGACACAGTGCTAATTCACCTCAGACATTATGTAGCTTTAGGACAGTATTACTAACTTTTATCACATTTTATAGTCCACCCTCTACATACATAACACAGACACCCCCTCATGCAATATAACATTCCTCAAAATACTTTCATGTTGTATTAAAGTAAAAAATAATAAGTGTAAAATTCAGTTATGTTACATACAGGATTGTTTGATCTTTCTGGTACAAGTACTACAAAAGTGTTTAAATAAATGAAAATGTTATATATCTAACTATCCATGAATACTGCAGATCAATCATTTACAAGTGAAGGTGTATCATGAAAGGTGAAATATCAGAAATATGCAATTATACAGAGATGATTCTGTGTATGTTACAGGGCAGTTCTTAAATTAGGCTTAATGTAAAATGTAATTATGTCTTGAAATTTTTGGTTGCAATATAAAATACTCGATTGGTCACTTCAGTCAATTTTGGATACCACCAAAATGTAGTCATTTAACAAAATCTTAGTCATTTAACAAAATCTTAGTCATTTTACAAAATGTCTGAATTTAGAAATTGCCTGTAACATACATGTGTATAAATTGTATGTATATATGTAATTTGATATAACAACTTGAAATCGTTTAAGTCTTTCATCATTTTACAACATGCCAATATTTAGAAATTGCCTGTAACATATATTTTACAAAAAGTGATCAAAAGTCTACAATTTCTCAAAGATAAACAACTCTTTTTGTGTACAAGGTGGCACCAATGAGGTTCATTGTACCACATGATCAACACCCTTAAAATTTGCCTTGGAAAACATTTACATTGCCAAAATTTCCAGAATAATATCATTGAACTGATTTAATTCTATATCCAATAGAAATAATTGTTCCACACAAATGTTAGAGGGCATCATGTGAAACATCTGCAAAC
This sequence comes from Anadara kagoshimensis, assembly GCA_021292105.1. Classification (NCBI taxonomy): domain Eukaryota; kingdom Metazoa; phylum Mollusca; class Bivalvia; order Arcoida; family Arcidae; genus Anadara; species Anadara kagoshimensis. Next base: position 45,216,284 of record CM037870.1, read on the forward strand.
CCCATTAATAAGTAAAATCTGGCATTAAGGGAAAATCCTACAGGCAAATGAAAGTTGAATATTAATGGTTTGAGAATTCTTTCTAAATATTTATTTTTTCTGTTTACATGTTTCACAAATAATCGGAAGGGAAATTTTCCATTCACACTTTGATTTAAAGGAATTTGAAATTAAAACTCCAGGGAAATATATATTAAAGTTCAATTTTTATAGTTGTTTTTGATGTAATGATTTGATATACAACAAAAATACCCCAAGGTCTTTTACGTTTGTTTATCAGATTTAAAACAATAGAAAAACAGCAAAATGTTGATTTATTCAGGTAGTAATCATGGTGATCAAGAATATATATGAAGTAAAAAATAACAAATATATTTTATTGCAGTATTTGTATTCTTTGACATTCCTTGATATAAATGAACCACTACACTTATGTTTTTACTTTATGTACAGATGTGTCATTGATATTGATTTGACATATGAACTCAGAAAAACAAAGACCAATTACAGCAAACCCTTTTTATAATGTCCCTTATAATAATCTGTCACCTTGCTTAGTACCAGTTTTTTTACAGGTTCTACTATATCATCTTAGCCAAATCAGGGACCTCAGTGGCCAAGTTCAAATCAGGGACCTCAGTGGCCAAGTTCAAATCAGGAACCTCAGTGGCCAAGTTCAAATCAGGGACCTCAGTGGCCAAGTTCAAATCAGGGACCTCAGTGGCCAAGTTCAAATCAGGGACCACAGTGGCCAAGTTCAAATCAGAGACCTCAGTGGCCAAGTTCAAATCAGGGACCTCAGTGGCCAAGTTCAAATCAGGAACCTCAGTGGCCAAGTTCAAATCAGGGACCACAGTGGCTAAGTTCAAATCAGGGACCTCAGTGGCCAAGTTCAAATCGGGGACCTCAGTGGCCAAGTTCAAATCAGGGACCTCAGTGGCCAAGTTCAAATCAGGGACCACAATGGCCAAGTTCAAATCAGGGACCTCAGTGGCCAAGTTCAAATCAGGGACCTCAGTGGCCAAGTTCAAATCAGGGACCTCAGTGGCCAAGTTAAAATCAGGGACCTCAGTGGCCAAGTTAAAATCAGGAACCTCAGTGGCCAAGTTCAAATCAGGGACCACAGTGGCCAAGTTCAAATCAGGGACCTCAGTGGCAAAATTCAAATTAGGGACCCCAGTGGCCAAGTTCAAATCAGGGACCACAGTGGCCAAGTTCAAATCAGGGACCTCAGTGGCCAAGTTCAAATCAGGGACCACAGTGGCCAAGTTCAAATCAGGGACCACAGTTGCCAAGTTCAAATCAGGGACCACAGTGGCCAAGTGGTCTAAAGTGCAATGGTACAGTAAAATCTTCTTACAGTACCCTTGTATTAACTGTACCCTTCCCAAGTTCCCCTACTTCTCCTATCCCAAATCATTGACCTTGGTGATCAAATGATCTGGTATTCTAGATAGTCAGTTAACCTTGTGTGAGAAAATTTGTGATTTCACTTACAGAAGACCAGTTGTTTTCTCTGGGTATTTTTAGTTTTCACTTGCAGAGGGTCAGTGGTTTTCTCTGGGTGTATTTAGTTTTCACTTGCAGAAGGTCAGTGGCTTTCTCTGGGTGTTTTTAGTTTTCACTTGCAGAGGGTCAGTGGTTTTCTCTGGGTATTTTTAGTTTTCACTTGCAGAGGGTCAGTGGTTTTCTCTGGGTATTTTTAGTTGGTCAGTGGTTTTCTCTGGGTATTTTTAGTTTTCACTTGCAGAGGGTCAGTGGTTTTCTCTGGGTATTTTTAGTTTTCACTTGAAGAAGGTCAGTGGTTTTCTCTGGGTATTTTTAGTTTTCACTTACAGATGGACAGTGGTTTTCTCTGGGTATTTTTAGTTTTCACTTACAGAAGGTCAGTGGTTTTCTCTGGGTATTTTTAGTTTTCACTTGCAGAAGGTCAGTGGTTTTCTCTGAGTATTTTTAGTTTTCACTTGCAGAAGGTCAGTGGTTTTCTCTAGGTATTTTTAGTTTTCACTTGCAGAAGGTCAGTGGGTTTCTCTGGGTATTTTTAGTTTTCACTTGCAGAAGGTCAGTGGGTTTCTCTGGGTATTTTTAGTTTTCACTTGCAGAAGGTCAGTGGTTTTCTCTGGGTATTTTTAGTTTTCACTTACAGAGGGTCAGTGGTTTTCTCTGGGTATTTTTAGTTTTCACTTGCAGAAGGTCAGTGGGTTTCTCTGGGTATTTTTAGTTTTCACTTACAGAGGGTCAGTGGTTTTCTCTGGGTATTTTTAGTTTTCACTTACAGAGGGTCAGTGGTTTTCTCTGGGTATTTTTAGTTTTCACTTGCAGAAGGTCAGTGGTTTTCTCTGAGTATTTTTTAGTTTTCTACAACATCAAAATATACAGTAAGTGAAAGACTCTTTATTGGGATGTTAGACACCATTACTCCAATGAACTCCTTGACAAAAACTCTTTATAATAATAAAATTTATCAGAAGAAACAGTAATGGTGTAATGAGGTTTATTGTGTAGTCAAAACTTTGTCAACTCAGGTTTTGGTGGAGATTTTACTTCAACTGATCTTTCAAAGAAGTTTCATTGTTCTATAATAAAAACAAACATACCAGTCCATATTCAAATCAGAATTAAAAAAAAAAAAGAAAGTAAAAACTTGGCAAAATTTAGTCAAACACATGAACCTTGACCAGGAATTGAGACTGGATGCTTAAGAAGGGTACACCCCTCATGTTTAGCCAGCTACACCCACCAAATAATAAAATTATTATAGTAAAATAATAATTTCAATAGAAATATTACCTTTTACATGTTCCATGAAGCCAGGTATCTATGGACCGGAAGTGGTACTCTGTACTGTGAAAACTCTTAGCATCAAATCTGTAACTGTCAAATACTTGTACTTTGCCATTGTTCCACCTAGCACCTATTGTCTTGTTACCGTCTCCCGCCCAGATCTCTACATGTGTCATATGATGTTTCTGTTGTCTTTCTGTAATATTAAAAGTTAAAACCTCTATAAAATGTAATCAATCTATCAATGTAATTTTCTATATCATGTATGTGGAAGGTCATGGGTTCAAACACCAGCCGAAGTCTGACCAAGACTTGAAAACAGGTAGTGATTATTTTTTGCCAAGCATTTGGCATTCAGAACAAAAGTCACATGGTCCTTTTGAAGAGACCTTAAAAACTGATGCCCTGTGTACGGCAGGTATGGAACATAAAAGAATCCTCACTGCAGCACATTGCCCTGAGCACACTAAAACATAAAAATCTTTGAACTTCACCTATAGCTTGTGGTCTCTCAATATACAGGAATTATTCTTGATTGGGACATAAAACCCCATTCAATCAATCACTTTCTTATTTTAAGTTCTAGGGCTTCAGTGGCAGAGTGGTCTAAAGATCACAGTGCCTTTCACCTCCTAGGTTCAAACCCCACATGGAGAAAGATGCTAGTCTAAGAAAGTTTGTGATTTTCTGTGGACACTTCAGTTTCCTCCACAATCCCTGAAGTGACTTCTTCAATATAAACAAGAGGGCATAAAACAAATTTACTCCACTCCACCCTATCAAGTTCTAGCCACTGTTAATTCAAATGGACACAAATTCATTTTGTTTCACTGTGCCCAGGATGCATTTGCTATTTTTAGACAAATAGAGCAACATGCATGGTTAGACATTGAGTCAAATGACAACACCAAACAATTGATTATTTGACATAACTCATTGCAACATGTGTTCTCCCACATAAAATTGAAGGGGAATACTTTGATGATTGTGGGAGATTAAAGTCTAAACATGGCTGCCTGTCTGCCAATGTGCAGACTGTGGGGAACACTTTCATATCCAGGTGTAATATAAAATACTTCAAGCAAGACTTACCACATTGGGAATTGAATAACATTAAGACTGATTGCTCATGCTGTATATTATTTCATAGGCATAGAGAAGTCAAAACTTTGACAATGCAAAAACATACTATATCATAATGAATAAATTATGATAATGAATAAATAAGTCAGTGAAATTAATTGTTCTCTACAACAATGTGTGCCACTTTGGGACTTGGATACTTTTAATTTCAAAAAATGACATTATTCTTAGAATGTCACCTTATAATGGGTATCAGGAAGCCTCTCTCATTGCAGGGGGCAATGTGATTGTATGGGACAAATAGGGCTTGTTCATACTATTATGAGAAGGGGAATTTCCCTAATTTGTCCAGAAGACCACTAAACCACTTAGCTTGCTGCAAGGTGCTGCTCCCTTGACACAGTAAACTTCAATGACATTTGTATGTTTACAATGAGAGATTTTGCAAACACATAATGGCTTTCTACAAAATACATGTAAAAACTATGTAATCGCATTTAACACACAGGTGTAAACTCAACATAAAGTATATATTAATATTAATTTTTTGCTTGGTTTTTTCCCTTCTTTTTTCCTTAATTTTTTTCATTAAAGATTATACAAATGACCTACTTTTCTTGTGGTATACACCAGACATAAAGACAAGGTCACCGGGTCTCATGTCTCGTTCATGTTCTATTTTATTTGGCAGTGTATCAAACATGTAGGCCTGGTTCCATGGTCCAATTCGAAATCCAAAATCATCCTCTAGATCGCGTACAGCTTGCCTGACAAGAGCACAACAATCGAGAAATAATGGAGACTTGTATTCCAAGGCTGCAAAACAGAAGTATAAATATTAAAAATGTATTGCTGAAAGAATGTGTTAATGATATAAAATATAGATGTTAAATATGTCAAACCTATGTTTAATATAAAACTGGTAATTAAGTTTGATATTACAGTCGCTATACAAAAGAGAATAAACTGTGCTCACTTAATCATTTTTATTCAGTGTTAAATACCTGTATGTTTCTATTAATACTAATATGTTAAGTGTAAAATGACAGACTTTAGGTTGATAATATATTTTTTAAAGGGAAATCAAAGCCACTCTTTTGGGGCCCACTTTATTGTATGACAAAATTAATCATGAAATATATCATCTCGGATTTTATATGAAATAGCAATTTTTTCAAGTGACAGTTACACATTATCATTTTGAAATTAAAAAATAAAATGACAAAATATAACTTCAAATTTTTGAATTATTATAACTATAGATTAGGGCCATAAAACTGTAACAAAAATGTATTTGTAAAACTATTTGAATAGACAGCTATTTATATAAAGTAGCTTAGTAAAAGGTTAAGGACACCTTGTCAAATATGAAAATGAAATCACCTAGTCAAATATGTAAATTATTTTTTTGGCATTGGGAATGTGTCCAATTCTTAATCCAAAAATAACTTTAATAAAACAATGAAGACTATCTTTTATGACAATATGTATTACTTCAATGCTGATTGATTGGTTGATTGATTGATTGATTGATTGATTGATTGATTGATTGATTGATTGATTGATTGATTAATTGATTGATTGGTTGGAGTTTTTGTCTCAATCAAGAATATTCCATATATATCAAGACGTCACCAGCTATAGGTGAAATGGGAGAAATTTTTACCTTTGCAGTGCTCTCATGAAAATATGCAGGAAGGATTCTTTAACATGCCACGTGTAATGTGTCAAGGGGCATAAATTTTTTAAGGTCTCTCTCAACTGACTCATTTCTAAAAGCTGAGTGCTTGGGGAAAGGAAAAGTCACAACCTTATTTTAAGTTGTCAGACCTTGGCAAGGGTCCAAACCCACATGTGAAGTGACCACTCTACGAACTGAGCTACATAGTGGTAATCAATGCAGTGGTTTATGTACAGTACTCACATTCTGGTGGCCAGTATTTTCTGGCATATGGAACTCCAAAGTACTTCTTAGCCTGGTTTACAAATTTCTGACGGAGTCTATCAGCATGGCCTGGGTCAGATCTGTGCCTTTTTCGTAGTTCTTTTAATCTTCTTTTTCTTAAAATTTCTTTCTGAAAAAAGAATGTAATGAGTGTATATATTGATTTTAATTTTACGAAGTTTAATTTGATTGTATTAAGATTTTGAAGAAAGTTTATTTTCATAACTGAATTTTTCTACCAATATCTAAGAGTAAACTAAGCCCTGTTTAGTTTGTCATGTGATCTGGATCATTTTGAAAGGGTACATTTCCATCACAGAACAGCTGATCATTTGATCTCAACTGATGGAAGATGTTTTTTCTCCAAGTCATATTGGGGCACCTGTACAGATATTATCATGCACAAGATCACAAGATTTCATAACAGATTAACATGACATAGGCCAATGCCTTGAGTCTATGATAAATATCATCTGTATATTCTAAAATTAAGAAGAGCAATTTTCTATGACAAAAACAAATCTGTTTCATACAAAAATAATGAAACTATGATTCTTCTTGCTTTAAAATGATTGATTTTAGTTGAAATATCAATAGAATATTTGTACATTATTATCTTTGGATAGAGAAATTTAAAAACACACCAAATGGGTTTTTTTCATATCTTACATATTGAAAAATTATTGAAATTGATTTTGCTGAAGATTTTCAAATGTTCATTTTTATGCATAAACTGAAGTTCTTAATATGGCCTTTTTTCGTGGTCATAACCAGATCAGAATCACAAACAAAAACTGGCTTTGTAAGTCTCATTATGTTAGCAGCTTTAACTTGAAATTATTGGGTACCAGAACAATATTATTGGCATGATAAGTAACCACATTAAATAGTTACTTAACCAATGGTCATTTAGCCGACTACCTAGAAACATCTGTATTCTGGCCTAAAATTTTGGTGATCATTTTCATATCCCAGGAACAAAATCAAGACTTTGGGACCATACACCCTGCATGTACACCACAAAAACTTGTGCTTAAAATAATCCTATAGATTAAACACAGACATAATCCATGTCCAAATCATAATCCCAAAAGACAAGTAAAAACCTGCAAATTAAATTAAACAAGTGTACTTCCACCAGTGAGGCCAGGTGCTCCAGAAGGGTAAGCACATTCTGTCTAGGTAGCTACACCTGTCAAGTGTAAAATCTAAATTGTGAATGAAAAGAACATTGAACTATTGGACATAAAATATATTCAGGATAATGTTGGATGAGACTATTGTAGCTAGAAATTTGTTGAACAATAAGGTTTGCTGCTGTACCATGTCATGAAAACATTGAAATGTTTGTGCTGAACGTTTTATTCCAGGATTAACATAATTTTTACAAGAAAATGTCATCTTATACGATTCCATTACCATTGGATATAAGTGTTTCATAGAAATGTAAGGGGGTATTATGCTGTACAACAGCGGACACCATTGTCCATCCAGCCATTTTCTATATCCTGGATAACCCATGTAGTTTCTGAACACATAAAATCCTGTGCTAGTTTCCACTTAATGGCAAATGACATTAGACATCATAAATTGTGTTCTAATGGCCATTATCATAAAGTCAATTATGGGACCCAACTTAAATTATTATTATGTGCATCCAACATCAATAACAGGATTATAAAATAAAAAGGTTTAGTCACTATGCAAAGAAATATGTTTCCATGACAACCTTTTTTCTAAAATAACAGGTGAATCACTTAAAATATCGTGAAAAAATTATATTGGATTTTTGATGGCTCGCATTAGACCTTAGATAAAGCCGGCAATAAATCAATAATTAAGAGACGTGACATGACAAAAAATATCAGGAAAAAATATTATATAGAAATCTGTAATACTTTTCATGTCCTTTTGTGATATATGGGTATCTACAATCTATATGCAGTAACAATGGATCAGGATTAGCATTTTTTCTTTCATTTTTTACTTTTTTCTTTCATTTTTTCCTTCACTTTTACTTTATTCTTTCATTTTGTTTTTTGCTTTTTCTTTCAATTTTTACTTTTTTTTTCATTTTTTTTTTCTTTCATTTTTTACTTTTTCTTTCATTGTTTCATTTCATTTGTCTATCTTGATCATTTTTTTAACTCCTAGTACAAGTAACTTAAACCTCAGCATTATAAAAGGATTTGGCATTCAAATTATTAAAGAAATAGAGACTTAACCTTGTTTTATTTTTGACAATATTGTTTTGCCATTTATCTGCTTACCATTGTCAATAACATTTTTTGGAGCAACTACTCTGGCTTCTTTAAGCAAATATTTCCCTTCTATAATGTGACAAATGTTACAAAGTTTTACGTTATTGTTTGCCCTGTGAACTTATCTCTGACTGACTCAATGAATGGAGTTTAATGTGCCAACACCACAAGGTTGCTAGAATTTTTACCTATACACTACACTTATGGAACCGAGCCATAGAGTTTTGTATGTTGCAATATATCAAATAAAATCTGTAACTGTTCGATCTAGGATCTTTCAGAAAGGGTCATTTTCAAAAACTTTTCTTTTTAACACCATAGCATCAATATTTTTTTCAATTATGACACACTAAGACCTTAACAATTGGGTCATTTTGCAAAATAAGGGATCAATGACTCCTTCTAGAATGAACACTTCTGTAATTTAAAAATCTTGATTCTACCAGTATGTCTAGTGATAATCCAAAATCGTAACTATCTATATATATATGTACATTAAATTTAGGTCCATTAAATTTTATCTTGTCAAAGGACTTGCAGTAAAATCTTGTTATAATGTCCCTCCATAATTTTGCCACCTGATTTATTGCCACAGGATTTTGAAGTCTTTAAAGTCTTTTTCATCTATGGTTATCTTCATAAGTTTCATTTGATTTATTGCCAAAACACTCAAACCCCAAACTGTTTGAAAGTGTCAATGAATCAAAGTTTTACTCTAGTGATCTACCAGTACTAATATTTATTTTTGTCATGTACAAATTTTTTCCAAGAGCATTAAACCAAGATATTTTTTCAGCTGCAACACTTGTTCACTTGTCTAACTAAATTTGCCAGTTTTCAAAGTGTTTAATTTGCATCTTGGATTGTGTGTTTCAACATGTTTGTTTTTGATTATCATAACATAGAAAAGTAAGGAATTTCTAATCTATTTCATCCTCTCATTTTAATATTTATTATTTAATAAAAGGTATGTATACAATTTAATTTTCTCCCTGCTGTTGGACCTACCAAGTTGTCAAGGTCAACAAGAGATACAAACAAGTTAATGCACCATAACATCTGATCATTTATGATGACACCATCAATGCAAATTTAATAAACAAATTTTCTATTTTCTATACAGATATTTCATATTAATTATTTAAGCCACAGTAACCACAACTAATTGTGTCTCCACCCTGTGGCTAGGCAACAATGGTGGAATATAAAAACCAATTCTGATAAATATTAAAACCTGATATTAATGTAATTGTGGATAAGTTTATATCCATGATTTTATCATATCATTTCTGGTACATACTGATTGACAATTTTATTTCTGGTACATGTATATTCGTTTTAATATCAGTCATATCTATTATAAAACTGCTTTGTCATTGGTAAAGCATTGAACTGTTGAGATATTGTAATTATCGTTTGTATAACTGCCGTAGCTATTCCCAGCAAACTGATAAAAACACTAAATGTAACGGTATGTAATGGTGTGTTATGATTTGTTTGTCTGCAATCGTTGCCATGGCAGTCACACTATCTCAACAGTTCAATGCTTATATTTTTATATTTACTTTAAATTGATCTTAAAGAAAATGATCTTTCAAATTTCAAATTCCTGCTTTATACAAGATGACAAATTATGTGACACTACTAGATGTAACAGCCATGTTGTTCACAATGATGCTTGACTTATGTTTTCACATGGCAATCATTGGTATTGGTGTGACATTGTGTACTGTTTACGTCATATTTGCCATTTGCATGCTTACACAGTGATTGCATTAGGTTTGTTTTTACTTCGTTAATGGGGAAACCCCAGGCAAATGTAAATACATGTATAATACTATGTGTAGGCAAACAACATTGACCTATCTGCTTGACCTTTAATTTAAATATTTATCACGGAGGAGTGTATTTATGTAAGGGGAACACAAGTACATGTATTTACTTGTCTACATATCACCAAACCTGTACATTGTATATATATTGACTTCGAATCCTATATAAATTTTCCTAATGAAAGGTCAGCAGACAGGCCAATGTTGTTTGCCTATACTAAAAAGGTCATTACAAACAGGCAAACATATAGCATATAACAAATACCGGTATATATTATCAAAGAACATTGCTCCTGTAGGGTGCTATATGATCATAGCTTCCTGATATATGACTAAATATTCTGATAAGGTCATGCAAGGGAACCTGTCAAAGAAGCTTTCCCTTGTATTCATTCAATTATACTAGTACCCAATTTTTATATCAAGTCTTTTTAATGTAAATGGCTAGCTAGCTCAATGGAAAACTTTGACCCTTTACGACTAGGGCTAACCTATACAATGCTTAATATAAGCCAGTTAAAATGCATTCCTTCTTAAAAACAAGACTTAATGTACAGCAATTCAATATGCAGCAACATTTTTAAGAGCAGTGCTTTTGGATGATAATTTGAATCTCATTAGAGGGCCCAATTAAACCCTGAACATCAAATGCCCCTTAAATGAGCAAATATAATACCAATGCATGTACCTAATAGGTTCTATACTGCTTAATGTCACATCATCATTTTTCAGCTGTTGGCTAAAAGTGGAGTGGAAGTAATGGTGTTTTACACCCCTGGCAAGATTCTTTCACTTATCAATGGTGGAAAAAAACAGGAGTGTCACGAAAAAAACCTACCAACAGTGCTGTGATGTCTCACCTTGAGACTTCTCTGTCCCACAAGCCATCCATAAACAATAATGGCTACTATATAAATTTCTCAAGGTTAAAACTATATGATCAAACATGTAGGATAACTGAAGATCGTAAAATTTCAACAGTTTTATTATTATATGATTCTTTTATTCAAGTCTTCACAGGAACAGAGTAAATGTGTGTTTAATGGGGTAAGACTGGCAAGTCTTTTACTTAACTTGTTCAAATGGAAATTATTTTGTGTATAAAAGCGACATCATCATGATGCCTAATGATTCAAATGCAATTCATAAAATATTTATTTGCATTGTAATATTGACACAAGGGTAATGATCTGTATATAAATAAAATTTTTACTTTAAAAAATATTTATGAATGCAAGATAAAATGAAATTAGTTGAATAGCATGTACCGGTAGTTGACTACGGGGCCTGCAAGTCTTGTCATGTGACAAGTTTGAATTTGTGATTTCAAGGTACACTGGGCCACTGAGGCCCTTTAATCAGAGGAGATAATACTTAGTCTAAATGTGACCCGATCTTGATGTTTGTAGTTCCCTAATTAAAGCTTGGTAGTGAAACCACAGATGATACGATAAAACCTGCAACTCTTTATATGTGTAATATAGTTAGTTTCTTCCAAAAGTAAACCAATGATTTCATGACCTTATCTTTTTTCCATGAACTTCTCTTCCAAAAATATTGCAAACATTTGTTCCACAGGTACCATTGGTTACCTTTGCAAGATTACATATATGCATCACTTGTAAAATTTGCAATCTACTTGCTGATATGTCAGATAACAAAATAAGATATGTTATGCCATAAGTTCAAAATGTGTGCCATTTCTTCTAGTAGTATCTGTAAGTCTCATAGGAAAACTTTGATTTTGTACCCAGAAATGTTCCCCAAACTTTGACGTCAAATAGCAAACACTGCCATCAGTTTTGTCAAATGATAAATTGGTGAATGCTCATTGTTATTGTACCCAGGGCATCACAAATTCATAATGGTCACATGACAAGACTTGGAACAAATTTCAGCAATTGTGGTAACACGAAATGTTACAATGCAGCATATCTTGTATTTTTGTCAATAAACACAAAAAATTTCAAGATTAAAAACATGGGAGATTTCACATAACTTTATCTGCAGTTTGTGCAAGTTTGTTACATAAAACATACCAAAGTATAATAAAAACAAATAACACTAATATATTTTATTTATTTTTATTCACTTTAAAACAAAAACAAACAACAATACATAAATACATAAATAACTTTCTCTACTTTTCTTCTGCATGCATTCACAATTACTCAATAATATGACTCTCATATACATAACAGTGATATTCATATGTTCTACATTCACACAAGGGGGAAAAAAGACAAAATTACCAAAAAATATTTTACAAAGCATATTGCATGACAGACAGTAATTACATTAAAAATGAGGACTAGTTTAAGTTTAAAAAATTATTTTAAAAAAAATTACATAATTGTGTACAAAGATACAAAATGCATAGCCTAACTGTCTACACATTTAGATAATGTAATTATACATTTTTGTGGCCACAAATTTTCACAGCATTAAGAACTCAATCTGACCATTTCGTGAGAAAAACAAATTTTCACATTTTTAAAAACCCTGACCATTTCACAAGATTAAGACAGCAATATGAGCTTTACTGATACAAATTCTCTTTTTAGTGTTTTATATTTTTGTAGAAAAAAGTGGAAAAATCCCAAAATAAGTAAAAATTAATATACTGTGGAAAAAACACATGTAACAATAAGTACAAGAATGCATATGGTATGCAGGTATTAGCACACCCTAATTTCCAATCAACATTCAATATTTCTTTTAAAGTTTGGGTCATTCCATTTGTTTTTAGGGTTAACAGGCTGTTATGACAACATACCTTTTGATATAAAAAATATGACTTTGCAGTCTGTTTCATGTTAAAACATTGACAGTTTTAGGCCATTAAAAAAACTCCACTAAGTAAATTTATGAATAATTTATGTCTTGAGGAAGTCAAAAAATGACAAAATATGACCTTAAGTGACACAACAAACAGAAACAGATTTACTCTAAACCTGTACTTTATATCAATTTGAAGTTAAACGAAATTCTTTCATTTTTCATAATTATAATAATGAAAATAATGAAACATTTTCAAAACAAAAGTAACAGCTAGCCTATATGCAATATAGATAAGTTTTGATGAACTGTCTAATCAATGCTTGTGGTTTTTATAGTTAGAACTAAGGCCAAAATCAGCATTTTACAAAGAAGATGTTTATTTTTATATATGGAAATCAATAATAATAATAATAATAATATAATAATAATAAAATAATTTTCTAAGTTTTTAAACGCATTATAAAGTGTTATTAATATTTTAAGTCTCTCACAAAAGTGCATACATTTTTATCTTGCTAAGTTTTTATATTGTCTGTATTTAAAAAGATGTTTTTGTGAAACTTAAACAAAGTTATGTTGCTGTTGTTATTTGTTTCATCCAAATCAAAAATAAGTACTGAGTGGTTTTCAGCTTTAACTTGAAATTGTAAAAAATTTGAACAATCATTTCTAAAACAAAATATCTATTGTTTGGATTTATTTCACTAAGGTGCTATGTTATTTGAAGTTTAAAATTTAATTCAAAACAAGAAAAAAATCAAGAATTTGTTCTTACTTTAAAAGTCTAATTTATCTAGAAATAATGTCTATGAAGTTACATTAATGAGAGAAAAAAATCCAAAAATGCAAAACCCATAATATTTAATGATTAAACACGTCATGAGCAGACGTCTAAATTAGAGCAAGCTTATATAAAACAGGAGTTATTTGAAGTAAAATGATTGATAATATACCATAACACCCTGCCCTTAAGATACAAACAATGGCCGCCAACCGTGATCTGACTCGATGATTTGTCTGGTACAAAAAATATCATTATAAAATGTATATAATGTACACCTTGAATAAAAGCGAGAATTTTATTTCTACCACATAAGTATAAAATTAAAGTTTTAAATATTTATGATGTTATCTATTTTTTATTAAAGCCACAAAATGCCAATTGCAAATGAAGTATTGGAAAAAAGGGTTTTGTTTAGATACCAGTTGAACTGTTACCAAACTGGCCTTATTGCATTCTTAGAAAATGATTGTATGACAAAATTATGTACAAAAAAAATAAAGTGACTTTACAGCAGACAAAGACAGCTAGGAAACAAACACAATTTGGTTCATAATTTTACAGTACCGGGTAATAATAATATAACTAGATTGCTATATATGTCCATTAACTTGCCATCTTGCTTAAAGGGCTATTATTTTTTAAAGTACATTGTTTCTATGCTTTTCAGTATCAAAGGTTCTTTGCAGGAATTATTGCCAAATTTCATTACAATTTCGAAAATTTGATAACAGGAAAACTACAAGTTGTTATGAGGTCTCGGCAGCTTAGTGGTCCAGTTTTCTGGCTTTTTAATCACAGCATTTCAAACTGCCTATATTCAAATCTCACTCAGGTAAAATTCTAGAGAGTAACAGCAGGTAAGTTGGCATGCCAAAGGTTGGTGGCTTTAACTGGGTATTCTGGTTTCTTCCATTGTCCCAGAACTGACTGCCTCAATATAAGTAAGAGTCTTGATTGCAGCAAATGTACTAGCATATCAAAATTGTTTTTCTTGTGAAAAAATATTTCAAAATAAAATAACATTAGTTTAAAAACCTTTTATAGAACCAATTATAGTTCCTTATAATTATAAACTTAATACAGCAATTTATTGACACGTCTTACAAAAATTCAATAAGTAAAAACATAACAAAAAACTTTTGTAATTCTGGTAAATCTAGTGATTTATATTTTAGCTAGCTGTAAACTTTAAAAAAAATTGTCATGACACCTTACCAATATGTCACCAAAAAGTCACCATATCACAAGTTTTAACTTTAAAATAAACCCTTAATAAATAACATACAAAGAGGTTGATGTTACATCAAAATGTTGTATATAGTTGGTAACATTTGTTGATACTTCTGTTAAATAAATAAAATAAAAAATTAAATCAGTTTAATTCATTTTCAATTAAATTTAAAAACCATATTGATAAACATAGATATGTGTAAAACTTAAACTGAGCAAAAAAATTAAAATTAAATTAAACTAATTACTTTAAAGTATTTTACAAAGCAAAAATGAAAACAAAATGACAACTTATGCTAAGATTAGAATTTGAAAAATAACTATTCAATCAATAGCCAAAACAAATCTTTAGAACTAAATTGTTATGTTTTGGTTTAAATTCTATCACACAAAGCAAAATACATAGTTTAAATTTCAAACTTTACAAAGAAGAAATTTTCAATTATAATATAAAATTACATTTTTTACATACAATTGTTGCACAGGTTTTCAAAAATTTGAATAGTATCTAAAACTATTGTAATTTCAAGTTTTACTTATATGTTAATAATAATAATTACCTGGTCAAAAATGTAACAGACTTCATATACATATATACAATATATATATAATAAAAACTAATATCTACTGGTATTCGGGAGTAAAATCATGCAAAAAAATATATGTATACATAGTGAACAAGATCGGGACAGAGCATGACTAATTTTTGATATTGAGATGTGGTGCATAAAAGCAATGTATACAATAATATTTATATCACCAGCATACGAATGCCACAATACACCTTGAAGTCATGATGTCACCGATATTAACTGGAGTTATTTCCCTTGTCTCCAGTTACCTCCCTTACATGGAATTGAGAAAAGAGTGTAGAAGTATAAAAAATAAATAAGCTTTAAATCTTCTTCATATTATTGAAGTTAAGTTATAAACTGAGTTTTTGTATATTAATCTATCATTGTCAAATTGTAAATTTAAATTTTGCACACAAAAAAAGATCTGAATTAATTAATATTTCAAATCCAGTTTTTCCTGGTATTATTGAATTCTGTTTGTGCAGACAGACAATGCATTATTGGTATGCAATTTGCATCATTTATCACTTTATCTTAATAAAATTTAAATATACCTGAAGGAAAATTTAAAATAAATCAAATATATATTATCCAATAGGAATCTAGCTATTAAGTCGCCATAGTAAACTTGTAATATGAAGATGATTACTGCAGGGTACAATTATATCTACTACCAGTACTTATGATGCAAGTACTTCCTTACCATAAATACCTACATGGAGTACCAGTGTACCAATGTACATTCTCAAGACTTACAACAAGTTATATAATACAAACAATGAAAATGAATATTTAAACGAGGTTGTTTTTTTTTTAAATTCCAAAATCTAGAAAGAATGCAAAAAGTGTGGTGAGTGTGGCAGAAATGGTAGGGGAGGGTGGTAGATTTTCTGATATTGGAAGTAAAAACATCCAGATTGGCAAAGACCCGATTAAATCAAAAGATTTTAAAATAAATCTGGGAGAAAGTAAGCTACCATTCATTTGATTGTTTTTAAAAGAATGTTAACGTGTCCCACTTGAACATAATACACCTGATTTGAATATACATGTTAACAAAAAAATCTACCTTAGATTTTAAAGACTTTCTGTTACTTAAGAAAACACAAACAGGTTTGCCAAAGTTTACTTATTAACTAAGAATAATATTTACAGTGGAGATTGTCCAATGTTTTGTTTGATAATTATGTAAAGATTTACCAAGGTTTAACTTTCATTGTGATTTCTCTATTAAATTTTAGAAGTTATATTTATTCTGCAAACAATACAAAGAACATACTAATATCCCTCTCCTCTATTGACTACAAACACATTAGGTATGGTGTGAATATTTACTTATTAATATTGAGCTTTCTGTACACAGTTCATTAGTAACGGTTATGTAACCCATAATACTGAAAATAGGTGTTTTACGTTTACAACATACAAATTGTTGTGAAGTCAAACAAAAACAGCCAAGAGGATAATAACATAATTTGTTGGCATATTTAGTCCATTATAAAACTTTGAAAATTATTCTCAAGTCAGGACATGGCATATATTCTATGTTAAGCATGGTGACAAAAGTCATTCTGTTTTTTGCCATGTTGAACTTTGTTCAAACAAGCTTAATCAGAAAGCAGGCAAAGTGGCACTGCAATCTTTAATTGCATGCTTCAAACCATTCTGCCACCTTAGTAAAAAAGTTTTGCTGTAAACCAAACAAGTATCAAGATAAAAAAAAAGCCATGGACTCTTCTATCTTGTCTGACTTGTTTTTTGTTAAATATTTAATATTTTTACATATGTACATTCCATAGATATTAATTTGTACAATCATAAATATTTGTATGGTTTTTATTCTTGTTTAATTATAAGAAATAGAAAGCAAATAATGACTAACACCAAAATGTTTTCAGGTAAAATGCTTAATTAATTATATTTGATATTTTTAGAATCAAAATTTTAGGCCAAAACATTAGGAAATGGATTAAAAATTGTGCTGTATTATTTGTTTACTGAACAATTTTAATAACCGATTGTATATTTTGTGTTCTAATTAATTAAAACAAAGTTGCCAATCTTTATCTAAACAAAAGAAAGTCCAAGAATGAGCACATGTTTGGCAAAAACACAAGAGGACATTGCTAAGAATGGTTAGTGTTTGACAAAATATTAACCTCTGTGTCCAGGCAATTAACCTATTCAATAAGTACACGGAGTGTCTTATTTTGATTTAATCAAGGGTACAGACCTCGAAAGGGGAGGCAATATCAATACATGTATACAACTTATATCTGTAATTTGACATGTCTGTTATTTGATACTGAAATAAAAATGTCACCAGAAAATCATTAATGAAATATTTCCGAAAAAGCATGAAAATCATATGAAAATAGAATTTATTAGGACAAAGATCAACAGAGAAGTTTCCTGTCACAGAGGTAATGATCTGTGGTTATTAATGGCAAAAATCAAACAAAGACACAAAGCCATCATTCTTATACAAGAAACATTGATCCTTGAGGAGTTCAACACTCTCTTAAAGTCAAAGTAAATATACAAATCTATGAGCATTTTATGTGACAGTTCTTAGGATTTTTCTTTACATTTTTTATTGAAAAAAAAGAATATTTGCACTACTGGGCTCTATTTTTAGGGTTGAGGGTCAACCACCTTTTTAACAAACAAAAGATGTCCACTCAGTTTAATGTGTCTTTGTTCTACAAGTGATAAACATTTTATATATTATGTATTGTATGTTAATATCGGCATATGATGGGACAGAAAAATCATTATTAATAGCAATCATTATTTTATTATTGGTTATGAGCAAGGTGATTACTTTGCAATTGCTAGAATGATTTCAGACTAAGATGACACACCTATCAGTGATTATAAACTAGTCTACAGTCATGGATGTGTGGTGCCTGCAATCAGTCACAGGGATGTATATATTCAATTCCTAATCAATTCAGCAGATTGTTTCTGGTCTTCAGTTAACTCTTGATAAGCACATGGCTGTTCGATTAATTAGCCCTAAGTGTGCTTTACATTTCATTGGCATTGGCCAAAAGTTTTAAACTTGAAGACAATTGTTTATACATGTATTTCAAGATTTGTAACTGGTAAATTTGCTTGTTTAAGAATTATTTAATTAAAATATCATTCCAGAAAATTCCTCAATTTGGCACAAGCACTTATTGTTGTCAAATTGGGTACTACATCTTGATTTCATTGGGCATTATTTAGGGTTTTGCTTGATTGGACATTTGGACTTGATTTAATTGGTAATGACACAATTGGGCATCAAAACTTCATAGAACTAGGCACCTGCAGATCTTGATATAAATGACCATAAGAACTTGATAAAATTGGACATCAGAACTTCGGGCTTCAGCACTTGATTAAAGTTGGCATCAGAACTTGGTTCAATTTAGACATCCTAACTTACTTAGGATTTCATTGGGATTCAGTGTTTGATACAATTCAGCATAAGAAATTGATGCAATTGATAAAACTGACATTACAATTTGATTCATTGTGAATGTAAGTCACTACATATGGATAAAATGTTAATAAGCTAGATTCAATCTGAGGAAATGAAATTTACATGTTCTAGAAAATCAATTTATATTTTTAAAAAAAGTCTAAATAATTTAAATAAGAAACTATAAATATTCAGGATTACATGGTGGTTTTGAAAACCTTTGAAAACTTTCGAGTGTTTACTTGTCATGCCTGCTCTGCAGGTGTAAATCCAATGCATTGAACATTTTATTTATGTTAAATTTATAATGTCAAAATCCCTGCAGAGTCAATTAAATAGTGTAGCACTATTGACTGGCTTTTTAGCAGTGAATGTGATAATAAAATTAATTCACTTCTTGGTAATTAAAACCCCATACATAAGGATATAGTGACTAATATAGACTGGTCATTAATAAAGAAACTTTCACTTTATGACATAGCTCTCTGATTTTGTTTACTTTTCAAAGAGATCAACAGAAAAAGTAAATTTAAACAGATAATATTTGTGGTATCCCCAGGCAACAATGAACTCTTATTAACATCCTGGTTGTTTATAGTTCTTTCATGACTAGGGCACATGTAACAACAATTATTTAATTTTTCTGTTGTTTTCTTGGTTCATTTGTTTGTTGTGTGTAATGTTCTTGGTTACATTAAATATTGTAAAAGTGTGTACCCGGTATTTTCAGCAACTCTTTGCTATATGGACATTGAAGAACAAGTTTGACGATTTTGTTTAAAATTTTGTATCAAGATATTTATTAAATAATCAAAACATTTGAAACTCTCTTGCCAAATTTAAGGATTTTTCAACTTCAAAGGGAAATAACTCTAATAAAAATCAGTCAAAATTAACACATTAGACAAAAAAAAAAAAAAAAAAAAAACAAACAAACAAAAAAAAATAGGATAAAAGAACATTGAAAACTGCTGTTGTTTTATAGAAAACACTATCTGCAACATTTCAAAAGATGAGGTATCTTATTTAACTGGGATTTTATAACCATGGAAATTTTATAAGAAACAACTAGGCGTGTTGAAAGTTTTTTTTAATACAAAATTTATTAAGAATTGGGCCTATATATTCACTGACCTTCGATAAATTTACAAAATAACATTTATTGAATGCAATGAACTCACAAACACATAAAAAATTAAGTTTGTCTTTTGTTAACTTGGCATACCGAGTATTTAATTTAGCTGACATTGTAAATTTGAATAAAGCAACACTTGATCTAGTGTACAGATGAAATATAAGCCACTTTATTACCCTCTCAAGACTGGGTGGGGTGTGGAGTAGATGTATAACTCAATATAACATTGTACATTTACCATGTGTGTCAGGAGATACCATGGTATGTCCCACTTAATTCTAACATGGATCCAATTTCACCTCATGACTTTAAATATAAGATCCTTTATACCAGAAATATTTAAAAGGTAATTGGACATTTTAGTTAAAACAACATAAAAATTTAAACAAGCAGATTTAACCAGAGTTAAAATATCATCCAGAGATTTATAAAAATGTGTGGCCCAGATCAGCAAATGGCTTTAACATGATGTGCACATTAGATTTACTGGTATTTTTTTCACTTGCAACTTGCCAGAACACTTGAACTTATTGATATACACAGAATATGCACATTGCACATGTTCCACATGTTCATTGTATAAAACTTCCTGGTTCAGAAAATGAGATATTGTTTGTCATTATCTAGACATAGTGCTTCCAAAATGTCTTCAAGACTTAAAATACTGAGACCATGGTGGCATGTCATAAAATAGTCATTGAAAGAAAAACTTAAAAACAGACAGACAGAACCAAACATACATACACTGTGATGTGGTTCCTTTATTTCTACTGTTTTGTATTCTTCAATGGGGTGGGCATCATTTAATGATTTAATGATAGAAAAATGGAAAAGGAACTTTTTATGGACTTTTACCATTTTTTTTTTGTGAAAGTTCAATAAAAATCAGAATGATTTATCCACAAAAAACAGTCCAAACACACAAAGTCAGTGTATAAAACTAATTAATATTCATATAATGCTGCTAATAATCCATCAGGCAGAACATATTTCATATTTCCGTTCAAAAATATTTCAAATATATGAGTAAATATCCTATTATAATAAGTCGCTTTAGTTTATGTAATTTCAAATTAGCCTGCACAGGTAATTTACAATTTAAATGGGACATGAAAAGAATTTGAAATAAGGTAATTATTACACAAGAATGATGAAGCGTTTTTGATATTTTAGTAGAAAAACCAACTAAGCTGAAAGGTGACTAAAGAGAAGGCGAATACTTATGCTTTACGGACAAAATTTACACCGACATGATCAGAAGATTTTTGTAAAATTTCAGTATAACACCTGAATCGACAAGTTACATGATTTAAATGATAAATAAATTTACCTTACATCTGACCTTCCAGGGAGATTATTTTCTCATTAAGCATATAGAGAAATCTTGTAAAGAGTAATATTACATCAATTTTAATTGCATCTAAATGATGTTATGTGTGTTGATCTTGAAATCAAAACCTTAAAATTTAAAATCTAGTGCATAGTAATCATTTCATGTTATTTAAAAAAATAAACATTTAGATTTAACAGATTGGGCTAAATATAGAATAAAGATTTTTAAAAGCCCTTTTTACAAAGTAGAAATCTGACCCAGTAGAAATCAGAGATAGCTTTTTGTGATTCTTGTCTCTCAAAACTCCAAATAAGTGTCATATGTCATCTTATTTAAAACCTCTGAAAAAAATCTGTAAATAAAGTTGTGCATCAGTAACTGATAACTTAGAATATGGTAATCAGTATGTTTACTTGAAGACATCATCAAAACCTACCAGTAAGTAAAGTGGTATCCAGGAGGGAGGGGGTGGGGCATTGGGGTTAGGGAGGGGAGGGAACCTTCTTCTTGAACCTTGTAAAAATAATAAATTTCTAAATTCAATCAAATAATTACAATGAAATCTCTGAGAATGTAATTGGCACTCAACTCCTGCAATAAAATCATATTAGTTGATTTATTTATATGAAAATAATAATCTTAAAACAAAATTTAAGCAAATACATTTAAAGCAGCAAAAATTAATAAACAAATAAAAATTGTGAAAGTGTAAAAGTATAGAGTCTACAGATGATCTCCAAATTTTGTAAAACAAAGTTCTAAAATTGTCTTAATTTTGTCGTATTTTTTACGATCCACGTGTTGTAATGCAAACTCTGCGGACATCTTTACCTGACAGTATTAGAGAATGCATTTACAAGTCTAATGCTGTTAGGTAAGATGTCATCAGAACTCACCCAAATTCAACATGGCTTCCTGAGGAGTTCCCGTCGTCCACATGTAGACAGACGAGGGCCAAATCAACGGAGTATTCAATCTGTAGAGATGTGATGTGAAGCATTCTGTGCAAACCATGCAAAACTGATGAAACTGGCATAAAAAAGCGGGAACTGTTTTCTTAATCACTATGTAATGTCATATAACTAAGTTGACTGAAGGTAAAGCATATTAAAAATCTCCCAAACATTACATATATATACATAGACCTATAACGTAAAACAACTAAAAATCAAAGGTACCGATCCTTGATGATAGGTGTGCACGCATACACGTCAAAGCTGTTGAACAAGTTTCACTTTTCCACTCAATCACAATTGATGCATGAAACAGTCACTTAAAAGACCACATTTAATGATTTTTAACATTTATGTATGTATATATACATCTCTGCTCTGATGTACACACTCCATTTTATAAAATTCGATGAAGCGTCCGATCAACCCAAGACATAATTTATCCATCATTTTATATCATTAAGAATATGCTAATTTTAGACATATAATTCACAAACCAATAAACACAGAGGATCAAAGTAGTTTATATGTTATATACTTCAGTTAATTCATAAAAAACCCTAAAATCATGGCATCCATACTTTTTTCATACCTTAAGTCATATCTTGATCTCGATAGAATAAACTTATTTCTCGCAATAATCCAATATATTCCAGGAATTACAAAAAATGTGAAAATTTGAATTTAAATGTCAATTTCATCCCAAATGACTCAAAAGTAGAAATCATATCTTCATTGTTGAAATATTCAGTAACAATTGACAAAGTATATTATATGACGATAGGTATCCTATATATTGGACTAAGGTAGAAAAACTACTCGCCTGGCTGGTCATGAAAAATGCCTCCCTTGATAATAACTGTTGCACATTTACTCAAACTTATTATAGCTTGAATTAACAAGTCAACCATGAAAATCATTGGTGGGTTGCGTTTTTTTCTCCCTTTTTTCGGCTCTTTATGAGTCAGCTAGTCCAGGCCACATTTTAAAAAAAAAGAAATCGACCAGCCAGCATCATTACATTTGTATATATATTAACAAACTAAAGTCTCCTACGTCCAATATATAACTAGAACACAAGTCCAGTTTCTGATTTGCCCTAAAACAATCCTTTAGCTAGTTTTACCTTTAATCTGATAAAATAATTCCTTTTAAAGCAAACATGTAACTGGCGGCTAATTATCTCTCACTGAGAAATGACATGACGGAGACATGTATTTAAACAAAGACTCCGGGATCAACAAAAACTGCTCATGGCTACAACTGTACACAGTGACAGACTTCAAGCAGGAGAAACATCATATAAAACATAATGTATTCATGTCCTCTTATAACCTTTTATAACACTTACACTACCTAGGTTAAATCATTTTTACGAGAAAATCATTTCTATTATAAAATAAAATAAAATGCCAAAAATTTGGCTGATTCTATAAAGTATTTTGATCACTTCATATACATGTATACTAAAATAAAAAAAAACAATTATGCAATTTCATTCAATAATTATAAGTATTGTAATGATTAAAAATAGATACTTATATAAGTTTACTCTCCTTATGAATTTGAAATAAAAATTAACTTGCTGATAATTTTATTAAAGTTAGAGATACATGTATACCTAATGATGTATGAAGCTTGATACTGCTGCATTCATAGGAACACTCTAACAATGGTTATATACATGTACACTTTGCTTAAGAACATAAGAATTTTATAAACAAGTATGGTATTTCATTTTCGAGAATTGAAAAGCTCTACACTTTCAGAAAAAACTAATTCACTTTTTGAAATAAACATATTACATTGTTTGAATTTAATTTAATTTATTTCATTTCAGAAAATAATTCCTAGTTAGTAGCTTCATATTTTGGCAATTAATTCCTAACTTTTTTAAAAAGGTACCTTTAAAATTACCCGGTACTTAAATGTTCATTATTTTCAACAACAAACAATCAAATTCAACCTCTAAAAAAATTAAAATGACAAAAATTGCAGACAGAAACAAATTAATTTCATCTGAAAATAATTGAACAAGTCATATGAAACTGTATCTTATTTGAATAAGATGTGTCACGATATATATCGTATATCCTGATTTTGATTGTTTTAGAGATAGGTTAAACTTTGAATGACTGTAGCCAGTCAACCAATATTATTAATAAATTATAATATAGTTTGATCTGTCTATCATCTCATCTGATTATATGAAGGTAGAGTTCATTGATAACCCATAATCCCTTCTGGTCAACTTTATCCACCACAAAGGACATTTATCAGTTATTGAAATGAAAATTCTATGGATACAAATATGCCAGGATTAATATGCCATTTTAATCTAATCTGATTACAACCATCACTGAACACTTTCATTTACACTTGTAATTTCACCATATCAATATCACATATATGACCATCTTGTTGTTCTCGCTCACAAAGAGAACATAACAACTAGGCTTGAAATATCAACTTTTTCCTACACCTGACAAAGAAAACAATACACATATACCTTTTTCACCATCTGATAAAAAATCTCTTCCAGAAAAAAATAATAAAAAATGTACAACCACTAGATAACCATCAGTATAAATTTTCCATAAAATTCGGAAGAATCAAGATTTAAATCTTTACAATTTCAATTTGAGCAATAAATAAATGAATAAATAAAATAATAATTATAAAGTAGTAAAAACTAAAATATAAATAAAACTACCTTTCTATCTCTATCAAATTTTCCAACATTTGTTTTACAACAAAAATCACAACAAAATTAATAATACATCGGTACTCTGTATAAAATGTGTAACACTATTACACACGAACCAATTACACATGTACTTAGTATCCAAGGTCCATATACCAACTACACAATGACACGGTTCCTACATACCTTTGACTAAAATAAAACCAGGATGTGTTTGAACCTATCAAATAATTTCACTGTCCTCTATCCTAAGTACCATGTCAATATTGACTTACAAATGAGACTATATATTATTATAAGTCCAGTGTTACTGGTTTTATGATAGCAAACACTCCAAATCACAAACCAATCTCTTCTTTAAACCCAAATACCAATATTACCTTACTCTTTATCAAACACAGGTTACTAGAGTACAATTTGTTTGTAAAAATTGTTTTGGATATTAGTTGTGAAAGTATCTCATTACCAAACAAAAATGGCTACACGAATATCAGAATGTGCATTCACTGTGACACACGTATTTTCTGGGTGATATAGAATTCTACTAATTAAATGTTTGCTTATACCGGCATTGGAGGATGGAAAAAATTGACTGCATATTGCACTGAAAGCACTAACATTGTGGAATGTTGGTTTTTAATAAAAGAACACCCACATGTCAAAGATATTTGTACAATTGCGGATTATATAATTTAAAGCCTGGTAACGGAATAATCTGCCTTTTTTTAGAAGTTAATTTAGGATTAAAAAGAGAGACCAAATACAAATGTATATGAAAGATACCCAGAGCCTATAACTTTACTTTTGGACCAGGATATGAATTCCTAAATTCTTAATATTGGTACATATATATATATATATGTTCCGATAATAAATTTGGTAATTTGGGTGTGGCTGTATGAAGTTTAGAACAGTTTGTAAATTTTTGAATACTGGTACTTAATCATTTTTAATAAAGAGTTAAATCTCCAGCACATTCTAAAGATTAATCTGCAAAAATAATGTACTACATGCATAATGAAATTTAGAAAGTTTTGGCTGAACAACATGAACTTGTTGTGGCTGAACAATATGAACTTATTTTGGCTGAACAACATGAACTTGTGGCTGAACAAAAAAACTTGTTTTGGCTGAACAACATGAACTTGTGGCTGAACAATAGAAACTTGTTTTGGCTGAACAACATCAACTTGTTGTGGCTGAACAACATCAACTTGGCAATAACTATAGCCATCAAGAATGATGTGACACAACAAACACATAAAATGAGCAATATAAGACAAATGTTTAACATATATGTTTTAGCAGAGACCGGCATTACAGATTTCCTGATTCGGAACAATGTCAATCATTTCAGGCAAGGTCTGAAGTTTAATGGTTTTGGATCACCCATCATGAACCCATGGGCAAAAATAATTTCTACTTTCTAGACTTTCTTTACTCCCACCAAACCAATGATCTATATGGGCCATTGAACAAGATATTTTTGTTGCCAATATTAAGTGAATTTACATGATTTTACTTGATTTAACAGATAAAATTTAAATGTACCCTATATTTACAGGAGCATGTACCGCCTCCTGTTGGCTTCAGTGAATAAAGCTGAATTGAAATTGAAATTATCATTTGCTAAAAAAAAATTCGCCTCAGGATGCTACCAATATTTTGTGTAGTTCAGAACTATCAATTTTGCATTAATATCGTATTCATGCGTAACAACATTTTCGATGCTCCATGAGTCATTATAATTTGAAAGGTAATATATTCTACATTTCATTTACATATTAACAAACATTCTCATTTTATCTATATGCTCAGAATTTTAATATTGAAATGTCAGAGAAAAAACAAAGATCCGGTTGTCAGGAAAATTTACAAATCATTGGGGTTTTTTCTTCACTTGTCATCAGTCAAATTTTTTTGAGGGAAAAAAGAAGAAAAATATTCCTGTTAATGCATTCGATTCATTTTAAATTTGAAGGGGGTTCTTCACATTTATTAAATCTACTGTTTTAATTTTTCTATATATCTTAAATCTAATTTATTAGAATTAATTACAGAATTGGCGTCCGAGAGTTTTTGAAACAAATCACAGTATATATTAACACATCTGTGTAGCTAAAAAGTAGTCAGAAATTTTAAGTACATATAAATATTTATAAATATTTTTGTTAGAATATTGCGGATAGACAAATAATTCTTATAACTGGCATTACTGCATAACTTCCATGGTGGAAGTTCACATGTTTAATTTAATTTTCCATATTTCAAAGATTTTACAAATTGCTTTAGGATTGAAATTGGTATGTTTCTGATATATACATGCATAAAATGGTATTATAACGTATCCTAAAATATGTATTCCCACTTACAATTAAGTTTTGATATTCTGGCCTTGCTATATATTACAAATTCAATTCCAACACACATATCAACGTAAAATAATTTGAAGTTTTTGTCTGTTTTAAATTAGATATACCATACTTAAACTATGTTTTTAAAAGTATGTCAAAAACATTTATTTTGGTATTAAACCACATATTACCTATCAAAGAAAACTAAAATATACATTTTTATGTTATAACTATCTACATTGTTCATAATGAAAATTTAAAATCATAGCAGAGAATTCCAAAATTTTTTTAAATATTTAAATAAAATGACATTTTTATAAGCTCAAAGTTCAAAATTATAGCATAGAGTTCCAGAAATCTTTCAAATATTAAAATATTTTATAAAGTTGAAAAAAAAAACTCATCCAGGTATGTCAATTTTAAAATCTTCCTGGATACAAGAATGTACAAAAATTCACAGATAAAGTAAACGCCCTTATTTGTCTGTAAGTTATTAAACTGGAATAATTATCATATCTTTGAAGTATAAAAACGCTTGGCTTAAGGAATAAATTTGTATAAAGATATGTCATTTTTATTTTAAATAATGATATAATGCCGATAAGGTTAAGTCACTGTGGCTTTCAACTTTACAAACATTTTGAAACGACCAATGATCATAGGACAGGTGTAACTTATATAGTCATAAACCTTGGTTATTACACTCCCATACTTTTCAACGATGAACATGAATATTTAAATTTCTTCGTCAAGGATGAGTATTGATAATGAGCATAAAAACATTCTATTTAAAGTTGAAGCGTTTATTTCATCATAACAACTATGATCTATCATCTGATTAAATAACTTACATGTATATATACAAATTTATGTAAATGTCCCATCTTAAACTTTGAAAGGGGAAACCCGAGGGTCTTCTGAAATTCACATACCGGTATAAATCATACTGTCGCATGAGCAATTATCAACCCTGTCCCCACACCCACCCCTTTTTTATTTTTTTTTATTATTGATTTTGTTGGACATAAAATAATGTGGTGTGATTTTTTTCTAACCATAATTTGTTTTATTTCCGTGAGATTATTGTAAACATTTTTCATCATTTTTTTCATTGGGAAAAACTCCCCAGAGTCCCCAACATGAAAGACCTCTCATCAGTGTGTGTGTGTGTGTGTGTGTGTGTGTGTGTGTGTGTGTGTGTGAAGAAAGAGTAAGAGAGAGAGTAGAGTATCAATAATTCAATATCTATTTGTAAAATATGGATACTATTAATAACTATATAATTATAAAATTATTATTCTAACTGTAATATGACTGAATTTTTTCAATAAGGTACATCTAAACTTTCATAAAACATTATGGTAAAATAAATAACCTTATATTCTTACCAAATATAGCTACAATCCTCAAAATAAAAACCTATCCGATATCATATCAATTTCCAAAAAAAAGCCATGATCCTCAAAATAAACCCAGCCGACATTATCAATATCCAATTTTATAAAAATGGCACATCCATTTGACAAAATAAATCAAAACCAATTTCACAAGAGAAAAACACACCAACAAATTAATAAAAATATACCACCAGAAAACATATGATATATCCTTATTTCATCCCAAGATATTTCCATCAAAATGTCAAATGTTACTTATTAAGTAACTTTAAATGTCTAAATAAGGAATGCAGTTGTATTTCCAATATATATTTATATATATCATGTACTACCAGGTACCATAGAAATAATGCTATGTCACTGTATAAATTTGATCCAGAAAATTAAGATTTTTATGTGATCACCAGGTTACTACCAGATAACAGGATGATTCTTCCACCTGAGAATTGCTGATAAATTCATATTACCATAGTTACAAAATAAACAAATATGGTTGCCATAGATTATCTTGTCAATGAATATCAAGAAAAGTCCAGAAATAGAATATTTGAATAAAAATACAAACTGTATATATTATGCATGTTTGTTGTTGTCATTTACACATTCTTTGTTTGGGATTTATATATACATACCCGGCATATGTAATAATGAAACTTTGAAATATTTATTTATACTGTCATGGTCAAATACATAAATTGGTGATAAAAACAATCCAGTTATTGATTCATAGAATTATGTTTATACAGCACCAATATTTAGATGTTTTTATTTTATTTTTTAAAATTATTTTTATTGGTACTAAGGTACTCACTAGTAGTTAAATATTTTGTATTTCCATGACTATTGTAAGTTATAAATTTGGGAGTTAAGTTACATTTTAAAGAAAATTAAATCAATAAATTAATAGTGTTGTGTTAGTGACACAAGTATTTAATACCCTAACACTCTTAAGCATACACAAAGAAAAAATTCAGATTGATACAGTTCTTTGGATTTTAAATCTTAAAATTTTTATCAATAAATTAATTAGCTTAAATAAAGAGAGTATGTAGTATAATTCATACCTCAATTTCTAATGAAGTTCATATATACATGTATAATGTACCAAATTTACTGACCTACCATTGTATACGAGTAATCTACTACCCATAGGCCAATAAGGGGAGGGGGTGTGTCTCCAAGGACTGCTATAATAGGATTTAAATGTTTGACCCAACTTTCATTTTCATTATCTATCTAGTCCAGGTCAGTTTTAAAATGAACTACTGATATTAAGAAAATATAATGTCTAAACTCTACCTGCTTTTCTTTCTTAAATTTCATGAAGGATTCTTGTAAATTTGCCTTTTTCTTCTTTTTCTTTCCTTTATTCACTGGTGTACCCGGCATATTGTTGTCATCATTATCAGGACCAAAGTCAACTGTCAGAAAGTCAAAAGTTTTACTTTTGACCAAAGTTTTTCCATTTTTATTTATTATGGTGTTGTCTTCTTCTGCATTGTTTATCTCAGTATCACTAGCACTCTCAGTACTACTGTCACTGTCTTGTCCGCATGGGTCATGCATATCGGCCATGTCATGATCTGATCAATGATCCCTACAACTGACCGGTCGTTACTCTGCGGTCACAACAAAATTGCTAACTATGCAGTTCGTTACACGATATTGCCTATTAAACAATTAACTAAGTTGTATAACTTCGTTGAGCAATCCTAAACAAATCTATTTTTAACACCTCGTTTATATTAAGGGGCTTACAAAGTCATTAAACATGCAAGGTAACCTTTGTATGTATGACGCCATGGTAATCCCAAACAACCTCCTATTTGCATTACGGCCGTGCACCTTACCACAGTAGACGATAAATCCCAATCTAATGCATTAGCACGTAACTGGTTCAAACGGTGGTATTTCATGTAATACTTTTCTAATTTATAACAAAACATATCATACCGATTTATTAAAAAATCATGTTGAATTTCAAAATACATTAATTAATTAATTTTAAAGTCTTTTACAGTTTAAAATTTAAGCGCACTATAATAATTTTAATGAAAATTTTTATTTTCCACAAAATTTATGACAGACTTGAATAAATAAAATACCTGTATACTTGACGCTTCAATTGATAAAGCCTAATTACAACAACGTTTCACTAAATCAATATAATTGCCATGGAATCAACATTGATATTTTGTCTTAATAAAGTACACGAAAGAACTTAAATAGACTGTAAACTGAAGGTGCGCTTGAAGTAACGCTTGCATCGATTCGTCAATCATTTTCGATCATCCAATGAAAAGTAAGTTTACATACCGCATACCGATGACTGGGGTTCTAAGGGTAAGTAAGTTAAAAATTCACAGACTATCCAGTGATTAAATTGAACGCTTAAAAGTGGGGAAATTATATGAACTGTTAAACTACACGCTTTTCAACAAGAAATGTAAAAAAGTTATATTATTTATTTATTTATTTATTTATTTATTTTTGACTGCAACCCGATCCCTGACATGCTCCATCCGTCTATAGCATTCGGCTGAGTATGTTTTTAGAAATAAATAGTTATTTATTTAGTAATATTGCGTACAGTATTGCAAATGAAAAAATACATATTTAACTAAAAAGAATATTAAAGTAGAAAAATCACACGGGTGTTTTAAAATAGTAGACGCAGTGGAGGATGTCGGACGTGGCAACATTTTCCCTTTCTTGTCGCCAGCAAGGCGAGACTGGGAATATTCAAAATTAATGGTTCTAATTTAAAAGCCCTTTTTACCGAATCAATTTTATGAATATTTCAGAAGAAATTTATTAAACGTTTTCTTTAATGTTTTTGCATCGGCAATTTTGTTAACACTTTCGCCGCACATGCCGCAGCATTTTGATTGCTTTGGCCTTTAACAAGTAATATTTACCTGAATCAAGTCAGTAAAGTCTAAATAAATTATATTTTAGTCTACATTGCAGATTGTTTTAGCTTTTAAAGAAACAAGAGTAAGGTTATCACTGATATAAGTAATTATGATAGATATAGTTAGACAATAATTATTATATCCAGAATTTTAAATGTGGTGCATCTCATTTAGAGATTCGATTTATTGTTCAAGAAGAGTCCTTCTTACTGACATATCGGTCCATGCCCATATCACAATCCCAAAAGCTAAGTAAAAACTTTCGGAAAACTGGCAAATTAAGTTAAGCACGTGAACTTATACAAGAAAACGAGACCAGGTCACCTCATGGCCAGAAGAGTTTGAAAACCACTCTTTGCACTCAAACGATATATATGTTTATACATACACGACAAAAAACCAAGTCCTTCGAGGAAACTCTAAATCAGGAAACGCACGATTTTATATTAAAACTAACACAAACCACGTCTGTCATCAACATTTTAAAATAGGGCATACACCAAAGATCATGGGAATGAAAAAATATCAAAATAATCACCACGACAACCCGACAATAGCATAAACTTTTTAAAATTAATTTTGACGATAACTTTACCGATATAGATATATTTTTTCTTGCAAAGTATTATCAAGAGTTCACGCTGAAGCACACACAACACATTTACAATACTGTCAGGTATTTCAATTCCCAGGACAGAGAAACTTTAGTATTGACAACATCAAAGACAGTAGTAATTCTAGTTTCGTTTTTTTAGTCAAAAAGAAAAACTAATGCGAGAGAGAGAGAGAGAGAGAGAGAGAGAGAGAGAGAAGAGAGAGAGCGATAAAGCATGAAAATCCCATGACGCATTAAAGTCGTTGAAGTATGGAATCGGTGCCTTTAACTTAATGTATAGAATTTGCGAACAATATTTTTCAACGGTGGTAGAACATTGAAACTGACGGACTGGATAAGGAAAAATGTTTCATTTTTCAAAGCTTTCTTGAATGAAGTAACAATGGAAAAACAAATGAAGAATAAACAGGTAACAACAACAAAAACACGAAAAAGAGGAAACAATACGAGAAAACCAAACAGTGGCAAGATAAACTTCACAAATCTGGACTTGCACAGAGTGCATTGATGAAACAGTATCCAGACATAACTAATTCAATTCTGCAATTACCACTATAATTTCCGAAATGAAATACATTCAAACCGGCATCATTAAACGAAATATTGTCACATTTTAATGTATAGCATCATCGGTTACATTTATTAATATAACTCTATCAAGAATTATAAGCAAAATGGTAAAATAAAAATTACATACATTCAAGTTGATAATGTTTTGTACTAGCCAACAACACCAATTCTACAGAAACAAGAAGTCACGTTTCTGCCATTTAAACACCTCTTTTTACAGATTTTAGTCACAGACTGTATTTATTTGGTACGAGTTCTCAAAAGCATGATCAATTTGCAAAACTAAGATGAAACCATCCCCCAAAATGTCCATACTGAAGGGAAGATTAAACAACTTGGTTAATGTGGTTTGTTGTTTTAATTTAATTCTATTTAGTGATTTTATTTGAAGTTGTTTTAATAATGTACAATCATTATCATGTGAAATTCCATTGTGCAGAATTTTGTATTTTGATCAAAAAAAAAAAAAATCAAAATTCTACACATTAACATCAAATATTCAAAATGTTGTACATGAACATTCATTATTCTTCATACAAATTTTAAAAGTTCAAGTCTTGTACACAAACATTCAGAATGCTTCACATAAATATTGAAAATTCTGTACAATACATTATTATGAAACAGCCTTAGTTGTTTAATCTTGCTTCCAGTGAAGTGATGCTCTAAGCAGCCAATTTTACAGATGGTATGTTGAGTTTAGCTGAAAATATAAAAGATGAACCATTGTTTCACAGAATTGGTGCCGACTTTTGTAATAAAACAGAAATTGTTTCAATCTTTAAAACCCGTCAGCAATGTGCAAAACACCGGCTCATTTTTATACCTTTCTAGTATGTTAAACAAAAGCTAAATAGAACACATCATCTGTATGGAATGTGAAAGTGGATTTCAAAGATAGTGCAAATTACCTTTTGTAAGTCTTTTTATTTGGCATTCCATTTTCCGTGTTCCAAACTTTTTCCTTTCACCAAATTCGCAAATCCACCAATAGGTTTGTTGTTGCTAGGCACCATAAAGCTACGACACATGGCAACAATGGGTTTCCATACTTACCTCCACATTTTACTGGTAGATATAGGGTACCAAATTAAGGTATATAGTCATTTTTTCTAATTAAAACTTTGGAACATATACATTTCGACGGTCCTTGTAAAAAAAACTATTACAATTTGCTTAATAAACAGGGCGTCCGATTCCCCATTTTGTAAGCTTATTGAAAACGTAGAATATATTTATGTTTTTAAAGCAATTTCATCTCTCTCTCTCTCTCTCTCTCTCTCTCTCTCTCTCTCTCTCTCTCTCTCTCTCTCTCTCTCTGAGACATATTGTCCGTTCCTACATCTTCTCTTCAAATTGCATCTTCTTCCCTGAAATACAATAAAAATAGATATAAAAGATGTCACAGACCGACTCTGCCACTTGGACTTAGAGGTTAAAGTGTTACGTACGAGCTACATATATTTAGAACTAGATATATCGCGTGCTTGCATACTTCTGAAATTTTACAATACCGGTGTTAATTTTGGTTACATAAATGATAAAGTAACCAACAATTGTCAAACATAAAAACAAACACAGGGCAGTAATGCTTTACCTATATGGTTCAGGTCATGGGCTGGTAAAGAGGTTGGTTTTGCCAACTTGCAAATCTGTTCAAATGAAGCTAACTAAAAAGGTATTGTGAAAGAAGCTATTGAAGAAAAAACCACATTCCCAGTTTTTGTGTATAATATTGTAATATGTACAAATTATTATATGGCAATGCTACCGTGTTTTGTCATCAAGGTTTGTTGTGGATCAAACAATGTAATTAGAGAATTGTATTCAGGACACAGTGAGCAGTAAAATGAATAAAACACAAGAAAAGGGTCTTGTGTTAAATCTAGTCTGTGTAATGAATTAGCGATATTTGAAGCCTGGAATTATTAATTCTATAACATATTACCTTCTATATTCCATCAATGAAACTTCTAAATGGTATCTTTGTTTAGGTTGGGGTTACATTTACCTGAAAAGACAAAACATTATACATGTTTAAGCATACAACAGGTAAAAATTGCATTTATAAGGCATACTTGGTACAACAACCAGGAAACATGACATATTATATACAAGACTTTATAATTATATAACCAAAAACCAAAGCATGGTATATATGGCACTGATAACGTAACATACATCCATTTTCCAAAATTTCCATGCATTCTAATAAATATGCCTTGTTAAGAACACTTAATTAAGGTAACATTATGCAGGTGAAATTGTCAACATAACATTCATCTTTTTTTTTCAAAATGTCCAAATTTTCTAAAGTTTTCTGCTAGTTAATATTCTTTGCAAAGAACACTTATATATCCAGTTAGACTTGACAACGGAACAGGTTTACAAAATTTCAAGCAAACGATTTGCAAAGTTTATAGATGTTATCAACAATGCAATTTGTACTACTTCAATTTTTCTGAAAATTCAAAAATGTCCAAGTATACGTAATTTTTAAAAAATCCTAAAGGTATTTGTATGCAGATAAAGTTGAAACACAACATGCAGCTTAGATTTTCCAAAGGTTTGTATTTCCAGTAAACACGATTTGCAAAGAATCCTCAAGTCAATAGCATACATGTTTTACACGTGTAAGTACTCAAAAACTTTTCACTTTTCCTCTATTTAAAACTATATTGTATGTGACAAACTCATCTGATGTAAAAAGTCACCTTCAGTAGTTTTTAACTTGTACATCATTAGTCTTTTAATATTAATTTTTGGACAGAATCTTCAGTGTTTAAGTTTTTCCAAGTTCTTTTGAAAATACTACATCTTTAGGCGAGAATTAAAACGGAGAGCTAGTTATTTCAGCACAGTTCCAATTCTGTCCAAAATACTACATCTTCAGACAAGAATTAAAATATGAAGCTAGTTTTTAAGCTCTCTATCTAAAATCCAAATTTTCACTTCTTTCCAAAATACTACATCTTTTGTACAAGGGTGAAAATATGGAGCTAGTTTTCCAACTATCCAGAAACAAAGTTCCAATTCCTTGCAAAATACTTTATCTTTAGACAAGACTTAAAAATGGAGCTAATTTTCCAGCTCTCCAGATACAAAGTTTTTGCTTCATGATAACATATGTTCTTCGATCTGGATAAACTCGATAAAATGGAAAGAAGTTGATGATACATAAAATGTGACTTGATGTTTATTGATTTCTGATAAATAACCTACTGTGTTTGCACTCATGGCTTTGTTTGTTAAAAAGATAAATGTAAAATATCTGCATAGCCATTAGAGCATAAATTGGTTCCATTTCACGCCTACGATCAAATGTTTACACTGAACAGACTTGTCGAAAGTTTATCACTAAGTGAACGAATAAGTGCCGAATCGACAGTTCATCTCGATCCTCGTTCTCTATATGTCGACAACCTTTCGACAGCTGGTACCTATCTCTGCAGCTTTTTGGACCTGAGCTTAGACCACTTTTGTTTAGTTCAGTGTTAAACTTTCGACAAGACTGTACTGTGTACAAGCAAAATATTGTCAATAGCAAAATAACAGTTAAGGGTATCTTATTACACATTTACATATGATAAAATAAAATTATATTAAATTTTTAGATGGATAATTAGCTGTTATAAATATATTGATGTTTTCTAAATATACAGTACAGACCTGTCGAAAATTTCACACTAAGCTAACGAATTGGTGGCAAATCGACAGCTATCTCGGATCATCTATATTTTATTTCGACAGCTTTTTGGCAGCTACCATCTCTCTCTCTCTCTCTCTCTCTCTCTCTCTCTCTCTCTCTCTCTCTCTCTCTCTCTCTCTCCTCTCGCTTTCTATATCTCGAACACTCGGTAGCCGAGCTTTTACTCCTTTTCGTTATTTCAGTGTTAAATTTTTGACATGTATATACTGTATTTTTGCATAAATTTAAAATATACCAAAAATCAATCATCAATACATTGTAATAATAAATAACTTTTATATTTCATTATAACATGATATAAGACTAAATGATGTAATACGTGAAAAGAAATATTGATTTTGTTAATTGTAAAATACAAAATAAATTAAAACCTCGGATTTATTTAGTAGAAGTTATTTAAACTATGTACACAAAAAGGTTAGGATTATGAATATGACTCTATTGAATATACAATAATATGTAATTAGTTTGCCATATGCCACTTTTGAATTATACATGTATAATATTCTATTAAAATTCAAAAGTTAATCATAGCGAAACTGGAGGTTAGGAGAAATGCAGAAAAGGAATCTAATAATATATTATTCCTATAATTATATCATATTATGAAATTGCATATCTTTAAGACGGTTGGTTTTTTAATAAGATACAATTCTTTTAAAATAGTTTCAAATGTCTATTGGCTTTTGGATTAAATTTTAAAGTTTTATATATTTATAGTCAGGTGCTACTTTTGAATTGCATCATGTCATAAAATCTCAGCACATAACAGTTAATCAATCTAGTTTTTCAAAATTGATAAATATTTTTAAAACTTCAGTTTTTTTGTCTTTTTTTGTAAGGATCATATTATACGTATTCTATCAAAGAAGTATTCAAATAAATCAGACGGGAATTAAGCCGACACTAATCCTCTCACACGCCTTTAGGTTTCAAATGTCACCGAGCTATACAATGGACCAAAATTACAATACGTTTTCAAGAGCTCTGATGACTGATAACGAACTGCATTTTTTTGAAAATGTCACGATTTTCTTCATTCACAATCTATAGAGAACGTACAATTGTCGTGTTAATGATGCTTTCATTCTCTGGTGCTTACAAACAAAGATCGCGATATTCTGAGCCACATGCTTTATCGATTTTGCAGCTTCTGTTTCGTTCGAACAGTGTCAGACTATAACAAAGCTGTGTCAATATGATAAGTTTGTAACACGTGTATCATAACTTATTGAAGCGAAAATTCAATTCATCATTCAATTAGTCATAGACGTATGTGACACTTCAACTTAGTTTCATCATACTCTTTTACGTTTTGTCTGGTTTTGTTTTACACATTTAAATTTGGTTTCAGCAATTATGTTTATTGAACGTTCTGTCAGATTTTGTTTCTAGTGGACTTGAATTTGGTTTCAGCAAGTATGTTTATTGAACGTTCTGTCAGATTTTGTTTCTAGCGGACTTGAATTTGGTTTCAGCATGTATGTCATTGAACGTTCTGTCAGATTTTGTTTATAGCAGACTTGAATTTTGTTTCAGCAAGTATGTTTATTGAACGTTCTGTCAGATTTTCTTTCTAGTGGACTTGAATTTGGTTTCAGCATGTATGTCATTGAACGTTCTGTCAGATTTTGTTTCTAGCGGACTTGAATTTGGTTTCAGCATGTGTGTCATTGAACGTTCTGTCAGATTTTGTTTCTAGCGGACTTGAATTTGGTTTCAGCATGTATGTCATTGAACGTTCTGTCATATTTTGTTTCTAGCGGACTTGAATTTGGTTTCAGCAAGTATGTTTATTGAACGTTCTGTCAGATTTTGTTTCTAGTGGACTTGAATTTTGTTTCAGCATGTATGTCATTGAACGTTCTGTCAGATTTTGTTTCTAGCGGACTTGAATTTGGTTTCAGCAAGTATGCTTATTGAACGTTCTGTCAGATTTTGTTTCTAGTGGACTTGAATTTGGTTTCAGCATGTATGTCATTGGACGTTCTGTCAGATTTTGTTTCTAGCGGACTTGAATTTGGTTTCAGCATGTGTGTCATTGAACGTTCTGTCAGATTTTGTTTCTAGCGGACTTGAATTTGGCTTCAGCATGTATGTCATTGACCATTCTGTCAGATTTTGTTTCTTACCGAGTTGAAATTGATTTCTGCTTGTATGTTATTGCACTTATTTATAAGCATTCTTCTTTACGTGTTGACAGAGTTTGTTTCTAGGCAACCTGAGTTTGGCTTCAGCATGTATGCCATTGGACCTGGTATTATTGCCAGATTTCGTTTAAAACGACTTGAAAGTCGACTAATGTTAAACTATTTATAAACAAAAATGGGACTCGCCCCAAAATGCGAGTCAAAACATGTTGTCCAAAAATTAGTCCATATAATAGAGACGACGAGACCCTCCATTATAGAGTGAATGAAATGTGGCGAGGATATCAAATAAGGGAAATTTTTATTCTGTATTTTGTTGATGAATAGGCAAGGGCCTTACATTTGTTTGAACCTCCACGGTGGCCTTCATTTTGTCATTATGCCAATAGCACTGTCATATGCAAACTTATTAAAGCTTTATAAAACATTTTGCACATGATAAAAAGTTTGATTATTTGTTTTTTGTAAATATAAAAAATTAAAAAATCTGTGTACAAAAGTGTCCTTCTTTTTAAAGTCTTGATTTTAAACATGTGGTCTCGTGTGTTGTTTTTAGCATTAGTGATCTTGTTTGTCATATCAATGTTGTTCTCTTGGTTGTTGTTGTTGGTGGTGTTGTTGCTGCTGTTGTTGTTGTTAAGAACAATGCCTGCAGCTGCAACTTCTAGAACTGCAATATTTTACTCATAAACACACTATGTATAGTATTTACTACTTTTCTACCAGACCACACATACGCAAACAACTAGAATAATGATGATACACCTCTTAACTAGTACGTCACACTCAACCACACCGCTGGATCATTTTGTATGTACATGTATTTTATTTTAACAACACCATGTACATGTTTTTCATTTTAATCACGTCACATTATATGGAATGTAAAAGGCAAGTTGATAACCGTGACACTACTTAAATGTATGTTACATTTGAGAGGTTATTTTGGTTGCATGTAATGATGTTTGTTTTATAAACACCCTGACAACAGCACCGAAATGCATCATTTCTATAGTTCTTATACATGCACATTTCATTATTCAATACTTGATCACATCACGGATTCGCGAACCCCACGTAAGTTTGAGTCTATATAATCACGAACTACATTTAATATTAATTGTCTGGTGTATTCACGCACTTCATTAACATTTCAATTTTCTCCGCTCCAAAGGACGTAAGAAGGTGAACTCTCACGTATGTTGATTTTTATCATATGTTTGATCGATGGCGTCTATATACATGCATATAAAACTTGCATGTTTATTGCTGAACAAACATGTTTCATCTTTACCCCCTTCTGAGATAACGAACATGTTGTCTGAATACACAGTGCAGCGCATAAATCTTAGTAGAAAATGTGCAATGTATAGATTCATGTTTTAAAAACGTTTTGGAACATCAAAACGACCAAACTTAGAGGCAATTCTCTGGTTAATTAGTCATTGTTAAAAGTTTAAAATATTCACAAGTTTAATATGTTCATAAAGCACCAAAATAAACTTCAAAGAGTTACTGATAAAATAAATAGTCGTAGAACTAACAAAAAGCTAAAAAGTGTTTACAACCTTTATGCAAAACATTATCAGATTTTTAGCTCTTTTCTATTCATGCTTAATTTGCATACTATTTACAATTGTGTTGTGTTGTATCTATGGCAACAGAACAAGTTGCTTATATCAAACTTAAACATACCGGTCCAGGTCCAAATTACGATCCAAAAAACAAAATTAAAGCTTTGTAAACTAAGTTAAACAAGTGGTCATGGTAGTGAGGCAGAGTGTTCCGGGAGGGTAAGCACCTCCTGTCTAGCTAGCTATATCCGAATTTGAATTAAGTACCACAGATGGAAAATGCAGGTACACAAATTACAATTATAGATAAGCATTTTAGCCAAATGGTTTTGTTTTTAAACATTAGTTTTTTATTAACCCATATGTTTGGATACTTTTTTATTACAATGTCCAGACAATCTTTAATATTTCTCTTGAGGCTTTAATTTTTCTAAAGTGGTTTCGTTTAGCTCTGTTTATATGCCATTTGTTTTTTATTGAAGCAAAGGCATTATGTTTTCTATGACTGCATACTAAATGGAAAGCCGTGGTAACCGAGAATTGGTAACAGTTTCTTCCAAATGTCGAATCACATGCTGATTTTGTGCATCATGAATTTATTGTTAACAAAGGGCGCAAACCTGACGACAACCAACGACCTCCAACTCTTTCAATGAAGATGGCGTGGAGAAGATAAAAAAACATAACCCCTCTCTCTCTCTCTCTCTCTCTCACTCTCAATGAAGATGACGTATAAGAAGATAAAACCCAAGAATACGGTAATTGCATTTTCTGATTTATTTGAGGTAAAAATCGATGTTGACAAATATATGAGAGAACACAACCTAGCTCAATAGATGTATGATAAATATAACATATGTTTCTATATTTTATTCATTAACTCTGTTTGTATTACAATAAGAATATTATTTTTATTAAGGTTACTGCTGTTCGGTAGTCCTTGTATGCCTCAATACAATGCCTATAGCACACAGCGTCAGTGCATGCTCTTTTAGAATGACAGATTGTAACAGTTCTATTCTCGTATTCTCGGAATCTGTTTCTGTATCAACCAGTTTACTTTACATTACATATCAAATGCCAAGATATGATGTATATTGCACCAAAAATCTATGCGTATTGTACCAAATATCTATGCGTATTGTACCAAAAATCTATGCATATTGCATCAAAAATCTATGCATATTGCAACAAAAATCTATGCATATTTCACAAAATGTATTAACATCTGTTTCTTTTCTATACTGTACCAAATGCATTATTCAAACAGTTGTGTATTTAGAAATAGCAATATGGTACCCAATAGGGCTATCCAAGTACTTATGTAGGGCCGTATTCATCACATTTTTATTGAGTATGGTCCTACAAAAAGTACTTTGACTGCACCATTGGGTACCATTTTGTCCTTATATCTGGTAAATACATTTTATACATCAGTGATCCAAAAATGTCTATATAATATTTCACATTTATTATACCAGTGTTCATGGTGTTGTCATGTAGAGTTTTAAAAATATTTTATTTCATAATAAAAAAAGAGTGTTTCTGGCTAGTGTCCCAGCTGTAAACGTCTATAATTCATTATAATTTGTTATTGCCTGTATATGTTTGCAGTGAATACTAAATATTTGTCGGTTCTGGTATTTGCATAGGCAGTGGATTGAATTGTTTAAATTACCCAAGTCCATATTTTTTAAAAACACGAACTTTATCATTGAAATAAATTCAAATTGTTCGTTTGAGCACTTAACTTCAGCTCTAAACCAATTACCTAACTTATTTTACTACTTGTGTTAATAAAGATAAATATTAAATCATGTAAAAATAAAGGCTGCAAAATGAGACCACGAGTTACACGATACCTCGACATTAAATCTTTGCACACATATACAATGACGGATAGGTGTGAAAGAGGTATTTTTAATCTGAGTCAATAAATTTGACATGATGCATTTCACTATTCAAATATCGACACCCACTAACATAATGCAATCGGTGTTTTGTCAATAATATATTAAATTTCCGAACTGTTGCACCCTCGATATAAAGTCAAGGTACTTAAATTTAATTTTAATTTTCACCCACGAAAAGTTTGAATGACATAATATTTATGCGAAAATCCGTATTAATAAGAGAAGTCATGCACCAACCATATTTATTCATTTGGATTACTTAAAAGCAAATTTTAATTTTGAAAATAAAGTTGAGACGTTTTAAAAATAAAATTTGGTAATAAAATATTAACATACCAGTCCATGTCTAAATCAAAATCCCAAAAAGCAAAGTAAAAGCAGCATCACAATAGACACAAATTGAGTCTTCTCATGCCAAGGCAACATCAAGCTTTTTTCTTTTGTACATGTACATGTGTTTCTGAGTTGCATGTTATAGTAATGCTACAAATATATGGTAACTTGGCAAAGAACTTTACCGCTACTTAGTTGGACAAGTGGCATTTAAATATTTAATTTAATTATAAGTACGAAACAGTTCAAAAAGTGGTACATTGCTTCGAGTTGTTTGAGAGTAAACTTTACACGTGTAAAATTCCAAATAACTCTACCGGGTACAAAATTAATCAAATTAGCCTATACACTATTTGCTTTTCTTTTCCTTTCTTTAAGAAAAAGCAAAACATTTTGTAGCTAAAAAATGTACTTAACAGTATCAAATACTAGTACAAGGATGTACTCAATGACAATAGCTTATACAGACAAGATCACTATACAACAAATGAATGATATAAGATACTATTAAAGATAACCTTATAATTACCTGTTACGTTCACATGGCTGGTTTCTGACTTCTAGAATGAGGGGTATTGCTTTTTGTCTTCGGTTGCCATATGTGTCCAATTTCAACCTTTCTTGGCCCATATTAGTAGATAGTGTCTTTTTCCTTTATTAAATCGCATTAGTAAAATGTCCTTTTCCACAGCAACATGTGTGCTTCTTCATTTCGTCTGAGATTCTTAAAACATCTTTTCAGGGGTAACACGTTTGGTTCTTTGTCCCATACG
This sequence comes from Anadara kagoshimensis, assembly GCA_021292105.1. Taxonomy (NCBI): domain Eukaryota; kingdom Metazoa; phylum Mollusca; class Bivalvia; order Arcoida; family Arcidae; genus Anadara; species Anadara kagoshimensis. Next base: position 45,259,457 of record CM037870.1, read on the forward strand.
GGAGTTCTCTCAGATATCTTGAGGTTCTCCCTCCTTCAGCAAACAAGTTCATCTAAATAAGTAAGACTTTGCTTAGACAAGTCATAATATAATGTACAAATATGTTGTATAATATATTGATGTTTTCTGAAAAGAATATTTAGTAAAGATGAAAAAGATAATGTTCTTTTCCCTCACTTTACCTCGTCCTCTTTGAAGCGTGTCGTCTGCTTTTTCCAGTGACCTCCACGTCATGGGTATACGCGCCAAAATGATTTGATATAACATTATTTCTAGTCTGCATGTTTAGTTAATTATATTTAAAACTGGTTTTGAAGAAGATCAACTGAGCATACACGATGTTACCCATAAATTCACAATTTTTCAAAAAAGAAAAAAATCTATCATCGATGTGTTTTAAAAAATCGATGTCACGCGCTGTTGCTCACTTGGTAATTTAAATAATTATAGCCAGCTTTATAGTCAATATAGAAAACATGTTGTAGATCACTTCAAACGACGTTCAGCTGTATCGACATAAAAGCTCAAATCAGCTTCGTCATCTCATGATTATAAACTGCAGAATAGGACATGTTTCTCATTTCCGTCAACTTTGCTCCATAGTTTCTGGTTTGACACCTCCGATAATAATGGCCCGAAGATTTCTTTTCTATTCCTTTTAAACCATCCTCTTTGCTTACAGAGCCCATAAAAGACAATAAAACGAAATCAAATCAATAGCCTTCATTAACGTTCGACATAAAACTGTAAATAAATAATGAATGTTACCAGTAATGGGCTATCTTCAAGGCGCCTTGGAGTTCTTTCCCGCCATTTTCTTCGATAAGAACGTCTGCTTAAATCATCTGGTATTCATGATGTTGTATTCTATAATATATTTACACGCAATATCGTACAGAAAATAATAATGAAATCTAGTGTATACGTAAACTTAGATCGATTTGTACAGTTATAGATGCAAGGTTAGAAAAACTATGACATAAAATGATAAAAAAAATATGATATTATATCTACATTTGAGCTTTTTTGAAAACTAAACCAGGGTATCAAACATATAATTTTTGAAATAGAGTCCAATTAAAAATGATTATCGTAAAACCCGAAACAACCTTTTGACACAATATAACTTTCAAAAGAAATCCAACTGTAAAACGTCATGAGGTAATGGGTGTTTCAGATATACTTTCGCCAATGTAAACATTTTTAAGTTGTCATGTGCTACTTTTGAATTTTTTTATAATATAACGCATTTAAAAGTGGCACATGACATAAAAAATATGACATAGTCATTAAAAACTTTCCTAAATTATACCTACTTGTCTAGATAGATGTCATATCTATTTTCTTCAATTCTATTCCTGCAAAATGGCCACATATTGCCTCGTCTTCTTCTTTTTCGTCTCAATTCATTTTTGTTTGGGGAACATAGTATAGTAAGTACCCTATTACTATGCTGGATACCCTATTACTATGCTGGGTTAATAAGGAAAGGAGAATCCACAGCAGCTGTTCACGAAAGTAATATAATGGATTCAGAGATCAGTTGGTTAAATTTGTAGGAATATATGCTAAGTTATTATTATTATTATTATTATTATTATTATTATTATTGTAGTTGTTTTGGTTATTGTCAAGAACAGAACATGTTTTTTATTATTCAATTTTAATATCAAACAATAATGCCAAACAACTAAATAAAAAACATAGAAACACGTTGGAGGTTGTTTCGAAACATAGAATGAATATTTCGTTCCCGTGTCTTTAAAATCTTGATTTTTTAAAATCTCTTGAATTTCAAAGGTGTGGTCTTAGTACCTGCCATTGAATACATTGATTTATAATATTTGTTAAATGAAGTCACAACCTTGAATTTTTATTACGCATAACAAGAGGGTGAATGAACTCTTTAGAACAGTAACTAGGTGTTTACCGAACCTGGTCATATGTGAATGGAAATTTCGCAACCAACTAAATGACACTTGACATTTATGCACTTTGTCAAATAAATGAAGCGTTTATCTTAATGACATAAGCGGCAATTCAAAAGAAAAATAAAAAAAGGTTGTTTCTGCATGTAAAGTAGCCAAAGCAACTTAACATAAGAATGCCTCAATCATAAACGAATAAAAAGAGAAAAATAAAAACGAAAAATATATCCGCTTTTTATAAAATCACTTGGGACAAGAATATTCATTAAAATCGGAAAGAATTTTTTAAAAGATATAAGATTTAGAAAACTTATAAATGTGCATCATATTCTTTAAGGGAAAATTGAAAAATAATGATAATAATGCCGCTGATGATGGTTATGATTATTATTATTATCGGAGTTTAATATTTGACGCTAGCCGTGATGTCAAGTACATCTTTCTGTTTTTGTTGTCGTGACAGTCCAACTATAATCCTACTTCAATGACTGATCCAAAACATAAATTATTCCTTATTTTCAATTTCCTGGATCATAAAAATTACATTTACAAGAACATTGTACACTTTAACTAATTACAAGTAACAATAAAATTAAATTAGAATTCCTTTTGTTCCTGTCAGAATGATTCTAGGGCAGTGTGAAAACTGTATTAGATAAGTAAATGAAAGTACAATTGTGTTGCCCACATATGTTGTAAAATATGAAGCAATTTCTCTCGAGTTACAAAACACATCATCGTCCCAATCATCTCACATAATGTTCATTCTTGAAACTCAATAACTCAAATCAAACATACTATTCCATGTCCAAAACATAAACTTTGAAACTGACAAAAGTGTAACACTTGAACTTTCACCATGGAAGTTTGACCTGGTGCTCCGGAAGGTTAACCACCTTCTGTTTATCTAGTTACACCCGCCACGTGTGTAGTGTGTGTAAGGTCTGCAACGTTGAATGTGCACAATGCATTATATTGTTTGACATGCATTACCGATACATGTGCTAAATTTGTTGTTCAACTAAAAGCATAAACAACATTGGTTTTTACAACAAAATTGTTCAAACTATTGTCTACATTGGTTGTTGTATACTTACAAACAATGAATTGTATTTTAGTAAAATAACGTGGAACATAACGCTTAATATTCTGTATATCATTTTTGTATGGTGTTTTGCCTAATTGTCCTTTTTTTATTTAGTTTGTAGTTTTTGTGCATTGTTGCATTGAGTTTTCCAAAAAACATGTTTTCAAACCTCAAATAGCTTTTTTGACTGAATGTCTAAGAAGCATAGGCTGATTCTACATTGAGATCCCTTGTTCCAGATACTGTTGATTCAAATTTTACTAGAAGCTCTTTATATACTAAGTATATTTTTAAATATATACAAACTACACTTTAAAACATGGGGTTCATCTATCGTCATTGATGTCGAAGCATATTCCTAGCCGTCATATCAGTAACGGATATTAAATTATCAATTATTCAAAATCGGTAAATGTATGTTGCATTAATTACTAGTCTACGATTCTTCGATTTATTCAGAATCATCTAAGTTAGTGTAAACTATATAAAAACATGTGTTAAAGTCTTTAACTTAAAGATTCCTGATACTTATTAATTTTACACAAGTGTGTGTGAGATATTTGCTGACAGTATATATAACATTTCACATACTAAACAGAGAGAGTTGTATTTTTAAGTGAAGAACACGAAACGACCAACAATTATGGCAACTAAGGACAAAGCACAATAAAAAGGAAATGAAAGAAATAGGAAAACACGACAAAAGAAGAAAAGACAACCGCTCATTGGGATCTTTGATTATAAAATTTACTACTTTGGAAGAATGCTAGAGAAAATGCCCAGCAATAATGTTATAGTATTTCTACAGAACTTTATCCATTCCACATATTTTTTAAAATAAATTGCAACTTCTTCATGAAGTTTGTTACTTTGTACAAAATACCACCCCGTTCAATTATTGCCCTTGATAAATTTGAACGTTCTCTTGCAAATAGTACAATATTTAGAGCCGCACAGACTATATTACTAGTAGATGCAACGTATAAAAAATTATGCCATTAAAGAGTAGGAAATTACAGGGTTTCAAAATAACTGAAAAGGGTGAATTGGTAAATAAGTAAAATGTGAATTTGAGAAAACACGCAAGAAAACAAAAGTTTTTAAAAATGAAATACGTGTAAATTTGTTCGGTCTTCAAACAGACTCATAAACTGCATGTTTGAATATGTTTTATGGTAGGAAAATATTGTATTCATGTCTTTGAAGGATGCATTAACTCTTCTCTCCTATCAAGTTTGTATTGAGACTATCAAATACCATGGTCATAAGATTGTTACTCTTTCATTATGCATGAACCGCAAAAGGTCCATAAAATAAAGACAGAAATGGCGAATGCTCCAGTCATAGATGAGAAATCATTTATTATACACCTTTTTTTTAAGATTTTACAGATTTACTATAAAAATATATTAAAATGTAATAAAAATATAACAACATGTAGTTAAGTGTATGATGATTATAGTTATGTAACAATTAATAATTTATTGCTAAAATATTAATGAAATTTGTAATGGGAACAGTAATCGTTGTGATACTATTAAGAAGGAAATTTATTTACTATTGTTACTTAGTTAATTGTATACTGAACAACTTTTGGTTTCTATAAAGTAACTGAAGTCTCGATAATTTTTTCATATTTTTATTATTTTAGCATTCAACATATATACAAATACAAAGATACAATTATTGTTTTGGCATTCAACATAGATACATTTACTATTTTGGCATTCAACATATATACAAATACAATGCTACATTTCTATTGGCATTAAGTGTTTACAAATGATACAGCAATAGATATAAGTCTCGATAAAATTGGGCAGATGTTGAAATTTAACATAGGATTGGAAATTTATTAGTCCCACCAAACCTTAAACACCTACACCAAAAGGTGCATCAATAAACGACACACGGTAAAGTGAGATGGAATGTGAACTTTTTAGTTTTTTAATTAGATTATATAACATGTAAACTAAGCATGTGTCATGGATGTTAAAAATGAAAAATTAAATTATTTTAAATTTTAAAAAGAACAGCATGGGTATCTTTCTAATTAAAATGCGACAATACCACAAGTCAGACAGCAAAGGTAAGAGAAGATGACGTAACCATGTGGTCTTGAGAATTTGATTTTATTTGCATTAAGATTCAGCCCAAGCCTCTTGAACTTTTATAAGAGCAATGGAGTGTTTATAAATAAAGTGACACCAAGGAGATTAAATCTGTATTACATAATGTATACAAATCTGTAGCATAAAAATTCAGTTACAGTTTAGTAGTTAATAAAAGTCGATTAAATTCTCAAGCAGTCTTAGAGAGAGTTGAAGCATGGGTAATTTTATTGAACAGTAAACAGAATTGTTGTTGTGACAACATATAACATCACGGCACCTTAATGTTGGGTGGGTTATCTTTTTGACACAAGTTATAATAATCAAACTATATATCGTAACTTGATTAAGAGAGATAACAATCTAAAGAAAGCCGCGTTTACGCATTCAAATAAACAAACTTAAAAGCTATACCACTTCAATAGTGTCTATAAATAGACCCTTTTAACATAATTAGGCAACTTAAAGCCACACCCCAAACGTTAAAAAATTAAAAACCATAAAATAATTGTTCAAAGACCAATTTTGTCCGTTGAGTTGTGTTTTTTTTTTTTTTTTTTGGCGGGTTTTCGGTATGGCACCGGTTCCGGTCTTGGTATTTTTTCGTCACATTTAGATCATGTGACTTTCATTACGATGCCATCGTGGTTTTAAACATGAGATTTATACAGTTTTTGTGTTTTTCCAAATTTTTGGAATGAAATCTCTTGACAACAGTTTTGACTGAATAATTAGTTTTCTATAATATTTTACATGACTATCCAGTTGTTTTAAATTCTTTTGCAATCTATGCATTGATGTACATGTATGTCAACAAATATATACCACCGTAATTGGGGGATGAATTAATTTTGGCTGAATTCAGTTTTAATAAAATACATTCATGTTCGATATGTATAGAAAGATGTTTTTGACACAGGCCAAATTTGTCAAATACCAGCAGTGCAAAACCGTTCCTCGATTCTGGACATACAAGCTTGTAAGTTAGGGTATAAATTTCAGATACAATTTAGTTACATTGTGAAATCTTTTTAGAAACACGTATGACTTTAATTTTCTAAGTCATTGGCAAAAAAGCTACTCGGTAAAACTAAAAGATAGTCCTTCTAAGTAATAAGATATATTTCGAAACATTTATTGATACGCTGATTATGGAGCAAATTTATACCTTTTTATACTTGCAAAATATATGATAGAGTAGATTTTAGCTACAAATATGTAGATTAAGATATGAATGAGACGTAAAATATACTGAGTAAACAGCTGGCTTATTGTAAAATACCTTCATCTGAATCATAACTAAACTCATCTTCAATCTGTTACCCCTATCTTTTTAAAAAATCATTGTTGCCATGGCTACTAAAATCGTTGTTATATACTGCTGAAATTGGCAGGTAAACTTGTTAGGAAAATAGTTTATTGAAGGGAAATAGTCATTAATTTGACGAGATCAAATGAACACGAAATTGTAAAGCGTCATTGCACACGATCAGGAGGGTCTATACGGGTAATGAATAAAGATAATTTGTTATTTAAAATGAAGTGTAAAAAAGGCAAGATCCGGAAGGTCAGAAAACCAATTGTATCCACAGGAAGTTCAAAAGATAGAATATTTATGTATAATCTAAAGACAGGTTTATTTAGTTGTGTTAATATTAATAAACATCAACATAAATAGTTAATTCCATCTACCCCTCCAGAAAATCGAGTTCATCACAGGTCCAGATGCTGTTGTAACGAACTCCTTCATCAAATAATGTCGTCTGCCATTCTTTTATTTGCAGAAGATCGTTGTTGAGATAAGAAAAGATAATGGTACACGTGGGATAATTCTACAGGAGATCAAAGACTCTAGACAATCTTTCATTATCCGAAGCCATCCATATTTCATTACCTAAGCGACATAAAAACGCAAATCACACATTTTCAATGTGTTTTCTATTTATCCAACTACCAACTGTTTTATATGTTATGTTCGTTGCTATGTTCATGTTGGCAAGGTGAGCAGGGAAATATTTATCACGTGACTTAAGATGAACTTCAGAAAAAGATATTATAAACTATATGAAATTCTATGGTATGGTTTTTGTTTGATTTTTTGTTTATAAAGAAAACAATTGAGGATTTAAATCCTGTGTGTATGGATTGAAGCATGTTTAATGCTTTATTGCATGCGGGTTGAATTGGTTCATAGACCTTCATTATCTCAGACCCATACATAATATATTGATTAGATGAAAAACAAACAGAAAAATTAAAAGTATCATTATCTTCGATATTTTGATGTCTTATTAAATAACTTCTAAATCTGAATCTATTTCCTATTGTGAAGAATTATAATTAATTATAAATGTCATCGTTAGGGACAACTACATCCACATGTATACACAATGCACCTAAATACCTATACATTAGCATTGTGGAAAATCTGAATTCAGTCCGTGCAAGGCGAATAATTCCTTTTTTTCTCAAATTCTTTACTGACGTAATATCATTATTGAATACATACTTCTTGTATAAATAACAACAAAATAAACACATTGGAAACACATAAAGTTCAATGAGTTCATATATATATATAAAATGGGTTAAACATGAAAATACTGCCATATATATATGCTAATTTAAATAAAGTATAAACAAATTAGCATATGGCAACTTTCGTTACTTCATAAGAATAAAAAAAATACGCATGTCATTTAAACTCTACAATACCTATAGTAAATTCTTTGAAATTTTATCATTTTTATTTCATTTTAAACAAGGCATACGATTTTACATATGTATCGGCACTTGTTTAAAGATCAATAGTATATAATAAGTTGGATGGTTAGATATACTTTAAAACTACTTGAACCTCACTACCATTTACAATCATTTCATTAAATCTCTCGAGCGTAAATGTGTAAATACTGTCTTCTTATTTCGTTTGATAAGTGTTTCAGGTCCATTGTAGCGTTGACTTACCTTTCCGGAGCACCCGGTCTCATTGTCCTGGTGGAAGTTCACGTACTTGACTTGGTTTTTAAGTGTTCAAATTTTTGCTTTGGTTTTGGGGATTGTTATTTGGATATGAACCAGTATGTTTGTGTTTTATATACACGTAGTATATGTTATTGAGGCTTAAGGCGTGTTTTTGAAAGTACTAGCCATTGTCAAACATATATGTCATGGAAGCTTGTTTTGGAAGCTCTATAAAGGTCCATCCAGAAAGTTGTTTGCCAGTTCTAACACTCCAGATTTTTGTTTCTCCGACATTTTCATTGAATTTATGAGAACTATTCTAAACAACGGGGTTTTAAAGAATCAGATATGACAAAACATTATTTATATCAATTAATTTTATGTAAAAGACATAACTGTTTTGAAACATTGCATTACAAATGGGATCCTATAAGGATTTCAGTATATCACAATTTTACCACCCTTCCTGATACAACAAGATAAAGACAACGAATGCAAACTGTTTAAACGTGTGCAGCTATAATCCCCTTGTATGGACACTTTCTTATAAAGATGTTTCATGGAACGCTTAACTTATGTCTGAAAAACAAACAGGGTTTGAACTTTTCAATATTTATCAAGGTCGAGGAAAATGAGTTTTCAGTTTTTGGCAAAATGCTTTGAGATGAAGCAGGTTACGGCCCTTGGTTAAGATGGCGTGAAAAAATTCGTGCTGCTATCGTGGTAAGAAAGATGCATTGATTGGTTAATTGGCAACTTATATAGAGACTAAAATATAAATAAGAGGTAAACGATGTACAATGTTTTGTAATAAGTTTTGTTTATATGTCATGACACCAAGAAGCACACCAATCAAAAACAAAGATACTAATCCATGTCCAAAGCTGAATCACAAAGCAAAGTTTAAACTTTGAAACTGTCCAATTTTGTAAAACACGCGAACCTTTACCATGGCAGTGAGCCTAAACACTAGAAAAATGTGTATTTTTAGTATTTATGTGTACATTTGACTGAAAAGTTAAAATACTTTATTTTTGCACGAAACTTTTTTTCTCAATATTGGTTTCACTAACCTGTAATTCAAAAAAGTTTGTTGCTCATTAAAATCTAACCAGGTTTACAAAAAGGTTCCTGTAAATGGTCCGGATACAGAAACGATTGTTTTGCGTTCATGGCCTTTATATTTTGATTTTATGAACAAGAAGAGTGAAACAATTGTGATGGCTAAAATATTTAAAAGTTCAAACTTGGACAGAATTATATTTTATTTTATAGTTTATGTATCAATACTGGATTATTGCAATGGATTCACTTAAGGTTATATATTTAGAATATATAGTTTATTTGATAAACTACGTAAAATTACATAGAAACAAACTTTGTATTAAAAACAAACATGCTAATCCATTTCCGAATCACAATCCAAAAACAAAGTAAAAACTATGAAACTGACAACTTAGGTAAAAACGTGAACTTGCACCATGGAAGTGAGACCGGGTGCTCCGGAAGGATAAGCGACTCCTATTTAACTAGCTACTCCCGCCACGTGTGTACATGTATTGAGATTCAGTGAAAGGAAAATGGAATTATTATCCAGGACAATCCTGAACACAGACATATCATACTTATCGACAATACTGTGATGACGGCCATAAAAAAATGCATTTATATTTGTATTGGATTCCTAAATTTCACAAAAAGGAAGGACAGGTATATAGGTTCTTCTAAATCGTTATCAGTAATTCTAACATCAAAGATGGTCTTCAGTCTTACAAATAAACTGTATCCTAAATCTGGCATCGACCAATGCAAATATAAATTCTAGAAACACTTGAACGGACTGTTTCTAATACTTTATCACGTATAAAAAGTATAAAAATATTTTTTTTCTATTTTACACCACTATCCTCGTTTTGAATTAAAGAAACGTCTCAACATCACTCTATTGTCATTCTTTTACAAAACGGCAAGAATAGTGATAAACAAGGATACATGTTATTTTATTAACATATAAAAATAAACTAAATATACATGTACCATCGGCAGGATAGTTTTTGAGCGACAACATATTTGTTATTTTTGCAAAATAATTTTCCAACAATCGGAATACCAATGGATGCAAATTATGCACAATTGTTTGCTGTTTTTTTTCTAATTTTTGTATGAAGCAGAATTTACGCAGAATCTTGCTAGATTGTGGCAAAATTATTCAACTCCACTTACAGATATATAGATGACATTCTATCTCTTAATCCTTAATTTTGAGGCTTTAAAGGATGACTTCTATCCAAGTGAGCTTGAAATACGACTGCTTCTGCTTCATATTTGGACTAGCATCACAATTATGATATCCACAAAAGACAGCATTAGAAGCAATATGACATACGTGATTACTTCAATTTTTCCATTGTTTACTTTCATTTTCTATGCATATTTGTTTCACAGTTAATATGCTATGGTAGAGCTTGTTCCCACTATGGAAGTTTAATATAACGAAGCAAGCTTCTAAAAAATAAATTGTTATCTCGGGGATATCGCATGTTTAGGCTTAAGCTTATCAAGGATTTTACAAAAGGCATTTTTGATGCCCCTAGGTCTCGATCCTGGATTCAAAATTATCCTTGTTGTTATATTTGACGTCCCATAATTTCATGTTCCTTAAGATTGTAGCGAAAATAGCTAGTTAAACATTAGATGACTACCCTTCTGGAGCACCCGACTTCACTTCCCTAGTGGAACTTCACGAGTATAATTTTCAAAGTTTGTATATTGTTTGATGAGATTGTTATTTGGACATGGATTTGTATGTTTGTTTTATGATTATTTAAGCGTGGTTTTGAAGCTGTACATGTTATCGAAGCATGTTGATCAAGTTCTACATTGGTATCTACAAGTTTATAGTAAACTCGTACTATGAAGCTCTGCATTGACAATTATATATTATATATGTTAAAGTTTGTTTTTTTTTTGGAAAATCTTGCCATTGGCGATTTTATTTGTTATTAAAGAGTGTTTTGAAAGTTCTAGTTATTGTCAATTTTATATGTCATTAAAGCATGTTTTGGGAGCTCTCTCTACACTGACAAAGAAATATATCTTATATGACGTTCCATAAGCGCTTAGAACAATCCGATCATAATGTAGAAAACAGCAAATAAAGAAAAAAAATATAATCTGTTACAAAAATTGTCTGGTTTTTTTAAATGCATATGACTGGGGTTTTTAATGTTTTTTTTTATCAACATCACTTTCATTACATCTATTATTTTTACATAACCCAATAATGGTGCTTCAAAAATATAACAAAACAGTGGAATTCTAATCTGTTTTTTTTTTTTATCTAAGAACCCTTTTGTCATGTGGATGTCATATTTGTTATTTAAGTTTGTTTTTGGAAGCTCCAGTCATTGTTAATGACAAATATATATATATATTTCAAAAAAGCCAATGTCAAATATACAGTGTGTTATTGATGCGTGTTTTTGAAAGGTCTCGCCACTGTTCATATTATACATGTTATAAATTGTAGAGTAATGTTTAATAGAAAAAGTAATTTCATAGTGTGTTCAAATATATCACCCTTTTATAAAATTTTAATTTCTCTATATATGATAATTATAGAAAAAAAATAACTTCATTTTCATTTTTGAAAATAAATACATGTAATTGATATTTGTTTGATGATTTTTGCTGCAAAGACTAAACAAAAATAAAAATAAATGTATCAATTAACGGGTAAGAGATTCCTGTAGTACATATTTGCCTTCGAAACTGTGCTAATATGGAATGATACTTCCGTGACCACTTGCGATTATGAACAACATATAGTTAACTATTAACACAATAGATTACAGTCATCTGGAGAAAAGAAAGATAACTCCGACTCTTGAAACTAGACAAAAATACTCTTGTTGAGCTGCACAATAAGATCATCAAACTTTCCTTTGTTTGTTTAATGTTTATCCTATAAATATACTACTAAATCATTATCAGTAATTCTAACAAGTTTTAGCAGTCATCAAAGATGGTCTGTTTTCAGTATTTAAGATCAAGTGTATCCTACATCTTGCATCAACCAAACGTGAATTCTAATAATTTCTAGAAAATCACTTCAACGGCTTGTTTCTAATACTAATCTCGTGTAAAAAGTATAAAAATATTTATTTTTTTGATTTTTATACCACTATCCCCATTTTAAATCAAAGGAACGTCTAAAAATCATTCTCTTGTAATTCTTTTACAAAAACGATGAGAATAGATATAAATATCTAGTGCTGAACAAGGACTCAGGTTATTTTATGAAGCACTAAATAGATTACATATAAAATACATGTATACCAAAGATGATAGTTGTTGATAGACACCATAATTTTTAATTTTGTCAATACAATTTTTCGATAGACAATCTGTATACCAATGGGTAGAAATTGTGCACAATTGCTTGATAATGCTTTCTACATTCGTATGAAGCAGAATTTATGCAGGACCTTGTTAAATCAGGAGAGAAGACTGTAGCCAAATCATTTGTTTCCAAATACAGTTATTTATATAAATGACATTCTATCAATTTGGAGATCATGCAAATGGCGCCTATCCTAGTGAACTTGAAATAAAAGATACGACTGATTCTGCTTCATATGTGGACTTATGTCGCAATTATGATATCCACGGCAGACAACATTGAAGTAATATGACTTACGTGATGACTTCCATTTTTCTATTGTTTACTTTCATTTTCCATGTAGCAATTACATACTTCTGCTAATGGTGTATTTGTTTCACAGTTAATATGGTATGGTAGACCTTGTTCCCACTACAAAAATTTTATATAACGAAGCAAGCTTCTTGCAAATAAATTGATAAATCGGTGATATTGTAAGTCTAGACTTATTAGGATTAAAATAATATATATTGGCAATCATCACAATATTGTTGATAATTTTTATGCCCCTGGTTTCAAAATTACCATATATATATATATATAAATATATATATATATATATATTAATATATATATATATATATATATATATATATATTTGACGTCCCATAGTTCCATGTTCCTTAAGTCTCACTTTTCATTCACATGAGGCGGGTGTAGCTAGTTAAAAACGAGATGCCTACAGTTCTGGAGCACGCAACACCCGACTTTACTTCCTTGGTGGAAGTTCACGGGTATAACTTAATTTACCAGTTTCAAAGTTTATATACTGTTTGCTTGGATTATAATATAGCCATGGACTGGTATATTTGTTTTTATGATTATTTAAGCGTGTTTTGTAAGTTCTTAAATAGGTATTATATGTTTTTGAGGCGTGTTATTAGATGCTCTAGTCATTGTCAATTTTATACGTTATTGGAGCGTATTTTTGTAAGCTGTACCATCGAAGCGTGTTGATGAAGTTATACATGTTTATACTAAATTCGTACTTTGAAGCTCTGAATTGACATTTACATACTATATGTGTTATTAAAGTTTATGGTTTTTTTGGAAATTCTTGCCATTGGCAAGTTAATTTGTTATTGAAGCGTATTTTGAAAGCTCTAGTTATTGTCAATTTTATGTCATTAAAGCATGTTTTAGGAGCTCTTTCTACACTGACAAAGAAATATATATCTTACATGACGTTCCATAAGCGCTTAGAACAATCCGATCATAATGCAGAAAGCAGCAAAATAAAGAAAATAAATATAGTCTGGCTGGTTTTTTTTTTATTACATATGGCTGAGTTTTTAAAAAAATTTTTACAGATTTTATTTATATCACTTTTATTACATGTATTATTTTTGCACAACCCAATGATGGTGTTTCTAAAATATAACAAAAAAGTGGAATTCTAATCCGAGTTGTTTGGTTTTTTTTTTAAATAAGGGCCCTTTTTGCATGTGGATGTTCATATTTGTTATTAAAGATTGTTTTTGGAAGCTCCAGTTATTGTTAATGACAAATAGAAAAAGTAATTTCATGGTGTGTTCAAATATATCCCCGTGTTATGAAATTTTAATTTCTCTGTATATGATAATTATAGAAAAAATATAACTTCATTTTCATTTTTGAAAACAAATACATGTAATTGATATTGGTTTGATGATTTTCGCTGCGAAGACAAAACAAAAATAAAAATAAAGTTTATCAATTAATGGGCAAGCGATTTTTGTATTACATATTAGCCTTCAAAATTGCACTAACATAGAGAATGCTTCCATTGCCATTTGCGAATATGAACAACACATATTATTGGTTACAGTACATATGGATAAAAGAAGGATAACTCTGGCTCTTGAAACTACAAATGACAAAAATACTCTTGTTGAACTGCACAATAAGATTATCAAACTTTTCATTTGTCGTATGGCATGTTTAATGTTTGTGTTTAATCTATGAATGTTTATTTAGTTGAACGATTTTCTGTGAGATGCAACATAATAGCAATTTGTCATTTTGTTGAAGATAAGATAATGTTTCTAAATGGGCTTGGATATCAAATTCGAAATCAAACAAAGTGTACATAGTTCTAACTATGACGAGCGCACAATTAACACGGTATAATAAAGTAAAGAAACTAGCAAATCAGACAAAAACAGTTAACACACACACACACACCTAGTCTAATAAGGCAGCGCATTTAAATACAGTCAAACCTGTCTATTATGGCCACTCAATAGAACCGGTAAAAGTGGCATTGATGGGCAGGTGGCCTTTATATACAGGTTCAAATAATATAAATAAAGAATAATTGGGATGCAACACTACTAGCTTTTATAACCAAGTGGTCCTTATATAGAGGTGACCTTTAAGACAGGTTGAATTGTATTATTATTTTCAGTGCAATGTACTTCTTGAAATAATCACAACAGTGATTGTAATGGATTTTCAAAGCAAGTTTTACATACAGCAGCATGTTTGTTGGACAAACATGAAACAATATCATCCTCAAGATCTCATCAGCATACAGGAATTAAAAGTTAAAGTTAATTAAATTTTAATTCTAGTTCTAAAGATCAGTTGAGTTGTTGAATAAAGCCACACGAGAAGACAGAATGTTCAATTTCATACAACTATATCCTTAAGACATTGTCCTTTCATCCATTTTAAATCAATTTCAATTCCTGTTTTATCTTTGATGTAGTAGGTAGCTCTACCACGCAGAGATCTTTCCGTTAGTATAAATCTGGAGACAAAAGGAGTTTGTTCTTTGTCATGGAGAACCAGGAATATTTCCCCGTCCCTGGTAATCCCGTACTGGCACTTCTCGTCACAATACAAGACATCTTGCCATCCATAGGTCCAGTCATACTGTATAAACACAGTGACGATGCAGCATTGACAACTGCAAACATAGTATTCATGCATGTCGTAAATCTGGGAACGGTTTCCACCAACCCCAAGGATTGAATCTTGCTTCCATTCTATCGCCGCTGTTCCAACGAATTTGTGCCACTTCAAGACTTTGCCCGCTATCAAGTTGGCCATAGCTTTTGGTATTATCTATGATATGGAAAATAAATTTGAAATTACTAGATGTAGCTAAAACTAAATTTTGGTAATATTTAACGAGTTGCTTAGTGCGTGGAAGCGCGTGGCCTAGTGGTTAAGGCGTTGGACTCATGATTCGAAGGTCGTGGGTTCGATCCCTGGACCGGGCGATGTGTTGTGTCCTTGAGCAAGACACTTAATTTCACGTTGTTCCAGTTCACTCAGCTGAAAAATAAATGAGTACCAGCAAAATGCTGGGGGGTTAACCCTGCGATGGACCGGCGTCCCATTCAGGGGAGAGTCTTCTACTCTCAGTCGCTTAACGCCACCGAACCCGGGATAAGCTCCGGCCTGATGGGCCTAATGGCTCGGGACAGACTTTAACTAACTTTTAACTTAGTGCAAATAATGAAATATATAAATACTGAAACATATCACTCTATGTTCAAAGTCACAAACCAAAAAGCAAAGGAAAATCTTTAATTTTACAAGTCATATGTGCACTTTATTTTGGAATTACATATATTTTTTGTAGCTGCTACAAAGTAAAGAGACTTAGATCATGAAATGGCAAAATTTAAAAACATCTCACGTTTGAAAGTCATAATAATATTATAATGTAACCATGTAACGTGACTTGGGGTCAAAGTTCATCATTTAACAATTTTTAAAAGGGAAAAGTGCAAACTTGAACTGAAGAAAACGCTCGGTGGTCCTCGACTCTGAATGTTGCGCCGTCTTGTACAAAACATTAACACTTAACAATCTATCATCGGAAATGCAAAAGAATTAGCTTATTAAATCGACTTTGTGATAATGTTAACGAAAAAAGAACAGAACATGTGACTGCCCTCCAGTTCGCGACGGTGCAATCTGCTGTTTATATATACAAAGAATATAATGGACCGAAGTCGAACTGATCATAAAAATAATGATATCTAATGCATCGAATGTCTTCTGAACATTTCCATAAAAACCGTAGGCAAGACAGTAACGAATGATATTAGGGTGATCGGGAGTGGTTTACGTCCGACTTACCTTTTCTTTTATCGGGGAAAAAGCGAAAGGACTGTCTGTCGGTAAAATATCCAGTATATAGCGAAACAATATTTCACTAACGTTGGTTCAAAAAATAAACAGGATGTTTTCAGGAAGAATTCATTCCGGTTTGGTGGAAGATAAAGGAAATAAAACGTACACTGAAAAATTAGATTTATACACTGATCACATAGTAACTGTTATTTTTTTTAATCATTTTGCATTATGTATTGTGATTATTTTTAATAGTAACAAGTTCAAGTCAGTCATTACCATGGGCGTAGGAGGGTTTTTAATATGGGGGGGGGGACCGAAGCTATGTCTATCTCGTGCCTATGGCACGAGGCGGGGAGAGTATGAGAGGGGTGCTAAACCCCTTGCATAGGTGGGGGTCCGGGGCTTCCCCGGAAAATTTTCAAAACTAAGTCCTGTCTAGACGCATTTTCAATGTATTTTGCAGCGTTTTGATAGGTTAAAATACTGTGATATCAAGGCAAGATTATATTAAAAAAAGGTATGACACAAGTTCCATAATCAACCCTCTCATTGGAGATGGATATGGGGATACCCCGGAAAATTTTGCAGCGTTCTGAGTGAGAGACTGAAAAACAGTGAAATATTAAGACAAAATTGTACAAATAACCGTGCATGACATAATTAAGTCCAATAATTAATTTTCAAACGTACGGTACTCAACTCACGACTTCTGGCTACATGGAGATTGAGAAGGTTTGGTGCCTTCGGTGTTTTCACCTAGCATTGATATAATTCTCAACCCCCCCCCCCCCTTCAAAAAATCCTGGATCCACCCTTGCCATTGGAGATGCTGTGAGCCGTTTCTAAGGGTGAATGTTACAAGTGATAATTGATTGGTTACCAGATGAACATGCATTTCCTGCCACGGTAAAGCTCTTGGTTATTTTAGCACTTACACTATAAACATAAACTAACAGCAGCAATCGGTGATCATTCTGGAATTATTAGTGTCCCAATACCAGCTTTATTCTCATGCGTATTTCTGTGTCTGTTTTGATATCTAGTTTTCATACATACTTATCCATGTTCGAATCACAATCCAGAAGCAAAATAAAAACTTTGGAACTGACAAGTTAAGTAAGACACGCGAACTTCCACAAGGGGAGTGAGGCCGGGTGCCCGAAAGGGTAAGCACCTCTTGTTTAGCTAGCTACACCCACCACGTGTGTAATCAAAATATTGTGTGAAAGGAAGTTATATACGTCTCTGTTTACAGTTTTAGAGTGCCATTATCAGTATCCAAATCTTTGAGAGAGAAAAAAATAAAACTGAAATCACTGATTTATCATTCATATCTAATACCAGAGGTGTGCAAAAAGTATTCGACCACTTTGTAAAACCCTTCTTTATTTCAATAAATCCAAATATTTGTAAAAAAAAATCCTTAAAGTTTATTACTTGGGGAATTTTTAAAATTTCCACTGATGAATCTAAAATTAGTTGTACAATTGTCTGTCTTATAACATTCAAGGAAACAAAGTAAGCAGCGTGGTATTTTAATTGTCATGTGAAGCATGATTATATAGTAGATTTCATTTTTTTTAAAAATCTGTTGAATTTAAAATGTTTATCTATTAAAAACAACGAAATTCCCTTTTCTAATTATATTTAAGAAAAACTTCAACTAATGTTACATTATCACAGAATACGTATGAAGGGAGACAACTCTTTTGACATAAAATAGCTAAAAGTAGGTCAAAACAGGTAAATAAACAATCATGTCCTCTTCGAATACAGCTTTTCTTACTATTCTCCAGCTATCAGACAGCGGTAAGTAAACTTTTTAACCATAATTTATTGTATGCAAAACTGCAGTGAATCAAAACAGTTGACATAGACCTGGTAAATCGGTTGACAGGAAGCAACTGCTCATCAAAGTTGCCAAAATATTTAGCCGACCTGATAAATAATGACAGTGAACCCATGAAACAGGAACCTGTTGGCAGTAACATCATATATAAGAAACTGTTGGCAAACGCATGAATGTTGACAATGACCTCATTCACCAGCAAATGCTTCACAAAGGACCTGATTACAGTGACCACCTGTTGAAAAGCACTTCTTGAAGTCAAGTTGAAGAAACCAACACTTCTTGAGAATTCATCTGTTTATATGTGTATATAGTGAATTGGTATTTTTTAAATCTGAGTTTTTTTAAACATTACAACAACAGCAAAGAATGACCTAATGAAGAAAACACCTGTTGAAAGATGATCTCATGAAGAAACAAGCATGTGCATGCTGACAGTGACCTAATGAAGAGAAAACCACATGTTGACAGTGACCTAATGTAGAAACAAGCACCTGTTGATAGTGACCAAATGAAGAGAAAACCACCTGTTTACAATATTCCATGAAGAAACAAGCACCTGTTGATAACCAAATGAAGAGAAAACCACCTGTTTACAATATCCCATGAAGTAACAAGCACCTGTTGATAGTGACCAAATGAAGAGAAAACCGCATGTTTACAATATCCCATGAAGTAACAAGCACCTGTTGATAACCAAATGAAGAGAAAGCAACCTGTTGACAGTGACCTAATGTAGAAACTAGCACCAGTTGATAGTGACCAAATGAACAAAAAACCAACTGTTGACATATCTCATGAAGAAACAAGCACCTGTTGATAGTGACCAAACAAATAAAAAACCAACTGTTCACAGCTAGTGACCTCAAGAAGAAACAAGCACCTGTTGATAGTGACCAAATGAAGAGAAAACCACCTGTTCAGTGACCTCATGAAGAAACAAACACCTGTTGATAGTGACCATGCAATGAAGAGAAAACCACTTGTTGACAGTTAGCTCATGAAAAATCAAGCACCTGTTGATAGTGACTAAATGAAGAGAAAACCACCTGCTCACAGTGACCTCATGAAAAAACAAGCACCTGTTGATTGTGACCAAATGAAGAGAAAACCACCTGTTGACAGTTAGCTCATGAAGAAACAGCACCTGTTGACAATGGATTTATGAAGAAATTACACAAGCATATGTTGACAGTGAAACCATGAAAAAATGCCTTTTGTCAGTGACCTCATAAAGAAACAAGCATCTGTTGCCAGCTCATAAAAAAGCATCTGTTGACTGTGACCTACCTCATGAAGAAACAAGCACCTGTTGATAGTAACCAGATGAAGAGAAAATCACCTGTTCACAGTGACCTCACGAAGAAACAAGTACCTGTTGATAGTGACCAAATGAAGAGAAAACCACCTGTTCACAGTGACCACATGAGGAAACAATTACCTGTTGATTGTGACCAAATGAAGAGAAAATCACCTGTTGACAGTTAGCTCATGAAAAATCAAGCACCTGTTGATAGTGACTAAATGAAGAGGAAACCACCTGTTCATAGTGACCTCATGAAGAAACAAGCACCTGTTGATAGTGACCAAATGAAGAGAAAACCACCTGTTGATAATATCTCATGAAAAAACAAGCACCTGTTGATAGTGACCAAATGAACAGAAAACCACCTGTTCACAGTGACCTCATGAAGAAACAAGCACTTGTTGATTGTGACCAAATGAAGAGAAAACCACTTGTTGACAGTTAGCTCATGAAGAAACAGCACCTGTTGACAATGAATTTATGAAGAAATTACACAAGCAAATGTTGACAGTGAAACCATGAAAAAAACGCCAGTTGTCAGCGACCTCATAAAGAAACAAGCAACTGTTGACAGCTCATTAAGAAAAAAAAGCATCTGTTGACTGTGACCTACCTGATGAAGAAACGAGCACCTGTTGACAGTGACCTACCTGATGAAGAAACGAGCACCTGTTGACAGTGACCTACCTGATAAAGAAACGAGCACCTGTTGACAGTGAACCCACGAAGAGACAAACTTCCTTTGACTATAGTTCAACAAGCATTCTGAGAGTATTGCAAAACAATACATAGTCCCCTACCGGTCGCATATTTCACTAATCCCAAAGTTTTAGGTAAAATGTACCTTATTATATGGTACACAGATTTATAGTTATAAATTATACGTGTTGTTCAAGATGTAAAGCTCAAGTTCAAAGGGCCATAACTCCCATAAAAACTAGTGGAATGAAACGAAACATAAACTTGATCTGTAACTCATCATGGTTGACCTGCATGCCAAAAAACAATTCATTAACTGCAAGCATGTAGAAAAAAAGAGCGGAAAACTGAAATTTCAGTGAATTTTCAAAGTTCAAAGGGCCATAACTCCTGTAAAAATTAGCAGATGGAAACGAAACATATACTTGATCTGTAACTCATCATGGTAGAGTCACATACCAAACATTAGTTCCATTTCTGCAAGCGTGTAGAAAAAAAGTGCGGAAAACTAAAATTTCTGTGAATTTTCAAAGATCAAAGGGCCATAACTCCGGTAAAAATTAGCAGATGGAAACGAAACATAAACTTGATCTGTAACTCATCATGGTAGACTCATATACTAAAAATCAATTCATTATCTAAAAGCATTTAGAAAAAAAGAGCGGAAAACTGAAATTTCAAAGTTCAAAGGGCCATAACTCATGTAAAAATTTGCGGACCAGAATGAAACCCTAACTTGATCTGCAACTCATCATGGTAGACTCACATACCAAAAATCAGTTCATTATCTAAAAGATTTTAGGAAATAAGTGTGGAAAACTGAGGCATGACGGACGGACGGACGGACAGACGGACAAAGCGCAAACCTAAAGTCCCCTTCGGCTTTCGCCGGTAGGGGACTAATAAGACAAAGCAACTGGAACTGATAATCTTATTAAGAAACGTGAACATATTTGTTATTCCTGCAATTGTGGTATCTGAAGTATGTATCTGAGTGAGTCAGGATGATATGAAAGTACTTACTATATGTGTTGCATCACATAAATTTAAATACATATACAATACATTGTAGTGAATTGTGTCCCTTCTTTAAAAGCTTATGCAAAATAATGGAGGTTCGGTTGCTGAGATGTCTAATTAGCAGTGTTACATATCACAACACCTCTCACCTCTGACTACTATAAGTTCGAATCCCTTTTTAGAAGATCCTAGTATAAGAAAGTTTATCAGTTTACTTGCTGAAGGTCAGTGGTTTTTATGGCACTCCAGTTTCCTCCAGTATCTCAAAACTGACAATCATGATAAAAATGAACAAATCTTGAGACATTAAACTCCAAATGCTCCGCTACATTCCAGTAACTTCATTCTTATAATGTTGGCCTAATACTTCTGATAGTTATTAATGTTGAAGTTGTTCCTTTAATGTTTCAGGATTTCCGTGTGGAAGTTTTTCACATAGTTCGGGTTTAGAGGCAGCTGTTAGACAAAGATGGATACAACATAAAGGTATAATATGTTATTTCAATTTTTTTTCATTTAAAGCAAACTGCTAATTAGCTCATAAAATTTTCACCCCACCACATATCCTCATATAATGGTGAGACATTAATAGTCTATTAGGATACCCTCTATTTTCATATACAGATACTGGTGCATATCAATTAGTCCATCTGTACCCTGACAGTTTCACCATGATAACTTCAGATTAAAGGATTTTTTTCAAGCTTTTTACAATTCTTAAGTTCATGTAGGGTACTAAGTCAGGTTTGATTATCAGCACAGTCCTATTTGTAGTTTTGGAAAAAATGGAGGGTGGGGGGGTTGAAAAGTACAAATAAAATTATTATAGCGCTCTGATTAAGAATTATAACACATTAAATTAATTTTTAATGTGCAAATGTTTATGGCATAAAACCTTGTGTAGTATCATTAAATGATCCATCTAATGCTGTGTTGTAATATTTAATCCTTAATGAATCATTTTAATTGTTATTTTTTAGATGATCTGAATAAATTCTTGCAGTGCTGTCTGGAGAATGCAGGTAATTAACAATTACAATTGCTAACTCATTTATATGTCAAATTGCTCTGTTTATTGTGCAATTGGGCTTTAATTTGTTCAGTTTGTTACTCTGCATGCTCATGATGTAGAATACTGGTTTTTATGGTATTTTGAAATTCCATGAAAAAGGACACATGTTAAAGTTTTATTTTGCACTGTCATGCTTTTTATTCATATTAAATATCCTTATGCAGATTGTTTAGACATCAATACAATGTACTACCATTATTGTATACACATATTGAAAGTCAAGTAATAAGTTCATCAAATTGAAATGATTACAAAACACATATTTCAGGATCTGAAAGGTGCTTGCAGTGGAAGGTGTCAAAGTTTACTCCATCACACGAGAAAGGAAATTCCAGTGATCTCTGATAGGAAATTATATTCACCAGTTTTGGATAGTCTATGGAATTTTGTTTTTTCCATGATCATGGACAAATTGACCTATAAAAAGAATGTTATTTATAATCTATATTCCATAATAAATATTGAATTTTGTATTTAGGGTCATTTGGTATCCCCTTTGTCAGGGCCTCCCATGAAGCTTGTTGGGATACAGAGAAAATAGTTTTGTTGGACTTGCTGTGTGAAGCATGTAATTCAAATCATGTTGCAAACAGAGCTAGCTCAAAACAGGTTTGTAATTGTTTGGAATAAAATGTATTGTATAATGGGTCTAGAGTAACCTATGTCAACAGAAAATATTTTAAAATCTGAATACTAGGAATCTGAACTTTATTTAAAACTAAAACATAATCAGGATTGCCTTACACTCAATTTTATGCATATATCTGTTCAACTTCTCTAAATTAGGGAATGAAATATTTGTGAAATGCCATTGATGATGTAATAACGTACCCTTAAATTTATCTTCACAATTCATTAATTTATAATTTCCAAGTATATTATGACATTGTACATGGAAATAAAAAGTTGTGTAAAATAAAAATTTACAGTCAAATCTGTATAAAAAGACCACCAAAGAAATATTATTATAGACAGGTGGTCTTTAAATAAAATTTGTTTTAAATGAAATGTGAAGCATTTTAAACCGGTGGGGCTAGGTTGGGTGGCTGTGTAAGACTGTTGTTTAATACAACTTACTTACTTTACTTAGGTCTCCTCGTGCCATGCGGCACATAAGGCAGCCACACAGTCTCTCCATCCAGTCCTATCTTTCGCTTTCTTCTCTATCTCCTTCCAGGACCACCCAAGTTGTTTCAACTCGCTTTCGGCTGTTCTTCGCCATGTTGTTTTTGGCCTGCCTCTCTTCCTTTTCCCGTTGGCTGTCCAGAAAAGGCTCTCCCTGGTAATGTCGCTCTGATCTTTCCTAAGCACATGGCCAACCCATCTCCACTTCCTTCTTGCTATTTCTACCGTTTAATACAACAGTTTCACTGTATATATTTCCAGGGTAAATCTTTACTAGAGACAGCCAGTAAAGCATTTAGAGTAGAACAGATATTAGATTTAACAGAAAAGTTACCATACTGTCACCAACCTGTCGTGTTTGGATGTGTCTGTGGAATCATGGGTGTGGATTTGAAGTCTACTTTAGAGAGCTTCTTATTTGGCACTGTGCGGACTATTGTATCCAGTGCTATAAGAATGGATTTGGTTGGTCCTGTGGAGGTAAGGTTTTGTTTTTATCCAGTGCTACAAGATTGAATTGGTCTTTTAGAGGTGAGGCCAAAGGCTTAAGGTGACCTTTAGTGACCCTTGTTTGTACGTTTTCCGTGTATTGTGCATTGTAAACTTTTCACACATTTTTAGCTTCTTTTCCAGAACCATTGAGCCAGTGATAGGGAAAATTGACATTGGTAATTAATCGCTTTCAAGTTTGAAATTGGTTTACTTTGAGACATTCAATGCCAGAGTAGCCTTCAATAGTTGGATTAATTTTGACTTTTCAGTTGAATTCTCTTAGGGAATTTACTTCAACCCTTCAGATTATAAAAAAAAATCTGCAGTTTTAAGGGGTATTTTTTTAATTTAACTTCTTCTTATAAAGTAACTGTAGCAATTTCAGGCACAGAATCATTGATACTGCTAAAATCTATGTCACAATATTTTAGTGATGTAATAAATTTTTCTTTTTACATTTTTATTTCCGATAGGCACAGGCTATTCAGACAGACCTGCAGTCAAGAATACCTGACGTTGTGAATCGGTAAGTGACTGAATGATTATAAATATGATATATATTGACTAAATTTACATTGACTGATAAAAGGCCTGGACTTGGTGTCCAAGTGGTCTAATATACTGGATACAGATCACATTTTCTCACACCTGTGATATGGAAATCCCACGTTTTTACCCATGTGGGATTTCCTTGTCTCGCCCTAGGGTTGAGACAGGCTACACGCTGAATTTCCCGCGTAGTAATACCTGCTCTGGATTTATCGTTGAGAGGACTTAATAAGTTGAGAAAAGTTCCGAAGTCAGCAAACAATTTCGCAACGTCACAATCACTTACACACGCTAAATTGATGACATCACAATCATTGTACGTGAAAACGTCAACAAAAATCGATTACGTCATGTTCAGCAGGCACGGATGGTGACATTTGAACATTTGATGCAACTTTTCATTTACAAATCATGTTTTATGTTGCAAATGTGTGAGAAAAAGAATCCTACACCAGTAACAGGGTAAGACTGAGATATCTCTGTCTTACCCTGTTACCGGTGTAAGATTCTATTAGTCTAAATCTAGGTTAGAATCCAAATGAACATTTCATGCCAATTGCCCCATTTGAAAAAAATGGTGTCAAGTGATGTGGTTCAAGGAAAATATTTATAGCTTTAACCATCTCACTTATCTCATAATAACCAGTAATGTAAAAATGGACAGAAATCTATCAGTGATACATGTATATAATATATGTGTTATAAGTATAAAAATTACTGTAAAGGGGGAAATTTTTGTGTGGGTAAATTTTGCTTATTTTGCACTAAAGAAATAAATGTGAACATTGTAATTTGTACCTAAGCGAAAATGTCTACCATACAGGTTAATATATCACAATATATAGAATATACACCAACTTATATTGTTTACATGCAAAATTTGTCAACGCTAAGTGCTAGATTTCAGAAATTGCGAAATTTTCACCCCACAAAAATAATCCCATTTACAGTAAATAATAATGCTTATATCTTTAGAACTCACCATAAGCAACCCCATATTAATGCATATGTCTCATTTTATGAAAGTCCGTATGTCCAGTCACTTTATAACAGTAGACTCTTAATTTGTAATTGGTATTTGTCCAGTCTTTGTTTATTTAGTTTTAAATGAGTTGATGGTATCTGAATTGTCTGTGTCAGAACAAATTGATTTTCATTTGGGATTCATCTGTAATTATATTTTATTTACAGAAATCAGAACAGATCAGAAGATGATGCTTGTTTAGTGTTCCCAGTAATTGACATTTTACAGAACACTCATGATATCATGTTTTCTAAACTGTTTTACTCCTGATCTAGAAGAGAGGATATAAAAAAAATCCACATTAATATCTGTTTGTTACAACTAGCAAACACAAGGGTTCAAAATTCCCCGTGTCCAAGGTCCGGGACCTGTAGATTTTACATTGTGACCCTTGATATTTAAACTGTAAAAGTCTAATGGATCTGCCATTTTTTACCAGGATAATCCTTCTTTTTCTACATACTAACATAATTGCTCATAAACCATTCAATTATGATGTTGGACTTTCAACAGTTTATGTTTCAAAAACAAAGGCAAAAGGTCCAGACCTTCCATTACAAAATATAATTTGAACCCCTAAAAGATTAATATAGTTCTGGGAAACACAGCAATAATAAGGTTTGCAAATTACAACAGTGGATGTTAAGTGTGGATAAATTTTATGTCACTCCAGTACAATATATATATCATAGAATTACACAATGTGGATACAGTATAGTGTAACAATATTATATAAACTTGTCGTATTATGTATATGCAAAAGGGAGATAACTTTTCCCCTGCCTTCTATAAACTGAACACCTCTAAACTGGAAAAATGCCTCATCTGAAGAGTGTTAGGTAAAAAAAGTTTCACTGTACAATGGATAACACCTAAATCCTTCAGCATCTGGATGTATTCCTTCAACTCTAAGCGAAACGATGAAGTTTTTTTTAAAGTTTTCCACTGTCAGGTGTTACTGAGGATGTTTTTGCTGTCTCCACTGATAAACATTCTACAGAACAAGCATGACTAAGGCATTGCATTGCTCATTTTAAGTTTTTTTTTACTAATGATACCAAAAAAAGAAGACATTTTGCATTGTGTGTGGACAGACTTTAAAATAACAAAATAAAATCCAATGTAAATAAGAATGTTGAACGAACATACAATCTGTAATTCAGAAAACAATCACATATTTACTTATTTATTAGTAATTCAGCATATACATGTATTTCTAATGTTGACAAACTAAATAAATGTGTTAATGTCTTCTGGAACACAACCTGGTTTCAAAGGCCACTTGTGTTTCAGGTGATAGACATTTTTTAGGACATGCATAATATGAATATGATGGTCAAGCAGTTGTCATAATACTGATTTGGTACAGATAAAAATTTGTGTCAGGTGATGGACATGTTTGAGAGCACACATAATATCATTATGTCTAACCTGTTCGACTAAAAATAAATAATAAAAAAATATTTTTTCAATTTTTTAAAGCATCAGCCATGCTGAATGCTTTATAGCGATCGTTGGATTTTTTCGTATTTAGCGCCGCTCTCATTTCACCTTGACAGCCAATCAAATCCTTCGTTTCGACTGAAATTACGGGAATTTCCATTTACGGTATCCCAGGTATGTATAAACTCTAATCTGAGTGATTGGGTCTCCGGGAAAGTTACGAAAGCAATGTTTTCATCATGTACACATGTGCCGATCTGAAATGTATTCATACGCGTCTTAGTCCGTAATTGTTTTTGCTAGATATATATTTTAATTCTTCACTTTTGTATAAAAACCATAAAAATCCATGAAGTATACGCCCCTCGGAAAGCCCAACAAAAATGACGATCTTGTCAGTTCGCGCCGACGTTCTTCTTTTTGACCTACAGTGCTGTACATGTGGTTGTTTTACAGTCGCCGCCATATTGGATTTTTTTAATTTACGCAAAGTGACATCGATAAATAAACACAAATTATGCTCATTAAACAGTTTTTAAGTTAAATAACTCCAAACATGGATCACATTTGATGATAAATTATATATATTTTTTTAAAAATTGATTGTCAATAATATTTCGTGTTTGGGATATCCCGACCTGGTTCATTAATATTCATCATAACGTCACGAGGATTTTCCTGCTTTCATTGGGTATTAAAATTCATTCCTGTCAGTTTGCCGGTAGCGAAATTATGCATAACAAAAAAGTAGAAATCAAAGATTATTCCCAAAAATGTGATACGAAACTGAAAGAAGAAGTTTATTTACAAGTTATTGGCTATGTTGATAAATCGTTTGTGACTCGTGAAGTTGTGTAGGATATCGATACCGTAGTTCGTATGCAAATTAGCCATGTGTTTGGGGGCATGCCTGCATTTGACACCCGATGCCCCTGCTTAAATGTATTCACATAGCGTAGTGACTGACCTTTTTAGTCCAGTACACCCTTGCCCCTTTTAAAATGATCATGACACCCTGTCCTTTTCAGTTATCAGTTTAATATAAAAACGACATGCTTTATTCTCGAATCTCTGCTACATACTTCCGATCTTCTGCACACACTCCACTTCTCACCATATGTCTCCGAAGACAGACAATTTCATCATCAATGTTCATTTAAATACCCTTTCCAGTTGCTTATTTTGAAACAACAAAATAAATTGCAAGAAGGAACAACTTGAAATCAAAATCTAAACAAAACTGAAAAAAAAACGATGTTTTAAAATTTTCAGATAAAATTTATTTACCTTGTTACAAGTCCTTATTGGATCGTTTTACAGTGGATATCCGATTAAAGTTGTTGTCAGTAGTTTAATCCATGGTTTTTACAACCTTTAATTTCCTTTAATGAAGCCATATTACTTTATTTCACATAAAATGTGGCCACTGGACACGGAGGAAAACTTAGTGTGCTTTCTTAAGTTCTTCCAATTTCTAGAGCACCGTTGGTGAAGTAGAACAGAAACTAAGGGTGGGGAAAATATGGTACCAATCTTGTGAACTCAACTCCTCTTACAGTTTTCAACCAAAAACCTTGAAACTTCACAGAATGTTTCTATATATATTGAGGATGTGCACCTAACTTTAAGGAAATATTTCAAGATTTTTCCCCATTTTTCAAGACTTTGAAACTTAGTCACTTTTTAGCAAGTATTTGAATGGGGATACCTACTTTGTGAACTCAACTCCTCTTACAGTTTTCAACCAAAAGCCTTGAAACTTCACAGAATGTTAATATATATATTGAGGATGTGACCTGACTTTATGGAAATATTTTAAGATTTTTTCCCCATTTTTCCAGACTTTAAAACTTAGTCACTTTTTAGCAAGTATTTGAATGGGGGTACCTACTTTGTGAACTCAACTCCTCTTACAGTTTTCAACCAAAAGCCTTGAAACTTCACAGAATGTTTATATATATATTGAAGATGTGCGCCTGACTTTATGGAAATATTTCAAGATTTTTTCTCCATTTTTCCAGACTTTGAAACTTAGTCACTTTTTAGCAAGTATTAGAATGGGGGTACCTACTTTGTGAACTCAACTCCTCTTACAGTTTCTCTTAAATTCAAAGTAATTTTATTGTAACATTTTAGTTGTCTAAATAATAATCAATTAATTTTCAATTAATCCTATTCAGAAAATCCTTTTGTACTCAATTCTTGTCAACGAACTTTTTTTGAAAGAGACTTTTGCCTGGACAACTTCTGTAATTGGGAGGTACAGAGTGTCAGGATGGTTTATACCAATTCAGGCTTTTGAAGCTCACTTGGACAATTTATATATATTCAACAATAATTTTAAATACATTTAAATTATTTCTAAAACAAAGGTTTTATTTTTATTTTTATTTTTTTTCAAATTAATTGTGAATTCAATGAATAAAATTAATGACTTCAACAATGGTTAATCTGTCAGTTGCAAGTCAAGGGAAATAGCTGGTCATGGTGAAAGTTTTTTTTGTGATGATGATGATGACATTCAGTTCTGCTGCTGCCGATGATGATGATGATGTCACCATGATGATGATGATATGACATGAGATATAATGATGATGATAAAGATGATGATGATGATGTCACCATGATGATGATGTGACACGAGGAGATATGATAATGATGTTGATGATGGTGATGACATGAGTTCTGTTGATGCCGATGATGATAATGATTATCGTGATGAAGAAGATGATAGTGATGGTGGTGATGAAAATAAGCTCTGCTGCTATGAATGATGATGGTGATGATGACGATGTGACTTGACGAACTATGATGATGATTATGATGGTGACATGAGTTCTGTTGCTACCGATGATGATGATGGTGGCAATGATGACATTCAGTACTGCTGAGCACTGCCCATAGTATGATGATGATGATGATGAAGATGGTGGTGCTGGTGATGATGATGATGGTGGTGGTGATGACATTCAGTTCTGCTGCTGTCGATGATAATAATAATACACGATGATGATGATGATAACAAAGCCAATGTGTTCATGCTGATGATGTGACATGATGATGATGATGATGATGACATTCAGTACTGCTGCTGCTGCTGATAATGATGATGATTATGTGACATGAAGAGCTATGATGATGATGTGACCATATTAATGATGTAACATGAGGATTTCTGAAAATGATTAATATAATGGTGGTGGTGATTGTCATGGCATGGGTTCTACTGCTGCTGCTAATGACGATGATGATGATGATGATGACGATGATGATATCTTCATGTTGATGATCAAAATGTGATATGAGGAGTGATAATGATGATGATGGTGGTGATTATAGATCCAGTTTGGGTTTTCTCTTGGTTTTTGAAAAATTGAAAATTTATATTTATGCGAATTACTTAGTTTACTCAATTGATAAACATTGCGTGTCATGTCCATTTTGACCATTGTAACATATTTGTACGTTTGAGTGTATAAGTAATTAATTGTTAATGTTATATTTTGTATTATAAAATGTGTTTAATACACAGTATTTTTATAATTATTTACATGATAATTATACTGGTATAGTAAATATAGAACCAATACATAATTAAACTTTACTTTCACAATTTGTTGTTGTTTTATTTAATACAGTCAAACCTGTCTATAAAGGCCGCCCAAGGGCACCAGTAAAAGTGGCCTTTCTGGACAGGTAAATTTTATATATACAGGTTTAAATAACATGAATAAAGAACAATTGGGATACAATCCTACTGGCCTTTATAAGCAGGTGGTCCTTATATAGATGTGACTTGTAAGGCATGTTTGACTGTATAATGGAGAAAAAGAATTCTTTCAGAATGCTGCAACTCGCCATGCCTTTGCCAATTTCAAACAGTAAAATTCACAGGACTTTCTGATCAGACTTTCAATGGACGTTGAACGTTAAATATTTCACTATAACTACCATGCATTATCCAATGTCACCACTGCGGTAGCTAAGTTTGTAGACTGCTCGCTCCGTAAGTGGGAGGTCGTGGGTTCGAACCCCGGCCAGGTCTGACACAAGACTTGAAAGTTGGTAGTGACTGTTCTTTCGCCAAGCACTCGGCATTGGTAAATGGAATTACGGTTTGTTCGGATGTGAACTTAAAGTAAAGGAGGCCCGTGTCACGGTAGTTGTGGCACGATAAAAAAAACCTGCTGTATAACGTCATCAACACGTCAAAATTTGATCTGCACCTTCGCCCGTCTATAGCTGGCGACGTCTCGATGTATGAAATATTCTTGACTGGGACGTTAAACACCATTACTCAACTCATTATCCAAAATCAGTGGTTGTATAATCTGTTTTCCCTTTCTTTTTTCTTTTATAAACGTTATTGGTACTTCTTGTTGATTGCTTTAGCTCTTGTCAAATACGTAATTTTCAGTTGCCAATTTTAATTGTTTTCTTCTGTCTTTATCTGACAACACGGACCCATAAACATGACAGTGGTAAACATAATTGGTGGCATCTTGCTGTGCAATATATTGACTGCAAACCTAAAACTCAATACGAGAGGAGGTCAAAAAGTTCATAGAATGGGGTATATATTACCGCAACAAACCAGTAGCTCAGTGGTTTAAAGCGCGCGTTTACCGATCACATTGCCTCTTACTGCCTAGGTTTGAATTCCACTTGAGACATAGATTCTAGTGAGAGAGGATTTTCAGTGTCGGTGGTTTTCTCCGGTCTTCTAAACTGACCGTCTCGATATACATATACTGTGACACAAATCCATTGAAAACTGAAACATCTTTCTGGGTCTCAAATCTATCTTCCTTGCAAATTAAAACAAAACGGCTTTGCTTCTGAAATTTACCGCAATTCAGTTGGTCCGAATACTGCTAATGAGGAATTTTATTCAGAAAATAGCACTTCAAAATCAAAACAGGTTCAGTAATACTTAAGTCACTGCTCAGGTAAGTATATATTGACTCGAATTAATACTCACATTTTCCTACTGTTGCAATTAACACATTTTTCAGTTTTATATGGGTTTTTTTTACCGAAATGTGCATTACCTCGTAGTTTTTTTTTTTTTTTTTTTTTTTTTTTTTTGCTTGACAAGTATATAGAGAGAGACTACTGGCAAAAGAGCGGTAACTCCTATTAAAAAAGGAAAATTAGTACTGGGGAAAAATGCATGGTTAATCAGTTAATGTAGCTCTGACGGTCATCAGTTATTGTCAGAATATATTAATACACGTATAATGTTGTGG
Source organism: Anadara kagoshimensis (assembly GCA_021292105.1). Taxonomy (NCBI): domain Eukaryota; kingdom Metazoa; phylum Mollusca; class Bivalvia; order Arcoida; family Arcidae; genus Anadara; species Anadara kagoshimensis. The sequence continues at coordinate 45,291,887 of CM037870.1, forward strand.
TTTAAATATTTTATATAGGTATAAAGATCTATTAGTAGTTATTCAACCATATGCATACTGATTATGAGATTGCATCCCATTTATTTGAAACTATTTTAAATTTTATTTAAAACCATATCGAGAAACACGTTGATTTTCTCATGGACTCATTGGTTAAATATTGTCCAATAGTTTGTGGACAGAGTATTTCTTAAATATAATGGATTGCATTAAAATTGTATTTCAGTGATTTACTATATACATTCCATAGATTAATTGAATGCGGGTTTACTTCCCAGTTAAGTTTATTTCACTTATATCGAGACGTCACTACCTAGGCCTATAGGCGACGTGTCTGAAATTTTTACCTTTGCTGTGCGATCAGAGTAATGTTCAGGGAGCTCCATGGTTCTCAATTTAAACGCGTCACGTCTGTATTGACATGGGGCATCGGTTTTAAGTCTCTTCTGAAGTACCACGTAAATTTCATATCTGAAATGCTGAGTGCTGGGCGAAAACACAGCCACTACCTATGTCCAAGTCTTGATCAGACTCAAGCGGGATTCGAGCTCACGACCTCCTACATGCGAAGTGCATACATGCATTCTATGTGTCAAAGTTTTGTAGGAGTTATCTTCCCTATCCCATGTCATAGTTAATGAACCTATCGCGATCTAAAAATAAAATAAGTTTCCGCAAATGTCATTGGTTGATGCTCAATTACAATTATAACCGTAATCGTGTAGAAAAACAAAACGGTAAAATTAGAAATCATGCCAACCAATGAAACGCGTTTTATTTTTAGCATCATGTAAAATGATAAAGGTATTTGGAATTATTTTTTTTAAAAATCAGACGTTGAACTTAGACAATTATCATTTAGAAAGCATTAGGTTCCATTTGGCAGTTATAGGTAAGTGTCCCAAGTAGTGGGTTTTGAAATGAAATAAAATCGCCTTGGTGATTTTGACATAAAAGTAAGACCTAAGTTATATAATTCTAAATTGCTGGTTAAAGTTCTGATTTCAGAAGTGTTTTGTAAGAATCTGAGAACAACCCGATGTAATATAAGCGGGATTAGTAAGACATTAAGGAACTTTAACCTCACCACAGTATTATTTTACCGTTATGCCCGATGTCCGTTCAAACCCGGTGCTAATTTTATAATTACTATTTCGTTTGATTTGTTGTTGTGTTATTTTGGTTGTTCTAACTGTTGCTAAATAGGAAAATCGATTCAGTTTCTTATCTAACCCGTTTTACATAAAACTGTAATATTACTTACTTACTTAATCCTCTTCGTCTCCGATGAGACATAAGGCTGCAACTTTCTGCCTCCATTTGGGTCTGTCTTTGGCCAGATTCTGTGCTTCTCCCCATGTCATACAACCATCCTGTAGTTCTGCCGCCACCGTCCTTCTCCATGTTGTTTTAGGCCTGCCAGGTCTTCTCTTGCCAGGCGGAGTCCATCTTAAGGCAACCTTCGGGTGTCGTTGTTGCTTCATCTTGAAGACATGGCCTAGCCATTTTAACCTCCTTTCTTTTATTTCTGTGCTGATCTTCCTGCAATTGGTCTTGTTTAGGAGTTCAACGTTTGATATTTTCTGAGGCCAAAATATTTTACAGATCTTTCGCAAACAGCCATTGTAAAAACTTTCAATTTTGTTCATGTCACTTTGGATGATTCTCCAGCACTCTGATCCATATAATAAGACGGATTTGATGTTGCTATTAAACAGCTTAATTTTTGTTTTCAACGAGTACAAGTTGGAACTCCAAATTGGACGAAGGATTGAAAATACAGTCCTGGCTTTCCCTAACCGAGCCTTTATATCTTTCTGTGCAGCGTTGTCAGTGCTGATTAGACTCCCTAGATAGGTAAATTCTTCCACATATTCTATAGTTGTGTCATCGATTTTAAGGTTGGTTGATGAATTGCTGTTTATCTTCATGGCCCTTGTTTTCTTTGTGCTGATGTTGAGTCCTGTCTGTTGAGCATATTTGTTTAAACGATTTGATTTTTCTTGCATGTTGTTTGTGTTGGTAGACAGAATGGCTAGATCGTCTGCGAAATCAAGGTCTTCGAGGTGTGAGAGTAGGTCCCATTGAATCCCTCTTGGTCTATCTGATGTTGCTTTCTTCATTACCCAGTCAATGGTTACAAGAAAGAGAATAGGTGATATGATACATCCCTGTCTTACTCCAGACTCAACCCGGAACCAATCTGTTGTTGTGTTGCTTAGGATGATACTGCATTCATAATTTTCATAGAATTTCTTTTTTATTGTGGTGACTTTAGTTGGTAGTCCATAATGCTGCAATATTTTCCATAAGGTGTCTCTATTCACGCTGTCAAAGGCTTTCTTAAAATCTATAAAGTTGATATGCAAGGGACTGTTCCACTCGATACACTGCTCTATGATGTTTCTGAGCGTAAATATTTGGTCTATACAGCCTCTTCCTCTCCTAAATCCAGCTTGTTCCTCTCTAAGTTTATCGTCGATATCTGCTTCTATTCTTGAGAGAAGCACTTTCAGAAAGACTTTACTGGGTGTTGACAGCAGAGTAATTCCTCGCCAGTTGTCACATATTTGCAGGTCTCCTTTCTTTGGCAGTTTCACAATGAGCCCTTTCGTCCAGTCTTTTGGAATGGTGTCGTTATTCCAGATGTTTTTGAAAAGGTTTGTTAAGACTTTCGTCGATGTTTCTAAGTCTATTTTCAGCATTTCTGTATGGATCTGGTCAACCCCTGGAGCTTTCCCACTTTTAAGCGATGTAATTGCTTTCTTTACTTCAATTTCTGTGGGAGGATTTAGGTCGATATCCAAGAGAGTTTCTCCTGGATCTACCTCCGCAGTTTCGTCGGGTGTTGGATGATTTAGCACCTCTTTAAAATATTGAACCCATCTATCAGCTTGTTCTTTTTCACTGGTAATTACAGTTCCATGTTTATCTTTCACATTTGAGATAGCTGTGTTGTTATTTCTACTCAGACTTTTAGTGATCTTATACACCTTTCCCATCTTTCCTTTACTAGCTGCTGTTTCGGCCTCCTGTGCTTGCTGGTCAAGGAAGCTTCTTTTGTCTTGTCTAGCACTCTTTTTGACTTCTTTATCAGCTTCTTTATATTCTTTCTGTAGCTTTTCAATCATTCTGGTGGATTTCGTACTAAGTATTTTACTTTTGATGTCCTTTCTCTTGTCGACTCTTGCTATCGTTCCTGGTATTATCCAGTCTTTAGATTTTCTCTTTCTGAATCCAAGTACTTTTTCTGCTGTTTCTGTATACGCTTTCTTAATGTTATCCCAGTCTGACTCTACATCTTGTGCATCATCAGACAGCACTTGAAATCTGTTCCGTAGTTCAAGTTGGAATTGCCTTACAGTATGTGTAGATTTTAGCTTCTGGATGTCAAGTTTCTTAGCTTGTTGACTAGGTTGATTCTTTCTTAGTTTAAGTTTAATTGGTGCTACTACAAGGTAGTGGTCTGAGTTGACGTCAGCGCCTCGATAAACTCGTACATCTTTTAGCGATCTCCTCCATTTACCATTGATGATAATATGGTCTATCTGGTTGGTTGTCCTTCCATCAGGTGATTTCCAGGTAAGTTTATGAATGTCTTTGTGGGGGAAGATGGTATTCCCAATGACCAGATTGCTGTTTTGACAAGTCTCGACGAGTCTTTCTCCGTTATCATTGATGGTTCCACACCCATGTCTCCCCATGACTTTCTCAAACGTGGTGTTATCACTGCCAATCTTTGCATTGAAGTCGCCTATGACAAGAAGAACATCGTGTTGAGGTACTTTCGAAATGGTGGATTGCAGTTGTTCATACCACTCATCTTTTGCTTCGTCTTCGGCCTCATTTGTTGGAGCATAGCACTGAATGATTGTTAGCTTGCTGTACTTTGAATTGAATCGTGCACGAAGTAATCTTTCATTTATTGGTTCTCATTCCATGAGGGTGTTAGCTTTCTCTTTGGCTATAAGTAGAGCCACTCCCTGGATGTGTTTATCCTGATGTCCTGAGTGTAGGATGACTGTACCATCGCTAGATTTACTCTTGCCTGTTCCTGTCCAACGGGTCTCGCTCACGCCAACAAGATCAAGATTGTATCGTTGCATCTCTCTGGTGACTTGAACTAATTTGGATGGCTCAAACATGGTTCGAACGTTCCATGCTCCCACTTTAATAGTGGTTTTGGGTCCTAGCAAACTCTTATTCGCATTTGTCATGGTCATACCGCCATCAGTGTGGCAAGAGTTAGCTGTTGGATCCGTGGTAATTTATATACTTGCAGTTTCTGTAACGATATCAGTTTTTACAGTATAGGGTTGTTAGCCCTATGCCAAACCTCCGCACTGGTGGACCGGGTTTTCTCTCTGGGTTGTCCTTCCCGTAGATGATTGCATTTCTCTGCTTTCGGATGTCATCTCCCCGGTTTTCTGTCTGGGATATCTCCCGTAGCCTTTCCCTGTCCATAGGGTATAGCCGCAAGGCAGCGGAGGTTTTAAATCAGAGTTTTCCTTCTCCTAGACGAGCTGCCCTCCAGGGCTAACGAATCCCATCTACCCGAAGCACTGGTTTTAAGGCGCCAGTATCTCGCCTTCGCCCCTTCTCCAATCTGTCGGCAACGGTTCCAACCATGGGAAGGTAGGAGATGGACATTTGGTTGACAGAGGCTATGTATTGCGCGTACCGAAGGAGCATTTAAATAGCATTTGGGAGCTCATCCCCAAAACCACTCCTAGGCATATCAACCATTTTGGAACCAAAACTGTAATATGGAATGTGTTAATATTTTGGTTAATAGCTCCTAACTTTTTAGTACTCAAAATGGTCTATGAAATAAAAACCCTCTCCTCATCAGCAAAACGGACGCTGAAGGCCGCGGGTGAACGCCGTGAGTAAACATGTCACTCAAATGTTTAAAAGTACTTTTTATTATTTAAAAAGTTAAATTAATATTACTCTTTTATGCTTGATAAATCAAGCAAGTGTGCGTTGGTGATGTGATCATGTTGAAAATATTTACTAGCTGGCGTAATTGTTTTCTTTTGCACAGATTTTAAAATTCTAACGTTTTAACCGTTTTCAGATAAAACTACCAAGCTGGATGGCGGCAATACGTAAGAAGCTTGTGATTGTGGGAGATGGGGCCTGTGGTAAAACAAGTATATTAATTGTATTGAGGGACGGAACTTGTCCCGATATGTATATACCAACAGTGCTCGAAACTTACATTACCGATATAGCAGTTGACGGCCATCAGGTAAGGCTGTTGTTATTCACATTCTCGACCCGTGTTCGTATTCTTTGTAATAGCGATATTCTCTATATCTAAATTTGGAGGTGAAAGATATTTGCATAATGCTGAAATGTGGCATGACTTGCCAAAATTGTCACCTTAACTATGCAAAGCAAACCCAAAGCATAGCAAAACATTCATGTTTTCGGAATTGTCTAGTTTGAAACATAGAAAGCACGCAATAACATTTTTAGCATATGCAATAATAAATTCCAAAAAATTAATACCACTACCTTTTCGATATATGAGCAATCCATGTCATGATAAGACCTTCTGGATCTCTTGTTCGTTTTCATACTAGGAAACACTGTAATTATAATTGATATTTTCGTTCGTCTTTGCAGGTAGAGCTTACATTATGGGATACAACCGGGCAGGATGATTACGACCGACTCCGCCTACTTTCCAGATACTGACGTAATCCTCATGTGTTTTTCTATAGACAGTCCCGATAGTTTAGACAATGTTTTCGAAAAATGGACACCGGAAGTTAGAAATTTTTGTTCAAAAGTGCCAATAATATTGGTCGGAAATAAACTCGATTTAAGAAATGATCCAGAAACCATCAGAGAACTTTCAAAACATAACCAACAAGAGGCCCATGGGCCTGATACGCTCACCTGATAACTAATGGCTAGCTGATAGATTTAAAGAAAACATAAATACTAAACCCCAATGACTTTTTTCTTTACACCATGATAACCATTGTATCAATACCTACAACATTCTAATATACATGCCTATACAAAAAGTTAATAGTTTTCGAGATAATAAAACATTTCGGCATTGTTTCGCATATGTGACCTTGACCTTTAAACCAATAACCTTTTTCTATACATCAAAATGATCGTTGTATCAATACCTACAACATTCTAATATACATGCCTATACAAAAAGTTTATAGTTTTCGAGATAATTAACCATTTCGGTATTGTTTTGTATCTGTGACATTGACCTTTGAACCCATGACCTTTTTCTATACATCAAAATGATTGTTGTATCAATACCTACAACATTCTAATATACAAGCCTATACAAAAAGTTTATAGTTTTCGAGATAATTAACCATTTCGGTATTGTTTCACATCTGTGACCTTGACCTTTCAACCCATGACCTTTTTCTATAATCAAAATGATCGTTGTATCGATACCTACAACATTCTATTATACATGCCTATACAAAAAGTTTATAGTTTTCGAGATAATAACCATTTTGGTATTGTTTTGCATCTGTGACCTTGACCTTTGAACCCATGACCTTTTTCTATACATCAAAATGATTGTTGTATTAATACCTACAACATTCTAATATACAAGCCTATACAAAAAGTTTATAGTTTTCAAGATAATTAACCATTTCAGTATTGTTTCACATCTGTGACCTTGACCTTTGAACCCATGACCTTTTTCTATACATCAAAATGATCGTTGTATCAATACCTACAACATTCTAATATATATGCTTATACAAAAAGCTTATAGTTTTCGAGATAATAATTATAATCAGAGGTAAAAAAATTAGGTCACGACCTTCACAATTGACCTTGACCTCATTTTGAAGATACTAACAAGAAGATGTCAAAACTGAAAACCCCATGTCATTATCTGGTCAAATAGTCAAGTTATAACAATTTGAAGCTATTTTACGATTTTTTCAAAATTAAACGCAAAAACGCGTAACCTATTTTTTATCCGAATTTCACAAAATGAACAAACTATAGGCTTAAGACCTTAGAGAAGCCAAATATCACATCAGATTTTTTCTCCAATCAGTACTTTCGGAGAAGAAGATTTTTTAAGATTTTTGCACCCCTAGGTCACCTTGACCTAGTTATGGTAGCCATAGCAACGCCACGATCAAATCTGAATTGCACCGGCCTATATATACTTCCGACAAAGTTTCATTAAAAACTGTCCAGTAGTTTCAGAGGAGAAGTCGAAAATAGGTGTTAACGACGCACGCACACACGCACGCACGCACGCACGCACACACACACGCTGCGCTATGCCATAAGCTCACATGACCTTCGGTCAGGTGAGCTAAAAACCTTTAGAACCCCAAGAAGGTAAAGCTTTGGCAGACAGAATAAATGCTTTTTCATATGTAGAATGTTCGGCAAAAACGGGGGAAGGTATTCGAGAAGTATTTGAAAAGACTACCAGAGCTGTTCTCCATAGAAAGAAGAGAAAACCTCGCCAGAAACTGTGTATTCTGTTGTGAACGAAAATCAGCAATAATATGTGGTATTATTATGGGGATAGTGCTGTCTCGAGAGAGATTCAAATACTCCATCGTGCAAGAATCATGTGAGATCACCTTTATAATATTAACTGACAGAAATCTATTGCTGAATAGCTAACCCTTTTATGAGCGATACAATATTATTTACAAGTACTTGAAAAATACACATTGTCATTCTAATAGGATGTATGCGATGCTTGCTTGTAATTACTAAGACTTATATTTGATGTGCAGATAGATGTCTGATGTTTGTGTGATAACCTGACGCGGTAACACAACGTAGTATTTCATATTGTGACAAGTATAACACTGAGCTAATAAAGAGCCGAAGCTCAGCTGTCGAGTGGCTGAGACAAAAACTGCCGAGATATAGATACATCCTATCATGTCGAAATAAGATGTAGGTTCGACACTAAATCGTTAGCTTTATGTTAAACTGTCAACAGGTCTGTATTGTACATCATGTTGTTAATGCTATTGTTATAATATACGAAAGCCTTTTAGGCTCATGAATAAAAAAAATTAAATGGCATAATAACGCAAAATAAAGGCGAAATATATATATATTAATAACGCGAAATAAAGGCGTTATAATGCGAATTGAAAGGCGTAATAACGCAAAAAAGTGTAATAACGCGAAATATTAAATATATAATGCGAAATAATGACGCTATAACGCGAGTTGAAAGGCGTTATAACGCAAAAAAATATATAATAATTTTTATATCATTACTATTTGTAATTATGATGTGTTTTCAAAGAAGCATAGAATGCTGGATAAGCATTGTTTCATAGATAATGAGCATGCTGTTATTTCAATTCGAGTCGGATGTTTTATATTTTATATATTTTATGTTATAATGGGTTTGTTATTTACAGTTGTACTGTTTTACTTCTCCCATGATCAAACATTTTTGTTCGTACGATGGGATATATTTGATATCTTTATTTACAATTGCTACTATTTTATTCTTTATAAATATTTTATGTTTGCAAACTGTTGTCGTTTTTTTTTACTTTTACAATAAAACTTAAAATCTTAAGCCCCATTTATACGGCGAGAATTGCATACCTAAGTATTTTTTACTCATATGTAAATTTACTCACATATGCAAATTGTGTCGTATGAACAACTTTGCATATATGCAAATTTTACTCATGTAAGTAAATTTGCACCTAGTAGGGACCAAGTGCAAATTTGCTATAGTATGTGAGTATTTTATACTAAGGTATGTAAATTTTGCTACAGTGTCGTATGAACGCACAGTAATATTTACTAACATAATTTTAAACACATGGGCTTATGCCAGGTTATTGGTGTTTGTAATCTGCCTTGTACCAGAAAAAAATTGTTTAATAGTGTTGTCCACTGATATACAATGTCACAGATTAACATTACATACATCCCATTGTATTGACATCAAGCTAACCAACAGGCGCCAATTGTAAGGGAAACCCACTCACCACATTTGATGTTAAAATCGGGGATCTAACTCATAGCAGTTAAATAAGCCAACCACTATTAACCACCACTGCCCTCATCGATTTGTAATAATTATCCAATAAAGATCAAAAGTTGTAATTGAAATAGATTTATTTGACAAAAGCACAAAAACAATTGACAAACTGTCACCAAAATTTGACGTTTAACTAGTTGTCAAAGAGAAAGTGCCCGAGCAACAAAAGCCAACCACAGAATGTAAAGAAAATTTACTTTTACAAATTTGACAATGAATTGTCCATGAAAGAAGATGCCGTGTCGTCACTAAGTGTTTCGGGATAACAAATATTACAAGCATCATCATCTTCAACATCAATGAAATAATTTTCACCATCAAGTTCAATAAAAACAATCGACCGATCATTAAAGAATTAATTTGCAGCTTCATATACAGGGCTGAAGCTTAATTAATTTGAGTTAGGGGTCCAGCTCAGTTAAAAAAGAAGTTTTAATGTAATAAATAGCTAAAATGTGTAAACATTTTGGGGTCTAGACTGGGTTTTAGGATACATGAGTTAATCTAAATATCTGATATATGTTATGAGGAACAACACAAGCTTCTTTTTACAGAACAAGCAAACACGACATGGACATCAATCCTTTTTTGCAAACATCACAATGGACATTTCAAGCAACCAGTGTCGTTCTACCCTAACTACACGGTATATAAATGTGCTCTGCACTGATGTCAGCTTTTGTTTGTATACTTTTTAGGCTTGAGAAAACAAGTCTTTAAAGGATATGTCATATAACATTTTTTAATGTTTTTTATGAGTATTAAATATATTTAAATTCAAAAACTGGTATATGACAGATATGCTGGATCACCAAGTAGAACTGCTCCTTTGTCATTATGTCATGTGCTACATTTGAATTTTTATGAAATAATTTAATTCAAAAGTAGCACATGACAATTATAATAGCCCAGTATCAAATCAGTGCTTATATAGTAGGGAAACGTTCTTATTTGATAAACAAGTCTAAACTGTTTAATGTTCAGAATCAAAATTATCCAAAATTGGTTGTAAACTTCGAATTTACTGATGGTACATAAATTATGTATGAACGCAAAGCAAAATATACTTTTGCTTACATGAGTAAATTTACATATGAGTAAAAATACTTAGGTATGCAATTCTCGCCGTATAAATGGGGCTTTATATGTTTGGTATATGGATGTTTCTTTTGAGTCGTTTTATTCGTCTTTTGTTTTGAAGAACTGAGCCGTAAACAACAAACTGACAATGCATGTGTTTTTGTGATTGCACTTGGAATCGTTCAAAATTTATTATAACAAAGTTTTCAACAAATATGAAAGCAAACTTTTTGTATCTAGACTATTACATAAGCATTGCCTTTGCTTATAGAGAATAATATAGATCCCTGGACACCTAAGAGAAAGTCCTTCAATATGAGTGTAGAAGCATTGTAAGGGTTGGTTAGAATACTGCAATTCCTTTTCAAACGTTATAGAGATGCATACATTAGGTCTATGCGCCAGAAAGATTTTGCAACAGTTTTATTTTTTCTCTACTTTTTTATATATTAGTTATCTGAAAATTGAAAAATAATTAAAATGCAATTATTTTAAGAACATTGTCAGATAAGATAAAATAATAAAATAAAACTAAATTACCTCAAGTTCACATTTGTCAACATTTGGCAATAGTCGAAACAACGTGGAACACTACACAAAATCAAATTAAAACAACACTTCATCTTACTGTGACCACTGACTATAAAACGCCTGACTTTGGACGGACACTGGTTATGTAATGTTTGGTGATACAATGGTATCCAATGGTGTAGTCCCTACCTCAGTAGGATCCTTATTATCCATTACTAGGATTGAGACGTTATGCACTGTCAAGGACTTACTGTGATGAAATATCTTTCTATTTATACATTAAACATATGATAATCGTGTTACACCGAATTTGTATTACCCCAATTATGATTATATTTTGGCTGTTGGTAACACAAAAACAGGAAGTGATGTCATTCTAGTCTGTGGAAAACCCAGACGTCTGCAACATTTGTATACACATTGTATTTTAGAAATTGTTATCCGTTGCACCATTTACCATTTTTACATGGATATCCCAGGTCGTAAATTATATTCACAAAGACTGATTTAAGTTTATTAACTGAAAATGTAAAAAAAAAAACTTAATAGTCTCTAACCAATGATATAATTTTATTAATGAGGTTTAACTTTTTGTGATATCGTAGATATTTCATACTAAAGCAGGTGACATGGTGAATATGCTGTTTTTTTTTTTTATCAAACCCGGGTGATTTTTTTAAATATAAAATACAATTATCTTTGGAAGTATTTATATATAAATATTGTATAACATAGCTGAACTACTAAAATGTCCAACGGGGTTGGATTTGGTCTGAAATAAAGTATTTACTGTTTACCATACACTACTGACGAAAAAGGCTGCATTTTTCTATAATGACCCACATGTACACCATTTTACAAGCAATGGTTCCTTGATACACAAATCGATCAAGTAGACAGTCATAGAAAAACAACACGCATACACATAACAACAGATAAAATTCGTCATAACATTCAACAAATATAAGTATCGGCACTAATACTAATACTGTCTTATTTGAACCACATTTGTCATCGTCAGGTGCACTTCCAGCATTAAAGGGACATCGGTGTTAGAGTGAACTGAAGCACCGCTTGTGGCCCACAACACCACAACCATCTAGGTTGATATCTAGGTGGGACAGTTCATAGTGTCCGTTGCTGAAGGTAGGGGGTTTTCTCCGGATACTCCGGTTTCCTCCGCCATTCCAGAACTGATCGCCCCCTTATCTGCGAAAGGATCATGAAACACCATTACCCCTTTCCTTTCAACCAAAGCCGGGAGTTTTGTTATTGGTTTTATATAGCGTGTGTCTATTTATTTATTTAATTTACCAAGTGGTATATTCAAATGAGATGAAATAATGAGTTGACTCACACGTCAACTTATTTTCAAAATATTAATTATGGGGGATGAAAATTATTACCTTTAAGTAATATGTCTCATTTATATTTTAAATCGAACATTTAAAATATATACATTGCCCAAAGGGGATAGCGTTTCTAGTATTATAACATCTGCTACATACATGTACTTGGGCATTCAGCTTAGTTAGCTCAGTGAACCTCGTGTTATGTCGCAATTGTTGAGATACTCAAAACAATAACACGAGAACAGAGACCACTTGCTAAATTTAGACTTGCATATAGTTAACCCAATAACATCTCATTATTATCTAGTCAGAGTATCCAGAAATCCATCGACGATCGGACAAAAATCGTCCTTATCGTGATAGCACAAACAATAATTGTTTTTATGTAATAACAAAAGTATGTTGGCTGGCAAAACGATGGTAATTTAACTAACAAATCTACATGCCGACCTAAGAATAACGCATCTACGAATTAAGACGTCATAAGATGCAGATTATTTTGTGATAATTAAAAAGTATGCCACAAAATTCTACGAAAATGAGGTTAATAGAGATCCAGGTTATTGACAAAAGAATAATTCGGTCATAACATTTTTTGTACTGAGGTTGTAAAAGTAAACCATGTTTGGAAAATAGTTTGGAAAATAGTCAAATAACAGTGTTAGTGCTTTATACTGAGAGAGTGCTTGGCTGAAAACAATTCCACAAATATCAACTGAATGTTCGTTAAATGAAAACAAGTTTGAAATTTAGTTGCATAACACTAACGCAATAAAAAAAAACAAAAAAAAAAAAAAAAAAAAACAAAAACAAAAACAAACAACAAAAGACAAAACTCTGGCACATAACTTGTATGGTGTATGGTTTGTGCCATGTTTTCACCTTATTTCTGTTTTTTGTTCGTGGCACAACATTTCTATGGAGTCTGGCTTAGACCACAATACTTCTACGTTGTCTGATACGAGCCATAATTTTTCTATGACTGTTATTTCTATATTCTTACACATAGTACTTAACACACATTACGTCTATGGTATCTCATTCTGGTTTGGACCACTTTTTACTTCTATGTTGTCTGGTTTTGGCCACTTGACTTCTATGGTGTCTAGTTTGGATCACTTTACGTCTATGTTGTCTGGTTTTGGCCACTTGACTTCTATGGTGTCTAGTTTGGACCACTTTATTTCTATGGTGTCTGGTTTGGGCCAATTTACTTTTATTTTGTCTGGTTTGGGCAACTTTACTTCTATGTTGTCTAGTTTGGACCACTTTATTTCTATGGTGTCTGGTTTGGACCACTTTACTTCTATTTTGTCTGGTTTGGGCAACTTTACTTCTATGTTGTCTGGTTTGGGCCATTTTACTTCTATGGTGTCTGGTTTGAACCACTTTATTTTTATGGTGTCTGGTTTGGGCCACTTCACTTCTAAAATGTCTGGTTTGGGCCACTTTACATCTATAGTGTCTGGGCTGGGCCACTTCACTTCTATAGTGTCTGGTTTGGGCCACTTTACTTCTATGGTGTCTGTTTTGGGCCACTTTACATCTATAGTGTCTGGGCTGGGCCACTTCGCTTCTATAGTGTCTGGTTTGGGCCACTTTACTTCTATGGTGTCTGTTTTGGGCCACTTTACATCTATAGTGTCTGGGGTGGGCCACATTACTTCTATGGTGTCTGATTTTGGCCACTTTACTTCCAGCATGGTATCTAGTTTGCGCAATTTTACTTCTATAGTGTCTGGTTTGGGCAACTTTACATCTATAGTGTCTGAGCTGGGCCACTTTACTTCTATGGTGTCTGGTTTGGGCCACTTTACTTCCAGTATGGTATCTGGTTTTGGCCACTTTACTTCTACAGTGCCTGGTTTTGGGCCACTTTACTTCTATGGTACCGTTATCTGGTTTGGGCCATTTTACTTCTATGGTACCGTTATCTGGTTTGGGTCACTTTACTTCTATAGTACCGTTATCTGGTTTGGGTCACTTTACTTCTATGGTACCGTTATCTGGTTTGGGTCACTTTACTTCTATGGTACCGTTATCTGGTTTGGGTCACTTTACTTCTATGGTACCGTTATCTGGTTTGGGTCACTTTACTTCTATGGTACCGTTATCTAGTTTGGGTCACTTTACCTCTGTGGTACCGTTATCTGGTTTGGGCCAGTTTACTTCCAGTATGGTATCTGGTTTTGGCCACTTTACTTCTACAGTGCCTGGTTTGGGCCAGTTTACTTCTATGGTACCGTTATCTGGTTTGGGCCAGTTTACTTCTATGGTACCGTTATCTGGTTTGGGCCAGTTTACTTCTATGGTACCGTTATCTGGTTTGGGCCAGTTTACTTCTATGGTACTGTTATCTGGTTTTGGCCAGTTTACTTCTATGGTACCGTTATCTGGTTTGGGCCACTTTACTTCTATGGTACCGTTATCTGGTTTGGACCACTTTACTTCTATGTTGTCTGGTTTGGGCCATTTTACTTCTATGGTGTCTGGTTTGAACCACTTTATTTTTATGGTGTCTGGTTTGGGCCACTTCACTTCTAAAATGTCTGGTTTGGGCCACTTTACATCTATAGTGTCTGGGCTGGGCCACTTTACTTCTATAGTGTCTGGTTTGGGCCACTTTACTTCTATGGTGTCTGTTTTGGGCCACTTTACATCTATAGTGTCTGGGCTGGGCCACTTTACTTCTATGGTGTCTGATTTTGGCCACTTTACTTCCAGCATGGTATCTAGTTTGGGCAATTTTACTTCTATAGTGTCTGCTTTGGGCAACTTTACATCTATAGTGTCTGAGCTGGGCCACTTTACTTCTATGGTGTCTGGTTTGGGCCACTTTACTTCCAGTATGGTATCTGGTTTTGGCCACTTTACTTTTACAGTGCCTGGTTTGGGCCACTTTACTTCTATGGTACCGTTATCTGGTTTGGGCCATTTTACTTCTATGGTACCGTTATCTGGTTTGGGTCACTTTACTTCTATGGTGCCGTTATCTGGTTTGGGTCACTTTACTTCTATGGTACCGTTATCTGGTTTGGGTCAGTTTACTTCTATGGTACCGTTATCTGGTTTGGGCCAGTTTACTTCTATGGTACCGTTATCTGGTTTGGGTCACTTTACTTCTATGGTACCGTTATCTGGTTTGGGTCACTTTACTTCTATGGTACCGTTATCTGGTTTTGGCCACTTTACTTCTATGGTACCATTATCTTGTTTGGGTCACTTTACTTCTATGGTACCATTATCTGGTTTGGGCCATTTTACTTCTATGGTATCTGGTTTGGACAACTTTACTTCTATAGTGTCTGGGCTGGGCCACTTTACTTCTATGGTGTCTGGTTTGGGCCACTTAACTTCCAGTATGGTATCTGGTTTGGGCCACTTTACTTCTATAATGTCTGGTTTGGGCCACTTTTCTTCTATGGTACTAGTATCTGGTTTGGGCACATGATTACTGTTTTAGATCAACTTTCGTTATTAGAATATATTTATTTCTTGACATCTCTTCAACTTAAAACAAAGGAACAAAAAATGCGTGAACGATTAAGAACGAATTTTCGATAACATGAACAATTGCTACTTAACGAAGACGCAATAGTGAGCGAAGTTGCATCATGCTGACCATTAAAAAATGATTTGTCCAGATCGGTACAATTTTAGTGCGCAAGGTTGCTATTTAAGTGCTTTTTTATCTGTAAGTCTTTGAATTTGCTACAATTTTTATACAAAAAGTCTGAATTTTTAGTGTTTTTAATTAAAAAACCGTCAAATTTGGAAAATCTGTCTAATTTGACCTGATCATTTTATTAGTCCGTTTATCCCTTTTTATGGTACAAATCTGTGAAAAATGAATAAATCCGTCGAATTGGTCAGACTGTTGCTTTTCGCTTAATATCGCATGCAGATGTTCTGAACAACAGATACCATAATTTACACATTAATCTTTAACCTGTCAACAACAAAAATGAAACTTGTATTACATCACAGAATGAGATATTAATTTGTTCGACGCAGTTTGACATAGCAAGGTCAATTATGCACAATGTTACGTCGTAGTAACTTTTTCCATAAAACGCAAGTATGTAACAAATGTTTTGAACGCCAACGTGGTTTGTACTATATATCAACATTTGTAGAAACAGACTATACTACAACTTGACCTCGTGCTCTAAATTGATTGGCTGGTATATTGAGGTCAAATAATTTCATTCATAAAAATGTTTTACTACGCGTACACATGGTTGTCGCGTGTTGGTAGGTAGGTATAAAATAACTGCGTAGTTTGATCAAAGGAAGACAAACAGAAATAGACATGACGGGATGCCGTTCTAGAAAACATGTAAATAACAATGATCAGAGACAATAACAATTCCATGAACATAGAATCGAAAAATGAAAACTTTAACACTAGTAAGACTGAAAATTTTGGACTTCAGGACTCGATTACGTTCTTTGTAAAGGTAAGTTATATATATATTACTTAATAAGGTGTTTTAACCTTTGGTATCAATGTGAAGATTAGAAATATATTTATATATTTATTTATTTATTTACTCCGTATGATGCTAAATTCTGGGTCATTGTACATGTTTTGTGTGTCACTGTTCCTCATTTAAACCGGGTATTTAAACTTAATTGAAGTTGAAAATTTCAAATACATGAATTTTAATAAGTTTAAATGTTATCAATATTTTTATCAATTTGCACCTCAAAATACTTTGATTTTTCATATTTGCATTACGTTATGTACATTTTTAAAACGGGATTAACTTGGGGTCACTAATGATGACATTGGGATCGATTATATACTGACCCATCTTGACTTCACTTGATCAGGTCCAAAATACATTTATGTTACATATTAACACTATTTGATGAACTTATGGACATTTAATTTTTAAGAGTGGTTTTATTTTGAGGTCGCCGCTGATGACACGGGGTCAATTTATAGTGCTAACCCATTGTGGCTATGTGTTTTACACGGACTTCACTTGTCTAGGGTAGGGGACACATGTGTAGGTAAATATAGACGTAGGATATTTTAGTGAAAACCACAATGTTCCTCGTTGATGACTGCAATAAGACAACATTTAAGGCCACGCTATACTTGACTGACAGGATGTCATGATAGATGTGTAAAAATTTGGGATGGACTGTTGTGGTATTTAAAGCGGGAAAACGCTATCTAGAACAAAACTCATTCATTGACGAAAAGAACATGGATATTTATGGATGAACTACATCCGATGTTGACCAGATTACAATCAAACCTGCCTAAATGACCACCTTTATATAAAGACCACCTGCTTTTAAAGGCCTGTAAAATACCATCGCAATTGCTCTTTGTCTATGTTATTTGAACCTCTCTTTCTATATAAGACCAACCTGCCCATAAATGCCCCTTTTAAGGTTCCCCTGGGCGACCTTTGTAGTCCGGTTTGACTGTACTATTTTAAATGGAAATTTGTAGGTCATACAATACATAAGAGTGCAATGTCGGACTTTGGATCGAACTTACCCCCCCCCCCCCCCACTCTCTCTCCGATTCAATAACACGCGCACAGAGAGAGAGAGAGAGAGAGAGAGGAGAGAGAGAGAGAGAGTACTTCCAGTTGTTTGTCGCATTTTTCTTTGACGTCATATCATTGTTTTTTCCTAGAAGTGTAGAGGGAAATAGCGGTTTAATCAATAGAAACTCTCCCGGAAAGCGTCAGAGGATATGATGTATTATAATTACTGTAATACGAGAATAACAAAATATCAGCCTTCTAATTTAACTTACTATTTCAAATCAGAGATTAAAAATCTCGCGTAAATACCCGCGTATACACAATGATATTTGTTTAATACGCCTATTTATCGATGGAATTTAAGGCGGGAAAATGTTTAACATTGATTGGCTGCTGTATCTGTAGGTTTTGTTAAATCAAATAATTTTATGATTTATGTCCGTGTTATCATGACCTTACATATCCGAGCACGTGGCAAATTTTAGTCCCCACATGTTAATTGATACTATTAAGGTGGTATATATCAATGAAAAACATTGTGGTAAGTGGGATAGAGTAATGGTGTTTAACGCCACAGTCAAGATTATTTCACTTATATCGAGACGGTCGATTCTTGAATGGTTGGGGACACTGCTAGAAAACCACCAACCTTCGGCAAACGAGTTGAAACCCTTTCTCACCATCTTGCACCTGCACGACAGACTCGAATATAGACAGCTAGGGACGACTAGCGCTCCGTTTAGACTATTCCCATTTCTATTCCTGTTATACTTCCATCCGATGATATTATAATTTCAGAAAAGTAAAAAATTAATGATATGACAATTGTATAAATATCTGTCTTGTCGCATCGTAAGGGACAGTGTGTGGTTGCTTAATACTATTCTTTTATATTATTACGGGAGGTCTATTGTTAGAACCCCATTTAGAATCCGAGCCTTTGCATTAAGTCGCATCGAAAGGGACAGTGTGTGGTTGCTTAATACTATTCCTTTATATTATTACGGGAGGTCTATGGTAAGAACCCCATTTGGAACCCGAGTCTTTGCATTAGGACACATAATTATATAGTAATAATGAACGTGAGTAAGGGAGGTTATACGTATAGATCATTGTCTGTCTTCAATATTCGGAAATCATTGGAATCTCAATATGATTATCGATCAGTCTTTTATTGTATGTACTCCGTCGGTTAGGTATATCAGTGATTCATTAATGTGAGTATGTGTATTGAAAATAAAAACGTGATTCATTATGAGACAAATGTCACAAACAAAGTTACAATATTACACGGTTAATTTATGTTCATATTTTACCATATTTTTATAGATGTTTTCTTCGTAGTGTCATTTAAGGACACCGGTAGCAGTGGGATGGTTGGAATTTCACTTATATCGAAGTTGTCAGTTTTAGAATGGTGGAGGAATCAAATCAAATCAAATCAAATCAAATCAAGGACACCTGCTTATAAAGACAAAAGTAGAACTAGATTTCTTATATTTTTATTATATATATAACCTGTATATAAATACCACCTGTTCATAATCGTCGCTTTTGTTGCCGACTTTCCTATTGGAGACTGGGATGTAAAACAGTAATTAAATCTTTAGAAAGACCATTTGTATCCTTCACGAAAATTATAATTTCGACTGAAAATGACCGAAACAAGCCAATTTTTAACATTTCTGTGAAATATATTTTTTTCTTCAAAAAATTAAAATATAATTCAATTGGGTCAGTGGGTGTGTTACAAAAGCAGTCTGACCAAACCTTTTTAATCTGTAATTCGAATTTGAATAAAATCACATGATCATTACGTCATATTCCCTGAGTTATCAAATTCTCAATCGATATCGCCTGAAATTTAAAGCACGTGCGCTCAAAATTCAGACTTCCACCCACGTGTATGCAGTGTATTCTTAAATCGAATCCATCACTAAGTAAGCGAAGCAAATTATAAAACGCAAAAGCGTTATATTGCATCACAATTAACCGACATAATTTCAATACTAATCATTGGCTGTTTAAGTACAATATATAATTAAAAACTAAGAATAAGTCTGTCGATTTCTTTGATAATTTTTTACATGTATTAAATTTATTTAAGTGTTCATGTACCCGGTTTTTCCAGTGAGTCAGATTTCAGCTACTGAATCATGTATCAGTCTCAGTTTATCTAAAACGAAGTACTTGATGAATAAGACGCAAATTGGCAAAATGTCAAATCCTGTAGTACCAAATTCTGAATCATTGATAATTATTTTTCACTAATCAAAACTGACGAAATAAACCGATCAACAAGGTTTGATCAGATGGGTCAGTTAAAGACATGGACACGGTCGGAGAGAGTCCTCCCAATGACTTTTATTTTCTGGAAAGTTTTAAAGTCTTGTAAGCACACAGGTATGTTGTTATTTTATATTGCATTTGGTTTTCTTTAAGATTTAATCTTTTGATTTTCGACGATTTATACTGATGATTCCCTAGGTAATTGTCAAACATGCACACGTAACTTTAAACAGTGGAGTAATGTTTTTATGCCCGGTAAAGATTTTTTCACTTATAAACGAGGCGGTCGGTTTTGAAATGGTGGGGAAACCAGAGTACCTGGAGAAACCATCGACTTTCGGCAAGCTTACAGTAGGATCTGCCCTAAGTCGCGACCGGATACAAACCTTGGCGAAGAGTGGCGCTGTAATCGTGCGCTTTAGACCACTATGTCACCACCGAGGCCCTCGTAAGTGTATTCAGAGTATTAGAGTAAATTAGTGATCGACTGAAAGTCAAATAATTACGCTTATATCGAGGCGTCACCAGCTATGGGTGAATTGGAAGAAATCTATTAGTGATTTGCATAGTGGTATTGATTATGGTGTGATATGCGATAACAGTTATGTACAAATGCGGGTCTTAATTTTTACGAACGAAATCTAGAAGTCGTATGCTTTGCGAGTCAAGGACAGTGGCAGTTGATTTTGATTATCCGGAACAGATATTTAACCCACGGTCTATCACTTGGGAAGAGAGAGAGAGAGAGAACAATATACCAACCATTCATAAATGATAACGACTAGATTCCTAGACCTCCCACTTACAGATCGATCGGTCTGGTGATGTGACCGTGAAATAACCTGTTTTATAGTTATAAATACACGTGGATATTCTCTACATGTATTTATAACAACGTAAATCTTAATTATTACGTACATTATGTGAACATCTGTGATATGGCGGGGGTGGTGGTGTATCGTATCGACTGCTAGATATTGTTATACCAAATGGTGGAAATTGTTGAATTGCGTATAGAGATATTGTATAGATCAATAATATTGCGAACTGTAGCCGATGCAAAATTCTCTCTCTCTCTCTCTCTCTCTCTCTCTCTCTAAAACACACACACACACACACACACACACACACAGAGTGAGAGAGAGAGAGAGAGAGAGAGAGAGAGAGAGATTTGTTCCAACTTTGCTTTTCATGTTTTTCATATTCTACGAATTTCCAGTGTGTTCATAATTTTAAATTCACTCGAACATTTAAGGGGCTATTGACTCCTTATTTCGCCAAAACGGCACCATTGTTAAAGCTTCCTTACTGGTCATATCAAAATTGAAAATTTGGTGTTATGGTAATTTTGAAAATGACCCCTCTGAAATAAAAATCTTAAAAGATTGAACACCAGCTACACTGCGCTTTAAAAAATATACGGCTGTTTAATGGGATTTAAACGATCATAATTCGTTTAAAATATGATTGATTATGTTGAGTTAGTCGATCACATAGATATCGGAATTTAAAAGGAGCATCGGGTTCGACCTCAAAAAATCAATATCAGCTGTTACATGTTAAACAACAAGTCATTGATAAATATATATCGCGTGATCTACTGTTGTATCTACTATATCTTGGCATCATAAGTACACAGAGAGAGAGAGAGAGAGAGAGA
The DNA here is from genome assembly GCA_021292105.1 of Anadara kagoshimensis. Taxonomy (NCBI): domain Eukaryota; kingdom Metazoa; phylum Mollusca; class Bivalvia; order Arcoida; family Arcidae; genus Anadara; species Anadara kagoshimensis. Next base: position 45,313,358 of record CM037870.1, read on the forward strand.
GAGAGAGAGAGAGAGAGAGAGAGATCTACTGCTGTATACTATATCTTGACATCATAAGTGCATAGAGAGAGAGAGAGAGAGAGAGAGAGAGAGAGAGAGATCTACTGCTGTATACTATCTTGACATCAGAGAGAGAGAGAGAGAGAGAGAGAGAGAGAGACTTTACTCTACTACAAGCTCTGGGTTTTCCTCTGAAATATTTATAGTTTTTCGTTTTTCGAATGGATTAAATTTCCGATATATTAGTTTTAAAAGGTCTGTATTAATTATTAGATATTAACCGCCCGCAACAATTACCACCCACGATTGGGCTTGTCATTTATCTTTATTTTATATGATTTATATATTCTATGAAATGTCAAATGTAACGGACTGTGGCCTATATTAAACTTGCTTATGCTAAGACGAAGCTCCACATACATGTATAAATGTTACAATACAGTCAAACCTGTCTATAGAGGCCAGGCACAGGAACTCATAAAGGGGCCTTTATAGGCAGATGACCCTTATATACAGGTTCAAATACTATGTATAAAGAACAATTGGGATACAATTCTATTTATAAGCAGGTGGCCCTTATATAGAAGTGGTCTTTAAGGCAGGTTGGACTGTACATCATATATTTGTTTGCAATGAACTGTTATGAAATAAAAATAATACATTCAAAAGTAAAACATGACAAAGTTTTATTTCATAAATGGAAATGGTAGGCCCTTCGTCGAGATTGTTGATTGCTATGTACGCAATGCTCGGTGCAGCATGTAGACTGAGCAATATTAATCAATGAATCAATTGGGGCCACGGCGACCGAGTTGTCCAAAGCGCCCACTTACAGATCACAGCGCTCCCAGTCACTGCCTAGGTTCGAATCCCACCCGGGGCAGATCTTAGTGTAAGAAAGTTTGTCAGTTCGCTCCTCGAAGTTAGGTGGTTTTCCCTGGGCGCTCCGGTTTCCTCTGCTAGAATGACCGTCTCGATATTAGTGAATATATCCTGACTTTGACGTAAAACGCCATTAAAATCAATCAACCAACCAACCAATCCATCGACTTACTTCAATTAATCTTGTCAGACGTGTCCATTTTTTGCATTTGGAATTTTTGCCTTTGATTGAAAAAAACTGAATCATAATGTCTTTTGAATTGAATTAGCGATTTTGTGTACATGTTATTGTACATGATCGCTTGTTGACGCCTTGTAGTCTTACTGGATACTGAAACCACATTAGGGACAGGTTTGATATCAGTATCGAATTTATATTAGTACACATATTAAAGAAAAACTATCTAAATATCAGTATGACTTCCTGGTTACTATCATATCGTCACATAAGTTTTAAGTATTAATGAACAACAATCCTCGTATTGATTTTATCAGTCAGACACCTACATCAGCAACTTAAACATTACGTCACATTATTAATAACATAAACAACCCATTGTATCTATATTTGCGTATATATATATATATATGCACACATTTTTCAAGAGCCGAGGTTTTATATGTGCGCAATTTTTAGAGCCGAATTTATAAAATGGCGAAACGTACGTTGGTATATGTGCGTGCGTGCGGGTTTTATCTTTGACTGGGACAACAATAATCAACTATAAGGTGTGGTGCACATGGGCCAGATTTAAAACAAAATACCCATAGTATACAATTGTTATTTTTTTCAAATTTATAATATGAATCTGGCACACGTGTTGTTGTGGATCCAATTAACTCCCTGGCCACCGTTACTTTGTGTAGCAAAAATTGATAAATATCTGATGTCCTACCGTAATAATTAACATTAACATGTTGCGGTTGTATTATAGACCCAGAAAAAGAAATAGATGTTCTTGTTTGAAACCCAGTATTTAAATTTAAAACGTGATGCTAATCATGAGTAACTTAGTAACTTAGTAAAATGACATAAATACTGTATTTATCATTAGTTCATTCTTAATATCCAAATAAACCTAAACCACGAGGAAGTGTACTTAATAAGAAATGTACCAAGTAAAACAGCCACAAAGTAAAATCATATTGGATAACTTGTGTCAAAACTTTCACTTCCGAGAACATAAATAATTTTTACACAAGTTCAAAATATTATATATTATAATTATGTACAGGAACTGCTTCTCTTTGGCCTTTTGGTATGCATTATTCGCTATTTACTTCATTGAACCAAGCAGAACAGTCACCAAGTAAAATCATGTATAGGCGACTTGCACACATGCGATCACATTGTTACAAAAGTTCAAAATATGTGTAGGAGTTACTTCTCTTTGGTCTTTTGGTATTAACAAATCTTAATCACGTTACTCCATGGAATATCTTGCATCTATCTTCGCTATAAAGAAATGAATAAGGTTAAGAATCACAGTTTCCAGCCAATCGCGGCTTCGATCCACTTTCACATTCTCATTCTCGTGATTTGATATAACTTAGTCTGGCCTATACTGATCATTAATGGCTATTGTGTGATAGAGTTATTGATTGAATGGGATTTTACGTCCCAGTCAAGAATATTTCACTAATATCGACAGCTATATTGGCAAAGTGACAGAAATATTGACTGTTGCAACCAACTTGAAAGGATTTTGAACAAAGAATATCCATGTTAAGTTGCGCTGTTATTGTAAAAAAAAAAAATAACGACACACGACGTACAACGCACGACGATACTGAGACAAAAAGATATAGCTTTACAAGATTTCGAACCTACAGGTTAACCTTGACCAACGTATAGATTCTGGGTTAAAGTGACTTATAGTGTTTTAAACTTTGAAACATATTGTCATAAACAAAAATACAAAGTATCTAATATCTTGAAACTTCATATCTAGCGGCAGGCCTTGAAGCTGTACCAAGTTTGCTAAGTTGGTTGACCTTGACCTATTTTCAGAGTAGCAGTGATACAAAACATCTTTGTCTCATGAACCAAACAAACGCCAAAGAGAGTTGAAATTTTAACTTAGCACCAGGGTACGAAGCTCTACCAATTTTGCGATGCTGACCTGAATTCAAGGCAACAGTGACAGTACGTAGTAATGCCTTAAAATTTTCTTTTCAAGAACAAAATGGCCTAAAAGTTTAAAACTTTATATTTAAGCATCTGGGTATGAATCTTTACTAAGTTGCGAATCTGGTTGACATTGACTATAATTAAGGTCACAGTGACCTAAAACCTAAAGTGGTTAAGCCTATCACGAACCAAAGTTCTAGATGCTTTAAACTTCATATATAACACCAGGACATGGAGCCTTACCATATGGACAAAGCTGGATGACCTTAACCTTCATTCAGGGTCACAACTGCCTGGTTTAGTTAAACCCATGCACATCTGTTCTTAAACTGAAAGGCATTGAAGTTCGAGACTTGATATATAGCATTAGTAATGGAAGGGCTATCGAATTTATCAAGTTAGTTGACTTTGATCATGGCCTTCATTCAAGGTAAAAGTGATTTTAAAACACAGAGACCAGCCCGGTTCATAGGACGATTGGTTAACTTAGTAATATTAAATGGCGACTGTTGTTGTTTCTGTTTAGTTTCAGACTAGTTGTCTCAAAGGACTGTTTAGATTTTCATGGAACTTAATGAAAATGATTAGCATGTATAAACGTATATTCCAGTTCAATGATTTATTCACATTTAAATCGTTGTGTCTGAACATGTTCTCTTAAACCATTATCCAATCATTTGATTTACAACTAACTTTATAGAAATGATCAACTTGATATGATAATGTGCTTATGTTGGCTGTTCCAGATTTATTATTTTTTCGTTGTGTTTTCACGTGTTTGTCAAAAACAGTTTTTGGTCTTTAGGAAAGGTTTTTAATGGGCCACGCCCCACATGACATTTTAAGGTCTTTTCCGGACCTTACCTTTAAGGTATTGTTTCTTTTTATTTCTTAATATCGAGTGCTTGACGAAAGAACAGTCACTACCTATTTTTCGAACCCACTATTTCCAACATACGGAACTAACATTTTACCAATTTAGCTGCTGTGATGGTAATATTGGTGATGAACAATCATAGTAGATGGCAATTATGAAAATTCAAAATTTTACATCCATCGCATATGAAATAGTATTTCATGTACCTGTGCATATAAATCGTAAAAACAATACCCTTAAATATTAGGAGAACCTTAAAATGGATTATATAATGAACTTGTATCAATTAATTGCAACATTGTTAAGTTTTTCACACGGTGTCAAAAAGTCAAAATCAGCTTTCAACTTACGCTGGTATTGTTCACATGGACCGTTAGGCTCACTTTATGCTGCAATTCCTGTGTACGCTGTTCTACAGTATGAGTTACATGTATTTCTGATTTTCTATCCAGTTTATTGTGACAGACTTTGTACTTTTTGGATTAATTTTTAGATTGAGATCATATTTGTCTATCGTCTCGATTGCGCCACCGTTAACATTTACATATTTTAACTTCTTCAGAACAAGTGGCAATAACAAGTGGAAATTGATATAGATATTCTTTGACCAGAGTCATTTCAAGTTTGTGAAATCCGTTGACCTTGCCCTACATTCAAAGTCAAAATGATCTTCGACAGTGAAAACTCTAAATATCTTCTTGCCATGAAACGAAATTCCTAGGAGCTTGGCACTTCATATATATACATGTAGCACCATGGCATGTAAGTCTACTAAGTTTTTGAAGCTTCTAGATCTTAATTTAGGCCATAGCGACCTAAAATAGTTAAACTTTAAAACATATTCTTACAATGAATCAAAAGGTCTAAGAAAAGTTGGAGCAACATATAGCATTAGGTCATGAAACTTTACAGGATTGCGAACCTGGTTGACCTTGACCTACGTATACATCCAGGGTCACATTGACTTATAGCGTTTTAAACCTAGAAGAAACATCTTGTCATAAACAAAAATACAAAATGTCTAAAGTCTTGAAACTTCATATATAGTGCCAGCCCTTTAAGCTATATCAAAGTTGCTAAGTTGGTTGAACTTGACCTATAGTCAGAGAAGCAGTAACCCAAAACATTTTTGTTTCATGAACCAAACAAGAGGGTTGAAATTTTAACTTAGCACGAGGATACGAAGCTCTTTGCAATTTTGCGATGCTGACCTGCATTCAAGACCACAGTGACAGTGCGTAGTAATGCCTTAAAATTTTCTTTTCATGAACCAAATGGCCTAAAAGTTTAAAACTTTAAATTTAAGCATCTGGGTATGAATTTCTACTAAGTTGCGAATCTGGTTGACATTGACTATAATCAAGGTCACAGTGACCTAAAACCTAAAGTGGTTAAGCCTATCACGAACCAAAGTTCTAGATGCTTTAAACTTCATATATAACACCAGGACATGGAGCCTTACCACGGATCCCTAACCTTCATTCAGGGTCACAACTGCCTGGTTTAGTTAAACCCATGAACATCTGTTCTTAAACTGAACGGCATTGAAGTTTGAGACTTGATATATAGCATTAGTAATGGAAGGGCTATCGAATTTATCAAGTTAGTTGACTTTGATCATGGCCTTCATTCAAGGTAAAAGTGATTTTAAAACACAGAGACCAGTCCGGTTCATAGGACGATTGGTTAACTTAGTAATATTAAATGACGACTGTTGTTGTTTCTGTTTAGTTTCAGACTAGTTGTCTCAAAGGACTGTTTAGATTTTCATGGAACTTAATGAAAATGACTAGCGTGTATAAACGTATATTCCAGTTCAATGATTTATTCACATTTAAATCGTTGTGTCTGAACATGTTCTCTTAAACCATTATCCAATCATTTGATTTACATCTAACTTTATAGAAATGATCAACTTGATATGATAATGTGCTTATGTTGGCTGTTCCAGATTTATTATTTTTTCGTTGTGTTTTCACGTGTTTGTCAAAAACAGTTTTTGGTTTTTTGTATTAGCGCACAGGGGCTCGGGAAATATTATTTTTAGTTAAAATTGGTGCCAAGATCGTATTATTCTCCATAAAACAACAATACGATCTTGGCACCAGTATAAACTGAAAGTAATATTTCCCGAGCCCCTGTGATTAGCGTACTTGAAATGATCAATTGGCTATTGCATATTGTTGGCCCTGTTCGAGTTGAAAAAATGCCGACTCCTTCGAAACCGATTGGCAATGACAATGGCGGGGATTTTCCTTGTTCCTTTCAAGTTTTCTTAGTCGGTAAGCATTAGTCCGCATTTAAATTCGTAAAGATCATAATAATAATAAAACCTTTGATGATGGTGTCCTAGACCGAATATACCCAGACTTTTGAACGGAATTTCCGAATTTGGGAATAAGCCAAGAGTTACCAAACAAACTCAAAAACCATAAATAAATCTTAACCACGTTACTCCATGGAATAAAACACATCTTGCATCTATCTTGGCTATATAGAAATGAATAAGGTTAAGAATCACAGTTTCCAGCCAATCGCAGGTTTGATCCACTTTCACACTCTCATTCTCGTGATTTGATATAACTTGGTCTGGCCTATACTGATCATTAATGGCTATTGATAATACATAATAACTTTATTTCTCATAAACCGTTTTTACGGTATAGAGAATATATACAACATTTACATATAAACATATACAGTGCATACGTAGAATACAAATTAAGCTTATTTGGAATACAAAATACAAGCTAACCAGGCGGACTGACAATAAACTTATTAACAATACGAAGATAGAGTTATTGATTAAATGGCGTTTTACGTCCAAGTCAAGAATATTTCACTTATATCGACGGCTATATAGGTAATGTGACAGAAATATTGACAGTTGCAGTGCACCCAGAGCGTTGTACAGGAAGGGTTTTTAATGGGCCACGCCCCACATGACATTTTAAGGTCTTTTTCGGACCTTACCTTTAAGGTATTTTTTCTTTTTATTTCTAAATATCGAGTGCTTGACGAAAGAACAGTCACTACCTATTTTTCGAACCCACTATTTCCCACATACGGAACTAACATTTTACCAATTTAGCTGCTGTGATGGTAATATTGGTGATGAACAATTATATGAAAATTCAAACTTTTACATCCATCGCATATGAAATAGTATTTCATGTACCTGTGCATATAAATCGTAAAAACAATACCCTTAAATATTAGGAGAACCTTAAAATGGATTATATAATGAACTTTTATCAATTAATTGCAACATTGTTAAGTTTTTCACACGGTGTCATAAAGTCAAAATCAGCTTTCAACTTACGCTGGTATTGTTCACATGGACCGTTTGGCTCACTTTATGCTGCAATTCCCGTGTATAGTACGCTGTACTACAGTATGAGTTGTTTCTGATTTTATATCCAGTTTATTGTGACAGACTTTGTACTTTTTGGATTAATTTTTAGATTGAGATCATATTTGTCTATCGTCTTGATTGCGCCACCGTTTACATTCACATATTTTTACTTCTTCAGAACAAGTGACAATAACAAGTGGCAATTGATATAGATATTCTTTGACCAGAGTCATTTCAAGTTTGTGAAATTCGTTGACCTTGCCCTACATTCAAAGTCAAAATGATCTTCGACAGTGAAAACTGCCATGAACCAAAATTCCTAGGAGCTTGGCACTTCATTATATATAGCATCATGTCATGTAAGTCTACTAAGTTTTATAAGCTTCTAGATCTTAATTTAGGCCATAGCGACCTAAAATAGTTAAACTTTAAAACATATTCTTACAATGAATCAAAAGGTCTAAGAAAAGTTGTGGAACAACATATATTAGGTCATGAAGCTTTACAGGATTGCGAACCTGGTTGACCTTGACCTAGGTATACATCCAGGGTCACAGTGACTTATAGTGTTTTAAACCTAGAAGAAACATCTTGTCATAAACAAAAATACAAAATGTTTAAAATCTTGAAACTTCATATTTAGTGCCAGCCCTTTAAGCTATATCAAAGTTGCTAAGTTGGTTGAACTTGACCTATAGTCAGAGAAGCAGTAACCCAAAACATTTTTGTTTCATGAACTAAACAAGAGGGTTGAAATTTTAACTTAGCACGAGGGTACGAAGCTCTAACAATTTTGCGATGCTGACCTGCATTCAGGGCCACATTTAGAGTACATGTACGTAGTAATGCCTTAAAATTTTCTTTTCATGAACCAAATGGCCTAAAATTTTAAAACTTTAAATTTAAGCATCTGGGTATGAATTTCTACTAAGTTGCGAATCTGGTTGACATTGACTATAATCAAGGTCACAGTGACCTAAAACCTAAAGTGGTTAAGCCTATCACGTACCAAAGTTCTAGATGCTTTAAACTTCATATATAACACCAGGACATGGAGCCTTACCATATGGACAAAGCTGGATGACCTTAACCTTCATTCAGGGTCACAACTGCCTGGTTTAGTTAAACCCATGAACATCTGTTCTTAAACTGAAAGGCATTGAAGTTTGAGACTTGATATATAGCATCAGTAATGGAAGGGCTATAAGTTAGTTGACTTTGGCCTTTATTCAAGGTAAAAGTGATTTTAAAACACAGAAAGTAAACATTCATGATCATGTCATTTCATTGTTTTGTGCTCTCAAGAGACCAGTCTGGTTCATAGGACGGTTAGTTAACCTAGCAATATAAAATGGCGATTGTTGTTGTTTCTGTTTAGTTTCAGACTAGTTCCCTTAACGACTGTTTGGATTTTTATGGAACTTAACATGAATAACACGAATTGCTAAACGTATATTCCAGTTCAATGATTTTAAGAGGTTGTGGGCTTTGAAGTTTCATATTCACATTGAAATAGTTGTGTCTGAACACGTTGTCTTAAACCGTTATCAAATCATTTGATTTACATCAAACTTTATAGAAATGATCAACTTGATATGATAATATGCTTATGTTGGCTGTTCCAGATTTATTGTTTTTCGTTGTGTTTTCACGTCAGAGTGTTTGTCAAAAACAGTTTTTGTTTTTTTATATTAGCGAACAGGGGCTCGGCGAATATTATTTTTAGTTAATATTGGTGCCAAGATCGTATTATTCTCCATAAAACAACAATACGATCTTGGCACCAGTATAAACTGAAAGTAATATTTCCCGAGCCCCTGTGATTAGCGTACTTGAATTGATCAATTGGCTATTGCATATTGTTGGCCCTGTTCGAGTTGAAAAAATGTCGACTCCATCAAAACCGATTGACAATGACAATGGCGGGGATGTTCCTTGTTTCTTTCAAGTTTTCTTAGTCGGTAAGCATTAATTCACATTTAAATTCGTAAAGACCTTTAATAATAATAAAACCTTTGATCATGGTGTCCTGGACCGAATATACCCAGACGGTATTTCCAAATTTGGGAATAAGCCAAGAGTTACCAAACAAACCCAAATCCATAAATATCATGCATGTGTTATAAATTTGTAGACCATATTTTGTTGAAAATGGTTGTCTATATGGAAAGAAAGGTTTTATGTCACGTTAACCAATCCTGCTTAACCACAGTGTATTCATGTATCCATCTGAAAAAATGAGCGCGACAACAAAAGTGCGCATGTGCATTCAATAAAATGATTCCTCTAGAACAATGTCTGAGGTGCGAAGATGTTTCGAACAACCTTTCCTTGGTAAGTGGTTACTGGTTTAATTTTAATGACGGATGTATCGTATTCGACCTGTAGTGAACAGAAATATTATGACGTTTTTACAAAATTTGAAATAATATTTTCAATAAGGCATTGTGTTTGTTTAACGGTTTTAAAGATAAATTTGAAAGGGAGTGGTCTTGCATAATAATTTGGTACAGCTTCCTGGAGCAAGCGTTCGCCATTTTGTAGAAAGGACAAGACCCTCGATTGAAAATTCAATATCGTAGTCAAGGACCAAAGAAATATAGTTATGAATTTTCAAAATACTGAGTAATAAGTTTAAATGAGTATAAAATAGTTGTTTAAAATGTTTGCTTGTATACAGAGTGGGTTTGTGATTTAGTGTCTTGGAGAAATAATAAAAAAAAACCATAGTAAATCGGTGTTTATAATATTAAATCCATAAAATAAAAATGGAAATGCTTTTATATTTCATATTTGTTAGTTGGCATGCTTGTTATTACAGTTTTTATGTTCATTGTTAAAATGAGGCTATTTTTTCTGTTTTATGGACCATTGGTTGTAAGTGTGATGGTTAGAGAAATCCAATAATAGTTATTACACCAATTGAAATTTTGAGGCAATAAATGTAGTTTTTGTTCAAAATGGGGGATTTTATAATCAACGGTCCAAATATGTGTTTGTCTGTGCTTATCTTGTTTCATTTGTTCTTAAATTAACTTTTATATTGTTTTGTGTTCCTGATTGCGTTGTCTAATGCATTGTCAGGTACATGTTTTCAGTTGTAAGTTTTTTTATTCTGTATGTTAGAAATGAAAATATGTATGTTGAAGACCATTGGTCATTACTCATAGGTTTATATACTATAGGTGGTTTACGATTTTATGGCAATACATACATTCTTTTAGACAATCATGATTGTTACAGCATATAAAGGATAGGATAGCTTGATTGCATACAAACACATCAAACGAATATTGTATTACTGGTTTAGGGACCTGGTTGTTCAAAGCTCTGTTGGCTTAACCAGTAAATTAGTAAAAAAAAAATGCAGTATGTGTTTTAGGGAATATATCTGAAATGTCTGTTCAAAAGTTAATGCACACAATTGTAATTATCAACAGTGAAAGTCAAAACTGTATTTATTCCAAATATTTTTAATTTTGATAACATTTTAATTTTTCACTTTCCAATTGGTGAAGCTAATGGAGTTTTGAACAACTGGACCAAACCGGTCACTTTACACATCTTTCTGGTGTTTGTCCCAAGATAGGATATAAGCAATCAATAAATTTATTTAATCTGTATAACTTGTTTAATACTTTGTACTTTTACATTATTGTTGTCTTTTGTTCTATGTGGTCCATGGTTTTGTTAACTACGCAGTATCCAACAGCAGCTCAAAATACTTTACTACATTTTTATTGATATACACTTATTAACAGATCTAAACTTAAAACGAAAAGTACCTCACATTGAATAAAAATCATAATTACATAAGTGGGTGATCAGGTGATAACTTTTTAATCTGCCATTTTGTGGTTAATTTCCGCCATTTGCAATTTAGTATGTTAAAATTGGTATCATCATCGATGAAATCACCCAGGTATTACAGTTTGGAGTTATGGGGTGCGAATTAAAAATGCGGTAAAAATAAAGGAGTGCATAAACCACCGAGACGCGGAGCAATATTTAACAAATGTATGTTAAAAGGATGAGCACTAAGGTCTTGTGGTTTCCTAAGGAACAAAGAAAAAGGTGTTTTGAAGCTTAAATATTTAACCATTCAGTATGCACCTTAAGTTTGAAATTGATAAAGAATTCACTGGTTCATTTGAACTCGTATGCTGTTTGGTGCTTTCTTCCGGTGCGCATATCCTTCCAATACCAAGTCAATTGTAACATGTTTACCAAGTGCTTTATAAACGATTGCAAGTTCATTTTTTAATCATTTTTTCAGGGCTGTGCTGAATGGAGTTCGAAATCTTTACTGGAATATAATTGGAAAATTTACTTTTCTCCAAGAAAAGGTAAGTTTAACATTTGATATAAACTTGTATTTTTAGAATAGTTGCATGTTTGATATAAACCTTAAGGTTATTTCGAACTGTTTATTTTGAGTATTGCATTAATATAAACTTATTATTATTGAAATTATTTTTCTAAAGTTTATGAAAGCTAATTACTTATTTGCTTAACATATTTTTAATGTAGTTGATACAGTCTTAGTTTTAGGAACAGGTTAAACACTTTTTATTATGACCTTACAAACATGCTTTTAACTTGCAGTATGTTTCAGTGCTAACAGTACTTACACTTTTTAACAACCTCCAATCCAAAACACCTAAATTATTCTTATTTAAAATTCCTGTTTTCTCTTTGAGTATTTTTGGTAAATGTAGGAACTAAATTCAGCATTCTAGTTTACAATATTTTATTAACAATGGCTTGGTTTTAAAAATGTTCTGTAAAGATATCCATCATTGCAACGCAATACTTGTTCAATTATTTAAAAAAATGGAACCAGAATGGATGTCTAGATCGTTGTTGGGTATTGTCACTTTTAAGTATGTTTACGTATATTATGTCAACTAGTGTCCAGACAACAAAATGATAAACAATGTCATGATTACACAGCCCATGTCTTTATTGAGTGGTAAGGCTGTGAATGCAAAAGACCAAGAAATGAAACTAACATAAACACTGCGTTGTATAAATGGGACAGTGGAAAAAAAAATCAATGCCAATTACAACCGTGATTGCACTAATTAATGTACTATGTACTCAATAGTCTATCATCACTGGCCAATACAAAATCTAGAACCAAGTACAAAAGCCAGTACCGGGGGTCACCGTACTGGGACTTAGGTCCTAGGGCAACTAGAACTATGTAGTTATTGTACCTGTTTATTATTTTACAAAATTAACAATAATACATGTAGTTATTTTTCTATAAATAATGCATATTTGCATATATACTGCAACTAATTTAGTTTACTCTTGTTTTCATAATACTTGAATTTTTTCGAAAGTTGAAGAAGAAACATGTCGAATTTTTAAACGCAAATAATCAATTCGAAATTGTTAGGTTTCTTTGTGCGCTTTTGGTGTGATTTTATCTTGGGAATGACGTTGCAAAATTGCTTTGGTATTAGTGATATATTTATAAATACAGGCAAAGTTCTGTTTTTCAATCAAATTTCTCAAATAAGGCGACTACCTTTAGTTCCTGCGCAAAGTGCTTATTGCGCAAGACAAACAACAAACTTCTCAGCCAATGGTTATCTGCGACACATTTATATTTTGGCTTTGTTTGTTACTTGAACCATTCAAATTATTACCGATGTCTTTTCTTGAGCACATCAGAAGACACCATGATTTCGTCAAAGCAAGAGCTGCAATATTGATGGACATGTAAGTTCGTTTTTTCTGAAAAAATATATCTATTTAAAATTTATTTAATAGAGTATAGTAGTTAGTTCCTCCACTAAATGCCTAATCACTATACATGTAATCTATTTGAATTAATGAGGAACATTTTTGAGTCAAAAGATTTTTGGAAAAAAAATATTTGCATGGTAGATGCAAAACTACTGGTTTGGATGATTCGGGAACATAGGCCTTCAATGGTATTTTGGAATTTCTATATTATTTGGAAGAATTTTATTTTGTAACAGTACCAAATTATAGACAATTTAGAATTTAAAAAATGAATAAATAAAAATAAAAATACTAATAAAAATATTTTTTAAATGAAATTTTGATCAAAGTTTTTAAAAATTGGAATATGTTATTGGATAATGGGTAGGACAAACCTATAAAAAGTTAAATTTATTTACTACTTACTTTTGGATTTTATTTAAAAAAAGAGAGTTTTTTAACCGAGTTTAAAACTACATTTATGTTTTTCAATACGTATTATCGTGTTTTTTTTCTTGGTTAAAATTTCAAAATGTCAAAAAAGATGTTTACCAGATTTTTATCTCATGATTTATTTCTCTTTTAAATGCAAAAATAAAAATTAAGATGCTAGTAGCTAAACAACACCTTTGGGGGAAACAAAACCAGTTTAAGAAATTTTGTGGTGTCTATCTGATATTAAATTATTTTAAAGTATTATAAATCTGGAAGATATGAATGAGATCCGTGAATATCTAATGAATACTTTTTTAAAAATAATAGAGATGTCCATTGAAGTTTTAGTACATTCACAAATAAATCTAGTTTTTGTAAAGTACCTATATTACCACCATTTAGTAATCGACAATTAAAAATAATAATAATAATGGGAACCTGTTAATTGATATATTGGCTCCAGAACTTACAACGGTTATCCATTGTGTTATGTTCTGAAACAAGGCCCTAGTTTAACTATAATTTGGCCAATTAAAAAAATTCATAACTTTGTTAATCTTTAAGATATTCGTGATGTGAAGTTCACTTGAAGGTTATAACATGTTTATTGAATTTGTCATCTGGTTATTTTTTTCATCAATAATTTTCAAGAAACTTACAAACATGAAGGTTCCTTGGCTCAAAAGGTTTGGAAAGACAATAAATATTGAACATGTTCTTTGGGATTATGAACAAGTCTTGGACATGAAATAATTCTTGTTTGAGTAAAAAAAAATGTAAAATTTATAGTATATGTATTAGTGTAATTGATAGAAAAACAGCCTGTTTGGTTTGTTGTGTTTTTATCACCAAAATGCACAGTCATCCTGTTTTCCAAAGGTTTGATACTTTTTTGCTGTTTCTAGTATTGTTTTATAACAAAATTTCAAAGCATTAACATATATACATGTATGGTCTTTTAGACTTAACAAAGAAACCGAATCAAAAATATGAACATGACAAAAGCAACAATATAAAAACAAAACTAAGTAAAATAAAAAAAAATAAAATGTACATATGGCAATTTCGCATGACACTAAATCCTATAAAACTTGCAAAAACCTAAAGACCTTAATATATTATTGAAGAAACTCCGTCTAAAATATTAAATATTGCAATATTTTACCATGCATTTTTGTTTCTTTTGTTAATATTATGTATTAATGAGAAAGTTGGTTGTTTTTGATACATTGGAGACTTTTCTTCACTTTTTCACAGCTTTTTTAATCTTTGAAGTTTCATATTTTTGAAATCAAACAAACATTAGAAAGACAAAAGAAAATATAACAATCAATATGAACAGAAATGATATTTATTTGTTTGTTGTTCCATATGCGTTGTAAACTATTTCAATGCACTTGTAGGGTAATCCCCTAATAGCTATAGCTTTGCAGGAACGTTCCTGGTTTTTGATTTATTCAGCACTTTATTACTTGAAAAAATTTTTTCTTCAAAATTTACCAGACATGTTTGTTTTCTGGATAATCGTTTGGCTTATAATCTGCATCCCTTCTGCAATGCAGACAGACTGTCACGTGATCAAGTGATCGGTTCGTCTGGTTCGTGTGAGTGTTGACCGATTTTTAGGCGGGAACGTACTTGAACTTGCATAAAACGTGCAATATGACCTCTGTTAGAACGATTAAAGGGTTAGATGGACTTTACCAGAACGCAATTAGAACCTGTTGTTTATTTGCAACATACCAAAACAAATCGGTTATTTGCTAGTTTATATGTTTATGACATTGTCATGTAATTATTGGAATATTTCTTTCAGAAAAAAATAAAACAATTGAGACATCATAAAATAATTGAGCAAAATTGAAGTTGCAATATTGTGTTTGTTAATTGGTTCGTACTTATATTCTTTATTTTCCAATACGTGTAATTTCTCTCTTTGGGTTGTTTTCTGAATGCTCTGATCTTTGCAAATGCCAGTGGTATACGTTTTCAGTAGATTTATGATATGAATAGGTATTTTAAGTGTGTGCGTGTGTGTATGTGTATGTGCTTAAGGATTTTCATATGCAATAATATTTGATGTGTGTGTGTGTGTGTGTGTGTGTGTGTTTGCGTGTTCCTTGTGTAAAGGAATGCACATCGTAGATAAATATAATGAATAATGCAAAACAAGGAAGCTTTACTTTATAATTAGTACATTTTATACAAGTTACTAATCACCTCGTAAACACGTGCATGTAAAATTGTAAAAGTAGAAAATTATCTTTATGTAGATGTCACTATACTTATTTGGGTTGTTTGTTACAGGAGCGCCAATCCCTTAAAATGTCAAGATTAACAACACGATGTTTTTACTGGCTAAGACATGATTTTGCCGCCAATATCTATGCCATATGCGTTAATCATAATAAACATGTTTATTTTTGCAATTTAAATATTTTCAATTCATTATAAACCCCAATGTAGTAGGCGAAAGAAAATGAATTAAATAGCATATATATATATATATATATATATATATATATATATATATATATAATTTATGTAGGCGGTGTATTTGAGAATAGGTTGTACTGATTTGTGATAAGCTATCTATAAATAAAATCAACACGACTAGAATAGCCGTGATGTTACATATATGTGTAAGAAAATCGTCACAAAATTTCAAAACGATCTAAATAATAATAGAATTAAACGACCTATTTTTATACGAACTTTTATTTAGAAGTTACTTTACTTGGTTTTGTCCCTTACGTAAACACATACCAATACGGTCAGGTGAATAAGTGATAAACAATTTACACGTGATGCCGAAGTAAATAAAACATAAATGGTTGTATGATAACGTTTTTAGTGTAGATACGTCTTCTTTGTTCTGTTGATTTTTGTAATACTGCTCAATATAAACAGTTTGATATTAAATCAATTTTTTGCACTTTTACTTTCTTTCCACCCATTTTACTTAACCTTGTAATACCATATATCATTTCTTTCTTTGTTTAGATGATCTGAAAGGTTCAGTTAGTACAATCAAGATTTTTTTTTCTTTTTTTCCTCTCTATAATTCACCTGGTTGAATCATACAATCTGCGAAAACCGCAAACACCACACCACTCCCGGCTATGTGATATTAAGACAGCGTGAGCTATACTGTTATAAGCTTTGAAGAAGCAATTTAATTTAGAATTCCATTTATACCGATCTCCGTCATATTTCGATCGTTCTTTCTCCTTGTAGTCATTACGGTCAGTGTAGACATATAATTCTTTGTTAAGTAATTCTAACATATGATTGTCAAGTTCATTTCGGGGTCATTGTGGCTTTGAGCACTGGATGTCAAGTTTACTTACTCTCTGTGATACTATCACGCTGGATGTCAAGTTTACCTTATCCTTTGTGATACCCTAAGTTAAAAGTACCCTGTTATAGAAAAATAAATATTTGGTGATATTTGATATCAGATAAAACGTTAATTTCACCTCATCATGAATATATTATAATGGTATATTTTCATAAGTTATAATAAAGCACTTGTAATTAGATAATGCACCGTGTATCCTGTTTATATCCTGTTTACAAAAATATTTTGGTACAAATTTTTAACAAAAAATCGAAATAGCAGTTATATTGTGTTATTATGACCATATGGTTTAAATGAGCATATGGTTAAGACATGTAAATATTTGACATGTTTTTGATAATTTTATGTTGGTCATTTGACGATTTAAAAATTTCTGTGGTTTTTTAAATGACAAAATGAATCATCAATTGTATGTGGTTTCTTTGCCGAAATGTCCTTTGTTTCTTTGTTACTTTGTGAAAGAACTACATGTGTGTATTGTTAAAAATCTGTGTTGGTTTGGACTAAGGTAAATGTATTGTTATTTCCCGTTTGCACAGAATCCTTTTGTTTGTTTTAATAATGTTTTAACATATGCTTTTCAAGAAACAACAAACGTTATAAATTAAAATATATAAAATCAGCACAGAAACGGCGCCAGATATATTTACCTGTCCAGGGTGTAGAAATATAATTACCCAATGACATTCCCAACGTATTATAATCAGTAAGAAACAAGTTATGTCCCGCAGTAGAGCAACCACAAAATCTAGTGTCATTTTTTGACAAATTGAAACACCCGTGTTAGCAGGCAGAATTAGGTGATGTATTTTGTGGTCGACAATCCTTCCTCAACAAAGCAGCAGTTCTTGATGTTTAAGGTGCAGTGTTTAAGTTTGTTGTATTCGAACTTCAACTTAATTAAATTAATGGTTTGTTAAGTGCATTGCAGGCATAAATTAACCTTCAGGCAAATGATGCTTTTGTTCAGTACTAGTTCTAGCACTTTGGAATCCCCTATAACATTGCGATGCATTTAGGTGCAGTGTTTCAAGTTTGTTGTATTGGAATTTTGAACTTAATTAAATTTATGTTGTGTGAAGTGTATTGCAGGCATAAATTAACATTTGGGCAAATAATGCATGTGTTCAGTATTAGTTTTAGCAGTTTGGAATTCCCTATAACATTGCGATGCATTTAGGCACAGTGTTTCAAGTTTGTTGTATTCTACTTAATTTAATTAATGGTGTGTTAAGTTCATTGCAGGCACACATTAACCTTTAGGGATCTACCTTTTTCTTCTTAGGTGATAAAATGCTTTGTTCAATTCTAGCAGTTTTTCCTTGAAACATTGCGATGAGATGGATTTTGCGGAAGTTCACACCTGTAAAAATGAGTGTCTTGTGCATGAATCAATTAAGGTCTTGATGTGGAAATAGATTTTTAATTTCATCGATTTTCATGCATTCTTCGCGAGCTACGAGCTTCAGGAGATACTTTTTACCTATTTGTGTATGGTACGGTAAATAAAAATAATGATTCTCACATTACATAAATATTCTACGATAACATAATGATATGCGTTTAATTGGTTGTTATTCCATATTTGGTAAAAGAAATAGCTGTTCTATGATTAGATTCCTTTTTATAAATCACTTAGACTGCAGATAAATTCAGGAAACTTTCCATTATGACTTCATCTTGGTGGCGACAATGAAATCTACAACAAAACTCCCCGCCCTATGACTTCATCTAGATGACCACAATGAAATCTACCAAAAAACGCCCCGCCACATATACAATCAATGAGGATGATCCATTTCGATCTACAGACCTTGCATATATAATTTTCCATTGATTGTTACATCCCATTTTGGTTGAAACATTGATAAGGCAGTTACTTAAATGCAAGGAAAAATCTCGGGCTGTTTTTGAAAACAACGTATGAGTAATGTTTTAATGTTCCGTACGACATAATGATTACAAAACAAGACTGATCTTTGATGAAAATATCAAAATTAGATTAAGTCTTAACGCTGTAAAATTGCAATTAAAAGAATATCAAGTCTTAATCTGTAAATCCTGCACTATAAGGTTATAGAGTAAAACATACACACATGCTTTAATCTGTTAGGAGATTAACCTGTTATTCAGGTTTACACAAGTCTGTGATAATTTAATAGTTTCATACAGAGGCTTTTCTTATCCTTTCCTACTTACAGAAATCTTGATGTGTTTGTACTCCTTATAAAGTATGAAGCGTTGGGTTCCGAAACATTACGTAAAGCGATTTTATAAAATACTTTGTGTTGATAGTTCAATTATTTTTCATGTTTTTTGTCCAAGATGTGAAGTCCAATTATAAATTTTAATTGGTGCTATATAAACATACTACTTAGCATTGATGTCTTGCCTACAGCCTAGATACTAACATTGGTATGTTTGAAAGAGCTCAAACCATGAAGTTTATTTATTTTTTTGAATCGATACATAGTTTCTCTAGTTTATAACTTTTACATACACTTAGATACTCAATGGAGATCACAAACCGATTAGATGAACATCTCCAACAATACCAGAGATGTTAAGCTAGATCACATAAATCGCTGCTGACAGAGTAGAAAATATTTTGTATTTAAATGTTTTCTCCCTTACAGCAGGTCATATCTTAAAATTATCTGCAACTTGGTGCAAAGTACTGCATTTCTTTAGTTTAATTTTAATAGTTCGTTTTAGTGTATAATGTTGTACTCTTTTCTATATTGGCCCGGCTAATTCCCAGTGGATACTTTACCCGTTTTCTAATGCTCAGTTCATGTTTTATCGTGTTTTTATAATGTCCTGGTTATTGTCTAGTACACGTCACCCTGGTTAACGCCCAGTGCATGGTTTACCTATAAATTATTGGTCTTGTTTATGCCCAGTGCACGTTGTCCTGTGTTCCGTACTGCTCTGTGTTAATGCTAAGTGCATGGTTTACCGTAATCTGTATTACCATGTTCAATGCCTAGTGCATGTTGTACTCTGTTCTCTATTTCCCTGGTTAATGCCCATTAATGTAAATGTACAACTTTGTACTCTTTTCTATATTGGCTTGGCTAATGCCCAGTGAATACTTTACCCGTTTGCTAATGATCAGTTGTTGTACCACTTTCTGTATCGTACTGGTTAATGTCAAGTACACATGTACTGTATTTTGTTATGCCCTGGTTAATGTTCAGTGCATGTTTTATCGTGTTCTTATAATATCCTGGTCATTGCCCAGTACACTTTGTATCGTATTCTGTATTACCCTGGATAAGGCTCAGCGCATAGTTTATTGGTCTTGTTAATGCCCAGTGCGTGTTGTTCTTTGTTCCGTATTTTCATGGGTTAATGCCTAGTGCATGGTTTACCGTGTTCTGTATTGCCATGTTGTACCGTGTTCTGCATTGCCATGATCATTGGCTAGTGCATGTTGTACTCTGTTCAGTATTGCCATTGTTAATGTCCAGTGCATGGTGTACTGTGTTCTGTATTGCCATGGTTAATGCCCAGTGTATTTTGTACTCTGTTCTGTATTGCCTTGGTTAATGCCCAGTGCATGGTGTACTGTGTTCTGTATTGCCTTGGTTAATGCCCAGTGCATGGTGTACTCTGTTCTGTATTGCCTTGGTTAATGTCCAGTGCATGGTGTACTGTGTTCTGTATTGCCTTGGTTAATGTCCAGTGCATGGTGTACTGTGTTCTGTATTGCCTTGGTTAATGCCCAGTGCATGGTGTACTGTGTTCTGTATTGCCTTGGTGAATGCCCAGTGCATGGTGTACTGTGTTCTGTATTGCCTTGGTTAATGCCCAGTGGATGTTGTACTCTGTTCTGTATTGCCTTGGTTAATGCCCAGTGCATGGTGTACTGTGTTCTGTATTGCCTTGGTTAATGTCCAGTGCATGGTGTACTGTGTTCTGCATTGCCTTGGTTAATGCCCAGTGCATGGTGTACTGTGTTCTGTATTGCCTTGGTTAATGCCCAGTGGATGTTGTACTCTGTTCTGTATTGCCTTGGTTAATGCCCAGTGCATGGTGTACTGTGTTCTGTATTGCCTTGGTTAATGCCCAGTGCATGGTGTACTGTGTTCTGTATTGCCTTGGTTAATGCCCAGTGGATGTTGTACTCTGTTCTGTATTGCCTTGGTTAATGCCCAGTGCATGGTGTACTGTGTTCTGTATTGCCTTGGTTAATGTCCAGTGCATGGTGTACTGTGTTCTGTATTGCCTTGGTTAATGCCCAGTGGATGTTGTACTCTGTTCTGTATTGCCTTGGTTAATGCCCAGTGCATGGTGTACTGTGTTCTGTATTGCCTTGGTTAATGCCCAGTGGATGTTGTACTCTGTTCTGTATTGCCTTGGTTAATGCCCAGTGCATGGTGTACTGTGTTCTGTATTGCCTTGGTTAATGCCCAGTGCATGTTGTACTCTGTTCTGTATTGCCTTGGTTAATGTCCAGTGCATGGTGTACTGTGTTCTGTATTGCCTTGGTTAATGCCCAGTGCATGGTGTACTGTGTTCTGTATTGCCTTGGTTAATGTCCAGTGCATGGTGTACTATGTTCTGTATTGCCTTGGTTAATGCCCAGTGGATGTTGTACTCTGTTCTGTATTGCCTTGGTTAATGCCCAGTGGATGTTGTACTCTGTTCTGTTATGCCCTTGTTAATGCCATGTGAATGTTATACTTGGTTCCGTTATGTCATGGTCAATGCCTAGTGCATGTTGTACCGTGTTCTGTTTTGTTTTTGCTAATGCCCATTGCATGTTGTGTCATATTTTTTATTGTCCTAGTTTATCTCAAATGCAGGTTGAACTATATTTGTATTGCTCTGGCTAATGCCTGGTGCAGATATTTTGCAGTGTTTTCTATTGCCCTGGTAAAAGCCTGGTGTAGGTTTTTCAGTATTTTCTATTGCCCTGGCTAATGTCTGGTGCAGGTTTTGCAGTATTTTCTATTGCCCTGGTTAATGCCTGATGCCGGTTTTGCAGTTTTTTCTATTGTCCTGTTTAATGCCTGGTGCAGGTTTTGCGGTATTTTCTATTGCCCTGGTTAATGCCTGGTGGAGGTTTTGCGGTATTTTCTATTGCCCTGTTTAATGCCTGGTGTAGGTTTTGCAGTATTTTCTATTGCCCTGGTTAATGCCTGGTGCAGGTTTTGCGGTATTTTCTATTGCTCTGGTTAATGCCTGGTGCAGGTTTTGCGGTATTTTCTATTGCCCTGGTTAATGCCTGGTGCAGGTTTTGCGGTATTTTCTATTGCCCTGTTTAATGCCTGGTGTAGGTTTTGCAGTATTTTCTATTGCCCTGTTCAATGCCTGGTGCAGGTTTTGCGGTATTTTCTATTGCCCTGGTTAATGCCTGGTGCAGGTTTTGCGGTATTTTCTATTGCCCTGTTTAATGCCTGGTGTAGGTTTTGCCGTATTTTCTATTGCCCTGTTCAATGCCTGGTGCAGGTTTTGCGGTATTTTCTATTGCCCTGTTTATTGCCTGGTGCAGGTTTTGCCGTATTTTCTATTGTCCTGTTTAAAGCCTCATGTAGGTTTGCCCTGGTTCATGCCCCATGCATGATGTAACGTGTTCTGTTTTGCCCTTGTTATACCGTATTATGTATTGTCCATGTAAATGTCCAGTGCATGTCGATTGGTCTGGTGATTGCCTAATGCCTTTGTTTTTTGCAACTTTTTATTTTTTGATTCGGCTATCAAACTCAGTCCGCAATTAATTTGAACAAAAAAGTAGACACTGTCTGTTTGTTAACATTTCGTTTTTTATATATGCGTGGTGCATGTTATTCACGTGATGCTATCATGATTTTTTTGTTTTTTTATGTTGTAATTTTTAAACCCGGGCTTGTATCATGTTTAGTCTGTCGGTATTTTAATTTTTAACGCTTCTTTTGCCATTTTTGAGTTATTAAAACTTTTATTGCTAAATTTAGCAACTGTTAAGTATAATACGTCGTGTGTTTTTTAAAAGTACATATAATTGTTTCACATTTCACTAAATTTTATTGAAATCTGTCACGTGATTTAATTCTGCAACAGACCGGACATTCAACTAATGAGGTCATTAGGTACGACGCATGTCTAGTAGTCGACAGACCATATCCGGGTTCGGCGTGGTAATTTCAAGACTGGAAACTGAAATTCGGAATATATATCACCTATTTAGAATTAGGGTAAGTGTCCTTATTGTAAATATTTAAAATGTGAAATTGTAATATTTGTTTTTTTAAAGAAAATTTCAACACGTTTTTTTAAATGTCTGTATATAATGATATCAAACAGGTAAAAATAAATACCATCACATTCATGAAAAATATGATGTAAAAAGTTGTACAAGTTACTAATACTCCAAGGTAATGTTTTTGATTTTTAAATAGAAATTTGTATGCCAATCCTTAATGCATACTGAAGATTCCTATGAGGACATATTTAACAGGATATCGAAATGTCATTTAAAGGAAGAAAAAATGGGAAAACCACTTATTACAAAATAAGTCGTATTTTCTGTAATCAGTAAACTAGTTGATTAAATTTGTAAGTAATTTATTATGCTGAATATAAAAAAATATATCAAATTGTTTCTAAGGATATCTTTAGGTTTTTCAATTAAAGTATTACGTCATATCGAACGGATTTACAACAAGGTGCTATTGTTGGATAGCGCCATAACGAAATTAAAACGTTAGCCTCAACAGTGTCAATTCTGGAAGGGAGCATGAGGCCATTGATCCCTTATTTTGTGAAATGACCCCAATTGTTAAGGCCTTAGTGGGTCATCTTTAACATTACATGAATAGAAGGAAAAACTATGAAAATGGTTTCTTTAAAAATCCTAGAATGATAACTGTCTGTTCGATAGAATTATTTAATTTTGAGTTAGTAACTATGATAAAATTTATAAGTACTTTGATTTTACAGATTAAGTATTTGTCCATTTTGTATTTATTTGTCCAATTAATAGATAGAACTGGTTCACATTTTAAGACGGATATCCCTAACAATGGACATACATTTAACAACCGTTTATTCCTTCATATTTTAAAATATTAGAGTACATTTTATAGTCTATTCCAAAACAGTTTATATCAGATACCACCCACGCCGTTATCTCCCCGACGGCCTGAGAGATGTAGTTACTTCTAATGATGGTCCAGATGTTATCCATGTAAATGACCATTTGACTGGACATCGTAAATCCGGTGATTTGTCTATGGCGTTCTTCATCCTCTATATATTGTCAGTGCATGTGTCCTTAACACAAATATATATGACCTTAACAAGTTAACGTGACATTAAGCTTCATTGGACTAATGTCTGGAAAAAGTTTCATAAAGTCCATTTAGTATATTATTATATATGATCGCTTCATTTCTTACAAACTGGCAAAATTATCAGATCCCCTACTCAGTGAATTGAACTGTGCCTTTACTATAATATGCCGTACAAGTCAGTGTTAAAAAACCTAAAACAGAACCAGGTTTTAATAAAAGCATTTTAAGGAAGTCTAATAACCAAATTTCTAAAACGCGTGACAACATACTTATTTAAAAAAGTATTTTTAAACAAATTTGTTAAAGTATGTTACCTTTTGAAAAAAATTCTCAGAAATGACGATTTTAGCTACCAGGAAAATTAAAACCCACGATATTTTAACTGACTTGTTTAATAAACCACAGGAAAGACCGTGGACATCAGAGAGTTTATGTCACGGTTGCAAGCAATAACTTATGGTTTTAAATGTTGAAACTTAGAAGTTATTCAGGCTTCTCTACTTTTTGGATACTAGTAAGCCATAAGTATATAGTCCTAAGAAGGACTGAAGAACCTATTACTCAAAGTTTATCTGGAATTTTAAAAAAGAGAGACATTTGTACCCTCTACTTAAATTTTAATTTTGACCGAAAAAAGTCTAAAAATTACAGATTCAAGCCATTTTGAACATTTATGTGAATTTTTTTTTCAAAAAATACATAGAATATAATGGGTAGGGGGTATAAAAGGAACTCTTACCGAGTATTATCATTTTATCTTCTTTTAGAAACTCGATCCACACCTTCAAGTTGTTATACTTGTTGTATTTATCTGTGTTAAGTAAATAGTATCCACATACTATTATTTATTGGACACAGAATATGCACTAGCTCCTATTTAGACAGGCGTGCGATCCCGGAGCGGTCAGTGAACTACTCTGACCGAATTCCTCCCCGCTTTCTCAAATAAAGTTCTTTGTATGTATTCTTTGAACAGTAATTCTCAGTAAATCACACGGTAAAACATTCACACTTATCGTCAACAAAACACTGACACGGACCAATCAGAATTGATGCACGTAAACACTTTAGTGACATGTATTTTTTTCAAATATCTAATATAATTGTTAATGAGAAGGGAAACAACACTAGACACTGTAGGTAAGGCTAGTTTTTCATTTTTATATGAAATCGATAGAAAACTGTTATGTTT
The DNA here is from genome assembly GCA_021292105.1 of Anadara kagoshimensis. Taxonomy (NCBI): domain Eukaryota; kingdom Metazoa; phylum Mollusca; class Bivalvia; order Arcoida; family Arcidae; genus Anadara; species Anadara kagoshimensis. The sequence goes on from CM037870.1 coordinate 45,338,607, forward strand.
AATACGAAAAACTGCGGTCATGAGAATATTGACCTTTTTGCACTTAATATTACCATCATAAAAATCATTATCTGATAATCATTGTATACGATTCTTTATCTACATTGTACATGTATGCACATGTGTGTGTAATCTAGTTACTTTGTATTTTCACGTTTAGAGTACAATATCGGTTGTACTTCTTTTGGTATTGGTGATGCCCAATAAATGTTATTCCATTTCCTTTTTAATGTCCGAAATATTAGATGATCACATTTTAAAATGTAATCAGAATTTCATAAAATAAAATCATAAATGCATGTAGGCAATCTTAATCACCGTGACAACGGACGATATAAATTATTTTTTATTTTCATAATCAACATAATGCACGTTTTTTCAGTATTTTCTAAACTTTTTCGCTGCACATGAGGTAGAGTTACGTAACAACTGACGTCAAACATTTTTAAAATTTAAAAAAATATAAAACATAATTTATAACTGATGTACATGCGTTATGTCGACCACACCTATTATCTTTACCATCAATTTTAAAACATAAGTAACACGATCTTAGATATGACCGTTGACATCTTATGACACCGACATGCATATCGCAATGTTCTGGAGACAGACTGCTATCAACATCAACTGTGTCACTAATGACGTAATTTAAAACCCGGATGTTAATAGGTAGACTATTTGGTACCCAATAAAACCAATTGAACCACAAATTGAGATATCGTTTTTTTCAAGTATAAGAAGGATGTCTCGGGTCTCTACAAGTGTACCAAAAATGACCATATGGCTGGACATAGACTCCAATGCCTTTCAAATTCGGGAGATTTATAATCAGTGGTCCCAATATGTTTGTCAGTTTGTGTCATTGACTGTATTGTTTCATGTTCTTGGTTGCGTTAATTAGTTTTTCAATTATATTTTTTTTTCTTACACTGGTATGGAATCCTTAACCGTTAGTAATATAAGAACCAAACTGGACACCCGATGTCATATAATAACGCTTGTATATATATCTCGGCTGTACCAGTCACTGTGCCAGGGATTTAATTGGCATACTCTTGTACCTTAACCCTGCCACTTATTTTATATGCTTTATTTGGAAGCTTTCTTTTGGCTCTTTCATTTACTATTTTGGATTTTTAATGAAATAAATACAGGTAAAACATGGCATGGATATATGTTTGTATTTATTTCATAAAAAGAAAAAAAGTATGGCAGCAGGTCGTCCTGCAGCTGCCGTTGTTATGCAGGTTCAACAATTTATGGTGCGTCTGAAAAATTGTGACTACTTGTTAATCAAAGTAGCTTAACCTATATGCATAATGCCATATTGGTTTGTGAATTTTAATTGTAACCATAAATGCAAAGATCATCAAATTACTTGCTAGCTTGAATCTAAAAATAAATATTTGTGAACATCGGTTAGTTGTAATGGTGATTTGTTCCAAGTAATTACATCTTCATCTTACGGTTGGCTAACCCTCCCAGAAGGAGAATGGCGTCAATTAAAACGCTAATATTCACTTTTTAAAACGTCTTTATTCAGGAATGCACGGTATAAGATATGGATTCGAAAACTAACGCCTACATGCATACAAAAATAGATATAAATGACTTAGTCTGACATGTCCAGCGCAACAAATCACATTGTTAAGTTTTCCGACATAATTGGTAGTGATATAATGTTTTATGTAATCGCACCTTAACACGAGGAAGTGTACACAAGCTGCACACACCTCTGTTGTCTGGAAGGAAGAGGAAAATAAAACAAAACCTTTGTCTTAATTCAATTATAAAAATATGAGAATCGGCGATATTGTAAGGTGTGTGTGTGTGTTTGTGATGCAATTAAGGGAGGTCTCCAACTATAAACTGTCATTTATGACACTTGGTATACCAAAAGGCTCATTAAAAATGTCCTCATACTATAATATTTCATGAGTCCATGCCAATGGAACTACAAAATATTTAACAGAATCTGAATTAAATTGAAAATTTGCAGTACTTCATGTTAGCATAATCTTTTCTTTGACTTCTAGATTTACAATGCTCAAATGGGCTACAGAGTTGTTATTTTATGTATATATGATTATTATGTGGCAATATATGCCTCGAATAGAATTGAAACGATAAATCCCGAATTGTAAGCCTGCAAATATATATCGATATTTGCAACGCAAACTTTGTTTCGGTCCGAGGTTTCCTGAATCAATTTTCATATTGCATACTTCGTTCCATAACAGGGTCGTTTATGACGTCATCACTGTGTTGTTGCCATATTGCACTAGGCATTATCTATGTATTGTGTGATTAAATGACGATTTTGAATGAAATACAAATGGTAAGTAATGTAACGCAAGATTGTACAAATGTCGAGTCATCTCAGAACAGTTCAGTTCAATAACCCTATATAATATACTTCTAATCATTCGTCAAATATTATGAAAACATTTTTATTATAAATAATATATACCAGTATATGGTTTTATGATTTCACAACTCGTTTTATATAAATCGGTTAACACCCTAAAGTTGACATCCTACATCAAAGCAGCATTTAGGATTTTAATTTATTATGGGAATATTTTCAAACCTTTCAAGGTATTCTCCATATATACGCCCATAATACAGGGGTATAGGAATTATCACAATACACACATTGGATTTTTAACTGGAAAATAGAAACATATAGGTGGAAAGCATAAACATGTATTTTTCAACAGCTAAATCATTCCATTTAGTGAAACACTTGAAACAGATCAACTAGACAAAATGTGCATACAAGACCCAAAGACATTGACCAAACAAACGGACGAAACATGAAAACAAAACACCTTAAAAGATTAACCAGGCGAAAAAAGAAAACAAAACACAAATCACATCGACAGAACAACTAGACGAAAATATGAAAACAAGACACAAAACACATTGACAGAACAACTAGACGAAAATATGAAAACAAGACACAAAACACCTTGACAGAACAGCCAGACCAAATATGTAAACAAGACACAAAACACATTGACAAATCAAATTGGCGAAATATGAAAACAAGGTTCAAAACATCATGATAGAACAAACGGACGAACAACAAAAACAAGGCTCAAAACATCTTGACTGAACAAACAAACGAAATCAGGAAACAAAAACAAATTGACGAATGATACAAAAGCAAGACACACAATACATTTACAGGGGGCGTGCAAATAGACGGAATATGAAAATAATACCCAAAAACACAACGACAGAACAAACTGAACAAACAGACAAAAGACGAAAACAAGACGCAAAATATCTTTACGGAACAAACAGGACACAATTGAGCATACATTAAAACCAGTGGTTTAAAACCTCTTATTTTGAACAGACATTTGATGTTACTCCAAAATGATATTTATTGAATCATTGCAATCTAACATTTAAATCAGTGGTCCTTGTTTTGTCATGTTTAATTTTGTAGGCAACATTTTATTGCCTGAAGTTTTTACTGCAAACTCTTAAATTACGTGCATTGTAACAGATCATTCTGGATATATTTCGCAAATATTGATACAAAAAACGTGTATACATGTATGTTATATTTGGGTTCACATGTCACTCAATTTACTGACATTTAGAGCGCTACATTGAAGTCAAGCAATTTCATAAATATCGATGACATTTTCATTTTCACTGCCAGAAATGGTTAGGTCAGAAGTGAAGACCGTGGTTATGTAACACCTGTTAAAAGGACGTATAATTTATATATTTAGTTATTTTCATATTACACGTGCGTTATTGACAGCCATTTGTGTCATAATTTACACGCATAACACAGGTGTATCGGCATACACTCTAAACTTTTTTAAAACTGATGTGATGATGTTAAGTTTAAATTTTTATATAAGTAAACGTTTTGTCAAACATATAATTATATAATTCGAAATTGTCTGTGAAAATTATATTCCCATTATCACAGAGATAACCAGCCATTACTATTACATTAAAAGATATAATGTCTATAAAACGGAAGTTTCTTAGTACATATAACTGCGAAGTATATCTTATATAGGTGTATCACCTTATACAAACATTGAGTCAGTATCTAAAAATAGACCAAAGTAGAATTTCCACGCTACATCATAAGACTTGTATTATTTAACTATAAGGTATATGTGAGGTAAGTACGATACACCTTTATTTAAGCTTTTCTTTGTGTATTCATAAATTTTCATTACAGTTTGAATTCTGTTTTAAACGAACACCTTTCTGACTGAAGAACAAATTCAAACCAGGTTTTTCAATTGACATGGTTTTTGTTTTCCACATGTTCAATTTTATCACATAAATAGGGGTGTAAAACAAGGATACAACATCGGACCTGGAACATCTTTTGAATTGAAGGTCTAGGTGAATTAAAAATTTTAAGTTCAGGTTTTCAGTTAATTTGGGGCTCTTTTTCCACAAGTTTCACTCTATGATCACATTTAATAGGGATGTAAAACAAGGAAGAAACATGTGACTTAAAGTTAGGCTTTCAGTTCACTTGTGGTTCTGTTGCCACAGGTTCTACTGTGTCACTTTAAATAAGGGTGTTAAACAAGGGAGATGCATGGGACCAACTCCCTTTCTATATTTTTCTCTATGGATAAAACATTTTAAATGTATCTGATTTGGGCGATGTTGAATCTGTTAAATACTTACACTGTGTTACACAACTTATAAAACTTATACATAAAATTGCATGTATCAAGTATTTTCCTTATTTTAAGCAGTAAACGCAGATTGTAATCTATCGATGTATGTTATGTACTTTTAGTTAAATGGTACTACAAGTATTTAAACAATAAACTTAAAAATCCGTAGGAGTCGTTATAATGAGAATAAATATGCACTTCATAAAGCAGTCATATGATAATGTGGTTAAGTGATGATAGTGGGGGTATGACGAGGCAGAAACTACACGACATTATATCGATTATTGAATATTATTTATTCATGAATGTACCCAGATGAACTTTTCAACATTATGACAGTATGAATGGATATTTTTTTTAAACAGATGATTTTATTGATCATGTATTTTGTATATTTCCATTTTGCATAATACCAGTGACATTACCTTAGGATAAGATATAGTGGGAGGGGCTGTATTACCTATATCGCCGTCTTCAACTTCTGCGTATGCGTTGTTTTTATCGGTTAAGAATTTTAAATGCTTAAATATCCAAACAAAGACGATTTAAAATCCATTATAACACAAATCAAAATATTTCCAAAACCACATCAAAGTCAAGGATAAATAGTCTCAAAAATTTTTGCCGCCATTGTCCAAATGGAACAAAGAAAAATTGTTAAAAACAGTATTCGGCAGCTGTCAGGACAGGAAACATATTGAAATCTGGACTTGGTTACTTAAAAATTAAAAACGAGACGAAAAATAAAAACCAATCGTTTGTTTACCTGTTACACCTGAACCAATTCAATACCACCCCCGCAAAATCTAATTTGAATATTTTTTTTACCTGTAGGACTGGCATAGACTGTAGAAGGAGTGGTAACTACATGTATACATTAACTTGTTGTCAAATGTCAAAGTGTGAAGAATCAGGACCAAAATTGGAGACAAAATGGAAGAAATATCTGAGCGGTGAAAAAATACCAAAACATCATCACAGCCATGAAAGATAAAGGTATTTTAAATTTTCTTACTTTGTGTGATGGAAAACGTGACCAGACACATGGTGTACATAACTAACACTTTTCATGAAGGAATTTCAGAAATTTTTGTCTGGGACTTAAAACACGCTTTAAATCATGTGTTTATTATTATATTTTTACGATTACAAAAAAGAAAACTAAAAAACATTATTATAATGGGGTCCAAAGTCTAGTTTTCTGGTATTTACATGACATTATAGTTATTTGTTTTTGTCGCACTTCTGTTTCGATTTCCAATCTGGATTTCCCACCGGAACTGGTTCACATCCTTGTTGCAACTACTTCCATTTGGATTCCAGATAATGATAGTGAATGTACACGTATAGTGTTATGTTACATAATGATATGGAATATGTAAAACAATTTTGAAAAAAGTCATGTATTGATCACAAGACAAGACAAGGCAACATTTTGAGGTTTATTTCCGACGTTAGTGATGTCTAGGTAGTATTGTTTGTATCCTATGTTTGTGTTGGCTTTATTCTTTGTTCTTATTTAATTTAATATAATATAGTAATTTTTATTAATATAATATAATATAATATAATATAATATAATATAATATAATATAATATAATATAATATAATATAATATAATATGCACAAATTGTTATCCAATCTGATAAAACAATTAATAATAATGATAATAATAATACACATGTTATTAATAAGTAGATGAATAAAAATTAAATTAAATAAGTTTAAAATGAAATAGATGTAAATAATGAGATTTATAAAAAATTAAGTTTAGTACATTGAGACAAATATTTCAGGTGACAAGATTTGAAAATCAGTTAACAACTTCGCTTTATTTTTTATAGATTTAAACATTCTTTTAAAATACCTCTGATAAACTTTAATGTTAAAGTGTGGACAGTGTCACTGAGTGGTATTTTAAGTCCAAATTCCATATTGACAAAAGGATATTTGAATGGAATGCCAGCCATTCCTTTAAATAATTACAAATGGAGATATAAAAAATTTAATTTATATTCCATAGAGAATGTTTGCTTTGATAATCGTCACAGTTTACGTGGTAGTAAAGAGAGACGGCGCACCCTTTTTTGATATAGATTATAGCTCAATGTAGTGTAGAATGTCGTGTTTAGTGTATTAGGTTATCTCCTTGTCTTGACTTCACTATACTGTCATTGAAAGATCTCATTTCATTCATAATTTTGCAGTGGGTAAAAACCGGAAGTGAATAGCAGACGATGGTTTAAGATAAGTAAGTGATAAAAGTGACACGGGTAATTTGATTTAATAATCTGAGATATTAGATACTTTAATTGTTCATAGTATTAATAATTCATTTCATTTCATTTTAATTTAAGGTATATAAATTCCAATGATTTCAATTTGTAAATTGCATTTGTCTGTCTGATGTTAGTGAAAAGCTTTTAACAAATCAAATTAATATTAATCTGGTGCGTGTTCATTTTTCATTTTTTTTAAAGCCTTTCGTAATAAATATACTCACACCTGTAAAAACCTGTTTATTAATGAAAATATATACACAACTCTCAAAATACATTTTAAAATAATCAAAGGTGCTATTTTCTGTACTAAAATTTAATCTAGAATAATATCTGAAATCTTGAACCGGAACTTGTCTTAGTGTTAATAATAATTTTACATTTAACACACCATGTGGAATATTATTAACAACAAATTTCTCATTATCTGTGTGTGAGCGGATATTTTACGTTTATGGTGTTCCATTCCGAACAAAAAAACCACAAATATGTTATACCGAACCTAGGAGTCACCAGTTAGGAATTCAAACCACGGGAACAGTTATATACAATCCAAGGTTATAGCCCGACATCATATTGATGGTCTTTTATCTCCATTAGTAAAAAATTGCGATGATCTCATAGAATTTCTGGTTTTGTTAAAACAATTTCCATATTCATTGTCTAAACCAAAGCAAACAAAATAAGGCCTAGAGAGTTTGTTTAATTTAGTCTAAAAGAATATTTGTTTATGGCCGAATGTGGGTTGGACATATAGATTTTAAATTAAAAATATCATATATTTCATTTCGGTATTATTTTAATCTGCATACATTTTAAATGGATAATCTAAATTATTACTCATTAAAAAAATTTGGCCGTTTTATTTATTTCAAATGTTGCAAAGTGAGTTGCAAAGTGAAAACTTTTCATAAAGACTTGTAAATCCGATGAACCCGTTGCCGCACGTACATGTAGTTTTATTATGTTAACTAACAATGATTATCTGTGTTTTATGCCGTGACCAGACAACATGGATATGTTCTAACTATTCCACAGCTTTACCAGAAGTCATTTTAGTCCATTAAGGGAGTCTTAGGTTACATAACTGCCATTTGTTCTAAAGTAACATGATTTTATAATTTTAAAGGCAAAATCCAGTGGCATGGGTTTGTTGAACGACAGTGCAGGCCTGTCGAAAGTTTAACATTAAACAATTGAATTAGTGTCGGATCGGTAGCTCGTCCCGAAACCTCGTTAGCTATATCTCACCAACAGTAGCTATCTATTTCTTGGCAGCTTTTTGGTCACTAGCTACCGGTATTCATGTCTAGGCTATTCAGCTGCCTAACTTCGACTCCTTTTGGTTAGTTCAGTGTTTAACTTTCGACAGGTCTGTACATTATGCGCCATTATTGCGGTATTCAACTGAGCATATAAAGCATCAGCAATCTCATATTTCATCATTTATGGTTTTTACAAAAACTCCAAAAAGCTTTTCTAATTTAGAGATTTAATAATATTATATAATAACAATTATTATTTATTATTAATGTTAATATCATGTTATTCCCATGGAAACTTGTTGAAAAGTTTGAAATAAATGATTTCAAAATATTTACCAATCACAGTATATTATATATAACATACAAATACTTTACATTTTGAACATATAAATACTTTTCATTTTGTGCTGACACAGTTGCACCTGACTGACAAATTTGACGAATTTAAAACAGATTTAACTAAACATTAAAACATAATGCATGTGGTTTACGTGTGAAAATTACAATCTAGTGTGTTTATGTAACATGTCATACATTAGCAGGTGTAATAAAGTCGAGGTTCCGTAATTAGTCGGGCACGCAGTTGGTTTTACATCATTTTGAACTCTTGCATGCATGCTGACAACTTGTTCAGGACCAGCATTGGAAGCAAGCAAAGACCATTTTAAACTCAATGATGAAGGGATCTTAGCAACATTAGATTATTCTTATGTATGTATTTATTTCCATAATTTTGGTTCGAGTACTATTGATGAAGAATGTTATTCCGAAACGACCGTCTAGTACTTCAAAATTTCTCTTGAGTTTAGGAATAATTTCCTAGCAGTAAAACATGATGTTTTGCCAGTAAGACTTTCATTTGGATCGGCATACGTTACTTTGTTAATGTTACATTAATGTTGTGTCTCTTAAAGTACTTATGTTTGAATAAGAAGCCAGGAAACTTCAGTAAGGAAATGGTTTTAATTGACACGTGGACACTGTTTGGAGAGTTCAAGATGCTCATTCTCCAATTTCTGTTAACCGCTACCTGTGTTTACGCTCTATGTCTAAATTGACAGGTTGTCGCGTAATTTGAGAAATTCCTGAAAGGATGTGGCTTATACAAAATGGACATAAATAATAACATTCTGATTAATTATCGACATCATAGAGGAAATATAGATATAACTTGGAGTTTTTAGACATTTGGTGGTGAATTTTATGAAGTGACACTGATTATATACATACGACTCTCACTCAACGCATTGAACGTGATAGATGGACCGGATTTAAAAAAAACCACTAGTCAAAGAGTGTCCGTTTGGAGTAACTTGGAGATTCGCTGATGTATATAGTTTGGTTACAAAATTCTCATTATGGAAAGTAATGCATAGATGGTAATAAGCTATGTTGAACTTATTATGTCTATATGAGCTACTGCTTTTGTTTTTATACCTCAGTAAAACCTTTATATAAAGACCACCTATAGGACATACGCACTATAGACTTTTAAACAGGGGGGGCTTAATAAAACACAAGTTCTAATTGACAAGGGGTCTTTATAGATATTCTTTTTGGTTGAAACACACTTTAAAGTACTGGTTCTAATGGACATGTTGTCATTATATAGAGATTCTGCTTCAACAGATTTGACTGTATTATGATATTAACGTATTGCACTTCGTGTTTTGCACTACGCTTTCATTATGGCTTACGGAAGAAAACGTTTAGAAATCGCTATAGGAAACTGCCAAAGTGTTTATTTGATGTTTTTTGAATATTTATAGATCTTAGGTAATAGGGAACCTTGACTTTATTGAATATATTCTATGGATGTTTTTTTTCAAGATTCAAATCCGATTGCAGAATGCGTATTTGCATACTAGATCGCAGGTGTTAGGAATACTGAAATGGTACTTACCATCAAATGCGCATTTGGAACTGACTTTCAAAAACGCATACATGTGAGATTTACTGTCGCGATACACATACAGTGCTGCAATCGTACACACAATACTGGAAGCGTTACGCTATTGACTCATGAATGCATATATATTTTTATTCTTTTTATAAGTTGCTTACCGTGTTATTATGGTTGCTATAGCGTTTTGGCTACGATGCATATGAGGTCTAACGCAATTGGTTTGAGAAGTGCATAGGAAACACCTGCTTAATTGTGCCGTGATTGTCAGTTCATAAACCGAATGCCTAATTGTAAATTCAGACCATTTGATTTGTATAACATGTGTTTAATTGTATTTTTTAAAAATAATTTTAATGTCATCATGGTCCAAAGCTATACACATTTTTGAACCCTAAAAACAATACTGCAAAAAACTCGTGACAAGTGCGGGTATCTTTGGCTTATCGTCATCTGGCAATTGACACGTAAAAAAGTAAGTAGTTTTATCATATAGATGTCAATTAAAATCTATTACTTACTTCACTTATATATTTTACGCTGTTAAACTGGATTTAACTCAATGTTCTGCATTAGTTTGACGTATTAAGGAAAATAATAGAAAAAGTAGCATACAATTTTAGGCTTATGTTATATTGTAAATTTGTGAATTTTCTCAATGAAATATTAAAAAAAATTATAATATGACAACATATTATAATGTTTTGATATTTCAGTCAAAAAAATCCCTCCAAAAATCTATAATAAGACAGGTCTGACGTTAAAGGTAAAAATCCCGTACTTGTCTTATAATAGTTATATTTCAGATAATGGTGATCATTCTCTCTCTCTCTCTCTCTCTCTCTCTCTCTCTCTCTCTCGTGAGATTATCTATAAAACTGGCATTAAGCAGACATTTGAGTAAATAATTTAAAATACATAGTTTTAAGATTATTGATTGTGAAGATGATGCGGAAACAAAAAGCTTGTTACTGTAATACACATGGAATTCGTGAATGGCCGTTTCCCTTCTAAACCTATAAATATTACAACACACACAGCATGCGTGGGTGGTGATATTTTCTGCGATAAGAGCGAATGAATGAATGAAACCTATCTAATGTGAATTGCTTATTATTAGTATATTTGTACGTGTGAGAATATGGAACCAGCATGTTACATTAACCGCGGCTTCTCTGAGTATGGGGGTTGACGTATCGTTATGGAATGCCAGTACATATATATTTTGAAAAAAGGTAAGTGAATTTTATATACTGCATGCACAAAAATCGATAATCGGCTAAGAAATTGAAACAATATTTGTCTAATCAACATTTATTGTTTTATACACGATAGATGGGCTCTCCTAAGGAGTGGTATAATTATTCATCATGATTTCACTATAGTAAATTAGAGGAGGACTATTTTGTGACCTGTATACATTTTGTACATTAACTTTGGTCTTTATTACTCTTGTATAGACCTATAGTATTTCACGTTCTTTCATCATTCAAATGCATCAAATAATAAAACCAAGTCATTGACATTTCAATATGTAGCATATTTGTCCCATTACGTAGGAGGTCTATGTTTTGTTCCATTACACAGGAGATTTTTTGGTTCATAACCGACAAAATCATTGACATTTAGTACAGAGAATTTCCATCCCGACCCGACAGTTGATAGAAGATACCAGTGCCCCGTTCCAAGGTAGATGTGGCATGTATTTAGATATGTAAAAGAATGTTATAAGCATAAAATTCGGCACTTTCAGCTACAGGTGTCATTGCACTGTAACCAATAATCCAAACCATTTTCTTACTAATTGATTATTCAGCCATATTTCATGTTTGCATAGTATTAAAAACAATAGGCAAAGGTCCCGTGGTGCAAATCATAACATCCATTCATTCACCCACAAAGGAACTTGGTACAAATTGGTATAGACTATTGCATGAAATTTCTACATAAGAGGATGTCGTAGGTAGGAAATTTGTTGAACTGTAGAGTCTAGCTAATAAAACAAAATGTAACTGGAATGAACGTATTAAGACCTCAAAACAATGCAATGTCGGATTGCTAATGGTGGATTTAGGGTCCCGTTTCACGGTAGGCGTGGATTCTTCTTGCAATTGTCGGATACCTATAGGTGGATTCGGAGTCCTGTTTCACGGTAGGTGTGAATTCTGCACGAAATTATCCTGTAGCTATAGAGGGATGTCTCTTTTTTGCGATAGGTGTTGATTCTACTCGCACGTGGAATCACTTGCAAAATCGCTCTTAAATTATTGTAACGTTTTCGTTACCAAGTCTTAACTTGGGCATTGAAAGCCTTTAGACATTATATCTCAACGAGTTTCATTGTGTGACTGTTGACCAAAATGTATATGTTTGCCTTTATTGTTTGCCGGTTCTTCCATTCATTGCGTTATGCATACAGTTGCATAAACCTTTCGACAAATACATGTTTTAGGTACTTTGTTTCTTCTGTCATACTAATAACATTATTGTATTGCAACAAACACTTTAAGCCATTTTGCAAAATATATTTTTAAATTGTTAAATTGCTCACTATTTTTAATTTCAGAAAGTTTCTTTGTTCTAGAGGAGTTGAAATGCCGGTAGTGTAAGTAAGAATAAGGGTCAAACAACAAATTTATGTCTCCAAGACATAGAATTATTTAAATGCTAACTAGAATATTTAAATAAATTTAATTCAAGGTTGGTTGATGCTAATATTTTTCATGATCGGTACTTCACCTCTACACATACATGTTTTGTATGAAGGGTAAACTTATTAGATCAATATCTTATTGAAACCAACACAATTTAATACGAAATTAGCACAATGGTGTTGTCATCTTACACTTCATGACGTCAGCTGTTTAAAATTAAATTCTACTCTAAGTGTCGTTCCTGTTATTCTGTAAGGTCAATATCCCGTCGTTAAGGTAACCGGATATTAACTTTAGGAGCATCGACCACAATGACTGCCAGTCACAACATTTAATTGCTGGAAGTGATGAACAAATAATGACTTAATACCAAATTTAGCTGACTATGCAAAAACTTCATTTAGATACAGACCTGGAATGAAACAAGAACATGAGCTTCCGCTGTGCCCTATCCGTCAGTCGCTGCGTAAATAAACTAAGCAGTGACTGGCAGATTGGTTGCAGTGTGTGCTTATTGCAGCATACCATCTTTAGGCCAAAGAACGACAATTGGATCTCATAATTTCTTAAACAGGTTTCGACATTTACCCCAATATTCAGATCGACAGCGAAAATGTCGAAAACCTAGCGGTTAAAAACCCAATTCTATTTGTTCGTTTGGGTCTCTATTTTTATAAACACAGTTTATATATTATAAGGTCAAGGGTGGCCGATTGTCATTATAATCTTAAAAATAAATAAAATTATTCCACAAATTCAAGTTTTGCCATATATTATTAAAGATGATGATAATTTAAATCCCACTTGATGTGGTTTGAGCTACAAAAATTAGTCGTCCATGAATTTTAAGAAGAACATGCCCAGAGTCCAATTATTTAAATTTCTGTGGTTATTTTGGTTTCACAATTTTGATAAAAATACTACTGATGAGGAATTATATTCTGAAAGGGCCGTCTAGTGATGTAAAATTAAAACTGATATAATATGTAATTTATCACATTCCGAGAAAATTTAAAATCGGCATTCCTTAACCTGCAACCCGGAATCGCTTAATTACATAAACTCTTTTTTGTCGATCTTGTGGTATAATATTGATATATGTATCTTTATGACATGTGCCATACATGTAGGGGAATATAAATAGTATTCTACGCATATTTGAAGAACCACGAGTACCCTAGGAAACAATTATTCACAAAGACAAGCACCGGCATTATGTATTTTTTACACCATGACAACCAAAGGTTTGATACAAACACCTGCTGGGTATATTATTCAATAAACGGTTTTATCATTCAGCGAAAACTTTTTCTTAATCGACGAAAACTGATATTTTGGAAATTTATTATATTCAGTTTAAATATGTTAACTGTTAATTCGTTAATTTGACGCGTAAAATTTACATGGGCATTCTCGGTTTTATAAAATAAAACTTGTTTCTGAAAAATTTGTTTAAAACAATTTTTTAAGCAAATGTTTTAAATAAGTATTCAGTAGGAAATAAGACCATTTTCCTAGGTTATCGCCTTGGTGTAGATTTTATAGAAACTCTTATTCCGGAAAAGTTTTTTTTAATGCAAATAAAGTATGTTTAGCATTGTTTATTAACGTAGGTCTAAAGCCGTTTAACCCAGAGGTGGGTTTGAAACCCTCATTGTGATAGAGTAGTGTGTGTGAGTGTGTGTATGCACATTTGAAGGGAATTGCAGGATTTTATGCTACATTCCAAAATTTTCTGGGGGGAGCTAGACACGTCCTCCACATCACCATTGTGGACACCCTGTCTTTCCAAACTTGCCACTGTATCCTAGGTAACCATCAGGTGAAGAATATATGGACGAGCAGAGGATTTAAATATCTGTGAATCGTCTTGCCATTTTTATCAGTCACTGTGTAACATGTATAACCACGGGATTGGTAGGAATGACACGATAGACCACTTTAAGCAGCTTAGTATACACGTTGAGATAGATGGTTATATCTAGATATAATGTACACATCGTAAATAGTTTTATTCGGTTAAGACAGTGGCAAGAAGAATTTATGAACATATAAAGAATTTTAAATTGTAAGTCTCAGATGATGGAATACAGGTAAGAGAAGGAATAAAGAAATAAAGGTTTACAAAATCTTCTTTTTCAGGCTAATGCCATATCTGGAATGAATGCAATCAATATCTGAAAAAGCAGGATGTGATCCTACAAGTGGAAATATATTATTTTATCCATGATTATATTATTATCTGCTATACAAGGTACTCTTGGAACATCACTCCTGAGCCAAAAAATAAATCACAAATTCAGAGTTTACAGTTACACGTTGTATAATTTTAGTTCTTATGCCCCAAAAAAGTTTTCGGAACTATTTACTTTTTGTTTTGTCCGTTCGTCTGTCTGCCTTTCCGTCACACGCTTATCCACTCTGCATCCCCTACATTTCACAATGGAAACGAATCCTGGTACAAATATACACCAACAGTCCAACACAATACGATGTGTCATGTTAAGCAATATGTCACAATGTCATGTCTGTCTGAATAGTAATGCATATCTGATGCATAATTGCTACACTTATTTATAATACCCCGGCCCTTGATCGAAATTTTAGCTTTGAAAATTAAGTTGTGTCTGTTACACACACACACACACACACACACACACACACACTCTCTGCCATCATGTCTAGTTCTTGGTTGTATTGGCCACATGTTTTACCAATATTCTATTGACGTTAGCATTAAAAAAATCCAGATAGCAATTTCTAACTAAACCTAAAAAATCTACTTGACAGTAGTCATTACAACCAAGAACACAATACATGTATAATAGTTAGAAAAAGAAAGAAAAAATAGACACATTTGGATCTCTTATTATAAACTCCCGACTTTTAGACGTCTAATGTCCGTTGGTATAATTATTATTGGAAAAGTCCCAACCATCCCACTTGTTGTACAACCATTAGTCTATGGATCCGTATGAATAAATTATGTACATACACTATATATTTCTTTTTTGCATCTTCACCATTAACATGTAATTTTAATGAAATAAGAGTTTTACCGGTGATACGTTTTGTCTTCGCAAAATTGTCAATAACAAAAATGTCATGCGTCTTGGAAGAAATGTATTAAAACCTTTATTAATGAATAAAGCATTGCAAGTAACCTTGCAAGGGTTGAAAGACATTATACAAACTCAAATCTTAATAAATTGTTTCAGGGTACACCGAATAAAAGCCATTGGAACTAATCATGGGCACATATAAATCGGTAGGTCCTTGTTACTGGCTCATTTGTGTATCGACCTGGATTATGTTCCTTAGGTACAAAAGAAGGTTGTTGTATAGTGTTCAAAACGTTTTTGATTGATCCTGTTTTTAGTATGGTGAATTACGATCTATACATAACTTTGTTGAATGATTTTGGGTGTTTTCAATACTCGGAACTTAGTTGCGTTTTTACAATTTTTACATTTTTATAAAGAGACAGAGTTTTGTGAAATAAATTTACATACAACTTTCATTATGGAACCTTGAAACATCACAGAACGATTCTTTTTATCAAAGATATGCATATTACTTACCAAAGAAATTATTTGTGTTTTTCAAGTTTGTCTAAGATTTTGAACTTATTTCTATCTTAGGAAACAAAGAAAAACCGGGTCATTTTAAAAAATGCGAAAACTATATATATTTACAAATTTCCATGTATGTGTTAAATTTCTGGTTTTAGATTAAGTTTGATTTTGCTTTTAAGACATTTACGTTAATATATGTATGAACCTCCGATATTATGAATGTTCGATTGTAATGGTGAGTGTTTTGTTGTTTTGGCTATCGCCATTTTTTATTTTTTGTTTAAAGTTTTGGACTAGTGTTTGTTTACTTTGTCTAGGAGAACACACAATTTTATATAGGAAATAATGGTGAAATACTTAAACTCATGTAAACCACTAGGACACCTTTTTGATAGTGATGAAAGCTCTGCAGGAGACTAACACATAGTTAAATGTTATAGGGATTTTTCAGTACATGTATATTTTTCTAATCAAATTTAGTACACTTACTCTAAGATTAGAATAAAATTTTCCACAAAAAAAAAAAAAAAAAATGAAGGGTCTGAGTGACGATATTTTGACTTGGTTTGGGGATTGTCAAAAACGTTGCCACAAGCTAATGTTTGTCAATTGTTTTCTGAGTAATGTAAAATTCAGTTTTAGCAAATTTATGATCAACAAAAAAGGGTGTAAATAAAGAGCGGAAAAGTTGGACCCCTATGAATAACACTCAAATAACACATTGTCAACAGAGCCAAAAACAGGGACAAACTTTTCTGTAATCAATTAACACTTCGAAGCCAATAAATAATTTTTTACAGGCACCATTACAGTTACAAAGGATAAAACTAACTTGTAAATTTTTTTCAATTTTTTACATTGACCTATATCTTTATTATTCCAAATTTTGAACGCATTGCTTTATAGTGCTAAAACAAGGAACCCACATTGCAGCATGTTTATGTTATCGATGTAAGTTGAAAACACAAATTTTGTTATTTTTTAAATGTTTTGCAAACAATTTTTAAAATGTTTTATGACCTCTGGTAGAAGGTTCATTACATTGTGAACAAGTGTTGTACCAGGGAAGCATTATCATACCAATAGGATATCTGTAACAATAAATGTTTTTGTTCTTTTATTCTTTCTTGGATGAGGATGTTTGTTTTTACTTTGCTTCTGGATTGTGATTCGTACATGAATTAGGATGTTTGTTTTCATATGTAGGTACAATGTAAGTGCTTTTTGAAGACATTTAAACCAGTTAGTACATTTGGACTCCTGATTGTATGTATGCTCAAGATAATAGTCAAGATATCTGCATCTAAAACACAAAAATGAATATAATACTGTCATATGCTACTTATAAATATTTGAATATCAGTAGTACATGGGAAAATTATTTGGTTAAACAGCGTGGTACGTTACACACATAACTTTGGTGGTGGAACCTCCATTTCTATTCATTATTTGATTGCATGGTGCTTACCTAACAGTTTTCCAGAAATTTGCGATTTAACAATTTAAACGTTTTCCTTATCGTTCCACACAAATTTTATAGGGAATTGATCTAATTACCAAAGGTACAGACCTTTCAAATACAATTTAATTATGAACTCATTCTGTCCGGTTACAAAGATTGAGCATTGACTGATAGCGATGAATGAAGAGTAGACTTTCCTGGTTCGTATATATTGCTGAACAAAACCAAATACAGTATGGTAAAAGATCTTTCTATCGATATTTCTGAACGATCTTGCATTTTACTACCGTATTAAGGTGCATTTGTTTGTTGGATTTTAATATTAGATCATGTGGTACAACATCAAACGGAATGCATACATTTTATATCGGGTAAAGTACATTTGAGGTAACAAAATTGGCCACAATTAATTTAGAGTGTACCTAATTGTATGTAAGTGTATAGTATGATTTAATAACCCAATCTCCAAATTTAACACAATTAATCATGGTTCTTGTATATTAAGCGATTTTTGATGTTAATTAAATATAACTGCTCATTAGTATTTAAGTATAATAAATTATTAAGTACAAGCACCTTACGTCGTATGGGGACGTCTCTAGGACTCTTAAAACCGACAAGTATCACATGAGTCAGGGGATGTTGGTTACGTGGGGGTTAAAAAATCAAGAAAAGTCAATTATGTATACAGATAAGGAAAAAACTTTCGGTGCAATACAATCTTAAACTGAATCGATGTAATGCTGTGTCACAAAAACTATAATTAGTATGTCACATTAACATGTCCATGTTAATTAGCAAGTAATGCAGTATATAACATCCAGACTCCTGGTTGGTGTCTGGTCAATTTTATACATAATGAGAACGTGTACATGTCGTTGCAATATGTTCCATTGTTCATTGTTTACTGGTTTGACCTCAGGGGTATTATGTTAAAGGACCTCTTTGGCTGCGTGTTATCATTAGGGAACTGCAATGGTATTTGAACCATATGACTCCATGTAATCATTAAAGACAAACATATCGATCAATGTCCAAATCACAATCTTAAAGCAAAATTAAAATCTCAGAAAACTTACAATTTAATTTAAGCACATGTACCTTAACCGGGAAACTTTGAAACTGACAAGCCAAGTTAAGCACTTAAACTTCAACAGGGTGATCCGGAAGGATATGCAAGCGACACCCACACCGTGTGAAATAATATATTTTATACCATTGGAAAACCTCTTTTCGTTTTTAATAAAGGTTGTCTTATTCCTGGTTGTGGCTTGTAAAAAACTTGTATATTAAATTTTATATAATTTGTACTATGTCTGATTAAATGAGATATACAAGCAAATTTATTACTGAAAAACTTACATCGACGCCATTATAGATATCAATAGATATTTCTCTTAAACGTCCCATAAAACCAGGTAAGATACTGGATGCTACTATGATATAACTATGACATGATGTGAATGAACTATAATCTATGTATTCAGACGAAGAACAAAATGTATGTTATCCCTACAAAAGCAAAGTTAAGAACAAACTGCAATGAAACAAGTTAAACAGTTAAATGCTTTTATTATTTTTTCCACTTTTGTAAGAAATGTGATATATCTAATTTTTAGCTCACCTGAGCCGAAAGGCTCAGATGAGCTATTGCTATCTATCACCGTCCGTCGTCCGTCGTCCGTCGTGCGTCGTCCGTCGTCCGTCGTGCGTTAACTTTACATTTTAATCTTCTCCTCCAAAACTACAAAGCCAAATTTGATGAAACTTGGTGATTATTATGCCTGGGTAACTGGCTTTCAAAATTGTGTTCAGGGTTTGACCACGCCCAACAATATGGCTGCCGTTACTATAAATAGCCAAAAGACAAAAAAAATCTTCTTCTCTGAAACCAAAGGATGCAAGCAAATTTTGATTAGATTTTTGAATTCAGGATACCTAGATACATTAAAATTGTGTTTTTCATAAAAATTGGACGAAAAATAGGTTACGCGTTTTTTGCGTAAAATTATGTAATTTTTAAAATGAGACATTTATTGTTATAACTTCATAATGGCTGAAGATAATTGTATGGAGTTTTCACTGTTGATCTTGTCTTGCGATTTTCTTCCGATTGATGTCAAGGTCAAAGGTCAAGGTCATGTCCCAGTTTTTGACCTTTGATAAAAATGCTATTTTTTAAACATTTCTGGCGATAATGACGTAGGATTTTTGGTTAATTGTAGGTATTGACATGATGATCATTTTGATATATCGATTAAGGTCATGGGTTCAAAGGTCAAGGTCACACAGATGCACAAGATTACCAAAATAGTTAATTATCTGCAGAACTATAAACTTTTTGTATAGGCATGTATATTAGAATATTGTAGGTAATGGCCCAATGGTCATTTTGATATATGAGTAAAGGCCATTAGTTCAAAGGTCAAGGTCACATATGTAAACAAGTACTGAAATGATTATTTATCTCAAAAACTATAGACTTTTTGTATAGGCATGTATATTAGAATATTTTAGGTATTATCCTAACGGTCATTTTGATATATGAATGAAGGTCATGGGTTCAAAGGTCAAGGTCACAGATGCAAATGAATACCTGAATGGTTAATTATCTTGGAAACGATTAGCTTTTTGTATATGCATGTATATTAGAATATTGTAGGTATTAGCCTAACAACCATTTTGATATATGAATGAAGGTTATGGGTTCAAAGGTCAAGGTCACATGTGAACAAGTTCTGAAATAATTATTTATCTCAAAAACTATAAACTTTTTGTATAGGCATGTATTTTTAGGTATTATCCTAATCGGGTACCTTTAGGGACATGTGTGGGTGTAATGGTGACTGTGAGTGAACAGCATCGTGAACATGGCCTACGAGTCCAAAATTTAAAAATGGAATATGAGGCTAATGATCATTTTGATATATGAATGAAAGTCATGGGTTCAAAGGTCAAGGTCACATGGGAATGAATACCTAAATGGTTAATAAATTTGAAAACTATTAACTTTTTGTATTGGCATGTATATTAGAATATTGTTGGTACTGGCACAATGGTCATTTTGATATATGAATGAAGGGCATAGGTTCAAATGTCAAGATCACAGATACAAACAAGTACTGAAATGATTATTTATCTCAAAAAATATAAACTTTTTGTATAGGGATGTATATTAGAATATTGGCCTAATTACCATTTTGATATTTGAATGAAGCTCATGGGTTCAAAGGTCAAGGTCACAGGTGAGCGTTAAGGCCCATGGGCCTCTTGTTTTTCGGAAATGTGTATTTTTCCAACACATGAATTAACATTGATACTAAAAAACGAACATTCTGGCATCCAAACAAATACAAATGTACACACTTTGCTATGTAGACACTATGTTAAGATTTTTCAGAAAGTGCAATCAATTTTTTGGGAAAAAGTTACATGTACCTTGATCTTTTCAAATCTGCTTAATATAGGGATACGTCAAGCAGTCATAAAAGTACGACATGGTATAGGATTAAAGGGGAATTCTAAATAAAAATGAAATCAAACATTTAATATGCAATAATGCTCGAAACAAACAAATGGGAAAAGAAAATAAGACATATACATATTAAGGACACCGATTCCTATTTTTGATGGGGAACTAGTTGTAATAACATACATGTTGGACATTCAATTCAATGTACATGTACATGTATAATTTATTTTTAATCTTACTTTGTGCAGTAAAATATTTTGGACCATAAATAGTACAGAGATATTTTGGTTTAAAGAAGATTTATTGGTTCGACAGATATCTACCTAATGAGCATTAGGTTGGTCATTGCTTTATTCCATTTCAATCAGACGCTGTACAATGTTAGGTCGGCAAATGGCTTTTGGCAGTTACTGCTAATTATGTGTCAGATATGTAAAATTACTTTTTATCTGATCAAGTTTCACTTTATTTGATTTAATGTAATTGTTATACATGTAATTTCAATCTTTCAAATAAAAAATACAGCAACATTAAAATTTTGACTTATTCTTGACTTATTCAGTGTATATTAAAAATGTATTTGTCCTTTGAAAAAACAAACACCAATATACACGGTACCCGTCCATGTTTCAACCATTTCCCAAAAAGTAAAGTAAAATTTTTGAAATCTAGAACTCTAAGTTACATGCGGAAATTTCTACCCGGGGAGTGAGGACTAATGCCCAAGAAGGGTAACCGCCTCCTGTATTGTGAGCAAACGTATCTTTTGATCACGAATATAAAAAACCAATTAAGCCCAAACAAGCTTTATAATACCAAATATTGGAAAAACACTTGAACAGTTAAATATTGAAAATGTAAATTAAACTTTTCCTCCACTACTCCAAAAGAAAGTAAATTTACCAGTAAATGATAATAACAAATGAATTTGTCCTGTAATTGCGGAAATGGTGACGTTTTCCTAGTTATTTAGTCAAGAAGAAAGCAATTTGCAATTGAAATCATGTATTTGATAACAACCAATGTATCCAATACGATACTATAAAAGTCAACAATAAAACAACCATTCAAAACAAACACATAGAGACCACGGAATTTAAAATTTTCTTCTTTGGTTTGGCATTGGAGCAAATGTCCAGTGGTATCGCTATAGTTCTATCGGAAGGCCCAAACCATTCCACCTATTTTACAACTTATTCTATAAATACCGCATAGTTAAAATAAAAATAAATACTAATCCATGTCTAAATCCACAATCCCAAAGCAAAATAGAAACTTTGAAACTGACAAATTAGGTTAAATACGTGCACTTCCACCAGGGAAGTGAGGTTGAGTGCTCCGGAAGGGAAAACACCCCCTGTTTATCTAGTTGCACAAACCCTGTCGTGTGTAATCATAATTGAGACTGAAAAGAACACGGAACTATGGAACGTCAATTGTATATCCTGTGGGAATAAAATTGAAAATAAACCTAATTTAATCAAACATTAACCCAACATAAAGTTCATGGAAATGTAACCAATGGAAACAATAGTTTTGTTTTTATAAGATAATTATTATAATTATTATTTTTAAGAAAACAGTAAATTAAATAATAAGCTAAAGACAAGAATTTTAATTAAAAAAAGATCGTTAAAACGAATGCCGCTAACCCGATTTCATTTCAATATTAAGAACACAAACGTATTTCTAATACTATGCTTTTGATATAAGCACACCCCAAAGCACTGTTAAAGGGGTATATAAGTTAAAAATATAATCAGCTTATGCATCATTAAAATGCACAATTTAAAACGTTTTAACTTTTAATATGTATGATCTAAGAAGGCAAATCCCTAAACATGTACATGTTTCCGGTTAGGATTTACCCGCTTTTACCATATTTGTTTTATTAACCTTCCGGGTACTAGTGTGCTTCACCTAACCCCCTCATGTCAAATCCACTGGCAGTTGTAATTTAAAATAAAATAAAGAAAACACTATTAACTTAGAAAGTTATTTTATATTTGATTTATGTATTATGCTGTTTCCTTTTATCTACCAGTAAGAGGTTTTCTTAAAACCACATGCTTTAAGCCCATCCTTGCTTTATCAACGTATGGAATTTACAAGGTGGTCCGTCCGAGCTGTTGTTTACTTAAAACGTCTTGCATGTAGACAGGGCAGTGTCAACTTATACATTGTATTGAGATAAAAGTTCTGGAACTCGGGAAACTTAATCACTTACTGACAAAACATGTTTATTGGATTCAAAGTTTTGACCGTCTGAAAGGCGGGACAGAGCACGTGCATAGTTATAAATTATCACACACTGGGAGGTGTTTTAGTTACATATGCGACAGACAAACCGACTTAACTTAGGAGTGTAATTAACCCGTTTTTAAGACTCCAAACTGGTAACATCTTGTACCAGGCAAAATAATGCTAGGTCCTTGGGTGCTAAGTCATCCATAAATCATTTAGTTAAATAGATTTTTATCATTTGTTTGGCGTTTTGAATATCAAACAAAATTCTGATACTTCCATGTGTTTACGATATGTAAAAATGTATTATTGTATATATATGCAAATATATCTTTAAATATCCCTTATCTAAATTTCAGTCGGAATTTAAATTATATGAAAATAAAGGATTAAAGGAGATGTTAAATTGCTTTATAGGAATCCGAAAGTGTCAGAAAAAGATGATTAAATACTGGTCATACTGAGTATATTTCATTCACAGGAAATTACTAATAGTTAAGGTATTTCTAACGGAAACTGAGAAAAAATTATTCAACATTTTTAAATACAAAAATAAAAATCAATAAAGGTGTTATCTTTAAAATGCAACGTCAGCAAAAATATCGTAAGAAATTTTGTAAACGTAATGATTACATTCAACATTATTTGTAAATAATATAATTTCTATATAATGTCGTTAAAATTATGCATTTCTTTTGCACCCATTTGAAAACGTTATCTCATTTACGTCAATGGTAATTTTTGGGTGTGAGTTATACAATGAAAGTTAAAAAAAATTGTTCTTGGTTACGTTGGCTGTTGCCGAGAATATGCTTTGCAGCTGCAAGTTCCCATCTTCTTTTTAATAATTAATTTATCATATACATGTATTAGTGTTGGTCAAAATACTAAAGTGAAATTTGTAATTTTTAAATATGCATACGAGTATACTATAGAAGAAGATTACCAAACAATACAAGAAAATGATAGAAAATCAGAATCAGAGAAGAGCAAAGACATATAAGAACTTATTATAAAGTTATTTCGTTCGGAAATCTAAAAAAAATACGATTTGAAAATACTTTTAGAGAACCCTTACCATCCTTAATTTGCAATATATCAAAATGTTAACATTGTTTTAAATGATAAATATTTCACTATTTAAAATCTTTTAACACAGGAAGAACCGTTTACGCACATCAATTACCGATCCTTTAAGTGGTTACTATTCCAAATTTTCGTAACATTTCATACGTGGATAAATTGCTTTTATATATTGTTTGAAGAAAATAAAATAGTTTTTTTTTAGAAAAAAACAACTTTTTACTGCAAAAAAGAATAGAAATAAATTACATAAGAAATAAGTATAAATGATCAACAATCCTTCAATTTAATATGCTAAATTAAAAATAGTATTCATTTGAAAAAAAAATATTTTGAAATATGTCAACTCGAAAAGAAGCGCGCAATAGTATCTATTATTAATCCTAGCAGACCGGGCATTAAGTGGTCACTATATCATGTTTCCGCCAAATAATTAAACATTGTGGTCAATATACGATACACGTACGAGGATTTATATGAATTCGGAGATTTCATTCAACTTTTAATACAAACCACATCCTCAATTAAAATCTGAAATAGGAAGGTCGAGAAGATATGTCGATATGTCGTAAACAACTTTAATTCTGACAAACACAAGTAAAAGAATTACACCCAATTTAGTGCATTGTACAATTACTAAAACATTGCAATAAAATGGACGTAAATTTGACCGTGTTACCATGCAGGGAGGTAGGTCTAAAAGTTTTAATAGTGGATATCAAGAAATCAAATTCTTATAATTATGATTCTTTATTCATAATTCATAATTAATTTTTTTTACTTTTATCTGAAATACGTTGTAAAAATGAAAATAAGCAAAATGAAAAAAATCTTATATTCGATATTTGAAGCAATTAAATGTAATCCTAGTAAAGATAATAAAAAACTATTATAAAGAAATAAAATAATTTTATTATATATGTAACATAAACTAAAAGTATTATCATTATATAAAACACTGAATTAATTCATATTGCCCTTCTTCTACAAAATATTAACATCTATTTCAAATCAACATAAGTATTACTACCCGAGCGAATTTCATAATGAATTTATTAGTTATCCATATTCATCAAACAGATTCGATAAAATGATAAATAACATTACAATGATTGTGATTTGTTGTTACATGTAACAACTTGTTTTTCCAATACATCAATTGTTTTAAACAGATTGATGCTGTAGATTCGCCATATGCTACAAGTGTTGGCATGATAAAGTATACAGATAATCAATTGCAAAATTACTGTAGACGTCTGTAAAAAATTACCTAATGCATTGCAAAAAATCAATATTAATTTATTCGAAAACATACATGCACGTAGCCATAACTTGAATTGCCATTTTTCAAAGTTTTTACTTTGCTTTTGAAATGGCGATTTGGACATGGACTGATATTCTTCTGTAACGCAATTCCTCCATTACACAATCTTTACAATTGAATATTATATATTGCTTTCAAACACAAACATAATGTATCATATTTTTATAAACAAAATCGATTAAATAAATAAAAAAAAAATTTAAAAAACTATTACTTGACCAGAAAATAAAATTTTAAGAAAATCGTTATTTAGATTGATAAAATTCTTAAAAATGAAATGTCTTTTCAAGAATTTTTAGAGTGATATTTGTCATTTATAACTAAAATATTATCAAAATAAAATACGGATCCACGACAGAAACTTGTTTTTAAATCATAATGTAATAATTACAACAGTGTGCTCATTTAAAAGCACAAAATCCCATTTTATTTTTATTTTTCACTATCTAGAAAAATTAATTTCATTGCTTGAAACCGATTTGAAGCACAGCTTTAATTTAAGACAATTAAACAAAGCTCTTAGCTCGATCCAGACCCTCAATTGTATTGAGAATCTATATCAAAATTGTCATAAACTACCCAAATTGAAATTAAAACGAAATTGTAAAGAATCTTTAAAAAATTAAATTGCTCAAAAACGCTTGTAAAATTACAATTTATATATATTTTTATATATCTATATATATCTTAATTGCATTTTTTCCTGAAAAACTCAACATTAAATGAATATCCGAAAAATCCCCATTCCATCCATATTATATTTTGAATTTGGCATTAACACCGCACTTACTGTCTAAATGAAAAAACCAACTTAACATGAGCTGAATATCCGAAAATGGCCATTCCACCTAGATTATGTTTTGAATTTGCCATTAACACCGCACTAGAAAAAAAACCAATTAAATTTTTGTTTTTAAAACTAAAATATACTACATTTTACTTTCAAACAAATGAATAAAACAACATGGAACAAGTTTTGAAATATATACTATTATACATGTATTTGGATTCAAAAGATTAGTATTATATTTGCTTTCAATAATAAATTATTATATTTTTTTAATAAAAATACATTTTTTCATTTTAAAGATATCATTATATTTGCTTTTGATAAAAACATTATTATAATTACTTTGAAAATAATTATTATATTTTCAATTGCTTCTAAACAGGAGGTGCTTCCTTTTGGATCACCCGGTCTCACTTTTATGATGGAAGCTTGCGTGTTTACCAGCTTCAAAGTTTTTAACGATTTTTATTTCAAATAATCAATATTGTTATATTTGCTTTCAAAAATACATTATTACATTAGCATTCAAAATTAAGTTATAACATTTGCTTTCAAAACATACATTTTAAAAAGTGCTTTCAAAACATACATTTTAATACGAGCTTTCAAAAATAAATTGTGATATTTGCTTTCAAAAATACGTTATCATTCTTGCTTTCAATAATTAATTTATGCATTAGCTTTCAAAAATTTATCATTATATTTGCCTTCAAAACATACTTTATAATAATATAAAAAGTCATTATTATATTAGCTTTCAAAAACACATTATTACATTATTTTGCAAACATACATTTTTATATCTTATATCAGTTTTCAAAAAAATCATTATATTCGCTTTCATTATTATATTTGCATTCAAAACAACACTTTATTATATTTGCTATCAACAACTACATTACCATGTTTTCTTTCAAAAAATACATTATTACATTAGCTTTCAAAAATAAATTATTGTATTTGTTTTCACGAAATTAATTATTACTCCTTCTTTCAAAATATGCATTATGTTAGCTTTCAAAAATCATAATTATATTTGATTTCATGTAATACATGATTAAACCTTCGTTTAGAAATACATTATATTTGCTTTCAAAAATACGTTTTTATAATAGTTTTCAAAAATATTTTATAACATTTGCTTTCTAAAATGCATTATTATATGAGCTTTCAAAGATGCATCATTATATCAGCTTTTGAAAGTTTTCAAATAGCATAAAACATTTTTATATTTGCTTTCAAAACTGGATAGTTATAATTGATTTCAAAAGTAAAATTATTATACGGGTAATTGCATAGCAATTAATTCTATAATTCCAAAAAATCATTATTCTATTATCATTTTTAATTCATAAATAATTATATTTAAAACAATGTAAACGGAGTAACATACTTGTACAAGTTGTATTGTTCCAACTAAACCTTGTAAATTAATAATTAAACATAAAATACAATGCACATAAAAATAATTTATAACATAAAAAGCAACGCGCATTATTATTTAGCTTTCATTTTTTCATTGTTTCAGGAATGCCGTGTTTCTTTGTAAAATCTGTGATAAAGAATTGAAAATATTACCAAAATGGAAAAAAAACAAGAACAAATGCAAGTAAATGAAATCGAAATAAAAATTTGTAACCACAAAACATGAACTTTGAAATATTCTATGCAATAATCATGATAAACAAATGTAGTTGTATTATGTGCCTACAATTGCGAAAAAACTTAGAAATGTATTAGTCTCATTGTTTCGTTCTTTTAAATGTTATTTATTGTTATATAGGTTTTGGCCTATAGGTATCAATTTTTTTTAATCTCTTCCGTAATGTCAATATTTAACACAAATCAATAAGTTACATGAGTGCTTAATTTGCGAAGCTAGATGGTGATGTGATGTTTGCTATCGAGGATTTTGTCTGTAATTGTTTTGTTCAGAATATTGTTGATCTTAACCATGATATTTCACCAGAAAGACGAAAGTCAAAATGCATTATAATCGCAATGATGAACTATGGCTCAACTTGTTTTTTTACCAAACTTAAAAAATATTTCTGATCAACAGATTAATAATTTATTTCATTGTTATTCAGTTATTTCTTATGTTATGATAGTCATTGCAATATAGATGATAAGTATGATGTCATTGTGTCTAGAATTGTGCTGGATATGTTTGAGGTCGCATAGATGTTTCATTCTCGGTGAAAATTTAGTGTGGCGAATGTAGCAGGAGTAACGACTCTCACTACGAGAGCATTTGGCCTCATTTCTCTAGTAGAAATTCGCGTTTCCAACTGAATTGCAATGTTTCAATGTTTTTAATGTTTCGCTTGCTTTTGGGATTGTGATTATGACTTTAAACCAGTATGTCTCTGTTTGAGTGAATTTAATAGGGGCTTGTTAACATATATTTCAAAACATTTTGTCAGCATTTACAGTAAATATGTATTTTTTTTTCAATATAAATTGACCATCCGGTCTCACTGTTTTGTAGGACGTTCACGTTTTAACTTCATTTGCCAGTTTTCAAAGCTTTCTCCTTGTTTTTTTATTGCTTTTTTATTGTGGTTTGCACATGGATTGGCGTGCTTATGTTTGATTATTTACTTAATCCTCAATAGTCATAAAATTTCCAATTAAATAATTTGGAAATGTTTAGTGAAACACCAATGACAAAAACTATCGCTATAACAAAACCAAATGAAAATAAAAATTACAAGATGAAATGCAATTTTAATAGAGACGATTTACAAAAATAAAACACAAACACGCTAATCCATGTACAAATCACAATCCCCCAAAGCAAAGTAAACATTGACGAATTAAGTGAAACACTATAAATTTTACAAGAGAAGTGATGCCGGGTGCTCTGGAAGGATAGGCACCTCCTACATAGCTACCTTCATCTGCAACTCAAAATTGAGACTGTAAAAAATGGAACAATGGTCGTCAAATATATCCGGGATAATGTTGGATAGAGACATCATACTCATCAACAATATTCGGATGACGGTCATAAAACATTTTGAAGGCTTGCAAATTCACAGATTTATTTTATTTCGTCGTGTAAACTTTCCATTGTTGGAACAAGCTCTAACATAGCATTTTAACTGTGAAAAACACATCATTAGCAAGAGAAGCAGGTATATTGTTGCATAGAAAAGGAAAGTTGACAATAGAAAAATGCAGCCTGCCGTGGGTGTCGAAAGTGAGGCACAAGTCCACTACGAAGCAGAACTGGATCATAGTTTTAAAAAACGCACGCTGATTGTAGTAAATATAATGCATGTTGTTCAATTGCAATGTTTAGTAATGCCATTTTCGGGTAAAAGACTATCTGCCATGAAATTTGTTTACAAATCTTTAGTTTGCTTTTTGTAATTTGACATGGACCTGTATATTTGTGATTGATAAATTATGTAAGAATATAAAATCATATTTTACACCTCAACGGAATGTACATTTTTGCTGCAAGTTAAAATCTGAAATTCTTCAAAAAGTAAGGTATATATCATCATGCAAAGTATTATTTTAGCTAAATTTGGTAAATTATATTTGGGCCTTTGAATATTTTAACAAAATCTTGAAAAAAATTGTTTTCACAAATTGGCCAAAGCACTACTGATGAAGATTTGTACTCCGAAATGGTCTTTTAGTGCTGTGAAATGAAAACTAGTATCATATGTAATTACATTTCACATGGTCCTATATAACGTACTTTTACGCTTGTACTTTATCTGGATGTGTTTTTGTCTGGCCTTGCTCAAAAAGTTTCCAATCCGTATGCTAGTATCATTTTTTATATTTTCGCTAAAATGATCTATCAATTGTAAGGGTAAGGTTATGGTAGCCTAGTTGTTTCCTATGGAATGTATCTAGTTGAACTGACGATTCCATAGTCCTAGATACGACGAATGGCTTCCAACTGGAGATGGTAAGCCATATGGTTTATATTATAGCCTATAGTTGTGGACCATCAAACTTTTATATAGCATTTAAATTTTGTTAACGAATCCATGTACATTTCATAAAATGTTATATTTACATAGAAGAAGTACACATTTATGCTGTAATCTTTTCATACATAACTAATCTTCAAATTTTCACATTTAGTTTCTAATTTCAAACAAGATACGCAGAAATTGGGCTAATAAAAATTGCACGAGTATTTTACCCTATACTTCCTATGTTAATTAAACTTCGTTAACCACAATTTCGCACACATAACTTTTTACCACTGAATTATTAGCTCACCTGAGCCAAAGGCTCAAGTGAGCTTTTCTGATCACAATTTGTCCGTTGTCTGTCGTCGTCGTCGTCGTCGTCGTCGTTGTCGTCGTAAACTTTTCACATTTTCGACTTCTCCTCTGAAAGTACTTGGCAGATTTCAATGAGACTTGGTCAGAAGCATGTCTGGGTCGGTGCAATTCAGATTTGTTCGTGGCGTTGCCATGGCTACCATAACTAGGTCAAGGTGACCTAGGGGTGCAAAAATCTTAAAAAATCTTCTTCTCCGAAAGTATTGTTTGGAGAAAAAATCTGATGAGATATTTGGCTTCTCTAGGGTCTTAAGCCTATAGTTTGTTCATTTTGTGAAATTCGGTCGAAAAATGGGTTACGCGTTTTTGCGTTTAATTTTGAAAAAATCGTAAAATAGCTTCAAATTGTTATAACTTGACTACTTGACCAGATAATGACATGGGGTTTTCAGTTTTGACATCTTCTTGTTAGTATCTTCAAAATGAGGTCAAGGTCAATTGTGAAGGTCGTGACCTAATTTTTTTTACCTCTGATCATAATTATTATCTCGAAAACTATAAACTTTTTGTATAGGCATGTATATTAGAATGTTGTAGGTATTGATACAACGATCATTTTGATGTATAGAAAAAGGTCATGGGTTCAAAGGTCAAGGTCACAGATGCGAAACAATACCAAAATGGTTAATTATCTCGAAAACTATAAACTTTTTGTATAGGCATGTATATTAGAATGTTGTAGGTATTGATACAACGATCATTTTGATGTATAGAAAAAGGTCATGGGTTCAAAGGTCAAGGTCACAGATGCGAAACAACACCGAAATGGTTAATTATCTCGAAAACTATAAACTTTTTGTATAGGCATGTATGTTAGAATGTTGTAGGTATTGATACGACGATCATTTTGATGTATAGAAAAAGGTCATGGGTTCAAAGGTCAAGGTCACAGATGCGAATCAATACTGAAATGGTTAATTATCTCGAAAACTATAAACTTTTTGTATAGGCATTTATATTGGAATGTTGTAGATATTGATACAACGATTATTTTGATGTATAGAAAAAGGTCATGGGTTCAAAGGTCAAGGTCACAGATGCGAAACAATACCGAAATGGTTAATTATCTCGAAAACTATAAACTTTTTGTATAGGCATTTATATTAGAATGTTGTAGGTATTGATACAACAATCGTTTTGATGTATAGTAAACGGTCATGGGTTCAAAGGTCAAGGTCACAGATGCGAATCAATACTGAAATGGTTAATTATCTCGAAAACTATAAACTTTTTGTATAGGCATGTATATTATAATGTTGTAGGTATTGATACAACGATCATTTTGATGTATAGAAAAAGGTCATAGGTTCAAAGGTCAAGGTCACAGATGCGAAACAACACCGAAATGGTTAATTATCTCGAAAACTATAAACTTTTTGTATAGGCATTTATATTAGAATGTTGTAGGTATTGATGCAACGATCATTTTGATGTATAGAAAAAGGTCATGGGTTCAAAGGTCAAGGTCACAGATGCAAAACAATATTGAAATGGTTAATTATCTTGAAAACTATAAACTTTGTGTATAGACATGTATATTAGAATGTTGTAGGTATTGATACAACGATCATTTTGATGTATAGAAAAAGGTCATGGGTTCAAAGGTCAAGGTCACAGATGTGAAAACAATACCGAAATGGTTAATTATCTCGAAAACTATAAACTTTTTGTATAGGCATGTATATTAGAATGTTGTAGGTATTGATACAATGATCATTTTGATGTAAAGAAAAAAGTCATTGGGGTTTAGTATTTACGTTTACTTTAAATCTATCAGCTAGCCATTAGTTATCAGGTGAGCGTATAAGGCCCATGGGCCTCTTGTTTTAAATAATGATCGATTTTTTATGGTTTCAAAAATGAATTAAAGTATAATAGAAAGTTTGAAAACTTTCTCTGCTACCAATTATAATTAACATCATAATTGGTCTATCAATACATTTTGAAAAAAAGTATTTATAATAAAATGTTTAAGAAACCATACGCCATAATGTTAATATGTGTAAGTACAGTATAAAATTTAAATATGCGAAATAAATAAAAAAACTTCCACAAAGGAACTGAGGTGGGTGCACCGTGAGGGTAGAGACCCATGTCTTGCAAGCTAAACGCGACAAATGCTAATTCCAATACTTATTTATCAAGGATACATTTATAAAAATCGTTGCGATTATAGTCAATTACCTTTTGGAGTGCCTTGATTAACCTTTGTTGCAATGTTCCCGAATAAGCAAAGCATCATGCTTCATTGTATAAAGTAGTTGAAACTAGATCTTACATTTATAAGTTGTAAAACAAATAACTTATGAGCAGATATATTGCTGTAAAGAAAAGGAAAGCTGACTAAAGAAAAACTGATCACCACATTCCGATTAATTGGCTCCGATAAATCATGGTCTCTTTATTTATATTACTAGTTTTTCTATATAAAAAATCAAAAATAAACATTCTAATCCATGTCCAAATTAAAATCCTGAAGCAAAGTAAAAACTTTAAAACTGACAAATAAGGTTAAACGCATGAACTACCATCATAAATGTGAGACCGGTTGTTCCGAAAGGGTAAGCACCTTCTGTTTGGCTGGCTAAACCCGTCATCTACGTAATCAAAATTAAATGAAAAAAACATGGAACTATGGGACGTCAAATACATTCAGGACAATCCTTGACACAGTGACATCATACTTATGAACATTATTTTAATGACGGCCACAAAATTATTTGCAATATACCTATGTCCACAATTTTTTGTAAGCAGTTTGTTTTATTGTATTAAGTCCCCAAAGTGGGAACAAGCTCTACCACAGCGTAACAAATATACCAAAAGCATGAGCAGCAGGTATAAGGGACAATTATCAAATCAATAAATATTATACAATCTCCGTAAATATCACGGTTTTTCAAATTGTAGATAAAAAGTCTGCGATTATACGAGTAGTCTTTTCTTGATTTACATTTTTGCTTGCATTGCCAAGCATTTATTTTTGAAATAAATATTTATTTATTTAAATTATTACGTGCTTTTGAAAACTTCATTGTTTATTAATATCATTTAAGTATTTCTGAATAAAAAAACAATTTGGTTTCTCAAGTTTAGTCCCAGCACTACTGGTGAGGTATTGTATTAAGAAATGTCCGTCTAGTGCTGTAAAATTTAAACTAGTATAATGTGTAATTGTGCAAGAATATAATAAATGCGTGTTTTAGCGAAATCAAGTTAATTCTAAAAACTGATAAAAAATCGCGTTTCACTTATCTCCGAACCGAATTGTCCGCAATTTGATTAGCTAGCAAATTTGTTTCCTGCATAAAAATTATCAAATATTTTGTCATGTTTGGTTGACGGGTAAAATCTGAATATTAGAAGAATGTTATCATTCTGACGCACATTGTGTTAAAATTATCAATTTGATAATGTATTTTTATTTCATTGATGCTGTGTGGGATGATATTAATTAATACATTAAACGAATCAAGCTTCAAACATCTGATAACCAGGTATTATCTGAAACGGAAAACTATTCATTCTAGCTAAGGTTACGGGTCTGAATCTCGGAATCTGGATGCTATTGTTAATATTAATTACCTAAAATTTGACAATTTTATTCATAAACGTTACCCTAAGCAATTAAAATACACAAAACAAAAGTAATAATTATATGTGCTGCTCATTTACTTTGAACTTTCCATAATAATTATATTATAAAAACAAAAAATTACAATACAAATTACAATTAAAATTTACTTGACAAGCTCGAATATGTTTCTACCATGTTATCCACAATATTAATTCTCAGCCTGAGCACAAAAATGCTATATTGTGTTTCTAAATTCTTTTGAAATTGATATCCCAATCTTAGAAAATTACTTTAACGAGCTTTTATTAAAATTGTATGCATTTTCATTTCTTATTATAGCAAGAAAATGTTGCACATTAAATGTAACAGCAATAAAAAGAATATTATTCTTCTCGTAGAAACTTATCAAAAAGCTTCTATGTAAAATATGCAATGAAAACATTGTGCATCTGTATAGTATATTCACAACAATATGTTTAAATCTTAAACAAACAATAAGAAGAAAAATATAACCATATGCTATGAAGAATTTATCAAAAACAAACATACCCATTACTGTACGAATAACAACCCAAAACAAAGAAAAGCTTTCAAATTAAGTTAACAACGTGAATGTCCACCAGCAACATAAGGATTGGTGCTTCGGAAGGGTAAACACCTCCTGTTTATTTACCTGCATCCGCCATGTGTGTATTCAATATAAAGAATGAAAAGAATATGGAAGTATGGGACGTCAAATATATCCAGGATAATTTGGTTTATTTGAAACATTATAATTATCAGCAATATTGTGATGCTGGTCATAAAACATTTTGAGGGTTATTTTAGATAACATTTAATGAAATAACTGGTTGCTGAAATTTTTCATTATTTGGTGAATTTTTTTTTTCAAATGCTGTCTAGGACCAACCAAACATTTCAACTATACCACATGGCATCGCCTTTATTTTTTAAACCATTATCTCGCCATGTCTTTTTGCCTAATGTTTTTGTATGTTCTTGTTCTATCGTAACGAGAATGTGCAAGATACATTTAGATGACGTTCTGTCACTTAACAATCCTACATTTGGAGACTATGTAAATGTCATCTATCCAAGTGAGCTTGAAATAAAAAACACGACTAATTCCTCAAATTCTGCTTCATACTTAGACTTATACCTGAATTATGACGCACACGAAAGGCTACATTTGAAACTTTATGACAAATGTGATGACTTTAATTTTTCTAATGTCAACTTTCCTTTTTAGGCAGCAATATACCTGCTTCACCTGCTTATGGTGTATTTGTTTCCGAATTAATACGCTATGGTAGAGCTTTTCCCACTACGGGGACTTTGAACAACGAAGTAGGTTTCTTGCAAATAAATTGTTGACTCAGGTTTATTGCAAGCCTAGGCTTACCAAGGCCCTCAAAAAGTTTTATGACCGTCATCACAGTATTGTTGATAAGTTTGATGTCTCTGTTTTCAGAATTGGCCTCGATATATTTGATGTCTCATAGTTCCATGTTCCTTTCACACAATTTTGATTACACACGTGACGGGTGTAGCTAGCTAAACAGGAGGTGCGTACCCTTCCGGAGCACCAGGTCTCACTTCCCTGGTGGAAGTTCACGTGTCTAACCTAACTTGTCAGATCAAAAGTTTTTACTTTGCTTCTGGATTGTGATTCGGATTAGTATGTTTGTTTTTGATTTAGACAACTTACAGTTTTCGTTAGTAGGATAGCAAATGTCATGGTTATACTTTACGAGTGTTGAAAGTACCTAAACTCCAATACGAGTACTTTAAATCTATACATAATATTGCTGAAGTTTTAGAATGAAATAAAACCCTTTCTTGGAAACGCCAAAGCAATAAACAATAATACGCAATACAAGTTTATGAAATACACACCCAAAAAGGGAGAAACAAAAATACAAATGCTTTTTTTGTGTTCTTATTAATATTAGTTCCTAACTGTATAATCAAGTTAAAACCACCCCAAAACACAAACATGCCGGTTTAATTCTATATCACAATTTTAAAAGCAAAGTAAACATTTTGAAAATTGACAGATCAAACTCAATCATGGACGTGAGACCGGACGCAACAGAAAGGTAATCACCTCGTGTAAAGCTAGCCACGCCCGTCGAGTGTAAAATCAAAATTGAAAATAATAGGAATGATGTCAATATATCCAGGATACTTTTGGATGACGGCGATACTTTCTGATGACTTTAATAACATTAGATTTCAATAATCCCAAGTTGCTTGTGGTAACAAACACTGTAATAGCGAATTAGCTGTAATACAAGTACAGAAGCGGGTATATTGCAGCATAAATATTGAACTCATTACATTTGTTATGCAGCCTAGAATATAAAACAGAATAAGTTGGTAAAAGAAAACGTGTCTTTTGGAAGAGTCAATGCAACCAGGAACACGACACACTAATGAAGAGAAGACAAGTCAAAAAACAGAAACACGTTTTGGGACCGTTGATTATAAAATCATAAACGGACACTGGATTAAATTTCTAGTGGTGCAGTTATAGTATTATGTGAGGGTTTATAATCATCAACTTTTTTACATTTTGTGGTCAATGAATATTAAACTCTGGTAAAATATGTTTTCGTCCTTTAGGTAGGTATCTTTATAACATCTTGAAAACAATTTTGATGTCATAACTTTGCTTCAAGCAGGAATTGTCTCCGTCTAGTGTTGTAAAATTAAAACTGGTATAATATGTAATTTAAATCTGGTGGCTAGTGCCCCGAGGATATCACAATCTCAGAAGGCAATAATCGTGTATTATTGTCAGAAATATACTATTGTCTTAATTTCCTGCTATTAAAAAATTGAAATTCCTCAAAGATATACTCCCTAATTCAAAGTATTTCCCTAGCTAAATTTGGTGAAATATATTTTGGTCCTATGGGTATCTTTACAACATCTTCAAAACAATTTTAATTTCATAATTTTCGTTCAAGCACTATTGATGAGGAATTGTTTTCCGAACTGGTCGTCTAGTGCTGTAAAATTAAAACTGGAATAATATGTAATTAATCCCAGGAGTTTAATTTTAATAATTAAAAAATAACTAATGTTAGCCAATGGAAACAATGCAGATACATGTGTTTCTGTCTGGGTTTTGAACTTATAGTAACAAATATGCGCTTACATTAATATTTTCGAAAAAGTATTTACGAAAACTTATGAAGAGATGCCTTTTGATTTCCAATGGAGTTCAGAAACATTTAAGAATGCAGTGAAGGGCATTTCCATATGATAATGGAAATAATCTATAAATTCATATTTTCGAAACATTTGATAGATTACATTTTGTACACAAATAATTGACTGTTAGTTCAATGTTTGTTGATAGAACGTTTTCTATCATTATATTATATTTTTCTGTTGCATATGCTATTGCCAAGTACAAGTGTTTGAGATTCTGGGTCAAAATTCGAAAAAGTACTCTGTTGGTGACATTTTAAAAAAGAAATTACTATGAATGACGTTTATATGTATTGTAATGTTTAGTTAACAGTTATATAAAACAGAAGATAGAGAGCTTTTTGGTTTATTAGAAATCAGGCAATTGTCAGCAACTTTAAAATGAATATCGTTTTACAGGAGTTGCGTGTTTGGGATAATTCACCAACATTTACATCTAATTGATATAGATTAAAGCTATGTCTTGTAAATCTGAATTCTTCTTTCAAATGCCTTTCATCTGTTCTTTAGGCGAAAATTGAGAATGCATGCTTGCTGTTAAACTAATTTATTCTTTTCGTTTACTTTATGTGTTATGCTGCAAAACTAAAACTAACATTAAAAATAATGATTCTATGTAGGCAACATGATGCTAATACCGAAATTAAAAAAGTGTTATACATGTATGACACAAAAAACACACCATTATTTTACAATGGAAAAGGTTACTATATTCAGTTTTATTGGCGATTATCATTTCTAACGAGAAATGTTTTTGTTTTGCATAATATAATAACTTTATAATAATATAAACAATATATTAAAATTGTGTTTTATAGAATTACCGGTCATAAAATAGATTCGTAATATTCGGCCCTTTAACCTCCTCTGAACAGTGGTTTATCATTATGTCCCTGTTGGTTAAAGCAGTCATCTTAATTGATGTCGAATGTTTGACCTCCTGTTAAGAATAACCGGTCTGTCTTCTTTGTGGCTAAGACCATGCTCAACGACAACAATAAAGTTCTATCTTACAAAAATTTAGAAAAGTGCATTACTAATTAATTTTGCTTTTTGCATAGTCATCAAACATGCAGAAGACATATAAAAGATAAATATAAGTTATAGCATACGATGGATAGACTTTCAACAAGAAACACAGTAAATATTATGCAAAATTGACCTTTCAAAAAGACAGATAGTGCGTTATTTCAAAACATTAAGGAATTTGCTCGTCAATATTTCAGATACAAAACATCAAAATGTTCGACATGGAATTTCAATAACATTCATATAAGACAAGCCACAAAGAATGGTTAGTGACAAAAATGTTGCATTAAATAAATCTTTTTTTCAACATAAAAAGTTCTGATGTGTACTAAGTTACGAATGCATTGTTAAAGAAAAATAGACAAAATTATTTTCCGTCAGAAAAATAAAAAATGCATTAAAATAATACTAACGTATATAGTTATTTTTGGTTCAAACTTGCCGCATACAAATGATACCAATTGCACAGAATATAAACAAACAAATCAATTAAAAACAAACGTAAACAAAGTATTCGATAAAAATACAATAAGCACTCTTTTGGTTGCTAAAGTAATGACGAAAATATACAAATAATTTATTGAGAAGGTTTTGAAAAACAACAGACAATGCAACCAGAAACACGTACGAATCAAATCAAAAATAAACAAAACATTTCATATTTAAATCTCAAAAAGAGACCATTTTTGAAAACTTGCTTATCTAATAAAACGCATGAACTACGACCAGGGAAGCAAGGGCGGATGCTGTGGAAGGGTAAGCATCTCTTGTTTAACCATTTACATCAAAATTTGAACTAAGGTATACTCCCTCATGCAAAGTATTTCCTTAGCTTAATTTGGTAAAATATATTTTGGTCCTTTGGGTAGCTTTTCAACATCTTCAAAATATTTTGGTTTCATAATTTTGGTCCAAGCACTATTGATGAGGAATTGTATTCCGAAACGGCCGTCTATTGCTGTAAATATAAAACTGGTATAATATGTAATTTACACCCATGGCGTGTGTAATCAAATTGAGAATAAAAGAAGCATGGAAATATGGAACGCCAAATATATCCAGGATAATTTTGGATACAGATTTATAAACAATATTGTGGTAACCACCATAAAACGTTTTGAGGGCCTTGATAAACCTATGCTTACAACATCCTAAAATCAAACATTTATTTGTAAATTGCTTGCTTCGTTATATATTTCCGCAGTGGAAACAAACTCTACCATCGCGTATTTACTGTAAAACAAATAAATAATACAAATAAAAAATAACAATAAATACAAATATATTTAATGACCACTGATTATTAAATCAAATACAAGAAAGAATTTTAACCGGAAAATGTGTATGGTAATA
The DNA here is from genome assembly GCA_021292105.1 of Anadara kagoshimensis. Taxonomy (NCBI): domain Eukaryota; kingdom Metazoa; phylum Mollusca; class Bivalvia; order Arcoida; family Arcidae; genus Anadara; species Anadara kagoshimensis. The sequence goes on from CM037870.1 coordinate 45,378,829, forward strand.
ACGCAATTTAAAAACCACCATTCACAAAAAATGATAGTGTTGTTTGGTTTTAGTACCAGTGTGTAGGAAGTGATAATCATACTTAAAACCCAAAATCAAAATTAAAATTGGTCCAAAATTTAATTGAGAATTAAAAGATTAGACGCATTTGAATACTGCTTAAATTTCAAAAAATACATTTATTTATTAATATATATAAAAAAATTTCAGAATTATTTTTCAGTTTGCTGGAACATTGTCCAAATGCACAATTGTAAAAAAAAGTCTGTTATATATATGTTTTAAATTTTTGACAAAAGTATTTTTCGAAGTTTTTGACAGAAAAATTCAAGTACATGTACTAGTGTTTGTACTGCAGCGTGATTAACAGAATTTAGAAAATAAATTATTAGGAAATAAACAATATTCCTTCATGTACTTTTAGCAGCTATGAGAAATTATTCTTCTGGGAAAAAATAAATAATATTTTGAATATACAATAATAGGATGTAGGTAATCTCTAAATTAATGCTTGACTATTACATATTAATGCTTAAAAATTACGTACACATTCGAGTTGGTGTTACAACTATAAAGTGCTGAAATTATATATTACCGGGTATACCAGTTTTAATTTTACAGCACTAGACGGCCATTTCGGAATGCAATTCCTCATCAATAGTACTTGCACCAAATTATAAAACCAATTTTTTTCCAAGATGTTGAAAAGATACACAAAGGACAACATATATTTTACCAAATTTAGCAAAGGAAATACTTTTCATGAGGGAGTATACCTTAGTTTTTGAGGAATTTTATATTTTAACTAGCAGCAAATTTAGAAAATAGTATTTTCTGACAATAATATACAATTATTGCCTACTGAGTTTATGATATCTTCTTGGCAACAGCTACTAGCAGAAATACCGATTCTATGGTTTAAATTACATATTATGAAAGTCGGTTTCTTCTATAATATCTCATTTATCTTGTAAATCAAAAACAAACATACTAATTCATGTCCGAATCACAATCCAGCAGCAAAGCAAAAACTTTGAAACTGACAAGTTAGGTAGACACGTGAATTTCTACCAGGGAAGTGAGGCCGGTGCTTCGGAAGGGTAAGCACATCCTGTTTAGCTAGCTACACCCCACGTGTGTAATCAAAATTTTGTGAAAGGAACATGGAACTATGAGACGTCAAATATATCAAGGGCAATCCTGGACACAGAGACATCAAACTTATCAACAATATTGTGATGACGGCCGTAAAACCTTTTGAGGGCCTTGATAAGCCTAGGCTTGCAATATCCCTGAGTCAACAATTTATTTGCAAGGAGCCTACTTCGTTGTACTAAGTCCCCGAAGTGTGAACAAGCTCTCCCACAGCGTATTAATTGGGAAACAAATAAACCATAAGCAGGAGAAGCAGGTATATTGCTGCATAGAAAAGGAAAGTTGACAATAGAAAAATTGAAGGCATTACTGTTGTCATACAGACGGAATCTCCATTGATAACTATTTAAATTTCTAAAGTACATGTATATATTTTCAGAACGTCAAATGTTTTATCTTATTCTGCCATTTAGAATTCCATTACATGCCAAATATTTATTCTTCTGTAACAATAAATGAAAAGATCAATTTTATCAAAATTCATTTTTGCTTTGAATTTGTTCTCTCGATTTTTCAGAACTATTTTGTAAAATTAAATTAACAAATTCTAAAACATTATTTCAAAGCAATTACGTAAAAAGCAATGAAAGAAGTTAGTAAATCGAACACGAACATACTTGTCCTGTTTTCAAATCATAATTCGAAAAGCGAAGTGAAAACCCTGAAAACTGGCAAATCAAATAAAACACGTAAATTTCCATCTGGGAAATAAAACCCGGTGTTTTGGAAAGGTAAGCACCTCCTGTCTAACTAGCTACACTATACACGTGTGAAACAAAAAAAATCGAGAATGAAGGGGACAGGGAACTATGGTACGTTAAATATATCTATGATAAGTTTGGATACGACCTTAAAATTGGGCTTGCAGTAGTATAAAGCTACCATATTTTAATAAGCTTTACCATAGCTTATCACACTTAAAACAAATACACTTAAAGCAGGCGTGTTGTTGAATAAAAAAGGAAAAATTGACAAAAGAAAAAAATTGAAGTCATCACGTTTGTCATGTAGTATTTTCGTGGATGTTATAATTAAAGCATATGTCTAGATATGAAGCAGAACTTGAAGAATCAGTTAAATCTTTTCAAGCTCAATATGATTGATTGTATTCACATATTCTCCAATTAAATAAAACACAGAATAAAATACTTGTCAGCGGAGTAGTTAAAATGTTTCCATTGTCTAAACCATCTAAACCATCAAACTTACATAAAACGGTGCATGTGTAGTAGTATTTGGAACATACTACGAACAGTGACAAACACAAACAAATAACAAGTATCGCATAACATTTTGTCATTTTCTGTTTTAATTTTTCTGTCGTGAATTTTGTTTTCCGTTTTAAATATATAACCATCACGCGCAACCAAAGTACATATATACGTATACTCTGACAATTTCCCTGTATGCACTTTAATCGTGTTGTTTAAACTTGTAAATCTTGTTTTAATCGAAAATCTACAAATTGTATGTCTATCGATGTGACAAAAAAGAGACTTTTTGTGCTTTATTCTTGTAATGTTTAGCCCCTGTAATATTTATTTAAAACAAAAAAACGAATACTTCTCAAAATCTAGTTTCTATAAACAATTAGCAAAAACGTTTTCCGTGTCACGAAAAAGTGAAAAACTTAGGAAAGTTTTCAAATTCACAAATATATAATAACTTTTCTGTAAAAAAGGAACATGGAACATTCTGAACATGGTTAGACATACAGAAGAAGACTGCACTTTCCCTAGAAATACAGGACAAGGCCTGTCAAAAGTTTAACCTAAGCTAACGAAATGTGAAGATTCGGCAGCTCAACTTTGCTATACGTTACCTATATCTCGGCAGCTTTTTGTCAGCTGCTATCTGTCTGTCGGCAGCTGTGAGTTTGGTTTATGCTCGTATTCATATTAAGTTAGCATAATTACACCCACATTATTTTTGAAAATTGACATTAAAAACCATCCATTTGTTTTTAATGGTGTTGTCCAGCAAAACAAATCAATCTAATATGATATAAAACGATGATACAAGGAGCGGGAACAATTTGTAGCTGAAAACACGATATATTTACTATTTACAGAAATGAATAGAAAAAACACAATGCAAAAGGTCGAAAATAAAGCATGACAAGATAGAGACATGTTGAAACCAATGATAAGAACAGTCACGACTTGGGACAAACGATTGATACAATGACAATATGATAACCAAGGATGTATATAAAATTCAGAGACAGACCAACTGGTCTCTTAGTGAACCAATCTATAATATCATTTTGAAAACATGGACACACCTATTGAGGATACCCCATTTTAAAGCATTTTGGCGTAGAACGGTCAATTTCTACTCGTACTTATCAAACATAAATATATGTTTAATGTTTGTTTTATGAAGCACTGTTATTAAAGAAGTATATTTTGGACCATATTCACCACAGAGATTAAACATCTCTCGTAAAAAATAAAAAAAAATTAACAAAACATTGTCGAATTTGTATCACGTCGGATTTTAAGTCAGATGTCATATTAAAGTCATTTGCTGTCACCTTGCAACAAACATTCTATCTTTGTTTCTGGTTGAGAGAAACAGACACATGTGTTTACAAGTGATGGGTACAAATGTTTGGGGCTTAATAAAGTTCGGTGATATAGATTTGTCATTACATTGTCTTTTGAAATAGAATTGTTTTTACACTGTCTTTGAAATACATATTAAACAAATGTTAATTGTGTTTTTTACTTTGTCATTAAACATATAGTTGACACAAAAACACAGTTGTTTCTTTTATTTCTTGGCATTAGAAATGGTTTTTATGCACAGGTATGTAGATAAGGTACTTTTGCATTCAATATCGTTTCATATAAAGGCGCGCACTTACCACACACTTGAGAACCACAAATTGTGAACTGTAAGTGATTGTAATTTCAAGCAAATGATTTTTATAAATGATGTATCCGTAAACAATCGAATCTATAATTATATTTTATTCAGCCTTAATTTACTTGGTAATATATGTATATAAATAAAAATTGCTGAAAATCGACTGAGGTTTTGTGGTTAAATTTTGGTATATTTCTTGAATAATTACACACCTATCTCAGAATACGACCGTTCAACCTTATAATTACTGTACTCGATTTCTTCTTTCTGCTTAGAAACTTTCTTTTTAACCAATGACACTTGACCCCTATAAACATAAAGTCTACCAATAAAAGTACATGTAACATCGCTGAATTAATCAAAGTTCGCCCGAATTCTTGCAGTACATTTCGTGTGAGTAATTTCCGCTTCTTTAGCACCAGACAGATCTGGTTACAATATTCTTACTTACCGCCTCTACAACTGAGAGCTTTATCTATTTTTAATATCAATTTAATATAAACACCAAGAAATCTGTTATTTTTGAAATCTTAAATTACAATAAATTCCTCAGTTTGATGTTTTTACAACACGTTTCGGTCATTTTGGTTTTTACACTTTTGTTTATTTATTGACAATCAACAACCCATTAAAAATAACTTATCTTTAAATGCTGAAACCGGAAGAAAGACATAAACATCACTGGCTCTTTGTGTAGATACCCACAATTGTAACGCCTTGGTCCTACATAATATCACATAACATCTCATTTATCAAGCCAGAAGAAAAATAATTAGAGTTATTATTGTCTATGGCATAATTAATTCCGTGTGGCTCTTGGGTACTGCGATATACAAAAATGTACTTTGCAGTACCCAGATAACAAAAATATTATTTTCACGGGGACATACAGAAAAGAAAGTGACCGCCGTTTGTCAGCAGCATTCCAAGACATACTAATTAAGCATATATTGTATTGTATCCATGGCAACAAATTAAAAGGGAAGTTTTCAAAATAGCTATAAATCTAATGACATATTTGGTATATCAGCAAACCTAGCCGTATGCTGCATTAAAAATACATTCTATAATACCTAGAAGACCTTTGTTTATTGTAATTATCAATCAGAAATAAATCTATCGGATAGTAAAGACTATGGTCTGATGTTCTTCCAATAACTAACTGTCCTATCCGTCCGTCTGTTGCTGCAACATTCGACAGTTGAAATCAGAGGTCAAGTTATTTTCAAAATATGCATCGGCTACAATGGCAGACAGCATAGAGTTGAAAGAACGATTCCAATCAGTATAATGGGCTTTTGATTCAACTTTATCACCTATTACATAAATTGAGCACAACACAATGGCGGATTCAAGGTGTGTGTGTGTGTGTGTGTGTGTGTGTGTGTGTTGTGTGTGTGTGTGTGTGTGTGTGAGGGGGGGGGGGGGGGTTATGGGTCCCCTCTTTGTAATGACCAAGTCCTCAGAAGAATTAAAATTCATTTTTCGCCGGAGGTTTCGTTTCTGGTCCAGGTGTCTGACCTGAACCCACTGTTACCTTTAGCGTCCCACAAATCCTCACCACTGGAGGCTCGGCTTTCGGCGCTCGCACTTAATGATATAATTCTCACCTTCCCCCTTCATAATCCTGGATCCGCCCCCGACAACATATGCATTCTGAATTCAACCAGAATAATGGGCTTTCAAATGATTCAATTGATTACCGATCACATAAATTGAGCGCACTATTTTGCATCCCGAATTCTTAAAGTCTTAATCTGTTCCCTCGATTGTTTTATGTACCAGTAAAGAATATTTCACTTATATCGAAACGACACCAGTTGTAAGTAAAGTGACAGAAATTGCGATGCGCTTTTGGCAGTGTTCAATGATAGTAGTTCTTTAACGTGTCACGTCTAAAATGACACGGGTCATAAGTTTTAAGTCTCTCCCGAAAGGACTCTACACTTGCTGTGTGGTAAATGCATATAAGAAGTAAAAACCATGAATGATACTTCGAACACCCGTAAAATAAGGAGTCGAATTTTTATTTATTTACATTATGTCATCTCGTCTTATTTCTTTGTTTTGTTTTGGTGAAGTTTTCATGCTTGCAATGGCTACTGCAATTTACAATATTCAGCTCGAAAATATGGTGAATTCCACACGTGGCGGTTGCAGCTAGCTAACCTGGAGCTGCTTTCCCTTCCGGACATCCCGCCTCACTTCCCTGGTGGAAGTTCACTTGTTTCACTTAACTTGCCAGTTTCTAAGTTATTACTTTTCTGCTATTGCGATTTGGACATGGATGTTATAATTGTTCTTGATAAATTATTTGTAAACATCAACAGTATTTTACCCTTTATAAAGTCAAAAGTATGGTCTATTAATTTAAAACATGTTGTAAATAAACTATTCTTACAAGGTCCCTCAGTACACGTCGAGGTTCTTACCAACAAGACTAGCAGATCTGTCCAAACCAGTTGTTGTTTCTGTCCCCGGTTTCACAATCATTCCTTAGCTAAGATTTTCTGGCTTAACTTAAATTTAGCATTTGGTAATCTTTATGGAATTACTGATAAATATTTTTGTCAAAACCAAATGCAAATGTTTTAAAACTGAATTGATCTTTAAAATGACACCTTAAATTTCTGAATATTTTTAAAAATAACAAAATTATAAAGACTTGAAATTTTGCAAGATTTAAGTTAAGGAAATGATTGTTAAACCGGGGCCTGGTAACCTTAATTTAGGTACTATTCAACTAATATTATATACATGAAAGCTGTTAAGTGACTTGTGGTTATGAAAATTTCTTAAGTTCAAGTTTATAAATTAAGAAAATTAAAGATTTTAAATTAAAAAGTTCATTTGTATAAATTGAGAGCAAGTTAAGTTTAAGGACACTGATTGTAGAACAAGGCGTCCCTTTTTTACTTGATGGGTGTAACTGAATTCCTACAAAGATTATAGAGAAAGTTTGTTACCAATAATGTTAAATATCCTTCCTGTGTTTAAGTCCTTTACTTACTTACTTTGGCCTTTAACTCCCAGTAGAGCTAAGGTCATTGATAAAATATCTCCAACTGGCTCGGTTCCGTGCGAATTTTTCAATGTCTGACGTCAGTCTTCAAATCAAGGGTCTGTCATCGCTGCGAGTTCGAGTCCCGCTCGGACCACATGTGGGAAAGTAAATTTCCCTTGCCGTTGGCCTTTACTGGTTCACCTGGTATCAGTTTAATGGACTGGGGGTGGTACGCTTGTCTAAGGGGTTCTGACTCTGTGAGCTAGCACAGTAAAGTCGCCTTGAGTGCGCGCTAGTACAAGGCAGACCATACAACAAACCTGCAATTAATCCATAGGGATTAATAAATGGTTCTCGTTGCGAATAGCTCATTTTTCGGAAAAGTTGCTGATGTGACGTTAAGCAACATTCAACCAACCAACTTTTCAATGTCTGACCCTCTGTTATATCGCGTATCCGGGTGTTTTTTTTTTTTTTTTTTTTTTTTTTTTTTTTTTTTTTGCGTCTTCTTTTCATTTTCCCTTTGGGTTCCATTTAAGAGCTTGTTTTATGTTGATCGCAGGTTTCCTTATGGTGTAACCTATCCAGTCCCATTTCCTTTGTCTCAATATGATCTTGTTTTGTGATCAGCCATAGCCTTTCGCTATTGATTTTGTCTTGCCAGCTGATGTTCAGGATTCTTCTTGGGCAGTAATTTACAAAAGTCCTTGTAGCATGTTTTTCAAGTTTCAAAGCCATAGAGTGCGACTGATTGCTGTTGAAGAGGTTAATTTTTGATAATTTAGAAATGATCTCAAGAGTTCCATATTTTCTTTGAGATGATAAATACTGTGCTAGCTTTGTCATTCTTGATTTTACATCTCTTCTGTTTTCCCTGAAACGTTGACTATATATACTGCCTAAATAATATGAAAGCTTCTATTTCTTCTATACCGTTTTTGTTGATTTTCATTAGATGTTATTTATATTTTCATTGCTTTTGTCTTGTCAATATTTCTTTTCAGAACAATTTTTGCGTACATCTCTGCAAGCCTTGATGTTTTCGCTAGCATTTGCTGTCGTTTGTTAGCCCTTACTTAAGGCAAATTACAAATTTCTAATAGAACCAGATGATAATACTCCAAACACATTATCAGATCATGACATAAATTGAGCAAACCAAAAACAAGAAAGCCTGAAGCTGACTAAAGTACCTAGAGAAAACCATCAACCTATGGCAGGCAAACTAGACAAAACACATCAGTGGCGGATTCAGGGGAGGGGTTGCGGGGGTTGCAACCCCCTTTGAAAAATTTGAAGAGAGAGAGAGTGTGATATTGACTGATTAAAATTATTTTCTTGGCCCCAATCGGCCCTAGACCCATCGTCTCTGGAAGCTCGCGCCTTTGGCGCTCGCATCTAGCATTGATATAATTCTCATCCCCTTTATAAAAATCCTGTATAGTTCTCAACCCCCCCCTTTCAAAAAATCCTGGATAGTTCTCAACCCCCCTTTCAAAAAATCCTGGATCCGCCCCTGCACATTATGATTTGCCAGTGAGATTCGAACATTGTTGTAGCTCTGTGATCTCAAAACTGGAACTTTACAAAACTTGTATACATTTCTTTAAATTGAAAGAGATACATACCAATATAATATTGTATGAAAACTTTACTTTTGCACATTATATCTAGCAGTTGACCTGGGAAGCCCTGCAGAATTTTTTTCACAGTATGCATTGATCTTTCACATCAGCATCTGGAGTGCACTTTGCTATAGTTATTGTAAAATACATTTTATTAAGATGCATTTTGTTGAATTCTATTAATTTAAAATTGTAATCTTTTGAAAACCTCAGTCTTATAATGTAGATAATTTTCACTTTATTTTCCTACTTAATAACTAATGTATTGAATGGAAACGCTTCCTGGTACCAGGGGAAATAACTCTGGTTAACATACCAAAATAATTGATCCTTTTTTGTCTTTAAAAACAAAATCAATACAACTCTTATGATATATAAATTTAATTCTACAAAATTACAAGAACTTGTATAGTTTCTAATATATCAGAAAAATACCCGTACTACATAATAACATTTAACAAAAATATAGTTCTATCTATAACAATACTACTAGATACCCGTATTACTTAATCCACTAAAAATTCAGGCATTATGTACAGAAGATTTAAGTGACTTATAAAATATTCATTCAAAGGATTGTGAAACTCATTCAAATGTTTATGGAACTACATAGTACACAATGGCAAACTAATGCTTCAAAACTTGCCTCCTGACCAAGGGTTAATTTAATGCTTCATAACTTGCTTCTACTTGTACATTTTGTTTTCAAACCTGTGTAAGCACAAGCCTGTTCAGAAATTACAGAAAACTCACTCTGTCAGCTTAAAATTTTACATAATGTTTTGATTTGTATTACAACTTCATTTTTTATACACACAGTTGGCACATGTTTATAAACAATTTGGAAAATATGAAAGGTTATATAAAATTATATGTATGGCAAACAATATGGACAATATATGTATGTGTAAGTCACTACATGGAACACATACTAAGGGATATTATCAGTGATTTTTTCCTGTGCTGCCATATAGATTTCCTTGTCCATGTAAAAATATTGTACTCCACTACTATGTACATGTCATAACAATAAACTGTACACTAAATAAGTATTAATATTTATATTGTAAAAATAACAATAAACAAAGTCCACTAAATAATTCTATATCATGAAATAATGCTAATGAAATGATGGTAATATACAGATAATTACATGAATCTTGTGTTATATGTTTGTAGTACAACCAAAATATTTTGACCATCAACTTTTTTCTCTGTGAAAATAGTCTTATTTAATCCAGTGCTCGTCTGAAGAAGAAAGATTTTTTATATGGTCCAATACATGTGCCATAATCTTGTCATGTCTGGTTTAATTTTCTCATTCCTTTATTATTACTGGCTATTTGTTTTGTTCTTTTATTGCAATAATAAAAGTCACTATAATCATTGCAAATGAGGTTATAATCATTACAAATGTGGTTATAATCTTTACAAATGAGGTTATCTTTTTGACATTTTCATTTTCAGTTTGGCGTTGTCCAACTTTGACTTTGTGTCCGTTTTGCTTTTAGTATCACTTTTCTTGGTCTGGTTTGACCTTGCCCTTGGTTGCCTTGACGATGACCCAGTAGTTGCATTTATCTGCTTCAAGGATTTAAGCAGCTTTTCCTGTTGCTGTACAATTTCATCTTGACGGCTCCATAGAAGTATATGTAGACCTGAAGCAGCAGAACAGAAAATGTAGTTTTTTAAATCTATATATAACACCCTGTGTGGTGTGGTGTGGAGTGGAGAAATGGTGATTTAAGTCCTTATATCAAGGCCAGATCTGTAATGGTGGCAGAAACTGTAGTGTCCAAAGCAGACCATCAACATTCAGCAAGCAAACTTACAAAAATATTTTACACTAGGACCTGACCCAAGTGGGATGCAAACCCAGGTGGAGAGAGGCAATGATATCTCTATTTCACACTGCTTGGCAACCTTGATGCCCCATTTATGTAATAAGGACCAGCAAACAGAAAATTAGTTAATGACCAGCAGAAGTATTTATTTAGTGGAATACAGATTGACACTGCCTCCAGATGACTTACATCAAGACATCATCAGCAAAAGATGAAGAGGCAGAAATGTTTACAACAATCAGAAGTAAGGGTTTTCATTATGCCATGCTAGGTCTAGGGTTTAAAATCTCATATGAAGAATTGATGGAATAGTAGAGATACATGGAAATGTGGTTTTGAGTTAGTTAATATTTGAAAAGTTGTAATAACTGAATTGTTACATTTCCTCAATATCACTACATACATTATTTAGAATTGTTGTGCACTGCTCTCATACTAAGAAAGATAACTCTTAATTAAAAGTTTGAAGACAGGCTCCTTCACACATGAAACCAGAACAACCCTATAGTCTTACTAAATACAAAATCTCAAAATGAATATTTCCCAAACACTGAAAAGTCATCATATATGTGACACAATAAAACCTGTATAAAAAGACCATCCATGGAACATTGACTAAGTAGATAAGTATTCTTCATTTAGAGGCTCTTTTTGGTTGAATCATAAAGGAAGGGGCCTTTAAATACTAGACCTAATGGGCATGTTGTTTTATATATATAGATGGTTGTTGTAGCAGGTTTTAATCCATTATGCTTTAAAGGAAAGTGTTATGTTTTCTGGTTAGAGAGAGAGAGAGAGAGAGAGAGAGAGAGAGAGAGAGAGGGAGAGAGAGAGGGGGGATTAATTCAAGTATGCATACCCATTCCAGATGCCAATGTATCTCCTCTCATATTAAACTTGTTAAGCTGGAAATATAGTAAATACCTTAGAATGCAACAATTATACCAGTGTATTTCACAACTAAAGGTCTATAGGACTAGTCTTTTAAAAGAATTTGCATAAATTAAAATATTCATGTTCTAAATGCATGTTCTATGAAGTTGTTTCAACATAATCTAAAATGAAATATAAATTTGACATCTTTACTGCATAAAGTCTTTAAAAAGATATTTATGTTAGCTTTTGGTGTTTTAATCCAGGATTGATAACATTCATATTTGAGGACCAAATAGGGCCCTTAAAATTTACAAGCCTTTACAAACCTCTGAAGTATTACATACAACAAATCTAGTTTGACAACTCTTCAATAAAACAGAAATAAAGACATCCGTGTAATTCATCATCTGTGTAAGACACTTACACATACTAGTCCTGTTGCCGTGGGATCACTAAGTCTACAGACAATATCACCATTATCAATATCAATAATGTCAATGGATCTTAGTTCTCCCTCCTGATAACCTTCGAACTTTGGGTCAGGATATCGACCAACAACCACCAAATCTTGTAGAGGATGCCAGGATGCCTGCAGAATTGAATAAATTATTTTCATATTATACATGTACATCTAAAAAAGATTTCTGATTTCAAAAAGTATAGTGTACTGTTTGTACTCAGCAGCTTCAAGTCGCTAAATCAGATTAGCTTAAAAACTTGGGAGTCATATGAACATAATATCCTTAAGGATTTAAGTAACATACTTAATCCATTTGAATACACAACCCTTCTGGTACAAGGAAATGAAAGTGCTAGCCTTACAATTCCAGTCAGTCTTAGACTTAAACATCAAAGACTGACTTATACATCAAGTGAATTGTTTATCATCAGTGCATAATAACAAGATGATGAGTGCATTGAAATCATCTTTATCATCAAGACTTTCAATGTTTGAAGAAGACAATGATTTTATTATAGCTGCAGTACTAGATCCCTGATTCAAGCTTAGGTGGTGTGAGTCTCATCAAATCAACAACGTAACTAAAACATTACATGCATTACATTGCCATGTAATTGACCCCAGGCCTGCTTGGGACAGACTGAAAGGTAATCTAATTAACAATAATATTGGGCTTTATAAAGGAAGTTAAAATAACCTATATAAATATAGGGTAGAGCAATAGTGTTTTACATCTCAGTCAAGATTCTTTATCACGCCTCAATTCTAGGATGCTGAAAGAGTACCGACAGAAGACTTATCAATCTTCGCATGCAAAATTACTTTTTCCCACTAGGATCTGCCAGAGTAGGATTTATACAGAGATGCCAACCCTGTCTTAGTGTCATCAGTAATACCAGCTCATGTTTTCCGTAATTTTGGATACCTTGTCAGTAATAATGACATATTCGGGCCATTTCTGAGTGATACAAACATCTGTTCGATTTTCTGCCTTTTTTCGGTGATGTACCAGGATCATCATCAGCAGTTGACGCCATTTTTACTGTCGTCAATGACAACTGTTCGGAACTATTTTAAATATGAGAGTATAACAATGAAGAAGGCGAAGATTTGCTACTCGGAAATCAAAATTACGTCATTTATAACTGGTTTCCCCGATGCCAGTTGACTGCCTATTTTGTATTGCTCAATAAAAGGAAACGCTGACTTCGTTCTAAAAACCATATTGATAACGAAAACAACCCTGACCGGAATTTCTGTTTTTGCCGTAATTGCTGATACCTCTACCGTAATACCGTAATTTAAGTAATAAAATCGTAATAATTACGGAGAATCCGTAATAGTTGGCATCTCTGTTTATACCTTGGCAGTGATAGGCACTGCAAGATAGACTTTCTAGGCTCTAAAATTAGCATTTTTACCATAGCACTAACCTTAATTGGTGTGATATGTTGGAAGAATCTGTGAGGATGTAACACTGTCTGTTCTAGTGTCCACTCTGGAGCTTTGTAGACACGAACTTGATTATACTGGTCAGTAGTCAGCAGACGACATCCATCTGTGTGGCTAAAATACGCTGTGAAACAACATAGAAGTTTAGACGACATTTAACTTTGTAGTTAAAATATGCTGAAAACAAACAGTCAGTGAATAAGGATTCCCTGTCAGTTGGTAGTTTTGTTAATTAGATTTTCACTTAAGTTGAAATGGCAGTAACTCCAAGGAAAATCAGTAAACCAACCAAGTTAACTAGAAATGTCTCTTGACAGCCAAATACCCCCCACCCCCAACATTTAATGTTTTCCCATGACCTTGACTTTTCTGATGTGACCTTGGTTAAAGGTCATGACATACCTTTGGACCATGAAGATTATTCATGTGAAGTTTTATGACAGTCCTCCAAAGCAACTATCAGATATGGACCGGACACAATTTCACACGGACGGACAGCCAACCAGACAGACAGACATGGTGATTTCTATATACCTCCCTTAAACTAGTTTGCAGGGGATATAATAATAAGAGCACCTCTTATCAATGTTGATGATTTGCTCCAAGTTTCAAGAAACATAAGACTATGATTTTAATTACGTCAAATTTTATGTCATTTTTCAATTTTAGGATTTCAGAAAAAGGGGAGAGGGAGAAAATATATTATCTTCCTCCCAACATAAAAAGACATATGACCAAACTAACTAACCTGAATTAACTGGTTTGTCATGTTTGAGGTTATAGAGGTAACTTTTTCTATCCTTCATCATCCTAACATCCCAGAACTGAACAGTCTGATCTGTAGATGATGTACACAACAGCCAATCTTCACGTGGTGAAAACTCTGTATGAGTCACCTTGTTTTTATGAAGGCGAAAATCAAAAATCTGAAAATGAAAGATTTTAGCATTAAAAGTTGCTTTCTAGAGTCGAGTAATGGTGATTAATGTCCCAGTCAAGAATATTTCGCTTATATCGAGATGTTGCCAGCTATAGGTGAAGGTGCAGAAATTTTGCCTATGCGTTGCACTGATAACATTACACAGCCGGGTTCTTTATAGTGTCAAGCCTACCATGACATGGAACCTTGTTTATTTTAAGTTCCCATTTTGTAATGCCGAGTGCTTGGCGAAAGAACAGTCACTACCCACTTTCAAGTCTTGGGTCAGACCCAGTCGTGATTCGAACCCACAGTCCCCCACTTACAGTGATTTTCTATTCCAGACATAATATGTATACATTTTGTATATGGTCCACAATAGTGGGATGAAAGAGGGCCATATTTCGTGGTAACTATTATTCCTCAATATTGCATCAAAGTACTGATGGCTCTCACACAGACTGTGTTGGTTGAATTCAATTTAAAATCACAAACAAGATTACATGTATATTTCACTTTCTAAAATATCACAAGCAACAGAAATGACTGGTACACTGTACTCTCAACGATGTGGATGGAGTTTTTAATATCTTGCTAACAAATACTGGTTCTTAAGGCACAACAAGAAATACAACTGACTCATTTCTAAATTTTCCGGATGCTTTCCAAATTTGTAAGTACTTTCGAATCATAAAATAAGCAAAACAAAACTGTGTTCCTACCTTTCTACCATCATAGGACATCAGCTGTGTATTGCCTACATTATCTCCCGCTGCTATCATTCTACGATGTTCATTAACATCTACACTACAATACCAGTAACTGTAAAATACAAGTATATATTGTTGTTGTTTATGTTTGAGAATTGGACTTGACTTTCACTGTTAAATTCCAAATGATTTTAAAAATTTAAGTTTAAATAGTTTTTGAGTAATTCATAACAAATCTGCTATAGAAAGTAAGAGTGGAGTCAAATGGTATTTTATGCTAAGGTAAAGTTTTTCCCCTTACATCAAGGTGGTAATTTCAGGAATGGTAAAGAAAACTAATGACCTTCCGCAAGCAAACTAACACATTTTCTCACACTAGACTTTGTCCCAGTGAGATTTAATCCTAGGTGGTGAATGGCACTGTGATTCTGAAACAGATCATTTGGTCAGTTCTTGAATGTTGGAAGCTACCAGAAAACCTCAAAACTATCTTTCAGAAAGTGAACTGACAAACTTTCTCACACTTGAATCTACCCAAGTGGGATTTGATCCCAGATGGTGAAAGGCGCTGTAATCCACAACTACACCTTACACCAACAAGCCACCAAGGCTTCCAGAAGTAAGGGAAAAGTGAAACTTTACATTTAGATTCATCATGTACTATATAACTTTACTTTGCTATTGAAGACTGGAAAAGGATGACCTTTGTTCCAGATAGAAGACACTAGACACAAATCCCATGCCACTCATCATTCTGATAAAGATTCCTATGTCCTCATTCCTGGTAGTCAAAATCACCACTGGCTATTATTTTTGAGAAATTCTTTCAAAAAGTTACCCAATTAAAAAAAATTGTGAAAAACTCCAAAAAGGACTACATTTTCAAAATTTTGTAATTTTAACCACAAATAACTTTAAAATTTTGGAAACCTAAGTGTAACATGTCAAAAATAGGAATATGTCTACAACTACATAAGAGATGACAAATTCTGCAGTCTACTTACTCATAAAAGTTTAGTGTATCAACTAAAACCTTAGAATTTTTGCCCTGAAAGTCATGAACGGTGACCTTTCCATCTAAGGCAGCGGTAACAACCTTCGTAAAATCATCCGGCATAAACTTTATAGCTTGCACATTACCTCCAGCCCCAATCTGTTTGAATGAAAGTAGAAAAATTAAATTATATTACTCACTCATGGGGATTAGTTGTATCTGCTATTATCTGTGTTCTTTTTCCTTCAAAATCATGTAATGTAACTCGTCCATCAACAGCTGCTGATATGACTTTCTGATGGTCATCTGGCCAAAATTTCAAAGCATTTATAATTCCACCAGCTCCTATCTTTAGGGATAAAATGGCAGAATTAAAACTTTTAACAAAGAGTGACACAGTACTGACGAAGTCAAGATTTCCCCTATCATTGGTTTAAGCTAATAAGTACAACCAACTTAGCACATTCGCAAGTATTTTACATAGTGATGCTATATATAAAATTTCAACCAGAGCTGGCAACATCTCAATATAAGTGAAATATTCTTGACTAGGACACTTAACACTGTTACTCTACTCAACTCAACCATCTGGATGTTTTAGTTCATGACAAGATTTTTACAGATGCCATTATTTCAGGTCACTGTGACCTTGATAAAAGGTCAAAGTCAACCAACTTCACAAACCTAAAAGCACTTGCCAAGGAAGATTCATTCTCATTTTTGAGAAGGATTCAAAATTATGTAACAGTTAATGACCAGTAATACACACCAAACATCATCAGAAAAAACACCAAAATCAACAGGTAGCCATGAGCATTTGGTTTAGGTGAGCTAGAAAGACCTGATTAAATAAC
Organism: Anadara kagoshimensis; assembly: GCA_021292105.1. Taxonomy (NCBI): domain Eukaryota; kingdom Metazoa; phylum Mollusca; class Bivalvia; order Arcoida; family Arcidae; genus Anadara; species Anadara kagoshimensis. The sequence goes on from CM037870.1 coordinate 45,395,593, forward strand.
ATTATGATGTTGTAATTAACAATTTAAACTTATGACTTTTAATTATAATGAATAAACACCTGCTGACTCAACCAACTACAGTGACCAGTCACTTAATATTACTTCCTCATTCCATCACATAATTAAATAAAGAAAAGAGGAAAGATTTGAAATGCACTTAAATAACATAAGGACATAACAAATTAAAGAGCATTCTTAAAATAGGTAAGTTATATAATGTGGAATTTTTTTTTTTTAAAAAGTGCTAGAATTTATTTTGCTTATTTCAAGTTCAGTAAATGTGAAGAAAACTGGAATGCCTGGAGAAAACCACCAAACTTCAGCAAGTAAACTGACACACTTTTTCACACTAGAATGTGCCCTGAATGGGATTCAAACCTAGGTTGTGAGAGACCATGAGACATTCTTACACACTTTAGACCACTTAAGAACAACAAAAAATATTATCGTGTTTCAAAACCACAGGATGCAAAAATTTGATAGATTTCTACATTCATATCATACTATCACATATTATCTCTGCAAGAACAAAAACTCTTATATTTGAATGAATTTAAGTCTACTGGTGTTTCCATTTTATTTTTATTTTTTTATTTTTTGGGTTTCTTTTTGGTGGGGCAAGGGTTATTAGAGGAGCTGTTTTCCAAAGGATTTTCCTATCTTTATAGCATACCGGTGTTCTTTTATTTTTTTTAATTTTCAAATGCAAGAAAGGCATGTCACAACCCTGTCATAATGCCCTTCATACAGCAGATGACTTTGTGCAGTAATGACTTTTTTTCACTGTAACTCAAATATATCTTTAAAATATATACATACCCCTTGTATGAATTTATCATTGTTGACATTCTTGGTGTCCCAGAGTATAATATCACCACCTTTAGATCCTACAGCTAGGACATCAGGGTTGGTTGGGTGCCATTCCATCGCGGTCACACGGCGGTCAAAAGCACATGCTGTTCTACACAACTGCAGTTCTGACACTACATTAATGATTGAATTATACACACTCTGAAAAAAGAGCAAAGTTTTTCCAACTGTCATATAAGTTAACTTATACCCTGCACAGGTTTTGTGATTGTGTCATGACCTATGCACCTAAGTTTGGTATGCAACACATTGTTTTATGTTGGTTTATATTTGTGCCAAGTTTGATTAAAATCCATCCATAGACATGGAAGATATGAAGCTGGCGTGATATTGGGAAGGACTGTCACAGTCAGGCTTATTCTTATACCAGTAACTTTGTTTATAAATAGTATAAATATGTTGTTGACAAGGCCATCAAAAGGAATCTGACTAAAAGTTTTTATGTTACTTTAAGTATAAAGATTGTTTTGAATTCTAAATTATGTTACAGACTGGTTGCGGTAGTTTGGATCTATCAGTAGATAATTTCACCTTCTTATCAAGACATCACCAGATGTAGGTGAAGTTGCAATACTTTTTGACTAAAGCTACAATGTTTTGGCAATATACAGAATCAATTCTTTGTTGCTTCACTTTACAAAACACAAGGAAGAACTATTTAAAGTTTCAACACACGATCAAGAAATTTCATGGTAAATTCCAGTCTTTAGACAAGATCACACACACCATGCTAAAGAATTAAGTAGTTTAGAACTAGCGACCCCAAATCTGCAATGTAACCACAACCAATAATTATCAACCTACCAAATAGTGTTTGTAATATACAGAGGCATTGCATCAATATATATGTATTGTAGTTAGTGATGCAACAGTTCTCAATAATTACACTCATCATCAGAGCTTGGATATTTTTATCACAGGTATGTGTGCATAAAATCTGTTTCATTTTATAACTTAAATTTAAATCTATGTACACTTTATATGTAAATGTAAATGAAGTTGCTAGTGTCAATTCAATAATCAACAATGATACTGCTGTTACTCTTTGTGAGTGAATTATGCTCAATATCCAAACAATATTATTGAATAAAGTTTACTTCTTTCAATTTTTAAAATTTGCTTCAGTCTAGTTGTAATAGGATTTTGCAATGTGTACGTATGGTGCATGTTGTCACTTTTGTGATTTTATATGTTGAAAAACAGTGAAATGTGGATTGTACATAACATAATATAAATGTCACCAAGGACATCACTTTCTGTGTGAACATTACTTTTCTAAAATCAAATTGCAGATTTCCCTTTCTACAGAAATAAGTTAATTGTAATGACAGATTTGTAGACTTTTTCAGTTATAAATATCTAGACTTTTTAAGTGAATAATCTCATATACTATTAAAATTTTAGATGTGGATTTCCTATGAAAACTGCATAATTCAATGTCAAAGACACAGCGACAGAGAGTTCAATAGGGTACACAGCTTTTTTTTGTTCAGTTTGGATCAAAGTACACATTTCCGGAATTTCGCTTCGACTTTGGTTAAATTTGTCTTTCTGTCTTGGCCTAGATAAAGATGGCAAACGTCAATGTAAACATTCAAGCATCTTACTGTTCTTCAGTGTCAGCGATTTCGTTACATTTTTTTAAACTACCTTTTGCCTATTAAAATTGCGAAAATTTAAAGTTCTGAAATGCAGCAAAATGCATTATGAAATGCTTGCAATAGCTAGGTTCCTCAATACAGAGATGTTGTATTGTCATATACAACATAGGCAGTATAGTACATTGCATTTTTAGTTATATTACTCACTGTGATGTCATTGGGGAATTGATTTGTCAAATGTGCATAATGACGTATTTCAATATTTCAAAACAAATGTAATAACAATAGTTCTGCGTTTTTCTGTGGTAAAATATAATTTTTTCACATAGTGTTGTTTTCATTTTAATTATGATTTTAAATAACCTAGTTGGAAATATCATATACACCATGTGTATGTTAACCCTTCGTATCAGGTCTTGTACTTATTTTAATAGCCGTATCACTAGTCATAGTGATACCTACCTACTACTAAATAAAAAGGACTTTACCCGATACACATATTATATACACAGTGTGTATGTACAACCCTCAGTATCAGGTCGAGTCCTTTTTTCGTAGTCGTATCACTACGAGTCGCGCTTGCGCGACGAGTAGTGATACAGCTACGAAAAAAGGACTCGACCTGATACGAAGGGTTGTACATACACACTGTGTATATGATATTTTTATCTAACATTTCCTATTAGATAATTAAAATAATAAAAACCCAATACTTTATGTGATAAAAATACATTTTACCACAGAAAACCACTGAACTATGTTATGACATGTTTTGTAGTAATGACGTCATTGTTTACATTTGACAAATCGGAGATTCCACAATGACGTCACAATGAGAAGTGCACGTGTACTTTACCGCCAATGTTGTATCACCACAGTGTTCGATAAAACTTGTATTTCATCAAATACAAACAGAAAAACTAGTCTAATGTTAGATAAAAAGGGTTGTATATACACACTGTGTACATAATGTGTATGTATAGTAAGCCATGTATTGTGATATGTACTGTATCAAAGGGGTATATCGTTCTAGCCTTAAATATAAAACATTACCTTAATAAGCCTTGACTTGCATTTCTGCCCCATGGTTTGATGTTGCAGATAATGTAGCAAGTTGCTGCTTCTTTCTGATAATGGCGTAACTGCATTAAGGTTTAAACAGGTTGTTCTTGGTTTAAAACCAAAGTTATTTGAATTGTCATCTCCTTTGTCCCTGTTGTCACTGTTAGCCATCTTGTTATGATTTTCACTTTCCTGTACGTTTAGTTCTTTCCTGGGACTTTCATAGTTTTTCTCCACAAGTGAGTTTTTAGAACTCTTTAATTTCTTTGCCAGCCTTTTAGAGTATGTTTCTTTACTTGTTTCTTCATTTCCCTCAATATTATTGGTCAATCTTTTCCTATTTGATCTTCTTGTTGCCATGGTGACTTAATATTCAATCTGTTAAACAAATAAACCAATTAACTAATAAATTAGATCTCATCAGATTTTACTCTCTCATAATCAAATATGTCTGATGTATACTTATGTACTATAGTAGAGGTGGGCAATATTATCGAAATACTGGTTTATTGCGGTATTTATGCTGCCGATAATATATCGCGATATGATTTTACAATACCGGTATTTTCAGATATCATACAATTTTGATGAAAACGTCCGGCTGCTGATCTTTACCAACTTCGACGTGTGTCAAAACGACTCAAATGTGTTAACGTACTTGAAAAACGGTTCGGATAGAATGACGGTTCAGCTTTAATTATCAAAGGTCTTTGCGTGTCCTATATTATATCACACTCCTCATGTTTTCTGTTTGTAAATACCATAAGAATAAACAAGAGGCCCATGGGCCTGATACGCTCACCTGATAACTAATGGCTAGCTGATAGATTTAAAGACAACATAAATACTAAACCCCAAGGACTTTTTTCTTTACATCATGATAACTTTTGTTTTAATACCTACAACATTCTAGTATACATGGCTATACAAAAAGTTAATAGTTTTCAAGATAATTAACCATTTCAGTATTGTTTCACATCTGTGACCTTGACCTTTGAACCCATGACCTTTTTCTATACATCAAAATGATCGTTGTATCAATACCTACAACATTCTAATATACATGCCAATACAAAAAGTTTATAGTTTTGGAGATAATTAACCATTTCGGTATTGTTTCACATCTGTGACCTTGACCTATGAACCCACAACCTTTTTCTATACATCAAAATGATCTTGTATCAATACCTACAACATTCTAATATACATGCCTATACAAAAAGTTTATAGTTTTGGAGATAATTAACCATTTCGGTATTGTTTCACATCTGTAACCTTGACCTTTGAACCCATGACCTTTTTCTATACATCAAAATGATCGTTTTATCAATACCTACAACATTCTAATATACATGCCTATACAAAAAGTTTATAGTTTTGGAGATAATTAACCATTTCGGTATTGTTTTGCATCTGTGAGCTTAACCTTTGAACCCATGACCTTTTTCTATACATCAAAATGATCGTTGTATCAATACCTACAACATTCTAATATACATGCCTATACAAAAAGTTTATAGTTTTGGAGATAATTAACCATTTCGGTATTGTTTTGCATCTGTCACCTTGACCTTTGAACCCATGACCTTTTTCTATACATCAAAATGATCGTTGTATCAATACCTACAACATTCTAATATACATGCCAATACAAAATGTTTATAGTTTTCGAGATAATTAACCATTTCGGTATTGTTTTGCATCTGTGACCTTAACCTTTGAACCCATGACCTTTTTCTATACATCAAAATGATCGTTGTATCAATACCTACAACATTCTAATATACATGCCTATACAAAAAGTTTATAGTTTTGGAGATAATTAACCATTTCGGTATTGTTTTGCATCTGTCACCTTGACCTTTGAACCCATGACCTTTTTCTATACATCAAAATGATCGTTGTATCAATACCTACAACATTCTAATATACATGCCTATACAAAATGTTTATAGTTTTTGAGATAATTAACCATTTGGGTATTGTTTCGCATCTGTGACCTTGACCTTTGAACCCATGACCTTTTTCTATACATCAAAATGATCGTTGTATCAATACCTACAACATTCTAATATATATGCCTATACAAAAAGTTTATAGTTTTCGAGATAATAATTATAATCAGAGGTAAAAAAAATTAGGTCAAGACCTTCACAATTGACCTTGACCTCATTTTGAAGATACTAACAAGAAAATGTCAAAACTGAAAACCCCATGGCATTATCTGGTCAAATAGTCAAGTTATAACAATTTGAAGCTATTTTACGATTTTTTCAAAATTAAACGCAAAAACGCGTTACCTATTTTTTATCCGAATTTCACAAAATGAACAAATTATAGGCTTAAGACCCTAGAGAAGCCAAATATCACATCAGAATTTTTCTCCAATCAGAACTTTCGGAGAAGAAGATTTTTTAAGATTTTTGCACCCCTAGGTCACCTTGACCTAGTTATGGTAGCCATGGCAACGCCACGAACAAATCTGAATTGCACCGGCCCATATATACTTCTGTCAAAGTTTCATTAAAATCTGTCCGGTAGTTACAGAGGAGAAGTCGAAAATAGGTGTTAACGACGCACGCACGCATGCACGCACACACGCACATACACACGCTGCGCTATGCCATAAGCTCACATGACCTTCGGTCAGGTGAGCTAAAAACAGCACTGCTGTGCTGTTGTACAGCGTGGTTGGGAAAATGGTGTTGTGGCAAGACAGAATATAACCGAAAATTCGGGAGAGGGTCGATCTATGCATAGTCCGACGGATGTTTTTTTTTTGGAAAAAGAAACAATGTACCAAACCATGTATTGCTGAATTAAATGGTAGAAAATAATAATTTCATAAATATATGAAAAAGACAATCGGTAATTAAATTTTAAACAAGAGGCCCATGGGCCTTAACGCTCACCTGTGATCTTTGAACCCATGAGCTTCATTCAAATATCAAAATGATAATTCGGCCAATATTCTTATATACATCCCTATACAAAAAGTTTATAGTTTTTGAGATAAATAATCATTTCAGACCTTGTTCACATCTGTGACCTTGACCTTTGAACCCATAACCTTCATTCATATATCAAATTGGTTGTTATGCTAATACCTACAATATTCTAATATACATGCATATACAAAAAGTTAACAGTTTTCAAGATAATTAACCATTCAGGTACTCATTCACATCTGTGACCTTGACCTTTGAACTCATGACCTTTATTCATATATCAAAATGACCATTGGGCCATTACCTACAATATTCTAATATACATGCCTATACAAAAAGTTCATAGTTTTGCAGATAATTAACTATTTTGGTAAACTTGTACATCTGTGACCTTGACCTTTGAACCCATGAACTTAATCGATATATCAAAATGATCGTCATGTCAATACCTACAATTAACCAGAAATCCTACATCATTATCACCAGAAATGTTTAAAAAATAGCATTTTTTATCCAAGGTCAAAAACTGGGACATGACCTTGACCTTTAACCTTGACATCAATCGGAAGAAAATCGCAAGACAAGATCAACAGTGAAAACTCCATATAATTATCTTCAGCCATTATGAAGTTATAACAATAAATGTCTCATTTTAAAAATTACATAATTTTACGCAAAAAACGCGTAACCTATTTTTCGTTCAATTTTCATGAAAAACACAATTATAGTGTATCTAGGTATCCTGAATCCAAATATCCAATCAAAATTTGCCTGCACCTTTTGGTTTCAGAGAAGAAGATTTTTTTGTCTTTTGGCTATTTATAGTAACGGCAGCCATATTGTTGGGCGTGGTCAAACCCCGAACACAATTTTGAAAGCCTGTTACCCAGGCATAATAATCACCAAGTTTCATCAAATTTGGCTCAGTAGTTTTGGAGGAGAAGATTAAAATGTAAAGTTTACGCACGACGGACGACGAACGACGGATGGTGATAGATAGCAATAGCTCATCTGAGCCTTTCGGCTCAGGTGAGCTAAAAAGTTGTACCCGATCGTTTTGTCATTTCGGATAGAGAGAAAGTAGAGTTTTGCAGATCCTACCGTCGCTATGAGGGGTTACATTCTAGCGGTTGTATGTAACTGGAGCATTTGCTGTTAATCTGGGTTTTAATTAACTGCTGATTATCACTCACAATATTCCCGTTTCATGTTAATGGTGAAGTATTTAAAATCCACATGCCATTTAAACACAACACTGTACGAATTATCTCCCTTTCACGAAAGTGAAATCTAATCGATAAACAGTTTTAAAATATGACACAATTGCCTCAACATCAAAACCTTCAAAATAAATTTAAATTTCCGTAGATTTCACGAAGAATTAATTAAATCAACCTGCCGTTGCTGTTCATTTCATAAAAAGTTATGATTTTACATCGTAGGACGCAAACTTCTCGGACTACTTTTTATTGTAAACATGAGATCAGTTCGCCAAATTGCAGAAATTATTAGATGCATCCCGTCGCAATATTTTACTAGATTCCGAAATGTATTCCGAAAATTTATTCCAACTGTGCATATGTAACCAAATGCATTACCCATCTCAGAATACATATCTCACGATAAAACAGATATCCTTCTTTCACGCTCATTTACCAGGCACACTATTTCCATGTGTACTCATATCTTATAATTTCATAGCAAAGAAGCTCGATATCTTGGAAGAAAGCGATAGCAAAGTACGCGTTCACTATCGTGAAACGCTGTACAAAAATTGCAGGTTGACGAAAAGAATAAACGCTAAAGTACTGCAGAATGTAGTAAATTGTATTGTCCCGTTCATAACCGTCATCCAATTTGTACGTTAGTGAAACCGGAAATACAAAATCGAAAGTACGATTTTTTGTGTCACGATGTCGGAGAAAAAGAATATGAAAACATAGTTGTTTAATTGAATCTCTGACTTGGAGCAAGTTAGTCTCCTACTTACTGCATTTATATTATTTGTGTTAAGTTGTTATGGATTAAATGTTTTGGGATGTTTTTGCCAATATGCTCTTTGTTATTATCAGGGTTTGTGTTTGAACTTTGGTATGTTTTAAATTTAATTGTTACAATCATTTCTAATTCAAGAGAATGAACTGCTACTGTGATACAGAATAGACTGTAATATTCTAGTCAAAGACTCGTGTTTTGTATTTTGGAGTTAAATGCAAATAAAACAAGTTATACTAAAACTTTGGTGTTAATTTATTAAATTTAACCAGTTTTTGTAAAAAAAAAAACACACACACACACACAACTCAATATATTGCAATAATATTGCAATATTTTCAAAAATATTGCAAAATATTGCAATATGAAAATTTGCTGCAATACACAACTCTATACTATAGCAAAGAGTAAAATCGAGCCTCAGAAAAAGTGGTGGACATACATATAGTTCACAGATTAAATTAAAACAGGATATTTAAGAAACAAACTTAAACAATGATTTAAGGCAAGAGAGGTAAATCAAGTACAAACATACAACAATACATACATATTATATACACACTGTGTATATGATATTTTTATCTAACATTTCCTATTAGATACTTAAATAATAAAAACCCAATACTTTATGTAAAAAAAATACATTTTACAACAGAAAACCACTGAACTATGTTATGACATTTTTGTAGTAATGACGTCATTGTTTACATTTGACAAATCGGAGATTCCACAATGACGTCACAATGAGAAGTGCACGTGTACTTTACCGCCAATGTTGTATCACCACACTTGTTGTATCACCACAGTGTGGTGATACAAGATTCTGTATCACGCATGTTCGATAAAACTTGTATTTCATCAAATACAGACAGAAAAACTAGTCTAATGTTAGATAAATTGCAATATTAAGAACCGATTAGTCATGATCCATACTGCAATGTCACTGGACTTTCACTTATATCGAGATATCGCCAGCTACAGGCAAAGTGCAAAAATTTATACTGGACAATGTGTAGGGGGGGGGTCTTCAACATTGAATTATACACATGCCAACATCATGGAAATACTTTGCCACATCTAAATTATACAGTAAGCTAAAGATTTCGGAATTCATTTTACAATACACTCGGACACTAAACTGATTTAAATATGCCCAGTCTTGAACTGTAAATTATGAATAGCGGCAGTTACTTACAGATTTAAGTTCTTCAAGTTTTGTTTACTTATGTAAGTTTTCGCGGGAGAAATAGTGCATTTTGGGATTGGAATTACGAAATTATTTCATTCGGACAATCTCTGATAAATACGTTAGTACTAAAAACGTCAGTATTAGACAGGTATCCGGATTAAATTTTACACAAATTTTTGCATACAGGTTTCCTGTCTAAATCTGGCTGCGTTCTTACTGTCACTCAAGATACTGCTACCCGAATGATTTACTTCACAACCGCAAGTACTACAATGAAATCGCTTCTCCGAACGCATCTCATCTTTTAATCTGTAAATTAATTTAATAAACGAAATAAATATTACAGAAGCAACGATTTAAAATTTTATTTGAATAAGAATAAATTGTTCAACATTTATAAAATACTGCTCCTTCTCCTAACAAAAATATTGAAACTATTAAATACAGATATTATTATTTACAATCCTGAATTTACAAGTTAGAAAATTCGTTTCGATATTAAATTGCAGATTCATTGGTTAGTCAAGGTCGTCAAAGAAGCTGTAGAGAAAAATATTTTGAAAATGAACACGGTTTTAATATTTTGATAGGTAAACAGGTTTTATTTTGTTCATTATGTACCTTTTCTGCAAATTTAAGTTAGAAATGCATAAATGTCACGGACAATCAAACATGCTTAGTGCAACTAGCTCTAGTTGATCATGATCTGCAGGTGTGATTTTCAAGAGTTGCAGTTCCTTGCAAAATTTGATGCAGATTTCAGTCTTTTGATGGATTATTTTTTTCACTTGCACATTATGATGATCTATAGGTCAATAATCTTGTTGTATCATCCAAGTAAAATACTTGGAACTAGACAATCAATTTCTAAGTGTTTGTTGAAACAAATTTCATGATTTACAAAACACTTTATTTTCTTTTGCTAATACACATGCTACATGGTGTTACGTATCCCAGGTTAAGAGACGTTACTGCTGTCTCACCTATGGGGTACCTTTTAATTGGTACCAACGGGTGACCCAAGTTTGATTCCCAGCGTCGTTGGAAGGGATTTTTATAACTTATTTCATTGTAACTAGTATTAACGTTATATATGCACATCCAAAATATCTATAGAATGTCTTTACACAGAGTAATATGTTTACACACATTGAACATTCTTGTAAAAGGTGGATCCTTTTGCGCAGGAACATTCATATGAATGGTGGATCCTTAATTCCTTTTGCGCATGAACATACCGTTTTATGATTCCACAGAATTTTTTATAGTAATCATGATGCTCAAAGCAATTTTCAGAGCGGACAATATCAATCTGGCTTTTTTTCCTCAAGGGTGAACATTTTACTGCCAAAAAATTAGATGGACCATTTTTTAAAGCTTAACCCTTAACTGTATCAATACTACCGTAGGTTTAATGGTTGTAATTTCAAAATAAAACCCGAAGACCACAATCCTTCACAGAACATGCAAATAGTCTATTGACAAATATTATTGTTACCACTGAGGTAGCTCAGTTGGTAGAGCACTCCCTTCCTAAGTGGGAGGTCGTGGGTTGAAACTCGACCGGGTCTACCCCAAGACTTGAAAGTGGATAATGAGTAAATCACTGTTCTTTCTCCAAGCACTAGGCATAATGAAATGAAAGTCACTGTTCTTTAACATAGGAACTTAAAATAAACAAGGTCTTTTGGCTAGTTTAGACTCCTGTTTTATATTGCCACCAACGCAACACACAGGCAAAATGTCTCTACTGTTGTCTATAGCGACGTCTCGATATAAGTAAAATATTCTTGACTGGGACATTAAACACCATAAATCAACTCAACTCAAATCAAATGTTATTGTTAGCACTACTAATGATTAAATTTAACTTTTAATTTTATATTTCAATGTTTTAATGGTATTTAAATTTATGTTATATTTCCAGATGAGTATATAAAGCATGATGAATACTAGACACATTGTTAAAAGATTGGCCAAACTTGGCCTGATTGTTGGAGGGGGAGCTTGTGTCGTGGCTTATGCTTACCCCAAACTTAAAGCGAGAAATATTGCCACAGCAACTGAAATAGAAAAAGAGTATGCCTGGACTCCACTTCCAACAAGAGCTCAGATGTTACAGTCAATGGAGAAAGAAGAATTTGATGTTTTGGTCATCGGGGGTGGAGCAACTGGGTGTGGTGTAGCACTAGACTCAGTCAGTAGAGGTATAAATAATGCAGTGTTTGATGCATGTTCTATAATTTAGTTTACAACTCATAGCTAGCTGAACTAGTGGCTTTTTAATATAGCTGTACAAAACAAAACTGCAAAGGCTTAAGAAAACTTACATGTAAAATAGGGTTTAAAAATCAGACCAGCATACATGCCATATCTCACGCCGTGAGACAAAACCTCACAGATTTTTGTTTATTTTTGAAACTCCCGGCATTAGATCGATTTCTCACGGGAAATTGCTATTCCTCCCTTTAATTTTTTTCCAAACAAGCTACGCCAATCAGTTGGGATAATTACTGAATAAACATGATTTGAAGTTTCCAAAGTCGTGTGCAATGTTCCGTTGATATTAATAACCTAATCGGCAAGCTTAACCCCTGAGGTGCCTCTGTATATTACATGCATACAGTATAACTTCCGATATCTACATGTGTTTTAATCCGATAATTAGATTAACTTGAGGTCATCCATGCATGTCATGGATTCATCAACCTATTGACTGATGTAATTGAAAGCCATCTCGATGAAGAACCTCTAATATTTGCAATAAAAACGTCTCAACAAGAATGGAAACGTGGAGGGGGGGGGTGAATTGAACAAAATAGCAGGGCTCTACAATTGCAATTTTTTTCACTAGCCTTCTGGCTAGTAAACCAGAGATGTTTACTAGCCAGAGCAAAAATCTTACTCGCCACATAAATTTTTTTTATAAATATTAATTTAATTGAGATTCAATTACACTGGAAACATTTCTCATCACTGCTTAATTTTAAAGATGCAGACAAAGCAGATGGATCCAATATTTTTTTATTCAATTTACTTTTATTGTGGTATCAAACACAAAAATTACGGTGCATATCTAGAAGCAAAGCAAAAACTTTGAAAATCGGCAAAACACATGTACTTAATTCAGAGGTGCGAGGCGAGTTGTTTCAGAAATGTAAACATCTGTGTCGCTAGATACACCTACCGCATGTAAAATTTAAGATATATCTTTTGAAAGTTTTTCCCCGGTTTAAAACTCTGTTTTCCAGACAAAGTCGGGAACCAGATTTCCTTCATCACTATAAAGGATTACGTTTGTTTTCATCAAGTTTTCACTGGGACTGAGTCGTATACGAGGCCGATTCTTCCCGGTCATTGATTCTTTTTTTATTCGTACTCATGCCTTGAAAAACAAATATATTTGCCAATTTTGTTAACAACTCAGAGCGATGAAATCAGCACTTGAGAATGTGATCACAGAAACGCTTAACAAATTAACGGATTGCAGCTTTTAAGAATTTAAGCGCTTTAAAGATGTTGCTTGATGAGAGTAATTTCATTGTCGAAATGGAAAGGAAAAATCCGGATTTGACTTTCTACTCGCACATGGGCGAGTGAATTTGATATATCCACTCGCATTTACAAATAATTACTCGCATTTGCGAGTGTTTTACTCGCATTGTAGAGCCCTGAATAGTAGATCGTTTTTTGTATGAAAATTTAATAAAATAACAGACCTTCTCAGACTGTTGCCTCCTCACAAAGGAATCCATAAATAAAAGCATTTTCCGATTGAATGCTTGAAAGTGAGTAAAATCATCTCTAGAAAATTGGAGTCAGAAAGCAGCCATTCAAAAACAAGGGGGGTAACTCAATCAGTAAATAAAAGGACAAGATTTATTATTTATTTTTCATTTATTTTTGTATTTTTTGTGTTTATAATTATTGTATTTTTAACATTAATTTTTAAAACAAATTGTACATGTACTTCACATTTCCATTGTAATCTTAAGACAGTGAGTGATGTGAAAATGTAATTTTATTAGGACATGTTTATATGATCAATGTGTTTTGCTTTAAATTACAAAAAGCAGAAGTACATGCACTTAGCTTGTAAATCATTTCAAAATAAATAAATAAAAAAATTAAAAAAAAAAAAAAAAAATTGAAAAAGAAAATAATAAGAATTTTACATCTTGGTTTATTTGGATTAAATAATATTACATTTATGTAAATAGTGATGCTCCCATTTATAAAGTCAAACAGCTTGGAACACATGCCGTCGCATATTAAATTTCACGGCGGAAAAACTTCTCCCTAATATTGGCTTCAAAATCTAATTTGAGCCCTGATTACAGGTTAACGTAAAACCTCCCTTATTTTTTTCAAAACTCCCTTAAAATTGCCACAAATCTCACAGTTTGCTCCCATAGAAATATGGCATGTATGGACCAGTCCACAGTTCTAAGACCTGTTACTTTTGAATCTGACCTGTATTATTTTATAAATTGTCTTACATGTTCACAGTTTATAAGATATCTTTATTGAAATCATCTGAATTTTTTCCTTCATGTTTTGGTCTGATTTCAGACTTTTACATGAATGTGAACTATATAAAGTCCTGTTCAAATGAAAAAGTTTGGAAGAGAAGTAAGATAATAGTCACTGCTAGCTGGATCTTAGAGTACCTGTAACCAAACATATTTATTTAATATTTATGTTAAGTACCATTGAAATATCACAGTATGGAAAACCACATAAAATTGAAGACCAAATAAAAAAAGTTACAGCATTTTGAATCCACTGATTTTGCCTTTTGGTTGCTACAAATCAAATGACCCGTTTCGAGAGTTACCTATGTGTGACATCATAACAGTAATAGTTGTAGTATCTAACATGAGGCAGTAGTAATTATGCTGTTTTAGCAATATGTGATATGATAAATGTAGAAGAAACTAACAACTCAGAAGTGCATCTTTATATGTCAGAAAATTACTCTGAATAAAGGTAGTTTCCCCAAGGGAAATATGACTGAAATTTCCCAATTTTTCCACTATTTTTCCCCAAAACAGCAGTGATATTTGTTTCGCAATATAGTGTCTTTACAATGAAGATACTAGCTTTTGCCAGCATATCATGATGCAATTTGCTAGATCTCAGAATTTTAATTTTCCCAATCTTCAAGGCAGAAGACAGTTTTCAAAAAATATAACAAAACACTGGATGGTTAGGGCTGCCTATTTTTATACTTAAAACACCTTACATTTAACTTTCTTGATTTTTGTTTTGTTTTTATCTTCCTGTGTGATTATATTGTTCGTAGATAATCATACTTATCAATCACAATTACAAGTCTTTACAAAAGATCTCATATTGTCTTTATTCACCTGTGATTATAATACTAATGACTCAATTTACGATACCTTTGAAATAATTAAGGAATAAACATAATCCTTTTATCCTTGCATAAGGGATTACCTAATGTTGAGTCTGTATGTCATAAGATTATCTATGTATGTAGACATGTAAAAAGCACTTTAATATTACTTTAATAGATCTTTATGTTATTTAATAATATGTAACAAGAAGAACCATACATATGTATAATAGAAAGAGAGAGAGAGAGGGGAGGAGAGAGAGAGAGAGAGATGGGAGGAGAGAGAGAGAGAGCATGGAAAAAATAAGATAATTGAAAATTAAACCATAAATGAATGGTAGTAAATTTCCATAATTGTTTTATGGTTTTCAAAATTATTTAACTCCATCATGCACCCATTGTCAGTTACCAGTCTTTCAACATTTTTTACCATAATTATCTTATTACCATCATCTTACTGTGAAATTCTTAATTCAACACAAAATAAAAAAACTGAGGTAGTTTATATTACCCAGGTGTTATGAAAACACTCTATAAAACACCTGTAACTGAATTTTGTGAATTTAATTAATCTTGTAATTATATCTTTGAATTCTTCACCAGGGTTGAAGACAGCGTTAATAGAAAAGTATGATTTTTCATCTGGTACCAGTAGTAGAAGTACAAAGTTAATACACGGAGGCGTGAGGTACTTAGAAAAAGCTGTGTTTAACTTGGACCTAGAACAAGTAAGTAGATAGACCAGGGGTCGAAAACATTCTTAGATGAACCTAAAATCAGGGCTTTTTGACATAGATAATTTAAACGATTAAAAATATTTCTACAAAGCCCATAGATATATAGCAAATATCAACATTGAAATCATAGTGATTATTAAGGTCAAAGGTAATTATTTGCAGTGTTTATACTGTTTTATTACCTACCTACCTACCTATCCTCTTTGTCCCTGGTGGGACATAAGGCCACAACAAGTTGCCTCCACTTCACCCTGTCCTTTGCCATTTTTTGTGCCTGCCCCCAGGATAGTCCAAGGTCTTCCACTTCAGCCTTTATTGTTCTTCTCCAGGTCTGTTTTGGTCTTCCTGGCTTTCTTTTTCCCTTGGTGTCCAAAAAAGTGCTTGTTTTAGTATGCGTTTTTGTGGCATTCTCAAAACATGCCCTAACCATCTAAATCTTCTTTTTTTTTTATCTCTACGCTGATTGATTTGCAGTTTTATTACTGAATATTATCATTGTTATACATGCCAACATGACTCATAAGCCAATTATTGTTTAAAGATTTATGCACATTTAATATACCGATAAATATAAATGCAGATGAATAATTAAAATCATTCCACAAAAATTGTGATTGTACCAAATTTTTCAACAGGAAACAGATTTTAGTCAATAGCAACCTGTCACTTTCCAATGTTGACATGATTAGTGTTAACTGTTAAGTTTTACCTTGAGCTTTCAGATTTATCATACTTTTAATACCATCAAGAAGAGAACAACAAGATATATAATTATTAATAATTCTTGTCTTTTGCGTTTTGATCATCTGTTATTGGTAAATGTCTTTGTTTTCGATATTTCAGTATAGAATGGTTAAAGAAGCTCTGAGTGAAAGAGGAAATCTAATAGAAATAGCTCCACATCTAGCTTATCCATTCCCAATAATGCTACCTATATACAAGTAAGTAACAACCACTATCCCCCTCAATCACAAAGTTATCATTCCTTGATCTATAATCAGAGTTTTCATCCTTGTACTTTTAGCTATGGCCCACTAAGGCTATAACAATTGGGCCATTTTGGCAAAAATATTGATGTTATGATGTCTTAGAGGTTTTTTGTTTTTTGAAAATGGCCTAATCAAAACAATCCTAAAATAAACACTGTGCATTATTATGATACATGTATATGGAAATTTTGATTAATTTGCTTTTAAAACTTGGTGCAATCATATCCTGAAAGCTAAGGATTATTCTTTTCTGTTTAATAAAGTAAAAAAGGATTGGAAATATCTCCTTAACCATAAAAATATTTGTGTCAAAAGAGGAGTTTTATATGGATCTATATATATTACATGTGTGGGTCCAAAATTGCATGTAAAATCATAGATTTGGTCTTCAAAGGCTTTGTTTGGGTGAGGGGGTGTTTATATCTCAATAGACGGCTCTACAGTAAAACCTTGATTTATCGCCACCATCTGTTCAGTCAAATTTTGACGGGGTTTGGCGATAAATTGGGGCAGGCGGATAAAGAAAAACATAAATAAAATGGATTTTGGGACTTAAAATAGTGTGGCCATAAGGGAGGTGGCAAAGTCATCGAGGGGCATTATAACGAGGTTTTACTGTAGTTCCATTCTGGAATAAAGTCATATGATTTTGTAGTTAGTACATCATATGATTCATATAATATGTATGACATTTATTGTATTACAGATGGTGGCAGGTGCCATATTTTTATGCAGGAATAAAATCCTATGACTTTGTAGCTGGCAAACAGAAACTAAAACCAAGTTATTATTTGTCTAAGAAGAAAGCATTAGAAAAATTTCCCATGTTGAAGAATGACAAACTGAAAGGCGCCTTAGTATACTATGATGGTAATTATTGATAATTATTATATTGAAGTGGAAAAAAAATAGAAGCAAGTAATTTATATAGAAATTTGTATGTATCGAATACTGCAGAACTAATAAAACTAACAAAAATTTCTTCAGTATTTAATGACTGCATGTATATTTGTTCTGTTTTTATCAGGTCAGCACGATGACGCAAGAATGAATATCGCCATGGCAATATCAACGGCAAGAATGGGTGGATCTATTGGAAATTACTTAGAAGTACTAAGGTTACATAAATCTGTGAATTCAGAAGGAAAAGAAGTTGTGAGTGGAGCCACAATAAAAGACAGACTTACAGGTATGACTTCAGTTTATTAATAAGTATGTGACATTTGGGTGGTTTATACCGTATCATTGATTGTTGTACCATTGGCTGCATGCTCACTCTCTATGTGGGAGGTCAGGGCTAGAACCCAGGGTGTGTCTGACCATGACTTGAAAATTAGTAGAGATTGTTCTTTTGCTAAGCACTCTTCATTTAAAAATGAAAGTCACTGGGTCCTTAGGAGGTAGGAGTGACACAATGTATAAATAATCAATTATAATCAATATTTAGAATTATGATACGTATATCGATACAAGCTATAAAAAAATTGATATAACTGCAACTGAATTATGGAACTCTCTATGTTCAATTTGACTTTTATACACACTGGAAGTAACAACAACGTGACAGTCAAACAACAACATGGATACTCCCAATCAAGTAATAGCTATTTTAATTCCCTCGAACTCAAAGTCTGATGTATGAGAGTCTTAAACTAAGTTTACATAGAGCATAAAAAAAATAAATTTTGTAAAATGTATTTTAAAGTGGCTTATATATACACATGTATTACCAACATATCCTGATACGTATCATATCGCAAGCAGTATATCGTGATATACATTGTGTATATCGTATTGTGGCTTTTCTGTATAGTCCCAGCCCTATAATAGGAAAACACCTTAAAAACCGATGCCCGCAATGTAGCAGTAGACGTGGCATGTTAAAGAACCCTTCTAGCACATTTCCTTGAGAGCACATTCTTGATTGGGAAATTTAATTTCATTCAGTAAATCATCAATTGTTGTGACATTGGTTTCCTTGGTTAACAATTATGCAAATTAATCTTTAACTTGCTTCTTACATTTTCACACTGTTTACATGTAACTTTTATATTTCAGACAAAGAGTTTGACATCAAAGCTAAGTGTGTTATAAATGCCACTGGACCATATACAGACCGAGTAAGACTGATGGATAAACCTGAAAACAAAAAGATTTGCCAGCCAAGCTCAGGTGTTCATATTGTACTACCTGACTATTACAGGTAAGAATGGTATACTGGTGGATAATTTAAGGCCTCTGAACAGCATCGATATAATTGTCAAGTGTTTAATGACCATTCAGACATCTCTTAGTATCTCTTTAGTTATGTTAATGCAGTCCTTGACAAATGGATATAGATCATATTGAAACATGTTTATCATCGTGTACAGCTGAGTTGAGTAGTGGTGTTTTATGCTTCAGTCAAGATCTTTTACTTATATTAAGACGGTCATTTCAGGAATGACAGAGTAAGCTAGGGTCGCCAGAGAAAACCCCCAACCTTTGGCTAGCGAACTGACAAACTTTCTTGCACTAGGAACTTGATTCTCGAGTGTGATTCAAATGTAGGTGTTGAGAGGCGCTGGGTTAGTAAGCACAGTTTATCATCATGTAGAGAATAGAATTTCTAGAAAGCATATTTCTTCAGAAATGAAATGATAAACGCCACTTAAATTACCATGTCTGTAGCTATGATGATAAATGTAAATGATATGGAAATCGGATTAAAAAAATTCCAAGGGCCTTATTAAATCCCAAGGTTTTTGAAAGGTTTATAGATATTTCTACATATGTGATAGATGTGAAGTAGAATTTTTTTATTGTTCTGTTGTTACAGTAAAAATTGCTTTCTGATAAATAACATGTGTTCAGTCTTTATTGTTATAAGTATATTTTCTAAAAGAGTTCATTATATTTTGCAGTCCAACCAATATGGGATTATTGGATCCAGCTACAAGTGATGGGAGAGTTATATTTTTCCTTCCATGGCAGAATGTCACACTTGCAGGTAGTTATTGGCTTACATGTATATTAATGTTAGATTCATCATTTGCAAAGTATTAAAGCCCTTATGAAATGTATTTGATGATGAAGACATGATGTAATTGCACATCACTGTGGTTTGTCTTGGCAATGATGTTAGTCCTTAAGGGTTGTCTATTAGGGTAACGTCTCCTTTACCTTTTGTGCCCAAGGTCCGTGGTTATCTCCTGGCACTCTGATTTCTTCCACCATCCATGAACCAACTCAATATAAGTGAAAGAATCTTGACTGGAGTGTAAAAATCGATTTCTCCACTCCCTCAACATTTTGGTCATTAAACCTATCATTGTTCACATGTCCACACTCTTGAGGGTTATGCATGCTATATGTCTTTAGTCAGACTTTTAAGCCCCTGGTAGTTTAGCCTTGGACACAAAGTATCAAGTTATGGTGTAAACATATGAAGGCCATTTGTACTCAGTTGCAGAATAAAAACCAGTACTGAACATTCAATGTTTTCTCCTCATTCAATGGTAGCCAGAAGCCAACAGATACACCATTATGACAAATAACAATGTAATGATATGAACTTCTTTTTACGTATAAACAAACTCACATATCACATCTATGTAAATTAATACTATTCAAACCAAAAATAATTTCCTGAATCAGTTTGTTATTTTTGTTCTGTTTAAATTCTGAACTTGATATAAAGTTATATACAATTGGTAGATTGTAGTCAAAATAACCAATAGTATAAACCAGGTTCATTGGCATCTGCAGTGGTGCTAATTGGAATAATATGCCCCTTTCCTATCACTGCTGATGCTTTGCAACTAGTTTTGAAAAATTGTGATTTATTGTTTTGGAAAATTACAAAGGACAAAAAGTGGGATGAACAGATGGATGGATTGATGAAACTTTGAATTTAATATGTCCCTTTCATTGACCAGGTTCAATTTCAATATACGGTGATGCGAATTTGACTAAACCATAATTTACTCACATCCAGCAGTGGTGCTAATGTTACTAAACCTTGAAAAACCCACATCTAATTATTTACAATAATTAAATGTTATTATCTGTTATAAGGTACCACAGATACAGCTTGTGATGTGACAGATAATCCATCACCTACTGAGAACGAAATACAGTTTATACTTAATGAAGTTAGGAACTATCTCCACCCCGATGTAGAAGGTAAAAATATTATGTAACAAAATAATATATGTAGCTTTATTTTCTTGTCTACACAAGTACTTGGTGCTTGTGTCATACCTTGACATTAGTATTGGTGAAAAATGTGTCATAAAAGATTTTGGTTTAAGTTTGTTGATGGAGTAAATGGTGTGTGAGCTGTTTTCTGTTTTTGTGACAACTCTTGTTTAGTTCCTTTCACCATCAAACATTTGTGCTACAAAAAGACTTTAAAGTTACATAGAATGAAGTGTGTGGTTTAAGAATTTAACTTGCCAGTGTCTTCTATAGAATAAAACATGTAAAATTATTTGTTCCTCAAGCATCAATGGTTAAAGCATTTTCCCCTTAACTTAAATTTATGTTTACATATTCTCTGTATGTTTATGGAAAAGCAGTAGTAATTGACGTATTGCAGGTCATGCCTTTTATGTTTCGACACTTGCCGCCATCACGGTACCAAAGCAGCGTCACAGCAACTAATGACATACTTGTGTCAATGACATCATTAAATGACACAATTCAGGCCAAGTTTTTATTCTTTTTGTGTGTAATGCAAGCATGTCTGGCCTTTGTCAGAACATTGTTGGCATGGCTGACGATCCGTCAATTGCTCAATTGCCGTTTATGTTTCATAATTCTTCAATCAGTCAAATACTTAACATATTTTCAAATAATTAAAATTAAAACAAAACTGATGAAATTATTTTCCTTTTAACTTTTCTATGATTCTGTATTTAACTCTATTATTCTAGTACGTAGAGGTGATGTATTATCAGCATGGAGCGGAATCCGACCGTTGGTACAGGACCCAAATAAAGCAGATACTCAGTCAATAGCCAGGAACCACATCATAGAAGTCTCTGATGATAACCTTATAACAATTGCAGGTAACTATAGTGATTTTACCCTTGACAATACATGTATCAACTTGACTTGACATTGCTATGAAAATTAGGTAAAATTCTGCAAGACACTGTAAGTTTTCTTTTGTCATTTCCCTTGGAAGATTAGATTAGTATCTTGAAACTTAATAAAAATCAAACTTAATTACTTTATCACCATTTGTTGAATCAAATTTTTGGCATTATAAATAGGTTTGTCAATAAATCAAGGTAGTTTTATTTAGAAAAATATTAAAGATCACAATTTTGAGATTTCAAAATACTTTGCCAAATGAGATGATTAAGTTATGAAGGGGCTTTACAATGGGGTTTTACTGTATACATATATCAATAATGCAACAGTTCAATATGATGAAATTTGATGTTCAGGACACTTGCTAAAGGTCAGATCTTTGAATTATTTTGTCATGAGTTAAGATAAAAGGCTAAAAGCTATTAACTCCACAAAACTACTATGTGTCCAGTCACTTTTATTTATGTATTTGGACTTCTTGTTAAAACTTTGAGTTTTTATTTTAGGTGGTAAGTGGACTACATACAGACACATGGCTGAAGAGACGGTTGATAAAGCTGTTAAAGTCTGTGGTCTTAAACCTGTATGTGAATGTCGGACCAAAGGATTATTGCTGGATGGAGCCCATGGATGGACCCCAACACTATTTATTAGACTTGTACAAGATTTTGGTCTAGAAAAAGATGTAAGTCATGTTAGAGTGAAACCCAATTTGTAAAACTTTTGATTTTATATTTTCTTTGGGTGTGACAAAGACGGGAATTAGAGACATGGCAGATTTGTCTCCAATGTTGTTCACATAGGAAGTGACTGTTCTTTTGACGGAACACTGACTATCCATACATTCTACATATACACTTTACAGCCCTAAGGTACCATTACTCTTTCTGATATACCATTTATAAATAAATGAACATGTGTTTACTATGTTTCTATTCCTGATAACCAGAGTCACTATTGGCTACTATTATTTGAGAAATTCTTTCATCAGGTAATCTATTTTGGCAAATGTGTGAAAAAATGCTTTACAAAGGACTACATTTTCACAAATTGTGGAAATTTGACCACTAATAATTTTAAGTTTGAGGAAATCTAGATTTGTATACATAAAGACATACATGTACATGTAATTTCTTTTTTTCAGGTAGCCCAACATTTAGCTAGTACCTATGGAGATAAGGCATTTAAAGTAGCTAAACTTGCTTCACTGACAGGAAAAAGGTGGCCTGTTGTAGGGAAGAGATTACATGAAGAATTCCCATATATTGAATCTGAGGTATGTGTGTGTTTATTTATCTCTGAAAATAATAAACACTATGAAAACAACCCATATAATCAATTTTTTATGAAAACAACATATTTTTATGTAAAATGATAATACATAATGTGTCAATGTTTGAAGGGTTTTTACTAGCATCTGTTAAAGGAAAAATAAACTGTATGTTATTCTGCAAGCTTGATAGTAAATGAAACTTAGAAAAATTCAAAGCTAAATCAATTAGTTATATAGAGGGTCTTATGTAATACATTGCTGTATTTATGAAACAAGTTGAATAAAACTAAATGCATTTAGCCTTGCATAAACAGAAATGTAAAAAATATTTGATTTTTTATATCTGAAAAAGGTATTATGGTCTTTATTACATGACATTTTGTACGAATTTTGGGGTTGATTATACAATAAGCTATTTTACTTTATACTGGGTGAAGCAGATTTGAATGGCCTTATAAGATAGAGAACAACTATATTATATTACTGATTTATTTGAAAGGTGAGATATGCTGTAAGAGAGTATGCTTGTACTGCAGTAGATATTATCGCAAGAAGAACACGACTTAGTTTTTGTAATGTCCATGCTGCTCAGGAAGCCTTGCCAAGAATTGTAGAAATAATGGCTGAAGAATTAAAATGGAGCAAAGCAAAACAACAGGTATGTCATTGTGAAATAAAGTAGTGTTGCTCATTAAACACCTCTGTACCTACATGTATATACAGTATAACCTGTATACAACGGCCATACTCGGGGCCACAGAAATATAAACCATATACAAAGGTGATCTTTATGTTCAGGTATATACAGTCCAACCTGCCTTAAACACCACCTCTATATAAGTGTCACCTGCTTATAAAGGTCAGTAGAATTGTATCCCCAATATCCTTTATTCATATTATTTGAACCTGTATAGAAAGGCCACTTTTACTGGTTACCTTGTGTGAGTTTTATAGACAGGTTTGACTGTTTTGGTTGAAATATAAAGCCAAGGGACTTAACACACTGGTTTTATTGGATAGGTGACCTTTTTATAGAGGTATAGTTTTGTTGAAACATGAAGTAAAAGGACCTTAAAACTGGTCTAAATGAACAAGCGGTTTTTATTTAGTTATGGTTAAGCAGGTTTTAAAGAATGTTTTTACTAACATACATGATTCACTGTCATTACTATAGTAACTTCACTCATTTTGTAAATACATGTAATCATTGTAATTTAATGTTTTTGTAAAAAAGCTCACTAGAATGTGAGTTTTAGCCAAATTCAGATAAAATTGTCTTATCTTAATCTTCAGTACTAACAATATCGATTAGTCTAATTGAGCCTGGACCAGTTTTAAAGACCAATGAGGTTTGCCTTGAGAAAATATGTTTTGATGTGTTGAACTGGTGTTTATTTTGAAAATCTGTACCATAAAAAATATTTAGCTGATACAGTAATGGGATGTTCACAGTAGTGGAACATATGATATTTATATTTATTATATAGCAATATATGCTTCGCACAGAAATTATACGATAAATTCCGAGGCGTTAGCATGCAATAAATATCGATCCAGTCCGTGGTTTCCAGAATCAATTTTTTCATACTGCACACTTTGTCACATGACGCTGTCATTTATGACGATTGTACGATTGTTTTCGACGTCATCGCTGTGTTGTTGTCATATTGCACTAGTTCTTGTATCCATTTATAAGAACTAGTGTAATATTTATGTTCTCTATGGCAAAATGGTATTTTAGATGAAATACTTGACGAGAGTAAACAAAATTTATTTTGCTATATAATAAAAGGGTTATTAAACTGATATTGTGAAATATTGTCCCTTGTTGACTCGAAATTTGCACTTGCAATCTCGTACAAATGTCAAGTCAACTCGGGACAATAATTCACAATATCAGTTCAATAACCCTATAAAATTTATGCTAATGATGTTAGTGTAAAAATATTTATTGTACATGTAGTCATGGAACATTATTCCTGAATTTTTTTTATCATTTTCCATAATAATATGCTCCATTGAAAGAACATAACTCTGGTGTTATTTCCACCAAGATATTTTAATTTCAGTGGGTGAGGGAAATATGAAAGATACTCAACATTCTGCAGCAATAAAAATTGCCATGCTATGTGTGGCAGTAAATATTCCAAGTTTTCCGTTCATCCATATATCATAACACAACTTATATTAAATACCTGTATATTTTGATTTTTTTAGGAGGAGATTAAAAAAGCAACAGAGTTTTTACAGTGTGAGATGGGACTCAACCTCGGAACTGGATCTACGAATGTTCCTATCAACTTTACTAAAGATGAAATTAATGCTCACGCTAAACGATTTAAGACACTAGACACTGATAATAAGGGATACATCACTGTCAATGATCTTAGAAAATATTTTAAGGTGAGCTGTACATACAAGTTTTATACATGTCATGCCTTGCTATGGTTTTCCAGTAATTTACTGTAAAAGTATTAATGTTCCAAATTGGAATTAATGTTCCAAATTGGAACATAAGGAACATTGGAACATAAGGCTTCAAAACAAGTTAACTTAGTCTTCAAAAACAGTAAAGTATTTGCAGAATTTGTCTAAACTGAAATTGAGCAACAGTATAACAAAAAATTTGTCTAAACTGCACTACATTAATATAAATTAGGAAATTTTGCATTCATTTTAGTTTACCATAAATGAGCAAGAATTTAATGTTTGAAGTAGAGTTTTTGCTTTTGTTTTTTAGAAAATTGGAGAAAGAGTTACAGAAGACCAGCTACATGACATTTTGAATGAAGTAGATCTGAATAAAAATGCCCAGGTAGATCTTGGAGAATTCTTACAGGTGAGGAGTATAGGTTATTGTCAGATCTTATTATCTGTGTGCACAAAGTTGCATGTATGCATGAGGCAAATAAAATTGGAGTGTTTAAAAGTAGAATATTACACATGAATTCATTAAATACGAATTCATTAGTGATTAAAACACTAGGACCTTACACATGGATTATAAATTTTCAAACACTAAGTGAGGACAATAACACATGATTTCATGAGTTTTTAAAACACTTATCTGCTTATTCATTGTCTCAGAATGAGAAATATGTATGCAAAACACCTAGGTAGGTATTTGTATTTACAAAATCTAGAAATGTCCCTTTCACTGTAAACATGTCATGTTAAAGAACCCTTCATGTATATTGCATAAATCTAAATGTCTGCTAGTACACCATATACATGTATGTGATTGGGACCTGGGGTGTTAAATCTTCTTCAATGAAAAACAAATTATGAAAATTAAAACACTTAAAACTTCTGGCAAATGGCAATTTTTTACATACACATTACAATGAAATATAGGATTCAATTTGGTACTCCTTCCCCCCACCCCCATAATTCAAAATGACAACCTACAGCGTGATATTCTGATTTCATTATAGAGCACCATATGTCTCTCACTCTCTTAGTTTGGTCAAAGTAAAGACCATAGATTCAAACTAACTTAATTAGAATTAATTATAACAGATTATAGTGTGGCTTTGGCATACTTGCCTACTCTTATGATTTTGGCATAAGTTGTACCATTTTGAAGCTAAAATTATGAATGTGCAGTTGCCAGTTTAAAAAAAAAATCCTGCAATTTTTCAGAAATTATGAGTTGAAACCATTTTATAGTCTGTTTATTGTAAAATATCAACTTCCTCCAATGGGATCAAAAATTCAAACCCAAGTATTCTACATCATATCTGTGTTTCATCGTTCGAATCCTTACCATTGGTTTTGTAAAAAACAAAAAATTCTATCAGAATTTACCCAAACTTACTATTAATCTTGAAAAAAGGATAGGCAAGTATGATTTGGAAAATGTTATTTAACAAGTGCTTGTATAAACAGTTAACAATAACTTACTATAGGATTATATACAATTTGCTCTATTTCTCACCACTTTCAATTGTTATGTTTCCCGGGACTCAATTTGTGCTCTTGCTGGAATTAAGAGAGACTCTAGTAGCAAATGATTGATATACTGTACAAGTATTAAGCATTTTCTGTGACTTTTCTGCCACATTATTTAAAATGTATAAATATTAAGACTCTTGATTCATGTTTTGTACATCCTTAAGTACTATGACTGTATGTTAGCCATCAAATTGTTGACTGCTTTTATTTGTCATTGTGACATTTGTATTAAGTATACATATAGTGTTATATCTTATGTTATATGCATGTGACTTACCCCCATGACCTTAATTTGGGAGTTAGTGGTCAAGTGGTCTGAAGGGCAGGTTCTTTATCATAGCCTCTCTCACCTAGGTTTGAATCCCATTCTGGCAGGTCCTAGTGTTGGAATATTTGCCCTTTCATTTGGTTTCATGTGAACACTTCACTTTCCCCAAGATCCATGAACTCACCACCTCAATATAAATTAAAGAATCATGACTGGGATAACAAAACCATCCCATCCAATGCTTAATTGAGTGGCAGGGAACATTAAATGTCATGGCTAAATTTGCTTTTGATGTGGACCTTTTATCAAGTTTAAAAAAAAAGTTTAAGTCAACTTAGAACAGCAAATATTTATTAGTTTTGTAATTTTAGGTTGCCAATAAAATGGAAAAACTCAAGTAAATCAGAAAAAAGAATAACAATACATATATTTTACTTTATATATCACAATATGTATGACAATGCAACATGTATATCTCTCTTTTATTTCTCGTTTGTTATAAGCAAAGATTATTGTGTTCTTTGAGATTTTAGCAATTTTGTAGGCAAAATAACTTTGAAAAACCAAATAAATGAAATTTGTAAATGCTTAGTTTGCAAAAAAAAAGTTAAAAGGAAAAAATTTTTTATTTCAGTCGTAATAAATGTTTACAACATTATAAATATTTTTAAATGCTCACAATTTCCAAATAATCTTTAATTTGGTTTCAAATGTCCATTTTATTTGTTTCTATCATATACTTACTTTAATGTTTGTTTTGTCTTGACATAAATTTTAACAGCTTATGAGTGTGCTAAAGTATCACCATCAGCAGACATTCTCGACAAAATCCGGAACATTTAGACAAGTTTCCTCGTTATTACATTCCTCAAAAGACTACTGAAAATTAAGTTAGATTGGTAATACTCTAACAATATCAGACTGGTATTTTAACTTTAGATTTGTTTAATATGTTTTTCTCTTGTTTTACTGTTTGTCTTTGTGTGAATTAACCCTTTGACCCCTGAAGTTTCATATTAGAATATTTTAGTTCTTGTTTGTTGGACAATTTCACATTTTAGGGGTCAAAGTGCTGTTTGTTTGCTAGTTAAATTTCTGTTTCCTTGTTTGATGTTTTTTAACCATACAGTATATGGTTATATAATTATATAACTTAACATGGATTTTATGATCCAACATTCCTGATTTTAATAACAAGTACATAAATATTAATGTCCATTGTCCAGACTCTGCAAACCTTGAATATATGCTTTTAGAACTTTCAGATCTATGTGATTCCAGTGTGTGATAATGCTAACAACTGAGTGATACCAGTGTGTGATAATGTTAACAACTGAGTGATACTTATCATTCATGTTTACATTGGCAATAAATGTTGTTAATATATGTACAGTCAAACCTGTCTATAAAAGTCATCCAAGGAAAGAAGTAAAATGGTTTATATAGGCAAGTGGCCCTTATAACATGAATAAAGACCAGTTTGAATTTTATTGGCTTTCAAAACCAGGTGATGTTTATATAAAGATGGTATTTAAGGCAGGTTTGACTGTTTTACTGGAAATAACAGAAAATGATAAAATAATGGATTCTTAACACCCCCATATTTGCATGTTAGTTTTGCTCAAGATAATATTTGTAATTTATACAATGATACCAGAATTTATTGCCAATGTAGATAAAGTAAATTTAGAATTTCATCTGATAAGGATAACAAACTAATATACTACAGAATTCAATTTTATTGTTATAACAAATATCATCTTTCCATGGGTGGGTCCTGTTTTCTACCATTTGGTGATGGTGCCAAATTTATACCATGAATTAAAGGGAAGTAACTCTAAAGAATCTTATCTCTCTAGAAATATGGTGAAATAAGCAATTTTGTGCAAATTGTGATACAATATTCTACTAGTTGGTTTATCATGATGATTCGGATTATAATAAAGCTTTTCCCATGTGACTAAGGTCTGTACCAGAGCTTGCAACAGCAACCAGTGTTCAAAGATATTGCTCAAGTTTTTCATTCATTCATTTATTCAAAGTTTTTTGTTAAAATAGTTTGGTTGACTAAATGTACAGGTGAGCTGCACTGTTTTTCTGACTTGTACAGTTATTTTTTCACATTTTTATTTCAAAGTACCAAAAAAAAAAAAAAAAAACCCAATGGGTAAAATGTTTTGATTTGTTTTGCTTTTTTAGTTGATCCATTACTTTAATGAAAAGAAGAAATTTTATTCAAAGTTTACTTGTGATGAATCTCAAGATTTAATATGATTGGTATAAAGAACACTTGTTTAATTAAATTAATGCTTTAATTATAGTTATTATTAGATGAAAAATCATATTGCTCCTGAAACATACTCACGCAAATGAAATGCTTTACATGTATATTAAGGCAAGCTATTTTCTATACAAGAAAATTCAAACATAGTGGTTTCTGAGGTGCTTACCTGTATAGTTTCCATATGAAGCAATATAGCCAGTCCTCGATATTTTGGCAGAGTGTTTATAAACAGGGAAGAGTCTATATAATGTAAATAGAGTGAAAACAAATCATATATAAGGGTATAAGTAAACAACATTGACCATAGGCGTAGGAGCAGGGGGGCCAGCGGGGGCCGGGCCCCCCCAATGTCAGAGAAGGGGGGGCCAGGCCCCTGCAATATATTGTGTGAAATTTTGTATCATAGTTTATGTTTATAGTGTAAGTGCTAAAAAAGAAAAACAAAAAACAATAAAAAAAAAAACCCAAGAGCTTTAACAGGAAATGTCCATCTGGTAACCAATCAATTATCAATTTCATCATTATACTTGTAAAAGAGCGTCAAAATTTTCCGGGGTACCCCCATATCCAGTGGCGAATTGAGCAGGGGCATACCCCCCCCCCCTTTATGTCACTAATAATACATATTGTTCAGCTCAGATTGCACCAGAATGTAGGATTTTTGCGCCACTTTTTCAAAATTTTCCAGAGGACCATGCCCCCAAACCCCCTTAGAAGGTTCGAGCCTTCGGCTCTCACATTATACGCCCCCCTTTCTAAAATTCTGGATCAGCCTCTAATATCCATCTCCAATGAGAGGGTTGATTATGGAACTTGTGTCATACAGTTATTTCTTGCCTTGATATCATAGTATTTTAACCTATCAAAATCGATGCACAATACATTGAAAATGCGTCTAGACAAGACTTAGTTTTGAAAATTTTCCCCCGGACCCCCACCTATGCGAGGGGTTTAGCACCCCTCTCATACTCTCCCCGCCTGGTGCCATAAGCACGAGGTCGTACCTGCGGCACGACATAGACATAGCTTCGGTTTGGCCCCCCCAATATTAAAAACCCTCCTACGCCTATGTTGACCTGTCCTTTTGACCATCATTAGGAATATTTATATGGGAGGGTCTACCCAATACACAGGTAGAGTTAGGAATCACAGTCAATACATATACGCATTGCCCATGATTAATGTTCACATGAGGTAGACAAAATATACATGCATGATCCCTATTACTTAAAATGACTCGCCCATAGTGAATACTAGTATTCAAATCAAAGGTCAAGCGGACAGGTCAATGTTGTTTACCTATAGTTTTGCCAAATTAACTCTTAAGGCATGAGTATGTGTATACACCAACTTAATATTAATACATGTACATGTACCTATTTGTGTAAATTGGACTTGCTCATGTTTATGAACTCTCTGCCATGAGATAGTGGACGGCATATAAATTATTTTTTTCTGTTTCAACACATATTAGTAGTTGGTTCTCTGAGCACAATATTAAACCACTAGTCACAATATATCAGTATTTTCATGTGTTATTGGGTAGGGCATTTGCTTTCTGTGTAAAAAGTAGCTTGTCATTAACATTATTGACTTGAGATATACAAAAAGGACAGAGACTGACCCTTTGGGAAAACTCACAAATACATGTAGATGGAACATAAAAAAGATCTTTAAATATAGGTTCATGTGTTATAGTAGCCATGCCATGGGTAAAGAATGTTCTCAAAATTTGTGATATGCTGATATGGGCATCAAAATCATAAGTGATTATAAATCAAATAAGACTCTGGTACATGTAATTGGTTGCCAGGAACAGATTTGTTGGCTATGCTTGTACTGATTTCATCCATTTAGCTTTAAAAACACAACTTACAGGTGTTTGTTAAGAATATAAAATGTATTTAGTTTAAAAATTTCTTTGTCACTTTAAATCTAGAAACCACAAACAAAATGAACAAAAGCTTCTTTTCAGGTTTAGTTTTACTTTTTATCTTGGTCCTAGTTTGAAAATTTGAAAATTGCCAATATATGACGAGGTTGATTTCAATTTGAGATACTGTAAATCACCTTTTTTTTCGTGAGCACTTTATTATCATGATATTCCCGACCTGTTCAATAATTGCGAAAATAAAAATTCATGAATTGGTTAAAGGCCAAGTAACTAGATGAACATCATATTAACATTTAAATCAGTCGCTATAAGAAAAACCTTCTTTAATGTTGGGGTTCCACATGGGATATTGTGAAAATTTCATGTCGGGGGAAATTTTCATCACAGGATCGTGAAAAAAGGTGCCACGAAATTAAAGTGATTTACAGTATATGAAACAACAATGTACATCAGGGCCCAATTGTTCAAAGCTCTGGGCTTTAATAAAAATTAGTAAAATTTGTTGATATAAAAGTAATATACACTTTTTATTACCTTAACTGCTTCTATTTGATAATATAAATTTGTTGCGTTAATTTTTAATCGACCATTTAAGAAATATTGCCTAAAACACAAAATACCTATTTTGGCTAACCAACTGGTTAAGCTTATAAAGCTTTGAACTACTGGACAAAAATGTCTAATTATTACAATTTAAACCGTCAAGGAGATGAACATGATAATAATCATGAG
This sequence comes from Anadara kagoshimensis, assembly GCA_021292105.1. Taxonomy (NCBI): domain Eukaryota; kingdom Metazoa; phylum Mollusca; class Bivalvia; order Arcoida; family Arcidae; genus Anadara; species Anadara kagoshimensis. The sequence goes on from CM037870.1 coordinate 45,427,827, forward strand.
TAGTTTTGTTTGTCAAAAAATTGATCGCTACCTTCAAGCTTTATTAACAACTCCATACTGTACTAATAGTCTGATCTTTGACCTTATAATTTTACAACCTTCTCGTATACATTGTCTAGTATCATGAAATTAACATGAATTTCTTTAACCAAGAAACATTGTTGGATCTTTAATTTTAATTTTACGTTTATTGAATTTAAAAATATGTCAGTTGAACATTTAGCTTTTTACAATGAAACTTAGATTATATTATCATCTTAACACAGAAATCATTGCTTTTTGATTGACACATTGTTTTAATTTCCAATTTGACACAGTTTGATTTTTTTTCATTTCATTTTTTTCGAATGTTTCAATATTGAGTTCTTCCAACTTGCATAGTTCTTATTATTTAGGTCACAAGTAATTGTAGTCTTTATGATGTATGTGTTTTGATAATGATCAAGTCAAATTATTGTAAATGTGTGGTCATAAATTCAATATCTTTAAATCATGTCTGGACGGTCCTCCAAATATAAGAGGTTGCAGAGTCTTAAATCTTTCAGAAATTATTTAGTTCAATTAAAGTAATTATCAATTTAAAATATTTACAAGAAGAGTTTTTAGATTTTGGATTTATTGGATAAACTTTTTCCAGTTTATACATGTACATGTTTTTTATCCCATTATTATTGATTTTGTATATATTGCTGATGAATCTAGATAAATGTTACAGTTTAGTTACCAACTGAAGTTTTTACATACATAATATTTGATTTTTCTATTTGTAGTTAATGAGTGCATTAAAGAGTGGTACAGTGGCTAATTCACGATTTGCAATAGCTGCTAAGATGTCTGATGCAGAGAGGATCTCAGTAGAACGCAGTGGAGGAGGAGTTTAGAAGTTGTTACCATAGTGATTTATTTATTCATTTTAACTTTCGTATTTGTACAATATCAATATAAAATATATTATAAAATAAGAAAATTACTTGTTCTGAACAATGACATAATTATTTTCACAGTTTCAGTTCTTTTTCCATGGACAGCAAGCTCAGCACATATATATATGGTATACAATCCTTTTTTAATATTTTATGGTGTGGAATTATCTTTCTATCAACATTAATTGGAGCCTGTGAATATAAATGCATTTGCAACTATATTTGTGCCATGTTTCACACTGATGTTATTTTTTACATGTTCTCACTATTTATGTATGTATATGTTGTATCATAAATTAGTTTTGTATGGTGCTTGTAAAGAAGAAGTAAAGCTATGTATATTGCATATAATGTTCTTTTCACACTAAAAAACTATGTGTAATCTACTAGTCTAAGAGGATAAAAAACTGATGGAATATATAAAGTGTTTGTTTTAGGATTTAGTGGGTGACTAGTCAACAACAAATGTAACCACACTTTTAACATACTGTAAATCACTTATTTTTCGTGCGTAGAAAATTTCGTGCCCAAACCATCTTGGCCTTATTCCCAATTATTTGAATTCACGCTTGGAATCTTATTGAATAGACATATGTATGTCAACATAGAAATATCTGTGTACTGGAAATATTCACGTGATGTTTGAATTCGCGAATGGAATGAGTCACAAATTTATGCGAAAATAAATCTCTCATGAAATAAAAGTGATCTACAGTAAGAAAATTATGATATTGTAAGTTTGTAATACTGATATAACCACTGATGTTTGAAGGTATCTACCACTGGACTCCATCTCAATAATCTCTCATAGAAAAACAGCAGTAGCTTCTTCCTGAAAGTTTGGAGTCAAATTCAATTTTCCAGCGTAAAAAACATGGTCTTAAGGGTCTATTAAAAGCTCTGACCTTACTTATGAATATTTGTTACGATAAAAGATGTATACATAACAAGTCATATGTACCTTATGTGGCTGAATGGTTAATATAGGCAAAAGAGGTTTACAAAATGAGATTTCCCACAAAATCCAAAACACTATAAACATATTATTCATGTTTTCTGACTATAGCAGAAACATAAATCTTGCCAATTATCTTCATCATTTATGCATGGGAATTCTGGAAATGTGAGATTGGTCAAATGAAAAACCTACAGCAACTTCTTAAGGCTTTACAAGAGAGGGGCATTTTTAAAAGAAATATTTAATTTGTATGTCAATATTTGTGAATGAATTTTAAAAGAATATTGTTATACTTGGGTTGTTTTTAATTAGACTGATATGAAATAGAGTAAAGTTGTAGTATTTGATACTTGTGTGTTTGTGAATTGGTTTTTGTCCTTCTACAAAGATTTAGGTGTAAATTCTGTTTTAATAAAATAAAGTGTACTTTTTCTGTTTTTAGCAAAATGCTAAGTCCCACCAAGTCTTGTTTTTCTAAGGCAAACATATTCCATAGATCTCAGGTTTATTACTAATTTTGTAATCATTATTGTTAAATCACAGTTCGGGACTCAAGATTGATATTGTAGCATATCTCTTTGATAATTGCATTTATTTATTTAATCAGCAAGATTTTGGTAAAATAGAAGCTTACATTGATATTTCAAAGGATCTCTTAAGCATATCTTTAGAGCAAGATAAAAACCCATGAGAAACACCAAACATTGAGATTTGTCCGAGAAAGTTTTGATCATAACTGAATATTGGAACATATTAGCCAGGAATTAGAATAAAGATTGAGCTTAGATGATTTATTTCATGCATTACTTATGACATCTGAACATATCCTGACAAATGTTGTGATATTGCTTGCTCTCTCACTTTCTCTGTCATTAAATGTCAAAATCACTACTTGCTTTTAAAATATGCTTCATTTTACATAATGTTTTGTTTTGTCTTTGTTTTTTTGCTTTTTTTGTGTTTTCGTTATGTTTTAGTATTGTGTACACTTATAAAACCTTGATTGGTATAAATCCTGATATTTATAGTTCACTTTCATTTGTCATTTACTTTTGTTAATCATTTTAAGCCTTTAGATTTAGTTTTAGTTAAGATAAATAAATTTATTGTTGAAAACTGAAGTGATCATTAGTTTAGCGTCTTGGGATGTATGTATGTGCTTGTCAATGATAAAGATAATGTTTAATCTGAATTTTCTGTTAAGGTCCCTAGAAAGTACATCTATAAATTTTTAGTTCTCTACAAATAGCAAGGATTTTTGTTGATAACTGCTTTGTTGGGGTCCCTTTCTTGGTGCTGATATTTGGAATGCAATAAATTGTATTAAACTGTGTCTAGAATTTTTTGTCTATTTGAAATCCCAACCTCTGTTACCATGGTTTCCAAACTGCAATACAAAGCACTAGGTAAAATGTAAATGAGTAAATGCAATAAGGAATGTAACTATTTGTGATCTGGTAGTAAAATCATTTCATGAAGTTTAAGTTATGACATATGTAAAAGTTTCAGCAGCATAATGTTTTTTCTTTGTTTTTTTTTTTTTAATTTTTGGTATGCTATTTCATTAAATACAGAAGGCTAATAGTTCATATTTCTCAGCAATTGAGTAGGCGCCAGAATCAAAATGGTTCATTTCTATAGATATTATTTTAAAAAAGGATGTCTCAGGAACTAATAAGCCAGTAGAGATTCATGAAGTCAGAGCAAATTCAGTATTCAAAGATATCAAAACAATTTTACATCAGAATTGATACTATTGTACTCATTTTTCTCCGTTTTGGCCATAGAAATGGCGCTGTAGTACTATTACAATGAACCTTTATAGTCCAGACAGCTACAAATATTGGACACTTTCCATGTGATCCAAGTTTTGATGCTACACAGAACACCTTTAAGCCAAGCATGAAGACTATGCCATCAAAATTGAGAGGTATTGCTGTATGTACAATGGTTTTATTGGAAATTATTTATACATAATATATGTAAAACAAATATACCAATTTTGTTAATTTTGTGCTTTTAAGTTAAAAGGTTCTATTTCATTACACAGCTGGATAGATTTTTTTTATTTTTATACATTAGGCGTTTATCCTATCAGTACTTTCGGTACTTTGATTATTTTTATACTGTTTCTTCTCATGTCTTGATACGTATATGTATGTTACAGTTAATGTCTTAAGTTTTAAATCAGCTTTTTACTGAATAAAATAAAAATTTATCAATTGTTTATACAGTATTTGTAATTCATGATAATGCCCTGTAAATGAAATGGGAGACTACCCACTACTACCCCTTTCAGTCTGTGGCTGAGGCAGGATTTGATGAGTAGAGATACAAATGCTAAGAATCCCTTTCCGTGTTTTAGTCAGTTTTATTCATTTTAATTTTATCCTTTTCTTGAAATCCAAAGAAATCATGTGATCTGTTTTTGAAAAGAACTGGTACGATTATGAGCACACTTCAATTTGGTTAGGCGCGCAGAGTAGGCCTAATAAAAGTATATATTTCATGGGTGTTTAATGATGCTTATATCTGACTGGTTAATATTGTTCTTTTTATAATCCCGTATTATTGATAACTTTGGGAACCGGTGTAAAATCCATTGTTGTGGGGTCATCATTATTTTGTTCGTAGGAAGTGAATGCAGTTAATGGTAAGCAACGCTAAGCAGAATTTTAAACTTAAAAAAAATCTTGAAACCTTTTTGAAATGCTTGACCTTTTCGAAATGCAAGCAAGACAGAATAGCCCAAAGAAGTAGGTTGTATAGGACCAAATACATGAGATAATAGTATAAAACTCATGTCCTGTGCTAAATGGGGATTCATAATATTTAAAATGGTGGATATGGCAGAGTGGCACTGCCACCAGCTTTTGGGTTCGAACCTCACTCCGGGCTTGGAAATTTTCAGAGATAATTCTCATCTCGTGCCCATACTAGAGCCGTAAAAAGCTCATTACTCGAAATTCTTTCGGATGAGACTAAAAGTCAAGGTCCTGTGTCTTGGTGCATGCTAAAGACACCTCTGTAGATGTCGAAATGGATTAGGCAATTTGTGGCTGCAGTACATGGCATTTACAATTAGAAACGAGGCTTAGCAACATATAAGACATAACTGGTGTTTGTTTCATTGCCATGGTTTTGAAACGGGGCTGGTGGGTTACTGAAATATAAAGAGATGGACTTTACAATGACAAGCGAACAGTAAATCATTAAAATGTTTATCAAAAAGATCAGATAAACCAGGAACCGCTGGGTCATAATGGCAATGGTATTCATTCAGGCACCTGAAATATTGATAAAACATCATCCATAGGTGTGGTTGAAGTTCGTTTATAACCGGCTTCACTTCCTTGGTGGAAGTTTGCGTGTTTAACTTAATTTGCCAACTTCCAGTTTTTAGCTCACCTGACCAAAGGTCATGTGAGCTTATGGTATGGTGCGGCGTGTGTATGTGCGTGTGTGCGTGCGTCGTTAACACACATTTTCGACTTCTCCTCTGAAAGTACTTGGCAGATTTCAACGAGACTTGGTCAGAAGCATGTCTGGGTCGGTGCAATTTAGATTTGTTCATGGCGTTGCCATGGCTACCAAAACTAGGTCACAGTGACCTAGGGGTGCAAAAATCTTGAAAAATCTTCTCTGAAACCGATGATGAGGGAAAAAATCTGATGTGATATTTGACTTCTCTAGGGTCTTAAGCCTGTAGTTTGTTCATTTCGTGAAATTCGGTCGAAAAATGGGTTTCGCGTTTTTGCGTTTAATTTTGAAAAAATCGTAAAATGGCTTCAAATTGTTATAACTTGACTATTTGACCAGATAATGACATGGGGTGTTCAGTTTTGACATCTTCTTGTTACTATCTTCAAAATGAGGTCAAGGTCAAGTGTGAAGGTCATGACCTAATATTTTTTTACCTCTGATTATAATTATTATCTCGAAAACTATAAACTTTTTGTATAGGCATGTATATTAGAATGTTGTAGGTATTGATACAACGATCGTTTTGATGTATAGAAAAAGGTCATGGGTTCAAAGGTCAAGGTCACAGATACGAAACAATACCGAAATGGTTAATTATCTTGAAAACTATAAACTTTTTGTATAGACATGTATATTATAATGTTGTAGGTATTGATACAACGATCATTTTGATGTATAGAAAAAGGTAATGGGTTCAAAGGTCAAGGTCACAGATGTGAAACAATACCGAAATGGTTAATTATCTCGAAAATTATAAACTTTTTGTATAGGCATGTATATTATAATGTTGTAGGTATTGATACAACGCTCATTTTGATGTATAGAAAAAGGTCATGGGTTCAAAGGTCAAGGTCACAGATACGAAACAATACCGAAATGGTTAATTATCTTGAAAACTATAAACTTTTTGTATAGGCATGTATATTATAATGTTGTAGGTATTGATACAACGATCATTTTGATGTATAGAAAAAGGTCATGGGTTCAAAGGTCAAGGTCACAGATGTGAAACAATACCGAAATGGTTAATTATCTCGAAAATTATAAACTTTTTGTATAGGCATGTATATTATAATGTTTTAGGTATTGATACAACGATCATTTTGATGTATAGAAAAAGGTTTTGGGCTCAAAGGTCAAGGTCACAGATGTGAAACAATACTGAAATAGTTAATTATCTTGAAAACTATTAACTTTTTGTATAGGCATGTACAGTCCAACCTGTGTTAAAGGCCATCTCTATATAAGGGCCACCTGTCTATAAAGGGCACTTTCAATTCCTCCCGAGCCATTTTACTCTTTATTTAACCTCTATATAAGGGCCACTGTTCAACTGAGCCAGAGGCCACCCTATTTTTGTACAAAATGGCCCATTAACCTGTCTATAAAGGCCACTTTTTATTCGTATTTTGGGGACAAGTTTTGTTACAGTTTCTAAAAATTTGTGCAAAAATGTTAAGCCCTGTAGTTTTTTGAAAATCTTGAAGCTAAAATCAGATTTTAAACATTGATTATTTAACTTTAAACCATTGATCATTAAACTAAGTACATGTAACCAAATCTGTATGTTGATAACAAAAGAATTTTTAAAAAGTATATTTTTGAAACTTTTTTAAAAACTTAAAAAAAATCTTAAGTCATTTATCCTCATGTCAACAAATGAAGCCATAAAGCACTAAGGATAGATTATTACTCATTATTAATTATGATACATATACATGTACTAATTCCTATTGTTTTCATTACTGGCTTCTACCTATTAAAGAGAACATGTCTTTATTTAAGATATGTGTGTATACTTGGTGATTTTTAAGGTTTTTTTTCAAAGATTGATAAATAGTGTGGTCAGAAGATTTTTCTTTAATTGTTTTCAAAGAAATTATTCTGTTAAAATTAGCTAATGCCTTTTTTGTAACAGAAATTTTAACAAATAAAATAGATAAATTAGAACTGCTCACTTTTTCCAACAAATATTTATATTGATTTCATAACTGGATTTACAAACCTCTATATAAAGGCCACCTGTCCATAAGGGCCACTTTTGCAACTTCCCCCGAGTGGCCCTTATAGACAGGTTAGACTGTATATTAGAATGTTGTAGGTATTGATACAACGATCATTTTGATGTATAGAAAAAGGTAATGGGTTCAAAGGTCAAGGTCACAGATGTGAAACAATACCGAAATGGTTAATTATCTCGAAAATTATAAACTTTTTGTATAGGCATGTATATTATAATGTTGTAGGTATTGATACAACGATCATTTTGATGTATAGAAAAAGGTCATGGGTTCAAAGGTCAAGTTCACAGATACGAAACAATACCGAAATGGTTAATTATCTTGAAAACTATAAACTTTTTGTATAGGCATGTATATTATAATGTTGTAGGTATTGATACAACGATCATTTTGATGTATAGAAAAAGGTCATGGGTTCAAAGGTCAAGGTCACAGATGTGAAACAATACCGAAATGGTTAATTATCTCGAAAATTATAAACTTTTTGTATAGGCATGTATATAAGAATGTTGTAGGTATTGATACAACGATCATTTTGATGTATAGAAAAAGATCATGGTTTCAAAGGTCAAGGTCACAGATGCGAAACAATACCGAAATAGTTAATTATCTTGAAAACTATAAACTTTTTTTTATAGGCATGTATATTAGAATGTTGTAGGTATTGATACAACGCTCATTTTGATGTATAGAAAAAGATCATGGTTTCAAAGGTCAAGGTCACAGATGCGAAACAATACCGAAATAGTTAATCATCTTGAAAACTATAAACTTTTCGTATAGGCATGTATATAAGAATGTTGTAGGTATTGATACAACAATCATTTTGATGTATAGAAAAAGGTTTTGGGCTCAAAGGTCAAGGTCACAGATGTGAAACAATACTGAAATAGTTAATTATCTTGAAAACTATTAACTTTTTGTATAGGCATGTATATTAGAATGTTGTAGGTATTGATACAACAGTCATTATGATGTCAAGAAAAAAGTCATTGGGGTTTAGTATTTATGTTTTCTTTAAATCTATCAGCTAGCCATTAGTTATCAGGTGAGCGTATCAGACCCATGGGCCTCTTGTTACTTTGCTTTGGGATTGTGGTTCGGACATGGATTTGCTTTTATTATGCTTGTAGTATTCCACTTTTTTAATTTAATCATAAAATACATTCAAAAAGGGGTATGCCATACTCAATGTTTTAACAGTTAAAAGACCATGATTTGTATACTCCAGATGTAAAGATATATAATTATGAAGGTGTTCTTGTAAAATAAACGGGACTAGGAAATACTACAGTGATGGTACGATGAGAGGGACCACACGGCTACTGAACCCCTCCCTCCCTACTGTGCCATTAGTAAAACGCGTTCTTACGGATCACAGTACCATTTGCCACCTCATTTCGAATCCAGCTCCGACAGACCCTTTAGTGTGAAAAAAAGTTTGTAAGTTTGCTTGCCGAAAGTAGGTTTTTATGTCCCCAGTCGCAATTAATAGGTCAAAGGGTCAAGGTCACAGGACCATGAATACTTAAAATTGCGCTCTTTCATCGGTTACCATTCTGTAGATATTAGCAAGATGTATACAGTATTAAAAGAGGGTGTGTTGCATACCAAATTGGAGTCATGAAGGTCAAGGTCAATATCATAGGACCATAAAAACTGATTTCACTTTTTAATGTTTCTGCTCCTAAACTTTGTTTTTTATAAAAAGAGGTATACTATCTAAGTGATATTAACAGGGTATATACAGTATTGAAAGAAGACATAATATATACCAACTTGGAGTCGTCAAGGTCGAGGTCATAGCATCAAAAAAACATTGGATATTGCACAATGTTAAAGTTTTTGTATTTCATTTAATGATCTTTTTTTCTTCTTTTTTTGTGTTTCTTATTTATGGTTATCAGACAGTGCTTTTAAATGTTTATCAATTTACAGAGGCAAGATATGAAGTTTTAAGTTGCAGAGGCTGAGTGTCAAAGCTTTTAAACACAAAACAAAGAGTTAAGGTTTCTGTGTTTGGAGTTCACAACTTAAAAAATATGTATCCCCTTTCTTTATGCAACTCATTTTAGTAATGCAGTTGAGGATGCTAAGGTCAAACGTCTAGGTCATGTGTATTAGGTCATCAAGGTCAAGGTCACATAATATTGTACAAACTAATAATAAATGAAGAGGGGCATATATGTCAAACAGTGTCATGAATTGGCACTTACTCTTGTTCTTCTCCAGGTTCTCCGAATTTCTCCACTATTCCTGAACTGACCGTCGAATCTTGACTTGGACATACTAATGATGGTGATTTTGTTATCATATTCGACACTTTTCCAGTCTTGGGTTTAATTATTAATGGTCTCATAATGTGTACATATTTCGTTTTGTACTTTATTCTATGCGTTTTGTTACCACCAGTGTACATAGCTGTGTATCCTATACAGGTTGCGCATTCAAATTCAATATTTAAATTCAAAAAGGATTGTTCTCCTTTATGTTTTTTAAAGAAAAATCCGCATTTAAATATCCCTATAGACACTTCTTTGTAGTTCATAAAAGTAAGGTGTAGTTCCAATTAAGAATTATGACGTTAATGAACCGATAATGAAAGTATAAAATAAAACATATGTTAGTTTCCTCCGGAGAACGGATAATTGGTGAAGAACGGAGGGACCTTAGGGGAGATACGTCTACTACGGTAATTAGTGAATGGGAAAGCATGCAAAACTATACAAAATCCTGAACTAGGGATTTCATTACTGGCCTTTAAATTATGTTATATTGTTTGTTGTTCTTAATGCCAAAAGCAATACCTTTTTAGATTACATAAAAGCATATTGACTGAATCACATAACCTATTTATAAGTCAATGATCAGACAGGAGAATGACATCGAGGAATCGGCATTGTTAACTGTTGTGTTGTATAAATCCTTGAAAATTGTAATTGAAAAAGAAATTTTATTTCTGTCGTATTACACCAGAGACATGTATAACAATTCTTCATAATTATATCTCCCTGCTCACACATACAAAATGTCGTGATATTTGGTCTATTTTTATTTTTCAATCGCTGGGTTAAAAATAAGTCCACGAAATTGAAATGAAAAAAAAACCTAGAACTTCTCTTGAGAGCCAAATATGTTTTCCTGCGACCTTAACCTTTACCATATGACCTTGGTTCAAGGCCATGACACACCTTTGGACCTGTGAAGTTTTATGACAGTCGTCCAAAGCAGCTTTGAGATACTAGTATGGCCCGGGCACGATTTTATATGGGCAGACAAACATAATGATTCCTATATACCCCCTCAAGCTAGTTTCGGGGGTATAAATACAATGCTAGGCATCGAGAACCATTTTCCTTTTCACAAAAACACATGAAAATATGAAAATAAACTAGTTTTTAACTTTCAATGAAATTTTCTAAGACGTGGGAAAAATCACATTATTAAGAGAAAAAAATAACCAAATAAAATATAAATAAATAAATAAATAAATAAATAAATAAAAGACTAAAAAATATTTCCAATCCCCAAATGTAGCCCGTGTCTTTATTATACTTTATTACTCCTCTACCTATTTCCCCTTTTGTGATCACGTGACTGTATATATACATAGATGCTTTAAAACAGTAACATCAACCAAGATGGAGACGAATTTATATATACTTATACTGTATTCTTACTTATCGTGTGTGTATTCTGTGGAGATGGTGGAGAGTAAACCCAAAATAAAAGGTAAGTTACATTCTAAAAAACGACAAAATTTTCAAAAAATTAAAAAAAATCCTGAGAAGATATCAGAATGGTTATAACTGTTGAAAATGCTTCAGACATCATACATGTGTGTTATTATTGTTTGGCTGAGTTCCCAGCATCTTAAAGTTAGTACACAGAGTACGGAAGTGTTGTGTTACCACTTCAAACAAGACGTATATTTGTTAAGATAGGGAAAATATTTCACATGGTACTTGTGTATGTAATTGTTATGACACGAATGGAATTTATATAAATAATTCTGATACAAAAAGACGTCCTGTTACACATCAAGTTCAGGCCTCAGATTCACAATCACCCCTTACTAAGATTTCCTTCACTTAAGTCTAGCAAAATTTAAATCTTAAATAAGTTTGTTATATTTAAGATATTGGGGAATTTAAGTTCTCATTTTAAAGATCACTGCAAGCTTATGACATATATGTATTCTAGTTTGGTAGAAAATTTGTATTTTTATGTCCACAACAGATTACCAAAAATAGCTAAAGAGTGAGTGAGTGTATTATTGTTTAGAGCCGTATCAGCATTATTGCACATTTGGCTAGAAAGAAGTTAATGGTTAAGAAAAACTTAAGAAATTGGGTTTATTATCAGTGTTCAACAATATGGATGGCGTATTGGAAATCGTAAGAGAACGAGCTCTGTATTCCGTGTCTGTATGGAAAATTGGCATTAAGTCTCTTTTGAATAGATACTGTAGTTAAAACACAACCAATACATCAATAATTAGTATAATTGGCGGAGTATTTAATGGACAGTACCTTATCTCTCTTCCTATGTTCTTTAAACACTTTCTCCTATAACTGCTATTGAAACATTTATCGTTAAATTTGTAAGTAAGCTGCACATTTAGGGACCACCAGTCGTAAAAGAAGTCAGTTTGTAAGCGCCCTCCGAAAAAAATATTTGAACCCCTTCACTGGATACCATTTTGTCATTAGATAGTGTCCGTCCAAAGTCGGGAGATTCATAATCAGTGGCCACAATATATGTTTATTTTGTCATTTAATCCAGTCAGTGTCCGTCCAAAGTCGGGAGGTCTCTTTAAATAATTGTTATATCTTGTCTTAAATGTACATGTATTACTTAATACAAACGGTTCCTTTGATTTCACTGACTAGGTGTTTTGAGCTCCAAATTACTTAATTAATTATTATTTTTTATTACAAGAATTACATGAATATATAATAGGGGATGTGTTACAAATATGAAGGGACATATTAGAGATTTAAAAAAAAACCTCCATTCCCTAGGGTTGTTTAAATTGTCACTGCCCTTCGTCGTGTCAAACAGTTCACTAAATCACGTGTAACTATTTAGTTTAAAAGTCTTTTCAACAGTAAATGAAAACAGTACCAGTAACATCTGAAGCTTTTAACATTGGTTAATTTCAATAGTTTCTTTTAACATTTAAATGAATGAAGAAAAAGTCTAAGAAAATAGACCTAAACATTTAACACCTTTTTATCAATGCACGTATGTTTTGGTTAACACACCCGTAGAAAATGGGACAGGGGGCCTCGCCCTCTATTTTTTTTTTTTAGGAAACCCCATTACAAAAGTAGCACATGACAGAAGCGCCGTATTCCTAACACGACCATTGCTCAAAATGAACTTCCGTCGCAGCCAAGCGTTTAAAAATACCCGTTTTTATTTGTATTTTTCCCATCATGAAGAATACAGTCTCTCTCGTTAAATCCACTTTAAATTGACACAAAACAACAACAACAGAAGTTCGATTTATAGCTATCAATTATTCATAAATAACATAGATGATAAAAAATGAAATGAAAATAAGTACATGTATATAAAATTATGTTCACATTTGTAAATAAATAATAAAACATTAAATAAATGAATAAATACCATGGAAAATGAAAATCAAACTTTGTCATTAATAAATAAATAAGGTTAAAGAAAAATGAAAAAAAAAAAATAATAAACGTGATCTTTAACTGAGAAAAATACAAAATGTAAATCAAAATGAAAACAAATATTAGAGTTATGCAATTAAACATATAGATTAACTTTTCAATAACTTCAACAAGATAACAATATAAGTTAACTAGCAACTAAATCATCATTTTTGTCCATAAAAGCAGAATTTTATTCATCAATATATCTGCATTTTTCTCTAGATGGACATTTTAATTTAACTTTTTGACTTCTGTTTGTCCGGTCACTCCGTTCTTTATTCTTCTCAACCCTTTTGTTACTCTATGGAATATTCCTGATTTGTTTCCTGTTTTCTGTTTGGGCTGATACTCAGGATTGTCTATTTGAAGAATATTTATTTGTATTTTGTCTGGTACATTCTTTTTTACTACATAACCAATAACTGTATGTATGTCAGCATTTTCTTTTTTTTTCTTGTCTGAAAATTAAAAATTATAAAGTTCATTAGAGAAACCCCGACATTGCATATCTTGCAAAGTGAACATGTTTAGTGAATTTCAATTGTAATAGGAAGGAAAATGCAGAGTCGAACCAGGGATCGAACCGAAGACCCCAAACTTGGCTTTAGTGCGGGAGGTCCCGGGTTTGATCCTACATTTTTCTTTCATGTCACTGTGCAATTTTGAGATAGGGAATTTACGAACCTAAAAAATAACGAGTTACCAAAATAATTGAAATCTCCAAGATATACCAATAGAATTTCCGTCGTAATTTGATCAGTTGTCGAGATGTCACTGCATAATTTCCAATGAAGTTTAAAAATAACAACAAGCAACATTCACGCGCAATCAAATTGTCCCTAAATCAGTGGTGAAAATTTACAAATAAAATAATTTTAAAGGATAAAGCAATTACTAGTAATTAATTAATTAACTTATTTATTTTCTGACCCACGTGGATCCAATGCTACAAACATTTTAACTAAAACCATTTCAACAACCTACCTGAAATAAGTCTTGAATGTTGGCTTTGGTACCCGAACTTGAAACAATTCTACTGGACATGGTCTGTTGTAATGTCCTGCAACTGGTCCCTCATATGCCGCCGGATAGATTTTCCAGAAACACTTGTCACTGAAGAGTGAATGTGGCATGACTATTTTACTATGCTCACAACTATTGCTGATAAGAAAATTTCGCTTTTTTGCTGCCGCTCTGTTGCGCTGGTCGCCAAGAACTGAATTGTGTGGTAACTTCGGAGGATATTTTACGTCATCTAATTATTGCAATGTTACCGAGTTACCGATATGTTACGTCATATCCGCTACAACCTCGTTACCATGTTATCGAAAAATTGCAGTATCGAACCTTCTTAATTCAATACTAGTGTTGCAATAGCGTCTGATCATATATATCGAACCAAAACCACTACTACCCCCCGTTACCGTGTTACTTGGATAAATAACAGTATCGTGACCAATACCTCCTCCTAGCGAGCCACACAATCACCTATCGATCCGGGCCCGGCGCTAGCTCCGACAGACTAAATGACACATTCCCACATAGAAGAAATAACACGAATCAAGTGATTTGTGACTTTAATCTCAAATTTACGCGGAAAAAAACGAACGCGAAAAATTCCGATTTACAATAAGCTTAATATTCGAACTGGAAGTGAGTGACTAGATGAACATGTTACGTGTATTTTAATTGCTATGGGCCTGTATTACAATGTATGAAGCCAACAATAGTTCCTTCCAAAGCTTCATTTTGTTTGAAATGCATGCAGATTCATGGATTGTGATTTTGCTTGTATGCGTTTACATGGCTTTGGTAAACATGATTTATTATCTAGTGGGTAAATAGCCTATAAGAGCTTATGTTTATTAATTTGGAATCACAAGTGATACCAATCTCCTTGAAATGAAATTTTGTTTAATAAGGGACAATAAGTTAACTCTGTCAGTTACGAAGCACGAACTAGTTTAAATAACCCTTAAATCAAGTTTCATTAAAGTCTGCTGAAAAATCAGAAAGTATTTAAGAATGCTGACAGAAACATTGATATTTCACTCAAATAAAGAAAGGACAATAACTCTGTCAAATCGGATTCGCCAATTACAAAACACGAACTAGTCCGAGATATTAACATGATAAACTCTTGTATAAAATTTTATCAAATTCTGTTGAGAAATAAAGTTTTTAAAGCTCTGACAGCGAATGTGTAACATACGTACGTACCTACTTACATACTATATCCCCACTAAAGTTCGTTTGCGAGGGGATAATTAAACCTTTTTGTATTAGTATTTTTTAGAATAACACATTTTTTACTATTGTATAGGTACACTAACTGTTAGATATATTTTCTTTTTAATCGATAGCAGTAGTCTTACTAGATTTCTTCAGTATGTCGTTTTATTCTACCATCAACAATCATTGATTCCGTCTCTATTACCAGGAACCCATTAGTTAATGGAACCTTCTTTATAACAACAAAATTTGCACAGAAATGTTGTAAGACTAATAAATCTGTTTAAAAAGAAAAGCTAAATTGCAGTACTTAGTTAATGTGGAATGTAAAACGTGTAAACGTTCGAAAAGATTATGCCGCCCAAAAAGACAAGATGAAAATCACACAGAAAAGTTTTGTTGAATGTGCGTTCATGTCAAGATTGTTTAGAAATAGTTGTTGTTGTGACTATTGCCACCATTATCATGGTACAAAGTGTAATAAGGAAGAAATAAACTACATTTCTTGAGGTTTGCTCTTGCACCATTTCTTCAACACAAAGGCTGTTATTAAAATGATTTCACTGCCCCCCCCCCCCCCTTACATCACAGGTTAGGGCTTTATGGTGCCTGAGATATTCAGGAAAAGTAAATCAAATATTTTTGTTGTAAAGTTAAAAAACGTTTAAAAACTATAAGGAAATTTCCATATTTATCAGATATGTGTAAAATGACATAATAAATGTTTTTATTCTGTTTTAGAGTGCCATGGAACCCATGTCGGGTTCGGATTTTCTGGGAATCTGAAAGCCCATTATAATGCGTTAGTTGCCAAGTACAAAGGTTGTACACACGTCGAGGGAAATCTGGAGATCACCAACTTTTATACCTCAACAAACATAACGTACGATATGTCATTCTTGTCAGACATCGAGGTAGTCACGGGTTACGTATTGCTCGGACTTTTAGAAGTAGACACTATACCACTCGTGAACCTGAGACTTATAAGGGCTGACAATACTTATAACATAAAGAACATGGAATATGGGCTTATTGTCGCCATTACCTCAGCAGGGGAACCGGAAGATCCGGACGACGAGGTCGTGGGATTACGAGAACTGCAACTTCCAAATTTGAAAGGTATGTGTTGTTCCCCCTCCCGAATATTCGAAGGAAACAACGTTCGGAAAACACGGATCTAACACATAACATTGCAAGACCAAAATCTACCTAACTTGGAACACCGTTTAGGCATTATAATACTGCCTATAAATATTATTTACCTAATAAATAAAGACCATGTTGAGTGTCCACACATTATTCTGGTTAGTATTCGACTGTCTCCATAAGGTTATGAGACGTTGTCTTGGAATAAGCGTAACTTCAAATACCATTCTGAAGAGACAGTTTCAAAATTAACAATTCGTTATCTCAATTACAATGATAATGGCAATGTATTGAAACGCTTAGAACAAAAATGCCCACGCACATAAATAAATAAAACAAACAAATAAATAGATAAATAACATTTAGGATATAATTTAAAATGTATACTACATGTATTATTTTTTCGAAATCTATTTTCCGAAAGTATCAACCAAAATGTATTTCCGGATAACATTACAATAACTTTTTATTGTGCCTATCTAGGAAACGTTTGCAATAACGAATAAACTATATCTGTTATAATCTATTAAATTAATGTTCTCGGTTACTTATCCTAATTTATTTAGCACGAGATTAGACCTACATGTCGCCGTTAGAGCTTTAAGCATATTCTAGTTTTGCCCTTTCTTAACTTGTGTCTTTCTTACTTGACATCCAAATTGTTATTTATTGCAGAAATTTCTCGGGGTAAAGTATTGTTAAAGAATAACCCAAACCTACGTTATGTTGATACTATCGATTGGCATGCTATAGTACCAGGGGAAAAAGAACCAGTCACCTACGGTGCACAGGCATACTGTTCAAATTGTAAGTTACCTGTAATATTTTCATATTTCTATGGAAATACTAGTGAAGCATTTGTTTTGGAGACTATTGTCATGTACAGAATTATGAGTTTGTTGAAAGATAGACATAATACAAGAAACAAAATAGTTGATTTCCTCGCAGACATGTTTAGGGGATGTTCTCGTCCAACATAACATGAATAATGATTCGAACTTTTGAATATTTTGCTTTGTAAAATATTTGAAATTCCGTATAGAACACTAAGCGCAATTACTGTACCTCCATTTATCCTATCTTATCTTACCTTGCTGCTTACAAGTACCTTACAACACCAAAAAGCTTTACAGTACTCATTACTAAATGGTTTTGAGGTACACTCAAATTCTCTGTCAAAACGACAGTCAGAGAAATACTTTGGTTTGCTAAGTTCATTTTCAGAATTAATGTGTTTTTATTCTTACAGTATCTACAGTTCCTCTTTGCTAATTTGGCAACTCTAAGAGAACACATTGAAGTCATGTTAAGCGCGTTTTCCTAGCTTTTAGCTATATCTCCTTCTGTTTGGTACATATATTTGATCTTATTTTTCCAAGCATTATTGATACGGTATTAATTCTCATTTATGGAAAATACCAGTATGTGTTTTATAAATACCAAAATTAAATAACAGCTACTAAAAAGTATCACCGGAATACCATAATTCAATGTTTTACAGGTACATCAGAATGTGATTCTTCATGTGTAACGGAAGGAATACCGCGCTGCTGGGGACATGATTACAAAATGTGTCAACAAGGTTTGTATTGCCCTACAGGGACGTGATTACAAAATGTGTCAACAAGGTTTGTATTGCCCCTACTGGGGACGTGATTACAAAATGTGTCAACAAGGTTTGTATCGCCCCTACTGGTGATGTGACTACAAATAGTGTCAACAAGGTTTGTATTGCCCTACTGGGGAAGTGATTACAAAATATGTCAACAAGGTTTTTGTTGCCCTACTGGGGACGTGATTACAAAATGTGTCAACAGGGTTTGTATCGACCTATATATATGAAAAAGTATCAATGTTAATGTAGTATTGGCAATGCAAAAAGGAGCAACCAGTAGGTATTACATGTCAGAAAAAGTGCATTTCAATTTGCTTTGGTCATTGGATACAGATCGTATAATAAGTGCAATAGTTGTATACTCAGTTGTCCAATACGGCTTTGCCTTTATGGGCTTATTTGATAGATGTTCATCTAGTCGGTAACTAAGAGTAACAGTTATAATTTTAACTACTTATAAATAAAGCCAAATGTGTAAGTACTTTGAACGTATACCACTAATGTTAGTGCGATAGCACTTCACTTGTTGTGAATATTCAGAACTTGATTGGTTGGTTGAATGTTGGTTTACGTCACATCAACAGTATTTCTTATTTATCTCTTACTTTATTGAAAAACATTGAGTTGATAGCTAACACCTTATCCACTTAGCCACTGTGGTCCCTGGTTTTGTTTTCGAAGCCCGAGGCAAATTGTTCATATCTCCCTCACTCAACGGTAACAAATCGTTTATCATATCGAAATGAAAATATTAAAAAAAGTTTTTTAATCGTTTGAAACGACCATAAAATTCTACTCTTATCGGAACTTATCGGAGGCAAACGCTAGAATATCGAAACCGATTCTCTATCAATAACGTAATATCATTGTGACATTATGGTGTGTTCCAAAGGGGTGGGGTGATGTTTTCAGGAGGATAAACGATGTATTCTCCACCCTGATCACATGATTCAACAATCCATCGTATAGTAATAAGGTATAATTGTGAAAGTTATTATTCTATCCATTTGATCTCTTTAAACTGTTACCGTTATACCGACTCTATTTCAGTACAATCAATGACGTGTGATCCTAGTTCCACCTGTCCAGGACGTTGTTACATGTTAGGCTGTTGTCATCCTGAGTGTGCCGTAGGTTGTTTTGGACCATTTGAAACAGACTGTATAGTAAGTATTATAATCGATGAAAAAATAGTTTTATTTTGTCCAAAGCTATCCACTGGGGTCTGGAATAAAAGTTCTCATCACTGGTAACGTAACTAAAACGTGTTTGATTCCTAACCCCTTAGAAATAGCAGCCTTGATAATTCATCAATATATTGGCATACTTTTGATATACGACCGTTTTGGGAAAAAGTAAATGGTGATTACTTTCAATAATTTTGATTTTTAGTAGTTTAATCCACAATAAATGTATTCGTCTACCCGAAACCGAACAATAACAACCATGTTTTGAATGACAAGCATCACCGTTTGACCATTTTGCCAGACAATTTGTCTTTATGTATACGTCATTGTAATTGTTATCATCGGATATTTCTGTTATCTGGTAGCGAGTCAGTCAGGACTTCAATAACACCATTAGATACTATTTTGTCCTTATATTTCCCGGAAGGCTAATTAATAACGCGTGTTTTGTGTTTCATTAACTTTCTGTGTTGCGTTTCTGTGTTTGTCCCGCCATTGCAAACAAAGAACATGTGGTATAGTGCTGTAACGTTTCATATTTCTTGTTTTATTTCAATTCCAGATGTGTAAATATTTTAGGCATGATGGACGCTGTGTGTCATCATGTCCAACAGAAATGACATATAGAGAGGGACAATTTTGTGTGGATATTCCGTTCTTCAAAGAACCATGAACATCTACCTCTAATGTCACGTGACATGTAAAGCATTTTTGTCATAAAGTCAGTGTTTCAATCCGTATTTCGGATGGATGAATTGTGATGGCACATCATCCAAGACGAAGGATACAGAGTTCATGTGCAAGTTTACTAATGAGGAGTTATGGATGACAATCGGCTGCCAGACACTAAAACCAAGATGGCATATTTTGAACATTGTCAAAAATTATACTAGTATTTAAATTTGTAAATATTCATAAGAACATTAATGTTTTAGTGATTATTTTTGTGATGGTGAAACATTTTGCAACTGAATAACTGAATGTGCATTTTCCACAGACCAAAAACTGATGTCATGGTAACATTTCTCGAAAGTATGCTTTTATTGGGATGAAGCATTGTGTGTTGTGGAACACAACACAACGACTGATAAGAAGAGTTTAACATTGATGAACACACACACACACACACACACACACACACACACACACACACACAGTTTCTATAACACTACCCGTGCATTGGGTAGAATATCGAATTTGCTATTGAATTGTCTATATATGCACCGGTTTCACAACACAATGTAATTTCTTAAGGTACGATTTTCCTTATAAACTTAAATCTGGCAAATTAAAAATCTTAAATTTTGTTAATCGTTGAAGATATTAGGAAACTTAAGGTACAATTTTAAAAATTATATCAAGCTAATTGTATCTGCATTTGGTGTTGACAAAAAATTATTCTTAGTACCAAAAGAGCTTGCCAAAATCTGCTAAAATGAAATTAAGAAAAAATCTTAGTTAAGAAATGATTGTGAAACTGGGGCATGGACCCATATTTAACAACAACCAACCATAGTGTTCATTTGTCATGTTCAGTATTATAAAAACGTTAACCTGTTTTATAAGTTAAACATTTTATTGTATTCGTTTATTTTTGTAAAAAAGAATAATATCAATATTTATTTGTACATTAGAACATAGAATAAAACTATTTTTTGTCTTCATCCATGATAGTGTTGTCTTTCTGCCACTTAACAATATCGATGAGGTAAAAAAAGGAATTTAAAAATTAAGTTCAAACTTAACAGTATATATCATTTATCGACAGAATTGGTGACTCCCATCAACCTCAAAGGTGTATCACAATAAATTTTGAATAAGATTTAAATGCTTCATAATCAAAACGTATAGAAAACCGCGACAATAACTGATAATACTGCAATAAGCAAGATGTTTGTGGTAAGTGAACATCCCCCGTCCAGTATGAAGACTTTAATATTGTCATCTGAAGGCGGTAATATCAGGGGTTTATCCGTCTGTATGACAGGTTCATTGCTGCCGTCTGTCTGTCCATCTGTCACTGTGTCGGTATGAACTGACTCCGTTGTGGTTTGTTCTCCAGTATTTGGTGCTAAGTCTCCAGTACTATTTTGTTCCGATTTTCCAGTATTGTTAGAGTCTGACGTCACAGAATCTGGAATCGGCGTTCTGGTAACCGGTACCTTAGTGACACGTGAAGTGGTAGTTGTAGTGGCACGTGAAGTGGTAGTTGTAGTGGCACGTGTAGTGGTCGTTGTAGTACTTGTAGTAGTAAAGTGAGTATAGTTCCCGTTCGTTGCTGCTTCTCGTAACGCTTTTAGTAGTGGAAACCTTACACTGCTACACAAATCATTACCAAAATAGAAGTCATCTAAATCAAATGACCAGAACATCATACCACCAAGTCCCATTCCTTTGGCATATTTAACCTGGAAACAATATAACATATTTACAGTTCTAATCAAATTCTCTGTAATGAACTACTAGTATTTGATGAGTGATTAAGTCTATCACAGGATAGATCAAAAACGTTGTTTACTGACGTCATGGTTTTGCATTGCCGGCAATGTATGAATACATTGGTAACGGGACTACTTTACAAAGATGTTAACACAAAAAAAACCACAAAATCCGCATAATCGGATAATTCCGTTCGATATTCCTAATGCATTGTCATCCAGTTCTTTCCAGTCAGGATTTCTTAAATAATGTAAATAATGCCTTATGTCTATGTTTAATATGGATATACAGTTAAACCTGTCTATAAAGACCACCCAAGGGAAGCAGAACAAGTGGCCTTAATGGACAGGTGACCCTTTTCTAGAGGTTCAAATAACACAAATAAAGAGTAATTGGGATAAAATCAAGCTAAAGCAGGCAGTCCTTATATTGAGGTGGCCTTAAAGGTTGTATGATAGGACGCAAACTCCGGTTTTCTTAACTTAAATTCAGCAAAGTTTGGTAATCTCTTTTGGAACTCCGAATAAACATTTTTGTCAAAACTAAAATAGATGTTTTAAGGTAGAAGTAATCTTCAAAACAACACCTTAAATTTATGAATATCTTGAAAACTAACACAAGGGTTCAGATTTCATATTTGCCGAATTCAAATTAAGGAAAATTAGGTAATTGAAGTGATCTGGACGTAAACAAAGTACCCAGAGAAAACCACCACCAACCTTCGGCAAGCAAACTGACAAACTGTGTTCTACACTAGGATCTGTCTTGGTGAGATTCGAACCCAGGTGTGTTTGTGTGTGTGTGTGTATTTTTTTTCAGAGTACGAGATACCTTTTCTTTCATGCTTCTTGGCGATTCATAACCAACCCACACATTATTCCGGTAAGCATAACTCATTTTCTGTTCATCGTCCCACCTTGCTGTGGCTCCTTGTTTAAGCCAACGACACACCTATAAATAAAATTCATTCTCCGTTAGAATGTGTAAAAAAGGAATTGATGGCCTGAAAAATGTACAACTTTATATTATCAACGGTCGGTGCCTTCATATAAGGACTGGTTTTAATTGTGATATATGAAATAATTATAAAGCCATTTTAATTCTGCAACATAAGACGTGGTTTCGAAAAATATTTCTTCTAAGTAGTGCTCGGACCAAGATTGAGAAAAAAAATGAAAAAATAGATGTTGAAATGAGAAAAAAGAACTAAATTTATTTTACCAAACCCGCTTAAGGCAATACGATTTAGCAAAGCTTAGTTATACCATTGGCATTTTTATTCTTAATGAATCCTGTGTATTATACTGCAAGGATGGATGGACAATGCTTCAAGGAAGCTTTGAAGCGTCCTACAATACATAATAGAGGTAATATAAAAAATCTGGATCTCGGACTCATTGATTCTATGTGGGTATATATTATTTAGTCGGGTTGGAGGTAGCGCCGGGTTTGGCTCAATTGGTTATTGTTTAGCTCAATCGCTTGGTCTGCGCTTGAATTAGGATGTATCGGGAACGACACTAATTTTTTTCATTTATTCCAATAACGGGTAGAGAAGTGGATTTGGCTCGATAGGTGATCAGACGCTATTCCAGCGTCAGTGTTGAGAAGGTATCGAGTTCGATACTGCAATTTTTCGTGATAAAATGGTAACCAGGTTGTAGCGGATATGACGTTACATATCGGTTACTCGGTAACATCGCCACAGTTAAATGACGTAAAACTCCCTCCAAAGTTACTACACAATTCAGTTCTTAGCGATCAGCACAACAGAGTGGCAGTAAAAAGCGGAAGTTTCTTATCAGCAATATTTGTGAGCAGTATCATAATCATGCCACATTCACTCTTTAGCGACAAGTGCTTCTGGAAAATCTACCCGACGGCATATGAGGGACCAGTTGGAGGACATTACAACAGACCATGTCCAGTAGAATTGTTCCCAGCTCGGGGACCAGAGCCAACATTCAAGACTTATTTCAGGTAGGCTGTTGAAATGGTTTTTGTTAAAGCATTTGTAGCATTGGATCCACGTGAAATAGAAAATAAATAAATAAATATATAAATAAAATGCTTTATTCTTTAAAACTATTCTATTTGAAGATTTAGAAATTTTCAATATCTGGGATCAATTTGCTTGCGCGTGTAATGCTTTTTCGAATAAAAAGTTGTTATTTTCATATTCATTAAACATTTTACAGTGGCAGTCCAACAAAATGCAACGGAGAACTATTGGTACCTATGACATTTGAATTATTTAGTAACTCGTTATTTTTTAGGTTAGGGAATTTCCTTACTCAAAATTGTAAAGTAACGTGAAAGAAAAAATGCAGGATCGAACCCAGACCCCCCCCCCCCCCCGCACTAAAGGCGAATTTAGGGTCTCCTCTTCGATTTCTAGTTTGACACTGCATTTCCTCTCTCCTTGTACAATTGGAATTATCAAAACACGTTACAAGGTATGCAATGTCGGGGTTTCTCTAATGAACTTTATATTTTTCAGACAAGAAAAAGAAGAAAACACTGACATAGCGATAGGATATGTAGTAAAAGAGAATGTACAAGACCAAATACAAGTTACCACACGTCAGATAGACAATCATGAGTATCAGCCCAAACAGAAAACAGGAAACAAATCAGGAATATTCCGTAGAGTAACAAAAGGCTTGAGAAGAATAAAGAACGGAGTGACCGGAAAAACAGAAGTCAAAAAGTTAAACTAAAATGGTTATATCTGGAGAAAAATGAAGATATATTGATGAATAAAATTATGCTTTTATTGACAGAATGATGAATTTAGTTGTTATACAACTTATATTGTCATATTGTTGGCGTTATTGAAATGTTAATCTTTATGTTTGTTTGTATATTCACACAACAAAAACGTGTATATATTTGTTTTCATTTTGATTTATGATTTTTTTCTCATGTTTTTTTTTAATTAAGGAAACTGTTTCATTTTTTTTTATTTTTCATTCACCTAATTTGTGTATTTAAAATTGATAAGTTTCGTTTACAATATTATTTATTTATTTATTTATTGACAAAGTTTCATTTTCATTTTCAATTGTTTTTTTCTTATTTATTTATAATCTTAAATTGAACCAGGTTACATTTTTATACAATAAATCTACGCATATCACCCGTGAATTCTTAGTAAAGCGTGATGTAAGTTAATACATGTACTTTATTGTTCAAGTGTTTCTGTTTATTGTATAAGGATGAAAAATGAAGATAATGGATGTTAAGGTTTGTTCAATATCTTCGGCTCTTCAAGGAAAAACAAGTTTACACAAACAAAGCGACCTGGTCTAATTATAGAACGCGAAATCCTCAGGTGTTTAAAAATACACCGTTACGTCATTCATCCATTCAAGCAGGGGGCAATGTGAAAAGCGCCTATCAAACCCGCCATACCTCTTTGGTTCTTCTGTCATATACTCACTACTTTTGATGTTCTTATGAAATAATACATTCAAAAATAGCACATGACAAGAATATTATTTTATGGAAATTAAAAATCACTACATGCACACGGTACTTCTACGAGATTGAGCCGTGAGGGATTCCCCTTCAGTTCGATCGTTATAAGGACTGATCTACCAGAAGTACGAGATTAGAAACTCGGCCAAACGTAGCGAGTTTAATCATCTAACTAAACACAATCATACTAATCCAGGTTATTGGTCCGTATGCTAGGAACGATCATACCAAGATTGAAGGTTGTATACGCTTATACTGCCTAAATCGTTTTTATCATACTTCCTATGGAAACATGGGAAATGTTGGTATTGACAATTTTATGGGAGCCGATAACAATATCACCATACAATATAAATGATAGATGTGAGATTCTCTGTTTGATATATATACTGATGGAAGCTTAGTTGGTTTGTTGATCGGTTGGTTGAGTGTTGATTTACATCACAAGAATTGATATTTACCTATCGAAAGTGCACAATTTTTGTGGAAGTATTCATAGTTTGCTTTGTACTAGTTTGTTTTGGAGTACCATTGCACTTTCCTGCAATGTAAACACCGCAAACCACTCGGATCATGCATTATACTGGTACAAAGCCAACCATTAGAGCCTACTACAAGAAAACCCCTGTCACACTACGTTCAATCTGGTTGGAACCCACAACAGTTATTATGACATTTCATCGAAGTTTCATAGAATCCATCTAGACCAGCGTTGGTAATTAAGGTTAACACTTCTGCTATGGTTGTGGTCCATTAAATTTGTTTCAGAACCTTGGTATTTAGAGGTGATTCTTATGTTTATCCTTCCGGAACACCCGACCTCACTTTCCGGGTTGAAGACCACGTGTCTAACCTAACTTGTCAGTATCAAGGTTTTTACTTTGCTTTTGGATTGTGATTCGGACATCGGTTAGTATGTTTACTTACTTCAAAATAAGACAATGATCCTTCTTTTGGAAACACTCCACCTAACTTAGTAGGTCCGTTCACTGGAGCCCCAACACCATGACTGTTAGGGTTACTCAGATAAAAAGATAAGGCCTTTCCTGTGGTACCCAGCACCAGCTTATCTGATGGGGCTCCCTCACTAATCCATTTATGGATGGTCCAGTCCTTTAGTTCGCCATAAAAATAAATGTTAAAATTATTTTCCATTGTAAGAACATAATAAGTTTCAATTTGGCAAAGTTATGAATAAAGCTTGTTTGAATTACAATATCACAAAACTAATGCAACATGGTAACATTTTCACTAATGTAAACGGCATATACAGAAAACATGTGTCCATTTATCATATATTTTTAGAGTTTCGTTAGCGATTATGTCTAAGTAAGGTCTCGTTAGCGATTATGTCTAAGTAAGGTCTAATATGATTTGCAAACATTAACAAGGTGTGTACAACGAATTACATTAGTCCAAAACAAAATGAAACATTGGATCAGACCAGCAATTGGCATCAATATCACGTGTGTGTGTGTGTGTGTGTGTGTGTGTGTGTGTGTGTGTGTGTGTGTGTGGTCGCAATCACGTGGAATGTGTTTTCTGCTTAAAGTAAGTTTGTAATATATTATTTCATTGACTTAAGAATTCGTGGGCCCTGGTATCCACGAATCCAACAACAATGGAGAAACCACGAAAGTGACTGATTTTACAGTATCTAACCACATCGGTTTGGACATATTTTCCCATTAAATCCAGTGTTCGTTCAAAGTTGTAAGAATTTATGATCTATGATAACAAATTGTGCTAAAAGCTTGTTAGCTTGATAGCTAGTTTCCAAACAGACGCAGAGATATAGCTAACGAGGAGGACGAGATCAACCTGTCGATTCGGCATTTATTCGTTATATTAAACTTTCGACAGATCTGTGCTGTAATATACCAAGAAAAAACCAAAAGAAATGTCCTTATACATTACCTGTGAGAAATTTTGGTCAAAGTTTATGTTAGACTTGCGGGAGTATAAAGGACTTGTAAATCCTGTCAATGTGCTCCATGTTCCAAAATAATCATATGTCATTACATTGATGAAATCGACATATCTGAAATAAAGGTCAGAGGTCATCAGTCTTATGAAATCTACAACCTAAAACAACTATGCTCAGTCGCAGAAAGCATAAAGTTAATAATTAATTAAACCATAATCATCACAACACTGATTTGCTTATTCAAGATTGACGTTCATTTTGTCTTGTGTGCAAATTGGTACTGCAATGATTTTAAAAAAAAAAAAATACATAATTGCATGTTACTTCCGTGAAGGTTTCTATTTATTTATTTATCTTATTTGCTGTATTTATTTTATTTTTATGTTTTTAATAGTGTTTCAATGAAACGCCAACAGGCAAATACAATGCAGTCATGTTTGTGCATAATACATTGCATTGCAGGTTAGCTTACTCAATGTCCAGATGCATAAAGCAATATGCATCTCTCTCTCTCTCTCTCTCTCTCTCTCTCTGTGTGTGTGTGTGTGTGTGTGTGTGTGTGTGTGTGTGTTACATAAATACCTACTTTACAATTTCTGGAACATTATAAGATTCTGTTATACTTTCTTCACTGGCTCCTGCAGCTATTGTTAACAGTAGTCTCTTTTACCAGTTTTTGTACTATCATCTTCAAATTCTTGTCGAAGTGCCTATAATTAAAGCCAAGGATGTTACATACAGGAGTAGATTTCCAAATCGCAGAAGTGTGAATATCGTGATTTCATTTATTTTCGCGGTATCTAATTTTTGTGGTTTTAAGGGGGACACCCATTTTGTTGGATAATACTAGAGCCAAGGATGTTACATACAGGAGTAGATTTCCAAATCGCAAAAATGTAAATATCGTGTTTCATTTATTTTCGCGGTATCTAATTTTTGTGGTTCTAAGAGGGAGGGAAATCCATTTTATTTGATAGTTCTAGGTAATTCGTGGTCTGTGTGTTCCCACTGAAGGTGAGACAGTAATTACGTTGACATCCGTGGGTTAGGGTATACACGAACATTAGGATACCGCGAAAATTAATGGTTTCACAGTACATATAAAACAGTACTATGTAAACATATGAAACTGTTATTGTAATTTTAATATGTGTGTCATATGCCACTTTTTTAATTTAATCATAAAATACATTCAAAAAGTGGTATATGGTACATTGTCATATTCCACTTTTTGAATGTATTTCAGTATGATTAAATTTAAAAAGGTATATGAAATTTGTTAAGATGATGAACTAAGCAACTTTAACAACATGTGTTTTGACTGTTAAGTGAAATGGTGTTTCGTTCAAAACTTGCGGATGTAGTCCGACTCATAAAACGATGAGAAGAAATATTTCAACATTGCAACCTACAACAATGACATTTAGATTCTATGTCTTCCTTATTCACACGTTTGGCAACTTCAGACTGTTAATGGTGTGTGGAATGGTTCGATTCCACCAAAATTAACCTCAACTTACGACGTCATCGCAAACAGTGTCTTCACTGTCCGTCCACACATTGCCATCTTGACTTCTTGGTTATAATGGTAAATAGTAGATAAGGTATAAAATATATAGCCTGTGATTTAATGTCTCACACCAGTGCAGAGCGGGAGGTGTTTGAATCCTGGCAGGGTCATACACAAGGCATTAAAGAGATACTTCTTCTCGCCGCACTCGGTATTAAGACGACAGAATAAAGACTATAGACTTGTTCATTAGATGTCAGTACAATGTAATAGACGAGTGGTATGCTTGTCTACGGCATGTTGACTCGGGGAGCTAGTACCCTAAAGCCGCCTTGAGTGTGAGATATTTCACGCCAGACCACAAAACACACTCGTATACATATCCCATGCATGTAACAACATGCTCTCATCACGAATACTAGTACAGTAACGGTCTGTCAAAAGTTTAACACTGCATGAGCTAACGAAAATGATTCGAAGCTTGGCTACTGAGTGGCTGAGATGTGCATAGCTAGTGGCCAGAAAGCTGTCGAAAAATAGATGACCGAGCTGCTTACCTAAAAGCA
This sequence comes from Anadara kagoshimensis, assembly GCA_021292105.1. NCBI lineage: Eukaryota > Metazoa > Mollusca > Bivalvia > Arcoida > Arcidae > Anadara > Anadara kagoshimensis. The sequence continues at coordinate 45,457,001 of CM037870.1, forward strand.
GACGAGATGTACCTGACGGGGTATTGAGATGACCTGTCGATTTGGCACTAATTCCTTCGGTTAATGTTAGACTTTCGACAGGTCTGTATTGCTGAACAAATGTTGATGCGACGTTAAACAAATTACAACAACGACAACAACAACAATCACGTATAGTAGTTACCTTAAGCATCAATGTGAAAGCATCTTTAAATATATTTGTTGGAAATTCCCAGTCTATATCAAGTCCATCAAAATCTCTATCCCTAAGATATATTCTACAGTTTCTCGCAAACAAAAGTATGGACACCCTGGTCTGTGAGACCGTTGAAAATTTGCCGGATACCACATCACCAGCTCCTCCAACAGACAACAGTGTAACTAAACCAGGATGTTTTTTCTTGAGTCCAGTGAAATCAAAGTACCTTCCTTGCCTTAATTCACCTAACAGTCCATTATCATCGTCGTTCTGTGACTTTATAAGTCTGTTTGAAGAAGTCTCAATGCTCGCAAAGGCATAAACTATATGTGTACACAAACTTGGGTCTATATCAACCAGCTGGAAGTTAAGTTTTATTACCGGACGCTTGTTTGACCAATTAGTGAAGTAACACACGCGTCTAAACTCCTCACCTGAAAAGATAAAGTACAAACAAAATTACTTCAGTATTTGTCTTTAACATGCTTCGTGACTGTTCTTGGCAATCAAATGACACGTTCGTTTATTTAAGTTAGATTAAATAACAAATGTAATAATAGTATTGGTCTTTTATGTACAGCCAAACATGTCTATTAATGCCAACTTAGAAAACTAGTAAAGTGCCCTTTTTGATGTGACTCTTATTCAAGGTAAAATTATCTGAATAAAGAGCAAATGGGATATAATTTTACTTTTAAAAGCAGGTGTGCCTTTTAAACATGTAGCATTTAAGGCAGGTTCAACTGTACGTCGTAATTGTTATGTAAAATTTGTTTCTTACCGATTCTGCGACCAAAATACACGTTTATATACTGAAAAGCGGTACATTTCCGCGTCCATTGTATTTTCGAGTAAATTCGTGAGTGACTAAACGCGAAAAAAAAACAATTATTTTAATATTATTCACCTGCATTCGCAATGACCATCATCAGACAACGCAAAAATAAAATTAAAGTTAAACTGTCTATAAATTCCATCATTAGTAGGGAATCAGTAAAAAGTGTCCTTATGTGAAAGGTTGCCTTTATATACAGGTACACCATTACATGGTTATAATTTTTCTGGCCTTTAAAAGAAGGTGGGCCTTATAAACATGTGGCATTTAAGACAGGTTCAACTGCAATTCATGAATGTTGTGATAGGTCAGAAAAAGGTATCATTGAACAACGTCATTTTTAACTGGTACCAAACATTAACAAAATGAATAAATTTTAATAATCAAAAACAAACATACCAATCCACCATGCTTAAGTCACAATCCAAAAGCAAAGCAAAAACTTTAAAGTTGGCAAATTATGTTAAGCACGTGCACTTCCACTAGCAAAGTGAAACTAGGGGCTCCAGAAGGGTAAGAACCTCCTGTCTAGCAAGTTATATCTATCAGTTTGATACCAGAGTCATCTAGTAATTTTCAACTTGATTTTTATATCATATTGGAAATACAACGTAACCATAATTGTTTAGAATAATTGTCTTTGTAAAAGTTAAAATAAACTTCTTCAAATAACACTAGTATTTGTGATCGATTAGTAGCCTACTTTATAGATGTTTGTAAATGCCTATTGCTTCTCCTGTTAAATGTTCTACCACGGAAATACATAGTTGTTCGATTTACGCAGATTGGATTGTATTTTATTTATTTACAGTCCAACCTGCCTTAAAGGCCACCTCTATATAACAGCCACCTGTTTATAAAGGTCAGCAGAATTGTTATTTGTCCATATTATTTGAACCTGTATATAAAAGCCACCTGCCCATAAAGGCCACTTTTATTGATTCCCTTGGGTGGCCTTTATAGACAGGGTTGACTGTATTTTGAAAGATGTTATTGACAAACCCCTAAATGATAAAATTTTTATATGTGTATGTTTCTAAAACGATTCTGTCAAAAACTAACAACACATAAATGTCCCTGTATTTATCTTCTCGAAGCATCCCATTTTTCAACACAACTATGTGATGCGAGTCGTGAAGTAAGCTTTAAAGAAAAGTTATCTCCAATATTTTAACAGTTGATACAAGGCATCGTTAAGTATTTGCATAAGAGAGTCTGATGAGGAATTGTATTCCGAAACGGTCGTCTAGTGCTGTAAAATTAAAATTGGTATAAGATGTAATTTAAACCACAGTGCCTGTATCTCTGCTGGTGGATTTTCCCCTAGGATATCACAAACTCAGTAGGCAATAATTGTGTATTATTGTCAGAAATATTCTATTTTCTAAATTTACTGCTAGTTAAAATCTGAAATTTCTCAAAACTAAGGTATACTCCCTCATGCAAATTATTTCCTCTGCTAAATTTGGTAAAATATATATTAGACTTTTGGGTAACTTTTCAACATCTTGAGAAATTAAAAAAAATGGTTTCACAATTTTGGTCTAAGCAATACTGATGAGGATTTGTACGTCGCCTAGTGCTGTAAAATTAAAACTGGTATTCAAGTTATAGCCGTCTTACCAAATGCAGTCGCAATACATAATGCTATAATCCACTGTATGTATAGAAGATTCATCTTTTATCTGTAAAATAAAAAAAAATATAATTAAATAAATGTGAAAAAGCTTTCGTAGTGTATTCGCAGTCAGTGATGTTCACCATTTGGTTCGATGACACATATCAAAGTTAATAAAACTTGTTAATGTTGAAGAATTTAGTTTAGAACGGTGTTAATTACATGTACAAACCTGTCGATAGAGGTCACACATTGGAACCTGTAAAAGTGGCCTTTATGGACAGGTGGCCTTGTAACAACTCCTAATGAAGTCCGACGCCTAATGAAGTCCGGACTTCATTAGGCGTCGAAATTGCAACGCCTAATGAAGTCCAGACTTCATTAGGCGTCGGACTTCATTAGGAGTTGTTACATGGCCTTTATATACAGGTTCAAATCATATGAATAAAGAACAATTGGGATACAATTCTACTGGCCTTTATAAGCAGGTTGCCTTTATATAGAGATGACCTTTAAGGCAGGTTGGGCTGTATGTTATTTAAAGGTAAGTTTTAAGGTTGGTGTAACATTTTACGTGCACTTAACCTAACCGAGGACATTGACAACACCAGAATTTTTATGAATACGGATGTAAACATTTCCATCAGAGACCATACCTTACAGTTGAATTTAAACTCGATTATTAAGTTGTTAGGCGTTTGTTTACACTTTCTGAGTCAACTTACAGCAAAACGGAAAATGTTATATTTGTAATGTACTGGAGATCCAAATCCTTTGTTTTTATAAATTTTTGCCATTAAAATAGAAATTTTGTACAACTAAACTGTTATTCAGACAAAGATTTTTTTTAGCAAACTAATTACAAAAATGTTGATAATTCAAATACTCCATGATAACGAATAAAAACCCAACTTGATTGCTTTAAGGGTTTGAAGCAAATATTTTTAAATAAAAGTATATCCACACCACGTGTAGCTTAAAACAAGGAAAAGGAGAAAATGCAGGTGTCGACAATTTCAAAATATTATAAAATGAAAAAATCTAGGGTGTTTAATATTTATTAATTTATATTTTGGGAGTTTGATCATTTCATTGTTTTAAAGAAAAAGGGATTTTAAATTTGTACTTCATTTTTGAAATCACAGAAAAAGTTTTATATAAAAATTTTGTAGATTTTATTGGTGAATGTTTTAGCTCTTTGGTATGTTTATTTTATATTATTTTATTTTTCTCAACATAATCAAGTTTTTGTTTTTATCTTCAACCAAGTAAAATATGTCCAGGTAATTCGCCTAAAACTTATTTTCACATAATTTTACCCGTTTAAATTGTATATATTTGTAGTAATTTGAATTTAATTATTCTTAAAACATATACCGTGGAATCATTTATTTTTGTGATGTCCAATTTCCGTGGTTCTGAGAAAAATATCATTATTTATGGGTTTCTAAATTCGTGGTTTGGTTTTTCCTATTAAGGTTGGTTTGTAAAACATACAATTTCGTTGGCATGTTAATTTGACGGTCAGGGTATACACGAAAAATGGCGAAAATTGATGATTTCATAGTACCAACAATGTTCTCTTTATCTATGTTCTAATATTAAAATTTTATGTTTTTATTTTAGCGTTGTGACAAATACAAACTATAGCTACACCTCATGTTTTTAGTTTTATGCAGATTTATATTTTAAACTACTGTCAATAATGATGTCATATACCATTTTTTGAATGTATTTTATGATTAAATTCAAAAATGGTATATAATAATAATAATAAATTGTATTGAATGATAAAATTCACCAAATGGTATATATGACAAATAAATTAATAGTATATAATATAGTATTTGTTCTCACCTGTTTAACAATTTACTGTGACTATCCAATATCTTCAGCTTCTAAATTAAGTCAAACGTCAATACAGCGAAATAAAATACAGTAATAAAGTTAAAAATAAGAAAAATCACAATGACATTTCTTCCTAGTGACCGTTACCCCACATCACGAGGATTGGTCCAGCATGTTGACATTCCAAACCGCAAACATTTTCATTTTTATAAAAAGATTTTACAATGGCTATCATATATTTTTCTAGATAAAGTACGTAAGTCGTGTTTGGAGATTACCTTAAACAGCTACCTACATTCTACTGACGTTTTGATTTATAGTACAAGCCCGTCGAAAGTTGAACATGGAGTCCGAAGTTTGGCTGAACAGTGAGCTAACAAAAGGGGTCGGCTTTTGGCTGTCTAGTGGCCCCAAAACGTGCTAGAGATATGTGGCAACTGCCGAAGAAGCTGTCGAGATGTAGCAAACGAGATTGTGTGACCATTTACCACTAATTCGTTAGGTTGATGTTAAACTTTAGACAGGTTTATATTGTATGTTTAATCTTATCAGTCATCAATGCCTGGATTTTTAGGAATGACGGACTAAGCCGGCCACTTCATTAAGATGGTCGATATTATAATATGTGGCATAAAACCACTTTTAAAAAGACGGAGATTGAAATGATTTATCGATTTAATTGGGGTTTTATAAATCATACTTGAAGACTTGGTTTATTTATATCAAGACGACATCGGTTACAGTCAGAGTTACTGAAGGTTATAATTCTCAACGTTTTTGATGACAGCAAACAATATCTTGTTATTTCTACCTGACACGGTAAATTATAACATAGTATTTATAGCATGTTATTTATTTGCTAAAAAAGAAAACACTTTGTTCATAATCGAACAAACAAATCCAATAAAGTGAGATCTCCATCGAGTAGGTGTTTGATATTTGTTATTTGCACTTATGTTCAAAGGGCCATAACTCTCAGGAAAATGAGAAAATCAAATACGGTTAAAGATACGTGCATCTCCTATCAAAATTGATGCTTTGACCAACTTTCGTAAAAACAATTATTCATAATTATGGATAATTATTCCGGACAAGTGTCTGGGTGAATGGAAAGGGGGGGGGGGGGCGACTGGCGGAAGTCAGAATTTAATCCCCTACTTTCTAAAGGTAGGGAATAGAAAGTCAACATTATAAATACTCAGTCAATCAGCGCAGAACATCACGATATGTCTGTTACGCAATGCGTCCACAATTTGGTCTACAATAAAATGACCAAATAAAAATTAAGTACAGATGATGATGTTGGTATTTACAGATAATTTCAGTGCAAATGCTCCCATCAAATGCCACGGACGCTTTACCACATATATTGTCTGAGCACTGTGTACTAATACTGTCTACATTTAACGTGTTGCATTGCAATGTTAGTCAAATGTTTTATATGTGCTTGAAGATACCAAGATACGCCTTGTTATGTTGTATAAAGCACTTCCCATCAATACAAAGGATAGAGCTCCTAAAGAAGGAAACAGTATACGTTAAAATGCCCAATTTTAAGGCAAGAAGGATTTTTTATGAATAGATGAAAGTCATTGTTTCAAGGGTCAAAGTAACAGCTAAAATGGTTCATGGTCTGGAAAACTATCAACTTTTTGTATAGGCATGTTCATTAGCATGTTGTTGATATTGATAAAACGATCATCATTTTTGAAGTAAAGATGAAGGTCGTGCGTTCAAATGTCAAGGTCACAAATGCGATAGAATACGGAAATGGTAATTATCTGAAAAACTATTTACTTTTTGTATAGGCATGCATATTAGAATATTGTTGTTATTCATGTAACAATCATTTTGATATATAGATGGCACAAGCCATGTGTTTAAAGGTCAAATTGACATTGTTTAAAGGTCAAATTCACAGATGGAAATAAATACCAAACTTGTTAATTATCAACATTTTGTATCTAAGGCATGTATATTAGAATACTGTAGGTGTTGACCTAACAATCTTTTTGATATATAGGTGACGGTAATGGGTCCAAAGGTCAAGGTCACACATGCAAAAGAATACTGAAATGGTTTATTATCTTGAAAACTATCAAATTTATTTGTATAGGCATGTATATTAGCATCTTGTAGATATTGATACAACGATCATAGATGAAAGTCATGGGTTCGAATGTCAAGGTCACAGATGCGAAAGAATACTGAAATGGTTGATTATCTGATAAACTATCAACATTTGATTTTGTATAGGCATGCGTATTAGAATCTTGTTGTTATTGATGTAACAATCATTTTGATATATAGATGACACATGACACAAGCCATGTGTTTAAAAGTCAAATTGACAGATGGAAATGTACCCAACTGTTAATTACCCGGAAAATTATCAACATTTTGTATCTAAGGCATGTATATTAGAATGTTGTAGGTATTGGCGTAACAATCATTTTGTGATATTGTGAAGGTCATGGGTTTAAAGTTCAAGGTCACACATGCAAAATAATACTGAACTGGTTAATTATCTGAAAACAATTAACTTTTTGTAAAGACATGTATATAAGAAATTTGTAGGTATTGATACAACAGTCATTTCGATACACAGATGAAGGTCATGTGTTCCAAGGTCACGGTAATAGAAGACAAAGAATACAAAAAATGGTTAATTATCTGGAAAATCATCAACATTTTGTATAGGCATGTATATTAGAATATCATTTTTATATATGGATGGTCATGGTATCAAAGGTCAAGGTCACATATGCAAAAAATACTTAATTGCTTACTTACACGAAAAAGCTTTGAATCTGACTAACTATAAAGATTTTTACGTTTGGGTTTTGGTTTTTATGTTTTCTTGAAATACTTTAGCCAGTTATTACTAAAGTATTTATCAGGTGAACATATTAAGCCCATTGCGCCTCTTGCCTGTTTTACAATGGAAAGTTGCTCTGATCAAATAAAAATGCAGGAGGCCAATAATGAATACAGATAACCACATAATTTAGTGACTTTTCGGAACCCCTGCTGTAGTCATGTAAGAGGAACAATATTGAATAAACCTGTAAATTACCACAGGTGCAAACATAAAACAACCCTCTATATTTTGAAAAGGATTCGACACAGTGACAATCAAGTGCTTTATTAACAAGTCCACTTTATTGTAAGACACTGCTTTGCCACTGAGCCTTGTTTGCCAAAAGTCTAGTGTTGAGTTTTATAACCAGTGATCTCAGTTTGTTTAATTTTCAGTCCATGTGTTTGCAGTGCAGTGCTATGTATAGTTTGTTCCCACCACGGCAACTTTATGAAAAGAAACAAGCTAGCTGCTTACAAAATTATTGTTTACGCAAGGACAATGCAAGCCAAAAGTTATCAAGTTCCTCAAACGGTTTTGTGGCTGTCATCACAATATCGTTGATTGGTATGTGCCTGTATCCAAAATTGCTATGGATGCATTTAGCGTCCCATAGTTCCATGTTTCTTTCTTTTTTTAATGTCGATTACATAAGTAGAGGTGTAGCTAGCTAAACAGGGGGTGTATACCCTTTCAGAGCACCTGGCCTCACGTCCCTGGTGGAAGTTAATATATTAAACCTAATTTGCCAATTTCAAAGTTTGACTTTCAAAGTTTGACTTTACTTAAGAATAGTGATTTGGACTTGGATTGGTAAGTTTGGTTTTGATTTCAGCGTCTCTGTCTACTGCCAAGTATATTTTATTCAGATAAAATAACACTGTGTTTCCATGGAAACAAAGACAAATCTTAATATCAACTCCTCAGTTTTATTATAACATTATACTACATGTAAATATAATTCAAATCCATTAATTCATAAAGACAATATGTCTTAATCAAAGTATACATGAAAATTTTATTTTCATATCGTATATATTTGTAAGTTACAAAGAATTTAAATTTTTCTCACAATAAAATACACATATCTTTTCTAACAAATGGAACTTACCATTATACCGATAACAGCCCAAACATGTAAGTACAAAACTTGCCATAAATTTTCTTGAAATTCACACAAAACTAACACATTTCCAATAGAAATGCAAACATCAAGTTCTCTTTTGAAGAATTTTTTAATGTTTTGCAAAAATACACAAGTATCATCAGGATAAATTACAGCCCAACCTGTCTTAAAGGCCACCTCTATATATAAGGGACACCTGCTTATAAATGATAGTAGAATTGTAGCCCAGTTGTTCATGTTATTTAAAACTGTATATAAAGGCCACTTTTAGTTGTTCCCTTGGGTGGCCTTTATAGACAGGTTTGACTGTACTCTTCAAAAGACAACCCACAACTAACAGTGTGTGTGTGTGTGTGTGTGTGTATGTGTGTGTGTGAAGTAAACTAAGATTTGTTCAACAACAATAGTAATAAATACATATTAACAATTCTTTGCAAGTTTTTAACACAACATTTTTAGACATTTATCACAGTTAAATGAAATTTAATTGATCTATAAATAATACAATCGATTAATTTCACGAGCCATTCACAGATACTAACCAGAAATAATAACATGCATCCAAAGCACCAATTGAAAATTGTACAAATAGTGCTTGAATGAACAAACAAAAGAAAATAATAATAAAACATAAACCAAGGCAAATAAAGCTGCAATACAGAATTTTTAAAATATTTTAGCATTAAACTATTTTAATTCTAAAACTGATAACTAGCAAGGGCATGTTTTAATTATTCAACAGAGAAAACACCAACTTGGTTTTTTATTTTTCATAAGGCTTTATAATGTCATGCAAATGCTTCAGAAACTTAAGGATGTTTAAAATAACTATCATATGATAAAGAAATTAAAACAAATGTAATAATCTTAACTAAAGTATCATTGCCCATTATATACATAGTCAAACCTGCTCTAATGGTCACCTGTATATAAGCCACCTGCTTTTAAAGGCCAGTTTTAATAATATTAACTAAAGTATCATTGTCCACATACATAGCCAAACCTGATTTAACAGTCACCTGTATATAGACCACCTGCTTTTAAAGGCCAGTAAATTCCTATTCAAATTTCTCTTTACTCATTATATTCTCTAAGAGGGTAAAGTGGAAACGGTGAAAACTGAACCCAGAGAAATTATGACTAAACCCCTTTTAAATTTTGTAGCACTAGATGGCCTGTTTTGAAATCACATTCCTCACTGAAAGTGAAACCCTGTCTAAAATGAGCTACAATGTGTTAGAACAGACAATTCATATTCTTTGTTAAATGTTCTGAGAAGACAGAGTGGAAACTGTGGTGACTGAAGCCAGAGTAAACTGAAACCCTGTCTAACATGAACTATATTGTGTTAGGACAAAACATTCATATTATTTGTTAAATGTTCTAAGAAGATATAGTGGGAATTGTGATAATTGAACCTGGAGTAAACTGAAACCCTGTCTAACATAAACTATATTGTGTTAGGACAAACCATAAATATTCTTTGTTAAATGTTCTGAAAAGGTATAGTCGAAACTGTGAAAACTGAATTCCGAGTAAACTGAAACCCTGTTTAAAATGAACTATAGTGTGTTAAGCCAAACCATTCATATTCTTTGCTAAATGTTCTTAGATGAAATATTGGAAAATGTGATAACTGGAACTGAAGTAAACTGAAACCCTGTCTGCAATAAACTAGTGTGTTAGGACAAATCATTCATGTCATTTGTTAATTGAAACAAAATCTTTGGTCCAGAAGGTATATAAGACAAGTAAGAAATAAATAAGAGAAAAATATACAAGTCCTATGCTAATCCATATTTCCACAAAATAATAGTTTTAATACTGTAAATATTGCCTTTGTTATTTATTCTCTTTAGATCCCTATAAACTCAAAACAAATCATTTCAGAATGTACTAAAAAATTATTTCTGGATCATTTCAGAATGTATTATAAAATTATTTCTGGAAAGTAAATATATGTGCAATGTACATGGAATGATATGTAATAACAATAAATCCTCACAACAAAATTCTACAGTGTAGTAGGGTACATGATTACAACAGAAAATACAGAAAAATAATAATGTCAGTTTATACCTTAATGTGTTAAGAAAACACCAATTTTACATGTAAAAGCAGAAATTTAAGACTTTGCACTGTTTTTATAAATAATTATGTTTGTCAAATGTACATCCAAAGTCAGATTTTTTGCAATCAATGGAATGAAAAAAGATTGGAAATTTCTTTAATTTTATATAAAAAAATTATATATATACATGTATAACAAGATAAAAAAATACAGTGAAAGCTCATTTTTGTACTACCATTAAGTCAGATTTTGATATTTTAAAGGGGTTTGGTGATAAATCAAGAAAGAATTATACAGAAATATATTATAAAATATAGACTGGAACTCCAAAGTATTGTGCCATAAGTGAGTTGGCAAATTAATTAAGGGGCATTATAATGAGGTTTTACTGTATCCAAGGGTTTTCTTTTTTTAAGTAAAGTTTTAGAAAAATTTTGTGACCAATGAAAATGACATACGGTACTTTTCTCTTAATACTACAATGGCAATTTAAAGTTGTGTATAACAATAACAAGAATAATAATAACAATAATAATATCATGGAGATCTTTAGAATTTAATGCATATTTTCCATAACAATGGTCAATTTTCTTGGAAAAATAATACAACAGGCATAAATATGGGTAATATTCAGGGCATAACACTGGAAAATATAGTAGTCTGGGAGCAGCTTGCAAAACCCAAAAATGTAGTCCGCACAATGTTTCTTTGTTGATAATATATGTTTAGGATGTGCTTAATCATAATCCGAGTGATGCCACCTTGGCACATGTGGGGAAACTGAAAAATCCAAAATGGCGGCCAATATGGTTGACACAACTACAATATCTCGTATATATAGTTATATTAGCGTCATAAGGTTAATCAAAGAGACTTTTTATAGGTTTTTGTGGTCAACAAAGTTGTTTCTGTTGTTAAAATTTACACAGAATGGATATTTGAGCCAGTTTTGACATATTGTAGATAATGTATTATCGAAATTGGGACTTTCCACACGTTCTTCTTAACGACATACATAACTTATCTACTTTCATGATGATTGAAAAATCTATCAAAATAGATATATTTTATCTAACTGAAAAAATTTGATTGTGTATATTCCGGGACATAAGATACCATCCATGTAGACTTTGGATAGAACATATGTAAATAATGCACTTTAATCGTCATTTGAAACTCATTGAAAGAAGGGAATACTTCCAATGAACAAAGTATAGTTGACGGTCAGACATAAAGCAGATGTTTGTGTACGTTGTCTGTTCCGTGGAGAGCAAGTTATCATGGATCCAGATTCTACTCTTCCAAGTCTATGGTTGTACTATGTCAAACTGCTGAACATATTGGGAGATAAACATATACCTGAGGACAATATTTTAGAGACATGTGGAATGAATAAAAGAAATTAGAAGATAATATATCTATACTTAGTTTGTTTCTTAGAAGATCATCACAAAATGTAAAGATATCAAAGAAAGAGGGTGTAGAAATAGTTATATGTCTACAATAGATTCAGTTCTTGATACTGAAGCGTTCAGCTCCACACTAATTAGTTTGTTATCCGAGTTGTCAAACTTTCTAACACTTTCCCTACCTTGCTTATTGGTAAATTAGTCACTAGTAGCATTCTGATTGATAGATCAAAATCTCTTCAGATTGCAAGGAAAAAACACAAAGTTTAGGCTTTCCTATGACTTCGGCGTGACATGTTTATAAACTGTGGTTTCATTAATTTAGTATGATGAATTGAACTGGTCCAAATCGTCTGCTGCAGCAACAACAGGGAAAACTGCAAGAGCTATTACTGGTTCTGGTGGTAGACTGATACCGGCTGTGGCAGATAACCAAGATGCCAATTTAATCACAAAATGGGCTTGGATCTACACATGTTCTTGCACTTCTTCTTATACAGCAACAAAGTTCCATACCTGATAACCAATCTGGCCAAATAGTTATTATGAAGGAAATAAAGAGGATATGAAAGATCAAACAGTCTCGGATGTAGAAATAAAACATTATTATGGTACTAAAAGCTCAGTATTACTGTAGGTGAAGGAAAACGGACATTGTTGCATGTGTGGCAAAACCTCAGAATTCTATGCCTGTTATTGACATGATTCCACCAGATCACTGCTATGTGTGAAGTTCAGATGTTAAATGAATGCAGAAAAACCTTTATTGTATTTACAGCTGTACACAGTTATACACACGTGCTGGGTCTAGCTAGATAAACATGAGGTGCTAACCCTTCAGTAGTACTGGTGGAAGATCGCTTTTTAACTTAATTTGCCAGTTTTCAATATGATTTGCACATGGTATTGGTATGTTTATATTGAATGTCATATCGGTACAGCCAGATCTGTTCCCCAAAATTGCACTTAGATTAGGGGGTATGGATATGCTGACGAGTTTTGTTTGGTACCTAGGTGTGCTAGCGGCGAACTCTAGTCCAGAAGTGCTACTAAAATGACATTTTGAAGGGTAGCTCCTTTGAAAAAAACATTCCACAGAATGTAAAAGCATAGGGCAGGGTTGTGTAGAATTGTAGTGGATGAATATAGTAACTTGATTGCAGACATTAGTGATGAAGGCAGGTATCTGTACAGTGTGAAAGCAGGTCAAAGCAGGACGATAAAGCTGTGACTGTATTTTTTGAAGGCAGGTCAAAACAGGACAGTAAAGCTGTGGCTGTACAGTCTGAGAGTATGTCAAATCATTGCAATGAAGCGGTGGCTGTACTGTTTGAGGGCAGGTCAAAGCAGGGTGGTAAACCTGTGACTGTACTGTTTGAAAGCAAATCAAAACAGGACAGTAAAGCTGTTGTTGTACAGTCCGAGGGCATGTCAAAGCATTGCAATGAAACGTTGTCTGAACTATTTGAAGGCAGATCAAAACGGAACAGTAAAGATGTGGTTGTAAAGTCTTAGGGCATGTCAAAGCAGTGAATGAAGTTGTGGGTGTACTATTTGAAGGCAGATCAAAACAGGACAGTAAAGATGTGGCTATACAGTTTGAGGGCAGGTCAAAGCAGGACAGTAAAGCTGTGGCTGTACTTTTTGAAGGTATTTCAAAGCATGGCGATACAGCTGTGACTGTACAGTCTGGGGGTAGGTCAAAGCAGAACAGTAAAGCTGTGGTTGTGCTTTTTGAAGGCAGGTCAAAACATGGAGATAAAGCTGTGGCTGTACTGTCTGATGGCTGGACAGTAATGCTGTGTCTGTACTGTTTTTAAAGGCAGATCAAAGAAGGTAAAGATGTGGCTGTACAGTTTGAGACAGGCCAAAGCAGGACAGTAAAGCTGTGGCTGTACAGTCTGAGGGCAGGTCAAAGCAGGACAGTAAAGCTGTGGTTATACTGTATTATCAAACAAGTGCTGATTATGGTGTTATTTATTCGACCATAATGGGATGTTGAATGGGCTTTGGACTGTAATTGAAGACAAATAAAGGAAGGGTATATTATATGACTTCTCTAGCTTTGCACTCTTTAAAATGGGAAAACTAAGACCATTTTCGCTAGAATAGATTCTATAATTATCATTTGATTGATTTTTTGGTAATTATAGTGAAGAATTAATGATAGGCTATCATTTGTATACTGCATAAAACACAATAACACATGGACAAAACTTAAACATCAACATATATAAAAAGAAAACGATTCTGGCAGCCATCTTGTCCGCCATCGTGGATATCTTGAATTCCCCAAGGCTGCCAAGGTGGCATCATGCAGTTTCTAATTAAGGACATGTTGCAGAACAACTTTATGTAAAAACATTTTGTGCGGACTATTTTTTTAGGTTATGTGAAAATATACCATTTGTCATCTGGACTATAGGTAATGGCATAACTTTGGAAAGATAGGGAAATATTCAGTGCATAATTCTGGAAATCCAGGGCATAACTTTGGAAATATGGGGGAAATAGTCAGGGCAAAATTCTGGAACTATGAATAAAACCCTATGAATAACTCTGGAGCTATAAGACCAAAAGTCTGTAAGTAGATTTAGCACATAGATATGTAAATGTATGTATGACATGTTTAAAAGTTCAATCTTTAAACTTGTACGGACAGACAGACACACAGACAAAGTATCTGCCCAAGCATTGTTAACAGGGATTATAAACATGATAAATATACACGATGTATATCAGAAAAATACAGAAAAGATCTAAAATTATTCACATTTTTCCATTTTAACTCTAAAACAATAATAAACAGTTTGATTTTAACATGAAGTATGTGTCAATCTTTTGACCTTTGTTCTTTCATGAGACATATATGACAGCCAATTATGTTTACTAAAAGCTAGTACGGTATATTTCTAATGATGTTCTTAGACATGAGAAAATAGCTTGTGTGTAATGAATGACCATGAAATATGTTACCAAGTAAATAAGTAATTGTAACCAGTAATGAATGGACCTCTCCCTAATAATGCTAGTTACAAAATGGCAGACATGGAGAAAATATTCTTTGTTACCAAAGAGGAAATTAGGCTGGTACTCTTTATGAATAAAACTGTATATTTACATTAGCCTTGTGTATTTCCTATTTCTTTCACTTTGAGACTTTTGGCATTCATAGGATTATAAACGCCAAACGATCGCATCATTGTATATGAATATAAATATCGGCAGTACACATTGCAGAACTATAACATTCCAGGTAAACAAAATGGCTGCCTCCATGTATGTCATTGGTTAAATCCTCAAAAAACGTCTTTAAGAGATTTTACCTGAAAAAAGGCAGGTAATCCTTCTGGAAAAAACTGCATGAAGGAACCATGATACTAACACAAAACATGGCTACCAAACAATTTTAATTTTACTGTCAATATTTTGAATCAATTTAAGTTGTTTTTAATCAACAGAGGTCCTAAAAAAATTAAAATCTTATCATACATGTATAAACCAACTTCTGTCAGCATAAATAAATCATTAATATTTCTTTATAAATTAAAAAAAAACCATGAAATCCATATTATTAATGCCAAGTGTTTTGATTGCACAATCAAGGATTTAAATGCCATGGGTTTGATCTGTATGTAAATTTCCTGGTTAAGCATTGTGCCAAACCTTAAACTAAGCACTGTTTATGCTTATCAAGATGAAAATGTATCAGTACCAATGTCTCAATCAATTCTGAAAACAATATTTGAGCACTAAAAATATTTTGATTGCTATCAGATATTCTAACATTTAACTTACTTTTGTATAGTACTTTACACAAAAGGAATAATAAAAAAATTCCTTGAAATGTCATGAGTGATTGCCTTTCAGCTTCCGTATACAGGATAACTATTGTATACTTTCTGCTAAAAAATACAACTTCCCTTACAGCATAGTGGTGTGGATTTTAAATCTTTTACAACAAATATCTCCAAAACATTTAAACAATAAATTTTCAGAAATCAACATGTAAAATGTAACAAAAATAAACTAATTACAAGAATTCCAAAATATTAGATGGCTCACCTTGCTCCTATAGTGACCATAAGGCTGATTTTAGTGTATAAATTTCACAAATTGTCATGCTTACATCAACATTAAAAAGGCATGTTTTACCTTACCTTATATAGTCTGTTTACAATACTTAGGCAGAGTGTTTCAAACATGAAAGAACCTAAATAATGTAGTTTTGACAAGTGAAGGAGTGACTATACCCACACACAGTACTAATACCTGTTTGTGTTAATTGGACTTGCCCATGCTTATATACACTCTGTCAAAATATCACGGACAGACCATAGAAACTATAGTCACCAGGTGAGCAAAGACAAACAAATTGTAACCAATACAAAATACCCTTAGTAACCCCCTCCCCTTCCCAATACTCCAGGATTACACTTGGCCCTCCTCATCTAGAGAGTGAAATCTGTAGAAATCATTAAGTACTTTAATTGTGACGTCCATGGCTGCAACATGGTTTTCCAAATCCGCCATCAGTGACTGCATAAATAAGGGACTGTTTACATTAGAATTTGGAGCACCAAGCAGTGATAAAAATACATCTTTATATGGCAGAGCTTTAACAGCAACCTGTAATGATAAAATTTAAAAGTTAAATAAAAATTCACTAAACAAGCTTTTAGTTACAGCTTACAGTCTTTCTAAAAATTCAATGGGACATCCTGGGTAATGTGAGTTATTACAGTTGAAAATTAAACTCGCTAATCCTTACTCCCGACTCAAAACATCTGCTCAACTGTGGTATCTCTTACTTGGTACAGGATACAAAAGATATATTTTGTTTCTTTGACACATTTCTTATTATTGTTACTATTGTCCATCAGATTTTGTAAAATTTGATATGTGTACTTTTGGAGATTTAATACGAATGAAAAATTCTCATTGAAAACTTCTAATGGATAAAACTCCAAAGAAAATTGGCTAACTAATTCAATGTGATAACATGTGTATCTCTTATCACTACTGATACTTGCTATCAAGTACTGTAAACATCTAATAAATAGTTATTGAGATTTACTATATACATGTACAAGAATTTCTCATTAAAAATCATAAAGGTTCTTAACTCCAAGGAAAATTAGCAATCCAACTCAGGTTAGCATCTTCTATGACTGTTGATGTTTTGCACCAAGTTTTGTAACAACGAGATTCCAGTTTTGGAGAATACTCTGGACAATAACTGGGACAGACAGATTTTGGGATGGACAGACAGATATCGGAATGAACTTCAAATTTAATATCAACGTTTCTTTGCAAAGCGGGGGATAAATACATAACAGATATACACTTTGTTTATACTTTAACAATTTTAACAACTTTAACTTTAACTCTGTGGCAATTCAAAAACAAACAAACCAATCCATGTCCAAATCAATATCACAGCAATGTAAAAACTTTGAAACTGGCAAATTAAGCTAACTACATAAACTTCTAACAGGGAAGTGAGGCCAGGTGCTCAAGAAAGGTAAGCACCTCTGTTTAGCAAATTTATTTTATTAAGGGTCATTATAACCATATTTGACTGGATATGTATAATACTTACAGCAAACACCCCTCTTACAACCCAACCATGAAATGGTTTTAGTGTTCTACTGTAGGCATTCCCTACTGATTGCACCATGTCACTCTTACCCTCCACAACTTCAAAGAAAAATTCTCTTATAAACTGCAAACCTCTGAAGAAAAAGACAAGAAGTATAATTCATTAACAAGTCACAAGATATTTATAAAATTGCAAAACTTTGCAGCATAAATGACAAAATTCATGTTCTATCAATGGGTCACAAAATACATGTATATTTATAAAGTATAAATCCTTCCAGAAAGGATAACAAAATGTACAATTATTAATGAATCCCAAAAAGGTAAACTTGACTTCAAACTATTAATTTGTTAACAATGCACCAAGTAATTCTTAAGGTATTAATTACTTTTAATAAGTTGTTAATTTACATATACCAGTAGTTTCCAGAATAACATACATGTACAAGATGATGATCAGAGTTTGATGTTTACATGTCACCTGTCAGCCAATGTGCAGACCGTAAATCAGACATTTAAATGTGGTTTGATGAGACTTACGGTAGGGGTGGGTATTAGGAAGAAAATCCTATTGCAATATGGTGGAAAATATTTCGATACATATTGCTATATATTGCAAAGCATGTCTTGGATGCGCTCTATTGAATATTCTGAGTCGAAATTTCTGACAAACCCAAAACAGATATAGATGATATGTAAACAAAGTGATGATAATGAGCTACAAGTGATTTTTTAAATTTCTGCAGTATATCAGTTTTTTTATTTTGCATACCGGTATATTGCATTGATCTTTTGATACCCCAATTTATCAGTATACTAGTAATACCCCACACCCCTAACTAATGGTAAATATGACATCAATAAAACTACACAAGAAGACAATGGACCTGACTTTCAACTAACACAATTGCTTTTGCTATTTATGTATCTTTGTTAACTATGAGAGTTATTGCCCTTTGAAGAAGGCAGATTTTGTCTTAAAACGAGCCTAATGAGCCCTCAGTATTAATGTACCTTTTCATCCAGAGTAACGCCACAGTAGCAGAGCTAGATATATGGTGCTGATTAGAATTCATTTCAGCTAACACTATACTTTGTAATGTCAAAAATGATTCAGGATTTGTGGAGTATTTTTGCTGGATTTTCTGAAAAAAAGAAAAACAAAATTAAATTAATGTGAAATTTTTAATTCCCAAATGTTCAGTTGTTTTTATACTGGTGTTAACTAAATTTCTTGCAAAACTACTGTAAAATGTTTTATTTTTGCTGTGTGTCAATTTTTCACTATCTAGCATCTACATTGCTTAACTCATGAACAAAGACTATATTACACTATTTTCATAAAAATGCACTTGACTGTGAATATAGCCTTAATAAAACCACAGTAAATTGAAAAAATTAAACATTAGCCTTATCACATGTATATGTTAACATTTTGACTCTTTGGTGACACTTACAATGATATCTCTTAGTGTTTCTCAGGAAAATCTTGTATTGTATTTTGTGCAGTACCAATGAGTAAAACCCTTACTATGTGAGAATCACAAAAATGCCTGTAAGACTCCGAAATCAAGCATATGAGAAGCACAAAGCATCACTTCAAATCCAAACACCCAGTATGTTGCTGTTACTTTGTAACAGTTTCATACTTTAAGTATATTTACAAATTATCATATACCCCATGGAACAAAAGACACTCCATTGCATCTTCCAATGTATTTACCCACTTAAATGAATCGGCTATTTCTTCAAAGACTTCAGTTTCACTCTGTCAATGCAGATGCATTAATTTTTACACAATATTTTGCTCAAAATAAGACAAAATTTGCGCATCTGAATCACAAACTGAAATTGAACAGAAGTGTTTGAAAAAACTGCTTTTTGTCCTAGCCTAAAACATGGCATAAACTGATGACATGTTCAATAAATATTTAGTTTAAACCTAGCCTCGAAATGATACCATCTTCTTCACCTTCAGTGCAGGTTTAACATCTAATTAATACATACAATAACTTACCCTTATGTTACCTTGGAAATCCATTTTAACAGGAGCAAATGCTGTAGCATTAAACTTATCTGAAAATATAACAACAATATCATTTACACAATGTAGACATTCTCAAACTGTAACAAATAAAAAGAAAAAGAAAAATCACATTCAATCAGTCTAACCACTGTGGTAAGTTTATAAGTAGCAGTGGTAATTAAATATAACAAGCAAATTCAGGGAATTAGGATCCCCCACCATTGGGTTCATTTTTCGTACTTATGTTCAAAGAGTAATTACTCTCAGGAAAATTAGCAGACCAACTCAGGCTAACAATATGCACATTTCCTATAATGTTGATGCTTTGTACAAAGTTTTGTGAAATAGTGCTTCGTAGTTTTGCCTAATTTGTGCAGAAAAGAATGATGGATGGATGGATGGAAGGACAGACAGAGACTCAAATATATAATGAACAATAATCACTTATCATAAAACAGATTATACTGTACTTAATTAACAAACCCTTCTTTTATGCCAGAACAAAAGCAACATATATACATACATTTTTCAGTTACATGTACACTAGCATGAGAGATACTTTTTATTTTTAAAGATTCTATTACAATGAACTTACCAAATATAGGTAATAATGATTTACAAGCACCAAGGAATGGTTCCACAGGAATGCCACCATCTTTGTCATATTTTAAATCCATAAAACTGAAAACAGAGGAAAACAAGTGGGAATATTGACTTGGGACAACATATTTACAGATATCTTATATGCATTTAGTATGAATTACTACAAGGTTTTAGTAAAAACAGTGTTTTTTCAAAAGAAAATCAAGAACATCCAAGATATATAATCCTAACTCTGTAAAAATTCATTTGATCAGACCAGGCTAATAATAAGCAAGTTGCAGGTGCAATTAAGTGCATTGCCTCTTTGTGTTGAAAAATCTTGATATAAGTGAAATACTTTTCACTGGGACATAAAACACTATTCATTCAATCAATCGATGTTTATGTTGAAAATTTTTGCCAATTTTTAGGAAAATAAATGATAACTAAAAAGATCTGGTCTGTACAAATTTGAATGGAAAGAATATCCCTATTCTGACATTAAATGATAGAATGACATAATTTTTATTTATATGATACAAATCTATATGATCTATCGACCAATTAAATGGAACTATATACTCATTAAAAACATATATTAAACGATATAAAAGCACAAACTAAAAGTCTCAAAATAAAGTTTTAACCATGAGTTATCATATACATTTGTATAATCTTTAAAATATCACATATGGTGTAAATTACTTAACAGCCATGTGATGCTAATACATTAAAATCAATGACATTATTAAGCTTAGTTTTTTAGATATACAGTACATACCTTGGACTCATTGTGGAGAAAAATGTTGGAACCCTGGCATCAATTGCATCTTTAAATTCATCTTCACTATTAACACTCAAACTGGACCCAGAAAAAAATTTACTTTTATCTAAATTTGTATCTAAGGAATGAATTCCATTTGAATTGGAATGTGTCATGTTGCCATCCACCATATTTCCATCCTTTTCATTAACACTTTCTTTGATTGGCCGACTTTGTGACCTTGACATTTGATTATGTGGAGTTTGTGTCCTTGACAATGAATGGATGACTTTATCAGAGTTATCATTTTGTTCACGAGTGACATCAAAAGACAAGTCAGATAAAGACTGGTCTGAGTAAGAGGTCTCTGAGGCGGTACGTCTTCTAGAATTATGTTTTGCAGGTAAAGGTGTTCCTTCCTTTGATCCAGGTGATGTCCGCCTTCTATGGCCCGACAAACTGAAAAAATTTAATTAAATTTTATAGGATTTTTTTATGTGGACTATATAGTTATACATTGAAAAGACTGAAAAACATTTACTGGTACCAGTTTTAAATAATTTCTAAAAAAACAATTTATAACACTGCATGCAAGTGACAAAGTACAATCACAAAATTTGTAATAAAATACTATTTGCTTTGTTGCATTTGGTTTGGATGAGTCTCCTTTTTGGACTATGTGAGTGAAGTGAAATTTTAATTACTTCTTAAGTCTTATAGAACTGTAACAAGAGGCCCATGGGCCTTATACGCTCACCTGATAACTAATGGCTAGCTGATAGATTTAAAGTAAACGTAAATACTAAACCCCAATGACTTTTTTCTATACATCAAAATGATCATTGTATCAATACCTACAACATTCTAAAATACATGCCTATGCAAAACGTTTATAGTTTTCAAGATAATTAACAATTTCAGTACTGTTTTACATATGTGACCTTGACCTTTAAACCCATGACCTTATTCTATACATCAAAATGATTGTTGTATCAATACCTACAACATTCTAATATACATGCTTATACAAAAAGTTAATAGTTTTCGAGATAATTAACCATTTCGGTATTGTTTTAGCATCTGTGACCTTGACCTTTGAACCCATGACCTTTTTCTATACATCAAAATGATCGTTGTATCAATACCTACAACATTCTAATATACATGCCTATACAAAAAGTTTATAGTTTTCGAGATAATTAACCATTTCAGTATTGATTTGCATCTGTGACCTTGACCTTTGAACCCATGACCGTTTACTATACATCAAAATGATTGTCCTATCAATACCTACAACATTCTAATATACATGCCTATACAAAAAGTTTATAGTTCTTGAGATAATTAACCATTTCTGTATTGATTCGCATCTGTGACCTTGACCTTTGAACCCATGACCTTTTTCTATACATCAAAATGATCGTTGTATCAATATCTACAACATTCTAATATAAATGCCTATACAAAAAGTTTATAGTTTTCGAGATAATTAACCATTTCTGTATTGTTTTGCATCTGTGACCTTGACCTTTGAACCCATGACCTTTTTCTATACATCAAACTGATCGTTGTATCAATACCTACAACATTCTAATATACATGCCTATACAAAAAGTTTATAGTATTTGAGATAATTAACCATTTCAGTATTGATTCGCATCTGTGACCTTGACCTTTGAACCCATGACCTTTTTCCATACATCAAAATGATCGTCGTATGAATACCTACAACATTCTAATATTCATGCCTATACAAAAAGTTTATAGTTTTCGAGATAATTAACCATTTAGGTATTGTTTCACATCTGTGACCTTGACCTTTGAATCCATGACCTTTTTCTATACATCAAAATGATCGTTGTATCAATACCTACAACATTCTAATATACATCACTATACAAAAAGTTTATAGTTTTCGAGATAATAATTATCATCAGAGGTAAAAAAAATTAGGTCACGACCTTCACAATTGACCTTGACCTCATTTTGAAGATACTAACAAGAAGATGTCAAAACTGAAAACCCCATGTCATTATCTGGTCAAGTAGTCAAGTTATAACAATTTGAAGCTTTTTTACGATTTTTTCAAAATTAAACGCAAAAACGCGTAACCCATTTTTCGACCGAATTTCACAAAATGAACAAACTATAGGCTTAAGACCCTAGAGAAGCCAAATATCACATCAGATTTTTTCTCCAAACAATACTTTCGGAGAAGAAGATTTTTTAAGATTTTTGCACCCCTAGGTCACCTTGACCTAGTTATGGTAGCCATGGCAACGCCACGAACAAATCTGAATTGCACCGACCCAGACATGCTTCTGACCAAGTCTCGTTGAAATCTACCATGTACTTTCAGAGGAGAAGTCGAAAATGTGTGTTAACGACGCACGCACGCACGCACACACGCACGCACGCACGCACGCACGCACGCACGCACGCACGCACATACACACGCTGCACCATACCATAAGCTCACATGACCTTTGGTCAGGTGAGCTAAAAATGATATAGAATTCAACCCACCCCCCTCCACCCCGAAACCAAATAATGACTCAATTAAGTTATATATTTAGAAAAGGATACTAAGGTTATCAGATAATCAAAAATTATCAAAATTCTACTGACCAAATAATGGCAGATTTAATAACTGTATTTAAGAAAATGATACTCAATTCATCAAAGTTCTCCTACACAGCATAGCTTACTGGTATCTAATTGTCGATTATTTTTGTTCAAAAATGATTGTATCTTGTATTTTAATCATCTGACAATCATGATTCAGAATGCAGAAAAAAACAAGAAGTAAATTCAGTGAATTAGGATCCCTGCCAGTAGATTCTTTTTGTGTGATTTGCACTTATGTTCAAAGGGTAATAACTCCCATGAAAATGAGCTAACCAACTTGGGTTAATAATATACAAATTTCCTTTCAATGTTGATGCTTTGCACAAAGTTTCATGAACTAGTGCTTCATAGTTTTGGAGAATTTGCACAAACAAGAATTTCAAATGGATGGATGGACGGACAGGAGGATGGAAACTTGAATTTAATATCCCACTCTTTCTTCAAACGTTTGGATAAAAGCATTGTAAATCTTTACCTGTCACCTGATGATGGTCTTTGTATATTGTGTCTTATGGACTAAAAAAAGGAAAGAAAAATTACATTTTTTAACATTTAACTTTAATAAAATTTGGGTACTGTTTAAATTGTTGTTTTTTCCTTACACAAAATAAAGCAAGTGCAGATTATACATTATATACTCTTGAAAATCACACTGATTATAAAATTTTTACAGAAATATAAAATTAATAAATTGAATCTTACTTGGCTGAAAAACCAGTCAACATACAAAATGTCTAACATATCAGTTAAAAAAGAGGCTCAATAGGGCCTGTACTACTCAACTGATCTAGCAATTTCTGATAAGTAGATTTTCAAAGATTGGGCTAAAAAATAACACCTCATAATCCTTTAAACTTGGATCAATGAAAGATTTTTTGGGAAAACCAACTTTATATGTTAAAAGGTTATAGATCTACTTTCTCTATAACAAATCTTAACTTAATCTGTCCATAAATAAATCAGTAATGGCTAATTATCTTGGTTTTTCTATTTACACTAAAAGTGGCCATCTTGGATTTCAGACAGCAATGCCGGATAAAATTTTGAATATGCATCAATCAAGGGTCTTCTTTATTAAATTTTGTTCTATTTGATCTACCAGTTTTGGAGTAGAAGATTTTAAGAAAAGCCAATTAAAAAAACCAATAACTCACATGCATAATCTGTGAAATATGGATCAACAAAAAATTCCTTGAAAAACTGGTTAATATGTTAGATGGCTATATATCTTTTAATAAATCAAATTTATAAAAACTAAATGAGTACACTGAAACATATGTTATGGGAATTTATTGGTCTATCCCTAGTCAAACTAATCAGACCACTAAACCCCCATTTTAATTTTTGACTTGTTGGAGGTTTGTGGTCTGACAGCTTCCATTATTGAATTCTTGAAATTTCTGACGAAAATGGCAGAAATGAAAACACGCGTCGATAACTTCCAGTATTTTCTTACCTCGCTCTTGCTGACAACATGGAACACTTCCTAAAACATTATTCTACCGATCCATGTTCAACTTTTAATTAAAACCCATCGATATCAGTAGAAATACAAGGTTTTCTGGTGTCTCATCAGCTCTCTGTCACTTTCACATCGTGAAGACATTACTAATCTGCATTGACCAATCAGATCGCACGTTGCATTTGGATGATGAAGCTCTCAGTTCTATCTTTTCGTTTCTGCCGTTTTCGTCAGAAATTTCAAGAATTCAATAATGGAAGCTGTCAGACCACAAACCTCCAACAAGTCAAAAATTAAAATGGGGGTTTAGTGGTCTGATTAGTCGGACTAGTCTATCCCATTTATTGTTATAATGGCCATACCCACCTTAGGGTTGGGAAGTATAAGGGCTTGTGGAGACGTAAGTGGAGAATCTCTGCTTTGATGTGGGGATTCCAGTACAATGGTAGCATTAACTAGTTTCATACAATCTTCCAATGTCTGTATAAATGTATCACAGGTTGCTCCCAGGAGAGAAGTGGCTTCATCTAACTTCTGTTATTACAAAAAAAATAAAAACTTCATTAAATGGCTCACTACATAATTCACTATTGAAAGGATTCGTTTACTGATCTTTGCAGACGTTCGAAATTCCTCATGTCTAAAAGGCCTTTGTAGGGGGCCTTTGTTGCAGAGTGGTTTAAAAAGCATCTCTCACCACCTAAGTTCAAATGTGTACCATGCAAAAAATTTCCACATAAATAACAAAATTCATTTGAGAGAAAAACTTCAAACTTTGAAAAAAAAAATTATTTTGGAATGTAAATATACAAGTTTAAAGAAGCTATGAAAAGAAGTTTAATGTAAGAAAACAATAATACAAAAAACTTTATCTGACATAGACATGTTTTCAAATATACTATGGTAAACTGGAATAAGGCTTTTTATGCACCAGTCAAGATTCTTTCAAATATTTTGGGTCTATCAGTTAGGAACTGATAGGGGAAACCATAGTAACTAAAAAAACAACCAAGTGAAGTTTCTTACAATAGGATCTGTTTTGATGGGACTCAAATATAGGTAGCGAGAAGCACTGCAATCCTAATTTAAGCCCTTTAAATCAGTCAGCCAAAAAGGCCCTATCAAGGTGGGAGAGCATTACCTCTTTACATGGTAACACACTTTTTTTAAATGAGTGTTTTAAAGCCCCAGTCAAGAATTTTTACTTATGAGAATGATGAAATTGTAGCACGACAGTATAATGTTATTTTACAACGCTGTGAAAAAAGAGTGCAGTGGAGTGGAGTAATAGTTTTACTTAACACCAGTCAAGATTCTTTCACTTATATTGAGGGAGTCAGTTCAGGATTGGTGGAGGAAAAAAGATTTAATGGAGAAAACCATTGACCTTGAGTAAGTCAGCTGTCAATCTTTCTAACATTAGAATCTGTCCTGAGTAGGATCTAAAGTTAAGAAGTGAGAGGCACTGTGATCTGTAAGTGCAGGTTTTAACGTACTTAGCCACTGAGGCCCCATGCAACATATATCAAGTAAAGAAGACTACAGACATTGTTTAAACTATTACTACTTACACTGACATCTGGTTGGCCATTCTCCTGTGTAGCACTTTTCACGGAATGTACTTGTTGCATTAGAAGATCACAGTATAATCTCAGTTCTGATTTCTTTGTTCGTATTATATCGGGTGATATTTCTCCTATAAAAACAAAAAATGATTTAACGTATATTAAAATTTCATTATGAATACAGTAAAACCTCCTCATAATACCTCATGATGACTTTGCCACCTTGTGTAACCCCACAGTCTTAACTATAGTTCAGTATACGTCTTTTGTTGGTTTTTTTATTTTTCATCATGCCCTTCTATAACATGAAAATGTGTATGTAGAGCATATAAAAAGTAATGAAAGTCTTGAAAAATAATTTTTAGCAGCAGTTATATATACATTGTACCTATTAATAACTAGAGAACTAGCAGACTTTAAGTGATGACAAATCACAATTTAATAGTGATTCCCAACACCAACCACACCACTGGTATCTTATACTCATGTTTGATGCTTACGGTATTCAAAGTGTGTTATTTTATTATCAGTGTTCTTTATACAAGTATTTGTTTTTTGTAACATTTTTTTGTTGCCAGAGCCAGGGAAACATAAAACAACAATAATAATAAAAAAAACAATAATTATGCATTATCAACAAGCAAATTTGGTGAATTAGGATCACCCACCAGTAGTTAATTTTCTATGATTTGAACTTATATTCAAAGATCCATAACTCCTGGGAAAATAAGCAAACCACATCAGGATAATGATATGATCATCTCCTATCGACAAGGCTGGTGTTTGGCACTAAGTTTCCTAAAGCATTGCTTCACAGTTTTGGTGAGTTACTCCGGTATGAAGGAGTTCAAATTGAATATCCTGCCACTTTCTTCAAAAGATAGGGGATAAAAATGTTTCAGTATAAGTTTTTTTACCTGAATCTTCTGGTGGCCTTCCATTTGTTATAGAGGCTTTTGATGTTCCTAATGCAACTAACCATTGTTGTCTTTCTTGTGGAGTTGCTGCTCTGACATAAAAATGTTGTTCTCCCGGAATGATTAAATCTAGTCTAGAATGGTCTGTGGGATGGACTAAAAATCAAAAGTGTTATTGAAGATATTTTATTAAAAAAATTATCTATCACATTGAAGATTCTATTTAAAAAAATTGTCTATGGCATTGAAGATTTTATTAAAAAAATTATTTATCACATTGAAGATTTTATTTAAAAAATTATCTATCACATTGGAGATTTTATTTAAAAAAATTATCTATCACATTGAAGATTTTATTTAAAAAATATCTATCACATTGAAGATTTTATTTAAAAAATATCTATCACAATGAGAATATTAATAAAATATACCATTATTAATGAAGCTTTAAAGAAGGATGTGATCTGACTGACACTAGCACCACAACACAACTATCGAAAATCAAAATGCACTCCTACAATTCTAAGGCTTACTAAAAGTGTCTACTACAGTGAATTATATATATATATGTATATATATATATATATCTTACCAGCTATATCACAGACAGACATTTTAAGAGATCCTTTACATCCATTGTTAACTTCTTCTTGAGATTTGTAGTAGGACAATATACCATTATCTAATATAAACCACCGAGGCTGCCAACCTAATATAAAAAATAAGGCAATTCAGTTAAAATTTGCTATTTTAAAAATTCATTTTTAAATTTTAAGGTTAAAATTAGTGTAAGTAGTATTCGATCGTAAGTGTAATTGTTTCATCAAACATGAAAGTACTGAGCCCACTTTTTAGAGTGCATATGCACTTGTCCACCATGAAGCAGCTGTATTAACATGGCAAACAACTCACTGTCAGTTGTGTTCTAATGTTCACCTGAAAGTGAATGGAAAACCATTTCTATTTTGTAATAGGAAGAAATCTGAAACTCTACAGGAAGTGGTACTGCAGAGAAAACCTTGAGTTTTTTAATATCAATACAATAACAAATATGTTTTAAACAATTAGCATAACCTTGCAGGTTTCTTTACTTTACACCATCTTATTTCAATGATGTAAAAAGGAACAGACTAGGATTGATATAATGGGGTTTTACCTCCCAGTCAAAAATATATTTACTTATATCAAGATGCCATCAGCTATAGGTGCAGTGGCAGAATTTTTTACCTTTGCAGTGCGCTCAAGGCAATGCACAGAGAGGGCTCTTTAATGTGCCACAACTTTAAACTGCAAAACAAAGGTTTACATGAAATTGCTTTTACATGAATGTGGCTTCATGAAGTCATTTTGCAATGAAATGAACAATGTTTACATTGTCTTCGTTTTGCTGTACAGTAAATTGTGAAACAGTCATATTCTGGCATTTTTTCATGAAAGTTTAATCAAGAAAAAAAATGGTACAACAATTTGTGTGAGATTGGTTTTTTTCTTTCTAAACACTCGTCATGTGTTGACAGAATAATTCCACACTTAGCAAGCCATGTCTTGGATCATTTTATCAACACTTTTCTTTAGAAAAATCGATCCAACACCGATACCAGTGCAAGATTCTTTCATTCTTGATTGCAGTTGAACATAGTCATACAGAAAAGTGACACCTGAGGTTTCAGAACTAATGTCTTAACCACTTGGCCAACGTGACCACACTACAGAAAATTTTAGGAGTTGGAAGTTCCTTGTTCCTGGTTTAATGTCCTTACATCCTGTACCGGTTTACAATATTTCATCTCCAGTTACAAATAATTCAATGCAGATAATGATTTGTTATTATAGCAAAATCAAAATTTAAAATAGACCTTTCGTTTTTATAAATTTAACTAAAGACAAATTAATTTACCAGAAAGATAGTTTGTCCACTTCAGTAACACGCCTTCCATGGTGATGAGCACACCTCAAAAATCGATTTCACCCTTTTTTACACTGTCAAAGAAACATAACGAGCCGTTTAAAACCTATAGATTTTCTTCAGAAAAATTGAGTAAATGAAAACCAAGATATCGTCTTAAGCAACAGATGTTACTGTAGAAGAATTCAGTAATTGATCGCTATCAAAGTGTGACAGATAATAAACATCTCGCCACCTCATATAACCTTGACATTTGATTGTTTACCAGGAAGTTCCGGTTACGAAAGAACAACTTCGATTTTAACCTATAGTATACTATAGACAAACCATGCAACTTAAAATCGAATAAGATTCATTTATGAAGACATGCGTATTTACTATTTTTGTAATTTTATATCATTTTAAAATTTGAACTTAGCCATTTTGAATAATTTTCTAAAAATATCAATTTCAAAATTGTCACTCACTCATTCACCGGTCACATAATTAAGTATCTAAGGTGAAGAATTGAGCACACTCTATTCGGCTGGTTCTCGGATCTACTTCCGGTGGAAATAAAACATGGGATAGTGAAGAAATGAAATTGTTTACATTAGAAACCTGACATGGTATTGATTTAAGAATTTGCACAGTGTATGTGAATATATGTGAAGTATCCCATATGTTTTCTGTTTGATTTTTATGAAATATGGACAAAACACGTTATGTTCTTTTTAGTTTTTTTTGGTAATTTTCTTATGGAAAAAGACTGGAATGTTGTTGAAATTCCTGTTATCTCATTGTTCAATATTACTTAACTTACAGTTGTACTAAGCAGGAGCACTGCGGTAGCTCAGTTGGTAGTGTTTCGCACCTGACCCGGTGACCAAGACTAAAGTGGGTATTGCCTGTTCTTTTGCCAAGCACTCACCATTACAAAATGAAAGTCACAGTTCTTACGGATGGGAACTTAAACATGGTCATGTGTCACCATGTGCTTGACACTATAAAGAACCCTGCTGTATAATGCCACCAGCTCAACGCACAGGCAAAATTTCTGCACTTTCGTCTATAGCTGGTGATGACTCTATATAAGTGAAATATTCCTGACTGAGATGTTAAACACCATTACTCAACTCTTTGATAAGCAGGGCACTTTCAAGTTTCAAATTTTCTAAAGGCACCAGGCATATAAATTTATTGTCACAAATTGATTTTGAGAAATAGACATTACACAGAATTGGTAAAGCTACACAAGATTGATAAAAATAACTTTAAATACTAGTATGTCTGCAATTTATGGAATTATATACCGTTGAACTGGTCTGTAAAGACCATAAACTTTATTTCTTAAATATTTATATGTGGATTCCATCTATATTTCAGAAATTCTGCAGTTAAACATCACAAATTATTATGGATACTGGTTAAAAAGTCATTATGGGTACAGGTGTATCATTTAGCCGTAACCAGGATGATGATGACATCCTGGGGGCTGATCTTGATGGTAGTAGTCATGGTGTCATCAAACGTATTCCTATAGAAATGAAGCCAAGGGGAAAGTTAGGGTTGAGTCGTGGATCAAGTAGAAAGCCTAAAGGAGGAAGCTTACGTTCTGCTCTGTCTGTTGATCTTGAAAATCCTGAAGTGGAAAGAATTCGCAGAGATTTTGAAATGTACAGGTCAGTTATTAATTGAATTAAAGTAATTTGTAGGTAATAAATGTGTACTTGGCTATATCCAGTGTAACCAAGAAGACGACTCAAGAAAAACATGTACTTGATTAAATCCAGCGTTACCACATGGCACAACAAAATCTTGTGTACAAATTTTGCTATATCCATTGCAACCAAGAACATGATGCAAAATACTATGTTTGGCTACATTCAGTGCAATTAAGATCATGACATCAAAAATATTTACTTGGAAATTGCTGATGTGGCCAAGAACATGGACATAATGAATAAAGCAATAAATATATGAGGTACAATTATATATAGACCACTGATTACAAAACTCCCAAAATTACAAAGGCATTGAATGACATGCCATGGCAAACTGGTATCCAGTGATGTTGTGTCATTTTACCTTTCAACATCAACCATTGCTCTGAGGGTAGATATCCACATCATTGAAATTATTAGTAGCCAGATTTCCAAAAAATATAAAAATGTAGTCCTTTTCAAAGTCATTAATCACAAATATGCTAAAATAGGTTACTTTTCAAAGAATGACAATTTTGGCTACCAAGAATGGAAACAAAGCCTGACGTAGTGTACATGTTTACTGTTTATCTGGTCTGTATGAAATACAAAGAGTTCATGTCACTCCTGTTAAAATATTCATATCATTTTCATCTATTATTTTGGATTGAAAGTTTTGAATTCAACTAAATGTGCAGGTGAGGTATGTCCTTTTTTGTTGTTCATTGTGTTTCATTTTACATATGAGCTCTTTTATAATTGTGTCTTTTCTCTGAACAGACTGAACAAAGAAAATGACATTACAAACATGCAGAAAAAAGAACAGAAACTTGAGACTGAAAACAAAAGATTACGAGCTGAACTTTTCCTCCTACAGAAAACATGCAACAACTTTAGAACAGAAAAAGACCATGCACTTGATGCTGAAAAGCAAGCTTTAGCCAGAGCAGCTGCTTTTGAACAAGACAGAGATAAGGTTCAGAGACAATTCAAGGTAGTAAATGTAATTTATAATCTGATCAGTTGTAACTAGATTTTTATTTTGTGTTGCCAAAAGTTTTAGTGATATTAACTAAAAATAATACCCTGATTATTTAAAAAAACAGGGTATGTCACCCTGTAGCTGTTAGCTGCGTTAGTAAGTTTGTTTAGGGACTGGCGTTTATTTAACAAGTTTAAATAAGTCTGGTATATAATGATAATTTAATGATCAAAAATGGTTACAAAACAATTTAGGTTACCAGTAATGTGAGTGTCATGATGTTGCAAAGGGGATGGGGGGGGGGGGGGGGGGGGGGGTTAGGAGGGGGGCTCGGTGGCAGAGTGGTCTAAAGGCCTGGCTTATGGATCATATATGAAGTTCATATTTCTTAATGTGTAA
Source organism: Anadara kagoshimensis (assembly GCA_021292105.1). Classification (NCBI taxonomy): domain Eukaryota; kingdom Metazoa; phylum Mollusca; class Bivalvia; order Arcoida; family Arcidae; genus Anadara; species Anadara kagoshimensis. The sequence continues at coordinate 45,489,459 of CM037870.1, forward strand.
TGAGGGTTCTTATATACAGGTTTTACTGAAATTAATAATAATCTTAAATAACAGGTTTTACTTACATAATTCTATCATTTATTTCAGATATTTAGAGAGACAAAAGAAAATGAAATCCAGAATTTATTGAAGGCAAAACGTGAACTAGAGAATAGATTAACAAAGATCAGTCAGGGATATGTACCTGATCATACAGAGTATATGGATTCAGCTTCTAGAAGTGCTTTTGAAAATGGTCTTGGTAAGAATGGTTTGATAAGCTTTTCACAATTGGGCTGTTTTTTGAATGTTTTGAAATGAAATCATGTTTCAGTTGTATTTACCAGGGTAAACCTTTAATGTGCTGTATTACTGGTGTACCTTTATAAACTTGGGTTTTATTCCTATTCTGACCAAAATTGCAATTAATATGAAAATGACATTCTTGTTAATAAAATTTAATGATATAAAGTATGCTAGATTATTATACAGTAAAATCACATTTCACTGAAATTTGCATTATAAACATAAAAAATAGCAATAGTTCCAGCTAATTCAGCTCTTCTTGTTAGAGACAAATCATCATCTCATGAATAAAACCATTGCACAATGACCAACAGGCCACATAAAGATGTTAAACCCAGACAATCATTTTAGATTTAAATCTAAAATATATTTCCTTTCATTTGCACTGACTATCATCAGATGAAAAGAAAATAAAAGTATGTGAAAGATTTGAAATTATGGTTCTCACTAAAATTATCTGACACAGAATTTTCCTGATTTACAGAATTTATTATTTTCTTTTATAGGTAATCCTGGAGATTGGTGGACAGCTTTAGAAAGTGAACCTAGTCTGGGTAGTACCATACAACTACATCAAACAACAATTAGGGGACCAGAGTTTGCTCACAGTATGATGGAAACTGAAGGTCCATTTACTAATGTTAACAAAGGTAATTATATATAAATGTATACAGTAGTTTGACTAGCACAGAATAGAACTACATGGAGGAGTGTTGTCAGTGGCCTATGTTCCTCCCTGGTACCACAGGCATAAGCAAGTAAGTAAGTAAGTAAGTAAGGAGACAGTAGTGGGACCAGGAATTTCATAAAGGGGAAGTTTTAACCCCTTGAGCCTTAGGCCCTCTGGGTCTGTCACTGTTATATACAGTAAACATATTTTTCCATAGGGTAATTTTAGCTAATTTGTCAATTTTAAAATAATTGATATAATTTCCTCACATGAATATTATTAACATAGATTTATATTTACATGTACATTTGTACATAACAAAATTTAGACTTAAACACAGAGATTGACACTTATGCAAAGGGGAGATAACAAGAAAACATGAAAACAGACATGTGGAAACTTACAGGTGCTAAATTTTGATCTTCTGCATCCCAAGGAAAAAACATGCTGAACTGTGTTAAACAAAAACCTTTGCTAATACATTAGACATTTGCCAGAAATGCTATTTATTCAAGTAAAGCTTGGTTTATGGGATTGCTGATATTTTACCAGTCTAAATCATGTTCAGTATACCTAATTTTTCAAGCCTGTAGATGTTACATAAACTAGGTCATATAAGATCGTTTTGAAATGTCCTTTAATCCCATTGAGTTTGAAAGTAGAAATTTTACATCCTATTCAAGATTCTTTCACTTATATCTAGGTGGTCAGATCTTGGATGCTGAAAAAAAAATCTGAGTGCCCAGAGGAAACCACTAACCTTCAGCAAGCAAATTAACAAACATTCTTACAATAGGATCTGTAACAAGTTGGATTTGAACCTAGGCAGTTAGAGGCATTGTATTCTATATGTATGGGCTTTAGGCTACCAAGGTGCTCTGGGACTTTGTGTGACATTAGGTCATTAATCCTAAGAAGTTACCAATTTCCTTTATTAATCGTTACGAAGAAAACCGCAAGATGAAAGAGCGGTTCAAAGCACTTTCTGTATTATAATTACATTTTCATCTATTCCTTTGTCTTAAAAATATTCTGTTTTATCTTTTGCTAGAGGACTGGAGTTCTGTTATGGCCAATTTGACACAGTTTTTACCCACAATTCCAGAACATGCTTTGAGTTGTGTATTACGCATCTATATATCTGCACCAAAAGACATGCACTCGGAAGTTGATATTCTACATAAGGTAGATAATAAATATGAAATCTGTTGTTGAATTTAAGGGTTTGTTAATCTATGCATTAGAGGGTTACTAGTTTGCTGACATGAGTTGATATAATAAATATACACCCCACAGACAATGTTTAGGGTGGTATATAGGAATCACCCTACCCACCTGTCTGTTCGGCCATCTGTCGCAATATCATGTCTGCTCCATATCTTCCATGTCTCTGGTTGTTTTTAATCAAACTTGACATAAACATAATCCAACATGAGATCATATCATATTTAGGTGTATAGGTCAAGGGTCAAGGTTAAGTCTTAGATATAACAACAGGGCATTGGTGAGAGATGAGAGGTATTTGTCTGTCAAGAGAATTTGCTCTGGTTTTAACAAAATTCAAGGCATTAAGGAATAAACATGTTGATATTTCATTTTTTTGTTTTTGAAAATACAATAATGGTTTTTTACTTCCCAGAGTATGAGATTCTTTCATTTATCTACATTTTGAGGCAATCACTTCTGAGTTGGTAGAGAAAATGGGGGTATTCAGAGAAAAAAACTGGCCTTCCAAACTGACAAACTTTCTTATGCTTATATCCTTCTATCCTTCCAGAGTAGCATTCAAACCAGTAAGAGGTGTTGTATCTTCAAACTGGTGCTTTAAACCACTTGGCAACCAAAGCCACAGCTTTCAGAGATATATTAATTAAAATCTTTTAATATTGCCACCATTTATTTGGTCCAGTTTTGGTTTTGTAAAAGGGTTTGTCTGTATTCCAATTAAGGGATAAAATAAGAAGGATTTAGCAGAATTGGAATTCTGAACTTGAAGAAATACTTAGTATCTAATGAGATAGCAGAGGGCATTATATTAAAAATTATATAAAATATTGAAATGTTTCTTTTAGGAATATGCAGCAAAGCTTCGTAATCTATGTGAAGGAAAGGGACGTGGTTTAACTATAGTTCATATTTCATTTGATGATGGTAATTCATTATCAGGTCAGGTAAGTCAGTCACATAATATCCACAAGGATTTGATGTTATTCTCTGTTCTCAGAACCTCATTAAGGAACTTTCATATTGATCTATCATCAATAAATTAAAATTTAATGCTTATATATTTGTGTAAAATTTACAATTAATTGATCTGAAAACCAGATGATGGCTAATCTTTTAAAATTCATATTTGTGCTTTTTACAAGATGACAAATTATGTGACACCACTAGATGTAACAGATTAGTTAGTTTAGATAAACTTTATTTATTCTGTAAGAATTTAGAAACAAGTTAACTTAGCTTTTGTTTGATTTCAGGCATTAGACAGACAACATTTAACACGACATCAACAGATATCAAAGTCTTCCATATTTCTATCATTTCTCTGTGATTCCACGGACAGGTGTTATACATATATTCATTTGTATTTGTTTTACTTTATACATACACTTGCATACATATTTACATGTATATTGATATCCTTTATAAATATCAACATAGTTAGGAGATGCGCATATTGTTAAAACAAGTTGCTTTGCTTAATTTCCCTGGAGTTATGGCCCTTTGAACTTAAGTGCAAATCATAAAAAAGAACCTGCTGGCAGGGGATCCTTATTCACTGAACTTGCTTGTTTACATGTATAGTGAAACCTTTTCTTACCTGTTACCTGGTTAGAACAAAGCCTTACTAAATAGAGGCTTTAATATTTTTTCACTACACTACAGCTTTCTAGAAATTTTAAACAGTAAAATTATTCATGTACAGTAAAACCTCAACTTAATATTCCTCCTATGAATTATTTCTTTATAAGTCTCTTTCAATTTATTGCCAGACTCCTTTGTAACTTCAATATTTGACAGACCAAATTGTGGTGATTCCAGATTTTACTGTAATTTAATTATGGTATTAGTAATCTGTATACAGTAATTCTTATTTTGTTCTTTTCTAGATTTACTAGTTTTGAATATAAACATGGTTATTTAGATAACCCAGGATCTCATCCTGCTGTATTCTGCTTTAAAGAAACCAAAGGGTAAGTTTCTCTAATGGTAGTAGTTTAAATAATATTAATATTAAAATATACAAGTGTAAGCTTTTAATTAAAAAATTATATTTATCTGTCTCTTTCTTTTGGGAGATAGCTTTTAACAGTTGTTATCCTTTTTATTCAAAGTGTTTTAGACTTTGTAGTACATGTAGATCTTGGAATTTCTGAATGCACCTGTTGTCTATCCCAGATGGCTGCTATTTATGTGAATAGAAAGAAAATTACTGATAAAAACTTCATTTCTTTGTATTTTTGTATTTGTAAGAAAACTATTCATCTGATTGAGTACAGAATACATGTAGATCAGATAATTTGTCCTGGAAATGCTTCTCTTTAGATTGGTTAATGGATGTTTTGTATATATATCCTATATGACAACTATTACCAAAAATAGAACAGAAAAATTCAAAGAAAATTGTTTATCTGGATAAAGGTATAGTAAATTTTTGTCAGATGATAGTCAAATATGTTAAAATAATTTATATACACCTTCTTTTGTTCATATTTTATACAGTGTAATATATTTACAATTTCAACTGCTTTGTTCTATACAAACTTTGAAGCAATTTCATTGTTTATTTTCCCATAGAGTCAATACAGAATGTGCAGAAACATGATGTTGGTGACAAGTAGTGTATGAACACATAATATAACTTGTAAATTTGTATTACCAATTATTTTGTATAGATCTCGTAATAGTCATAATGAAGCCAAAGAATTAAAAAGTAAAGTACGAGAGAAGAGTACTGCTAAGTTAATAGATGGTTATACATCCACCAGCAGAGGTGTAGAACAAGCTTATGTAGAACTAGAAAAAATACTCAAAGTGGTAAGTTCCAACTTCTTTATACCAATAAATAGATTTGTCTCTATTTGTCTGTGTTATTAGAGGCCACATAATTAAATTTCTCACACCTGTGACCAGGAAATCTACATATAGCTATTTCACCTTTGTTAAGACAGATGACACAAAAAGTCTCTCACATTAGTTGGATTTCTCTGAATTTTAAACCTGATTCTATGACAAAGGCATTCTTGATCACTTACATGCATCAAATTGATGACATCAAAATAGTTTTATGCAAGAATGTTAACAAAAAGCGATTTTATGTCCTTTTAAGGACGTGGATGGTGGAATAAAACGAAAAATTTGATGCAAGAAGTTGTTACAAATGAGGTTCTTATTGTGCAAATAAGTGAAAATAGAGTCTTAATTTTGTTGCCCTTGGTTCCTCTTAGTTATATGTCCTAAAATCTTTAAATAAAAATTTGTATCTTAGGAACTAGGTATTGACTCCAAAAAAGAAAAATCTGAAGATGATGAAAGTCTGCTGACAGAAGGGGAGGGACCAGAACAGCTGTGTGGGGGATCAGTATGGGACATACATGGTGAATATGAACAAATGGAGGCTATGAGTTTTGCCAAAAGATCCAGTTGTGAATTAGGATTTGAAAAGGTTTGTATCAAAGAAACATAAAGTGCCAATGTGTTATATTATGATCAAAATGTTTCTATAATATTTATTTATTTTCTCATTTGTGTTTAATTAGTGTATTTGCGGAATTCCAGTGAAAATTTTAGATTAGTTCAAGCATTAAGGAGTGTCACATGGTATGCTTACAACATAATTGACTTTTAGCTCACTTGCACAAAAGTGCAGAAATCTAATCCCATACTCTCAGCATAAACATCAGTGTCAGCATCCATTGATAAATTGTTATATTAAAGTTTCACCTCACCTGTGCCAAAAGCTCAGATGAGCCTTAGGATCTATCTTTGTCCGGGGTGTGTAAACTTTTCACATTTTAATCATATTTTCTAAAACTATTGGTCAAAGTTAGATGATATTTGGCTGGAATGATGTCTAGGTGAAACACTTTCAGATTTGCACAAATGGAAGGGGTTATGTCCCCTAGGGGCCCATGTTTCCATTTTATGAGTGATCAGTTATCAGATATTGCTTTTGGAATTGCTAACATTAATGTTTTGCCTGTAAAACTGACAATTTTTAAAATCTGTGATATAAGGACTTTTCAAAACATTCCACACAAACATCATTGGATATTTATCCCATAGTTTATTGATGAATCACATTGTTAAAGCTTAAAATCTAAATTTAAAATCTTTATTCTGGATATATATTACAGCATTATGAGAGATTAAATGGCCATGTATCGTCTGCTGGACCACTACCTCCATTATTGATAACAGGATCTGCTGGATCAGGGAGATCTTTGTTACTGACTAAATGGTAAGATAAAAGCTTTTAATATTTCCGTAATTGGGAGGTCATGGGTTCGATCCCCTGCAGGGTCTGACTCAAGACTTGAAAGTGGTTAGTTGACCTTTGCCAAGCACTCCGCATTACAAAATGAAGGTCATGGTTCTTTCGGATGGGAACATAAAATAAACAAGGTCCCATGTAACTATGGGCTTGGCAGGCTAAAGAATCCTGCTTTATAATGCCATCAGCACAACACACAGGCTAAATTTCTGCACTTTCGCCTATAGTTGGCGATGATTCGATATAAGTCAAATATTCTTGACTGGGGTTAAACACCATTTTTCCACTCCACTCTTAAGATTTCATTTGCCAGATTTTGTTGTTTTTCTTTTTTTCTTCTTCTTTTTGTTCTTCATTTATACTATCATAGCTTCCTCTCATTGCCTCTCTTTATTTGTCTTAATTTTGTTCTCCTGTTTTTCCTTATTCTTGTCTGTTTTCTTAACAATCACAGCAACTTTCAGTGCCTCTTCCATCCTTCATAAGTATGTATCCAACTAAGGCAAAACTAGTATGAGAAAGTATATCAGTTTGCTTGTTGAAGATCACTATTTGTTTTTACACTACACAGTTCCTTTAATATTCTTAACCATATTATGTTTTAGGATCCAACTACAACAGGAGAAGACATCTGGTGGTATTGTGTTATATCATTTTGTGGGTACAGAATCGTGTGTCAATGCTGATCCTGTAGTAATGATACGGAGGTTGACAGCTCAAGTAAATATATATTAAATTTCTGCTTAACTTTTCATTAATTGTAAAATTGATGTACAAAAAATCTTGGTTTTATGGAACAGCAGGTATAAGATAGAAAATTTACATGTTTTCGCTGTGGGCATTACCATCTTGATGTCCCATAGTTCCATGTTCCTTTCATTGTCAATTTTGATTTCACATGTGACAGGTGAAGCTATCTCAGCAAGAAGTGCTTACCCTTTGGAGCACCTGGCCTCACTTCTGTTGTGAAATTAACATGTTTGGTAACCCAAGTAAGATTTTGTTTCATTGTTAACTATAATGCTCCTTTTTGTGCAGTGTGGCTAAGCTTTGTATTGAAAATTCTATATGATCCAGTACTAGAGGACTACCTTTTTAGAAATTATACAGAACAGTTTGTAAGCCAAGAGTCAAACCTGTACAATCCTTACACATAGAATTTCAAGACCTTTCATTGTTTTCAGCATTTGAACAAAATTGGAAATTTCAGTTGATGATTTGGTTTATTATACATAAATCCAGGGCCCCACAAACGCCGACAAGGTCATTCCGTGGTAAAAATCACCGCTAAAAAAAACCTCATTCATCCCCCCCCTTTCTTCATTGATTCATAGAGCTTTTTGATGGAGTTTATATTTCGTCTGGAATGTTACACAACTTATATCTACTTTCAGATATTTTCTTTCTTTCTTCATTTTATTAATGAAAAACTTTATTCATCCAAACATTCACCACAAAGTCGGGAAAGACTACAACCTGACAGGTCCTGTGTTTGTTTATATCATGCCATGATTATGTCCCTTTAATACATTTTAGTCAAAGCAGAGTGGGTAACGACTATTTTTCGGGTTAAAGTAAAAAATATGGCTGTCACATGTTTTACTGCTTACATTAGCAACTACCAGGAGGTGGATATTTCTAGAGAATTCCTACAAAGGGAAACTACTCCACTTTCAAAAAAGTGGACTAAATACTTTGGTGTATAGAAACATGTGTTAAGCGAAGTAGGGGAAATTTGGCATTGGTTGTGGTAAAAGACTAATTAAATTTGACTTTAAATGTCGATTTTCTTCATTAGAAATGGAACGTAAATATTTTAAATAATTTTCCTAAAAATTGAAATGATGATATTCACTTTAGACATAACCAACGAACTTCAACGTTATGACCATATTCTTCCTGGTGGTTTTGGGGATTTTTTCATTATTTCAGTTGTTGTGGGTCCGCTCGCGCAAACTGTGACACGAGGAACTATACAGCAAGTATCGTTACCCATTGTATACAACAATGACTGCCAATGTACAAACACGTGTACTGATTTATAGTCCGTATCATTTAAGTATAACTACACTATATTGTCCAACATAATAATGAAAAACAGCTATTTTAAAACAGACTATAGAGGAACTATTTTTAAGGGAATGTTTGTCAGAGATTTTATTTAGAGTAGTTTCCCCCTTAATGGCTATTTTTCTAAACATGCTAAACTTCCAGTCGGAGTTTAGCTCAATTTTTGATGGATTATTTTTCAACCATACAGACATTTATTGTCCAGTTTTTTGTTAGCGGAAATATAGACAGGTGTTATTAAATAGCTGTGACAGGTTAATTTGTCAGGAACTTTAATTTTAAAATTTAATGAAAGTTGCTTCTTACATGGTCTTACTCAGAAAAATCTGGGTATATTTAGAAGAATATTAAAGAGATCATGATTTTATTATCGTCATACAGCCTTCCTATGAATAAGGAATATACAGTAAGGTAATTTTGTTCATCTGCCTTGTGTAATCCACATCGTTTGCCTGAGTAGCTCTGTTCCAGAGCAGATGGAGATTTTCTTTTTGGTGCTGAATATTCAAATAGGATTCGAATAACAGCCATCTTAAAGTCTTGTGTGATTACTTGTTAGTGAATTAATCTTAATTGACAAGACAAAATTTAGTATTACCGGTAGTAGGTTTATTAGGGAAAAAAACCGAATGACCGAATTTCAATTTGGTGTTTTATTTGCCAATTTGGTGATTTTTAGCCGATTTTGGCGATTTGTGGGGCCCTGCATAAATCTCACTTTAGAAATTTCATACCTAGACACTGCCAGGTACAGGTAGATTAATGTCTTATTTTCTTACAGTTGATGCAGCAGGTTAATTCCCCACCAGCATTGACAGCAGACCCTGTAAGATTGGTAGAAGAATTCCCAAGGTGGCTAGAAAAAGTTTCGTCTAAAACAGCTGGAGGTGTCATTTTAGTTCTAGATTCAATTGATAGGTTTCTGGTGAGTTCATTTTTCAAGTTTGTCAATGGGGTTCACCTCTACCACGTGGAAACATAACTTTGTATGGAACAGTTATTTCTATTGGACATGGAATCATATCAGTTCACATTTTTCCATAAAAATGATATTATCCTAGGAATTTGTGATGTAAATGTTTTCTATAGCATCCTGCAGAAATGTTAAGAGTATTGATCATTTGATACAGCAGTGACCCCTATTTTTTCGTACAGCAGTGACCCCTATTTTTTTCAAGTTCTTTAAAATTAGAGAATGTTAAATATATTTGCAAATTAGTTTTATAAAAAGTGTAGCATCATCATTCATATTTTTACATTATGGTTTTGTAACTTTACCTTAAAATGGTGAAATCTTTAATATTTTTGACACCCAATTGAGTTTAACAATTTCTTATTCAACCTGATATTAAGTGCAGTTTTCAAAATCTAAAATATTAAAATATTGTTGTATTGTTTATACTGCCACAAAATTGCAAAATACATGTATGCAAGACTTGTTATGTTTATTCATTAAATTGTGTTTAAACTGTATTGGGAAAACATTAAAGTAAAACTTGTAACATGTTGTGCATGTTTTTCTGTGTTACAGCAAGCCGAAGTTCATTTAAAATGGCTGCTAGATCCACTTCCTGTTGATTCCAGAGTAATTGTGTCTGTAAATGAAGAGACATGTCCACAAGCATGGAGGTAACCTGATTTTAACCTTTTATTTATTGTGTGACAAATGGTAGTAATTGTTTGCTACTGTAAACCGCTATATATTGGCGCATACTTATTTTAGCGATTGATGAATAGTAAACATATTAGCGCAGTTTAATTTTAGCGCAATCAATTCCAGTCTGAACTGTTTAATTCGCCTAAAATCCACGACTTTTAGTCAAAGAAATAAAATAAAATTTGAGAAGGGGATGCCAGGTTACAAGAAAATAATAAAATAACTATGTAATGTTTGACTTTCACTGAGAGAAAATCTCCGTAACTGACCCAGGAAGTCAGATGTCTGCAGGAAGCTTTCATCATAATTTGGCCCTCTCGTCTATTAGACATTTTACTGAATGAATATTTAAATCAATAATAACATATTTGTTTTTTTCATGTAATTACCAACTGTTTTTTTTAAATACAAATGTTTTGACACATTGTCGATGTATCCCCGATAACAGCCACTTAGATCATTATAGAGGTCAATAATTAGGATTGACATCACAGAAAAAATAAACAAATTTCGCATAACGGGTCTAATTTGTTGATATAATTGTTGATATTTTAATGATTGAGGCCAACTACTGGTAAATTAAAATTAACTACCTGAAAAGGAGACTTGTCAGATTGTACGTATCATATACAATGGCCAGTAATATTTAAAGCTATGCCAGTATTCCCTAATTTATCCGTTTGTCGGAGATCAGTCTACCAGGTCTGGGTAATTAAGGGTCATCTAAGTAGGAAAATTCAAGTGAAATCCATTTGGTTGAAATGACGTAAAAGAGGGCTATAATTATGAAATTACCTACACAAGTGTGAAGATTTATAAATAAAAATAAAATAGGAATTGATAATTTAAGAGTTTATAAAATATTTGTTGCATTTTGTAAAGAAAATTCTGCAAAAAAACATGTGTTGGGGGAAAAAGCTTACACCTTGTATAACGAATAATTTTAAAAAATGAAAAGATATTAAGATGGTCAACGTCTTAGAGCAGTGCAAAGGGGCCAGAGTTTGTTAAAGATATACCAGGTTTTTGAAAACTCGACAATTTACGGTTTAGGTAATCTACGATTTATTTTCCTTTTAAAAATGCGTGTACCAGGCGTGATATTTATATTCTAAGGCCACTAATAATCCAAAATAAAACAAGTCACTAAAAGTGCACGGTCACACAATACTGTTCTATTTGATTGAGGTGAATATTGTTTGGTTTCAACAATAGTGAACTATATAAAGCCGAATATGCCTCAACAATAATCAAGTAATATACAAGCTTAGCTTTTATAATCTTCCCTTGGATCGTTGGTAGCCTTAAAATATGAACTATCACACCTGGTACACGCATTTTTGAAAGGAAAATAAATCATAGAAAACCTCCACTGTAAATTGTCGACTTTTCAAAAACTTCGTATTTCTTTAACAAACTCTGCCCCCTTTGCACTGCTCTATGACGTTGACTATCTTAATTTCTTTTCATTTTTAGAAATTAATTTGTTATACAAGGTGTAAGCTTTTTTCCCCAACACGTGTATTTTTGCACAATTTTCTTTAAAAAATGCAACAAATATTTTATAAACTCTTAAATTATCAATTCCTATTTTATTTTTATTTATAAATCTTCGCACTTGTGTAGGTAATTTCATAATTATACCCCTCTTTCACGCTTTTCAACCAAATGGTTTTCACTTGAATTTTCCTACTTAAATGACCCTTAATCCCTAATTATTATCACATGCGGATATATTGATGGAAGCCATACCAGTGTCATTCAGAACTATTATTATTTTAACACTGACTATATAACCATTTAACGTGTGTCCATACCCATTCATAGTCACAGCAGCGCTGTACAGTACTGACTTTTTTGGATGTAATTTTAGCGGCAGTTTTATTTTAGCGCTGACACTCTTATTGCCAATTGCGCTAAAATAAAACTGCCGCTAAAAAAACACGGTTTACAGTAATTAAATAAGTTGAATCTGTTATGTTGTTTGCAAATCAGCAGAATCTTATGTATGCTGAGTATTTTGAAAAATCATTTGATTCATACATTTGATACAGTAAAACCTGTTTATAAAGACCATTAATGGGACCTAAGAAATATGAACTTTATCACAGATGAAACAGCTATAAAAATAACAGAACATGCCAATCTGTTGCAACAATGTCTATTTGTAATAAAATTCTCATCATGCTTATTTTCTAATATTTCACAAAATTTTCACATGTTTTCATTGTTGTAAGATCAAATTATACTGTCATGTGACACTTTCTTCATTCTCATCAAATTTCCCCTTTGTTTGGTACATGTGTTTTAGTTCTATTGCTAATTCTGTCATTTCCAACAGCCCCCTTTATATGTTTAAAAATGAATTTATCTGAAATGTATAATTTATATTTAAAACATTACTCTTTTTTAAGGTCATGGCCTACTCTTCAGGTTGAACCTCTGAGTAATAAAAATGTTAAAGAATTAATAAAAGCAGAACTTGCCACGTTGGATGCTAGTCTAGGAAGTGAAGATGAGACTCTTATATTAACTCATTGTCGAACCCCTTACACGTGTTGTCCATTGTATGTTATGGTCTTGGCGCGACATATTTCTGGGTAAGTTTATTTCAATGTTAATCATAATAATGTGTAAAATTTTGAAATTCTGCGAAAATGATGTTTAAACAATTTTGTATACATGTAAATATTTTGGGGTTCCAAATTTAACTTTTTCTATATTCTGTTTGTCTTTGTCTATTTATATCCCAATTAAATAATTAAATAATTACCTATCAATCCAGCCAGAGCATCCAGAGTCATCACTTGGTCTTTACATCCATACCTTTCTTTACTTTTAACCACTGCAGTACCTCAGTTGGTAGAGTGCTTGCTCCGTAAGTGGGAGGTCATGGGTTCACACCCCGGTCCTGTCTGACCCAAGACTTGAAAGTGGGTAGTGACTGTTCTTTCGCCAATCACTCGGTATTACGAAATGAAAGTCATGGTTCTTTCTGATGGGAACTTAAAATAAACAAGGTGTTGTGTCACAGTAGGCTTGGCATGATAAAGAACCCAGCTGTATAATGCCATCAGCGCAATGCACAGGCAAAATTACTGTACTTCGCCTATAGCTGGCGACATCTCAGTATTAGTGAAATATTCTTGACTGGGACGTTAAACACCATTACTCAACTCAACTAAACTCTCTCTTTACTTTATTGAACCAAAGTTTGATTTTCACTTTATACTGTAAACTACTTATTAATTTTATTGGTGTGCTAATTTCATTTACATGGTAATACAGTGATTCATGCATTGCGCAATTCAATAAGACCATAGGGCACATGGTGGTCCATAAGGTTTACTGGGTATGCTAATTCAAGTACATGTGAATCTACCCAATTATACCTTGAGCTAATTAAATTGATACATTAACAGTAGTTAGGTCATCATACTTGTTTTATGTTCATATTCAGATATGCCAAACATGAAGGAAAGATAAGTAAGTTATTAGATGTACTACTGACATGTACAGACTGTGTTAGTCTGTATGGTAAAGTGTTAGATCTGTTACGGGTGACACTGGAGACTCATGATTCCAGGGGATTTCTTAAAATGGTATGTACTACTCGTTATTTATATACATGTGTTTTACTTGTTATACAATTAATACACAATTTTAAAGCTTGTTCCTACTACAGGAACTTTATACAATGAAGCAATCTACTTATAAATCAACTGTTGACTCCAGATGTACCACATTTCCTTCATTCTCAATTTTGATTTTTCACATTACAGGTGTAGCTAGCTAGATGGGAGTTGTTTACCCTTTTGGAGCACCTAGCCTCACTTCCGTCGTGGAAGATCACGTGTTTAACTAAAGTAGTTTTTAATTTTTACTTTGCTTTTGGGTTTGTGGTTTGGTATATTTGTGTTTGGTTTAAAAATTTCAAATTTTACACATCAAAAAAATTATCCTTTTTAAATTTCTTTTTAGAGCATGGAGCTCTGTTTTATTTCTTTTTTTACATTTCTTACAACTCCTGACAGAAATGATGCTATTGACCTTTCACCTAGTAATATTGCTTTGGATTTGTATATTTCCAGATATTACGTTATTTATATGTAAGTCGGAGTGGATTAAGTGAGAATGAGTTACTGGATCTTATACCTCATTTAAACTGGAACTTTTTAGCCATGTTTACAGAAACACTTACAGAACAGTTAATATTGAAATATCAGTCTGGTGTTCTTACATTTGCTCATGAACAGGTTAGTCATAGATCTTAGATCAGGTAAATCATAGATTTTATCAATCAGGTAATTCTACTCCTCCTCCCCCCCCCCCCCCCCCCCCCCCCAAATATCGTAATACCGAGTGATTGGCGAAAGAACAGTCACTACCCCCTTTCAAGTCTTGGGTCAGACATCTGTCCAGCCACTTTTTATGTGAAATATTTCTTCAAAACTATGAATCACTATTATGAAGCTTGGTGCAAAGTATCAAAATTGATAGGAGATGCATATTTCAATGACCTGAGTTGGTTTATTTATTTTCCTGAAAGTTATGTCCATTTGAGCATAAGTGCAAATCACAAAAACATACATGTATCTACTGGCTAGGGATCCTAATCCATTGAGATTGCTTGTTATCTCTCTTATTTTTCAAGCCAAATTGAGGGATAAACTTTGCTAATAAGGTTAAATATTTTACACTATTTACAGTGCTTACGGCAGTAGCGGATCTCAGTCAGTAGCGGATCATTTTTTAAAATAAAGTTAATTTTTCCCCTATCATTACGAGAAACCAATAAAATTCGGATATATTTCTGTAATACTGATAAATTTACTTCATTCTACATATAATTTATGTTAATAAACGTCCTATTATTATAATTCTTGGCTTTTTCATGCAAATGTCATAAGCGTCTCAACGACACGGATGTGTTTTCCAAACACTTACTTTCGATTCGGACGACGTGTTCAATACTTTCAAAGGTAATTTGAAATGATTGCAAAAGCTATTTACAACCGTTAATATATCTTCTTTCAAGACATAAACTTTTATTGAGCTTTAAAGTTCTTGACAATAAAAAATAAACCCGTTTTCCGAAGGGTGCAAGTACGGCAATAACGGATCAGCTGAGCACTGTAAACAGGGGGCCTCTCTAAAGGCTAATGAAAATGGGGATTCGTAATATTTCTCTAGAAAAAAATAAATTTTGCGCCTGATGTATATGTTGTAGTAAATTGTAAATAAACAATGCAGAGGCCATTGGAGAACCAGTGCCTAGCTTCCCTCCTTGACCCCATGAGAAAGATGGGTCCATTGTCATGCTATGCCGCTATCTTATTTATCATGATAATACCAGATCAATGGGAGTTTTAAAGAAACCATAATTATCATGCTTGAAGGATGATCAATATAAAATTCGAATATATTGAATTAATACATTAATTAATATCCAACCCTATATATCTTTATACTTTTATGATTAAGACCATGAAAGTTTTATTCCATTCTATATTTTTGTCTGGTAACAATTTTGGACATATTATGCACATTGTACACTCCCAATATGTATCGTTGTTTGTATACACTGTTCTTGTTAAAATAAAATCTTCATGGACAACAGTATGTCATAAAACATAAGGCACAATATTATTTTATTTTCTTCATCAATCTTTGCTTTTATATTTCAGTATTTAAGACAATGTTAATTGACTTAATTTATTATTACATTTATATCAGAAACCTGTTGATGATTTGTTTTTTTTTTATTTATTTAAATCATGTTATTTGTTGATATATTACGGTTAAATTTTTTTATATTGTTTCATAATTTGTATTTTTTGCAATTGAATGATGAAAACTCAAACTAATCATGTTTTGAGTTGATTCCCTATCGTTTTCTTGACACTAGGTGGCGTGATCCGCTACTCACAAATTGATTCGTTACTGACGTAAATACATGGGATACAAAACGAGTGGATTGCCCATACTTATAGTCGGACGATTTTTATCATCTAATGATAATTTAAAACAGTGGGGAAATGTCAATTGCTAGTACCAAAAAATTACAATCGGCTGCGATGATTTTTTCGGGGATCAGTGAATATTGCGCTAATGATCCGCTACTGCCGTAATCACTGTATCACTAGCATATTCGTAGAAAAAATAAAAATAATTGTGCCAGTTTCTGGTTTAGTATTTCCTCAGTTTGTTGAGTGCTTACCTACTAATTATGGGTTCAAACACTGGTTTAAACCTGCTTTTTTCCTTTTTCATATAATGTTATATGAATGTAATGAATTATTTTAACTTCAAACATGGTTATGTGGATCAATTTTTATACCAATATAAGACATTCAAATTTATACTTTTTTCTACTACATTGAATTTATATTCCTTTTAGACAAGAACAGCAGTTAAAGACTATTGTTTTGGTAAAGATGAGGGTAAACTAGTACCTCAACTTAGACAAGAATTAATTCAGTATTTTAACCAATTTTTAGGGTAAGTACATGTTTATTCTTGAAAATATAACATGCTTTGTCAATAGAGTCCAGTTGAGTAATGGTGTTTAAGGCTCCAGTCAAGATTTCAAAGTGATCAATAAGATCTGGGATGGTGCAGGAAAATGGAGTGCCCTGAGAAGAGCACAGACCTTCAGAAAGCAAACTGACAAATTTTATCACATCAGGATCCTGCCAGATGAGACAGTTTCTTGTTGTTTTCAGGTACTTCTGATATTTATGTGTACAGTGCTCCCTCGATATACCGCCCCGCGTTATAACGCCAGCCTCGTATACCGCCATGTTGCTTCTTAGAACGGATTTCCCTCCTATATTTTGCACCCGTTATAATGCCAAATTCTCATATCGCCATCCGACACACATGTAGTAGAACGGATCGTTATTTATGAATAATATTAACCCAGATAACACTGCCAAATGAATGTTGTTCATATAAGATAAATTGATTGATAGAATAAAATGATCTTGACATGTAAAGCCTGTATTGTAACTGTGACTGTGTCGTCGTCTTCTTCCGGTTTTCGATCTGTATACTATAGTGTATTAAGTCATTTCCGGCAAAAAAACCACATGTCATGAAGTTGCGAGTATCAGCAACCACTTATTTTCTGTACATATTTCATTAAAAAAGGTAATATTTTAATAATACAAGTATTTGTTTTAATTATTGCTAATGAAAATCGGCAATGAAATGATTAAGGAGTAGCGACACAAGCATTTCTTTACCTAATTTATCGTTATGGGGTCTGAATGCACATGTGCAGATAGTTATAGTTGATCTGGAATTTGTGAAGTTCGGGATGTTTTGCCTGAATTCGATATAACGCCACCCCCGTTATACCGCCAAAATCCGTCTGAACTAAAGGTGGCGTTATACTGTAAACCGCTTTATATTGGCGCATACTTATTTTAGCGATTGATGACTGGTAAACATATTAGCGCAGTTTAATTTTAGCGTAATCAATTCCAGTCTGAACTGTTTAATACATCTTTATATTACCGCATTTTCTCGCCTAAAACCCACAACTATTAGCCAGAAAAAATAAATTTGAGAAGGGGATGACAGGTTACAAGAAAATATGTAATTGAGTTTTAATTTGTTTGACTTTTACTGAGAGAAAATCTCCTTAACTGACCCAGGAAGCCACGAGACAGATGTCTGCAGGAAGCTTTCATCATAATTTGGCCCTCTCGTCGATTACACATTTTACTGAATAAATATTTAAATTACTAATAACATATTTTGTCTTTTTATTCATTTAAATACCGACTGGTTTTTTTTAAAAATACAAACGTTTCGACACATTGTCGCTGTATCTCCGATAACAGCCGCTTATATCATTATAGAGGTCAAGAATTAGGATTTATATTCGTTGCCGACATCACAGAAAAAATAAACAATTTTCGCATAACGGGTCTAATTTGTTGATATAATTGTTAATATTTTAATGATTGAAGCCAACTACTGGTAAATTAAAATTAATTACCTGAAAAGGAGACTTGTCAGACCGTTCGCATCACATACAATGGCCAGTAATTAACAGCTATGCCTATCCGTTTGTCGGTGGTCAGTCTACGGGTCTGGGTAATTAATCCCTAATTACTTATCATATGCGGGTATATTGATGGAAACCATACCAGTGTCATTCAGAACTATTATTATTTTAACACTGACTACATAACCATTTAACGTGCGTCCATAGACATTCATAGTCACAGCAGCGCTGTACACTACTGACTTTTTTGTTGTAATTTTAGCGGCAGTTTTATTTTAGCGCTGACACTCTTATCGCCAATTGCGCTAAAATAAAACTGCCGCTAAAAAAACACGGTTTACAGTATTTTGAGGGAGCACTGTATCTACTATAAAACACCAATTCTGTATTATTATTTTTTATGTCAAATTTTGTTCTATTATATAGAAGTGGAGGAAGATTTAGCTCCCAGTTATATTTCTTTCACTTATATCAGACACTTAGTTCTGGGAAAGAGGCAACAAAAGTACCCAGAGAAAAAAAAAATCAGCAAGCACATTGACAAACTTTCTCACAATTGGAGCTTTACAAAGTGATTATGCAATTAATTGATAGACAATTCTGCAGGGAACAGAAGAAACTGTGTTTGGACTTTCAAATATTGTGGCAGTGAAAGAGATTATTTAGTAATTTAGCATTATAACCCAGTTTCAATAATTTTCTTACATCATTCATTTGCCATATATGTTTGTTTATATATAATTTCAGTCCTGGTAAATTAACCTGTCGTGTATCTGATGAGCTTCCATGGTTAATAAGACAAAGTGGTGATAAAGAAAGTCTGGAGAACTGTATACTTAATCTGTGTATATTCCAACGACTTTATGCCAGGTAAATATTGCACTGTGAAAACATTTATTTCCATGGTTCTAAGAAAAAAATACCATTTTGTTGAATTGTTAATACATGGTTTAGGCAGACATGTTATAATTTATAATTATTCATGTAAATTTGTTGGTCATGGTATCCATGGAAACAATGAAAGTTGGGGTGCTGTTTTGGGAGTTGTTTCAGATTTATCATATCTTGTAGAAATAATTTTCTCACCAATATAAGCTGGAAACACAAATGAATTGTTTTTAGAAACTATATTATGACAGAACTTGTAAAAATACCCTTATTCAAATATCCTATAGTTTTTTACAAACTTCCATGTTTCTTATCTGTTAATTTTCCTACAGAGGGCGTTGTGCTGAGCTGATAAGTTATTGGCAGTTTATTGCAGCAGACAAGATAAGTATGGCACAGGCCTACTTCAACGCTACAAGAAAAATGGAAGAATGTAAGTTATAATGTCATATAATATTGCTTCAAGAAATCATCTTTATAAAATCATATAGATTATTTCATCTGTTAGTATATTTATTTCATTGTAATACTAGTTCATATAAATGTATTTTCTATGGTTCATTTTAGTTCACCGTAATAAATGTTTAGGTGAGGTATTTGGCTGTGTATTCAATTGTCTATTCATTATTTGAGTATTGTATGTATCCATTCATATACTAGTATTAATATCGCTCTGCAAATTAATCTGTCACATGTTAGTAATGTAGTTCTCAATGAGCCTACACACTTTGACTGTTTTGTTTGGAAACAATTTCCTTAGTATACAAAAGTATTCTAAACTCTTCCACCCGCTGTTTGTTGTCCATCAACCATTGTTCACTGTCCATGAAACATTTTACTTTTCCAGAACCAGTTAAGAAAATTTTCAACCATGTTTTATTTGATTTTACTTATTCTGAAATATGAGTGCATATCCAAAGAAAGGGAGGAAGGAACTCCATGTGCCTGGTAACACAATTTCTCCGTCTCATCTTCATATCACATATGAAATTCCTAAATGGATGTGTAGACTTTTATTACTATTAGCTGTAGAATCACATAACTTAGGATGTTAATGATAGAATTTTCCTTACCCATTGAAAATATTAACTGTGCACAAGTGTAATAATGACACATGACATTGCTTAGTAAATGTAATCATCAAGTATTTTTAATTTGCAGTAGTTGGTCAGAACAATGGTCTAGTCACTCTACCTAGAATAGCTGATATGTACGAATCACTTGGCCGCTTTGTAAAAGATCTTGGCTTGTTAAACCAGGTAACAGATACATTTAAAATTAAACTTTTTGCACAAGTATTTTGTTTTAAAGTTAATTATTTTATAATTAGTTGTATCATGACTTTAAAGTCAACAGCTTTTACCGACATATTCTGTAAAATAAGAAAAACCTGCTAATCCTGGGTTAATTTTTGTGATAATCATCATTTATCAAGATAATCTCGTACTTATATTTTCCCATTATTGAATGATGGTCAGTGCAAATGCAAGTGAACTATATCAAAATTAAATACTTGTAGAATTTTAATTTTTACATCTTGTGACTCATGCAAATTTATCCTTCAATCTTGTTTGCACTACTATTAATGGGTAAATTATCATGTTCAGTTAAAATGTAACTACTCTATTAGTTTTCAGTATAATTTCATAATTTTGATATTGTAGGCTGTGCCTGCTTTACAAAGGGCACTGGAAATAAGAGAGACTGCCCTTGATCCTGATGACCCTGTAGTAGCAAGGTCACTTCACCAGCTTGCTGGTCTCCATGCTCAGTGGGGTAAATTTTCTACAGCAGAAGATTTCTACAGACAAGCACTGGATATATATGAGAGTGCTTATGGGCCTGATCATTATCTGGTTGCTAAGGAACTGGATTCTCTAGCTGTGTTGTATCAGAAACAAGACAAGTATGTCATTCTTAGGATGTAGTTTGTTGGTTTTCATCAAATTAAGAAAATATGCACTTGGCCATATAAAGTTAAGGAACACTTGTATGTATTTTAGAAATTATTATAAAAGAGTGATAAAATATTATTTTTGGATAGTTTTTGTTTTTTTGTAAACATATTTAGATACATTGGCAAATTTACTGTTCAAACAAGAATGGAGTAAATTATATAGACTATTTCTCCAATTTATCACATGTGCTGAATTGTGTTTTTGTATTTTGATTAACAAAGTTTCCACAAAACAAAACTTAGGTTTCACTGAAGTACTTACCTAGGTCTCAGAAAATGACAATACTTAAATTAAAAACACGTTTCTTGCTTTGAAAAACTCATGTGAATACACTGGTACACCAATTTTGAACATTATATTGACCTTAACTTATAGTCAGGTGTTTAAATCTTCATGAATGATTAACAATGAATAATTGGTGCATTATACCTGTTTGGTTTAAGTTTATTTTTATATCAGATGAGATTTCTTATGAATTCAATTATGGGAAAAGTGACAATTTTTTTTGGATTAGGTAAACCATTTAATTTTGTTAGAATACTTCAGTTATGAAACTTAGAAAAATCCAAAATACAATTGCAGACCTTAAGTAACTTACAATTTATATCTATCGTAGTACAAAAATACATTGGATCAAATTATGAAATTTGTTTATTAAAGTATCTTTATGGGACCCAAAACATGTATTTGATAATTTTTTAATTAATTTTTAATTTGATTTTGGCAGACATGATCTTGCAGATCCATTGAAAAGAAGAGTTTTATCCATAAGAAAGAAAGCCAAGACTCCAAGAGTATCTTCTGTAAGTTGTTACAATAATTATTTTTATGAGTAATGTGTTTCCTATATTATATAACAATGAGGGAAGAGGGATAGAAATTAGCTTTTTATGGTCACATAACAAGTTAAAATTGTTCAGACTAAATTTATGAATTGTGCCATAATTGAAGAAGTATATATATATAATATATATATATATATATATATATATATATATATATACCAGTAGTCCATCCTGCCTTAAAGACCACCTCTATATAAGATGTACCAGCTTATAAGGGCCAGTGGAATTATGTCCCAATTGTTCTTTATTTATATTATTTGAACCTGTATACAAAGGCTGCCTCCCCATAAAGGCCACTTTCACTGGTTCCCTTGGGTGGCCTTTAAAGACAGGTTTGACTGTATATTAATGTCAATCAGCAGCCAACACAGGGGTCTTGCTACGTCATTTTTGGGGCTGATATTCTGCCCTTTTCAAAATCTTATGGTTTTTCACAATCATTTTGCCATTTTTCACAATTGTGGAAAGTTGCAGCTTTAAAAACAATATTTTGGAGTTTTCTCTCATTTTTTTCCCAATTTTAGCCATATATATATATATGATGCTTATTTTCACAGCCCCAATTCACAAAAGGTGAGAGAGAGCCTTGCAATATTACACAATTTATAGAAAGATTTTTTTCCAAATTATGACTCATTGAAAAATTATGTATGATTTGAAATGACTTTACACTTCCTCAAATCAAGACATATCATTAATATCACCAGTGTCACCATTGTCTTCCATAGGTTCAGTTTTGGTTATAGAAGTCATGACATTAAATTTGTGAATCGTTATTAATAAAAAAACAAACATACTAATCCATGTCAGAATCACAATCCAAAAGCAAAGTAAAAACTTAGGAACTGACAAGTTAGGTTAGACATGTGAACTTCCACCAGGGAAGTGAGGCCAGGTGCTCCGGAAGGGTAAACACCTCCTGTTGAACTAGCTACACCCACCATGTGTGTAATCAAAATTGTGTGAAAGGAACATGGAATTATGGGACGTCAAATATATCCAGAGCAATCCTAGACACAGAGACATCAAACGTAGCGACAATACTGTGATGAGAGCCATAAAACTTTGAGGGTCTTGATAAGTCTAGACTCGCAATATCCCTAGGTCAACAATTTTTTTGCAAGCAGCCTGCTTTGTTGTACAAAGTCCCTGTAGTGGGAACAAGCTCTACCATAGCGTATTAATTGGGAAACAAATACACCATAAGCAGGAAAAGCTGGTATATTTTAACTACATGTATATAATAAGGAAATGAAAAAAAATAAAGAACAAGAAAGACTACTTTTTTAAGTTCTCTGATTGACCTAGTTTTGCTATGATTTATTTTTAGGGTCAGATGAGGTCTGTAGATCCATTACAGAGACGAGCTCTTCAGCTAGAGGAGTTAGCAATAGGACCTGATTCTCCGGATTTAGCAAGGACATTAAATGAACTTGGTGTATTATACTACCTCCAAAATAATTTTGAGTGAGTAATTTTATTTTTTAAATTATGTATTTTATATACAATGTTTACATATATACTACATGTATATGTACTTGTAATTTTCTCCCCAAATTGCCCTATAGGCAAAGTTTCAGAGTGAAGTTTAAAGGTCATGAATTTTATAATCAGTTGTACCAATATACTTTGTCTTGTTTGGTTGTTTCTGTCAAAAGTGTGACTACCCTTCAGCACCCTCATGTCATATATTCATAACAATGTGAATCAATCTAAGTTAGTGGATTTTCAGAATTTGTTATTTGATTTATTTTTAGAACTGCTGAGTCATTTTTTAAGAGATCATTAGAGATGAGAGAGTCCACTCTTGGTGCTGATCATCTAGATCTAGCTCAGTCCCTGAATAACTTAGCAGCCTTGTATAATGACAGGAAGCAGTTTGATAAAGCAGCACCATTATACGAGAGAGCATTACAAATCAGAAGCAAGGCAAGTTAAGGATATTTTCTATTGCCTAAATGGGAATTCTACAAAAGGGGGAATCTAGGTTTTAGCAAGATCTTGATTCAGCACCACCATTTGTTCAGTCAAAACTTGACATTGTAAAAAGAGTCTGGCAATAAATTGAGGAAGGCTTACTAGGAAAACATAGAACAAAATGGATTTTGGGAATTCAAAATAGTGTGTCAATAAGCAAGGTGGCAAAGTTGTTGAGGGGTATTAAAATGAGGTTTAACTGTACCTGTATTTAACTGATAATAAGAAAGAATTAATTCAATGTACAGTAAAACCTCCATTCATTGTCAAAATTTTTTCAGTCAAATTTTGGTGATGTAAAGAGATTGGTAATAAATTGAGGGAGACAAGTAAAATAATTAGAACTTGGGACTTCAAAATCTGTGGCCAGAAGGCAAAGTTATTAAGGTTGTTAGTTGTAATGTTGTATAACATTGCAACAGCAATTTTTCAGCTATTCTTAAGAACACTAGTTTATTAATCTCTAAGAATTAATCCAAAAACATGGTCTGCCTTGTACTAGCTGTCACTTTTATTTTATTTGTTTACATTTCATTTTATATCTCTTAATTTCAGTATTTCAACTCTAACCATGACAGTGTGGCATCAATAATCAAACATTTAGCTTTGTTATACAAGAAACAGGTTAGTACATCTATAACCAATTACACATACTTACACTCCTCAAATCATCCTAATAGAACTGTTACTATTTCTGTTGAAGAATAAGCTTATGTGTTCTATACCTCTAACTTTTTGAACATGTATTTTATAATCAATAATAACTGTGACTTTTCAGGGACAATGATATTGTGGAGAGAATTTGTGTCTGAAAGCAAAATTACCCATTGACCACAAACATTTTCATCATTGTTTTGGGTTTAACATCTTGGAAATTTCTAGATCCACAAAGTATATGGCTTGATTTACAATGGAACTAGCTAACTCATTGGTTTTTCAAAAATAAATGTACTAACATGCATGTACAGTAAAACTTGAATATAAGAATATATATATATATAAACTTTATAGACAACATGGTCTTTATATAGAGGTTCTTTGTGATAAAAATATGAAACAAAGAGGCCTTAAAACACTGGTCTTGATGGATAAGTAGTCGTTACACACTAGCAGCTTTTGTCTTTAATTTACTGTGTATGTAAATATGCTCGGTACATCATCAGTGTCGTTCTTTCTTTATCACAGGGTAATTTTGAGCAAGCTGAACCTCTTTACAAACAAGCAATAGAAATCCGTGAGAAATCATTTGGTGCCTACCATCCATCGGTTGCCACAGCACTGGTAAACTTGGCTGTTCTTTACTCACAGCAAGTAAGTATTTGAAAATATTTAACTATCAATCTGGACACAGTAGTTCATCTGTGTTTGACCCCTTTCATAAAATGCCAACCCATCCACAAGGGCTTTACTTAGAGGGAGACTATTTCAACAATACATGATATAAAAAAATGATAATTTCTGTTTGAACTGAACGAAATAGTGTTGGATTCACTTTACCCATTAGAAAGAAAATTAACTTGTACTTTGCATGCATGCCATATTTATAAATTTTTGCAACTGTTATTTTACTTTTTAATCTTCAGTATACAGCACTCAGCAAAAACGTCCAAACATGTTAAATATTTAATATGATGCATGCTTAGCTGTCCAAATATAAGAAATTAAGCTAGAATTGAGTCCAAATATAAGAAATTAAGCTAGAATTGAGTCCAAATATAAGAAATTAAGCTAGAATTGAGTCCAAATATAAGAAATTAAGCTAGAATTGAATGTTTATTTAAAAATTAAAATTTTACATAATTTTGAACTACATATATTTATTTCAGCATAACTACACAGACGCTGAGCCGTTATATGACAGGGCTTTGAAGATTTACGAGGACAGTTTAGGACCTCATCATCCACGAGTCGCAGAAACACTACGCAATCTAGCTGTAATGAAATATGATCAGGTATGTACATGTACATTTTATATGGGTTGTTGTCTTCTTATTGCTGATTGCTTAAAGGGGCAGCTTCTGAGATTAATCTGAACATACATGCATAGAATACAGAGAGAGAGAGAGAAGGTATTTTCCATACACCTTGGTTGCAATACCTGCTAGCATTCATTGTTGAAGTTCTTGATAAAGTTTTTAATGGACTAAATGTGCAGTTAAACCATGATGTTCTTTATTTCATATGTACATGTCTATACTACCGGTACTATCTATTTTTATCAATTTTCAGGACTCCAGTTCAAATATTTAAATCTTGATTTATTTATTTTGCAGAAAGATTTTGAAACTGCTGCTAAACTTTACAAGAGAGCTACAGAGATCAAGGAGAGTGACACAGCATATGTCGGCAAAGGACTATCCCGTCGGAGTTCTAGTGGGGATACAAACTCCACCGTCAAGAATATATTACATACTTGATAGATATAGATTTAATGTTACAGTATTAACTAATACAGTAAAACCTGTATATAAAGACCACCAAATATATCTAAGATACATGTACTTTATAGACAGGTGGTATTTATATAGAGATTATTTTTAGTTGAAATATGAGGCAAAAGGACCTTAAAAAATTGGTTTTAATGGACATTTAGTCTTTATATAAAGGTGGTCATTAAAGCAGGTTTTACTGTATTAAAACCCCATGACAATAGAGTCCCAATATACTAGTCCAATAGCTCCATGCATAATAAACATAGATTTTTGTAACCATGACAACATACATCATAGGTCCCGTTGTACTAGTCCCGTAGTGCCAGTAGAAATTATTGCATTGACATCAAAATCATCATAGGTATTTACCAGTACATGTAAAACAATCAACATATTATCACAATAGAAATTTGACTGTGTTCTTCCAAAACTAAATATATAGTAGCCATCATAGCCCAGACCGTGATAAAAATGGAGGCCATATTTCCAAATACAGGGTCAACACTTTACTGGTCTGTAGTTCTTATACATGTATCCTCATACAGTAAGACATGAACATAACCAACACACTTACAATGAATACATGGAAAGTACCAAGTCAAATATTGGGCCAGGCTGCTCCTCTACATGTAAGTCTTTATGTGACAATATAATGAAGTCGCTTTATAATGAAGCTAAAAATACAGTCCCAAGGGCTTTGTTATAAACGTGTTTTACTGTATATTGGACATATATATGTCCTGCGATTCATGTTTAATTAAAAACCAATACCAGTCAAATTTTTAGACATATTAAATGATAATGATAAATAAATGAGAGTTACTTAGTCAACATTCATCCAAAGGAGGACAAGGTTGTACCACAGTACAGTATTTAGTGGGAGGGAACAGGATTTTTATTTTATTTATTTTTTTGCCAATGTAGCTTAGATTTCTAGATTAAACATTGATAGTGTTCAAATCAAGTATGTAAGAATATTGCTGAAGTTGAACTTAGAAAATTCCAAGAAAGTTTCAGTTGTGACCACTTTTATGAAAATTTTGTTTGAGAAATTATGCAGGGTCTGTAATTTTGACACGAATTGGACTAGGAAATTTATAATAGTTGTTTTTATATGATAAATGTACTAGTATCTTATAAAGGCAAATGTGTTGACATCATTTGATTAAAATTTATTTATGTCAGTTTTGTTTTTTATATCCCAAATTTAAAAATGATGCAAATCAACTTGTAGGACTGACAGGCCTTGTTAGAGAATGATTATGTGCCAATATTTAGTTAGATAAAATTTCTGTTAATGTTTTAGATTAAGTTGATATTTGCAACTTTTTTAAATCAATTTTTAGTAATTTTTGTCTATTTTATTTCATATGCATGTACGTATAGTAAACATTTGATACATAGTGTATTTTAAAAAGTTAAGCATTTGCTTTTTGTTTGTATAAAAATATATATCATCAGAATCTGTAGCAAAGGTGGGATAAAGGGGAAAAAATTCACTGTAAAATTTCTCTTCAAAGAAGTTTAGGAAACGTATGGAAACAATATATACTGTAAATGTACTTAATTTCACATGTATTTATTTTTGTGGTATTGGAAATTTAGACATATCCCCATATTTAAATTTTCGTGTTTTTGAAATATGCAACATAACACAAAAAGCATGATATTATTTTCGGTCAGTTTTAATTTTCACACAAAACAAACGACCATGAAAAAAGCAAGAATTAGTACACTACAAAAATAAATATGTTCACAGTATATATGTACCGGTATATTTCTTAAATAGAGATTGCATGAAAAATGTACATTATAAATTAAACATATGAGATCATTTAATTACCCATTGTATTTAGCACTGCCATGACATAGCAACAAATTACATTGTTTAATTGACAATATTTATTCATGTTCAATGAGTGTGGAATTACTGAAATCATGTGAGGATGTTAATTATGGTAATATAAGGTTTTCAGCCAAAATAATTAATTTACATACCTACATTATATGCAACCTCAGTTTTTACGCATATACCAGTATATACACACAGACATGTACACACCATACAGACTACAGACTACATAACCAAATTTTGTTTATGGGAAATACATGTGAACAAAACTTGCCTGTGAACTATGGGTAAGCCCCCTCCCCCAGAAATGTGTACAAAACATGCACACAATTTTTTTCTTAAATTTTTGTTTTTTAATTCTTATGTATCTGCAAATCACACACACACACACACACACACACACTTTGATATTTATAAAATTTATTTAAATTGCTTTTGTTCATCCAAACGGCAATGCTCATTCAAACAGAAAAGACATACAGATGTAGATAGTCTACTCGGCTGTAATCTTTATATATGTCATGTATGTACACCAATGGTGTCTGTATATCTAATTTGAAATACTTGATTTTGTACCAGATATGACAATGGTTTCCTGCAATTTGACCTCGTAGAATGAATATTTTCATTGGTCAAATGGTTAATTGTTCTTTGACATCATTTGACAGAGTTTCAAATCATGCCTATGGGTCTTGTATCCGGACATCTAACATTTAATGCCAGTCACAAGAACATTACATTACACTGTCACCATTTTTATTGTTTGCTCATTTGATCAATCTCATTTCATTTACACCCAAAATTGTTCAATTATTCAGAATTCATCCCAAGATCACTCACTGTTATTTGACGTTCATTTAAAATATGCAAATATGATCATTAAATGCAATTTTGTTTAATTACCTACTTGTAAAAGTCCCCAGTAGTATTAATAAACTCTAAAAGCAATCACCTTTTTTATTCGTTCAAACTATGCAATTACCGGTAAATTCGTGTGAGTTAATGTAAGTATATTTGTAAACCGTCCAGTAAAACAGTGCTGTAGGGGTAACACATTGCTATAGTATGTGGTAGACCATTATAGTGCTCCAATATACAGTTTTTATGTACCACACTTTC
This sequence comes from Anadara kagoshimensis, assembly GCA_021292105.1. Lineage (NCBI taxonomy): Eukaryota > Metazoa > Mollusca > Bivalvia > Arcoida > Arcidae > Anadara > Anadara kagoshimensis. The sequence continues at coordinate 45,518,726 of CM037870.1, forward strand.
TTGTTTATATGTGAAACCACCGTCCAGTAAAATAGTGCTATAGGGGTAACACATTGCTAAAGTAAATGTGGTAAACCATCATAGTGCTCCAATATATAGTTTTTATGTACTGGATACTACACTTTCTTGTTTATATGTAAAACCACCATCCAGTAATACACTGCTATGGTAGGAGTAACGCATTGCTATAGTAAATGTGTTAGACCATCATAGTGCTCCAATATATAGTTTTTTATGTACTACACGTTCTTGTTTTTATGTAAAACTGTCCAGTAAAACAGTGCTATGGTAGGAGTAACACATTGCTAAAGTAAATGTGGTAGACCATCATAGTGCTCCAATATATAGTTTTCATGTACTACATTTTCTTGTTTCTTGTAAAGCCGTCCAATAAAACAGTGCTAAAGTAAGAGTAACACATTGCTATAGTAAATGTGGTAAACCACCCTAGTGCTCCAATTTACAGTTTATCTCTTATTTATATATGTTTTGTATGTTATTTTTATAGGGCTGTGATATAGAAGGAGAAATCCTTTAATTGTGCCAATATTTTATTAAGTTTGTAGCTGACTAAATTTGAATTATATACTGTATATAAAATGTTTATTGCATGAAATTGTTTACTGTTTTCTTGTCTAAGAACAATTCTTTTTCGGAGATATCTTATTCTTGAAATAGACTCTGAAAATTACAAATACCTATACATTGTATTTATTTACCATTTACAATTAAGGGTTATACAATAGGGTTAATTTTTGTACCATGAGATACTCCCTAATGTTTGTGTGAAAGAATTATGTTCATTTCATACGGAATCCGTTCACATTTATCTGAAAAATATGACATTATTCTGGGAATTTGTAACGTAAAAGTTTTTCAAAACTTTTTGCACAAATGTTATGGGGTTGTTGATCATGTGATACAGCAGTGAATCCGTTTGCCCAGTATTTTTTGCATCATAATTATTGAACTCTGGCAAAGTACTATATTTTAATTTTTTCACTTTCATGTTCATCATACTTTGGTTTTTGGGAAATATCTTTTGTTATTTACAACAAATATGAATGAAATTGTAATACTGATATTTATTTTTTATTTTTCTGGCTTAACAACTTTATAAGTATTTATGTTTGTTAGTGAAAAGCATCAGTTGACAGAATCCAGTAGGTTATTTTTAATGCTCTTCTATGCAATTTTTTTTTAATGTAAAAAATTTTGTAGCTGAATTTCCAAATTTTCTGGAAAGTAGAATACTTTTTCAAAGTATTGGCTTGAATAGATTACTTTTTTAAATAATTTCTCAGAAATAAGAAGTCATTGTTAATTTTGGCTACAAAGAATGAAAACATAACCCATGCTATTTTACTTATAATTAGATATCTATCATAAATGATAGCAAAACCGAACGGCTTGTGAGGAGGAAGAGTTGTCTCCCTTATCATATGCAGGATACGTGATAAGTATATTTGCTGACAGTCCTAGTTTTCTGTTTATACTTACCAGTACTTACTTTAATGGGGGAAAAAAGAAACTACAAAATTAATTTTTATTACCATAAATTTGGTATAGCATTTCAATTTGGTTTAGAGATTTAATTTTAAATTTTATTGCAATAAAATGTAAAACTACCAACTATCAATGTTCGGTATTTTATTGATTTTTAGGATCTCTTTTAATATATACCTAAAGTAAATTTTATTATATTGTTTATTCAAAAAATATATAGGAGTTTTATCATGATATCATTATACACCAGTTTTAAAAATGCATAAATTATGATGTAATTTTATGAAATATGTTATATATTGTTGATGTTTAAGCTATTATTTATAGAAATATGTTTTAAACATATGAAGTAAGAGAGTAAACAAGTAATGTATTAATTGAAATGTTGTTGTTCTTAATTATAGAAAATACTTGAGGTGAAAAGGTCAAGATCTAGGGCATAATTCAGAAATTCCTTCAAAACACATATACTTTGTAGAAGCCAGAAAAACATGGGATTCCCAGGATACCATGTGACCAATAACTTTTAATGTTCACGTTGAATTTTTTGAAAAACATTTACATCGCAGGTTCCAGAAATAAAACCTTTTTTATGAATGAGTTATTCAATGGATATAATTGTTCCTCACAAACATTCCCATTATGGGATATCAAATGATACATTGACAAACCCCCTGAAATAAGAACACAAGAAACAAAACACAATCTGATTACATATTGAGACTAATGATTATAAAAGTCTTAATTTAAGTCTAACATTTGACGTATTGAGAAAATAGTATCCAGTAGTGCGATGCAGTAACTTTGGATTGTTCTTTCAATATTATTTATCTTATCTTACTGTATAAATCACATCTAGTTGTAAGCATAAGCATCCTTTGTAGCAGCCACAAGTGGACTACTCTTTTCCAAACTCTACAGAGGGCTTCTTTTTTCCAGTCTCATTTCAAAGTTGGAAGAAACAAGCATTTTGCAGCTCCAGTATTAGAGGAGATGAAAATCGTCTAAAAATAAGTCTTGAGTGAGGTTGAACCCACAACCATCTTCTAATGTGTGTGTCTACCAATCAGAGCCTCTCGCCACCTAGGTTAAAATCCCATTTGGGACATATGCTTGTGTGATAAAGTTTGTTATTTAATAATAACTACCAAAGGTCAGAGGTTTTCTCAAGGCACTCTGGGTTCCTCCACCATCCAAGAGCTAACTGCCTCAATATAAGTAAAAAGAATTGGGACATGGTCATAAAACTCCATTACTCCACTCCACTTCTTTAAGACATGTCTTCTATAGTTTGTTATCTGAAATGACTTGAGCTCTGTAAGTTTGAGGTTGCCAGTTTGAGACTGGACCAATTACATGTAGTTTAATATATGGTAGTTACTTTTTTAAAAGCTATTAAATGACACAAATAATGAAATACAGAAATTTGCAGTTGAAAAATGTGTACTTGGCAATGACCAAAAGAGCCAAGAACACGCAACAATGCAAAAACAATAAAGAATAAAGAATAAGATAAAAACTCTAAGAGAACTATTATAGTAGATTGTTCATGATCTGATCATGAACACTGGCTGAGTGTTTATAAACATAGGCGAGTTCATACCACCTAAACCAGTTACACTTGTATACAATCAAGCCAGCCTGCATTTTATCTGTCACAAAAACCCTAATATTAAAATAGATTCTCTTTATGATGCCATCAGATTTGGAAGTACCTATAGTCTGATCACTGTGAATCAACACAACAAATAAAGAAATGTCTTCATTCAGTCACAATGGGTTAAGCAGTGTTTTGTTGCATTAATGTGTCTCCAAAAGGCGTCAGTTATTCAAACTTGTGTCAAACACATATTTGGCATGATTAAGTCATATAAAACATTAGTGAGCCAATTTGGCATTTAGCATCAGTAAGCCAAAATGGCATTAAGGCAATAAGCATCAATCTGTGAACCAGTATGACATAAAACATCAGTCTTTGAGCCAATATGTCATTTAGCATCAGTAAGCCAATATTGAATTATTTATTAAAACGTCCCATGAAGCATTAATTTGTCAATATGACATTACACTAGCTCTTTTTAAAAAAATCGAAGTTTGTTGTGATTTCCAAAATATGCAGTACAAATTGTTTTTACCCTTATTGATCGATCAATCACTGCAAATATTTCATTTAATAGTAAAATTTTCATATCACAGAAAGTCCGAATTTACCGTTACCAATTTCAGATTTATGCGGCCAGCGTTATTTCCGCTTTGTTTGCACGAACTTGCAGTGTTACTGCTTCAGATGAATGTTCTTAGTGTGAATTGGTCATTTGGAATTTTTTAATGATATGATGTAACAAAATCGTTAACACATTCCGCGAAGGGTAAAATGCATCGACTGGAACATTGTATAATTGAGTGAAATGCGTTACCACGTGTAAAAATTATTTTTATCCCTGCGCACCTGTTAAGCATGCCGAGTTTTATTTTTGTCTTTAATAATACAACGTAAACTCAATTGATAATTAAGCTACTTATATCAAGATTAGCTCAACTTGTGTTAAGTCATTTAAACAACCATTTGTAACCACGCTTGTATTGAACCCAATATTCACCCTTGTGCACGCATTTTTCGGTTTTCTGAAATGTCAATGTCGATGTGTTTGTAACAGCATACTTTGGAAAACTTTTCAAAGAAAATCTAATGAATTTGAATGAAATTTAGATCTGTTTTGTTCACTTACTTGCTTAGACTCACACATCCTCATTTACAATAGGAAAAGATATTTTATGGATCTATGCGTACTTTACATGTTTGTTTCAAAAGTAGTAAATTCGGTGATGTACTACCTTGTATCTGCAAAAAGCACATTCATTCACCAGATTTTTAGTATGTAAAACCCCCCATAGCGGCAATATTTTTACTATACAGAATGATAAGATCATAACCAAGGATGTGCATAGTAATTATGACCAGGCTCATGTAAATGAATGAGTGCCAGTTTAATATCAACAATTACTTTATAATTTGGTCATAGTTTTGATAGTTATTTGTATTTTTTCATAGTTTCAGATTTAATTTATCAAATCAGAGGTGCTGTTATCTGGATAATGGATTGAAAGAAATTGGTAATTATTTTATAGTGAGATTATTTTTGTTTAAGTTAAAGTAGCCAAAGCAGTTATCAGATGAGACTTAAAAATGAAGACCCATGTCTCATTGTAAAAGGGTAAGGGACCTATATACTGCTACAAATGATGCTTACTTGAAAGTTACTTCTTTGGTCAGAAGTTTGGGTCAGAAGTTTGGACCAGTCTGTGAAATTTATACCCTGGAATCATGGCATATGTACTTATGGTTACACTGAGAAATCTTATTGCATTTTTTAAGATGAGAGAGATTTGTATCTATTCCCCGATCATTGTTATTGCTTCAGAAACCCCTGCAACAGTGAATTTTGTTGCTCATATATTTTATCAAAAATGTTTATTAATTAAAATGTAGATAACCAAAGATATTGATTAATTTGTACTTATAGACTGAAAGATTTTTGATATTTAAATTCTTTCATTTGATTTAAATTTCAAAACTTATATAATAAAAGTATTTTTGGTCTCATTTCAATCAAATTTAATTTAGCAAATATTAGTTAAGAATTTTGGCAGAGGTAAATGGAACTTTTCTTAATGGATATACTTTACAATTGAATAACTCAATAAGTTTTATATAACATACCTACAAATATTGGTATACTACCCCCACAAAGTCTGGGGAGTAATGTAATCTTTGTGTATTGGTTGTGCTGGAAATTAAAACATTCTTTAGTTGTCCGGTATTGTTAATGTTCTGTGTTATAAGTTTTATGTAATAATTTAGGGGTATAAGCCAGGGAGATGGGATTAGACCTGATTGATTAAACAAGAAGTGATAATATACTTATTGACTTTAATTGTTAGTGGGTTCTTATGTACATACAAAGGTGACTGATACTGGGGTCAAAGTTTCTAATTTACTTTGTAATTTCTTGATCAGCTTTGTAATCTTTGTGTTAGATCTGTGTTACCTTTGATATTTTAATATAAGCTTATAAAGGAACGCTTTTATCACTCAATAGGCAACAGGGGATATGCATATCTCAAGTTTTCTAATTAAATGATATGAAGGTTTCTGAATAGAGTAGTCTAATTTTTAATATATGGTCACTTTCCCTGAAGTGGAAATGAGACTTTATATACCAGTATATATCATGGGTAACCCCTTATGAGAAGCCCATGGTAATAACCATTATTAATGTTGAAGTACTTGTGAAGTGGTCACCTGAGTGAGAAGAATGGCTTCTTATAAGAAGGACTATACATGTAATTAGTAATCTTGTAGTCTTTTCTTTGAACAGCTGATATTTCTCTGAGCTAAAATTTTGTTTGAATTATTACAGAATTTTGTATATCAAAATATAAAAAAGCAAACATTTTACATTAATTATATTGACACTCTTTAAATATAAATTATGTCTTCTTAAACAATTGTTTAATAATAATTGCTCATTAAGGTGATATTTACAAAACAAGTATTCTTAAATCATTCTCGACAGTTTATATACATGTAAGCTTGACAAGAAAGGAACATCAAAATGCAGATTTGACATTGGACCTCCCATTTCTATAGGTAAGTGATGTATGGTAGCAGCTATAATACATTCCCGTTACAGCTATATTCCTCTGTCAGTCCAGATTCTATAAGTTTGATCACCGTGTTGAATTCTCAGACTGTTACATTGGTCAGACAAAATTAGTTCAAGTCCCTTTATAATCGAGCATGTCTTCGAGGGTAAGTTCAAATAATTTGGTAAAAAAATTAGTTGAATCTTGGTTTCAACAGAACTGCATTTTTATTGAACAAATATTTTATAATCAAGCATGTCTTTTAAGGTAGGTTCAAATAATATGGTCAAAGAAAAATTAGGTTGAACCTTGATAGTTTTTACACCAGGGTTATGTCAGAACTGATTTTTTATCAAACAAAACTTTATCCTTTTTGGCAGTTGTATTTTGCAATAACCTTAATTTATACTATTCCTATTATCGTGCCTTGGCAAACATCTAGTGTACCGTCCCACCTCTGAATGACTAGCACTGTCGCATTTTGGGTGTACATCTTGTCTTGTTTCCTTGCTTGTCGTTCAAAGATGGGTCAGTCAGTGTCATTGTTTACGGTTTTTACTTAGCAGTCAGACAGCGATGTTCCATAGTTCTACTTGTAAAGTTTAGGCAAAAATTGTAAATAAAACTAAGCTATTATAACTACCATTTTGTATATTATAGAATAATTATTTTGTTGTAAACATTTCAATTTAATGTACCATTTCCATGAACATTGCCAAATATTGTATTATATTGTATATACACTCATAAGTTGTAAAACTTTCAGTGAAAATATATATATATATATATAATAAAATAAATAAGTACAACACGATTTTGTAAAGCATTAGCGCTTTCATTTCATCTTCAGATGCTTTACATAGTAACATTCATAACATAGTAACAAAGTAACTAGTGATGACGTCCTTTAGACAATAGGACAATAAAACAATACGATGACGTCATTATTAAGGGAGGAAGCTATGTTACTATGTAAAGCATCTGAAGATGAAATGAAAGCGCTAATGCTTTACAAAATCGTGTTGTACTTATTTATTTTATTATATTCTACCGGACACTGAGAAACTAACTTTTTCTTTATATATATATATATATATATATATATATATATATATATATATATATATATATATATATATATAAATTTTTGTGATTTGAAAATGTGAAATCTATATATCTCTTTGATTAAGAATTCAGATATTCACCTAAAATTATTTGGTTCTTTATTGTTAAATATGAAGTTAAAAAATCTTGACTGGGGCATAAAATACCAGTAGTCCACTATATTTAAATAAAAATTAAAATGATATTAAATGATAAGCATAGTAAGAAACAAAGGACTTTGAATTCTTGGGAGCTGAATTTTCTATTATTTTTGTTTTTCTTTATTTTTATCTGAACTTGTGTACCTGTAGATATGTAATTATCTGTATTATAATCAGTGTATATACCGGTACTGTCAATTTTATCTTGTTCTCAAGCCTTTCCTCTGAACGAATTTACCTGGAATTAATGTGATAATTGTAAAGTATTTCACTGACATTACCAGTGTCACAGAGTATAAAGTTCATCCATTGAATAGAAGATCCTGTTGATTACATGTAATTTAATTAAGGACCACAAATGATGTATGATGATGTAAGTAGAATTTTTTGAAAACAACTTGGATGAATAAACTTTCTGTGGCTTTGTTGGTAAATGCATTTCATTTTCAACATAGGATTTGCTTATATTAAAAACCATTAACTGAAGTTAAAAATCATATTTCAGGTTAAATAATCTAATTATATGGCAATTAAAAGTTGAACCAGTTTACCCAGGTGTCATGTTTGTTAATGTCATCGTGTAGAACAAAAATTGAGAATAAAAACACATAAAAAGTTTGTTTCATTTTAACAAAATTAAAAATATGGTGCAAAATGTTTAAAAATGTGTTAATTTCAATAGTTATATAGTGTAGTTGATGACCAATGTTCAAGCAAGGAGAATATGTATTATATTGGGGCATCACCAGCTATATTTGAAGTTGTTGAAATTTATGTGAAGCACTTACAAAAATGTGTAATGAGGCCTACATTTTTTGTTATACACGTTCCATATCTAACTTGATACATGGGGAACATAAATTATAAGAATGCATGCCTCTAAAGTAGTTCTAACTCCTATTTCTAAATGCTTACAACTTTGAGAAAGAACTGTCACTTGCTGATTTTTTTTTTACCTGTCATGGACAGACTTGCCCAGGGATTGATCATGAGGCCTAGTTGTCGACTTTGATACATGGAAATATAAATTATAAGGTTTTATGCATCTAAAGTACCACCTATTTATATTTATAAATGCCTACAACTTAGTGTAAGAACTGTCACTAATTGCTGCTTTTTTCATGTTGTTGACAGACTGGCCCTAGGATTGAAGCCACAACTTTTTACTCATGGAACAAATTACCATAAACTGAACTACCATAGTGTTAATTTATGCACAAAGGTGTACATCGTCGAACCATGCATGCCATAAACATATATATTGCTGAACTTTGAAAAAAAAGCAGGAAAATGATAAAAAAAAGAAGATTTTTAGTCGTGAAAATTAAATTTTTTGTTTATTGCAACAGAAAGGAAAAGCATGTAATTTGATAATATATATTCTTTAAATGTATAAGTATGATGATAAAAATTTGAAAATGTAATAACCCTTGTGATGTAATTGTCAAAGCTTATGATAAATTATTTTTGTTAGTTTTTGTTTTTGTTTTTAAGTTATTCTTTTTTTTAATTTGATATCATGTGTCACTACTACATCCATGTTTTGAATATTCAGTGAAAAAAGGGCAATCACAATTTAAAAAAAAATTAAGGTAAAAAAAGGTATAGTGTAAGATTATCATATTAATTTAAAGATGCAGATAGCTGTAATTTTACAAACAAAACGGACAGTCACTAAGGCCTGCATGTACATGGTCACAGATCACGAGTTCTCTGAAGTGTGAAATATAAGTGTCTTTTACTGTGTAGTATAACATATAGAGGTGTATTCTATAGAAGGCATTGATTAGCATTATAAAGGGAACAGTAGTGACTTTGTATTAACTTTTTATTTTGTTCATGGCATTGTGCTATTGACTGTTAAATACCATACACAAGTGATTATATCTGGGTCACAGCTCATGTGTTTCATCTATTTTTCCTACCCTCGGCCTGCAATTTTGGATTTTTTCTTCTTAATTTAGGAATTTATTGAAATGATTTAGTTAGTGGATATTTATATGGAGAACTAAGGAACAGACACGGGTTGATTTTAAACATGAAAAAATGTAAGTAGATTTTTTGTTTTATATATAGATTTTGACTTATATTACCTATATATACATATCTTATATGATATCTCAGGTATGCAGTTATTCAATTCCTTTAAACTGTTGACAAAAGGATTTAATCTACATATCATGAATATACTATATATGCAAAAACACAAATATGAAGTATGACGGAAAGTCACTATTTTTTTTTTTTTTTTTGTCGAGTTTTAAATGATATTTTCTGAAATTACTAGTAATATTTATAAAATTTCTGAACAATTTTAAGCATATTACATGTATATATCTACGTTTCTTGTTTTTCAAAGTTTTGAGTAATATTTTCTGAGTCACTCATAGTTATATTTTCTAAATGAAGAATGACACTTCCCAGATTTATATAAATTTACCGGTGGTTCTGTGCATGTTAACATACCAATACTTACCTGAAAAATTGAAATTATATTCATGGTAATATGAACTTTTTATTTTTTTTTTAAATTAATTTAATTGTTAAAGATGGGTGGTAATGTGGTTTTACACCTCAGTCAAGATTCATTCACATTATATATAGACAGTTCTGATATTGTAGAGGAAACTGGAATGCCTGTAAAAACACTGACCAGTGGAAATGAAACTAAACTAAACCTTGAACAGGGTTTTTTGGGTTTGTACATTATATATAACAACATTGATTGAACAGATAGTTCCAGTCAATTTAATGTCACTTTTTACTGAGTTTAAGACACTCAGGAAATTATTGATACTGACCAAATCAAATTCTGTTTTATCAAAATGTATCCATGTTGTGTGTAAATTTGTTTGATGTATATGGACCTGTGAAGTCTGAAAAATTGAAATATAGTAGGTTCAGCCCACAGTCTCTCAGCTTGGAGAAGCCTGCACAATTGAAATGTGGTAGGTTCATTCGGTTCAGTCTCGATCAGCTCGGCAAAGTCTAAAAATTAAAATATGCTGGGTCCAGTTCATAGCCTCCAAGCTAGGCAAACAAAAAATGTTGGTATACATGTATTAGAAGTAAACTGACACTCTGGGTGACAATCTACTTGATAGGAATCTTAGGTTCAACACACTGGATTTTATTTTTAATCTTACTGACCAAACGTCATATAGGCAGTACTTACCAGTAAAACTTTAATACTAGTTGGAATGTTAAGTAATTATTCACTAAAATATTTGATGCGTCTCTTTTTCTCACATATTGTTTAACACATTTAACTAAAACTTCAAATTTACTAGTCCTCATGTTCTGTATACAATGTATATAAAGCATAGTGATGGGTTGCTGTATTTCAAGTGTATGGTAAAAGAATAGTACCGATATATCACTACCTAGTTCCAATGCTATATAAAGACCTGGTAGGGTTGATCCTGTGAACACCCCCCCCCCCCCCCACTTAGAAAGTCATCAGCCTAGCAGTTTGGCTACAGTAGTGGTCATTAGTATGACAGAAGTTTTCTGTGACATCATTGGTCTAGGTATTTTACAACAAAACCTTGGTGTAATGTCCCTTTATTTTTTTTGTGACTCTCCTTATTACCAAATTTTTTTAACCTTATTATTTCCACCTGTTTTTCTTTATGAGTTTGCTAGATTTGCTTCGAGCTTATTGTCAAAAAACCTTTAAAATAACACCATAATTTGATTTGACACTAGTATAAATGGTGCAATGTTCTTTCTAGGATTTTTCAGAAGTTGCAAAAGTTTTCAAAAACTTTCCTTTAAAACACTATAACTGCAATATTTCTGAATTCATGGTCCATTAGGGTCCTAACAATGGGGTCATTTGACAATATTAGGGATCAATGTCCCCATGCTCCCTCTAGAATGAACATGCAATGCAGTGATGGTGGTTGTAAATTAAGTACTGGTATATATAAATTTACTGAGTATCTTAAAAGGATACAAGTTATAGAAATTTAGAACTTTAGATGTGAAATGAAATGCTACACAAATAAGTACTCATGTTACACATTATTGAAGCAGGTTGCTTATGAAATGATATCCCATTACATATACAGGTAGACATTTTACTTATATGTCACACACCTGTAAGTAATGACATACCTGTAATTACAGGTAATTTGACTGCAGCTTCAGAGTTTTGTGCTAGTTATCTTTCTGATTAAGTCATTTTACTACTACTTAATGATATAATGAATAGATAAAATTAGTGGAATCTTGTCTTAAAGGTTACTGTGGTTTGTATAGAGTACAGGCTTAAAAGTTGAATAAATGGTTTAAAAAAACGCATTTTTCTGAAAAAAAACGGCTCCTTGAAACAAAACATCTCTAGTAATGTTAATTGACAAATGAAAATACAGTGAAACCACAATTAAATACCCCTTGATAACACCCCTCTTATCACCACAGTATTTTGAAGTCCTCAAATCCACACTTTTCAAGCTTTCCTTTTAAACCCCCTAGATTTATCACCAAACTCCTTTATAGTACCAAAATTTGAATGAACAGATGGGTGCAATGAATAGAGGTTTAACTGTATGTTATTTCTTAAAGTTTTTTTTTGTAAGGTTTCAGAAATACTCCTGAAAACTGTTAAAAGGTGACTTCATCAATACTTGGAAAGTACATTATTTTGTTCAAATTCAGCCACCGGTAGGTCTTTGTATAAGTGAAATGAATGAGCCGTGTGTGTGTGGTATTGTCACATACTGGCCTTCAAAGACAAGGGTTGTGGGTTCTCAGATGGTTTTCATCTCAAAAAGCTCAATACTGAAATAGTTTTTTAGATGAAACTAAAAACTTAGTTCTTGTGTCTTAACTGCATACTAAAGACACTTCTATATATGGTAGTTTGATAAAGAAAAGGACTCCTCCTGCTACTACAGAGAATACTTACAACTAGAAATCAGAAACAATTAAAACAAACTGAGTAAGATAAGAAATGCCAGGGGTTCAAAATTCCCAAGGTCCGAGGTCCGGGACCTTCTGATTTAAATTTGGGACCCTTGAAATTTTTACTGTAAAAGTCCAATGGACCTATCGTTTTTTGTCGGTACCCGTTTTCAGAATATTCCTTTTCTATGTTTAAAAAAATCTTTTAATCAGTCAGTTTATTTAGAAATATTAGTGACATGTCAGTTTTTGTTGTCCGACCATTTCTGGAAATAAAAATATAATGCGCAGCTTGCCTGACAACAGTTCAGCTTCTTGATCACTTGAGTGTTTGTAAGTAATAAGCATTGATATATACAGTCATTTAAGAATGTAAAAGAAGTTGATCAACATGAGTTTATTTGATTTCGGTGTGGCATCGTGGTAATGTGGTAAAAAGAAATACCATTAAATGTGTAATAAATAGAATCCATAGTTATTATTTTTCATTTCTTTAAATTAGATATTTTTTTCCGATATGGCATAATTACACACAGACCTTCCAATGTTGATATGGGACCTTCCAATCTCAATGTGGGACCTTCCAAAAATAAAGTAAAAAAGTCCTGGACCTTTCATAGTAAAATATAATTTTGAACCCCTGAATGCATGTATAAGGAAAATATTTTTTGAATGGGAAATTAAACAAATCCAAATCAAATCTCTTACACTTGTGTTTTAAGCTAATTCACATAGCCTTCAATACATAATCATCTTTAAATAGATTACATTCGTACTTAAGGGTAGTTCAAAGGCATTGATATTTTAGGGTCTTAAAGAGTTACATTTTAAATTAACTTCCAAGATTGATCTAATTTATTAAAGAATAAGTCAGATTTATAAATAATCCCACAGTAATACCAGATTAACAATGTCTATTTTAAGTTTAACTTCAAATTCCCATAGGAAAAGAGGTATTTTCATTTTCTTTGTCTTCCCAGTGCCGTTCATTTTTCTGTAAAGTTTTTATTTCAATGTTTTTCATTTTGTTCAGTGTATTCATAGTAACCATTGTTTTAAGTCATTAACCATACCAGCATTGTACTAACAATATGTACATGTATCCCTGTTCTTGTCATTGAGTTCAGGTCTTTCTTTGTGGCCAAGTGTTGGTATACAGATCACAGTTCCTGGCTCTGCCTAGGTTCAATAAACCTATTCATGCAACAAGGAAGTTAGTGTGTTGTTCTAGACACTCCTACTTTAACCACTATCCCTGACTGGATACCCTTTATCTAAATCAAATATTATTGACTGTGGCCTAAAACCTCACTACTCTACTGTTTGTCTTTGTTGCAGAAGACTAAATTGTCTATTATTTATTAGTACAGTTCAACCTGTCATAAAGGCCACCTCTATGAGGACCACCTGCTTATAAAGGCCTGTAGAATTGTATCCCAATTGCTCTTTATTTATACTGTTTGAACCTGCATATAAAGGCCACTTTTACTGGTTCCCTTGGGTGGCCTTTATAGACAGGCTGACAGGTTTGGCTGTACTTATGAGTAGTCATTTGTGACTTTAGTCCTACATTTATTGCTTCAAAATTGACGTCCAAATTATGATATTGGGATCATGAAATTATCAAGATGGCAAGTTACAATGCCAGTATGTTCAAAACTGTGCAGATGTGTTGGTTTTTTACTGGATTTTACAGGAAAATTTGACAATGATTTGTGTCCTATAGGGATTTAAACCATCTTGACCTTTGATCCAAGTTAACAATGGTGCAAATCACACAGCTTCTAAAAAATCATCTTTTCAAAACCTGCACACACAATGGTTTTTAACAGTGGAATGAGTCATACTCTGTCTGGTTAGTCTGCGGCTTGCACTTGCATAGTTTGCTAGAGGCTATTCAGTATGAATTTCATATGCATATTAAAAGCTCTGTCAAATAATTAAATGGTACACAAGGCTCTGTCAAATAATTAAATGGTACACAACTGAATCTAAAATCAGGAAAATTGTTAAGATTTAATGTGATTTAATGGTCATTCAACATAGATGGGGTCAAAGATCACAGAGATAATGTTATACAAATGACTAGCACTCATATCCAACAGGACTTTCATTGTTGGGAAAATTAAAAGTTGATAAAAAAGCTGCATGGGGTCAGATTTATTGCTTTCCCAGGCCATTACTAGGATTGTACACACCTCTTGTTCATATCAATTTATTTATACCCAGTATTGTACATAAAACTGTATACTTGAGTGACCAGGTTATTGGCACATATTGAACAGGCAATTAAGGAAATTTGATTGGAAATAACAGTTTGTTTTCAATGAAAATATAAAATTTTGTCAGACAAAATTGAGGAATTTTTTAAATTAAAAATATAATTTAATGTTGCATTCCCAAAAAATCTGCCATTCCTTCATGAAATTGTTAAAATTATCATTTTTGAGAATCAAAATGTAATACAAGCATATTAGTTAGTCAGATATATGTCTTTACATTAGGAACCCCAAAAATATGAGATCATTGTTGTAAGATTTTAAATATGATTGTCATGTGCATACATTCATAAGACAAATATGATGTTTAAATAATTTTGTTGGTGCTTGGTGATGAAGTCTCCTAAAAAGTGCATTTACAGTCACAGTGCCTCTTCATACCTCAGGTTCGAATACCACTCTTTAAGACTTCAGATCATATGCAAATTGGTGGTGATTTTCTCCTGGCATTCATATTTTTCCTCTCATCCTAGAACTGACTGCCATGATTCATGAATTAGTTAAAAATCTTGACTGGTGCGTAAAACACCATTACTCCTGCTTCAAACCTTTCCCATGCATGTCAACTGGAGTGTTATGATGTGTTAGTCTTTCTGTCTGTCTATCCTGTGTATATGACCCTTTCTGCACTGCTGGCTGAATGTCTTTTTTTGTTTTGTTTTGGTTTTTTTTTTGTTATTGCTCTGTGAATGCCTTATGAAATATGAAATTGTGTTTTCATCAGCAGCCAATTTTCTCAATGTTGTAATTATAACACCTGTTTAATACAATAAATGTTTTTACAACATTCCTATAATTGGATGTTAAAGCATGTTCTCACTTTATAATATTTGAGGCAAATTGGGCCTCATTCACAATTGAAAATCATGTCACCAGGGCGATTTTTACAATTTGAAAAAATAACTAAAAATTTGTTATAATTGGACATAATAAATCAAATTAGGAATAATTTCATTTGAAAATCTAGAAGAAAAAAAAACTAATTTATATGAGTAATTAAGTTCACAAAATATGTTTTCATCTGCCTTTACAGTTTTGAACAATAACAGTAGTTCAATTTCCACAATGGTTCCTGGCCCCACTCACAAAAGATTGAGAGACAGCCCTGTAAACTCTAGAGTTGATTAACCAACTTTAGACCCCATTTTAACCTCATTGATTATTTCCTTTTATATACTATATATATATTGATCAAATTGATCTATTAAATAAAAAATGAAAGAGTTTTACAAATTTTTTTGTACCAGACAGTGCCATGATAATATTTCTTGATCCAGGGAACATTCCTTAGCTTTGGTATATAAGTGATTTAATGTCGTGACATTACAAAAACCATGAACAAAATTGATGCTTCATATATTAATTGTTTTTCAATTTTATTTTTTATAATACATAATATATAAAGACATTCATACTTCTGATGTTATCATTTTGTTAAATATGAAATGAAAATTTAAACACCAAGGACTGAAATTTATACAGATGGATCTTTTATTTAGGTTCAAAATCCAGAGTCACATATTCTTGTGTGAGATTTAAGTTTGTCAGATGGCTTGCATTTGTAAGATTTGGATATGAATTTTTCTGGGAATACATCTCAAAATTGACTTCCTCTGTATAAGAGGGATATGCTTGACTGTGACATAAAACACCATCCCAGCCTACCAGACAATCAACCAACCAACCCCAAACATCCCAAACCGACCAACCAAGCAACCTACCAGACAACCAACCAAGCCACCTACCAGACAACCAACCTACCAACCCCAACCATCCCAACACCAAGCAACCTACCAACCCCAACCATCCCAACACCAAGCAACCTACCAACCCCAACCATCCCAACACCAAGCAACCTACCAGACAACCAACCTACCAACCCCAACCATCCCAACACCAAGCAACCTACCAGACAACCAACCTACCAACCCCAACCATCCCAACACCAAGCAACCTACCAGACAACCAACCTACCAACCCCAACCATCCCAACACCAAGCAACCTACCAGACAACCAGCCCATCAACCCCAACCATCCCAACACCAAGCAACCTACCAGACAATCAACCCATCAACCCCAACCATCCCAACACCAAGCAACCTACCAGACAATCAACCCATCAACCCCAACCATCCCAACACCAAGCAACCTACCAGACAACCAACCTACCAACCAAACAACCTGCAGACAACCATCCTACTAGACAACCAACCCACCAACCAAATGATCTTCTATGTACAAAATTAAAAGCAAACATGGGGCAGTAAAGTGTGTTTGAATAACTCGCTTCTTGATGTAAAATGGGAGCCTTGAAGGCCGAGTGGTTCTAAACCACACACTTACAGATCACAGTGCCTCTCACCGCCTAAGTTTTGAATTCTTCTTTGAAGAGATCCTAGTCTGAGAAAGTTTGTCAATTTGCTTGCCGAAGGTTGGTTTTCTCTAGGCACTAGAGTTTCTCCACCATTGCAGAACTGACCACCTTGATATAAGTGAGAGAATCTTGACTGGGGAGTAAAACTCCATGAATGTATTTCACTCTTCATGTTATTATTGATCAGACATATTTATGATAACAGGCTGGCTTCCAACTGAGTAACAGAATGGTTTAAATAATTTAGGCAAGTTGAACAACCCTTCATGTTTACCTGTATTCACTTAACCTCATTAACATACATTCTACAAAATTTTAGCCAATTATAAGTTTTAAGAAGATTTATTTTAGGTGTTTGTACATTTAAATACTGAACTCAAAAGTTAAAAAAAATGTGGTGTTCAATTCCTAACATAACATGTCATTGATAAATTCATTATAACTTCAATTCTTAGTTGAATCCATATATAAAATATATATAGATTAAAGACCCTGTATTTATTTATGATTAAGTATTGTCAGTATAAAAATTATGTGGTATTCAAGTACTTGAAAATGTAGAAGATCTTTTATGGAGAATGTATTTATTTATTTTTTAAATTAAGGCCTAGTTTCAGTAAAATAACCATCTTTGAATATTTGCAAGAGAGCAGTGTTTGTAGTAATTGCTTTGATAATTTCTGAATATTGAGGTACAAGTACCTGTCAAGTTTAATACATGTACAGTGATGTTAGTTCTGGTGAATTATTCAATTATTTTACATGAAACAGAGGAGTGAAGTAATAGTATTTGACACCTTGGTTAAAATTGAGGCAGACTTTCACCTTCTGGTTTATTGACGCTTCAAGCTCTGGGATGGTAGAGAAAACTGCAGTGCCCAGAGAAAAAACCCAATCTTCAAGTGATTGACAAATTTTTTTGCTTAGTATACGCCTGTAGGTAATCTACCTGTTACTTTTGATACATAATGGGTCTAAAACCTAGATCTCCAGTCATACCTATAATATTAAGTAAACTCTATTCTTATAAAATCATCAGAATTTTGAGATTTGCACTTGTTAGAATTTCAGATAATTTTCTATTCCATGTTCGTTTAGCCTGGGTGTACACAGGGTCTCTATAAACAGGTTTGACTTTAGACCAGAATTTTCAGATTTGCACTTGTTAGAATTTCAGACATTTTCTGTTCCATGTTCATTTAGCCTGGGTGTAGAAAGGGCCTTTATGAACAGGTTTGACTTTATACTTTACTGAGAGCTTTACTAAGAATTACCTATATATAAACATATTTAGTGACATTTTGAAGATATCATTGTTGAAGGATTTTATAACATAATCTTCCTATATAGCTTTTCTTAATGTATGACATTGAGAGTTTAACCTAGGCCATCAAAATGTCCTTTTGTATTTGTTTTTTATTCTTTAAAGGATGAATATTTTACACTCATGTGACTGTTTTATTTGTCATATAACTCCTTATATGCCCTAACCACTGTAAAATCCTCATGGTTTTAAAGGCAGGTATAAGAATGTGCACAAAATCATGAATTTGCAGATACACGAACATGTAGTAAACAAAAAATAAAATTTTGTGAAGTTATTCAAATAAAACAGTACCTGAAGATCATATACCATAATTGATTCAATTTTTCTGTAATGTTCAGATTTCTAGTGGTCTGAAATTTTATTTTTTTTTTTTCATCATTTCTTTTTTTTGGCTGATTCCAAATTTTATATTCTATATGTTTTATATAAGTCTGTTAATCAAATGTGAATATATGTCAGAAACTATTTAAACTTTGATAATGCACATTCTACAAGCACTGGCACTTTGGATGATCTTCTTTATTAATTTGCATACATTTCAGTAATGATAAAATAATATTAATATATTTATCTGGTGTACTGGGAACATCTGAGTTATGATGGCTGGGGGAGGGGGGGTGGGTGGATGGGGTGGGTTTGAGGTTCCAGCAGTAATTGGTGATATTGTGACTGATATTGTGCACCTTTATATAGTGTACACCTGTAAACAGTGGGGACCTGTAGATGAATTATATTGTTTGCAGTATCTTACTGATTCCACAATATTTTTGTCCAGTCAGCATGGTAAGATTTTATGATTATCAGCTGTAAAGTGTAAATAGTGACCACATACTGACCACTTAAAGTCTCTCAGCTGTGTAAACACTGACTTAACATATACCTGGTATCAGTTCTTTAGCCACCTTTTACAGACCTAGGCCTGACCACAATGGAAACTTTTAGTTATTTGTGCCTTGTTCACTTAATTAGGCCTTGATATGCATTCCCACTCACACTTGTGTTTGTTCATTAAGAGATGCTGGTTCCCATTAATTATAATGCCAATTATTTGTTTGCAGTTTCTTCCCCTCCCCCCCCCCCCCCTCCCCCCCCCCCCCGCCCTGTTTTGTTTGCTTGTTTCAAGGGTTTATTGAGATTATAAACACCTGTAAATACCATATCCAAAGTTCCCAGATTTTAATCCAAATCTGTTCCTGTTGCAAATTAAGGTAAAGTCTCCATTTGACTCTTGGGCCCTGGGTGGTCTAAAGCACACACTTGCAGATCTCAGACCCTCTCACACTCTAGGACTGCGTCTTCTGTATCACAGCACCTGTCGCACTAGGATTGCGTCTAAAGCACCGTCTTCTTATATCACAACACCTCTAACTGCCTAAATTTGAATCCCACTCAGGCAGATCCTGGTGTGAGACAGTTTGTTAATTTGCTTGCCAAATGAGGTTGGTTTACTCTTGTTATTGTGGTTTACTTCACCATCTCGGAACTGATTGCCTAAACATACCAAGTAAATTACTTTTGACTTGGGTGTATTATACCATTACTCGATCCCATTTCCCTCACTAAAATATTTTGACTGGGGTGTAAAACAACACTTATAAACTCCACTTCATTACCCTAACCAGTACCTGTAATTATTTTTCTTTGACATGTAATGGAATTATCATAATTGTGCACTCATTATGAGTATTTACAGTCATACATTATAAGTGTTACGGTAAGTTATGAATCTATTACAGTATAGAGAACTAAACAATGGGGTAGTATCATTATACATTGTAGAAATAAAAGAAAATTGTAGTACTTATATCAATAACTAGACAAAAAAGTCATTGTGGTAGGACAGATAATGAAGAAAAAAGAGCACCTGTGTCATAGAAGTGGTATTGAATAATTTGCTATCGGGATTTTGAAGTAATTATTTCCCAGGCATTTAAATTGTTTTACCTGTTAAGAACACAGTGTGTAAACAATTTTAACAATTCATAGGTATGGTGTAAAGGTCTTATTTACAACACCATTCAAACCACTAGTCTAGATTAAAGTTCCTATATTGACATATTAATGCATTTAGCGTGTACTACTGCAGTGCTTTCAAATTTGAAATTTTTTTGGCAACGAAACAATTCTAGAGTATTATATTGTGCATGACATTTAACTTGAATTTACACTTTAGATAATGATTGATTGTCAAAAACACTTGTATTACATGATAAGTTATATAGACCTATTTATAAATATATGAGTCCAAAAATCACTTACTAACTTTAATAACTTGATTTTCATATGATTTTGATTTCCAAATGTCATTGGGCAAACTTGATTTTGATTTTCTTGTTTCACTGGACAGTTTGATTTGATTTTATTTTTTTGGGTTTTCTTTTTGTGTCGATGGGCAAACTTGGTTTGATTTTATTTTCTTGTGTTAGTGGCCAAACTTGGTTTGATTTTTATTTCCATATGTCAATGGGCAAACTTGATTTTGATTTTTTTGTGTCAATGGGCAAACTTAGTTTGATTTTGATTGTCTTCTGTCAATGGGCAAACTTGGTTTGATTTTGATTGTCTTGTGTCAATGGAAAACTTGGTTTGATTTTGATTTTCTTGTGTCAATGGGCAAACTTGGTTTGATTTTGATTGCCTTGTGCCAATGGGCAAACTTGGTTTGATTTTAATTTTCTTCTGTCAGTGGGCAAACTTGGTTTGATTTTGATTGTTTTGTGTCAATGCACAAACTTGGTTCGATTTTATTTTCTTCTGTCAATGGGCAAACTTGGTTTGATCTTGATTTTTCATATGTCAAAGGACAAACTTGGTTTGATCTTAATTTTTCATATGTCAAAGGACAAACTTGGTTTGATCTTGATTTTTCATATGTCAAAGTACAAACTTGGTTTGATCTTGATTTTTCATATGTCAAAGGGCAAACTTGGTTTGATCTTGATTTTCAATGATTGTCGAGGGAAAACCTTTGTTTGTTCTTAGAATTTCATATGTCAATGAGCAAACTTGGTTTATTTTTGATTTTTATATGTCAGTAGACAAACATGGTTTGTTCTTAGATTGTCCTATGTCATCGTACAACCTTGGTTTGATCTTTATTTCCATATATCAAGGGAACAACACCGTCCATATATGAACTATGACACTACATTAGATATGTCCATATTTAAACAATGACTGGACATTAGATACATTTAAATTAAATCAGATATATGATGTGACTGGTTGCTGAAGTCCAATACACCATAAAATCCAATACAGGCCCTATACATAGTAGGTACAGATCAATGGTTGATTAATATTTCTCTTTTATAGTTTTGTTTATCATAACACTGTATTGGTTATTTTGTTTACCCCAAAGATAATATATCCCTTCCTGTTCAATAATTGCCTGAGAATATAAAAAAAGAAAAAATCTATAATTTTCTGATCAATGCTGTCAATATTTAACTTGATATTAAAGAGTCGTTTTATCATTCTATAGCATTTAATGTTTGATGTTTCTTTGTCAACACCTCCGTATTTCTCATGGACAGTGATTTAGTTATTGTCCAGCTGGGGAAAAAGGATCTTCCTGACTTTAGAGGGAATGAATGACTTTTTATTGGCATATGTATGGAATGAAGTGAGAATGAGTGTCAAGTGTCTCTTCTGCTTGATGGAGTGAAACTCCTACACAGTGACATCAATACTAAGAATTCTCTGTTTGTCTCTTGTTACAGGGTATTCAAACTCAACACTGCGGAAAATATGTGATGGACAAAAGTTTAAGTCCATCTTACCAGATATGAGGAAGATTGAAGACAAAAACATAAAGTAAGTGTAGAAATCTATGAAATTGTTGTCTTAAAGGGTTATTATATTTTTATACTATAATTTTTTCACCAATTTACATGTATTATTCTATGTTCTTGTTTGGTTGTGTTGGCTTTTGGCTTGCTTGTCATTTATCTTTCATTTTCAAATCTCTATTTTTATTTTGAAATGTTTATGAATTTTTTTAAATGATTGTAACAAAATTTATTCTGTGATCAAGTTTATGGGTCAAATTAAATTTATTTGCAGATTTTCTTCATCATTGACTTATATCTATATACATGTAGATTGATTATGTCATATAAAATTGTAGCTCATCTGGAAATATGTACCGGCATTGTTTTGGTTGAGTTTGAATCATTAATCCAATGAAATTTTTGGGCAGATTGTATTGAATTTGCAAATATCATGCACAATAAGATGACACAATTCAAGTAGTTTTCATACATGTTCAGGGGATCTTGATGGCTAAGTAGCCTAATGAGTGCACTGATGGTTTACAGTGCCTCTCACCCTTCTAGATTTGAATTCCTTAGGCAGATTCTAGTGTGTGAGGAAGTTTATCAGTTTAGTGGGTTTTTTCTGGGTACCGGTACTCTAATTTTGTCCACAATCCAAGAACTGACTGCCTCGACACAAGTGAAAAAATCATGACCTGATCATAAAACACCATTACTCCACCCTACTCATACATGTTCGGGGAGTCTTGATGGCTGAGTACCAGGTAGTCGAATGAGTGGACTGATGTTTTACAGTCCCTCTCTAACCCTCTAGATTTTAATTCCTCAGGTAGATTCTAGTGTCAGGAAGTTTGTCAGTTTAGTGGGGTTTTTTTCTGGGTACCAGTACTCTAATTTTGTTCACAATCAAAGAACTGACTGCCTCAACACAAGTGAAAGAATCATGACTTGATCATAAAACACCATTATTCCACCCATCTCATACATGTTCAGAGATGTGTGGGTCGACAGCTGAATGGTCATGGAAGAAGATGAGGCTTGATTCAGTGGTTCTGAGTTAGAGCTGCAGGTGAACTGTGTGGCTTGTGTAGACATAATGCTTTAAATTCCGTCCAGGCAATAAACAAGTATGGTAGAACTGACAAAAATGTTGAAAATCACATCCAGGGGTGGAGGGCAATTTCTAAGATTTGAAGTGTTGAAATTATTTTTTTAATGTCTGAAAAGTAAGTTATTTCATTGATTTCAAGTATATTGTTCACTATTTTTAAGCGTTATGACCATTGAAATTTGAATAATTATTTGGATTTCCTTCCACTCCTTATTTTTACTTATAGCTTCTGTTGGAGTAAACAAATTAGTCAAAATTATATACACAGGTGTGTAAGTTTTAAGGTAGACTCTAATTTGTACCTGTATTTATTTTTAATTAGATAATTGAATGTAGGTGAAAACAGTTGATTGAACATTCCGTTAAAGTTCTAATCAATACCAAACTGCCTCATGGAATCGATTTGTGTAAAGTTCAAAGCATTCCTAGACACGGATTTTAATTGTCAGTGTAAAATATTAAATAATTGCACCAGAGAAATGGTCTCACTAAGGAAAAATAAAATAAAAATAAAAAAGCAATCAAGTTTGAGTTTTAAATGATTTATTGTGATAATGAATTGGTATAAGAGATTACCTTTCCTCATATCTTCAGTAGAAGGTGACTGTTTATTACAAGTCATATAAATGTTGATTTCTACCAGGGGAGAAAAAGGTGTTAAATGACCACATAAAAGTAGATTGTTTATCTCTTTGTGCAGTAACCTTGGGTTTTTGAGAACAGAAAAAACAAAACAAAAAAAATCAAGTTCATTAATATGGCTTGAAGCTATATTGGTCAAGTTGTGCCAAGGTATTTGTCTTCATACTGCTGGGGGCTCAATGGATTGAATTTAATGACATGGCTACATGGTACTATGTCACTTGCTTTCAAATTCAAAAATTGTGGGTTCAAATCCAAGATCTACATGGAAATTTTCTTAGGTGATTTTCATCTCCTGTCCATTTTAATTCTTTGGTCTGAGGAATGAGAACTGAAATAAACGTGGTTAGTGTGGTATGAAAAACAGTGCTTACTGCACATTGCTATGTAAGTGTACTTCAAAGGCATAAATTTCTGCAATCACATTTAGCTTGTGGAATTTCGATATACTGGTGAGTGAAATTAACTTAATGAGGAATATAATTCCATTTCACACACCACCAGTCAACTGCATGTGAGACAGGCAGTTTAACCTGCTGATAAGATAGTAAAAAAAACAACAACAAAAACAAATAAAATAACAGCGAGATTGATTGGTTTCTTATCAAAAATTAAAAAAAAAAAGTAATTTCTCTTTCAAAAATCAGACAAATTATCCAGCTGTTATATTTAAAATCTTAAAATCTAGCGAAAGTAAAAATAAAAATCCTTTTATTCAGTAAGAATTATGCTTTAACATCAGACATGCTGTCAAACATAGAAAAGGCTAAATTGTGCCGATAATCAGCAACAACACAAAAAAGAAATTATTTTTAAAAATATGACAGTCTAGCATTCATGTTTTCAGAACTAACAAAAGTGAAAAGTTTTATTTTTTGCCAGATAAACAGGTTTTTATCTTGGAAGATCAAGTTTTAAGTTGTTGTAATCAGAATTATAAATCATTATTGATGACAAAGAGACAAAAAATGTGTCTAATATTTAACCCTTATAATACCATACTATCTGACAACACTATTGTACTCTTGGTGATAATCTATATAGCAATAATATATATCATACCCCCTGGATAATTTATATTTCATTAATTATTCTTTGATCTGTCATTGATGGGAGGGGATGAAAGCTGATTTTTAGCCTGTAGTTATTAAGGTTTAAGTTTGATGCCCCCCCCCCCCCTTTGACTGTGAATATTTATGGATTTAACAGATTCTGATTACAAGGTGTAATGGGTAGTGTGAGAGTTTTGATTACATGGATGTTATAGCTAGGTGTTAAATTAAATACATTGGATTGATTAATTACATTTACCTGTTTACTTGGAATAAATCTGTAATGGTAAGAGTTTATTTATCATTAATTTATAGCTTAGTAATAACAGCATGCTCCATGTAATTTTTCTGTATTTTTGCAGTTTTCGTTCTAGGATTTTTTCAGAAAGGTAATTTTCTTAAACTTTCCGCTAAAACATCATAACATCAATATTTTTGCATTCATATTAAATATGGCCCTCTAAGCCCCAATGGGATTATTTAGCAAAATAAGGTGTCAAAGGTCCTGTGGTCCCGTATAAAATAAACACTGTTTTGGGGTTATTTTTTACCTCTTTTAATTGATTTGAATTTTAAGAATTGTTGAAAAAGACCAATAGTCGCTATATCAAGCTAAGCGGGACTTAAATTACATGTTTAAAATTTTGAGTGCTTGGTCACATTTAATTCTCCACATTTACTGACAACAATTTTGCAATCTGTACATGTTTCTAGTCATTAAGTCGAATGATTATGCATTTCTAGACTTTTTTATGGCCAGATTAGTAGAATCTTTGTTATCTATTACATATAAATCTGTTTACTCTGGTAAAATTGTCATAGGTTTATACCTGTAAAGGTCAATATAAATGTAAAAAAAGGAGTGTTAATCAGCTTTGAAGAAATTTGACATGTTGATAAAAACCTCATGTATTGTTTAGGCATAAACTGTAATAAACTAATACATTCTATGTTTATCTATTATAAAAGTATCACCTAAGTAAGTAGCTTAGCTGTAAGTATTTAAACCATAGTGACGCATATGACAATAAGAGTTATCTTTCTTTGCTGCCAAAAATCAATTTTTCTTTTAACTGTATTATAACATAATATGGTATAGGGTACAAAATCTTAGATTTTGTACCCAGATATAAAAGTGTTTCCTGCAATTTGACATCACCTGTCGATTATGTCACATGATTGTTTGGTGACATCATTCCACATAGTTTCAGGTCACACTGATTTTTCTTTTACTCAGAAATCATAAATTCATGCTGGTCACATTACTAGATTTACAGACACATGTCTTGTCATGGTAGGCATAGCGAGTGGAGAAATCTTTTTAATATTGCCATTAGGATACTTCATAAGTGTCTTATATTTATCTATTTGGGACCCTAGGTGGTCTGAAGTGCAGGGTTTTTGTGTAATAAAGGGATAATACCAAACAAGCTGGTTCACTGTTAGGATACAATGGGGCCAACAATACGCCTTTATACAGTGAGCTGTAATAAAAAGAAGCCTGACCAGTTTCTGATATTGTTATCCTTCATCAGAGGCAATGATGTTTAGCATATGTGTCCAGTTTTTATACCAGAATCTTGCTGGATATGTATCCAGTGGGCGTTGATTGGTTAGAGATAGGTTTCCTTCATGTCTGTGCTTTTTAATGTATTACAGTGCTCTCATTGCCAAGATTCCAATTTACACTTAGGACAGATTCTAATGTGAAATGATTCTAATGTGAAATGATTTGTCAGTTCACTTGCTAAATGGATGTGGTTTTTTCTGGACACCCAGTTTCCTCCACTATCCAAGAACTGACAACCTTGTAATAAGTGAAATAATCTTGACTAGAATGTACAGCTATCACTGTTATTATACCCTCAGACACAAAAGTTATAGTGGGTATATAGGAATACCCTGATCATCTGTCTATTTCTCCATCCTTCCATAATCTAAATATCATATCTGCTTCATATTTCCCATGTCTATGGTCGGATTTTGATAAAACTTGGTACAAATGTAAAACACCAAGACAAGGTGCATAGCTTGAAGTTCAAGATCACAAAGTCAACTCTTAGAATAACAAAGAATAGCATTGTTGGGGATGGGGTATTCATCTCTTAAGAGGCTGGTCTTGTTAATCTTGATTTATGAATAATAATTACAATGTAGGTACATGAAAAATAAAACTATTTACGAACAGGCAGACCATTGTTCATTATCTCTAATAAATAGGGAAAAATGATCATTTTGAAAATGAGAGTAAGATAGATGGTTTAGAAAGAAATTATTTTGATAAATTTACAAGTACTGGTAGTCATTTAAAACATAATTTAATCCCAATTCTCTATCAATGTCCTGTTTACAAGACATATATCAAGATAAATTTTACAAGGAATGTTTTGTTTAAATCTTTAAAATGGTTATATATCATTTAAATTGAGCAAGAAAAACCAGGTCATTCAAGTACAAAATGTTAACATACACAAAGATGTATTTGAGAAATGGTTAAAATGCAAATAAAGTGTTTAGACATTTTAATTAAAAAGGCTATTATAGAATGTTTTGGCAATTTTCCGTTTTTGACAGAATTAACAAATTCAGAGAGAACTCTTTACTGTATTATGAGTACTGCTTTACATAGCCGGTCTCATGTACTTGATTTTAGATTGTGTTCTATATCGGAAATTACCATATGAAATATTTGTATGTATAAATTTTAAACATTTTTTATTTTATTCCTAATATATTTTGAAATATGTGGTTTACCAAAGAGAGACAATTCATAGTTTTTTTTAAAAATTAAGCAGACCAGTTTTTAACAGTTTTTCAAAATACAGAGGAAATGTAGAACAGCTATATCTGTACTATAGTGTGATTAAAAGAATCTGCATCTGCATATGAGTGTATGACAGCTTGTTCTCTTTACTCACAATATTTAGAGTTCATTGCTGATTTCACATTATTTTCCTTTATTTCTAGAGTAAACATGCATCAGAGAAGAGGGAGACTCATTGAAGTATATGATGGAAGATCTTGGCCTGTGGTAAGTCTTTTTCAAGTAAATCTTCAAGCTAGCTGCAGCAGTTATGAGGATTTTTAAATTTAAGGCAATGCTTTCATTACCAAATGTGTATTAAGAAAGCGCCTACAATGACATGCTCTCAAAAATGTATGTGGACAGTGCCAAGTCAACATAAATTTACAGTAAAACCTTGTTAAAATGCCCCTGAATAACTACCCAACACATTGATTTAAAGCCCAAAATATTTTTCTTTATAAGCCTTGCTCAAGTTAAAACCAAATCCCTTTATAATGCCAAAATTGGACTGACCAAATGATGAATCAAGGTTTCACTGAACTTCTGAGTAATTATCTGCTTTCATTTTCACTTTAACACATTTTATTAATGTTTGGAAATTCTGTATATTACAAATGAATATCAAATTAGAACATACCAGTTGTCTCCCTTAGAACTTACTAGTAAATTTAGCTAGAGTTGCCATCAGCATTAAAAAAAGTTGCTTTTGGCAATGAAATTGTTAACAAGTGATTGTTTAAAGGTCACCGGTCACCAAAAACCGAATTTTTTTTAGTGCTATTTTCCGAAAGATTACATAATAAAGAGTCGATTTAGCCACAAAAAACATTTTTTAATCATTTCTGTCATTAATTACAGCGTAAAATAAGGTCCTAAAACTGTTGAAAAACAGTGTTATCTCCCTTTGGTAGTAAAAGGGCATAAAACCGGAAGTGACACAGAAGGTGTTATCCCAGCTATTTAGGAACTGAAGCTTGTATAGTGAACTGTATTTATTACCCAGATTTATCAATAGTAACTTCTCATTTTTTTACATATATTTGTTTATTTTTAGCATTGGTTATATCAATTTCCTTCAGAAAAAAACCCAACAAAATATAAAAAAAACGTAATAATAAATACATAAAGAAAGAAAGAAAGAACTGTGAAGTATGATAAACTTTTACTATTACTTTTACAAAACATAATTTTACATTTATTTATTTATTTTCATCATTTCTTTTGAAATTTATTTATTATTTATTTATTTATTTATTTATTTATTATTTATTTATTTATTTTTATCTAGTTATCACAATAAAATAATAAAAAGAACACAAATTTTCGTTTTTTATTTAAAATATTATTCATATTAATTTGGAGTTATTTATGTATTTTCATAATTTCTTTTGAAATTTATTTATTTATTTATTTATTTTTATCTATTTACCAAAAAGAATTAATAAAAAGAACAACACAAATTTTCGTTTTTTATTATTTATATAAGTTTTCATCAGAGACATATAAAACCCTGTTTTCATTAATAGTTAATATCATTTTAATTATTTTAATATCTCTTTTTGTTTTTTTTTATTTATTTATTTACTTATTTATTTATTTTTTTATTATTTATTTCGGAGAACTAATAATAAATGGGAGAGAGAGAGAGAGAGAGATTCTAACAGGAAAGAATATGCACTTTAATTTTTGTATAACAAGCAATTTTTGAGTTCTTTATACAGGAGTTTGTAGGTTTTTTTCATCTTCTCTCTAAAAACAGCTATATTATGACCTCAAATTGTCCGAGACCTGTAGTTTTTTTATACAACGAAATATCAAAATACGGGTTAAAAAATAACTTCTCATTGTCTCTCATATGAAATATTTCATTCCAGGATAAACGTTTATAAACAATTTCCGATTTATAATAATAATAATAATAATAATAATAATGAAAATTGAAGTTTATGTCAGTGCGTAATTTTAAAAAAAGTCTTTATGTTTGATTCTGTTTAAATTTATTTCAGTGTTTCCATGATAAAATTAATAAAAAACTATTTTAAAAATTGTCATCATAATACCAATAATACTAATAAAAACTAGAGATTGTAACTGGGATACCAGTTACGTATGATTCCCCACCATCCATAAATTATCTGGTGAAAAGACCCTAGCAGGGTTAGCGCTGGGTTGTAAAAGTCTGTCGTCAAGGAAATCGCCAGTTGTAAAATTTTGTTGCCAATTTCATTACTGTGTCGCCAAAAAGGGTAAATCTTGTGATTTTCACGTCACATGCGTTTTTAATGTTGTGTATATATTGCCTTGATGAACAATTACATTTTAAAGGCAGATGTGTATAAAGAACATTTGTACCGCGCCGACCTAATAAACTAAAAAAAATCATACCTTGATTGTTTTTTTAAATTTCTTTGAAAGTTAAAGTAGATTTGAATTAAAGTTTTCGGTTGAGAAAAATCGTACATTGGAAGGCCTTCTCGGCATAGGAAGTGACGTTTTCAATGAATTTTATTGAATAAGAAATCTCAGGCCTCTGATTTGGCGTCGCCGCGTGTTACAATGAATGAACACGTATGGGAGGGATTGCGCTGGGCATCGCTTACTGCGATTTTTTTCTTTAACTAGCGACAAAACCCGGCGCTTTGCGATTTTTCTGGCCACAAGTTTTCAAAGTTCACCGGTATCTTGGTCACCAGTAATTAACAGGTGGATACACATTGAAGCCAGTGACGGATTGGCAAGTGTCACTGAATAAACACAGTAATTAACGACTGAGTTAAGATCATTGTCTTAGGTCCGAATGTAAGACCTTCTAATGATGGGCAGGTAGATCCAAGTAATATTGGAGCGTGTCGACACTGCCTGAGGATATACCCAGGTGCCCTCCCGATGTCGTCAGACAGTATAAACACCCATGGACTCGGAATTATTGTAAAATCCAAAATAAAATATAATAAAAGTTACCCTTTGTGATGTTTATTTAATATTTTTTCTAAAAAGTTTATTGATTAATAATCGTGATTCAATGCGCAATACACATCATAGGAGGCCATCTGTTTGTATTTTAATTACGCGACTTATATCGGTTATTCCTATATGTTTGAGGATCATGATCATAACGATACATCTACTCAAATCGAAATGATACAAATGGTCCCGTCAGATCGCTATGTATTTCTATGTAAAGTTGTTAGTTAATTCGATATGCCGAATTTGAAGCAAATTTTCAGTCCAAATTACGAAATACCGTATAGCGGGTTATTTTCGCGGAGTGTAAATTTTGGCGTATTTTGGTGGTAGCATTAAAATCGCCAAAACATTTATCGCCAAAAAATGGAACAGTCAAAATTTATTACCTCAACAATATCTTACACTGTGACAAAGTAAATACAGTAGAAATTCGATCGCTCGAACGACGATGCCCTGAATACTCCGGATAAGTTATCTGCCGGTCCCGTCCAAATCCCTATTAAATCATATGTAAATAAACCTCGATCGCTCGAACTACAATAGCTCGAATACCCCCGCTCGTTTGAACAATAAATAATTTTCGGAGGTGTAAATTTGGTGAAAATTCAGCTTCTTTCGCTCGAATACAATTTTATCAGAATGACATGTGGTCAGTCAATGTAAACAAAACACAAGCTGATTTCACCGAAAGTAATAGAGCGAAACGAAATAACTCGCCTGGAACATCGAGTGTTACTCAAGATTAGTAATTAACCATGATCAGTTCAGTAATCTATTAATCCGATTACAACCCACAGTTGCGTGATCGGTAAAACACCTGAGTCCACACCAGATGATTAACTTTTTATCTCATCATTAAATATTCATATTCTGTTATTTACATGTCATGGGAATGCGCGCGGCAATGTGTATTACCGGCAGTTCCGGTGATTATTAATAACCGGCCATGTGCTCTGTATTATAACGAAAATAAAGTAAGTTTATTTTATACAGTTATATCATCAGTTGTTGTTATTTACTTTCACTTTCAACCAAATTTATTAAATTCAAATGAACTGTCCATATCGATAGATTTGCTGTTCGGAAGTTCAACATTTTATTTACAAACGAAGTTTGAAAACTTCGAGATATTATTGTGAATCTAACAGCAGTTTTCTATTGTAATAAAAATCGTCAAAATAAAAACTTGTAATGTTTTAATCGCTAAAATAAATACGACAAAATTTACAACTGACTTTTTTTGGTCAAAAACGCCAAAATTTAGCCCCGCCAAAATAACCCGCTATACGGTATTACGAAAATTCCCATGTTTAAATCGAAGTGAACTTTCAGTCCAAATTACGAAAATTCCTATGTTTAAATCGAATAAAAAAGACACAAAAATATTTTATCTTAAACTTGAACAATACCTGAAATAATTGTCCATCTCTTATTTGAAAAGTGTTAATAGTAACAGAGTGGCGGCTTACTCGGAAGATTCATTTCCGACTATAACTACAAATTTTTGTACTCGACATACCGGTCATTAGGAAAGTGTCAGTCAGTAAAAGGAGACATTTCAATGGTGTAAACTTAAAAAAGTGGGCAGTCTTCTACTTCCACAGTCAGTGATTAACAGAAAACCCCCAAGCCATTTGATCTATCAAGGCAAATTGTATACACCATTCATCTCATTGTGTAAGGTTTTATGTACAGGCGTGTGACGTGACAAGCTGTGGTTTTAAAAATCGCCAAGTTTTTAACGGTCACTAATCGGATTAACTCATAGGTGAAAGCATTGGCTTTGTATAATTAAGGTGTCGTAACCAGCTTATGTCCATTCAGAATTGGTTTCCCCGGGTATTTAACTACGTATTGATTTACACCCACCCACCCACCTTCAAGATAACGAAAATAAACGCGTCTTGATTATCTACACAGACAACAGATTATTGGTAGCAAATTTCATCTAAATCCATCAAGCCGTTCCCGAGATATACTGCAGCATATGGTCTTGAGAAGAAGAATAATAAGAATAATAATAATAATAATAAGAAGAAACAGAACGAAAACAATATGATTCCCCACCTTCGGTGGTGGGGAATCATAATAACAATACGCCTAATTATAGCTCGGATTGAAAAGTGATACCAGTGGGATTATGCTTAAAAAATAACGTCTAAACACAAGTGAAACTTTCTTTCATTTATTCACAATAAATTAATATCGTTTAAAGTGTGATTTACACTCCGTCACATACCAGTAATTAAAAGATTATCAATATGCTACATTGGGAAACATCCTGTTTAGAAGTAGACATCTACCTGTAATCAACAGAGTTCCAATATGCAACATTAATTGCCACGTGTGTACATCTTTATGATATACCCGGTAAATATATGTTATCTGTCATTTTTGATAGATTCTGAAAATCGAATAAATTAAAGTTAAATAAGATTGGTTGATTTGAACAATAGGCATACAAGTCTCTGTTTGAACGTATGATTGAATTGCGAAATTAAATTAATTTTAAAAATTAAAATTGATTAAAATCGATGATTTTTTTTATATGACAAAATTCATGCATAATAATTGGAATAGTCTCAAATGATTATATCACTCTTATTTCCCTGACTTGTCTCGTAATATTGAATCTGAATACATTCAAAACTGCATGCAGGTCTTGTCTAAATCTGGCTTTAATTTGTTTTGAAATTTGTGAAAAAAATTGTTTATCGTTTATTGTGGTATTATTATATCCAAACTTCACAAAATATATCATTTTGACTTGAAATCAAACTTTAAAACCCTTCAGAATGCCACACAAACCCCCATTTAACATATAGATACATATATAGGTAATGTGTCTTTCCTCAGCAGCTTAACACCATGTACGTCATCAATTAGATCGCAGGAAAGTTACGAGCGGTGTCGGAAACTACCGAGTATTAGCAGTTCGTTCAGGTAAGGTTTTAGTGTATTACAGGTAACTGTAAGGTGTGGGAAACCGCCAGACACATCAATATTGATCATTCTACCCATTGGAATGCAAAATACAAAATTGATAAATTTGGTGACCGGTGACCTTTAATGATACAATTGCACACATAACTCCTATGTATAATGTACAGAGCATTGTAAGATAATTAACATATCACTTCATATGACTTTCATGATACTCATTGTACTTTAATGTGGTGGCCTTTGTGGCATTACTTACAGATTACAGTGCTTCTCACTGCCTAGGTTCGAATCCCACTTAGGATAGATACCACTGTGAGAAAGTTTGTCTGTTTGCTTTTGGAAGGTCTGCGCTTATCTCTGGCATTCCTCCACCATTCCGGAACTCTCTACCTTGATAAAAGTGAAAAAAACTTTAGTTAGGCATAAAATTCAACTTATTCATCATAATTCAATGTTCCAATAAATTGTAACTCTCTCTCTCTCTCTCTCTCTCTCTCTCTCTCTCTCTCTCTCTGTGTTTCATACCTGCAATCATGCATTGCATCTTGATCTATTATGCTGACAATTTTTATTTTTAACAATTCAACTTAGAAAGGATGTGTAGATTTAATTAAAAGATTATAAAGTTTGTGCAGTTTTTAGTTTATACTTCGATATTCAGAAATAAAATTTCTTTCAATTTTTAATTCATTTTATTTGTTAACTTTTTTCCTTTATCTCTCTGTTATTTTGCACACATTGCAATTATTTTCTGTTATTATTGTAATTCTTTCGATATATTTTTGAACTTGGAATGTAGACGTTGTGTTTACTTTTTAAACTTGAAATATTTTTTAAACAGATTATGCAAATATACTTAAAAGATTTTTTGGGCTTAAACTAATGTAAACAGTTGTTGAATTTCTTTGTTCCAACTGTTCAAATCTTCTTATAATTTAGATATATCCAATTTAAACATACCACAACAAAAGACTTTAATAAATACACAGTTTATTTACTCACATTAATATTTAGTTTTCAAATTCAACAGATCTGTTAGGACATTTCCTCTGCACTCTTAAAATTCTTGCCCAAATTCTTAAAATTTAAAAGACCCGCAATTACTATTCCAATATACCATTCCCAATGATTACCGGTAATATTTTTAACCCTATACAGTAGCCCATCCCAGCTTCCAAAATCCCAATTTGTTTATCATATATGAAGTGGTTGGGTATATATAAAAAAGGTGATCTTAAATGCGAGACAAAGTAATGTGTTAAGTGAATTTTCTAGACCCCAAAAAAGGGCAGGGAGCAAGAATCTTAAAAGGGCAATCTGTAAACATATAGAATTTGAAATACACATAGGGCACGATTCAATCATTTAATTTGATGAATTCGACTTATTTTAGGTTCATGATGACACTGCATATTGTTATCTCAAAGTTTAAAATTGGTAATAAAAGTTTAAAGTTTATAAAATGGACCATCTTATAACAGGGTTGCCTCCCTTGATGGGATTGATAGCGAGACAGCTAGTGTGCAACCTTTAAATCTTGTTTTAGACTTTTAAAAAAAAAAAGTTACTAGTAC
The DNA here is from genome assembly GCA_021292105.1 of Anadara kagoshimensis. NCBI lineage: Eukaryota > Metazoa > Mollusca > Bivalvia > Arcoida > Arcidae > Anadara > Anadara kagoshimensis. The sequence goes on from CM037870.1 coordinate 45,553,904, forward strand.
TTTCAATTTTATTAAAACTGGGTAGATTTTTTATCGATATTGTATAATAGAATAGAACTTATTAGTGAATTAAATAAATAAATACATAATATCTGATTGTAATTTAAACAGCAAAAAGACAATATGTCTTTCAACATTGTTTCTTAATATCAATACACATACATGCATTTAATGTAGAGATGAATGATGTCTTTTTGAGTTCGTTACATTGCCCTGAGCTCTAAATATGCAACAGCTTGGAACAGAGAATATAATTAATGATAAGGAAGGTGATATTAAAGTCTTAATTATGTAGAAAGCATGTTAAATGACCTGCATTTTATACAATTTATATCAGAATGATTTTTACATATATTTATCATTAAGAAATGAATGATTATTTGTCGTGACATGCTCTAAAAAGAATAGACGAGCATGTCCTGAATTCAAACATTGGTTACCGGTAGTTCTTCAAAGAACGGATGGATTGTCCAGTCAGTGGTCATAATATAGATGTAGCTTAGGCTATTTATAAATGAATTTGTATACCTAAATACAATTGATACAGAAATATATGGTAAGTGCATTCTGACAAGGAACAGTGTATGGTGGGGAGGGGATACTATTATATACAGTTTTACAAAAGAAAAAAAAAGAGCCAGGGGTTTTGTTTTTGAAAATTGAATAAGTTGTTATTGATATATGATGAATATGTATAAAGATAATGTGATTGGTCTTTCACTTTTAGTTTTGATATTTATGGAATTCCCTTCAAAATGAAGTCAAAGGTCAAGATTATGGCTTGTTGTTTACCCTGGTTCTTTTGCGACTACTTCAGCTATTTCTGAAGATAATTCATGGCAAGTTTTGATTTTGGAAGTATTTTATTGCTTGTATATTGTGACTGTATGAATTTTAGTCTTGGTATTTTTTAGAATGACTTTGAAAATCAGTTCATGGTCACAAGCTGAGGCCAAAGCTTTAGATCATGGAAACTGCTAATAATAAGTTGCTGTTTGTCCAGTTGAGTGATACAGGACCTTTTGTTTTCTTGTTACTCAATTCATTTCATTTTTTATCTGTTTGTGAAATTGTGTGATGTATTGTACTTGAAAGATTGAATCATAAGGTTTAAGGCGATTATTTACAATGTTATTAATTAACACCTGAGAAAATGTTCATTTACCCCAATGTAAAGGTGAAATAACTGGCTCATTACAATAAACTAATATACCCAATGATGTATGTGCATCTTAAACATTTTGTAAGGTGGCTGATGGCTTTACTCATCATGCTTACAAAGAAGAGAAGGTAAAAGTGTATATTTTCATGTCAGGCTCATATGACTCAAGGTTTGAAAATAGATGTGACTATTTTCTAATGTCAAAGGTGTTTGAATAAAGTCTAATTAAAGCACTAAGCTCAGTGTCACTGTAAATACCACAATTCATGATAAAGAAGTTTTTATCCTTTCTTGAAGATATCACATAAGGACCATAGGAAACATTAAAAATTTTTAGCAAGGGCCTATGGTAGTACAGGTCTGTCGAAGTTTAAACACCAAGCTCACTAATTAAGTGCCTGTTCGGCAGCTCATTTCATCCTCTGGTTAGCTATATGCTAACAGCAGCTGCAATCTATCTCTCGACAGATTTTTGGTCACTAACTATCTATGTCTCAGCCACTCGACAGCCTATGGTAGTTTCGGTAGTTTCGACTCCTTTTTGTTTCCTCATTGTTAAACTTTGGACAGGTCTGTACTGTACCTCTATTACTTGATGTATTACAATGTATAAAGTCAGTAATTATATGACATGTTTAATCTTTAGTATGTAACTGTCATTCCTGCTACATCACTGTAAACTCCCAGGTAACAGGCTGCCACAGGGATGATAAATTTACCCCAGTTTTATCAAATTTTCAATGTGTTCTGATTTAGGAATAGATATTAAAGTTTTAAACCAGCTGTGAATGGTATGTATTAACTGACAGTTTATGGGTGTATGTGGTTACTTATCACAAGGGTCACAAAGGACTGATCATCAGTGGTATTGATAAACCCTCTCATTGGAATTTCTTAATCTACTGGTGACATCAATCATCGTAAATTTTGTCAGTCTAATCGCTTTAGAATCATTAATATATGCAGGTTGTTCCTTCTCTTGTCTTATATCAGAGTTTGTGTACATATTTGACATGCATTCTGGATTAAGTTTTCAAAAACAGGTTTTAAATTTTATGTTATAAAGCATAAAAAGTCAAGTTAAAACAGTGGGCATACTTTGTACTACATCAAGGTATTAGCTCACTAGACTGGCAGTTTAAAACACCTATAGGCAGTAGGCACAGTACATATGGGCAGTGTCTATCACTAGCTTGTTGGCTTATCAAGCGCTGGTACTACTTATCCAAGGTTCGCTGGTACTGTGACTAAGAATACAATACTTCCCTTTGGTGGTCCTAGTGTGAGAAATTGAAAAGTTGTCAATTTGCCAAATGTCCATGATTTTCTCTGGGCAGTCTGGTTTCCTCCACCATTCCAGCACTAACCACTTTAATATAAAAGTGCTAAAAAGTGATAACATACATTATATAGCTACATATTGTATGACTGATTGGTCTTCTGAGATGGAATCAATCAATCAATCAATCTGTTGGTCGGTCAGCCGATGAGCAGTGATAAAAATATTCTTGGCCATCAATTTTAATTTAGTTTTTCTTAATGTTTAAAAAAAAATCCTTCACCACAGTAATCAATTTGTATTTCTTTAACAAGAAATTTAATTTTTGTGTACCGATAATTTAGTTTCTTGTTTTATTTTACTTAGAATTAATAACCAAATTATAATAATGCAACATAAATGAGATTATTTTACACTTTATATAATACCTATATATGAAAAATTGAGTTGCCAGAATTGCTTCAGGATAAAATGTATCAAACAAATTTATAAGACAAAGCCAAATAACTTGATAATAAATAATCTTTCTTGGCAGTGTTTTCACGGACAAACAATTTTTCTTGTGTATAGGGGTCTCAAATTTTCTCAAAATAGACTGACATTTTGAAGGTCTAACTCTGGTGATATTATCAATAAACACCGGAAAATCTTAATTAAATATACATTTGTATAGCTTAATACTATCTTTTAAATTCCATAAACATTTAAATTTATATTTAAAGACAATCTAGATTTAAATACCTATTAGGATTCACGGTATATACCTGACAAAAGACCTCCGTTACAACAGTGATATTAAATTGAAATGGACTATAACTTGAAATATGAGCCAAAAAAGCGGAATGAGGGCATAGGACCTTTTGACAGAATAAATGGGTAGTTTGTCATTCATTAAACATACACAGGTCCTCTCTGCTCTAACAAAGAACGTAAAAACTTACCCTGTGTAAAGAGGTTTTATTGGAAAACTTTCAAACATACCTGAAACTTTTTATTCTGTGAATTTTGATATTTGGTATATTTTGGATATATATTTACCACCAGTATTCTGGTTGGAATCAGGTAGATTTAACAGGTGTTTACAGTAGACAGGTAAGTAGTTATAAAGGTGAAGTCATCACTATACATACAGGTGGAAAATTTGTTTTTATGTGTTCATATTTTTTTCTAGTACAATGTCATGACCTAAAGTTATAAAACTTTTACATGTATTTTTAGTATATGGGATTTATTATAAGAAGGTTTTTTTAATGTTTACTGCTGAAATCAGTCTTTGCTAAAAAAAAAATTGCATAAATTTAGTTTTGTTTTAGTTTAGTTTAAATGAATAGATTTATAGCCAAATTGATAAATTGACGAATAATTTTAAAAAAAAGTACAGTGTAACCTCTACAACTAGAGCCATATGAGACTTTGATTTTATTTTGAGTTAAGTGGAGTTGAGTGGAGTTACATTGTTTTATGCCCTAGTCAAGATTTTTCACTTGTATATCAAGGCAGCAGTTCGGGGATATTTTAAGAAACCAGGGTTCCCAGAGAATACTACTGACAATTAGCAAGTGAACTGACAAACTTTCTCACACTAGGATCTGCTCCGACTCCCTAGATTGTTAAGTAAAAAAGTTTTTATGTTTAAAACAGAGATAGAACACCATTCCTCGCATACTGTCTGTTGTTTTGTGAGTGCTGAATTATCTTGACAATTATACCTTAGAAAGAAAATTTTCCATTGTATGCGAAAAAGTTTTCTGAGTTTATTAAATAAATGAGTTTGTAAAGGCATTTTTCTACATTCACGAAAGAATTTAGTTTGTAAAAGCATTTTTCTCTATTAGGGCTGATTTTTCAATGCAATAAAGAGGGAAACACCCTGGTCTCATTTATTGGTTCATTGATAAGCTCTCTTACTGGACAATAAAGGTATAAACATAAAGTAAGGTGCAATTTAAGTGCTGTTATAATTTTGAACCTTTAATGCAGGGATTACCCAGTGAAATAAAACTGATATGAATGAACATTGACAAAGACAACAACAGTTTTAAGTAAACACTGTAAAATTAGTCAGACCCATACATAGGGTTGTTTAAATACCAGTGAATATATTTGATTATAAACAATCAGGTGAAAAAGGAAGGGCAAGTTGAATGATGACCAGTTATTTACAAACAGTAGACAAGTAAACTAGAAAACAATGTTAAACATTTGGCCATATTTCAACATTAGGATGTCATTGTCTGTAGGACCTCTGTAGTAGGCCTTGGGAAACCAGTGCTTTGATAGTAAAGTTTACTCATTTCACGGCCTAGATCAATTTCCCAGGAACAGTTCCTAGACTGAGAAAGTTTGTTATCTTGCTTTCTGAAGGTTAATGTTCTTTTTTTTAAGTTCACTCATTTCCAATAATCACTTTAATATGATTGAAATAACCTTTAATGTGGCATAGAATGCTGAAATATCATTTTATCTATCCACCCTTAAAAACTACTAGTAAATTCTGTTTTAGTCTAAATGCAAGGCTATTATAATGCAGATGTTGTGCAAAGTATAATATTTTTACATAAATGCAAATTCATTATCATAAATAGTTTTACAAAAACATAAGTGACCAATGAATTGTGTGGTTTGCCAAAGCATGGTAGGGGACAAAATCTTCCATAGGAGGGGGGCAGTGTTGTATGAGAAACAAAGTATTTTAAGAGGAATTTATTGAATTCAAATTGAGTGCTAATAACCTAGCAGATATTTATTGATCATAGTACTCAAGACATAAGAAAAGGTGATAGCAAGTACCACTTAATGGTACCACTTAGTTAAAGTAGATTTAGTAGTACAGTAGGTGTACCAGACAGGTATATAACTGTAAAATAAAAGTACGGGTACTATAGGTATATATTAAGGGTACACCCAGGTAGGGGGAGTCTACAAGTAAAGGTGACCTTGCCTCTATACCAACCTATAAATAAATATTTACTAAAACAACTACTTGATTTTTTAAATATTTATTTTTTCTTTTCTGGTTAAAAGCACTTGTGTGGATTATTTTTTCTTAAAAATATTAAACTTTTCCCTACTTTTAAGAGTATTTCATCACAGTTAAGAATACTTGTGATTCAACTACACCTTTTTGCGCCCTCATCATTTAAATAAATAGGTTAAAACACAACAGGTGTTTCTTAACAAATATTTAATCCTTATAATAAGATTGTATTTATATTTCTACCCACAAATATTCCTAAAATAAATCAAAATGGCTTTTAAAAGGTTTAAAATGTACTGGGTACTATTTAATTAAAGTATATGTAGATAGCAAATTAATGGGTAGACTGTATTAGTATTTCATACTCTAGTGATATTTCTAAATGATCAGGAGTCTTAATAATTCCATTAATTGGATTCTTAGGGTCCATTTATATGGATAATTCTGTGGGACCTGTGGATCATTATGACCATGCAATTTCGCTAAAGCACAGGTAAGTGTTAATTTCAACAATTTTGTAGGTTTTGTTACATTTCATGATCCAAAGTTGAAAGAACACTGTATTTAGCCCCACAAGAGTTTATACCATTTCTAAAGTGCTTTTGTATGTCCCATTTGGGTCATGACACCAAACCAACTATTGAAGACCAAGAAGACTTTTTTTAATAGTTTTGCTTAAAATTGAAAGAAGACTAAAGAAAGCTAAACCTTTCCATGTACAATTTTGGTTTGCAAAATAAGTTTATATACAATTCTACTTATTTGGAGGGCTATGGAGAACCTAGTTGCTTACTGACATTCATCAATGATTTCATATTGACCAATTAGATGAATATCTCCTGTTGTAGCAGCTGTGGTAATTCCATTTTCAAATGTAGCAGTTTAAATCAGATATTTCAATCTTGGGTATGAGTTAACGGCCCATTCTTTGGTGAGGTCTATCAGATATTTGTCTGAATATTTTAAGTCAATACACCTTTTAAAAGGGGACGTCTAAATTGGGAAAGTCATGCTTATAATGCCCATGAGATTTGCCAGGTATGCCATTATTTGAAAGGGATATTTCCTATACTATAACAAATATTTTCAATGTTATCTTAGGTTTGAAAGCTCTGTCACAGATCCAAAAGCTCAACACAACAAACACATTAATTTGTAGTTTAGTGAAATTAACTGCTAGGTGTCAGCTAAGTTGCCAAAAACTCTAAATAAGCAAGTGTTTAAAACAGTATACAAATTCTGTGACAAAATCTATAAATTCTTATCAAATCAGTAAAATGCAATTAACCAGGTACAAGTTTATTAACACAACTACCTGTCACAATTCTGTTACAACAACCAGTGACTCTATTTTAGTTTTAAATGTAAAGCACTAAAATGAATGAAATTAAATAAGTTTTAAGATGTATTGAAAGTCTTTTAAGAATTACGACCAGAAACCATTTATCACTGTGGTCTTATCAATGAGATTTTGAATTCTGATAATTGTGTCATAATAACTTATTATATTTGTAAATCACAGGTAGTCATGTCATAAATCATACTTATCATTTAAGTTGTAGTGAATGGCTATAATCTTGATCTTAAGTGAAAATAAAAAAATTTAGACCAAAAAAACTTTTATTTTGTGGGTAAAAAAGAAAGTTATTTATTGGTACCTACAACATAAAGGAATTAACTTCCTTGTGGTTAAAATTGCATTCCACAATTTAAAGTGTAAATGCCATAAATTTTCATAGATCAGAACTTTGAATGTGCATGTCTCATTAATATTAGGTAACAGTGTGCTTAGAGTGATTTCCATTGATAAAAGTGGGATATATAAAATGGCAATTTGCATTAATGCTATATAAAAACTATGGTAAAAATTTGATGGCCTATACATATGACTTTGTCTTCAAAGGATTTAATTTATGGCATTTGAAATGATTGCATAGAAACCCTAAAAGGGCCAAGTAATGAGCTTCTGTTATTTATGCCATTCCAGATAATGTTGTTGGAATTCTACTGAAAAAGGGTTCAAAATATAGTCCAGTCCACAAGAACCAGTCTGCTAGCCAGAGAGACCTGTTACTAGACTTCCGTTCATGCATGTACCATCCAGTAGAATTTAAAATCCTTTGACTTAAAAAGCCTAAAAATGACAGAAGCTAGTTTTGTAAATTAAAAAAATCATATTTTTAAAAAAGAAGAAATATTAAGTTACTGCTAAGCATGTATCTGGCAACAGCCAACAAAACCAAGAACATGAAGCAGTACAAGTTGATGAAAGAAACATTCAAACAATACAACATATTTGGACTCAAACTCAATGTAAAGACCTTGGTTTCCATTTATGAGGGTATGTCACGATGTTAGATCCAGAATCTGTTAAATCCAGAATCGGCCATCACACTTTGCTGTTTAGACACTTACAGTCAGAGTGAAAACATGGCATTTGCAAATTACCAGACATTAGCACTGTCACTCACAAATGAAAGGCAGAAGTAATAGATTCTGAGTTGGCTACTGCCAAATGACTTCATTTAAAATGACTCCATTGTTAAAATTAGTTCCCATACATTAATGGTGCTCTGTTTATTTTGTTTAGGAAGAAGTCATTAAATCAAGAACAAATTATAAACTCTTTAGTGTCATGGAGATAAAAAAACATAATTAGTTTTACATGTTTAAATGTAATTAAGGTGAAAATGAAGAGTAAACTGTCTACCTTGACAAAGTTAGGTATGTTAATTAAAAACCTGTTAACTGTGTCAAGGTAGATTGTTTATTACGGAGAGAATATAAATGCTGACAAAATTAATTAAATTTAATGATATTGTTTACTTCATTAACACAACCAGTATTTTGGTAATTGAATTATTTAGTCTTAATTTCATGAACATATTTTGTTTTAAAATGACACAGAATTAGGGTATTCTTCTGTTTTATCCTCCTTCAGATGAGAACCTTAAACACACATGTCCCATGTCAGAGGAGGTATGGCTCAATTTGGCCTAGTGCCTCATGTCAGAGGAGGTATGGCTCAATTTGGCCTTGTGCCTCATGTCAGAGGAGGTATGGCTCAATTTGGCCTAGTGCCTCATGTCAGAGGAGGTATGGCTCAATTTGGCCTAGTGCCTCATGTCAGAGGAGGTATGACTCAATTTGGCATAGTGTCTCATGTCGGAGGAGGTATGGCTCAATTTGGCCTAGTGTCTCATGTCAGGAGGTATGGCTCAATTTTGCGTAGTGTCTCATGTCAGAGGAGGTATGGCTCAATTTGGCATAGTGCCTCATGTCAGATGAGGTATGGCTCAATTTGACATAGTGCATTATTGAATTGCAGAATTATATGGATTTCTGCAATGTCACCTACACTATGTGACATTTCAAGATATGGTAAGCATATAATCTTTGACTAAAGCAAAAAGCTATTTCATTCAACCCCATTTGAATACATTTGTCTGTCAAATAAACTGTACCTCAAAATAAGCTGTAGTCTTGTTGCACTAGACACAAGCATATTAAAGAACCTCCCCTAAAAAAAAGAAGATGGCTCATTTAGATCAACTGAACCAAAGGCTATGGGAGGTTATTGTTATGATCTTTTGTTTATGTTATGTGTATTGATGTGTATTATGTGTCATACATCATCCCTGTCTTTATCAAGGCCATAATGACTTTAAATTATAAAACCTGTAAACATCTTAGCATAAATCAAAAGGCCACTAAAGCAGCACTTTGAATACCACCACCACCACCACCAACTAAACTGTATCAGTATCCAGATTATATCAAGTTCAGTTTAACTACCTGTATCCACTTAAAATCAAGGGAAGCATTATGCAAAAATTTATGGAAGAACATTTTTATACATTTTTGAAAACTTATGTTTGATCAGAACAGATTTACACCAGTGACTGTGAAATCTGTAACTAAACTGATGTGGATATTATAGTGTGCAAAGGTATCCCCTGCACATATGTCAGGTAGGCTATACTGTGAGGTAGGCAATAACGGAGGAACTAATTTGAAATATAACATAATTATTGAAGCATGATAAAGTGCAGTAAATACCTTTACACATCATTAAAGTATGACACATATCATATTGTGAAATTTAAAATGAATTTCTTTTATAAACCTTTACAGTATCAAGATATATATGCATTAGATATGGTTTTTGTAACTTGTATGTGTTTATTTGGGTGGGCTATGGATGTCACATGTGTGTTGTTAGATTAGGAGTTTGATGAACCTATTAGGTATATATATATCTTTTATTGTTTTACATATGTCATTTGCCGGTACTTGGTGACCTTTGTCATTGAATTATGTCTGGGGTTAATAATTATTTATAATTATTTTGTCTCCCAAACAAAGCAGAGGACTAGTGTTTACTTCATGTCTTCTGCCAACATTTCTTGAAAACTATTTAACAGATCTTTATGAATCTTCACAACAACAATCTATGGATGGAATAGATATGCCATTTTGATCATGCACATGGTTTTTCTCCATTTGGGTTTGTTTGGTACTACACTTTTGAAACCACACCCCATTTCATTTATCACTTGTTTTGGCCTTTGAATGTTGCAGTGTGGTTTTTAGAAGGAAATATATTTCGCATTTCTTTACCAATGTTTAGGTCTGAATGAATTTCAAGAATACAAGATACTTGGTAGAGCTCACTAAGAATTTTTTTACTCTAGGATTCTTAGCAGGTGCTCAACTGGGGTGTAAAATACCATTCCACTTCTACTGCTTTGGTCAGTTGTATGTAGCACAAAAGAGCTTGTATGATGTGTTATATCCATGAAGCTATGCTACTTTCGTGACAGCTTGATCTTATAAGATGGATCTCATAAGATGGACAAGATGTGCAAGCTTCAATAACACCGTTCTCCTGACATTTTCTATATGTATGACAAAATACTCTTGGAAATCCTTAAGAGTAAACCCTTTTCCCTATATTATTATATTCAAATATTTTGTTTGACTAACTGACATATTAGGTGCATTAATTCAACAAGGATATAAGTTAATTCCCTTGTTGTTTTAAGTTTTGTACTAATTAAGAGACTTTATAACTTTAGCATTAATGCCAACTTTTTAACCCTCTTCCTGATACTTTGATGTTTGAAGTGTATTACCATCTGACATATAAACATGTCTATTGAAGATTTATTTTGTGGTTATCAGTATTTTAAATCTTGGCATTTTATCAGCATTTAGGGTACAACAACATCATTAATGCATGCCTGCCCTCTGTAACTATATTTGGTGGTTTGGTATCTCATTAATTCGTTAAAGCTCCGTGTTACATCATTGTTACATGATCACACATGTGAATACAGGATTACGATTATGTATATAACATTATGATTGATGATAGGGTATAACTAAAGTCTGTTTTACAATTTACGACCCTGCACATGATTTACGATTTACAATCAAATGTTTACCTGATGTTACCTGTACACATGCAGGTAACTTTGTTTCTCGTTAGTTAGTACTCTGTGTGTGACAGGTGTTGAGTAATTATTGCAGCAACAGGTAGGAGGATGCTTTGTTATATTTATAATTACTTTAGATAATTTTATGAATCTTCAATTTTTTGTGTTCTGTAAGTTTAACTCTGACATTTAATTTAAACCGGTTGTATTACTTTTCCTTGGGATAAATTTTACAGTTGAATTAAGTTGAAGTATCTGGTATACTGTAGTATTGGTGGTAGTAGTAGTATATATATATATATACATGTATTAATAATTCTACTTGGTGCACATGTTGTTGTAGCTCATGGTGTGCACATGTGCTACACTAGCTGGGTGATTTGCTGTATCCATACATATAAACTCTTTTAGTCTTATACTAGTTTGGCGATTTGATGTGGAGAAATTTTATCTTGTTTGATATTTTTACATATAAGTTAACCATTTTGCTTTTTTTTGCTATGAGTACAGTCATCAAAAATTCTTGAAAGATCCAAGATAAATTTCTGAATAAGAGAACAGTGAGTGGATTGGAGTGATGGTGTTTTACATCCCAGTCAAGATTCTTTTACTTATATCAAGACATTCAGTTCCTTGGTGATAGAGAGAATTGAAATAACAAGAAAAAAAACCACATTGACAATCTAGCATCTGTTGCTGAGTGAGATTTAATGTGGTGAGAGGTGCCGTCCTCTGTATGTGAGCACTTTAAACCACTTAGCCCCACCCCTTTTATTTTCATTATACTCTATTTTTTTTTGTCAACAGTATGACGTATCCGGTACATGTATAATTTACTGTATGTATAAATTTTGATTAGAAGTTCTTGATTATCCAGATGTTTTGAGATTTTGACTTTAGCTGGATTTGACCATTGAATTAAAGAATGTATCATAGGTTCCAATTGTTCAGTTTCTTAGTCAAGCACTGGACATTATTAAGTAAAATTTGCTTAAAAATGAATTCTAATAATAATAATAATAATAATGTATATTTTGTTATTCTGGTTTAAATTATTCACAGAAGTTGGCTAGATGCTCTATTATTAAAGGGAAACAACTCCTTATACCTTAGCCATACACATTTTAATACTAATTGTTTAAGGTCAGTTTTCTTATCAAAAGAAGATAAGTTTTCTTTTATCATTAAAACCTTGTAGACAGGATCTAAGATAACAGTAAAATGTTGTCCTGATAAAGCTGTGATAAAGCCATGCTGACACTGAGTGGTGGAAGTGAATGTAAATATTTATTATTTGACTTCCTCCTCTATACATAATGGTAAGAACATTGTTATCATCTGTTTGATTATCCCCAGTCAGCAGGTGCCCCTCCTATATGTTGTAACATAACATATGGGGTAGACAAGGATACTTCTACTCTTTGATTAACATAGAATTATGGTCACATTAATATGCACATAAAACACACTTTTGATGATTATCAATGTTTTCCTATATATTTAAATTCATGCATATGTTTTGAATTGCTATACCAGTAAGAATCTATTACAAGAGTACCTTACCTAAAAAAGTTTATGTTCAGTGCTTTAACTTATTTTTTTTAACCACCATCCTACCTTTTTTAAACAAACACAGCATATTTGGGTCTGTTAGAAACTGTACTAAGGTGCATATAGTCATCTATGGTTAAAACCACCTTAATCTGTATTGATGACTTCATTGTGACTGACTAGATGAACATCTTCATCCAAACCAGAGATGATAAAAGTTTTAGATAATATTTTTATGCCAACTGTGCTAAACTCATTTTTCAGAAACCCTTTTTTTTCTTGTACTTTACAACAAAAACATATAGTGAAGGTTGTTTGGGGAGAAACATCACTAAACTGTTATCCAACATTGATCTTGTTAGAATATTGTACCTACTCATGACATATACCAATAGATCAAACTTGTTCTTTTAATGATATTGCATAATTTATTGTAGGTAGCCCAGATAATCAATAGAATTTATTATACTTAGAAAGTCGTACTTAGATAGTCGCTTAGATTATGATGTTAACAATGTGAATGATATGATGTTAACAATGTGAATGACACCAGATGTTAAATACAACCATTGTTTTCCAACATTAACTGACTGTCAGTATATAATAACCACTATGGTTGCTCATTTGGTAAAGAGCTTGGTTCATATGTAGTAGGTCATGGTTTGAACTCCTGCAGGGGTCTGGCCAAGATTTGAAAATAAGTAATGAATGCTCTTTCACCAAACTTTTAGCATTTAGAAATGAAAGTCACTTGGTTCTTTGGAAGAAATCTTAAAAACTGATGCTCAAACAGTCCCTGCACATTACCCTGAGCTCACTACAAAGGTCAAAATTTCTGCTGCTTCACCTATAGTTGATGATGAGGTCAAATTTCTGCAACTTCACCTTTAGTTTGTGATGTTATCACATATACCGGTAAGTGAAACATTCTTGACTGGGACGTAAAACCCCAATCAATCAATCAGTATATAATACAAATAAGTATTTAGCTTCTACTATATCGAGCCATCCAGTTTAACCTTATTGACTTTCTGTTGTAATGTGTTACAAGTAGGCTCAATCAAAGTCCTGTTTCAAATGTGGGATTGACCTTGGTCAACCACATGTCAGAGAGCAGTTTACCTTGGCAGTAATATAGACTTGGATTGTTACATGCCAACCCTTGATAATTGAAAATATCCCAAGTTTAGATTTAAATACCAAAAACGTTAATATGTCACACACTTTGCAAATACAAATAAAACTGTTTTATTAGATAGATACAATTTATTTCTTTAATCTTGATAAAGTTGAACATTTTCCAATTTCATAAGAAATCTGAAGTAGTTAAAATTGTACTTATACTTCAGAGGAACCTAGCAGCATGTAAGAGTATATTTAGTAATACTTGTGAAATCACCTTATTCATGTTAAATTCATTTCAAGTTTTGATTATTGATTCATAATATATATGTACATCTTTGAACCTCATAGAAGTCTAACCCCTGTACACTTAGCTTGTACCTATTTTATTGTGAAGTACTGTATTTAAATAATTTTGTAGAAATTCTGTTGGTAAATAAAACCACACAAATAATAAAAATATTTTAAACAGAAAGAGCCATCCCTGCAATTGCATTGCAGATCTTAGCAGAAAGGCACAATTTTGCCAAAAATAATATCTGGTAAAATCCTTTCAGATGGATTGCAGCAACAACAACCAAATGTCTGCTTTGTCTTGGGGTTTTCAAGCAAGACACATGAACAGGGCTTAAAAGTTGTAACCACGATAAATTAGATGCCATGGCAACTAAGTTTGTCAGTTGGTGAACAAGTTTTACCCATAAGTTGCTGACATGGCAGCTGCTTTTAAGAGTGATCAAAATTCTCCATGTTTGCTGATTTCTTTTTTTTCTAATAAATTTTGCATATTGACAGTATTTGGCACTCCACAGACAATTTTTACTGCCGTATATTGAATGACGAATGTCATACAGAACAGTTATCATATTTATTGATGTTCTCGATAGGTTTTGCAACACAAGTATGCTTGAGTCTGTTTAAAATCATAGTTTAAAACAGTAAGCAAGGGGGGATATGAATTCCCAGACACTTTAAGTTATATACCAATGACAAATTGTAACAACTTATCAACTTAATTAGTAATAGGATAGTTGCCAAATTGAGGCTTTCAGCATTGTCCTTCCTCATGAGGTTTCAATTTTTGTGAAATTTGGCAAATTAAGTTGACAGGAATTTCCATTAGATTCTGAACACTGGATTAAAGTAAAGTGTTATTTGCATGTAGGTGTTTTATATACATTGTATATGTCTGTAATAACAGGTTCTGTATGTATTATTGATAATTCTTCTCTCTTTACCATCCTCCCTAGTGGCCAATAAACATTACAATAATACACATGATCGAACCGTATAAAAGATATGTTATAATGGTATAGATTATGTTAAAATAATGAATATTTAATAATTCTAGTAAACTGATATGTTTTTGTTTTAATTCTGACAATACATTAGCGATATGTGTAGTATGTCTGGTTTTAGGCCATGCGTAATAATTATAGGGTTTTAGAGTTGTTTCTTAGTCTAAAACACCATTTACAATTTTGGTTAGGCAGACAATGCTTAAATATAGAAAGGGATCAGAGGATAAGTGGTCTAAAGCACATGCTTGCTGATCACAGCATCTCTCACCTCCTAGGTTTATTGGAATTCCACTCTGGCAGACCAGTGCAAAAAAAATGTTAGTTCACTGGTGGTTTTCTCTTGGTATTCTGGTTTTCTACATCATTCTTAGAACTGTCGCCTCAACATATCTTAAAGAATTTTGGCTGGGCCATAAAATAACATTACACTACTCTTAAAGTCAGACTACCAAAGGTTCTTTAATTTCATCTAAAGGACAGTAATTATTTTATTGGACAATAAAGCTAATTGTAAGTTGGTTTTGTCTGCCCCTAATGACAAGTTTACCCAAATTAATATTCAGCTTCCTATCTTAAGACCTTAAGTGTTGATATATGTATATCAATTTAGTTTGTCCTTATGACAGCTTTTGTTTTAATTGATATTCTGTTCCATGTCCGGAAAATTTGGTGCTAAAATTTGATCAGTCCTGGACCACCAATTAGTCCCTATTATCTTGGGATTCTGGTGTTGATATCAAATCAGTTTGTCCCAGATGACCTATCCAGTTTTAATGGATATTTAATCCTATGTCCAGGAAATTTAGTGTTGAGTCCCAATGTATCCCAGATGACCATTCCAGTTTTAATAGAAAGTTAAACTCAAGTCCTGGGAATTCAACGTTAATGTCAAATGTACTGTGCAACAAAATTAACTAATCAGGTAATTAATCCACCTTAGTAGCCCTTTAGATCTCTATCCCTTAAGTGGTTTGTGATCGATTCTTGGTTCACTTGTTTTATGGTGAAGTCAGGGCTAGGTTGTCGGTCATATGATGAAGTCTAGGCTAGGCTGTCGGTCATCTACCTTCCTATATTTTTATTACTTATTTTATGTTTATTATATATATACATGTAAATTCATTGTGACCTAATAACAAGTGTGTCATGCACACTCATCTGTTATATTTTGTCATGTCAACAACAGACAAAACCTGAACTATAAAATCTATTTTATTTATGAGTTTCCCTCCTTAGGGTACCTCAAATGTGTATAATTCCCTGGACTTTTGTATGGAGTATTGTTTATCTTGTTTCAGGCTTTGAAACAATATGTAGAGGGACTTTTCATTTAATAGGGTTTGTTTTATTTTTATCTTAATCATAACAGAAAATAAAAGCATGTCTGTTTTTGGTGTTTCAAGAAAGATTCTTGAAATTATGTGTACCATAGTACAATGTAAAACATTTTAAGAAATTTAAAATCTTCATAAATAAATGGTTATAACAAACAGTTTTCCACTGTAAGATCAGTAGGAATTTTGAAACATTTGACTCTTTATTGTAATTTGACATGTTGGCCATCATTTTCATTCAATTCTTGTATGCAATCTTCAAAAAATGGGTAATTTGAAGCGTTTCTTAATTTGTGATATTTTGGTATTGTTTTGGTAATATTGTTGGTTATAATGTCCAACAGATTGACAAGTACTGTAATAATATATGATTGAGCTCTTATCTCAGAATTTTGTAAAAATGACCTGCTGTATTAGTAGTCTTCCATAGTTTACTTCATTAGAAAAACAAGCCTCTTCTTCTGACGACAGTCCAAGACACTTGAAACACTAGGAAAATCCCATAGATTATAAAACATTGATAATATAGTGACACCCTCAGAGTTGTCTATCAGTTTTATCTATTTATAATAACCAGATCTTCAGTCAGGCCGAGTAATTGTGTAAGATGGAAGCAAGCCTCAAAAGTAATTATTGAGCTAATCATTAGAGGCCATAACGAGATAAATGATTGTTAATAATTAAAGCAGGCCTACATCTGTTACATGTCTCTGCGGATATGCTGGGTAGGAAGGAAACTATAAAACCTGGTCCTGTCAGCAACTGGCTTCTGATCGAATCTGGTCAATATCAATCAGGAAAGTGTGAATGTGTAACAGGTTTTTCTATTCCATGTCATAAACATTTAGAATTGTATTTTAAATTTTGGATTCTGGGAGCTAAGGACTTACTGTTGATGACTGAACATTAACAGACTTCTATAAAAACTGCATGGTCAATATTGATCAGAAAATTGTGCATGACATGTGTAACAGGTTTTTCTGTTTCATTTCATAAACACTCAGGATTGTATTTTAAATTCTGGAATCTGGTTTATGGTTGGACTTTATAATTAAGCAGATGATCTGTCCAGTATTTCAGTCGGAAATTGTCCATCTGCATCTCGGCTGTTCCATTGATAAGTCATAAACAGCAAGGATTTTTATTTTCAAATTTATGTACATGTATTCATTTTAAATACATTGTATCTATTTAACTGAGAAAATTCATAATACCTGTGTGTGCAGATGATCTGTCCAGTATTTCAGTCGGAAATTGTCCATCTGCATCTCGGCTGTTCCATAATAAAGTCATAAACAGCAAAGGATTTTTATTTTCAAATTCATGTACATGTTTTCATTTTAAATACATTGTATCCATTTAACTGAGAAAATTGATATTCATAATACCTGTGTGTGCATATAATTAACAATGGATAATTAATTACTATGGATTAATCAGCATAGATAATTGATTGTGATATTCTTGATGTGTAATTAATATATACATGAAGTTCTCAGAAAAAGAGGTTTATTTAAAAAAAAAAATATAACCAGACAACATGTATACTTTTTGCTTACGTAGAATACAGTGTGGATAACAATTAGTGTATCATGCCAAGGAAGCTACTAATAAATTTTTGAAATTAATCTAGACATCACGGAGGATATAATTCCTGCTCAGGAGATAGGTACATTTAAATATCGTGTGTAGATAACATTTGTCAGGATTTACGATATCCGATTCTACCTTTTCATCGCTGATCACTTTCCTGTGGATGAAAGTTCAGACTGCATTTGCAGACATTAAGGATCATCATAAAAACAATATTTTGGAACATAGTCAAGTGATATGTTTATTTGTGAGAAAAACTACTTAAGCCTAAAATTTTATTTCATGGTAACTGATGTATGTGTGTAAAAATAAATCTGGAATATTTTAGAATTAAAAAAAAATAAAAATCTTCACAAGGCTAAAGGGTTTTGTCTTGTTACCTGCGGAATTATATGGTAAAAATTAATAGCAAAGCTTAGTGAACCAGGAAAAAATATTTTTAACTACCTCGTGGCAATTATTTATGGGAAGTGACTCTTAATATTTTATAAAAATGTATCAGATAAAATTATAAAAATTCTGTAAAATATTGAGAATTTATTCACTCAAACAGTGCAGTGTATCATTAGTATATTTTAACAACTTTGGACTGGATTTTATTTCTGGAAAATTGAGAAAAAAGAGTACATCTGAGAATTAATGATATGATGGATTAATTTACAACAGTTACCTGACATAACTTACCTATATACACAGGTAAACCTCATGTTTATGGAATTCCCAAAATCTTAATTGGATAGTTGACAAATCAATCAGTGTAGTAATTGGAAAAAAACTGAATCATATACCTACAGTGTATAATACAGTTTTCATTAAGAGTTTTTTATTTTACTGCACCAGTACAGGTATAAATAACCACACAACAGGTAAACAAACATTGTTTACATGTAGATATTGGTTTTATGTTAAAACTAGGATATTATAATTGACTGAAGGTGCCTAGCTCATAAACGCACAGACACGTGCTAAAATCAGGATTTGTTGGTTTGGTTGTACTGTACGCTCTCTAACTTTACGGTCAGGTGTTATAGTGAAGTTTTAGAAGGTCTTGTTAATGGATGTTTTTGTGTTAATGTTTTTATGACTTTTATGTATAGAAGATAAAAACTTGTTATGTACCTACATGTTGAACATGTGTAAATAACACATAGGTACAAGGTGTGTGTAGTAAGAATTTGGTAATGACATGGTGTGGATAGTATATACAGCTAACCCTAGTCATGAATCTCATTCATCTACCACTACAGTTCAACAACAACACAGTCAACAGGTTGGTAACACTATTTATTTATTTATTTATTTATTTGTTTTATTTATTTATTCATTTATGTTCATTTATTCATTCATTCATTCATTTTTTTTATCTTTAGAGAAATTCAATTCCTATTTTTAGGGGAGGGGACATGATGGTTACTTGATGATTACTGGTATAAAGTATTTGGATTTACAAGAGATTAATAGATAAAGTTAAAGTGGAGTGGTGGGATGGTGTTTTACTCCCAAGTCAAGATTCATTGACTTATATCAAGGCAGCCAAGTTTTGGATGCTAGACTGGGGGAAACTGGAGTACCCATAGAAAACAATTGACCTTCAAAACAGCAAAGTGACAACTTTTCTCTGACTTAGATCTGCTCAAAAGGGGTTCAACCCTATGTGGTGAAAGGCATTGTGATCCGTAAATGAATGCTTTTGACCACTCTACCACTGAGCCCCCAAAATAAACTGGAAAGTGAAGAAAGTGATATATGTGATAATGTTTGGATTAATGGAAGGATGAATTAACAAGATAAAGAGAGGTGTAAATGGTGGTGAATATCTGGTTGTGGAATGACCATACACTTTAATTGTTTTAATACTGAATATATAATTTTATAATGACCAAGAAAGAAATGTTTTAAATTATTACTGCGGAAATACAACTTTTATTAGACACAGTTTACCAGTCATACAGGCCTTAATCATTTCATGTTGGTAGGAACTTCATAAAACCCATACACATGGCAGATTGTAGTTTATGTCTCAACTCCCTTCATTGAAGCTGTGGAGGCAGTTGTAAGACCATCATGAATACATTTGACAAGACTTGGGTCTTGCATTTCCAATGTACCGAACATCATCACCATTTAATATTGTTTAAAGTTCTTTATTTCACAAACCATATTCTAGTTCAGTTATACTTTTACATTTTTCACAGAAGCTTAAAATGATTGAATAAGCCATAGAATTTTACAGATGGTCTTCTCTTTGTTAGGATATTCCTGGTCCATGCAGCCAGTAGGGTAGTGCATACAACTACATATGATACTGTATATAAATTATAATTACGGTAACGCAGAATACAGCAAAACCTATTTTCAAGATGGGGAAGTCAAAATTTAAATCTTTCCAAGAGAGAGAGAGAGAGAGAGAGAGAGATCTAAGTCAGTCAGGTAATAATCATTAGTTTCAGATAGGGTGTTGTTGCTATAATTTGTGACAGTTTTTGAGTTATAAGTGACAACTGGAGTATTTGACAAGAGGATTTATCAGTCCTATAGATTACCAGCATTCCATTAGTTGATTACTTAACGACCCTCTAATGAATTAAACTGCCTTTGTAGTATCAGTCAGATGTTCATTACTAGGTAGGTTATATTCTATATATTGCTATGTAAGTAGGTTTTACTTCTATATTGTTGTTATGGTAGTACATTTTACTTACTACTTTATAAGCAGTACCAGTATTACACTGTCAATATGTGATGGTTTTATGACTGACAAGAAGAGAAAAAAATGAATATGTGTATATCTATCACATTCAATACATTCTAGTTATACATGTATAACTTTTTGAATGATAAATGTAAGTTTTTCAAACCAGTAGGTGTCTTGACAATTTTAATGAGGTTCGGTATTGTACTATATGATAATAACTAGAACTTTAAATTTTACAAGTTGTGAGAAACATGTGGCAGACTAAGTCTAATATATGGCTTATGTCTGGATTGCTTAGTCGGTAGAACAATTCCCCCTAATATACAGAAGGTCTTGGGTTTAGGTCATGGTTTGGCCACTGCATTTTTCCCTTTACCTGTTACAGTAAGGGGCTTGTCAAACTCTTGGAAGTGGCTGACCAACAGCTTGGTCCCAGACTGGTACCTAGTGGTTGGATTAAGGTACCGGTAGTTGAATCTGAAAAAGGGTATCCTAGTTAGTTGGTAGAGCATCCCACCATAGTGTTGTGAAGGTCCCAGGTTTGAGCCCAGGTTTGGCCACTACATTTTTTCCATTTCCTGTTACATATATATTACATGAGGCGTATTTCTTGAATTATATTTTACAGGAAACTCTAAATTATATGGTTCCATATATCCATCCTCGCAATTATAAAGAGGCATGCAGTACATGGTACATTCTGTAACAGAGCATTCATAAATTACGGATATATGAAAAAACGGAGGTCATTATTCGAACAATGCAAATTGAAATAACAAAAAATAATGTTTACAGCTAATTAGGTCCTGATTATTACACCTTTGGTGATTTATGAAAATTAGATGACAGACTTTGTTTTGACTCTGGCAATTTATACCAATTACCCAATCCCAGTTCTCTTAAAAATGGGAATAATTCTATTGATATAACAGCAATCAGACATTGAAATAATTATGTTATCGGTATTCCTGCAATAATTATGCATATCTTTGAACCTTAGACAATTATATAATTGATTGTAATTATTGTACTATATTTAGTTTGGGTTCTGGTAAGTTTTTCAAGTACAAATATTTTTATAGTTTTTTCATGTTTATGGAAGCTGTTGGTAAATTTAGTTCATTTGGCATTGTTTCAAAACATTACGGAACCCTAACAATACACCAGTATGTAACTTGATCTTGGATTGGCCAAATTGGCTCCAGGCATAACCAGATATAATGAATATTAAAATATTTTAATATCAAGTTTTACATTTTTCAGAACAATAGATTCATAAATAGATTCAAATATTTGTCAAAAATTATAGCTTGAACAAATATTGTTGTATATCTGTTCTTTAATTAACAGATTAGCAGATGTTCTTCATGTATATAGATTTGATATACAACGTATTGGTTTATAATACCTATGTTTCCATTCCTGGTAGCCAAAATTGCCATTGGCTACTAATTTTTGTGAAATTCTTTCAAAAAGTTACCTATTTTAACAAATTTGTGAAAAATTACTTTAAAAAGTACTATTTTTCACAAATTTTGGAAATTTGGCTACTAATAATTTTAAAATTGTGGAAATAGTAATACCCACACACATTTCAAGTTTTCATAGGGATTGGCTTTTCACAAGTTTTTGTTTTATATAACTGTTGCTCAGGTTTATTGCAACCTACATAATAATAGACTAAGATTTATTCAGATATCCAAGATATGGTAACCATTGATTAGGCCTACATTATTTTTTAAAAAAAAATACTATATTAAAGTAGCTTTCTGTAAAAGGCAGCTTATCGTTAAGGATAATATTTTTACTCAATAAAGTTTCCAAACTTGACACTGTGATGTTTTTAAGCACAATGAAGGGGAACTTCCAGATATTTTATGGTAGAAAAGAACCAGATACACATTAAAAAATGCAAGAATCAAATAGCCCAATATTATAATAGGATTGTTCTTATTGTTCATCAAGTACAGTTATGCTTCAGATACAATCATTGTTATGAATATTTATATAGAATTATAAGGATGTCAGATAAAAATCACATCTGTATGATACAGAGGCAAAGTGTAAAATGTAAACTAGATTCGACTCTTGGATTGGATTGGAATCTTGGACTGGAATTTACTGAAGAAATTTCATGTACTGGTATTTGAACTAAAACAAAAATTACATTTCAAAATAAGTCTCTGACATTCCAGTTCAGGAATCCAATCCAAGAGCCCAGTAACAGAGTTTAGTCCAAAGTCAATCTAAGAGTCCAATCCAGTCCACATTTTATACCAAGAATCCAATCAAATCCAAGAATCCAATGCAGTCAAAAGAGTATAATCCAACCCACGTTTTACACTTTGCCCGATACAGACTTACAGAGAGTTGTAAAGTAGTCAGCTTTATCTTCATGCCACTTAAACTTTATCTCCATTAATCTGATGGTCAATATATTGACTGGACAATGTCCAGGGGCTACAAACATTCAAATAAGAAGCACTTGAAGAAGAATTTTATCTGTTTGATATGATAGAAACAGTTCTGGCTGCTTCAGTTTAGTTCTGGTAGTAATTAACAAGTGAAGAAGATACTTTAACAAGGGAATAATAGATTGCTTGAAGTATGGCATCTCTATCTTCTCAACCTCCCTTAACCAGCTTTTGTGACTGAATAAATCTTCACCATACATGCTAGTAGAAACACACACACACACACACACACACACACACACACACACTCTTTTCAAACATGGTAGCTTGACTGTTTTACTCTTTTCTGAGTAAATATGTTTTATTCAGAACTCTATTGAATACACTTTTAAGGATTCACTAGGTATCGCCATGCACCACCCCATGCATGTTGATTCCCTAGTTTTGTTCCTATTTTAATTTCATATTTGTAAAAGTAAACGGGTTGGCCCATGTACTATGTGATGAATACCATTTAATGTTTGTGCAGAATGTTTTTGAAAAATGTATGTTGTAAATTCCTGGAATACATAATTTCTATAGGAAAAATTTCATATCCAATGGAAATAATTATAATTGTTCCCCATGCACAAACTGTAGGAGGTATCATGACTGTGTTACACTGATAAATTCTATTGCCATTTTCTGATTTAAACAAGAGAAACTTTACTTGAGCTTGTTAGCTTGACCATCAGTAAATTGATCTGAGGTATATAAATGTTATAAACCTTATGCTGCTATACTTGTAAATTTTGTATTTAGGAAGGCATGTTGTATCTGTTGATTCACATGTATGTTATAATTGTAGTATTGATTTTATGTGAAAATCATTGTTAATAGTAGAATACAAGTCATGATTGTCAACTCTGATAAGTAAAAACAAAATAACTCTGTATCGATCGGCGGGAAATCAGTTTACCGGACGGCCTGCGATAGAGTTACAGTTCTCTAACGATAAATGGCCTAATTATGATTCAGACAAATAGTCAAAGTCATGATAAATATTATGAATAAATATTACATTGTTATGTTGGTTATTTTGTGTTATTGTAAATATTTAAATTTGAAATCCATTATTATCTGTATATTTAGAACTGTGTATTTGAACACTGAGGTATCTAAATCGATATGAGATCGTTATTGGTATAACTAATATTGGAATTTGAGATATTTTGTAATTGAAATGTTGTGTAACAATGTTTGATGACTTCAATGTTATTTTAATCAGTTTAGTTATATTATGGTATGTGTAATGTTTTTGTATACCAAGGTTTGCTTGTTAAAGTTTCAACAATTTTTTACTGGCATTAAAGAAATAAATGCAGTATTGGGTGTGGGTTTGAACTTGGCACATTCCACACTATATGAAGTGCCCTACCAACTGTGCTTCCTAAAACATTGGAACATGTGAAAACTCTTTAGTAAACTGAAAACCTGTCAAAACTGTCAAAGCTGAACTACTTTATTGAAGACATAATTACAAATAATATTGTTTGGGCAGATCCCAAGGCTGAGAAAGTTTGTCAATATGTTTTCCAAGGGTCAGCAGTGTTTTTCTGGGCATTCTGGTTTCTTCTACCATCCCCAGAACTCGGGCGTTAAACAACATTCCTTATCCACACAAAATCTTCAGTTTTGAAGGTATTTTGTTTAGATTGTTATAATAGTCAATATATTTGATCTACAAATTGAATAATTGTTACTGGGTTCCTGACCAGAGAAAGCTGTATATGAAGAATTGGTATTTGTAACAGGAAATAGAAAGAAAAAAAACAGCAGCCAAACAGAGACTCTGAACACTGGACCTTCCCAATACTATCATGATGCTCTACTGACTGAGCTACCCAACTACCTGTCAAGTTTAGTCTGCCACACATTTATAGCTCTCTTTTAAACATTTTATGTGTATAAGTAAAAAGCATACTGGAATGTAGGTTAATTATAAATCTATTAGCCAAATGATGCACACTGTTTTCAGTGCTATACCATGTAGCTTAAATGCTTTGATGTTACTGTTAGGAATAACCTCGGGACTTTTTACGATGATACATTGAGTTGTTAAGTTTTAATATGAATGAGTACCTCATCATGTAAACAGTAAATGATTTGATGTTGTGCTGAACATCAAGATACTTTACTTATTTCAGCTTGTTCATTATTAATATTAATTAACCACTGCAGTAGCTCAGATGGTAGAGTGCTTGCTCCATAAGTGGGAGGTCGTGGGTTCGAACCCTGGCCGGGTCTGCCCCAAAACTTAAAAGTGGGTAGTGACTGTTCTTTCGCCAAGTACTTGGCATTACAAAATGAAAGTCAAAGTTCTTTCGGATGGTAACTTAAAATAAACGAGGCCCTGTGTTATGGTAGGCTTGGCACGATAAAGAACCCTGCTGTATAATGCCATTGGCGCAATGCACAGGCAAAATTTCTGCACCTTCGCCTATAGCTAGCGATGTCCTGATATAAATGAAATATTCTTGACTGGGACATTAAACACCATTACTCAACTATCACTCTTGTTCATTATTAAGGTTCTTAATAGTCAGTTTGTGGTTACTTACAGAATTTAAGTCAATCAGTCACTTTATAGAGAAGTTTAACAAAAAATCCTGATCATTTCAGTTGATTACATATATAACTAAAAATAAAACTTAAAAGCATACTGTTAAACACTCAGTAAAATATTCATTAATGAAAAAGGGTGGTTGAGGTGGGTTGGGATAGGGAGGGGAGGGGGAAAATCATATAGTAATGCAACAGTTACTTTATAAGAAGAAACATTCACGAGGAAGAAATATTTGCAATTTTCACGGTGACACTTGTACTGCGAATATATCTTCTCAGTGAAAATTATTTATTTTATTTGGTTCATTTTTCCTACAGTCGGAACCGTGAAAATTTTTTACCATTAAATAGTCAAAACCGTGAAAGTTTTCTATCGCTAAGATTTCTTCTTTTACAGTAAAATAGATCTTGTCAAAATCTTAACAGCTTATGACCAGTAAGTTAATGTAAGGTCAACTAGCCAATCATTTGATCTTAAGTCGTTTAGAGTAGCAGTAATGCAGTAATCAGTGGTTTTGTTAATGGGTGTCCAAATTGAAATGATTTTTTAAGTGAATGGTCATTAACTTGGAATGTGTTTAGCAGGCACATAGGTCAGTGAAGGGCCAAACCTATCATATTTTATCTTGTAGGTTCAGTTCTTATTAAAACTGAACTGATTGGATTACTAGTACTGTAACAGTTGGATAATTTCAGGTAGAATATATTTACACCAGATTCCTTTAAAAGATAGAGTTTTCATAATTCACAAAAAGTGTCATGCTTCATAGATGAATTTCCATAATTCGCAAAAAAATATTCTTAAAGTAACAGACACAATCTGTTTAATAACACATTACGGCTAATCTGTGATTAATGATTTTTAACTATTTCTGTATTTACAGGTAAAATCTGGGAATGTTTATGTAGCACCTGATGACAGTGTTGAAAATGTGAAATCTACGATCTTGTCAGCATCCGCAACACAAGGCAAAAAATCTTCTAAAAAGAACTCAAAACATGCTTTAGCAATTGGAACAAGTTTTGGTCATGGTGAGTCTCTTTTAGCTTTTCTATTTTTAAAAATTTGTGATATAATTTTTCATATGTATGTTGCCTTATAACAATAATCATAACAACAGGTTGATGAACATCGTTATATTCAATACAAAATGTAGCTGCTACATCAGTGTATATACCCACTCTCTGTAAATGTGACCATAATTGTTTGCATGTCTACAGAAGATTCAGAAAAGCATATGTGAAATACTATTGTATTATTCCATACCTTCTGATGTGCAAAAGGAGTGTCGTGGAGTAATGGTGTTTTACTTATGGTGGAGGAAACTGGAGTGCCTGGAGAAAACCATTGACCATCGACATGAACTGACAAACTTTCTCACATTAAGATCTGACAAACTTTCTCACATTAAGATCTGTCCTGATTGGGATTCAATACAAGGTGGTTAAAGGCATTGTGGCTGGTAAGCATGAACTTTAGATCACTTGGTCACCGAGGCTTCTAATCAAATTATGGATATCTATAAATAATGTCTTCTATAAATACATGTGCAATGACTTCCAGTTATCTGATAGAAGTTCGACTGTATTGTGTATTATTCTGTGTTTCATTAACACCGATGTTTACCAGTGTAATCACCATAGATTTTTATTGATATCATTTTATAACCGGATATATTAGATCAGGTGGATCAAGTATGATCGTTAACGAGATCAGATACTGGGTTATAATTTGAATAATCGCTTAAAATCTATCCCTTAAAGGTTTAACGTTTATTCAGAAATGTGTAAATATGAATGCATTCTATTCATTTGTTCAAATCGCAATCTACGATTATCTATTTAGCATGTACACCTGTCAATGAAAAAATCTAATATTGTTTCTCTGATTAAAGTATATATTGAGGCCTCTGTCGTATTTGTTTTTATCCCCTCTGGTGGTAAATCACATTAACCTATGTACATTGAAATAAATAAATGACAATTCTTTATGGAAATATATCAGATAATTGGCTGATAATACACCCATGCAAAGGAAATATTAGGATTTTTCTTCTTATTTGAGTTGTCAAATCAAAGCTTTTGTTTGTTTAAAATGGTAAATTTGTGTATTTTATTTACACTTAAAATGAAGTTTCTGACACATTTTTTTCTCTTTTTTTATTTATCTTTCATTTTGAAAGTTGTTGCAAATTGTATAAATTGAGAACTAAGTAAACATTTCTTTTATAAACGCTGTGTGAAGTCAAAGTCTGGTTGAGATGTCCCCTGGGGTAACCCATTAGTATGCCATCCTTTGTTTCATAGCTACACAACCTAGCATTTAAAAAACATCTTGCATAAATATATTTTAGGGGATACTTTTAATGTAAAATTACTTTTTAAATTTCCTTCAAATCTGAGTTGATAATTTTTGTCAAAAAAGAAGAAAAATTAGGTTTTTGTAAGGTTAATTTTTTTTGCTCAAAATGTATTCTTCTGGATGCGCTTTTGCAAATTTGCATAAGGTTGAAAGGGGCCACTTAGGGGTTGACACCTTGTCACTTGTAATTTATATAAATGTCATATATCGTGATAATAGCCTAGATATTTTTGAGATGTGTTCTTTAAGAATTGTTAGGATTTTTTCATGTTCAAATGTTCAATTCGGATTTATAATTTGCAATGGAGATGAAATGCTGGAGAAAAATGTTGGATTTGAAAATTAATTTAGTTCTTATGAGAGAAGACTTGTGTAAGAAATTTTATTTTTATTTTTAAGAAAAAACTTATTTCTCACTAGATCTATTTCATGTCAGGCATTGTATTTATTTATCATACTTTCAAAGTTTGTAAATATAGAACAGGCTTGCTAATCAAATTTGAATTGTTTCTATTAGAATTTATCTTTTGCTTTAAACTTTTGCATGTAAGGTGATGTTCAGAAAGAATTTAAAACATAAACTTATTTTATCATTTTAAAACAAATGAAATTGCATTGCTAGGGACATCGAGTCACTTGTGGGGAAAAACTTTTTTTGCTTTATTGACTGAGGATTTTTGCGCTTTAACTAATGTAACAAGAGACATTGGCTTTATAAGGTCTCATTGAAAAAAAAATCAAAGTAGCACAAGAGATGAAAACTACTCATTTGTTCAAATCGCAATCTACGATTATCTATTTAGCATGTACACCTGTCAATGAAAAAATCTAATATTGTTTCTCTGATTAAAGTATATATTGAGGCCTCTGTCGTATTTGTTTTTATCCCCTCTGGTGGTAAATCACATTAACCTATGTACATTGAAATAAATAAATGACAATTCTTTATGGAAATATATCAGATGATTGGCTGATAATACACCCATGCAAAGGAAATATTAGGATTTTTCTTCTTATTTGAGTTGTCAAATCAAAGCTTTTTGTTTGTTTAAAATGGTAAATTTGTGTATTTTATTTACACTTAAAATGAAGTTTCTGACACATTTTTTTCTCTTTTTTTATTTATCTTTCATTTTGAAAGTTGTTGCAAATTGTATAAATTGAGAACTAAGTAAACATTTCTTTTATAAACGCTGTGTGAAGTCAAAGTCTGGTTGAGATGTCCCCTGGGGTAACCCATTAGTATGCCATCCTTTGTTTCATAGCTACACAACCTAGCATTTAAAAAACATCTTGCATAAATATATTTTAGGGGATACTTTTAATGTAAAATTACTTTTTAAATTTCCTTCAAATCTGAGTTGATAATTTTTGTCAAAAAGAAGAAAAATTAGGTTTTTGTAAGGTTAATTTTTTTTGCTCAAAATGTATTCTTCTGGATGCGCTTTTGCAAATTTGCATAAGGTTGAAAGGGGCCACTTAGGGGTTGACACCTTGTCACTTGTAATTTATATAAATGTCATATATCGTGATAATAGCCTAGATATTTTTGAGATGTGTTCTTTAAGAATTGTTAGGATTTTTTCATGTTCAAATGTTCAATTCGGATTTATAATTTGCAATGGAGATGAAATGCTGGAGAAAAATGTTGGATTTGAAAATTAATTTAGTTCTTATGAGAGAAGACTTGTGTAAGAAATTTTATTTTTATTTTAAGAAAAAACTTATTTCTCACTAGATCTATTTCATGTCAGGCATTGTATTTATTTATCATACTTTCAAAGTTTGTAAATATAGAACAGGCTTGCTAATCAAATTTGAATTGTTTCTATTAGAATTTATCTTTTGCTTTAAACTTTTGCATGTAAGGTGATGTTCAGAAAGAATTTAAAACATAAACTTATTTTATCATTTTAAAACAAATGAAATTGCATTGCTAGGGACATCGAGTCACTTGTGGGGAAAAACTTTTTTTGCTTTATTGACTGAGGATTTTTGCGCTTTAACTAATGTAACAAGAGACATTGGCTTTATAAGGTCTCATTGAAAAAAAAATCAAAGTAGCACAAGAGATGAAAACTACTCCAGAAAATTCCTAAGTCATGCTAGGGTTTTATCCTACAACTCTGTTCTTCAAGCAGAATAACAGTTAATAGTGTTAAGAGTGTTTAACACCCCAGTCAAGATTCTCTTTCACTTATATCAAGGCGTTGAGTTCTGGAATGGTGGAGGAAACTGGAGTGCCCAGAGAAACCACTGACCTTCGGTAAGCTAACTGACAAACTTTTTCACAATAAGATCTGCCCAAGTTGCATTTGAATCTTTTGTTTATATTTGAGATGTAGTTATAAAATATTTTATAATCTGGACATTTTGGACATGTGTTGTTTGTTGACCGATTACCATCATGTTGACCATAGTTTATAATCAGATTAAAGTTATATAGATAAATCTAATTCATCATGCGTTGAACCTTCATAATTAATTCATCCATGTTGTCACTTATGGCTTTGTACTCAGAAATCATATACTATCCATATTTAATGTGACTTGTCCAGTAAGGTGTCAGAGTGATCTATAAGTATTAGTATAGGTAAGTCATGACTGCCGGAAGGTAGGTCCATTGGGGAATATTTATTTGCAGCTATTATTTTTCATGATTGTTTCCATCAAAATTATTTCACAATGATAAATTTTTGTGATAACACTTAGTAACACTGTTGGTTTTTACAGTACCCATATCAATGTACAAGCAATCAAAATTTTAGAAATTCATGTAAATGATGTAGTTTGGACACACAACTCTTAACATAGGAACCCATTGACTGTATCACTAGATCATGTCACCTGATCAGACTAATATACTGAAAGATTTTTTTTTTTTTTTTTTTTTGAGAATATGGTACCTTGATACTCATAACATGATACCCTGATGCCCACTACAATTTGTGCTGAATTTTTGTGTCGCAGATAATAGAAAACATTTTATGGTATAATATGGGTTTTACAAGAAAACATTCAACATAGCAATTCCTATCCAAAAGAAATTATACAAGTGCCTGGCAGTTTGTTCTACACAAATGTTGTGGCATGCATTGATGAACCCATGTAACTATACTGATATACAGTAAAACCTTGATTTATCATCACCATTTTGTTATGTGAGATTTTGTTCTTATCAGGGGGTTTGACAATAAGTTTGGGGAGGTTTATAAAGAAATAGATTTTATTTTACTTCAAAATAGTGTGTCAAATGTAAAATTGTGTAGATATAGAGGGGTATTAAAATGAGTTTTTACTGTATTGGAATGTGTCATATTGATAGGTTTATATAAATTTATAATATGTTTTATATTGTGTTTTTGTTATATTTTGTAGTTCATGCATTTCTGAAGGATTCAGATAGTTTACTGCAAGAGATAGAGAAAAACAGAGCCCAGGATAAGTGTTTAATGCTGATAAAGAAACCAAAATCATCATCAAAACAGGTAATACATCAACAATTAATCCCATCTCCTATAGTTGTATTGTTATATTCTTTTTTTTCAAATTCTGAGATATGCCTATTATGATTATAAATGGTAATACAGTCAAACTTGTCTATATAGGTTACTCAAGGAATCCATTAAAAGTGTCCTTTATATACAGGTTCAATTAACATAAATAAAAAGCAATTTGGATAAATGTTGACTGGCCTTTAAAAGCAGATGGCCCTTTTATAAAGGTGGCCTTTAAGGCAGGTTTGACTGTATATTTGTTTTTTGCCCTTTTGTGGAAACATAGAGGTTTCCTTTGGGCACTCCAGTTTCCTCCACTATCAATCAACTGATCTTGATATAAGTGAAAAGCTTGACTGTGGCATAAAAACCCTATAACTCCTCTGGACTCAACTCGGCAAATATATTTATGATTGATTTTAGTCATGTATGTGAGGGTTTACACATTGATTTTAAAACTGAACAGAATAATGACTTGTAATATTTATTGTAATAAATTTGAGTCATGTACTTTAAAATGACATATAGATATAGAGATATTATGTATCTATTTTTAAGATCTATATACAGTTTTATTAACATCTGTGATGATCATAAATTACTAACTAAACGTACCAATTAACTGATACAAATACACGATTAGTATTTTAATCAAACATCTCTTGTCACAATGACATATGGTTAAAAATATCAATATTATACTCCATATGACAGGTCACATAGCTTGATTTAAAATACAAAGTATTAAATTTTGATGTCTCATACGACAAGGCATTTTGTCAAATTTCCGTCTGGATGCTCAAAAGTCTTGAATTGAAATATTTGTCTTTTTCATTCGTCATATTTGTCAAATTTCTGCTTTTGTGCTCAAAAGTCAACTTGAAATGTTAATCTTAATAATTCCACATAAGACAAGGCACATTTGTCGAAATACTGTCTTGATGCTCAAAAGCCTTGCATTAAAATGTTAGGTTTTTTTATTTGTCATATTTGTCAAAATATTTTACTTGATGTTCAAAAGTTGAATTGAAATATTAATATTTATAATTCCTAATAAGACTAGGCATATCTTCAAAGCTCACTGTTTCATAGTTTTAAACATCTCAAATTAAAATACTAGTATTTTTTTCATTCTGAACAAGACAAGGTATTTTTTCAAAGGTCATTGTTTGGTAGTTTTAAACATTTTTTCATTCTACACAAGAGCAGATATTATTAAACATCTCTTTCACATTGACATATGATCATGATATTGACATGAATTCAGATATATAAAAAAGTTTCTATTCACCCCATAATACAGAGCATACAATATAGTTTTTTCAAATATCTCTGTTACGATGCATTCAATGTCTTGAATATTTTCTGTTGTTGCTGTTACCATCAACCTTCACATGAGGTTGAGTTTTATGTCAATTTTCAAATTCTGACCATTAACTTACCACCTAGGTTGAAACAGCAAGACATATCATCACACGACGTAATTCTTATTTGATTTAATTGCCAACACAAATATTAACCCAGACTTGGGCAGTGCTGATTACTATTATTCTCAAACATTTAAATGCATGTATGATTGATATTGATATGCCAGCTATATAACTGCAATAGAAAAAAACGACTATTTTAAGATGTTTGAGTTTCAATTACCACCCAGGGATTAGGTGATTTTTAGGTTATAGTTTGATTGATATACTTAACATGCTGTATGATAAATGTTCAAATTTTCCCGATACTATTAAATACTGGTAACTTAGATATTCTCATTTCCTCAAAATAAAAAGATTGAGTAGTTGTTTCAGCTCATTTGTTTAAAAAATCTGATAACATACCCCAAAGTTACCGGCTGCATTTAAAGATGATGGTATGCCCCCTGTGTAACTGCCTTCATCTTATACCCCCAGTGTGACTATTTGCATCTAAAACTGATCACATACCCCTAGTATGAATGTTTGTTTCCAAAGCTGTTCTTGTACCCCTAGTGTGACTGTCATCATCCAAAGTTGAAGTCATACCACAAGTTTTCATGGCTGCATCCAATTTAGCAGATTCCATGACCTCATCCACATGTTTTTATACACATCAAATCTTTATATAGGGATTCTTTTTGGCTGAAATATGAGACATAGCAACCTTAGAAATCTGGTCTTAGTTGACAGGTATTCTTAATATAGAGGTAGTCACTATAATATGTTTTACTTCCAGGCATCTTTTAATTATGATAAAACATCTTAGTAGGTTACCTTACCTTATGACCAGCATTCCGAAGATTAAATATTGGGGTGGTGCAATATTTTTAAAATAGTTGTAAATTTATCTTTTATATTTTAAAAGTTGCATTTTTATTTTTGTATTTCTAGATGTTGAAAGCACAGAGTTGGGCTAATTTGAGTGTATCAGACTCACATCTTTATCAACAGCTAGATGGAGGGTACCACACAGACCACAGGCGTCATCCTAAATATAGGGTTAGTAGATATACTAGTGCTGTCTATGCTATGAAATTTCATTGTGTTTTTGACCCATAGAGAACCACCAACCTTCTGCAAGCAAATTGACAAACATTATCACAATAGGATCTGTCCCTAGTTGGATTTGAACCTCGGCAGTGAGAGGCACTGTGATCCATATTTGTGGGGTTTGGACCACTCTACCACAAATGTCCCAGTAAGCAGATACTCTGATCATACTAAGAAAGTCTTGACCACCACCCGACAGACAGCAAATTTTAACTGCTTAAGCTTCTACTGATCTATTAAGCGTCTTTTTCATGATCATCAATACAAGAATTCTTTCGTTAAAAATAACTTTTGATGTACAAAAATTATAATTTTAATTATCTGTATTTATAGTTAAGATCATTTAAATTTTTTACTACTTTACCTAGAAGTAGCTAGATTTTATAATGACCACATTTCCATATTAATAAAAGATAAGTATATTAAGTTTTAATAGTGCTTCCTTGATAGACTGTGGTAAAGTCCATCATTTTTATGCTGGTTACTCTTCTGTAATAGCCCAAGAGCTAGTGGGGTTTGAAATATGTGTCAATGGCCAAAAGCTTTGAAGGTTGTTTCTGATAGAAAAATGTCTGTAGTTTTCGAATTTGGGCGTCTTGTGAATGAACTCGTTTCCGATTTTTTTTCAGACGCGAGTTTTTACACTAGAATCGCATTTTTCAGCCGGTTTTTCGGTAATTTGATAATTCTGCATTATGGACGCGATATGGCCTTAAAATGTCTTATTACTGATGCGGTTATCAAGAATTATGATCATTGTTGACATTTAAGTTAAAAACTTCTTGATACATTTCAGATTTTTTTTTAAAATAACTATTTTAGGAAAAAAATAGACCAAAAATTTTGCGTTTTTAATATTTTGCCCTCTTTTATGTCTTATAAAAAAATAATAAAAGCATTTAAGTGAAATGTTTTACCATATTGTCACAGCCTAATGTGTTTTGCATTCAATAAAAGTAGCTGCATATCATTTGGTAGGAAATTGCGGCACCCACAGTGGAAAAACTTTCCCCTACCCCAAAAATTGCAAATTTCTCAAAAAATCGATCTTTACTACAAATTTTGCTATTAGTTGCCATACTGATTGTTATACCGTGTAAGCTTTAATACTTGGGTGACAACATTGAAGACCTCTAACTAAAAACTTCTTGTTAAGCATTCAATCTCAATTTTGTGGCCAATTTTAAACAACCGAGTTTTGCGTTTTTACTTAATCTTTATTCGTTAAAGTCTTGTAGCGCATTCAAAAAAGCCTGATTATCAATATACTATTTTATTTAGAATCCCTGATGTGTGTGCTTTATTGTGCAAGTATAATGTGTAACAAAATCGTCACATTAACCCATTACCCACGATTTATTCTTCCCCTACCCCAATATGCTAACGATATGCGAATTCACGGGATATACTGTGTTAGTGCTCTTAGACAGGCTGGTTCAAAATAACTCGTATTCATTCAGAATTATAATTTCATTCATCATCAGTGTCTTCACTATCACTACTGTCGGATTCACGTACATCCTCATCTTCTCCCATGTCATCCTCTGTAAAAGTTGTACTGTCCATCTTCAGTCTTATATCTTTCGGAATCTGTTCACCTTCAAACCAGTGAATCGCATACTTGTTATTTTCTTTTTTCCATCCATTTTCTTGTGGAGTATTTAATGTAGGACAACTGCAATTGGCATGTTTCCAAAAATATGCAACATATTCTGTTCGGAGGATTTTCTGAACAAGAACACTTTTACAAGGAGGTAGTGAACTCGGATCGGCTCCTTTGAGCTTTTCTAATGGGTCAGTTTGATTTGTTGGAGCGTATTTCTCTCTGAAAATGGCAAATCGTGCCTCATTTACTGTTTTAATGTTTTTTTTGCCATACATTTCACAGACAAAAGATTCCATTACCTTCATATCTCTTTCATTAACTCTTTGATTTGTTCCAATATTTGAGAAAACGCTTCTGAAAGTTGCACTTTTTTCAACGATATTATAAGGCCTAATTTTACCTTTTCTAAGAAATGCTGCAGTATAATCACATCCAGTGAAAGCATGGATAGCTGGAAGAACTTGGCACATTTCGATCCCAATTTCATTGGACAGTTTTGTTAGATCAATAAATCGCCTAGTATTGGTGCCGTCAGTGCCTGAATCCATCCATATGTTTGCATGTATTTGGTGACAATGATACAATAAAAT
Source organism: Anadara kagoshimensis (assembly GCA_021292105.1). Classification (NCBI taxonomy): domain Eukaryota; kingdom Metazoa; phylum Mollusca; class Bivalvia; order Arcoida; family Arcidae; genus Anadara; species Anadara kagoshimensis. Next base: position 45,589,948 of record CM037870.1, read on the forward strand.
AACCATTACATCCGTGTCATTTGCTCTAACCACTACGTTAGGAGAATCGGACCTTGAGGCAATGTATTGCACATGTAAGGTGATCCTGGTATCTGCCTCCTCGTGGGTACAGGCAAGATTGGACACTTCACTGCACACTACTGTTGCATCATTTTCGCAATAGAATTGATGGCAGTGGTCCTCTGTTGCATAATATAATGTATGGCCTGCAAGAATGTCAGCATAGTTATCATTCTTCCATTCTTGTAGCAAAAACGATAGTAATGACCTCTTGAAATTAGCAGATTTCAAAGCTGAACGGAAATCATGAGGTCGCTTTTGTTTTGGGCCCATTACTACAATATCTGGTCCACTGCTCTCTCCTCGCATATCTCTTTCAATATCTTTGATGGATGGATGGACATATGTGTCACAAACAAAGTGTATTTCTTTTGCCAGTTTACATAATAGCTTGAGAATGGTTTTGGCTACACCTTCAAAAGTATCTGGTAGGTTTGACAGCAACTGTATAAGGAACATGGCATCAACGACATAAGCATCAATTTGATTTGCAGCTGGAGGATCAGAATGAGCCTTGCTCTCTAACATTTTCATAAGTATTGATTTGTCGGTTTTATTCATATTCCCGTCAATTTGTGCAAGAGCTGGCGGCACGGGAGTGAGAGGATATTCAAAAACTTTCTGCAAGTTTATATCTGTTGTCGTTGCCAAAAACAAAAGCCTACCAAATAGATCACGTGAACACTGTAGCTGTATGATTTTCTTTGCTTTCACCTCAACCCGAACCTTAAGTGCCAAAGATGCAAAAGTGCGCAATTTGTTTCTTGTAATAGGTTTTTCAAATCTAGAGGGATCTGCAAAACAGCCATTTCTAAAGTCGTGAAAAGATTGCTCGCCATATTTTACACAACTAAGTATCTCATTTTTCACATCATCTTTGACTCTGTTACCAGTTGATATGCACAGGAGATCCTCATTTCTTATCTCTGTATCAAACGGATTCTTAGTTGCTTTAATACAGTCGATCAAACTACTTACATCTTTATTATCTCTCTGAATTCGCGACGGCTTGAGCTCTTGATTCACATCCCCCTTTTTCCGGATTCCAGTTTTTGAGAGAAGAGCACCAACGATAGCACTGCGGACACTTCGTGTAATCATCCATCTTCGCCTGGCCGTATATGACTGGCTGAATGCAGAAATGCCAGTTAGACGAGATGCAGCATCAGCATTGATTGTCTGCTCAAGTGTCATGTCCACTGGAATTCTGGAAAATGATTTATTCGAGCGTCTTATAGACAAACCACCATTCTCAAGCATTGCTCTTGCTTGTGGATGACTTATATCAATGTTAAGTAAATTTAAGTGATAGCGTGTCATCCATCTTGCATAGTTTGGTCTATTAGCTGCAAAAAATACTGGACACATTTTTCCTAAGCAGTAAGTAAATAAAGGTAGATCGTTAGTTCGACAAGATCTACTGAAAAGTAACAGAAGTTCAACTAATTCAATATACATAAACCAATACTGTGCTGTTGATCCATGGTTTCCAGTTCTTGTGTCATTGGAAAAGGCTTCATACATATCAAAAATAGATTTTAAATTTTCTTGCTCTAGAACGTTTTGCATTTCTTCTGAAGAAGTATTTGTAATGAATTGTTCTAACTGCTCGTATAAAGATTCAGATATCTGACCATGCTCTTCCAGAAAAGACCGAAAATGGAGAATACGGAAAGAAAGAGATAATATAGTATGCATTCTCTGACATCTGTTATAATGCTTCCCTTTTATGAACCCATTTAGAGACCCTTCTGCCAGAACTTTGGTCTCGGTTAGCACATATGGTCCGCCAGAGCCCTCAATTAAGTGACCAAGAGCGCCAAAATATGCCAACATTATATGGAAAGGACCAAAACATATGAAAATATTGTCGTACTTTGGTGATTCTTCCGATTGTATCTGCATCGCTGGTTTAGCTATGGCAAGATCATAGTGGACAATTGCTGTGTTATCAGAACATTCCCGTGCCACAATCTGCGATCGACGTAATGTTTCCGACACCACATCTAATCGGGTCGGTGGCAAACTTATATTGTCCATATAGCCTATCACTTGCTCTGGTAGATGATCTACTGTGATTAGAGAATTCCATCCTGACCACATGGGTATATTAGAAAATAAATGGTGACAAATCACCCATGTTAAATCCCTTTTTCTGGTCTCATTTAAATTAGAGGGGTCCGAAATTGCTTTTACGGGATATTGAAATTTTGTTATTTTTGGACGCTTTCTGTAAGATTCTAAAATAGGGTCCTCAATATCTAAAGAGCGTTTACGTTTCAATGACTTTGTTTGTGTAGTGGATACTTGTGGAATTCCTAGAGAGTCCCCCATTGAATGTTGTTCGTCGGGAGTGTTCTGGTAACATATTCCAACTGTGTCGTGCAAAGTTCCGCTTCCAGACAAAGTCTCGGTGTTTTCATCATAATTATCCCAAGCCGTTCCGGTTGACAAGTTTGGAATTTTCAGTAATCCATCAGGAGTTAGCTGATTCCTGTCTGATATTGTCATTGCAAGTTCAGTTTCAAGTGTCTCCGCAACATGGTAACTTATTGAGTGCCCTAAATGATTTAGTACTTCAATAATTTTCCTACTACCAGTCATACTTTTAAAACCCAGTCCAAGACATAAATGTTTTGATGGCTTTATTTCGCCATTGGTTACAGCAAACAAAGCATCATCTGCTGCTGAACTGATGCATCTATTCATTCTTTCAGAAGGTTCTTTTGTTGAAGACCCTGTATATAGAGTTTTAAAAAACTGCATAAGTATGTCTGGGGGGTTAGCTTGGCCTTTCTGTATTTCATTTACAGTCAATGGGTTCTGTAATTGGGGACATGTCTTTGACATTTCTAATATTGTATTTCGCAACTGGTATGCAGCTTCAGTGACTTTGGAATTTAATAAAAACGTATTATGGAAACCTATAATCTGATCTGTATCTAGAAAGCTTGGATATAATATTTTGCCTTGTCGTTTACCTATTTTACTCATGCAAATATCATCTTTGAAGTGATTTAGAAGTTTTACTTCTAAAGTCTGGATGGTATATGAGGAGCAATCAAGACCAATGTCCATCAGCATTGTAGTGTAATATTCATACAAGGAGGCAATTGTTACAGCTTGACCTTGTGCTATAACGTTTTTATTTATGTATTCGGTCAACCATTTAAATGCTTTTTCGTGTCCTAGCCTAATGTTGCCATATTCTGTCTTAGCAGACCCGGGTATACACCTCTCAGAAAGATTTAAGTAATGTTTTCGGCAGCTATGGTGATATTTAACCTCTTTAGCAACAAAATCTATATCACAAACTCTGGCAATCATATCTGTATCACCCAGAACCATTGCAGCATTTTTTATTTTTTCTCCCGCTTCCAAACTTTCACAATTGCCTAACTGTTCCCTTTTCTTACCCTTCGTCAGGAGGCCACAAAACAAACATACGGGAAGAAAAATACCGGAGGAGGAAGTTTCGTCCGATAAATGTTCAGTGTGGGATCTTAAAGTGTAAGAAACTTCTTCTACTTCTACAGTGGAAAAAGACTCTAGTTCTTTTTTTGAGACAGCAGTGAAGTTCTTGTAACACATTCTGTGATAACCATTGGTTTTAGGATCAAAGTTTTGAGGAAGATCTTGACAAATTTGTTTATATTTGTGGGATTTTGTTTTCGAAAGACGATATTCAGCAACTTTTGCCACTTTACTCCATGTTGTTTCATCAAAAGGTTTAATTTCTATATCTTGGAAACGTTTATCGACATGAAGGCAACAAACAAGATTTGTTTCATCTGTGCTATCGCCCTGTAATATCTGTTTCCCCTTAGATGTATCCAGCCGTGTGCTGGCCATTTTGCAACACTTCTAATTGAAATGACAATGAGTTATCACAAACAAATCGCAAAATATTATTTACAGTGATTTTAATTCAGTCACGGAATCAAATAGAATTAACAAACAGATTACTTATCTGCGTCAAAACTTCATTGATTCTATTGTGAACACGGATTCTTTTTAAAAACAAATATTAAATAAAATCAACTTGTTCACACGAAATATAAACGGTAACAAAACAATAGAAAAAAGGGGTGAATAGTTTTTTCTTACTTATCATAAACAACAACCATATGAAAGTATCTATAATTGCAACCACGTGTGATTTGCAATGACAGAAAACGTAACACAAACGCTTTGCGCAGCGCCATCTGCCGAGTCATACAAAAGGGCGTGGCACTATCATTGCTTAATAATACAAAAAATCAAAGCATTGAATAAACAAGCTAACAGCGTAATTTACTATATGTTTCAAGTACAAATTTACGTTATAACACTCTACCGTGTTTAAAATCTCACTGCCTGAGAACGCACAAGTGTAAAATCAATATCTCGCGAACTCGCTTATTTATTGCATATGGGGTAGGGGGAAGAATAAATTGTGGTGAAAGGGTTTGTGTGACGATTGTGTTATACATTATACTTGCACAATAAAGCACAAACATCAGGGATTCTAAATAAAATAGTATATTGATAATCAGGCTTTTTTTGAATGCGCTACAAGACTTTAACGAATAAAGATTAAGTAAAAACGCAAAACTCGGTTGTTTAAAATTGGCCACAAAATTGAGATTGAATGCTTAACAAGAAGTTTTTAGTTAGAGGTCTTCAATGTTGTCACCCAAGTATTAAAGCTTACACGGTATAACAATCAGTATGGCAACTAATAGCAAAATTTGTAGTAAAGATCGATTTTTTGAGAAATTTGCAATTTTTGGGGTAGGGGAAAGTTTTTCCACTGTGGGTGCCGCAATTTCCTACCAAATGATATGCAGCTACTTTTATTGAATGCAAAACACATTAGGCTGTGACAATATGGTAAAACATTTCACTTAAATGCTTTTATTATTTTTTTATAAGACATAAAAGAGGGCAAAATATTAAAAACGCAAAATTTTTGGTCTATTTTTTTCCTAAAATAGTTATTTTAAAAAAAAATCTGAAATGTATCAAGAAGTTTTTAACTTAAATGTCAACAATGATCATAATTCTTGATAACCGCATCAGTAATAAGACATTTTAAGGCCATATCGCGTCCATAATGCAGAATTATCAAATTACCGAAAAACCGGCTGAAAAATGCGATTCTAGTGTAAAAACTCGCGTCTGAAAAAAAATCGGAAACGAGTTCATTCACAAGACGCCCAAATTCGAAAACTACAGACATTTTTCTATCAGAAACAACCTTCAAAGCTTTTGGCCATTGACACATATTTCAAACCCCACTAGCTCTTGGGCTATAATCAGCTTTATTGTTGTCATTGTTTTGAAGACTTACAAAATAAATTTATAATGTTTTTCTGTGTCATTTCAGACAAAGAGAAAACAATCTGATCTACAGCTTCTAGCAGAAACAGAAGCTGGTTTCAGACCTCTGAGTAGTGAGACATCACGATCGGAGTCTTTATCTGATAAACAAAGATTACGAGAGGAAGATGTCAGGAGGAAAATCAAAAACGAAGAAAGATTACAAAAACCTGATAACAAATTACAAATGTCTGAATCTAAACGTGAATATCAGTATGTACGGAAAGATCAGGAAAATATGTATCCTCAAACTCAGAAAAACTGGACTGGGAAGCAGACGTCATCCAATCAGTGTTTGTCAGAAATAAACAATAACAAAAAATTATCCAATGGAAATAGAATGTACAGCAGCCATAATGATATTTATATGCAGTTTCCGCAAAGTTCGGCAGGTTACAGGTCAAGTAAGGACATTAACTCTGGTGCTATTAAAAGTGACGAGTTTTATTCTAACAATATCTGTGATATTCAAGAGGAAAGTGCCAATGATCAGGACCCAGTATCAAGGTCACAAAGTGTTGGAGATTTAACAACAGGTTTAACACTGTCTCTGGTTGGTCAGCGTAAATCTGAGAGTATCCAATGTCTTTCTGCTGCTCATGCTCCACCGAAACCACCAAGACTGTTTCAGAATTCTGTGAAAACTTACTCACCCGTCCCCCAAAAGTATAGTAATAACAGAAATACTCAGAGACCTCATTCAGACCTTACAAATCAAAACAGTTCTTCAAATGGAAATACAAAGACACAAAAACAGAGGAAAAGTTTAGTGAATCTGAATACACTTACAGAAAATCATGTGTTAATAGAGGATGATAGTTTATCAGAATTTAGTGTTAGATCTGAACAAGGGCCATCAAAAACTCCAAACAAACAAAGACGAACATTACCTTGTATTCCGTCAGGGGATTTAAATGAAAAGAAACGGCAATATGCTGAAATTGTGAAAATGAGAATGTCAGCCCAGAGTCGATCAAGTGTAAGTTCATCAAGACAGTCACAATTTACCCCACAGTCAGCAGACATTTCAAGGTCAACACGCACTGACGAAACATCATCAGATCGTGAAGTATCAGATTTGTTCGTTAGCCCAAAAGGGAGTGGTAATATTTCTGTGGATGTTCATGACAGTTCAGGGATGTGCAATAAAAAGGGATATGACTCTAATGTTCAGGACAAGAATATGAATAAAATGTCATCAGGTTATTATAGTGCAAATCAAGGAAATGTTATAACAAGTTTACCTTCAAGTGTGAGATCATGTGATTCAGGGCAGACAACTCTTACCTCACTTAGTAGTACTGTTGACTCGGGTTATATGACAAATGATCAAGATGTTGATATGTACTCTTCTTCTAGTTATACAAGAAGTTTACAAAAATCAGCACAGAATTTATACCACAACAATAAACTGCAGGTTTATAGTTATGGAAATGGTTCTAGACGGGACTCACAATCTGATAAACCTGCACATACTAACGTCAACAACCGTAGAGAGTCTACGGGGGATTATTATAGAAATAATTCAAAGAGAAGTGAAAGGCATAGCACTGGTACTTATAATTATGATGAAATTCATCCCCATTATTCAAAAACAAGCTATGTGTCAAAAGAAAATGCTAGCAATAATAATACAATGCCCAATCGAACCAGTGCTTCCAAAATTAAAGAAAATCCTTCAGTTCAAAATTTGACAAGTCCGACAATTCTCAAAAATGGCAATAGAATAGTGAACGGTGCTAACTCAGGAAATGGTGCCAAAAAACCTGTAGCCTCAGTTTTCAGGAGAATAAGTGACCTTGAACTCTCTTCTAATTGGGATCATGGAAATGGTCAGAAATCAAACTATTATCAAGGTCAAGGACATTATGAAGAGGAAGTGACAGATTTTACTTCAAAGAAGGTCAAAGGTCAGAATTTTAATGAAAATAATGTGGTTCCAGTGCATGACAAACCTTTACATCAAGACATTAAAGTTGTTAATAAACAATTTCCAAGGAAGGAATCCCCTGATGATTCTGTAGTGTCAGAGGAACTTCAGTACAGTACATTACCTGGCAACTGGCGTTACCATGGAAACAAAAATGAAGAGAGTTCTCCCAATGCGAAAAAACCACCTTGCCTTTATCAGATTTTACAAACTCATGACCTCTTACCATTAAGGATAAATCTAGATGAGACATGTTTATTTGTTGACATTGCCAAATTACGAGAATCTCAAATCTCACTGCCATTGGTGAAACGAAATATTAAACAGGAAAGTCCTGTTGTCTCAACTCCAAAAGGAAAATACGCCAATCTAGGTGGACCAGGGAGTGCATTTAAACCTGTAAAAACTGTCACTGCTAATGTTTCACTTGTTACCATGGTTACAATTGATGAAATTCTTAAAACAAATGTGAAGTCATCAAATTTAGAGAAGTTACAGAAAGGAGATATTCTTGTAGAGGTTAGTTATATTATAAATACAATGTTGTATAAATGTAAGATAGAGATATATATATTTAGACAGACAGACATGCATGCACACCAACAGATGTGACAATATGTCAGAAATGAATATGGTCTTGTAGGTTATGGTTATCCTTGCATTGTTTTATTAAAAGTCAAATCTACAAATATTTACACTTGAGACATGTACAAAATGTACACACAAATAAAGAGAAAAACAAATACACAAATACTCATGTAGATGTGACAAATGATTGTATAATGATTTCCAAAATAGTTTTAACAAGTGACAGATTTTACTACTTCTAAATAACATATTTTTGTTATCAAGACAGGTACATTCCATTTAGAAGTACTAGTTATCTCCCTTTGTACATTTATCATGTATACTGCTACATTAAAAAAGTGCCACTTATTAGTTCACAAACAACAAGATTATTTTAGTCTTTTTTCCACTTTAATACATGTATTCTTAATTAAGCATTGACTATGATTTTCATTTGGGTAGTTAATAAATCTGAAATGGTTTCAATTGATGTACATATGAATTGTGCACAGTCCCAATTCAAGTTATTCTCATTGATCCAATGAAAATCAAATTCAATGCTTATGATTAAATTTCTGCTAAGAAATGGGCAATTTATATTATTTTGACAACTTCAATCATTATTTTTCAAATACAAAAATAAAAATATAGCACAATCATAAAATTACTGCATTAAGCACCATAGCAAAAATCATCAGAATAAATGTACTATTATTTTACATCATTCGGCACACAAGGAGGCATGGCTTATTACCACTCTGTCATTGAGAAATATCCTGAACATTTTTTCCCCTTTCCTCAAATAAAATTATTAGAAATTTGTTAAGTTTGATTTAATATCAAATGTGAAATACCGGTACTTTTGTATCTCCAGGTTAATGAGCAGTTAGTTATGGGTGGAACGTTATCTACTGTGCAAGAACAACTTCAGAATCTCCCTGGTGAAATTTTACTCACAATTGCCAGACTTAAACCAACACAGAATACTCCTCAGGTATGGATTAGTTAAAGTTTTATCAACACATGATGAAATTGTGGTTGTCTATTTTATAGTGGCCACATAGGCACATAACACTGTGCATGAGTAAAGTTTGGGGTTTCAAGGTTAATTTTGATGAACTAAATGTGCAGAAAAGTTATACTGTTTTTCTGACAGTTTTTATGAAAATATATTTATGTCCCCCAAACAAAGTAGTGGAAATATTTTCTTTGCCAACATTTTGTCTGTCACTTTTCTAGAAAACTGTTTAACATATTAACAGACTTGACAAGTGCCATTTATGACCCCAGATGATCTGTTTTCTCTTCTTAGTTATCATCAAGGGAAATTGATCCAGTCAAAGTCGTTGTTCAGGAAGTAGCAGGCATTCTAGTTTTTCTCTTTGAAGTAAAAGGTTTTCCTCGTCTGCTATAAACTAGCAAATATGAACTTACTTGTGGTACAAAATGAATCCATCACTTTATTTTACTGATCCTCAAAAGCAAAACTTGCACCTCTTAAATGTGTTGTTGTTGTTAATTGTTGCTTAATGTCGCATCAGCAATTTTTCAGCTATGGTATCATGACGGTAACTACTTTATTTATCTCTATGATCAAGTTCATGTATGCATGTGAAGTGCCAGTGTGTTTTATTGTCTGCCTTGTACCTGCGTGCACTCTGGGTGACTTGACTTTAAGGTGCCAGCTCACAGAGTCAGTAGGCCACAGACAAGTGTACCCTCCCCCAGTCACATTATACTAATACCGGGTGAACCAGTAAAGGCCAACGCAAGGAAAGTTCACTTTCCCACATGTGGGCTGATTGGGAGAGACCCTGGATTTGTAGATCAAGGTCTTATCTATTAGACCACCAAGGCTTCTTCTTAAATGTGTTGAATATTATAATTGAGGATGATATATAAAACATTACTATTTTCAATTGTAGAACAATGACAAAAATCAGAATTTGACTGTTGAAGAATTAAAGAGAGAAATGGCATTGTTACAGGCAGAAGTGAAATTAAAGGATAAGAAAATACAAGAATTGAACTCAATGTTACCATGGAAACAAAATGTAGAAGAAGTTGTTAAGAAAATAGAAATAAATGGAAATTGTTATCCTCGTGAACTATTACCAGGTGGACTTGGAGAGGATGAATACATTGTTTGATATTTGTTACTGCTGTGTACAGGTGGACTTGGAGAGGATGAATACATTGTTTGATATTTGTTACTGCTGTGTTTATCGAATACTGGATATTCTTATTGTTAGTGCTGTTACAGTTATCTCCCTTTAAAAGTTGAAAAATATTAACCAAAGAGTTTAGTCTTTAGAGTTAACTCCCTTTAACAATTTAATGTTTTTGGTATAATGTTTTATTCAGTAAACCAAAAATCAAATAATTCCAATTTTGATGGAAGTATTTTAACTTATGGTAAGATTTATTAACATATTGTTGAGAAAAAAGTGATTTTATCATATTAATCTCGTTATGCAAGTTTATTTATAACATCAACTAATCAAGAGTCTGGTTTAGAACAAACAAACAATTAGAACACATTTTACCCTAGTACTACTACCATATGTTTTATTTCATAGTTAAATTTTGATTTGAATAAAATCTTAACAGACACCTGCGTAAAATGGTTTCTATACAGAATTTTATTATTTTTGAATATCTGACATCATGTTTTTTTGTTGTTTTTTTTTTTTTTTTTTAATAATTAATAAAAATTGGACAATTATAATTTGGTTTATGCAAGAAACATGTATTTTATTATTTTGGTTGAACTGACATAACTTGAAAAACATAGAAGAATAACTGTAGTTGAAACTTGTCATAAACGTTTTGAGGTCATTAACAACTCCAACAAAAAAATTAGCAATATAATGAAGTTTTGGAATAATAAGTTGTCTCCCTTTAGTTTCACTTAACAATCATATAATTTGTTATTACTTGTGTGATGTAATATATGTTTTCCTAATCACAGTCTCATATTTTTTGTTTGTTTACACCAAATAGGTGATGAAATTGCTCTCTATTTGTCATGCTGGTAACTATTGTCTCTTTAAGCTGCAACTTCTATAGATCAAGATAGTTTCCATCCATATAGACAGCTTTAACCAGATAATAATGTTTTAACCAATGATTGCCATCATATATCACTTAATATACATTTTTATCGAGACAATATAAGAAAGTCTTTTAATATCAGAAGCTATTAAATAAAGAAATTAGATTGTTGCCGCCTTGCCAAGAGCTTGTCATTGATTCCCACTGGTTTCAGGATCCAGTAGCCCTCAGTGTCATCTTGTTTTCCAACTTACTAGTAGTTGGTAGTACTCCTTGCTGATAACTAAAGGTTAAGTTTATTTTGTGTATGGTGTATTTTTATTGTCTAAGTTTGCAGGAAGGCTCTGTTGTCTTTAAAGAGCTTTTTTAAATGTAATTGTGATAACAGCAAAAGAAATTACAAAGATACATCTACGCAATATGTAGATTTATTTAATCGTGATATTCTATCGTCTTCATTACAATGTAGTTTCATAATAAGTATAATTTCTTATTTTTGGTTATAAATACACTTTATAAGATACCAAAAATTCCATTTTTTAACCCAAGTTTTATTACTGATGAATGTTGCAATAATTTATAATGAAA